>OY998252.1:21302500-22602500 GCA_963922045.1 Persicaria maculosa | reverse complement strand
AACTACAAGGTTGATCAACCAGTCACGGGATTTTAGACCCATTCTATCTAGCCTTGGTACCAGCTTAACACCAGCCGCTCTGACTGACCTCTCCTTCGCTTGGTGGACTATCTGGTACATCAGGAACCAAAACTTGTTTCAACAAGCACCAATCCCCCAACAGCAAACCACAACACAGCTTGTTAGATCACACATAGATAACTGGAAGAGAACATCCGCAATAGAAGCAGATTTTGACGACGATATGCATCCCTCCTCAAGAGTCTATCCAAGGAAGACCGACAAACAACGCCCTATTAAATGGCGCAAGCCTCCGTTAGGGTGGTTCAAACTTAATTTTGACGGTTCGTCTTTAGCCCACGGTGATAGTTCGGCGGGTATCATAATTAGGGATTGGAATGGCCGTCCTGTCACTATCGAGCACAAATTACTAGGAAAACAGCAAGCAATCAAGGCAGAAGCACTTGCTCTCAAACTGGGAATCCAGAAGGTACTTCAACTCCACCTTGAAAGGATCCAAATAGAAGGTGACTGTAAAATAATTATAGACTATCTAAACAGGATAGCGAAATGCCCCTGGGAGATTGAACTAATCCTCTCTGACATTCAAGTCATGTTATCGACTGTAAAGGAAGTAGGTTACTTTCATGTACCTCGTATGGGCAATAGAGTGGCGGATAAGGTTGCACACCTTAGCCACTCTGCCCGAGGTAATGATATCAACAACAACCCAGGTCTTATTGACCTCATCCGCAAGGATGCTGCCGGGTAGGGCTTGCCCTCCCGAATTTTTTCCTAATTAAAAAAAAAAAATGGCCTAAAATAATTAAATTTTAAATAGTATTTCCAAATGTAGACTCTTGAATTATGATCTTGAGCCGTAGTTTTAAAACCCAAAAATTATAAAACATGATCTATTGTTTCCCATTTCTAAGTTATATTATACCTTATCCAATTATTTATGATCCAAATAATTGGATAACATGCATGCCATTGCCGCCCCCTAATATACATGATAAGAAATGGGCAAATGGCTCTTCCTTCATTTAGGAGAAGAGATACAAACAATCTATGAGGATTTAAGGAATTAAATAAATGATAACTTTGTAAGTTTAAAAGGATCTCTTCTATACAAATGAGTGTTAATCCTCCTCTGGTGGATGTATTAAACATACCAGTTTAAAGGATCCAGACTGTTATCCCTTCTTTTTTCGATTCAGCTTGACAAACGAACACAGGACAGGAGGAGCTAGCCCGCATACTCTCTCGTTAAACCTTATCACATGGGATTCATGTGGCCTTCAGATCTCGAGTCTCAACAGCAGCCTTTGTAAAGTTCAGCCGAGATTGTTTGCTGGCCTTTCTTGTATCTGAACATCGTCGTATTCAAAGAAAGGTCAGGAATATGATTAGATTTGAGAGCGTTTTGGTCATTCTTGAGTTTTGAGAAGAACAGTCTTGAGTTGTATTTGGGAATTAAAGTTTGATTAAGGATATGAAATTGAGCCTTGGAATCTGAAATGTAATGGGTAATGATTCAGTTCAAATATCATGTCTGGAAACATTGTAACTGAATTCATAAAACAAGAACAAATTGAATTGAGATAGGAAGTGTCCATAAGAAATGGCTAAAGAAGGGCAAGGGGAGGAAAAGAGCAATAGCTGGCGAGAACTTCAAAATCGTATGCTTTGGGGTACTGGTGATATTTAGGTTCTTCAAATTTTATGGAATTCGACATTGAATGAAAGGATCGTTTTTGTTGAGCATACCGTTGCAGCTTTCCTTTGTCTCTTGCTTATTAGTTGAAATTACAGATGATTTCCACTCCTCATAAGCATGCTTCTCCATTTGCTTCCGTTTCTTGTAACACGAAGGCTGCAAGGTTTAGACATCTCCTTAGCTTAATCAATAGTCATATGAAAGTGAAAACACATGGAAGATATAAAGTATAATTGGATCACATTAAATTACATGTTAGTCATAGCTTATATGATCACATAGTGAAATTGCAGCAGTTTATTTGCATCAGAATGCTCAAGCCCCAAGAAAACTAAAAGAATCATTCAGTATATAACTAGCAAGTACAAGATTAGCATTTGCTTGCCTAGAGGGGCCAAGGTTAACTATCACCCGCTCCTGGGGTTTATAGGAAGTAGAAAACCTAAGTAGGCGAACTAGTAAGCTTATTGAACATTGAAAACATAAACTTATGATCGACAGTGAAATGCAAATTAAATTGTTTAGACAAGAGGCAGTTTATTCAGCTGTAGGATGAGCAAGAAGCCGAGCATAGTTGAAAATAAAAACCTACCCCTCACATGTCAACTTAGAGGCAATTAATTCAGCTGGAAAAAGTAGAACAAATTGCAACACAATCATCATTATCTAAAATTTCATACACCACCAGGCAACATAAAGTTTCCATCCTCTCCCTAGGGGAAAAAATATTCTTAATCTCATAACTGGGAATTAAGATGGATTGATCATTAATCTGAGAAGTGATATCAGCAATAAGGACCGCATCACACATTGCAACATGCAACTTTACTTAGCAAAAGAGCTGTTTGTTAAACTAGCATTCAAATGTAGCGGTGATTGTTGGTCATTAGTCATTACCTCTACTTCCTCATCAGATAGGTCACCCCCGTCTTCATATCTCCGTTTTTCAGGTAAGGTATCCAACAATTCTGCAATCAATTGCAAAATTATCAACACTCAAAACTTAGGCAATCATAAGGTCAACCTTATGAGGATTGAAGAATCACAATGATTTTTTTACCTCTGTGCCCTTTAATTTCCTTTGGATCTTTCTTCTCCTTAGTCACACCAAAGACGTCAAAACATATGTCCTTCATAGAGGTTGAGACCTATAGACATAAGCTAAAATCATTAAACACAAACAATAGCAAGCAGATCAGATATCAAGGTTGGCTGCTCCAACAATTATGCATGGGGAAACAGGTAGCTTACACTACTGAATTCTGATTCTGATGTGCCACATAACTCGATCAACTTCATCTTGTCAACCTTAAGCTGCAAGAAAGATTAAGGAAGATAGTGATTGCCTGACTGAAGTAACTCACAGCTAATTCCATATCTGGATGACTGGATGTAATGCATCATTACATTTTACAAGAAGAATGAACCATCAATTGCTACCTTGTTCTTTTTAGCACACAAGTAGAAAGCCACAGCAGTAAACACAGGACGAGTGAAGTCGGTGGAAGAGCGCCTTGTAGCTGGCAAAGAAGCAAGAAACCGTTCTTTGTATCTGAAATGCACCGAAAACAAGAATGAAATATGATCATTACATTAGTCTTGCGCTGGTAATCTCTTCAAGAATGTACAAGATATTGCAGAATAGATTTCACTTGTGAATTCTTTACTCACACTTACTACATGCCAATACATTTCCGGAAATGGTAATTTCTCAAACAGGTAACGTGCATAAGTTCAAATGAAACAAAGGCTAACAATCCACAGTTTTTCGCATAGTAAACTTACAGTGATAATCCTTTCCGAACAAGAGGAATGAGCCTAACGCATCCGAATTGAATCCCGAGTTCTCTAATATCAAGTTTATTCCTACAGTAATCACCAGAAGCTTCTGGTCAATCTCTCATAACTTCCAGAAATAGAAAAGGAGATGAAATAAATAAAATGTTCAATAAGACAACAATCAGAATGAGACAACGCACTTGATATCGAGCATATTTTGCAAGGAATTGAAGGATCTGTTGTACGCCTTCTCCGGCATCCCGCTGACTTTGAAAGCGGTTTGCCGATCGAAAATGACACCAAATCTATAACACCAGAACGAAACGAAATGAAATCAAAGTCGACATCAGAAGAACTATAAACGAAGCGAATAAACCTAAGATCTGAAAATTCAACTATAGAAAACAGATGAGACCAAATTGAAGGGATCTGCACCTGTTGGAAGCAATTTCCAAGCAAATAACCGCCTTGCAAGTCTCTCCCTACAAAGTAGATTAATAATAAGCAACGAATCTACGTCACGAAAACTCAATCAACATCAAATTTGGGGATGGATAAAGAGAGAGAAACGAACGACGCCGATGACAGAGGAATTGAATTTGAGATCGGATAGACGACGAAGCTCGGCGGCCTTGCGCACCACGGCCTTGTTGTCGGCGACGCCCAGCCTCCTCGCAATATCCGGCAAATCCATCACCGAGATTCAGCGATGGTGCGTTGGATGCAGAGATTAGAGATAGATCCACGGCGGCTGCAAAGTGGAGGAGAAATAGAGTGCGTGAAGCATTTTGGGGCGGAAATGTAGTGCAGAAGGCGGGAATGAAGGAAGTTAAATTTTTTCACAAACACCGCGGGAACCTCTCGCGCGCTCTCTACTTGTATTTTTTATTAAAAAAAATTAAAGAAAAAAGAAAGGGTTTAATGAGAAAAAGGTAGGAGAATTTTGTGAAATATCCACGTATCTAATTAGGTAAATACCCATATTAAAATAGTAATTAACTAAGTGTCCATATATTTTATTTAATCCTCAAACTAACCTTGTTATAATTTAATCTTTTTCCTTCCCTTTTGAGTCCTAACATATTCAATTGAAGAACGATGATTCTCTCTCATATTCAATTACATGAGCCCGGATGTTCAAGTGCCCTTCTCTTGGCGCAACTCTCAAACAGATCCCTTTTGGTTGCATCATCCAAATATTTCTCCACCGAAAAAGCTTAATTGATGTTGTAACCCAGTGTCGTATTCCCTTCATTCTCCACTCAATCTCGGTGGTAAAGTGGGAGAGAGAGCATATCAATTCGGCAATTAATTTACACTCTGAAGAACAACCGGTGATGGAGGAGGAAGAAGGGATAAACGAGAGCATTACTAAAAATGTGTTGTTTGAATTCGACTTCGACAAGTGCTTTGAAGATTCCATCGATGACCCTCCACTATGGTTTGTGCTTAAATTTTTGAAATTTTGCTCATCTACTTGTTTGGCTCTATCAATCTCCGGGCGGGCCTCTATCAATCTGTTGTTGATTTTTTACTTCTCCGCTTTGTTTTCCATATTGCAAAATTCTCCAAAAAATCAACCTTATTTTCCAATCTTTGCTCATTTTTCGCTTGTTAATTTACAATTTCTTTGTTCATATGCAAATCATGGGGTTCAATCTTCCGACGGATCCCAAGAAGGAAGAGCATGAGGCGACTGAAGCCATAGCCCATAGGGCTTCAAGGTCCCAGATCCGAATCGAGAACAAGGACCCACAACCATGGGAGAGAGCTCATAAGTGACAGAGGCAGAGATCTAGAAGCCATGGGGCTCAGCTCTGTTGCTTCAATTTTAGATGCATTTCGCTTGTTTTGGTGTGGAATTGAAGTTCAATTTTAGGTTTAGAAGATATAAAGTGAGAATTTAGGTTTATAAATGGAGTTTGGAGACTTTCCCTTGGTGATCTCTCAATTTGAATTATTCATAATGATTTCAGTAAACTTAGGGTTCAAAAAGTCATTGAAAATGCATTTTTTATCTTAAAAATTCACAATCTACTTGATATTCTTCATATACCTTTTAGTTTTCTTTGGCTCGTTTTCTTGTAGGGTGCGTTTCCTCTTGTTGTATTGCTCCGCTGTTTGTTTTTCGTTTTCGTTTGTATGTATTGACGGGTTTCCGTCCGCCAACTTGTCGGCCATCGAGATTCAGGTATATCTGATCTCGAATTATTTCTTAATAAAAAAAATATACCTTTTATTTCTTTGTTTTTATTAACTTAGTTATTGCTGATTACATACGTAACAATCATTATATCCAGTGATGAATTGCTTGAAAATTCATAATTGGTTCATTTTCTTGATACTCATTCTAATTGATTAATTGCTTGAAAAGGGAAAATCATATGTTATGTAAGGAAATAGATTTGAGAAAAGAATACGGTGACAATATAGATGGTGACAATAGTGACAAGAGGTTGATGACATTGTTTTATAGTTTGTGACAATACGAGAAAATAATATTGTGATATATCAAATTATTTTTTTGATCTTAGTCTACTTCGATCGATTCAGTCGCTATACATCTAGATCGGGTACTGTGTGACCCATTTAAAGAGTTGACCCTCCCACTCACAAACGAGTCAATGTTTCTAAAGTGATTCGAACTTCGAACCTCTTGATATGGAATGTAACTCTACAATGGTGAGATATAAAACAAAATCTTAGGAATGTACCTCTACAATGGTGAGATATAAAACAAATTCTTAGGAATGTAACTCTACAATGGTGAGATATATAACAAATTCTTAGTAATGAGTTATCAGACAATATATTAAATTCTTACCTTTTTTTTTAAGAATTGAAAATTACACCAGATGAAAAGGACTATCACACTGCAATTTACTAGTCCAAATGCCTTGTATGCTGTAGCTATTAACGTAGCAGATCCTGTAGCATTTTTTCAATTGGGCCACTTGTCATTATTTTTAATATATAATTATCAATAAAATGAAAGTAAATAATTCAGAAAAAATTACAAAATCTTTCACTTTCCCTAACCGCTCTTCCTCTTTGTTCAGCACCGGCCTGTCTTACCAGCTCTTCCGGTGACACTTAGCTCTCTTCGAAGGTTCATTTGTTCCTCGCCATCCAAATTGCCTCAATAATTTGCACCCAAATATGGACCAACTCGTTGTTGCAAGGCCTCCAGGACATCCCCTGTTCGTTTGTCAAGCTTTCCAAAAATCGGAAATGTAGCCCAAATCTCGTGCTTTCCTACAATGAAACAGGACATGCAACTCATCTTCCTTGCCACAATTACCAGTCGTGACCTCGAGCCTGCTAGTATCAACCACGGACAATGTCAATTATAAAGTCAATGGGGAAGGGCAAGGTGGATCAACGTGCGAGCGCCAATGAAATTCTCTAACAATCCACCACCAATGTTGGGATTCGGAAGTCTGAGACCTGCTGCCGGCCTCATAGCTCCTCGCCTCCTCCGCCACCCATGATTCACTTGGAAATTAATTGAGAAGAAGATCGAATTCGGAGTGAATTAAGGTTGAGATTGTGAGACAGAGTGAACCCTATGAGAGGGAAAAACTTGGGAAGGAGATTGCACAGACGGTGAACACTAGCGTGGAAGAGAGAACAAGGATCAGATTTCTGCGTGGAAGAGAGGGCATCGAATGGAGACCGGATTTCAGCGTGAAAGAGAGAGGGGATTTGCACTGCTCACGGGACCGGAGAGGAAGAACGATAGAGAGGGGATTTGGAAGATTATTTTGGTTTTTTTGAGGGAAATTCCGTTTGGTGCCCCTGAGGTTTTGACAATTTCACTTGGTGTTCTAAGGTTTTATTTTGTTCGGATGGTGCCCCTGAGTTTTGTCAAAAGTCCGCCTCATGCCCAAAACTCATATTTTTACTTTTTTAAATCAATAAAATGGCCCAATATTTTTCCTTATTTCACAAGACCCCCTTTATTTTTAACAATGAATAAAATTACCTATTATTTAACTAAGAGGGATTTAAAGGAAGTAACCCCCGCCCCGGTTTGGTTTGCTAGCCTAACCCACTAACCGGTTCTAATTGCAAGGGTTAGACCCCCCCCTCAAAAAAATGGGAAGGTAGCTGGTTGGGAAAGAGTGTGGAAACCGGTTGTTGGGAGTCAATTAAGAAGGGAGGGAGGAGGAGAGAGAGGGCAGTTTTGAAAAACCTGTCACATCTTGGCTGTGGAAAACAGAGAGAGAGAGGAGGGAGTGGAGAAGGCACGAAACCGCCATTTTTGAAACGAAAACGAGAGAGGAGAAGAAGGCAAAAGAAGAAGACGAACCTGGGAGTGCGGAGGAGAAGACGGCGCCGGATTGCAAGCCAGTAAAGGAAGCGTGTAGAAGACGACCCTGTGGGTGTTTAGAAGAGAGAGACCGACCGATTTGAAGTAAGTAAACCCTAACCCTACCGATTTTGTACTGATTGCAGAAATTGAAAGGATGAGGGACCATTTGAAGACCCTAATTTGTTTGCCATGGTTTGCAATTGGATGAAATAACGGGTGGAGTATCCGCCCCTGTCATGTGGGATGTAACAGGCGTCTAGTATGAAAACAATGGGTGGAAATGTGGGAACGGGGGTGTTCGAGTTGGGGAGAGAATGGAAGTACCATTGTGGTGATGATATGGTAAAGGGCTTGAAGGAGGAAGCAAATTAGGGGAAATCGATACATGTATTGTGTGAATATTTGGGAAATTGGTGAAATTGGGGAAAATGTGGGAATTGGGGAAATTGGTGAGATTGGGGAAATAGGATAGAGAGAGGGAAATCGGGGAACCTAAATATGGTTAAAAAAAATTCAGGAACAAGTTATTGAATGTAAATGCTGTTACATTGTAAACTGTCATGTTTTTAATATTTACTTGCCATGTGTAATAGGTTTGCTGTCATGTTTAATTGCAAAATTGCACGGCTTTTATTTTGTGGAAGCTATAAAATGGTTATAATGCTCATGTGATAAGTATAAGCTAAGATATGGTGAGGCTAGAAAGTTACTGGCATTTGTGATAAGGTAGTGCAGGAAAGATATGGTGTCTGTCATGTGAAAATGGTCAATTGACATGTTAAAATTGTCACTTGACATGTTATATGAACTTAACGTCATGTGCATTTTGACATATGTGATGAAAATCTGCAAATGTTTGAAGAATGCTAAAGTATTGCTCCCCAACCTGCAGGGTATCAAACTACAACATGAGTGATTCAGGAGAAAGAAGGGTAACAGAGACACCGACAACAGGCGAGGTATGGTTTGGCTAGTGTCGATCAAGGGTAGAGTGTTTACAGATGAGTCGGTCTAACATTCCACCCTACTGTGCAGGCGATATATGCTGTCCCTGAGGACAAGCATTTCAAATGTAGGTGCAATCAATACGCCAGGCCCAATGTCCTTGCAAAGCTAGACCAGTACCTGAGTCCGTCAGACTGGAAGCGTCTTTGTGAAAGCCAGTTTGGCGGCATTGCGAGGCTCGGGGCCAAAGTTGAGTTCTCCGCCCAGCTAGTCCACTACGTCCTGCAGCGGCAGTTGCGGTCGGAAAAGGAAAAAGAAACGTGGTACATGATCCAGGGGTCTATAGTCCGGTTCTCCATTGCGGAGTTCGCGCTAGTGACCGGACTGAATTGCTCGGCAAACGTGGCGAGGACCGTGGACAATGCGGCGGACAAGGCTGCCTGCTTCGAGTTCTTAGGCAAGGAAAAGATGAGGATGGAGGCCTTCGAGACAGAGTACACAGTGGCGATGAAGTCAGAGCGTTCGGCTGCAAGGCGCTTTAAGTTCGCGCTCATATTGCTGGTGGAGGCGGTGCTGTTTTCGAAGGAACCCCGTAACTATATTCACGGGTGGGTTGTAAACATGGTGTCTGACACCGAGGCGTTCTTGCGTTACCCGTGGGGGTGACTGTGCTACGAACGAACCCACGATTTCCTCTACCGGTGTGTTGAGCGCAAGCTCCAGCACGGGGTCAGCAGCTCTCGCCCGTCGTACATGTTAGGCGGCTTCCCCCTTGCATTCCAGGTATGGACATAAATCTCACATGACAAATAGTGATTTAAACTGGACACTGCCTCCTGGTAACTGGACACGATTAAATGCAAAGTGTCGACATGTCATCACCTGGTTTGTTTTGTTTGTTTGTAGTTGTGGGTGTACGAGGCTATGCGGCCAGTTGCTAGACAATTTGCTGAGACCAGCAAAAGCGCAAGCACAACCTACCCTCGGTGCCTGAGATATAAGTCGAAAGAGCACAACATGGTGTACGATTCTCTTGCCTCCCTCATCCGGCAGTCGAAGGAAGAGTTGGGCATGTTCGACGAGGTGGACGCTGTTCGGACAGTCCTTCTCCCGGATGCCGAGGAGGTCAGGAAGGGAGTTATTGCTGGCGCCATGTACGCGACAGAGAAGCCGGATAAGTTCTTCGACGACCTCGTAGAGGAGTATAAAGCCAAACATGCGCCAAGCACGACGGAAGCATCTGGGTCAGGCACGAAGGGTGAGGGAAGTACGACGGCTTCCGAAGTGGATGTGTTAAGGATTTTGTCAAAGATGGATGATCTGGGGACGATCTTATTGGCAACGTTTAACGAGATGATGGAAAGGATTGAGGCATCGATGCAGGAGCTGAGAAGGGAGGTGAGGGGGAAGAAGCGAGGTGAGGACGAGGTGACACACTCGCAGGACAGGCATGGAACTTACAGTGAGGAAACCGAAGATGTTGAGTTGCAACCAAAGGAGGTAAGATGTTCAATTTGTAATGTCAGTATCCCTAACCGTCATGTATAACAATATATGCGTCATGTATAACAATATAGGCGTCATGGTAACATACCTTTCCCATAATTGCGTAGGCTGAGGATACTGTTAAGGAAATGGGTAAGAAATCGGGTACTGATGCAGGTGAAGATGAAACCACCAAGACAACTTCTGAGGTAAGTACCCTAACTGAAACCGTGATGTAAATTTTTTGAATGACGGTCACACTAACTCATAATCTGTAGGAGATGGGTAAGAGTAAGGGACCAGTTGATGGGGATCCCCAAATGGAGAAGGATGCTGATCAACAAGAACCCCCCAAAGAAACACCCACCACACAGGTTAGTTATCCCTGTCGTACTGCGATGTGACTGTTGATAATGGTGTCGAGTCTAAGTTCCTTCGCATATTTGCGCAGGGTGAGACTGACAGCACAGGGCCAACTGAAATGGTAGGGGCTGCCGGGCTTGAGGCAGTAGCAGCCACTACCAATGTCACAACCGCTGAGGTAAGCCATCTGCCGCCTAGTGTCATGTGAAGATTGTTAGTTGTCATGTAAAAATCTGTTGTTATCATGTAGGAGGACCCGGCTACTGAGGATGAGGTCTTAGCTGAGGGGTCTAAGACTGTGGCCAAAGGGCCTGGGGACAAGTCAACCATCTCCGAGCCAGAAGCACCAACGACAAAGGCAACCCCTGAGGTAGGACGTGTTAATGAAACTGTCATGTCAAAAACAGTTATGTGTCATGTTATTTTACCCTTGTGTCATGTAATCAACCATAGGAGGCACAGGAGGAGGCCGTACTTCCCCTCCAGCGTAAGGGCGGAAGGGTGAGGCGAGCGCCTGCTACGTTAGAGGGCCACGAAGTTACTCAGCCGGTGAAGAAGCCGCGTGTCGACAAGGGGAAAAAGGATAAGGAGGTGGTTGAGGACGTGACGAAGGGGCAGAAGAAGCCGCGGGCCGCCAAGGGGAAGAAGGTGATTGTGGGGGTTGACGCCGTGGCCTTGGGCCTGATGACCAGGGATGACGTGGACGCATTCACCGAGTGGATGACCACCGACGACGCCCAAGGGACTGAACCCGCACGTTCAATGCTGGGCACCCGCCTTGAGAGGGATTTCTTCGGGGACCTAAAAACGCCAATGAAAGTGGTGGGCTCAGAGGTAAATTCCGGCCACCCGTTCTCCGATAACTTGACATTTTTTTGGTTGACGGGACACGTGTTCCTTGTTTGCAGCATATCGACGAAGCATGCGGCATCCTCCGAAAGGAGGTAGCCACCGAGTCGAAGTACGCAGGCGTCGCAGTCGTCGACCCCTACTTCGGGGTCCTGCTGCAGAGACAAACCGGTATGCCCGTCGACGAGGAGTTGGAGTACTACTTCGGCGGTATGTTGCCGGAGAGGTGTCCGAAGCCTTGGGCGAGCGTCGACCGTGTGTTGGCCCCATGGAATCTGAAGGACAACCATTGGGTAGCGGTTGAGATCGACCTGGCCGAGTGGACTGTCCGTGTGTATGATCCGGACACTCGTCTCACTCCTGAGCGACATTTGCCAGGCCTTCTGAAGCCCATCACGCACACCCTTCCCCCGCTGATGGATGGCAACCAAGAGCTGCACGCCAAGCATGCAGGGAAACTGCCCCAGCCGTTCAAGTACAACCGTGTGAAGGGGATCCCTCAGAACAAGCAATCGTAAGTCGTCGTAGTCCATCTTCTGATTTATATTGTAATTAGTGCGCATTATGTTTGACACATACTTTTTGCGACACAGAGGAGACTCCGGCCCCTACGCTATCCGTTTCTTGCAGATGCTCGCATCAGGCGACCGCGCATTCAAAGGGGTGGACGACGCCTTTATCGATGCTTACCGCCTAGTCCTATGTGTCGCCATCTACCACCGTGGCTTCTGTCCCAGGCCCGATCCTCAGTAGACATTGGCTCCGTCCTTTTTTTACAAGAACATTGTTGTTTGTACTGTTGTCTGCACATGTTGTTGGTGGCTTGAACAGTTATGCTTTCGTAGGATTTCATTTGGTTGACTTTGGCATCGACGGTATGTCGTTTTGGGAAACCTAGGGCTCAGGTTTTAAAACTATGATGTCTTGTTGTTTTTGAAACTATGTAGGTCGTACGATGGTTGACAGTTATATATTTACGTCGTCCACATTTCCACTGAAAATGCACAATTAAAACATGTCATGTCCAAAATATCTCCTGCCAAGTTTATATCACTGCATGTCAAGTACAAAATGACATAGCTACACCCAGGCCCAACAAGCCGTAATAACAAAACACGGGCGACGTCCATACTTCAATGTAAAAGGGGGAGCGATAAAGTTTCCGAATAAGTTACCCCTGCCTACAAACCGCGTGAAATACCTACTGGATTCAAAATGCACAAAATATGTCATGTCAAAATAGCTATCCGTCATGTCTACTTCATTATCTGTCATGCCAAAATATGTACCCGTCATGCCAACATACCACCTTTTTCTTCACTATGTGCGGCGCCTTTTCGGGAACTTCCTTTCCCACTGAGACGGGTACCTAGATGTCTTCGGCCTGCCAGGGCGTACCTTGATAAGTGGGGGGAGGCAAGTCTCCTTGGCGATTGCCTCGGGCACCCTCCAATTCTCTCGCGACGGGACTGGGTAGATCACGTCATTGTAGCACGCACGCCACGCGTCTACCTTGTACAAGTCGTTGACGAGCGAGTACACATCCATCCCGTGCATTTGGGATGCTGCCATTGCGTGCGCGCATGGGTACTGGTCGACGTTGAAGCGTCTACAGCTGCATAAACGTCCTACTAGGTTTACAAGCCATGTGGAGGTTCCCTTGCGTACCTCGTACTCATGTGCACTCAGCTGTCTGACGCCCATGGAAAGGGACTGCACGAAGTTTGCTCTGATGGCGTTACCAACCCAGTCGCTCACGACTTTCCCCTGCTCGCCGCTTGTCTTCCTATGTTTGACGAACCACGTGCCGACGGTCTCAAGGATGGCATCTACAAGGGCTGTTAGCGGCAAATCTCTAGGATATTTGAACACCGAGTTCAAGCACTCGGAGTTATTAGTGGTTGTGATGTTGTACCTGTTCCCAGTGTAGAAAGCCCTTGCCCAGTTGCTGAACCCGGCCTCATTCAGATATGGGCCCGCTCCGGGAACCCGTGCACAAAACTCCGCGTACAACACCTAGAACTCATCGTACGTGTAAGCTTTACACATCGTCATGAACTCGTCTTGCAAGCCCCCGCACTTGAACCGGAAACGAACGTTTTGAAATAAGTGATATGTGCATATGCCATGCTTCGCGAAGATGTAGCTATCCCGTATGCCCTTCAGGATGCTCATGTGGCGGTCGGATACCCACACCAGATCAGTCGTGTCTTCAACGACACGCAACATCTGCCTCAAGAAGAACCCCCAAGACCCATCATTCTCGCCGTCAACCATGGCGAAGCCTACGGGGTAAATGTGGTGGTCAGCGTCTTGTGCAGTAGCAAATAGCAAGCACCCTCGAAATTTCCCCTTCAAGAAGCTCCCGTCCACCGATATAACCTGGAGAATAAACATCTTGATGAGCTAGATCTGTCATGTCTAGGCAAACAATGGTCATGTGATATTAGTATAGGCGTCATGTTTCTAGTAAATGAGCGTCCTGTTAAATGTAAGGAAGGACTTACCTTCCGTAGGTGGGGGATAGCCCTCCGCCACGCTCCAAGACTCACAAACGCATACTTGAATCGCCCCTCCGCGTCGCGTTCTATCCTCGTGTACGTCCCAGGGTTGGCCTGCTCCAGCATGTACATGTACGAGTACATGCTCCGATAACTTTCCTCGTCCGTTCCGTACACTATGTCCCTCGCACTCAACTTGGCTCGGCGCGCCTTCCAGTAGCTGCATGTGACCCCCAGCTACGACTTCATCATCCTCTGCACTTGATCGGGATCGAGGGGCTTCTTCGACCGTCCGAAACTGAACATGCCCATTCACACACATGTGTCCAGTGAAGTTAGGTGTGTGTCCAGTTAAGACAGTTGTGTGTCCAGTAAAAATATACCTGTGTCCAGTTACACTAGTTGTGTGTCCAGTTAAGAAAGTTGTGTGTCTAGTGACTAAAGTTGTGTCTAGTGAATGCAGTTGTGTGTCCAGTTACTAGTCTTGTGTGTCCAGTGTGTATATCTATATGTCCAGTGGAATTTAGGCAACAGTCCAGTTAAGTTTTGCGTATTGGGGCACATACCTTTCGACAATGCGACGGCCCAGCTGCGTGTATGACGCACTGCGTTTTTGGGTGACCGCCTCATCCAGCGAGCACGTGTGCTCGTCCACAAGCTTTCGGATCTTCCACAACCCCGTTCCCCTGTAAGTCGAAGCCCGACATGACCACTTGCAGTTGCGAGCAGCGCACCCTACAACATACAAGGTCTTCGTTGACTTCTTCACCTTCGTCGTGAAGCAGCGAGTCAGACCCGCCCACGCTACGAGTTCCTGCACATCCTCCTTCCTCCGAAACGTTTGTCCCTCCCGGAGCTTAATACCACACTGACTGGTATCCAATGGGTTCCTCGCCACCATTGGTTCACTTTCAACAGGCTTCGGAGAAGTGGTCGACTTCCATTTTCGTCTTTCGTATGCTTCCTCGACTTCCCTCACCGCTCGCTCCGCCTCATAATCCCATGACCAAGACTTCGTCGGACCAGAACTACCGTGTTCAACTTTAACCACTTTTGGGATTGCATCATCCTCGTCGGAGGAGCTACCAAGGTCAATGGCTCCATCTTCCATGTCACTGCTGACATATATGATCTGCTTCCCTTTATTCACTGCGTCGACATTCTTTTCCCTCTTCGCAAACTCCAACTCTAACTCCTCACTTATCCCTAACTGGTCAGAAGTCTCCTTTAACTGGACAGCTGTTTGTGGTAACTGGACATCCAATGATTCCACCTGGACAACTGTTTGTGTTAACTGGACATCCGATGATTCCACCTGGACATACGTTTGGTTTACCTCGACAATTTTTTCTCCCAAATCTTCGTCTTCTCCGTCAAGCCCCACGGGGAGATCTGTATTTGGGTGATCTTCTTGGGTCACGGGCGGACCAGTTAACGGCACAACAACATCCTCCAAGCCTGCAGGAGACAAACCACCACCGTCTGAGTCATCCGTTGTCGATCCTTGTGCTTCGGGCACGTCTCCACCAACCTTGCGTCGCAGGGAGACATTGAGGTCGATAGGCCAATTTCATTCTCCAGACAGCCCGTTTACAAACTTGTAGGCCTCCAAGTCTTCGTCATCCCCGATAGCAAACGGCCTGGACCCTTCCTTCTTTGGCTTTACATATGTGAGCTCCACATCATTCCTCCCATCGACATTAAACTTGTCCATCACCTGTTTCTTCAGCTTTACGTAGTCAATCCTTTCGTCCACCACCATGGCTTTCTGGCTCCTTGTTCCCGTGAAGACCCAAGTGCCGCCTTCACACGCCCACCATCCTCCAAACAATACAGTGATACAAACTGATGATTTTTCCCCTGTTGCATTTCATAGGTAGGCACAAATTAATTTGTATCGACGGTATTTACATATGAACAACACTTACCAAACATAGAGA
The DNA here is from genome assembly GCA_963922045.1 of Persicaria maculosa. Lineage (NCBI taxonomy): Eukaryota > Viridiplantae > Streptophyta > Magnoliopsida > Caryophyllales > Polygonaceae > Persicaria > Persicaria maculosa. The sequence goes on along the minus strand of OY998252.1, from coordinate 22,586,603 downwards.
GAACACTTACCCATTTATGTCCGATCAGAGGACTGTCCAGTTAATACCAACACGTGTCCAGTGGGTACGATATAACCGTCCAGTGAAAAGTGGCTTCGTACAAGTAAACCGTTACCTGAACCCATGCCCACTTGCTTCTTCTTCAATGGATTCTCTCTCTTTCTTCAGATTTTGTGAATAAAAGTGACGCCCAGAATTTCTCTCATTTCTTTATATAGACCACACATCATTTGACACCTACCCTCTTTCTTCTAATCAAACGCCGGCCATTCCTCTTCTTCAAGTTCCATTTCCCCTGCAATTCATTAATGGGAGGTAATGATTTCCCTCAAACATTCTTCAAAGCTTATATACCCTCCCCCTCCTCCCTCCCTTTTACCTTTTTTTTTTGGCGCCATCCCTGGGCGGGAACAATTGCCTCCCTCCGATTTACTGTACACAGCTGCTTCATCTCTCTCCCTCTCTCTACCTGTCTTTTCAATATTGATCAGGTATTTCACCCTCTCTCTCTCTCACACAGACTCTCTCTCTCTCTGTCTTTTCCTCGCTTTTCCGTCTCTCTCTCTCTCTCTCTCTCTCTCTCTCTCTCTCCCTCTCTCAGTTGTCCAGCTGTCATACTCACACTGTCCAGTCCCCCCCCACTTACCTGCTACCGGTTGAGGCAAAAATCCGAATATCCGGATTTTAGCAAATTTTTTCCGGATGGGGTTATGTGTGCAAGGGTTTCACCAAAATGGGCTATTTTAGCAAATTTGCCTTTAACTAAATCCAACATAAAAGGGAAAAAAAAAACCTTATTTTTTTTTCAATAAAATCACGCATAATTTCCAAAATTTTAGCAAAAAGTCACTCATTTTTACAAAATTTTCTAGAAGAAAATCAACCTTTATTTTTAACATTACACAAAAGATTCATTATTTTTAATACTTTGCAAAAAAAATCTCATTATTTGTCAAACATTGTACATACATAACATAATACCCATTATTTGTAAAAACTTTGCATCAATCCACCCTCACATTTTTTGAAAAAAAAATTGACCTATAAATTACAAAAAGGAAAAAATCATAAAACCATACCAAAAATTTTTTCCTTTATTCTAATTTAAAAAAAATCCACCCTTTATTTTTTACATTACTTGTTCTTTTTCAATAAAATTCTAATCGAGTATCGAGTTAGATTGGTCAATTAGAATGGTTCATGCTGGGTCAACTCGATCCGATCCAACATTTTCGGGTCGGGTAAAACCCAAAGACTCGATTTTAAAAGAAAATGATAATTATAATGTATTTCTTTCTCATACAATGAACTATTGTGGCTAAATATTAAATTGAAAAAAACATCCGAGTTTACGGATTGAACTGGAAAAAAAATACACTACCAAAATATTGAGCCACTATATGATCAACCGCATTTACAATTGTCAGAATTTAGTGAACTATGTTAAATATTATTTTGGAAAATAATAGGTGTTAAAAATTGTTTTGGAAAATAACGAGTGTCTTTATTTTATTTTTTCAAAGTATGGAAGCTAATATGTCTTGTATAATTTTACAAACCGTAATGATTTTTTTTTTTAAATTTTTGGAAGAAGGGTGATTTTGTGATAAAAGTAATGGAAATAATATGTAATTTTGTAAAATTTTAGAAATAAAGGTGGTTTTTTTCAATTTTATCTTGAATTTAGTTAAATAATAGGTAATTTTGTTCATTGTTAAAAGTAAAAGAGGTTTTGTGAAATAAGGAAAAATAATGGGCCATTTTATTGATTTAAAAAAAGTGAAAATATGAGTTTTGGGCATGAGGCGGACTTTTGACAAAACTCAGGGGCACCATCCAGACAAAATAAAACCTTAAGACACCAAGGGAAATTGTCAAAACATCAGGGGCGCCAAATAGAATTTCCTTTTTTTTTTTAATTTGATTTATTATTAAATAAACTCCTTTATCTAAGCTACGGCTTGCTGGCTCCTCCAGCAAGCCGAGCCCTCCATTGTGGCCGCCATCGGCTCCAGCACGGTCCCCGCCAACATCTCCTCCCTCCGCAGTTCCCGCTCTTTAGCCAATGGCGGTCGCAGGATCTTCCGAAAGGTGGGGCGAAATTTCTAGTGTGTACTGATGAGATATTGGCATTGAATAAACTCCTTTACCTAAGCTGACTAAACCAGTGCTTAAAACATCTGTCGAAACATAAAGAGTACCAAACAATTAAAAACAAACAACAAACTCATATTATTATAATCCGCGGACAAAGGTCCAAAAAAGCACTCAAATGCGATCATCCGCAGATGAAAAAGAACAGATACGTGGCAACCATGCCCACTTCCCACGAGTATAACACGTGTTGAAAGTTGAGCACCACGTGGCGTAACATGCAAGAGAATCAAGGATCTATAAATAGGGAAAAGCTTCATAGGTAAGAGAGATTTTTTGGAAGAGGGCGGAAAGGAAGAGGGCGGAACAAGACATAGTGAACCCAGAAGAAAGAAGATCGAGAAGCAATCATACGCGTAGAAAGAAATCTGATAAATTGAAGAGAGTCTACATCGTTCACAATGTCAAACTCCGCGGATGAAAACCCTGTCCGTTTTTAGTGTAAAATTCTATTAAGGATTGACGTTAATAAATCTCAAGACATTCAACGACGACAGGTAAAACGAGTCAAGTTTCCAAATTGTCTAGGAAAAACTCGATAAGGGAACCGACCTTCATAATTAAAGTCAATTAGCATAACTTCCCGCGGCACAGGTTGGGCCGCGTTGATTTTTTCGACGCGGGTCAGGTAAGTCCGTCGTGAAGGTCGGTCATTTCATTAGGTAGGTTCCCGGGCCCCACTAAAAATGGTGGTCTTTATGTATCGGGGCTTTTTCACTGGCGCCGTCTGTGGGAACCCCCTCACACTAAGGGGTTTCCTTTTTAATTGGTTAAAATCTATAAATACAAGTTTTCAGATATCTAACATCGAACTTTCTTACGACAGGCAGATTCACAATAACAAGAAGATGAGTGATAGCCAGAACAATCAGACTCAGAACATGAGTCAAGGGGTTCACCAAGATCAAGAAGCCTCTAGCATGTATGTCCCGCTGACACCACTAACTAATCCTGGAGCTGAAATGGGGGAACAGAACCTTGAAACTCCTCCTCAACCCTATGGTAATCAGTATGGGCTAGACGAAGGATTCATCCCACAAAACTTCTGGTATTATGAAGCGCGACATGAACAATCAAACCCATTTCAACAGGAGCAGACTCAGTACTTTTACTATGATCAATGGGGGCAGAATCCGCGTCAGCAAGGAAACTATAGACCAGAAGGACAGTATGGGAATTTTGATCGATGTAACACTGCTTATGATAATCCCAGTAACTGGAACTATGGTTTTCAGAACCAAGAAATACCATACCAGACTTGGCAAAATGATCACTATTACAAAGAAAATAAACATCGATGCGGGGATAAGTCGACAAATGTTTCCACCTCTACAAAATCTGACTCTGTAGAGAAAAGAAACGAAAATGCACCAGCCGGTTTCCCATCGGTGTTTACTCAAGAGATTTGCTCTGCGACAGTACCAAAGCGGTGGAGAGATGTTAACCTCATGAAGTATGATGGAACAACTGATCCTGAAGATCATCTCTGTCATTTTGCTACTACAATGGGGATAAACGAGTATAATGATGCCATGTTATGCAGAACGTTCCCTTCAACCTTAACAAAGATCGCGCTAACTTGGTTCACTAACCTTCCCAAGGGGTCTGTGACCAATTTCGCCCAGATGTCCCACATCTTCACTTCTCACTTCGGGAGTGCGCGGTCAAGAAAGAAGACTATGCTCGACTTGAATTCCATTAGGCAAGGAGCTGGGGAATCCTTGGGGCATTTTTTCACTCGATTCACCAGTATGGTAGTCCAAATCCCTAACTTCAATCACGAATCGGCTATTATCATACTTATGGGCAATCTAACTGAAGGAGATTTCAAGACATATTTGTTTCGAAAGAAGCCCACAAGTTATGATGACTTAAGAGAGCGGGTCTCTAGATAGATTGAAGCAGAAGAAGCAGCCGCGTCCAGCTCCAAGGCGAATACTGGAAATTCAAGTCCTTTTGGGAAATTGATAGGAAAATTCAGAAAAGAGAAAGCCAAGCCTCCTAGACATCATTCAGAGGCAATAGATTTCCGTCCCCACCGTGATGAAGTGCATATGAACTTAGAAAGGGGTCAAGGATCTCGTCGTAGGGAAAATCATCCGCGTTCTCATCATCCACGAGAGAATCAACACGGAAATCGCGATATGAGATCTCCACCTAGGAGGGAGAACCGACCCGATCACAGACCTCGATGGGAGAACCGAGATCCTAGGTTTGACGAATCTCGGAATCCACAAGAACGATTTGATAGGCAACAAGATCCGTGTAGGGATCTCCCATTCCACGCCCGCGGAAGGGGGAGAGGAAGAAGAGGACGCGGAGGAAGGTACAACTACACGCCTGCAGCCCAGAGATCTGTCAATCAGAGAGAATCTCAAAAGACGGAAGCAGGTCAAATACCAGAACCAGAAGGCTTCATCAACACCCTCGCAGGAGGTTTGTCTATGGCCGGGTCCAGTAGGCAGGAAAAAAGAAACTATGAAAGGGAAGAAAGACAGCCACCATCCGCGTCAAGTAGAAGAATTTCTCTCACGCAGCATGAGAATATTTCCTTCACTCCAAAAGACGCGGAGGAAATAAGAATGCCGCACTCAGACCCGCTGGTCATTCACGCACAGATAGCTGCCAAGACCGTAAAAAGAGTATTTATTGATACTGGGTCTTCTGTGGACATCCTGTCATGGGAAGCTTTTTCTCAAATGGGAATCTCCGCGGCTTCGTTGAAACCGTACCCAGGAACGCTGATCACATTTTCGGGAGGAGAAGTACAAGTGGCTGGCACAATCGAGCTTACAGTCGTTCTGGGGACGTCTCCAAACAGACGTATGGAAAATATTGTGTTCACAGTAGTAAAGATTCCCACTGTGTATAATGCTTTGTTGGGCCGTGTCTCGCTCTATAAATTCCAAATGGTAGTTTCAATCTACCACTTTTTAGGAAAATTCCCGTTGCCAGGAGGAGGGATAGGCGAGGTCCGCGGACAACAACCAGAAAGTAGAAGCTGTTATTTAACCTCCATCAAGAAAAATAAAGAAGTGATGTGTATCAGTGAGAATTGTGAATCCGAGGTTGGAGACAATGACTCAGTCGAACTTTCAGAAGCTGAACTAGAGGTCCGGCCGACAGAAATCAAGGTGCCTACCGCGGACGAGAAAATTGCATTTACACCCTTTCCTAATCCAGAGGAGAAAGTCTATCTGGGACAAGCACTGGAAACAAGAGAAAGAGTTAGAGTCTTAGAAATCATAGCAAGGTCAAGAGACATTTTTGCGTGGAGTCCTCGAGACCTGCTAGGTGTCCCGTCTGCGATAGCTTTACATACCTTAAGGATTCGTCCAGGAACGAAACCCATAGTACAAAAGAGGAGAAAAATGGCTCCAGAAAAAGCTGCTGCGACAAGAGAGGAAACTAATAAACTTTTAGAAGCGGGCTTCATAGAGGAAGTGGAAGATTCTGAATGGCTCTCAAACGAGGTTCTAGTGAAGAAATCTAATGGGAAGTGGAGGATGTGTATCGATTTTACTGATCTTAACAAGTCCTGCCCAAAAGATAGTTATCCACTACCATCCATAGATGAGCTTGTCGATGGAACCGCGGGGAACAAAGTCCTTAGTTTTCTTGATGCTTACTCAGGATACAATCAGATAAACCTGGACCCTTCAGACAAAAAAGCTACGACTTTCATCACCAATCAGGGAATTTTTTGCTACCGCGTTATGCCTTTCGGACTTAGAAATGCTGGGGCAACGTTTCAGAGAACAGACGATCGGATCTTCCGTAGTCAAATTGGCAGGAATGTATCAATTTATGTTGATGATATTGTCGTCAAAAGTGAAAGAGCAGAGGATCACGCCGCGGATCTACAGGAAACTTTTGATTCTCTTCGAAGAGGAGGTTTGAATTTAAACGCAGAAAAATGTGTCTTTGGGGTGGATTCTGGGAAATTCCTCGGTTTTATGGTTATCCATAGAGGAATTGACATAAATCCTGAAAAAGTTACAGCAATTCAAAATCTTCAACCACCGCGAACGATCAAAGAGTTACAATCTTTAAATGGAGCAGTGAACTATTTGAGCCGTTTTTGCTCCTGCTTGGCGGATAAGTCATTGCCTTTCTTTGCTCTGCTCAAGAAAAAGGGACCGATACAGTGGACTCCTGAATTACAGGAAGCTTTTGGAAATTTAAAACTTTTTCTGACATCGCTTCCTACCCTTCACCAACCTGAGAGATAAGAGGTCCTCCATCTGTATTTATCTGTAAAAAATGTCACCATCAGTGCAGTCTTGACGCGAGAAGAAAAATTCCCGGTCTACTACATCAGTCGTGTTCTTCAGGACGCGGAGACAAGATATGAACCAGTGGAGAAAATGATCATGTGCTTAATATTCGCGGCAAGAAGGCTAAGGCCTTATTTTCAAGATCATCCTATCCGAGTTATGACAGATTTGCCGATGCGACAAATCCTTCACTCACCATGTTTGTCAGGAAGAATGATGAAGTGGGCAGTCGAACTCACAGAATTTGAAATAGAGTATACTCCGCGGAAAGCAACCCTCGCTCAATCTCTGGCCGATTTCATCAGCGAGACAAGTTTTGAATTGGGTTCTCTAGCAGAAAGAAGTGAGTGGACACTCAGGGTAGATGGTGCAACTAACAAAGATGGATGCGGAGCAGGGGTTACGTTAACGGCACCTGATGAACGGCAGTACAATTATGCCTATAAGTTGGATTTCCAAGCTACCAATAATGAAGCCGAATATGAAGCCTTACTAGCTGGACTGGAGATAGCTTTGATTAAAGGTGCTAGACAAGTATCAGTTTACACCGATTCAGAAGTAGTGACGCGGCAAATAACAGAGGAATATGAGGCAAGAACTGGATTAATGCCAGATTATCAGAGAAAAGCGCGAGCACTCTCCAAAGCTTTCTTGAGTTTTTGTTTGACGACTGTTCTTAGGAATGATAACCAACAGGCGGACGCGTTGGCACGGTTGGGAGCTGTAATGCCAGAGGAAGTAGGAAGAGAGGTGATTCTTGAAAGGATGAGTAACCGAAGACTTATTCAAGAAATCTATCAGGTACAAGAAATGGAGGTGGAAGACTGGAGAGCACCGATCGCGGACTATTTAGGCAATGGTACCCTACCTGAAGATAGAGCCGCTGCTAAGAAGATACTTGTTAAATCCTCTCGGTTCACTATCAGGGAAGGAAAACTGTACAAGAGATGGTATTGCTTACCAGATCTATTGTGCATATCGTCAGAAGAAGGAAGTCAAGTAGTGGAAGAGCTGCATGATGGAGTTTGCTCGCATCACCAGGGATGGAGAGCTGTTGTGGCCAAAGCAATCAGGCTAGGATATTATTGGCCCACTATGAGACATGATGTCCAAAGTTATGTACAGAAATGTGACGCGTGCCAAAGGTTCGGAAATCTAAATCACCGTCCTTCCGAGACAATGAAGAGCATAACCGGAGCTTGCCCTTTTTCCGTTTGGGGAATGGACATTCTCGGTCCATTTCCCACTGCTCCCGGACAGTTGAGATATGTTTTGGTCCTAGTTGATTATTTCACTAAATGGGTGGAAGCCGAAGCGATGGGATTAATAACCGCGGAAAAGGTGAGGAAGTTTTTGTGGAAGAATGTTGTTTGCCGCTTCGGAGTACCCGAAACAATAATTACAGACCATGGACCTCAATTTGATTGCGAAACGATAAGAGATTTCTGTGTTGGGCTGGGCATCAATCTTAAAATCTCATCTGTGGCTCACCCACAGACGAATGGGCAGGCGGAAACAACTAACCGACAGTTGTTACATGGGATACAAAAGAAACTCGGCAACACAGCAAAAGGGCGTTGGGAAGAACTTTTACCATTAGTACTCTGGTCCTACCGCACATCAGCAAAGACTCTCACTGGAGAAACCCCATTCTCTTTAGTCTTTGGTATGGACGCGGTTATCCCAGTTGAGAGATTGATACCATCAGCACGGATAATGACCTACGACCCGGACATCAATGATGAAGCGCTGGAATTTGAGCTCCATCTCATAGAAGAACGCAGGATGACAGCCGCTTTGAAGGAGCTAGAATACAAGAGGAGGCTTTCCAAGTATCAAGATAGACGAATTTCCCCGCGGCATCTTAAGGAAGGAGATCTAGTGCTACGACAAGCTGCCTCAGGGGGGAAGCTAGATCCCAACTGGGAAGGACCATATATAATCATCAAAGAAGTTCAAAAAGGCGCATATAAACTCAGCACTCCCGAAGGAATCATCCTGAACAAGACTTGGAACGCGGACAATCTAAAAAAGTATTATGTGTAATCACTAAACAGCTAAATAAATATAAAACTGAGTCGCCCCCGCAAGAATCAAATAAGGCGGTTAGAGGGCCCTTTCTATGATGATTCGCACTTAATGATACTTCATATAAAGTCCTAAGACGCTGGAGCTTGGCTCCGCGTCAGGCCTCTGATCGAATCTACATTCTCAGAGATAATATTTCATATTAAGTCCTAAGACGCTGGAGCTTGGCTCTGCGTCAGGCCTCTGATCGAATCTGCATTCTCAGAGATAATATTTCATATAAAGTCCTAAGACGCTGGAGCTTATATCCGCGTCAGGCCTCTGATCGAATCTGTATTCTCAGAGATAATATTTCATATTAAGTCCTAAGACGCTGGAGCTTGGCTCCGCGTCAGGCCTCTGATCGAATCTGCATTCTCAGAGATAATATTTCATATTAAGTCCTAAGACGTTGGAGCTTGGCTCCGCGTCAGGCCTCTGATCGAATCTGCATTCTCAGAGATAATATTTCATATTAAGTCCTAAGACGCTGGAGCTTATATTCGCGTCAGGCCTCTGATCGAATCTACATTCTTAGAGATAATATTTCATATTAAGTCCTAAGACGCTGGAGCTTGGCTCCGCGTCAGGCCTCTGATCGAATCTGCATTCTCAGAGATAATATTTCATATTAAGTCCTAAGACGTTGGAGCTTATATTCGCGTCAGGCCTCTGATCGAATCTACATTCTCAGAGATAATATTTCATATAAAGTCCTAAGACGCTGGAGCTTATATCCGCCTCAGGCCTCTGATCGAATCTGTATTCTCAGAGATAATATTTCATATTAAGTCCTAAGACGCTGGAGCTTATATTCGCGTCAGGCCTCTGATCGAATCTGCATTCTCAGAGATAATATTTCATATTAAGTCCTAAGACGCTGGAGCTTGGCTCCGCGTCAGGCCTCTGATCGAATCTGCATTCTCAGAGATAATATTTCATATTAAGTCCTAAGACGCTGGAGCTTATATTCGCGTCAGGCCTCTGATCGAATCTACATTCTCAGAGATAATATTTCATATTAAGTCCTAAGACGCTGGAGCTTGGCTCCGCGTCAGGCCTCTGATCGAATCTGCATTCTCAGAGATAATATTTCATATTAAGTCCAAAGACGCTGGAGCTTATATTCGCGTCAGGCCTCTGATCGAATCTACATTCTCAGAGATAATATTTCATATTAAGTCCTAAGACGCTGGAGCTTGGCTCCGCGTCAGGCCTCTGATCGAATCTGCATTCTCAGAGATAATATTTCATATAAAGTCCTAAGACGCTGGAGCTTGGCTCCGCGTCAGGCCTCTGATCGAATCTGCATTCTCAGAGATAATATTTCATATAAAGTCCTAAGACGCTGGAGCTTATATCCGCGTCAGGCCTCTGATCGAATCTGCATTCTCAGAGATAATATTTCATATTAAGTCCTAAGACGCTGGAGCTTATATCTGCGTCAGGCCTCTAATTGAATCTACTTTCTCAAAGACGACACTTCATTATTAATCAGAACACTAGAGCTTGAAATATAGCCAACCGTTCCAAGATCCAAACTCATCGGTGGACCACCATTGAAATATTACAAAAGAGATGCTCTTTAGGGATTCCCAAAAAGTATCATAATTATTGAAAGAAATCACAGCGATTGACACATGATTAAAGCAAAAAGAAACCTAGGAAAAAGCGGGACACTATAATTAAAAGGGGTTGGCAATCTCACATAAAGAAAAAACAAACATCCCTCAACTTATATCCGCGGAAAACGCCCTGGGATGATGCGAGTTCTGCCCTGACTTAAACGAAATCCATTTGAAGGGGGACCATCTGACTCCGTAGAGGCCCACTCCGCGTCCACCTCATCACCCACGGCATCTAAGATCTGGACATCGAAGCGATTCCCTCCCTTGTGAATAAAGGTAAGAGAAGAACCAATATGGACGCTGTGAGTCTCAGCAAAGTCATTCCAACCACCCCTCAAAAATGGAACCCTATAGTCTCCACGCGTAACCTCCACCGGGAAATCACGAAGAATCCTAGTGTACAGAAGAACATTCCTGGGAAGATCTGGCCCAAGTCTATCTTCGAAACATAGGGGCAAAGACTAACAAAAACAACAGATTTCAAGAGATGCTAGTAGATAAACTAACTTGATAGAAAGAAAAAATCAACAATAAAAAAACTAACCAGACGGAGAAGTTGCCCAGGAAAACTAATCCTCTCAAAGAAGGACCAAGGTAAACCATCCATAGAAGGCATCATGAAAGTGCAGCAACGGGTTCAATGGTTTCTTTCTCACACTCTTTTTTTTATATAACAAAGATCTAGACATGTGTCGAAAAGCAGAAATATTGAACAAATAAATTTGAAATGTCACATCATTGAGACAAGAACCACAGGCGCCATGCATGAGATAAATAGTAAACACTATTACTGAATTTCTCAGAAATCCTGTGAGGTGAACATCATGACAAATAGACCTCGAAAGACTAAAAAAAAACAACATGCATAAATAGAGAGATTCCCAGAAGTAATTGCCATAAGCTGGATAAACCTCTACGTTACGAAACAGTTGGAAGAACCTAACACCTTGTTCAGGGATAGGCATTTTAAGAACCATTCGAAATTGTTTCTGGAGGAGCACGATCATCGTTATTTCCCCCACGCGGATCTACCACCTGAACTTCGAAGTGAGCCTCACCCATATGAGTGAAAATCATAGAGACCCCCTGCTCGAAGCCATGAGAATCTACAAAGTCTTTCCATCCGCGACCAAAGTAAAGAAGACCACCGTTACGCCGCTCTATGCAAACCAGGAAGTTGTGCAGTAGATAAGATGAAAGAAAAACCTGACCAGGGATAGCGTCGGCATACTCCTCCTCAAACCGAAGTGGAAGTAGCTAAAAAATAAAGAAGTATTAGTTAAAAGTAAGCTTTCTAAAGATTTTCAATATAGTCAGCTCACCAATTGCAAGAACTGTTCTGGATAGTCGATCGCTTGAAAGAAAGCCCAACGGGTCTCCGACTCGACAACCCCGTCTGCCCTAAATGATAAGGGAGGAACTATAATAGATCCCCGCATCTCGATGAGGTTGGAAAAAACAGTAAAAAACCCTTTACTTATCAGCCACAGGGGGACAGTCAAACAAGAAAAAGAAACACATGCGTGACATGCAACGGGTGACACAACCACCAAGGGCACGCGTCCCACTTTTTCCGAGACAAATTAACCAGATGTTAGACCTTTTCCCAAAATCGATAAAAGTAAAATTTCAGTAAAGGAAATTAAAATTACTTATCGGTAAAAAGCGACGAAACCAAGGACAGGAAAATCTCATGAGACGAGTATAAAACACACCAAAAACATCCATGAGTAAAAGCAATCTTAAAAACAAAATGGATCCAAACCCACAGTCTAGGGCTTTCTACAGAGTCATTATGAGGGAAGAACAACTTCAAACCCTTCGCCTCCCTCTCATGTATGTCCTAATCGACGAAGACGCTCATACTCAGGCTAGACTCTGGTCCCGCTCCAACCAGGAACACGAGGTGAAGGTAGACAAAGATGAAGATGGCCTTTTCTGGCTAACCCAAGGGTGGCGCGACTTCACACAAGCAAATCGAGTCAATGTCGGGTCCGCGTTGATCTTCACCTACATGGGTGATTCTATCTTTGAAGTCGACGTTGTCAGCCCAGATAGCGAAGAAAATGGAGAGATAGGCCATCCTTGATCTCCCAATAAATTCTCCGCGTCAACGATGTAATGAGTTTAGAGGGATCCAACCCCTGTGAAAGGTTTCTGTACGCAGTTTCTATTATTAATAATAAAGATCCCTCCCTTTATTTCAGTTTGAGAAAACATGTGAAAATAGTAAGGAAATCATGAATTCCCTTTTTTGCTTTATTTTATTCCACTAAAAAGCTTATATCAAGAGACAAGCTTGAAGAACTACAAAAGGACAACGCGGAAATAACTCAATTAGAACTGCACGATGAAGAGACTGAGGCCGAAATAGCTTTAGGTTCATCCACAACTTCACGACGCGGACAAACTTGAAAGGAAACATTGCCCTTATGAAAAAACATCATCGCGCTTCCTATTCCCAGGTGATGAAGCATAAGGAATTCATCCCAACCATTGTCAATTTGAAAAAGACCGTTTTCACTCCATGATACGGCCACAGGAAAGTCGCGGACGAGATAAGACGAAAGAAAGGCCCATCGAGGCGGGAGAGATCCATACTCGGCCTCAAATTGGGGAGGCATAACCTACGTATGAATCAAATCAAGGCTTAAGTTGAGAAAACTCAAACTTCATTTAAAACAAAATTAAAAGAAACTCACTAGCCGAGAAAGTTGTTCCACATTCTCAATCTTTTGAAAAAAGGCCCAAGGATTAAAATTTCCGGAGGACATGATACTTGCAGTAGCACGACCGGTTAATGCAACTCAAGAGATAACAAAAGATAGAGATCGGGGCCTTAAGAAGAGAAATTCATCCGAAAGAATAAAGACAAGTGGTGACGAATTTTAAACACTAGGACTAACCCATTCAACACTTGGAAGATCCAGAATATAAATATATAAATATTTACTACAAATAAAGCATGCAAGCAACGCAAATGTCTTAGCCAGAGAGATCTTCAACCTATTTTCAAAACAAAGGAAGTATCTCAATAATACACCAAAAACCAGGAAACCATTTACAGATTCCCAATGTTTCATCACCACACAAAAAACCCAAAATACCAAAGTCTTTCAAGGAGAGGTTGCCTTCTCAACTACTTCCTCCGCTTCATCATCATCATCATCTTCAGAATAAGAGTCTTCCGCGTCCATCTCCTCTTTAGAAAGACCCCAGTCAGCACTCTCCAAACTAGGCTCGAATTTTTCCAAAGGAACACCTGGGTTGCTTGATGAACGCGTCACACTCTGGTTGATCCCTGCAACCATTACCTTCCGAAAATAACTAAAGCATTTGTCTTTCAGAATACTGGAGCCTTTTGGAGTCTGAAGACAGGCCTTCGCCGCGGAGGATAGGAAAGAGAGACCAGCCTCAGTTTTGATCCACTCAGAGGATAGATGCTTCAAACCCTCAGGACTCTAAAGCCATTGCAGGGCCACGTCTTGATCTGAGCGCGCCTTAACGATGTCAAGCTCCTGTCTGGTGATGGATAGCTCCTCGCGAAGAATGGAAAAGTCTTCCTCCATCTTATCTATGGTAGCCTGTTTAGTTTGAAGAAGCTTCCGCGAGACACCATCAGAAGCCTCTAGCTCTTTGACGCGGGAGGCAGCAGAATTTGAAGAAATTTTCAAATCATCGTGTTTCTTCTGTAAAACTGCCATGGCCTCTTTCAGAGTTTGCACCTCCTCGTGAAGGTCAACCGATATTTTCTTAAACTTTTCCACTGAAGCCGGATCCCCTACTGTATTCCCCAATATGCGCAGCTGGTGGTTCAATTTTTTGATTTCTTCATCTTTATTCTTAAGATCTTCCTCTCCACATACCATGCGTCTCTCAACATCCGGTTGAAGCACCCTCAACTGTAAAAATCGGAGTAAAATAAAACGCGTCAAGAAAGTCAAGAAAGTTAATGGGAAACAACAAAAGGATTTAAACTTACCCACTGAATTAAACGATCGAAGTTAGCGGAGAGAGCGACAGGGTCCAAGCGTTTAACATATCCTTGCTCTGGGAAGCAATGTTTCTTGGTTGGAAAAGCGAGACCTTGTAGGTCAACTGGATCGAAACCTGGGATAGGAAATTCACGAAGAGTCGCCACACCCTCCAAAAAGAGCCCCTTTTTATCTGAAGCAGATGGCCCGACAGCTATGGCAAATTTCCTCTTTTTGGATCTCGAAGATTCCGGCGCGGATGGACAAGCGCGTTTCTCTCGAGAGGCAGAAACCAATGATGAAGATTCAACTAAAGCGCCAGTCTCGTCCGCGACACTGACATCAACATTTGATGTCACTTCTAAAACAGGAGGGGGAACAGGAGGATCATTGGCAACAGAACTTGATTTCCTCTTCTTTCCCGATTTGGCTTTGTGCCGCTTCAAAAGCGCATCCAGATCCATTTTGTCTGAAAAACACAATACATTTCCCAATAAGTTATCCATTTTAAGAAAGGTAAAGTATGAAAACGCAAATTATTAAACAAAGAAGCCACCTAGTCGCGGATGAGGCATGCTCAAGCCAGCCATCTCAAGACGAAACGCGGATAACATTTTATCCCATGGAAACCTAGGAATATGAGAAAAGGACAGCTTGAACTGAGAAAGATTGGAAATTTTTGGTTTTGAAGCAGAGCAAAAAGGCCCTGGGACCGTTCGACAACTAAAGCCTTGTCCGGATCTGTCGCGGACCAAAAACCACTTATATTTCCAATTTGGTTTACTAGACAACCTCTCCATGTACTTACAACTTGAGTTGCATTGATAAAATCTTGTGTCTTGAGTCCCCTTCTTCAAAGAAAAAATACTGAGCATCAACTTCAATGATGGGGCAACACCAATTTCCTTGCATCTCATAACAAAACTTGTAAAGAACATCCAATCATTAGGAACAATCTGAGCAGGACTCAGGTTATATTCCTCCAAAAACTTCGAGAAAAGGGGATGAAGAGGAAGTCGGAAACCCTGAGATAGACTAGCTGCATATACGACTAAGCAATCTTCATAAGCGTCCAAACAACCACCTCCTTCCCCGGGAAGACAGAATTCAACACCTGCTGGCCATGGGAAGACTTGCGAAAGAGCATCAAGATCTCCAAGGTTCAATAGAGTAATACAACCCCTCAATTTACTCACTGGGGACCTCCATGGATGAACCCTTTCAAGCACAACTGGTGGACGGCTGGTTGGAGGAGGAAGAGGTTTGAAATCCCCCCAAAAGAGACAAGAATCAAGATCCCCTAAGTCGTACACAGGGGTGTCCAAGTCACTCAAGTTCTCCTTAGAACGAATTACCTTAGGGGCTTCTGCCAAACCAATAGGAGGAAGCTCATAAGGAATCCAAACTTCCTCCGACTCTTGATCCGCCGATTGAGACGCGGACAAGGTCCCCGCGTCCACGGAAGAACTAGCGCCTGAGTCATCCACAGCCTTTGGATTTTCACCGTCCGCGCATCCCTTCGAAGAAGAAGAAACTGAGTAAGGTGAAGAATAGTAATCAGGGTCAGAACGCTTCCGACGCCTTCTCACCTTAATAGGGCTACTAGTAGGACCAACTCGATCCGGGATAGACGCGGATGTAGAAGAAGATGACTCCGACGAGGAATCATCAGAGGAAGAAGAAGAACTCCCAGAGGAGGAAGAAAGTGTCTCTGGAGACGGACGCGCTTGAGAGGATGAAGCAACACCACCTCTCCATCCTTCATCCCTCTCAAAATCTTCTAGTGAATCACCCTCCTTGTTGAGATTAGCCATTTCTAAAAGAAACTAGAAGAAAATTGTACGAAGTTTTACTCACACAAAGTAAAATTTCATCCAAAAAACACCCTTGAGACGATTCCATACCCAAATCTACGATCTAAAGGTCAAAAAATCAAAGAACTCAACGAAGAAAACTCAAGAACAGCCAAGAGCAAGAAGAAATACCTTGAAGAAACTGAAGAAAACCACCAAAAACCTCAAGCGAATAGCCGGAACCCTAGAAAACCGCCGCCGGAAAACTAAAGATAGGATAAGGATTAAAAATTGTGGAAAGTAGAAGAAGACAAATGTTGGGTGAAAAAGAGAACGGAACGGGGTAACTTATAGAAAAATTACCGACGTTTGAAATTCCAAACATTAATGGGCCTAATGGGCCCAAGTTGGGCCGTAACTCGATGAAGGAAAGGCCCATCAACCCCATCGGAATCAATAACGGCATCAAAACTACAGATGTTTATATTTTTTGTCGATCCGTGTCAATTACTAGACAGAATCAACACGGCCCGAGGAGCTGTGACTAAACCAGTGCTAAAAACATCTGTCGAAACATAAAGAGTACCAAACAATTAAAAACAAACAACAAACTCATATTATTATAATCCGCGGACAAAGGTCCAAAAAAGCACTCAAATGCGATCATCCGCGGATGAAAAAGAACAGATACGTGGCAACCATGCCCACTTCCCACGAGTATAACACGTGTTGAAAGTTGAGCACCACGTGGCGTAACATGCAAGAGAATCAAGGATCTATAAATAGGGAAAAGCTTCATAGGTAAGAGAGATTTTTTGGAAGAGGGCGGAAAGGAAGAGGGCGGAACAAGACATAGTGAACCCAGAAGAAAGAAGATCGAGAAGCAATCATACGCGTAGAAAGAAATCTGATAAATTGAAGAGAGTCTACATCGTTCACAATGTCAAACTCCGCGGATGAAAACCCTGTCCGTTTTTAGTGTAAAATTCTATTAAGGATTGACGTTAATAAATCTCAAGACATTCAACGACGACAGGTAAAACGAGTCAAGTTTCCAAATTGTCTAGGAAAAACTCGATAAGGGAACCGACCTTCATAATTAAAGTCAATTAGCATAACTTCCCGCGGCACAGGTTGGGCCGCGTCGATTTTTTCGACGCGGGTCAGGTAAGTCCGTCGTGAAGGTCGGTCATTTCATTAGGTAGGTTCCCGGGCCCCACTAAAAATGATGGTCTTTATGTATCGGGGCTTTTTCATAAGCTACGACTTTCAACTTAGCAGTAGATTGTAGAAAAGTAGACTTACATTTGCTTGGTTGCTATGGTAGTGGTTTCTCGTCATTCATTAGAAATTTAGGCATTTGTCATATTTAGGAGGGTAAACTTATCGAAATTCAATCATGCTAAGTTCAAGGCTTTTGCATATTAGTTAGGATTGTAAACTCGTCAACTTTATAATATCTTTTGGGTCCCAAAGACATGATAGAAATTGTGATTTGAATATGTAGGGTACGAAAATACAAATATTGCATAAAGCTTCACAAATTCAATTCACAAACCCCAAATTCAATTCATAAATTTCATTCTCAAAATCACATACACAATAATTAAAACACAAAATTTATTTTCAAAATCACAAACTCTAATGAAAATTTCACAAACTTTATTCTCATAATCAAATCCTAATTTCACCAATTTTATGGGGGTTTAATTAGCTTACAGCTAGATAATTTGTATATAATAGGGAGCTCAGGAAGTGGGAATATAATTAAATAAGGGGTAGAAACATAGAGAGTGGATGCAAGTTGAGCAAAGAATAAAAAAGTTTTTTTGAGGGAGACAAATTTTTTTTTTTTAAAGAAGGCTAATTTCACCGATTTTATGGGGTTTAATTAGTTATAGCTAGATAATTTGTATATAATAGGGAAGTCGGGAAGTGGAAAATATAATTAAATAAGAAAGTGGGGTGTAAATTGAACAAAGAATAAAAAAGCTTTTTGGGGGGAGGTGAATTTTTTTTAAAAAAGGAGGCTAGTGGGAATTGAACCCCCGACATTTGGTTTCATTTTACTTTCCTTCCTTCCCACCAACCAACTAAACAAATTAGACTAATTGATTTTACATTCATCCTAGTTTTACTTATTACAACACTACCATATATAAATAATTTTTTTTATTTTTTTTTTCAAACCTCGGGGCGCGTGGGTCGAAGGGTGGGGCGGCCGCGTACGCCCGCCCCACCCTAGGGCCGCCCCTGTCTTTAGCCACCCTGCAGACCGCCTCCTACCTCGCTTCTCATGCCCTCCCGCCGGCTGACGAACTGCCGCCCATCGAAAACGACCCCACCCGGCCTTCATTGCAAGAAGACACAACCAGGCCGGGCTTGACGGGCCCAGGCGCCGCGTGGATGGTGGTCGGCAGTGGGGAGTACGGCAACACAATGCATTTCATGAACCTCGCCACACCAATGGCTATATTGCTACAAGGTCGTCAGCTGAGCTATGGTGGCCGCGTGGGAGACATGACACTGGTGGTTTCTCGGCGATGATCAAATAAAACTATGCGGGTCGAATTTGGGCCAGGTCGATAACAATAGGCAAATGGATAAATAGTTAGTAATCCCACTATAGTTTTTGTCCCCACAATAAAAAAAATTACACTTTTTGCCCCAAAATTTTAAAACTCAACATGAAAGTCAAAAGAGGGGTATGGAGCGGAAAAGACCAAAGTTTGAGGGTACCATTAGGAATTTGAAAAACCCTTGGTCACCAACTGGAATACGCAAAATCACGAGGGCACCAACCGGAATATCCCTATTTAATTTTTCGTTTTTTTTCCTTCATACTTTTGAAATATTAATTCTCATAAAGGCATGTTTGACATTACCTCTAAAGTAGTCCGCAACTGGTAGCGGACCCGTTTTCGCAAGGAGTTGCGAAGATAAGCGGTGTATCCAATCAAAATTAGTGGTGTATTTAACTTTCCTGTTTATTTATTGGTTGACGGGGTACTTCCATATCTTCCACTGTTAAATTTAGTCAGTTGGTCATCGATCCATTTAAATACGAGCATCTTCAACATCTCATTTTTTTTTATAAAAAATAATTGGGAGGTGTTAGACCATACCGATCTACCACCCCAAAAAAGAATAGCATCATGGTGCGAAAAATGTCATAATTGCGCCACTTTTTCTACAACTTGTTTGACCTCGCGGAAGACGTATGAGTAGGACGACCACTCAAAATGTTGAAAGAGTTGTAGAATGTCTATTAGGATCATCTTGATCTCCCCAATGACATTTTTACTTTTCAAAGATGGAATGACTGTAAGGCTAACTCCTTCGATATCTATGCATTGCAAGCCGAGGTCTCTTGATGTCTTGTCTCTAGGCTGGAATAGAGAGCCAAAACTTTTGCCATCAAGGAGGATGCATCATCACAAAGGAAACTACATAAGGTCATGATCGAGTCATTTGCATCTTGGATAACAAAACTAGCAATGGTGTGACCTAATTAGAGAATGAAGCTATAGTGTCCCACCGTGGGCCTTTTCCACCTTATGTTTTTTCCCTATGCTGATTGTGTTAACGTGTGGTTGACGCATTCATATTTTTAAGTTCATTTTGGAGTTGTCGAGTTATTCTAGGAGTTGTCGTAGTTTTGGAGGATCTCATCATGTTCTTCGATTGTCAAGGACAAAACTCATGTGTGCTTAATGCCTCTCAAGTATACTATATGTGCATGAAATTGGACAGGCATCTGGAATTGCAAGAGCAAGTTATGAAGGTTATGTCCTTTAATTTTAAGTATTTTAAGATATTTACACTTTTCTTTTTTACCTTTTCAACTCAACCTTTTTTTTATTTTATGCTAACTTGTATTAATATTTTATTTTATTTGATAGTAATTTGTTATATTATTACGATTTAATTTATAAAAAAACCTCATCATGACGTTGGCATTGTATTAGTATCATATACTCCATCCGTTAAATAAAACTTGACATTTTACTATTTATGCACGCCTTTTAAGATATTAAAAACTATATAAAATATTAACATTTTTAATAATTTTTTAATAATTCATACTTATTATAATTAAGTATGAATTTATAAATACAAATGTAAAAATTATTAATATTTTATACTAGTATAATTTTTATCATTCTAAAAATGTGTGCATAAAATGTATAAACGATAAGTTTTAATTAATAAATGAAGTATATTACATGATACGTAGTACGGTAGTAGTAGTATATATTTCTCCATCTGGAATAATTTTTGGGCCATTGTATTATAAGACCCATCCCAATCATCACAGGCCCATTACACCTGCAATGTGCAAATATAGCGACTTGGGTCTTGGTATGGTATGGGCTGAAATTTAGGTTATTTAAAGAAAATAATTTCAGATATAAAATTTTGAATTCAATAGAGGTTGAAGTACTCTAATTCCCGGTTCGAAGAAAAACCGACCACAAATATATCAAATTCAACGATAAATGTCGACAATGATCAACAATAATCGTCAAAGATATACAACACATTCTAACAACTAACAAGCAAATCCAAGCCTTAATTCAAATTTCAACCCTCTTCATCTTTAAAATTAAGTGGAAAATAAAAAAAAAGGAACACAAATCCATCTTTTTCAACCCATTAAGGTTTAAAGTTTCTTCCCCCAATTTTGCGCAATTTATATATATTTTTATCTAACTTTTACGTGTATTACATTTTGAGTTCAAAATAATTTCTCGTTTGCCAGTGTTTTTATCTTAATTTTTAAATCATATTATTTTTGGTTAAAATGAACATAGTTTAATTTGTCTCCAAGTTTATAATTTTTAAAGTTCGTATTACTTTTTATTTAAATCATAGTATTTGAAATCAATTTTCCTTAATTTACAAAATGGGTTGGGACTTTCAGCTGATCAACTTTTGACAATTCTTATACATATAAATGAAAGTTATTCGATACACAAGACATGTGTAAATGTATCAAAAAATTGAGAAAAATGGTACAATCATAAATGAGTTATAAAAACTAACAAAAAAAACATTTAAAAAAACAAGGATAGGGAAGGATTGTCAACAAATGAACGATGATACGCATGCCTAACGAGTAACAGTTGTGAACACTTTATATGTGAACTCGATTAAGTCTATCACACATCCATCAATTATAATTGTCAACTATTTTTTACCATTCTAAGTCGATATCATACAAGAGTAAAGTCGTGACCTTTAAATTATTATATATCACATTTATCAACTATATAAGTTATTAATTAAGGGTTCCACCCTCGACTATTTTGTTACTTATTGCCGACGATGTATAAGGTCACCTCCACTCCGACCGACGACCATTCCTCCTTTTTTGCATAATTCTCTATTTTCTTCCTTTTTGGGGATGAAAAGATCACAGAAATAGACCTTTCAAGATGCACCAAAAACTCTATTGTTTTTTTCCTCTCCTGATTTCTTCTTTAAATTTTGCAGGAGGATAATAAACCACTTTTTTTTTCTCATTTTTTTTAGAAATAAAAAAAGGCCTAAAAATGAAGCACCGGCCCTACTCAAGTGTTGTGGGATTCCAATTCCCAAGTCCAACAGCTGAAATTGCGTGCAATTGGTACTCACAGTCGACACAGTATGAGGAGTTCTGCCTTTGTATTTGCAGTTGCAGAGGTCTACTTGATTCTATTTTTATTTTATTTTATTTTATTTTTATTACAACAAACTTTTAGGTCATTTGATCTAAGAAAGATGGATCCTTACATAATGCAACATTTAAAATTGTTTATGATATCTCATAGTATCATATCATTAAATACTTACAAAACTAAATGAATGAATAAATATAAATTAATTAAACAATACTCCATGAAGGATATAGATTAGTGGTTGACAAATCACTATCTACTAAAGAGAGGCTGATTTGATAGTATTCATATGGGATCTGTTTATAATATATATTAATATTACTTTCGTTAATTAAAATATGTCATTTTTATTATTTTAAAAATAATTTTAAAGACAAATAACATATGTACAAATATTTTTTTGGCAAACATTTGAACAAGGAATAGGATATACCTCTTTCATAAATTTTATTAATGAAACATGTATTTTTTTTAATTATGAAAAAAATATAATCTCAAAAAAAATGGAAAATTTCATAAATTAAATGCTCATACTCTACCAAACTAGCTGCAATCTAGACATTATAGTAAAATTAGGCAAAACATGTTGAAGGAACGCGCTGCACGCGCTCTCGCTTCTCCGAAATTGCGAAAACCCCTAGCTCTCAGATAAGGATTGATTAAAGCAAAGGAATTGCAAATATAAAAAAATCTAGAGATAGAATGCGATTACCAATTTATCAAAATTATCACAAATAACCTAAATCATAGAGGAACCTATACCAATAGGAAATTGAGCTCCTAATGGGTGATATACAAATAATCATGGAAAATTTCACAAATATTTATGTGTCATATGTGCTCTGACTTGACAACAAAGTGACAGATAAGGTTACATATCTTTGCTGCTTTGTTCGGGATAATGAACTAGCAACTAATACAAATCTAAGAACCTCATCCACAAGGATACAATTGGTTATGTTAGCTGAATTCTTACCTTATCCAAAAAAAAAAAACTAGCTAGCCCTCAATAGTCAATCCTGCAGGATAAACAAAGCCCTAAATCTGAGGTGCAACAGAGAAACAAATGTAAAAAGAGAGCACCCAAAACTCCAAAGGGTAACAACAAACAATTGAAGGGGTGAAGAAGATGGATCCACCACCCATTGGCCAGTTGCAATGTTATGGAGGGCTACCCTTCTCTGGCCTTCTTCACCTTCCAACTAATAAACCCATGTGATCTCCTCTCTTAGTCTGCACCTTGCCTTTTGTCTTTGTCCTCTTTTCAAGCAATTTTCAATTTTCCCTCCCTATTTTTTTCCTTTGGGGTGGGTACCCAATAGGCCCACTTCTCCCAACCACACACTCTCTCTCCACCAATGGTGTTACTTGTTTGAGCTTTGTGGGACCCCCTTCACCCATAGGATCATCAAACCAAATAACACTTTAACATAATTTAAGTACTATATATGTTAATTTAAAAGACCCCAAAAGAGTATATGTTAATTTCCATAAAAAAAATCAATAAAATTGCTTGTAAGTATATATTTGGCTTTTTTGGGGACGCAATGAAATTACTTTTTGGTAGTGTTCCATGACTCCATCTTAGAGCGTCGTGGCAGACGAGAACTTAAAATCATGTGTTTTTCTCTAAATTTCTATCGGTAGGGATACTGCAAACGAGATGAATAATCATATTTGTAATAGTATTAACTTTCTTAAAAGTATATATTTGGGTTTGATTTGAAATAAACTCCTCCTTTTACAAGAAATTAATCAATACATTTTATTCTACAACATTTTAACAAATTTTTATTCTACAACAATTTGACAACTATAAAACTATAACCTCCCTTGACTAGTTAGCTTGTTGCATAACTTGCATTGCATGTAGCCACTAAACACATCACCTAACCTCCCACACTTACATGAAATAACTTAACTAATTATCTTGTGTACTTTTCTTTTGAGCAACTATCTTAGTGTACTTGATCATCATAAACATATACTAAGTTGGGCCATGATTGATACAAAAAGAATCCATGGACGACAGTGATTGGATTTTTAACTATATTGGGGCCAATATAATTGTTGGTGATGCATGTATTTTCTAATTATACATTTTCATATGGGCACTTTATTTGCTCCCTCAATTAAAATGTTAGTGGCTAATGAAAGTGGGATTTTATAGAATATACTATAGTACTATGTTATGATTATTTAATTATTGGTAAACTAAACTTGTGGAAAGTGGAAGCTTTAGCCTAAACCAATCACTTTTAATCGTGTTAAAGGTAGGGGATTGATAAATACACCGCTAATTTTTACTGGAACCACCGCTAATCTTCGCAACTCTTTGCGGAGTTAATTTCGCAGCTTGTTGCGGAATACTTTTAACATTGTGTCAAATAGCCTTTACGCCGACTTAACTCCGCAACTCCTTGCGGAGTTAAGTCGGCACCCGATTACGACTCTGTGTCCGATTCTCCTTCCAAGGAGCAAATCCAAGGAGAAAAAAAATTATTATTACACACCCTAATGCGGAACATCTATGATATTTTATTTTATTATTATTTTTTAACATATAGGTTACGGAACTCCGCATTCTAATGCGGACCTCTCTCCGCAACGTCTTGCGGACCTTTTGTCGATGGACTTTTAGGGCGTGTTTGGCACGATGTCCGGGGAGATCCGCAAGAGGTTGCGAAGCTCGGTCCGCAGGGAGTTGCGGAGATTAGCGGTGATTTCAGTAAAAATTAGCGGTGTATTTAGAAAACCCGTAAAGGTATTATATATTATGAGGTACATCAAGATGAAAGATACACATAGAAGGTACACATAGAAGGTATTGAGATATGGGGGTGTTTGAGATTTAAAATCCCAGTACGTTGGAAAAAACAAGGACAAAAGCAGTGGTTTATAAGTGTCGGGTAAAGTCCTACACATTGGCTTAAACTTTTGTACTAGAAGATGAATCTCGATCCCTTGTATACAAAAACTAAAGATGATGTGATCCGACACATGCTCTTCCAACGCGACCCACTTGATAGATTACATGAGCTTTATATTGTATAGTGGGCCAAAAGGCCCATATCCATTATAACCTATATACTCCCTCCGTCCAAGAATACATGACCTTTTAGGCTCATGCACGCTAATTAAGGAACCTATTTTGCATTTTAAATCTCATCATTATTATTAAAGGTTAAAATAATAATTGGAAGTTAAAGGGTTTTCCTTAATTTTTCCAAGAGTTTTATTTAATTTTAACAAGTCAAAAAGTAGTAATTTTAGAGGTAATAATTACCTATACATCTAAAAGACCATGTATTTTTGACAAAGTTTCAAGGTCTAAAAGACCATGTATTCTTGGACGGAGGGAGTATATGTTTAATCAATGAATGAAACCCTCAAGGAGGACTTTACAATCAATCTCATGATCTTACATGGTATCAGAGCCTAAGATCCCCAAAACCCTATTTTTCTCTTCTCTCTAACCCTAGCCGCCCCCCCTCTCGGCCACCCCTTGCCGCCGCCACCTCCCCCTTCTCGACCACCCTCCCTCGACCTTCTCCCCTTAGCCACCGACCCCTCTCTCTCTCCCGACCCTTCTCTCTCTCCGTATCGTCTCAATGGCTGCCGAAACAACCGCTACCAAGCCACCCTTCCACTTCGCTCTCACCATCTCCAACATCAAAAACTACATCCCCATCATCCTTGATCATGAATCTAGTTCCTACACCATGTGGTCTCATCTCTTCACGACCCATGCTAAGGTTCATAAGGTCCTCCACCACACCGATTCCACTGCCGTTCGTCCCACCGCTGAGGACGAAGAGCTCTTTGCTCAACTCGACACCATCGTTCTTCAATGGATCTTCAACACCATCTCCAAAGATCTCTTGACAACCATCCTTGACCCCAAAGATAACGCCTTGAGTGCTTGGACCAACCTTCAGAATCTCTTTCAAGACAAAAAGTCCACCCGTGTCGTCTACCTTGAGCTCGAATTCTCAAGTTGCAAGCTTGCGTCTTTCCCGTCGATCTCCGCCTACTGTTAACATATCAAAACCTTGTCTGATCAATTGGGTGTCGTCGACTCCAAACCCAACGCTACTCGCCTTGTCCTTTAGGTACTTTCGGGCCTTCCCTCTGAATACAATGCTGCTGCTACTCATATAAAGCAGACGGAACCTCTCCCCACCTTCGAGAAGACCCGGTCTCAGTTGATCCTGGAGGAGACTCGCCTTCACCGTCAGACCACCGACGCCGCCAAGGACAAAATGGCTCTGGTCTCATCAAGCGACATTGACGAGACGTATGCCCCGCAGCAGAGTCGTAACCATGACCAACCTGCGCAGAGAGGCGGCGGCCGCAGCCATCGGATTCCTCTCGCCCCTCCTGGTATCCCACCCCCGGCTATCCGCCTTGGATGCCCTTTGGCTACGCACCTGCGACGTATCGCCCACCAGCCTCGTATCCCAACCGTCAGCAGGGAGCGGGCTTGTTGGGTCCAGCTCCTCGATCCGCCGGTCACCAGGCCTACCCGTCTTCGTCTGATCAGACCTATGCTCCGACTGATATGCATCATGCCTTCTCCTCAATGCAGCTGGCACCTCCTGACTCCGCTTGGTACATGGACACTGGCGCCACATCTCATATGACGAACTCCTCAGGTACTCTCTATTCTCTTTCTTTTAAGGGTCCTGCACACTCTATTATAGTCGGCAACGGTGGTCGCCTTGCTACTTCGGGCATTGGCCACGCTACATTACTAACCCTAACCAACCCTTTACACCTCAACAACGTCCACATTGCCCCCAAACTTGTCAAAAACCTTATCTCTATCCGTCGGTTCACCACTGACAATAATGTTTCTCTTGTGTTTGATCCGTTTGGTTTCTCTGTGAAGGATCTTACTACGGGGGTTACTCGCCTGAGATGTAATAGCACCGGGGAGCTCTATCATGTGTCGTCGCCCTCACCATCCAGCCCGTCAAGTCCGGTCGCCCTCTCGGCATCGTCATACAGTCTATGGCATGCACGCCTTGGTTATCCTAGTCCTGCAGTTTTAGATTTGCTTCATTCTAAGAGTCTTGTCAAATGTAATAAAGAGCATCGCTCTGGTTTATGTTCTTTCTGTCAGTTAGGCAAGCATGCCAGGCTTCCTTTTCAGCGGTCTTTAAACACTACTTTTGCCCCATTTGATATAATTCATAGTGACATTTGGACATCTCCTGTGCCTAGCAAGGAGGGTCATAAGTATTACCTTTTGTTTCTGGATGATTATAGTCATTTTTTATGGGTTTTCCCGTTGCATTTTAAGTCTCAAGTGTTTCCTATCTTTGCCAAATTTCATGCTTACATCAAAACACAATTTCACACCTCTATCAAGTGTTTCCAATGTGACAATGACCGCGAATTTGATAACAAAGACTTTCACTCTTTCTTCAACACAAATGGGATCTCCTATCGCTTGTCTTGCCCTTATACCTCCCAACAGAATGGTAAGGCCGAACGAATCATCCGAACCATTACCAATATGATGCGCTCTCTCCTCTTCCACGCATCCATTCCCCTTCTCTATTGGCCTTACGCCTTAGCCACCACATGCTACCTCCTAAACATTCTCCCATCTACTACCCTCCACCATCGCTCACCAACTCAGGCACTTTATTGCACATTGCCTAGGTATGATCACCTTCATACCTTTGGGTGCTTGTGCTTCCCTAATCAGTCATCCACCGCCCCTCACAAGCTTCACCCACGCTCCACTCCTTGCGTCTTTCTTGGCTATCCGTCTGATCATCGCGGTTACCTCTGCCTCGATATCAAGACCCACAAGCTCATTATGTCCCGTCATGTCACCTTTGATGAGTCTCGCTTCCCCTTAGCTTCTCCTCCGCCTCCTGTGTCTCAATCTGAGTCAGAGTCTTCGTTCCCTCACTTTCTTCTTCCCCAGAGCTCTTCCGGTGCTCCTGCCTCTCCCCCTTCACCACCACCACCACCTCCTACCACCATACCACACACCCGCAGCGTCTCCGGTGTCTTCCGACCCCGTCAGATCGTCTCCATGACCACCACACATCGCCCCGCCTCCCCTTACCCTACACCCTCCCCGTCATCCATACCACAAAACCTGTTGTCGCGGCCGCAGCAAGATGCTGTGGCCGCAACCAATCGATTCCCCCAAAAACACCCCCCACCCTCGACACTGGCGGCGGCCGCAACCAATCAACCCGTTGCGGGCTTGCCGCGGCCGCAACCTCCCCCGCCGCTTCTCCTTCCGTCCTTCACGACTCCCAATCCCCCCCCCCCCCCCCCGCCTCAACCCCGACCTCCTTTCCCCCCATCCCCACCTCCCACAAAACATCCCTCCTCGACCCGAATTGGCAGACGACTATGCTCGACGAATACAGGGCCCTTACAAGGAATGGTGCTTGGGTTCTGGTCCCTCGCCCTCCTGACGCGCATTTGATGTATGTGGCTCTTCCGTCACAAGTTCCGCTCTGATGGGACGTTGGAGTGCTTCAAAGCCTGTCTTGTGGTCAACGGTCGATCTCAGCAGGCAGGTATTGATTGTGATGAGACCTTCAGCCCCGTGGTCAAGCCTGCCACTATCCGAGTGGTGTTGAGCTTAGCATAGTCGCGCAACTGGGCCATTCATCAACTGGATGTCAAGAACGCTTTTCTGCATGGCCATCTGAATGAGACAGTTTACATGTTTCAGCCGCCGGGGTTTGCTGATGCTGATCGTCCCAAGAACGTCTGTCTCCTGAAGCGCTCTCTGTATGGTCTGAAACAGGCTCCGCAAGCTTGGTTCTAGCGCTTTGCTTCTAATCTGCTACGCTTGGACTTCATTGGCAGCCGCTCGGATACGTCTCTGTTCATCTATCGCAGAGGCTCAGACATGGCCTTTTTGTTACTGTATGCCGACGACATCATTCTCACCGCCTCTTTTGATGCTCTTCGGACGTCTATTATTTCACAGTTGAGTGTTGAGTTCGCCATGTCAGATCTGGGTCCGTTGTCTTACTTCTTGGGAGTTGTTGTTCAGCGTCATGCGTCTGGGATGTTTCTCTCTTAGAGTAAGTATGCTGCTGAGATTGTTGCTCGGGCCAAGATGAGTAACTGTAAGCCAGTACACACCCCCGTGGATACATCCAACAAGCTCAGTGCTCATTTTGGTTCGTTGTTTGATGATCCGACGTTGTACAGGAGCCTCGCCAGTGCACTGCAGTATCTTATGTTCACCCGGCCAGATATCAGTTACGCTTTTCACCAGATCTGCTTGTTCATGCATACGTCCAGGGAACCCCACTTTCAGGCCTTGAAGCGGATCATCCGGTACATCAGTGGCACCCTCGAGCTAGACACCACAATCACTTCTTCCGCTAAGCATGACATCGTTGCTTACACCGATGCGGATTGGGGTGGTTGTCCTGACACACGTCGCTCCATGTCTGGATATTGTGTGTTCCTCAATGACACCCTCGTGTCGTGGTCTGCGAAGCGACAGTCTGTAGTGTCTCGCTCCAGCGCAGAGGCAGAGTACATGGGTGTTGCCAACGTTGTCTCCGAGTGCTCTTGGCTCCGCAATCTCCTTCTTGAGCTCCGATGCCCTCTTTAGAAGGCCACCCTGGTCTACACTGACAACGTCTCCGCCGTCTATCTGGCTAGCAACCCAGTCCAGCATCAACGCACGAAGCACATTGAGCTCGATCTCCACTTCGTCCGGGACAAGGTTGCCATTGGACATGTCCGCGTTCTACATGTCCCGCCGTCTACATGGCCTTTGCGCAACTAACACAATCACCATCAAGGTGCTAAAGGAGAAGACTGAAATTGCACCTCATGACCCGTCATCGTTCATCTTCACCAATGCCTTATTATTGCATTCTTTATTTTTTTCTCGGTGTTATCTTCTTCGTCGTTTTTGCTTTATCCTATATTTTTTTTCATTTTCATAACGATTAGTTTATTAACCCTCTTTTTTGGTCTCTTGACTCTAGCTGTCTGGTGCGTCAAATCACTTTTAATTTAATTTTAAAAAATAAAAATACCATCACTATAAAAACTAATATGCACCTTTTCTTTCACATAAAAACCGACTTATGTTTGACAATTAGAGGTATGGAGAATGTTTAGATATAATGGTATCTCACATCGATTATAAAAAGAAATCAAATGTAGCATATAAGATTAATGAACTATTCATATTGTCGAATTGGGCATGAGTAAGAATCGAGAGAGTTATAACCCTGATAATATACCTTTTAACATATTTGATGGAGATCAACACATAGAAGTTAGAAAATTAGGCAGCACAAAGACAACAACAAAAAAACACCAGGTTGGAAGGAGGAAGATTTGAGAAGGGTATAGAAATTTTGTAAAACCAAGCAAGCAAACAAACTAAAGAAAAACAAATAGATTGGACTCCCACACATATGAAATTGAAATTGAAATTGAAATTGAAATTGAAATTGAAATGTAAAAGGAAAATGAAGATGAAGGCCCTACAAACTCTATATTGAAAAGAACATAAGAGAGATATTGGGGATGAAATTTGGATGAGGAAAGAGGCCTCTCTATCCTCCTCCACGACGAGTGTTGGTGGGTTAGGTGGCAAACCCTGCCCCTCTTCTAGTCTCTATGACCCCATCCCTCTTCCAAAGATTCCTCTCCTTAGCATTTTCCCCAAATACACCCAACTTCTAATGTATCCACCCTTGCAATGTAATGTAACATTGAGGTCTTACGACTCGATATATATGTTGACGGTTTATATATATATATTAGCCCAAGTTGCTTTAGATCAAATTTCTTTACCTGGTTTCTGAAAAAAAAGAATTCTTATTGACATGAGTATGACTTCAATCACTAGTAAAATATTTTTACATTTTCTTATAAATCTAATGTGGGATAAAGCCTTTGGTGATATGACAATAGTTAACACTTAAAAATGAGAGTTAAATCAAATTCCAACCTATATTGTATATATTAACCACATGAACCCATCTACCTCTATTAAAATTTGGAAATATTTTACATTGATTAAAATTGAAGGGAAAATAATTATAGTAAAAGTGAAGCCTTACATAATGTGTTGGATTATATATAACAAATTTTCTATCCTATGTCACAGTGTATAAGATGAGAGTCATAATTTAAAAATATTTTTAATTGTTTAATTAGATTTTCATATTTTTTTTCGATAGAAAATCATTTTTGATTTAGATTCTTATCCTATTAATGGGATAAAAATAAATCGACCTTATACATATGATTGGCTAGCTTTGGCCTAGCTAGACAAGTAAATCCTTGGTTGATTCATCATTTGCCCTATGTAGAAAGATTGGCAAATCTTAGTTACATTTCATTTAGGGATCACAAAGATATTTACATCTGTGTGGAAAAGAAGGGTGTTTTAATTAAATAGTTGAAATCTACCTTAAAGGCTAGCTATACTAGTATGTTACTAGCTATATTTGATGGATAATCCATTTATTAATTTTTGTTTTTGCTCTTCAACTCAACCACTTCCCTTTTTATATGGAGGATAAATTAATATGAAATCCCCATCTTCCTCTTTCTTTCACAAATTGGATTCCATCTCCATCACAATTGTCTCTTCCCATTTATCAAACATTTTTTTGCAGAGGAGATTTACACCCATGGACAACTGTATATGCTTTGCAAGGTGTAGACTTCTGCATATATATAAAATATAATATATATTATTTAAAAAAAAGGAGAGAAAAGATTGCAAAATCTTGAAAGTTAGCAAAATGGGAGTATTAAAATAATTCCCAATAAACTTAATTTAAACACTTTTTTTTTTTTAAAAAAAAGAAGCCACTATAAGAATCAAAAAGAAAAATTATATAACTCAATTTTCTACTTCTTGGGATAGAAAGAAAAACTGCAAAGCCACCATCACCACCTCCACCACTCCCCTAAAGAGTGAAGCCTCTGCACCCTTGAAGGTCTGCATACACCCCTAAGGAGTCACCATAGAAAGATCACATAGAAACAAAGCTAAGCACTCACTTGTTCATGATCTTAATAAGGGTATGTTGGTGATCATGGCAATTGATTAAGAGTTCATCCACTACATGTATTGATCACTGAGATGATGGATTTCTTCCATGCCAATTTCATGCTACAAACTCCCAATGACACTGACAATCAACCTCCCTCCTCTCTCCCTTCACTCCTCCCCTCATGTTCTCCCCATGATTTCCATGGTACTCTCTCTTTCCCTCTTTCTATGGATGCTACATATATATGAGTTCACTTTAATGGGTATAAGTTCTATGTTATAGGCTAATGTTGTTTGTGGGTTTGTTGCCATTTTTGTGCAGTGATGAATGCACCAATGCTTGGGAAGAGATCAATGTCCTTTTCAGGGATAGATGTGTTCAATGAGGAAGCAAATGGAGGGTGTGGTGGTGAGGAGGACAACTTGTCAGATGATGGGTCACAAGGAGGAGGGGAGAAGAAGATAAGGAGGTTGAACACTGAGCAAGTGAAGACCCTTGAGAAGAACTTCCAGCTTGGGAACAAGCTTGAGCCTGACAGGAAAGTGCAGCTTGCTAAAGCACTTGGGCTTCAGCCAAGGCAGGTTGCCATCTGGTTCCAGAATAGGAGAGCTAGGTGGAAGACCAAGCAGCTTGAGAAAGAGTATGAGATCCTCAAGACCCAGTTTGAAGCCCTCAAGGCTGATAATGAATCCCTCCTTTCCCAGAACCAGAAGCTCCTTTCTGAGGTAAGCGATTTGATCCACCAGATTTCAACTAGGGTTTCACCTGATTCAGGGTAAGGGTGCGTACATCCTGACCCCTCAAACAACTGAATTGTTGTTGTTGTGGATCTCTTTTAACAAAGTATAAGAAATGGGTATTCCTTTTTGAGTGCAGATATCAGCACTAAAAGGGGGAGAACCAACAGAATCAATCAACCTGAACAAGGAGACAGATCAAGGATCTTGCAGTAACAAGAGTGAGAACAGCTCAGATATCAAACTAGACATGTCAACAAGAACAACAGCCACAGGTGCAGGAGCAGCCATTGATAGTCCTCTTTCAGCTCACCCAGCAAGCAGCAGCAGCAGATCATTCTTCCCACCATCTGCAGCCAACAGGCCCAACAATGGGGTTGGCCCTCCCCTCACCCAATTCTTCCAAAACCCGCCGATCGCCCGCCCCGATCTCCACTGCCAGAGATTTGATCCTGGTGTCAAGGAAGAGAGCTATAACAACATGTTCTGTGGCATTGATGATCATTCTGGATTTTGGCCTTGGCTTGAGCAGCCCAATTTCAATTGAATCTTCCCTTTTTCCAAGATTTTATTCATGGGGAGTTGTTCATCTTCAAAAATCCTGCATCTTCAATTGATGCCCCAAATGTTCTTATGTTGGTCTTGTTATCATCAAGTACCTTCTTCAGAACAGTTAATATCAATGCCTCCTCATCTTTTTGCTATTTCTATATAAAGTTCATCAAATTAAATTCCATGTTAAGTTCTAAACTTGTTCATCATTTTTTATTTTTTATTTTTCTAAGTACATGATAATCCAATTATCATTTTGATCCCTGACTTAAGTGGTTCTCAACCGACTTAGTTAATTCTAAGCAAGATAAATTGGACATGAAATTCTCAGATTCGGTGGTGAAAGCTGTCATTCCACAAAAGGGTCTGTAAATTGATCAAAAGAGAAGATAAAGGAGATGATTAGAGACTCAAAACACACATTCCAATGAGGGAAAAAGGAGATGGCAGAGGAAAACAAGGAGAGTTGGAGAAGTGTCATTTTCTCGAGAGTGACATTTTGGAGGCACTGTCTATGCTGACAGCTGACAGGGAATTGGCTTTGGAATTTTTCTCCTATTGTGGCATAAAAAATAAATCACCCTTCTTAATTAAAATCATTGATCTCAAACACTGTTTTATTTATTACAGTATCGCGTAAATTAGTGTAATTAATAAACCCGATCTTGTCCTAAAAGTAACAAGATGTCTAAGTTATTTTATGTGTGTAGCGGAATAATATTTGGAATAGATGATTCAGATTTCAGACTATCATTTCAGGTTTTTAATTGAAAATCCCCTTTTTTCTTGAATTATTTAATTTTTTTTTTTTTTTGAGATTGTGGTGTTTTAAGTGTGTATGTGTACGTCTATCATCCACATTGAAATCTTGTTCAAAAAAAAAATCATCCACATTGAAATCAATCATATTCAAACTTTTGAATTGCCTCCCATGTTTCAACAATTCACACCCTCTTTTGGATCTATATATGTCTTGTTTTTCCTCTTCCTGTCAGGGTAAAAAAAAAAAACCATAATTCACATGAAAATCACGTTTCAGATTAATTTGGATCATTCAAAAACTGAAAAAAGGTTATGATAAATGCAGAAGCTAGCTTACAAACAATTAGGTGAAATCATGGAGAAAGATTAAGACACTTTTGCTCAAACATGTGAGGTGATGTATATCTCTCTCTATATATATATACTTAATGGCAACTCCCAAATTAAATGCAGTTTATCATAGATCTGAGTTTTTATTTACCCTTTATTTCCATTTTGAAAGTGATGTCTGAACTAAAAATTTGGATGATTAATGAGGATTAGTGTTTGTGATTTGTGATGCACTGAAATCAAAGGCAGCAATGAATGACATTCCAACAACATGATTACGCCATCTATTTTTGCATTTTCTGTGCTTCCAAATTATTGAAACCTGAAGAAAATGACTTGTCAGTGGATTTGATCAGGTTCCTTTTCTTTAATTATTTGTACATGCTCATGTACTGTAATTTTTTAATCAATCATGGTTACTATAGTAAGTTTTTAACCATATAATTACTGATCTTTGCAGTATCTGCATACCCTTTTTAGATCTTGTTATGTAGCCATTTGCAGAGAATATGTTGTTTTTAATAACCTTTTCTTAGGTTGTCTAAAAAATTGGTGTTTTCTGATTAGGTATTCAAGAGGCCGACGAATCGTCAGACGGACTATCTGCCAGCATACGACCCACATTAAAAAAAACACAAATATGTAAGGATAAAAGAAAAACTCAACACCCCCATGAAAACCGTCAGCCAGCGAAACGGTCGAGCAAAAACCCAAAACGAACCACCAATGCCGAGAATATGAGAGAGTGCGAGACTCACATGACACCTCAACACAGAGAAGACAGAGAGCAGTAACCCACTACCGGAAAGGACGACATCCAAGAAAGTGTAGATCACCAACGTTTTCCCCACCTAAATAAGGGTTCTTCGAAGACCACAATATTAGTCATTTCATAGTGATTAGCCAATCTTTTTTAAAATTAAATATAAAAAATGCATCAATTGGTAAATATA
The DNA here is from genome assembly GCA_963922045.1 of Persicaria maculosa. Taxonomy (NCBI): domain Eukaryota; kingdom Viridiplantae; phylum Streptophyta; class Magnoliopsida; order Caryophyllales; family Polygonaceae; genus Persicaria; species Persicaria maculosa. The sequence continues at coordinate 22,551,691 of OY998252.1, read as the reverse complement.
TAATATTGGTTAGTCGCCCCATTGTGTGTATTTTTTAAAATCAATTAACTTTTATAATATGGTTTTGAGAGAACTTTATGCATGGGATCATGTGATTAAGGTATAAACTAATTATCTCATAGTACATGTTAATTGTTTAAACTTTGCCGGCCACAAAATGGCTGGAAATTTTGGAACCTTGATTGTTGGTTTCAGATGGCAATTACCATGAAAACATTTAATTTTATGGATCAGATAGTGGGGTGGTTAATAAATTGTATATATATAATATTTTGCAATAAGATCCACCCTGTTGATGGAGTGGCCACGTGATTAGTGGGTATATTTCACACTCCATTCTTAATTAAATACATTTTAAGTAATTATTGTTAAATTGAATAAGATTACAAGAACATTTCCTGGCAATATCAGGGAAACATCACATCTTCCTCCAATAGAAGCTTGTACTTTAACATACCAACACAACTAGAAAATTAATCATGGCTTAATTAATGACTTATCAATGGTTTCATCCACATTATAATTACTAGCCAAGTCAACTACTTAATTCCTTTTGAGGATGAAAATGATTGGAATATTCACTCAATTTATATCATTCAATTCGGACATGTTATCCTCCTCATTTGGAGCCTGAAAAGAAAGAACTTTTATAATATAGATATAACTTGAATTACTTATAAACCACCTCTAACATTCTTATTATATCCGATGTGAGATAAAGTATTTGTTATATCCGATGTGAGATAAAGTGTTACAAATTTAATAAACCAGATTTTGCTAGAATGAAAACACTCTAAACTTTGATAGAAAAAAAATAGGCAAGTAATTAAGAAGTGAGATCTAGGTGAAAGATAAGATAGATTAAAAATATAGAATCGGAATCATAGAATATATAAACTGTATGTAGTTGTGGCTTGCACTTGGGGCTATTGGATCAACAAGAAATGGTAGCGTGGTGGGCATGTGGCCTTGTGTCCAAAGGAAGAAGCAAAAACACATCCAACAATATAGTACATGTCATACATCATACATGTGTTTAGAAGCTTGTTCAATAGATGGCGAATGCATATATACAACAATCATATATATGAATGGACCACGAGTCGACAAAAGCTTACCTTGCATGCATGTCAATGTGCCCATCACATTGCATAGCTCGTTGAGGTTTCAACCCAACCTATATATGAATGGACCACGAGTCGACGAGCTGAGTTTTTTTTTTTCGAGTATTAAGCAACTTTATTTGCTCAAAACATACTAAATTAAAGAAAATTTCATAAAATTCGAGTGAGTCAAGCTTCAGATCGAGTTTAAAAACTTGATCATACTTGGCTTGTTTAGAAAATGAACGAGTTCGAGCTACTCGACGCATAGTCTCATATAACAACCCTAACTACAAGTCATATCTATGGATATATATTACACTATTACAAACACATTTATTTTTAGGGTCAGTTTGGTAACACATGGGATAGCTGAAGCTGTTAGGGTAGTTGAAACTGATAGATTAAGTGTGTTAAATATATTTTAAATTAGATTGTTCGTAAGCTAGTAAGGTGTTTGGAAACCCAGCCGATAGAGTAGTCGATACAAACTAGCTGATGAGATAGGAGAAAATGAATAGAGTTTTGAAAAGCTCGGGGTGAGTAGTTGTTGAAAATTCATTTTCTAAAACTAATTAAATTAAAATATTATATTTAATTTATTTAAAACTATAGAATATTAAAATCAAAAATTCTGAAAAGCTACCTACATTGCCAAACGGACTCTTAATTTTATTTTTTTTAATGTGAATGATTGGGCTTTCTCAGCCCAATCATGTGTTACAAGATGTGTATATGGGATTTCAATGGGTCTTACAGAAATGTCAGGCTCATTCTCTGTGCTACATTTCCCTTTTTTTAAGTCCAAACCGTCCATGCTCATTACGAAAGTGGATTTGTTCTTTTTTTAAAAAAAAGTAGATTCGATCAACATATTTACAAATATTTGTTTTATATATTTTTTCATCGTTATACTAAACAAATCTTTAATAAAAACTTCCAGTTTGTTTGAACTTTCAAGAAAAAAAATGAAAGAATTTTTTTAATCTTATTTAACATTGTCACCTAGATTAAAATAAATGTCACCTAAATGGTTGAAATTTTAAAGACGTTTTATATTAATGATCCATTACAAATAAGTTTAAAATGTTGAGAGATGTGAATGAGATCAAAAGAGTCTCAAATCGAATGCTAAATATAACAAGCCTTAGTGTAAAATATAGTAGTATATTTGTTGATCTTATTAAAAAAAACTATTTAAAAATTAAAATAACATATTTTGACCAACGAATGAAATATAAATTTCCATCAAATTAGTGGGAAAAAGTCTATTTGCATTTCGTGTTCAAATTTATTATTATTTTTTTTTAAAAATGAGTTGTTTAAGTTATTTCTTGGGAACTGAATTATCAGGAAATCTAATTCACGAGAATTGTGAAAAGATATTTGGTTAACCTTTTATTTTAGATGATTAAATAGGGGAATTTGAAAATTTTAAATATAAAAGAGTAGAAGTTAAACTTATCTAGATGGACTAGTTATGTAAGTGAATTTCCTCCAAATTGGAGGCATCTAATTTCCCAAAAATTTGAATTTCTAATGTTATATTCCAAAAATATTAATCAAACACATGTATTTTTTCTACTTTTTGAGATTTTTTACTTTCTGAATTTTTTTCTAATTTTATATTCTAAAAATATTAATCACACATATATTTTTTCTACTTTTTGGGATTTTTTACTTTCTGAGTTTTTTTTTTTGTTTTTAAGTCATGTATTCCAAAGTCACAGGTCACACTCACACCTATATAACAAGTGACCCTTTTGCAGGGTAAGAAAACAAGGTCAAATATCACGTTCTCCTATCTTTTATTTTTCACACATAAGAGATTAAGAGGTTTATGTATGAATCTAGGCCGAATCTTACCCGGCCTAAAAACCTTTGTCCTTGTAAAGGCTATACGTAGATCTTTATTTATGTCTTTCACATCCGTCAATTGATCCTATGTAAGATTATACATTATATATAGACAACAATTTGGAGGATTCAAATATAAAATATACATGTTCCGCACAAACTTACCCTTTTTTCCTTTTAGTACAAATAAGTAGAAAAGGATTTCCCTTTAAATTCTAATTTATGAGTCCTCACTCCTCCATGGCTCACTTTCTCCTTATCACCAGCTTCATTCTCATTGCTCTTCCTGGCCCCAACATGGCTCAGGTAATTACTATTACCATTTTTCTAATTGGGGAAAAGATTATGCCATCTAAGATTTACTTGTTAAACAATATATTTAGAGAAATGATTTTTCTATCCTATGCTCTTGGGGCATAGGATAAGAAGCTTGATTGGAAAAGATTTCTCTAAATTAAATTATTTTAGCTTTATCGAATATGATTTTCTTAGGATCGATGCTATGTTTGGTAGGGAATCTTACCCAATCAAGGTTTTTATTCTATGCCCTTGTGTCATAGGATAGAAAAACCGTTAGAGAAATAGTTTCTGAATTCAGATTTTCAAAGTTATCGGTTTGTCTAATCTATGCTGATATATATTGAGTACGGAGTATAATTTATTAAGAAAGAATGGTTTGTCTATTGTATGCTCCAAGGCCCAAGGGTATAGGATAAATATGCTTTATTGGGAAAGAAAACTCTAAAAGAAAATGAGTGAACCCTATAATCTATTTTAAAAATGACTAAACCGGGTGTATTCAGGAGAAATATTTCTAAATTTAGCATCTTATCATATGCCCTTAGGGGTAGGAGTAGGATAGAAAAGCCTTAGAAAGAAAACCGTAAGTGGAAATTGATAAAACCTCCACAATATGTTTCAAAATTGGCTAAATCTATAAATCTAGTGAATTTTTTTATAAAATCGAGAATTTTAACCTATATGTAAGGGCATATATGTTAGAACAATTTTTCTATCATATGGCCAAGATTCTCGTTTTAGAAAAAACATAATTTCCTTAATTTAATTGCTTTAGCAAAATTTTAAATTAGAATGTTAGGATACACATAAGGAATTTTTTCGGAATGGCTTAGAATTAGGATAGAAAGACCGAATGACGAATGCATATATCCTTTTAATCTTATTTGTTGTTTCATACACATAAACGAGTTTAGTAATTAGTACTGAATAGTCACTCATCTCATGTACATGGTTCGAAGTGGTTGAGCCATGGCGGTGATTTGTCCAACACAAGATCTCGCACGAGCGGCGAGCCCAAGATCAGGCGATCCCTCCTCCAAAACCTGAAGCTGAGGTGGAAGTTCGTGGTCGGAAACGACGTGACAGCCACGCCGGCGGTGAGTGACGGCGTTGTGTACTTTCCGGCGTGGGACGGGAACCTCTACGCAGTGCGCGCGCTGGACGGGGTCCTGATTTGGAAGGTCAACGTCAGCCAACTGACGGGGTTGAATCCGCAGTCGTTGGCCGTCTTCTCCAACATCACCATCTCACGGTCCACGCCCGCGGTGGCAGGCCGGCTTTTGATCGTCGGAATCTATGGCCCGGCTGTGGTGGTCGCCTTCGATAGGGCCACCGGCTCGAGGGTGTGGATGACTACTCTGGATTCCCGCCCTCTTGCCCAGATTACCGTGTCCGGTACTGTTTACAACGGGTAACGTACTAATCTTGATCTTTTTTTTTTCCCGAAACCGGCCTGTTAAATTTTGGGAATCTCGTTCGACTCGATACAGAATGTCCGTCGTAGTAGAGGTCGACCGGAAAAAAAAGGTGGATGGAGGTGATTAAAAAGACTTGTTCGCCTTAAACCTCTATGAAAGTATATGGTATGTGATATGATGCGGTGGAGAAGTGCTATCTGGGTTATAGAGGGTTAGTCAGAGCGGAGAAAGGAGGTTGGAGGCATATCTTCTTTAACTTTCATTTTCCCATCGCGGAGTTGTTGTTCTGGATCCTTATGTTTTGTTTCCATGTTGATTTTCAATTGATTTTATCTATTTTATTATTGTACTTTATTACCTATTAGTCTCTAATTGGATCACTCGAAAACATCATCTCGACTTAGTCGGGATAAAGATGCGTACATCTCGATTTTCAAACCTTACTCGAAGTGGGATATCCTGAGTATGTTGTTGTATCAGACACTAAGAAATGAGAATAGTTTGTCGTGATCGAAGTTGTCTGAGTTGGTTAGAGGTTATTGAGAGAGAGAGATTTTTTTAGGTCAGAGAGACTGGAGGGAATTGTAATTTTGTATTTGGATGCCCCATCGGTGGCTCCGACATTGCCTCTTAAGGTCATAGTGTCATACGGTAAGCTATACAAGTATTATTGGGCTTGGCCCAACACAAATTCTCATATATCTTCTAGCCCAAGATGGCCTATGGCCCAATACCATGACATAATTCAAGGTTTGTTGTATTTGACATAACAAGTGTGTAGAACTAGAACTCACCTTTTTACATTTTTTGATATTTGATTTTGCCTTGAACTAAGGCTTTTTATTTCCTATAAATGTTCAACTAATCTTAATTATATTTTCAGGTTGGTAATTATAAAAAAAATATGGGTTTGATACTTATGTGATCAATACAGTTAGATTGCTTTCGTGACACCAAACTTGTTTGCAATGTAGCGCTTTCTATGTAGGGGTATCGTCTTCAGAAGAGGCGTTACCACCGGGGCAATGTTGCACCTTCAGGGGCAGCATGGTCAAGCTCAACCTCCAAACCGGATCCATCATCTGGCAAACCTACACTGTCCCCGAATATGGCAACCGTCTAGGTGGCTATGCGGGTGCAGCCATATGGGGCAGCAGCCCGGCCATTGACCCCGTCCGAGGTCTCGTCTATGTCGAAACAGGGAACCTTTACATAGCTCCCGCATCAGTTCTCGAATGTCAAGCAAGGCAGAACAATCAATCGTCTTCAGGTAAATATATAGTTAAATTTCTTTGAATTTTGTAAAATAAGTTAAAATGACATGTTTTGATGATATATTTGATTTCAGGCAGTGCTTCATCGAATAACACCAGTGACCAATGTGTGGGGCCGGACGTCCACTTTGATTCAATCCTAGCCCTTGATCTGAAATCTGGGAGCATTAGGTGGGCCCGAAGGTTTTCTGTGTATGATGTGTTCAGCTTCGCTTGTTTGGTGCCTAATAACACCGGTTGCCCACCCGGCCCTAACTCCGACGCCAATTTTGGGGAGGCGCCGATGTTGCTTACAATTCGAGATGGAGATGGTCGGAGTCGCGATATTGCGGTTGCCGTGCAGAAGAGTGGCTTCGCTTGGGCTTTGGACCGTTCTACTGGTGACATAGTCTGGTTTAATGTAAATCTATTTCAATTTATGAAAGTTTAGTGGGTCAATAACTGAGTGTCATTTATATTATTGTTTATAACTCTTGGTTGTGTTTCCGAGTAGCAAGCGGGACCAGGAGGCGTAGAAGGAGGAGGAGTGTGGGGGGCCGCCACTGATGGCAAAACCATCTTCACCAACATCGTCAACAACGAAGGGAAACCCTTTAGACTCGCGCCCTCAAACCGAACCACCTATGGCGGTGGTTGGGTGGCATTGGACGCAGCAACCGGGGTGATCAAATGGACCACCGCGGTTCCTAACAATGAGACTGCCCACGGGCCGGTCACCCTTGTGAATGATGTGTTGTTTGCAGGCTCTGTGGCCTCCAATGGCCCTTTCTATGGAATGGATTCGGGGACCGGGGAGATAGTATGGTTCTACGACACTAGAGCCACCATCTATGGTGGTGCTTCTGTGAGCGATGGGTGTCTTTACATTGGGAGTGGGCTCTCCTCCGGGATTGCGAGGGTCCATCCTACGTGGACCCGTGGAATGGACTTTTTTGCTTTTTGTGCGAGTAAGCATTAGTTGTTTATTCGAAGCGTTATCAATGTATGACATTTTACAATAAAAGGGTTTCTTTTATTGAAACCAACCTATTGAGAGAATGTGAAGAGACCAAAAGAGTCACACGTTGAAAATATAAAATATCAAGCCCTCGTATATAAGTTAGGGAGTTACTCCTCCTATTGCCAATTGGTTTTGGGATGAAACCCCACTCAGCTTATGTGTTAGTCTATTAGACCCCAGTTCACGAGTTTCAACAAACTTCAATACAACCCTATACGCGGTCATATATTAAGCAATACTTAGTCATACTTCATGTATACAAATTTTCAATATACTAAAAATTATATTAAATAATAATTTTTTAAATATAATTTTTTATTTTATTTTTAAAAAAACAAAGGTTTAGGTGTTGTATCCAGCGGTGAATCTAGAAAAAATATTAATACTAACCACATATAATGGGAAAGTTTTACGCCCGTGGTGGTCGGCCCTAAACGCTCTCTTCTATAAGACGTTTTTGTGTCGCCGCCCTCTTCTAGCCACAACCCTTCCTTTTCCCTGCGGCAACTTCGCTCACGCTTAGGGGTGCCTGCAACCGCCTCCGAAAACCTCGGTCCCCCGTCTCTCATTGTCATCGGCCTGCTGCTTCTCCGACAGTTTTTGAGGCTTCATGTTCCCTATTCTTCTGCCTTCACCGCTGTAGCCTCCCACCGGGCCCTGCTTCCGATGCCAATCACTTTGGCCATCCATCACCTAGCGTCGTTTATTCGAGTCGAACGAGTCGAGCCTGGCATGTTCAAGCTTGTTCATTTGTTAAACGAGCTCGAGCCGAGCCGAGCCTAATTTTTAAATGAGCTTTATTTTTTGTTCAAGATCGTCTGGTTTTAGTAAATGAACGAGCTCGAACCGAGCTTTTTTCGATCTTTAAGTAGTTTTACTTGATCATAACATATTAACTTAAAGAAATTTTTAGAAATTCCATATTATTCGAGCTATTCGAGCCTAAATCGAACGAGCCGAGCTTTCAACCAAGCTTAAAATCATGTTCAGGCTCGGCTTGTTTAGATACGTGAACAAGCTCGAGTCGAGCTTTTTTCGAGCCGATCCCGAGCCGAGCTAGAGCTTTTGAGCTCATAAAATGCTGGTTCTCCAAAGGTCCCTCTTCGGCTCCCTCCTTGGGTTCCGGTCCCCGTAGGGTCACCCTCGACTCCTCCCTGCCACCGATCTTCTTCTTCTCAATGTTCTGCTACCTGGTGATGGTGGCCGCCCCTCCGTGGGCCACCGTCTCCACCAACTGTTATTATAACGCTTCTTTCTTTTTTGAAGAATTTTTTTAATTAAAATACAAAATGGGTTTGTTTTTTAGTCCGCTCATTCATTCACTTTCTTGTTCATTTTTGCTCTTTTTAGCTTCTTTGTCTCATTTTTTATCGCCTCTCTTTGGACTTATTCTTTTGGTAACTTGTTCACGATCTAGTTATCGGTCCTTGAGGGTTGAGATGAATGCTTATGGGTTTGAATGAGCATTGGTGTGGTTTGGGGTTGAGTTTGCGGGTTAGTGTTGACGATGCCCTAGAAAATAGCCCTATTAATCAACGAGGATATGACGTCATAAGTAGACCACCTAATGTCAGACGTCTGACGTGCTCTGGAGCACATCGCAATCGTCACAATTGTCCTAAGTATAGCGGCCTACGAACATCGTGATCAGAGTTCTAGTAATCATAAGCATAGACCTTGTAACGGGGCCCACATATACCTCATGGCTCCTTAGGGCAAAGACAAGCAGCTCACTGGCCTAGCACCTCTCCGCTAACAATGCCACGTGTACACACCCAACCTTCTGGCATGAGGGCACGTGCTACACGTGTCTCTTGTCAGTCCACGAGGTTGCCAGCCAACTGCTCGGTTAACCCCCTATAAATACCCCCCTTGAACCTCCAAACAGGGGATCCGATTCAAGAGAGAAAAAGAAGAGCTCTACATATCTCCCTGACTTAAAACCCTCGGAGTCGAGTTCTTAAGGTCTTTGGTCGGAGAAGAACGCATCTGGAGTAAGAACATCATCTTAAGCATTCCCTCTAAAGACGACAAACAGTAAACACCTCCTCACGAGTCAAGAGACTCACCCATCCTGATTGGGCTCGTAGGTAATAAAGGACATTTGTTGTCACCTTGAGGTAATAAGTATAGGTGAAATCCCATGATCGCATCATTGGCGTTGTCTGTAGGAACCTTTCACGACGAGAGGTTCCGCGTATCAATACGCTTTTTCATACTGCATTCTTTTTTGTTCTTTCAATTCTTATTTTTTTCTCTTCTTTTCTTTTTATAAACCCTGTTTAAATATTAACAAGCACTATTTTTACTTTTGATACTAACACTTTCGCAGGAATCATGAATTTTACGCTATTCGGTGAAGAGTTCGGAAACCAGCATCATGATGTCGAGGAAACCGACGCCCTCAACCTCAACAATTCCCCCAACAGAAGGACTCGCATGATTGAATTCACTATAGTCCGATGGGACGAGTTAGTCTGTTTAAATTCCAAGTCGCATGCTCTATCTATTATTTTAGCATTAAGTTCCCATGCGTTGATGGAAAGGTAGGCCAAGTCCGAGGAGAACAAGCAGAAAGGAGAGTCTGTTCCTTAGCCTCCTTAAAAAAGGGACATGGGCGAGTGTTCGCGATTGACAAACCCAGTCAGGGATCATTAAAGTTGGAAGCGCGCGGTTGGCGATAGCGACCAGGAAGTCACATCCTATAAACAACAAGCTGAATTGGAAGTACGACTTGAGAAAACGGTAGATAAAATAATGAAGAGAAGGTCACTTTCTTTCCGTTCTTAAACAAAGCTGAGACCCGTTACCACGACCACATCTTGGCAGGCCCGACCCTATACCGCCTTAAGGAGATACTGAAAGGGTCGCAAGATGTTTTTGCCTGGTCACCTCATGATTTGAAAGGTCTCCCCCGAGAAATCGCTGAGAATTCTCTGAGGCCCGGCCGTGACACAAAGCTTGTGTGTCAAAGAAAAAGAAAGATGGCTGCTGCAAAATCCGAAGCAGCCAAACAAGAGGTGGATAAACTTCTTCAAGCCGGTTTCATCCGTGAGATCAATAACTCGACCTGGTTGTCAAATATCGTGTTGGTAAGAAAGAGCAATGGCAAATGAAGAATGTGTGTGGACTTCAAAGATTTGAACAAAGCTTGCCCAAAAGACCGTTACCCCCCCCCCCCCATTCTATTGACGAGCTGGTGGATACCACCGTAAGGCACGCAACTCCTAGTTTCCTTGGCGCGTACTCAGGCTACAATCAGATCAAAATGAGCCCCCACGACGAAAAAAGTACCGCCTTCATCACCAACCAGGGCACCTTTTGTTATAAATTTATGCGCTTCGGACTCAAAAATGTCCGTGCTACTTTCCAGATATTGATTGAAAAAGTTTTCATATTGCAACTCGGGAGAAACATTGCAGTCTATGTTCATGACATCGTGGTCAAAAGTCTGGCAAAAGAGGGTCATTCCGGTGACCTCTAGGAAACCATCGACACCTTGAGAAGGAATCGCGTCAGCCTCAATCCTGAGAAATGTGTTTTCGGAGTTGATTCCGGGAAATTTTTAGGATTCATGATAAGCCATTGAGGAATAGACGTGAACCCCTCGAAGTTCCAGGCAATACTCGACATGACCCCCCCAGGACACTTAACAACATTCAAAAGTTGAATGGATCTGTCAACTACCTAAGCAGATTTTGCTCATGACTGGCAGATCATGAAGGAATATCTTGCAGCACTCCCCACTCTACATTATCCACGCGAGCATGAGACTCTTCAGCTATACCTCGCGGTTGGATCAACTACTATCAGCACTGTGCTATCAAGAGAGTCCAAATTCCCCATCTACTTTGCCAGTAGGGTTTTGCAACCTGCCGAGTCCAGGTACACCCCAATAGACAAAATGACTTTATATTTTGCATGTCTTCGCGGCCCAAAGATTGAGGCCCTACTTCCAAGCTCACACCATTGAGGTACTCTTTTGAGTCCATAATCTGAGGTGTCCGTTGTAGTTATCCAGAGTTCTCTGTGTGTGTTGTCCCTTTGGCCGATCGTTTCGTTCGTCTTTTGGCTTGTGATTAACAGTGTAGGATGGCTTGTACGCATCTTGAGTTTTTTTAATTTATGTCATTTGCTTTTGTAGTTTCTTTTTTTGTCATTTGCTTAATTTATTTGCTTCCAATTGTACGTGATGGTTAGTTCATCTACTGACTTATTTGGTCTCTCGGTTTATCTAGGCTTGCCTAGATAACCGAATTTTTATCTTGCATAAAAAAATCTAGATAAAATATTAGGGAGGGCTAAACATTTTTTTGGAGAATTTTTCTTTCATGTATATATTAAAAATAATATTTTTATTTAAAATTTTAGGAAAAATCTTGAATTTATGATTTAAATAGTCATTTTTAGAAAAAAAAAAATTAAGAAAAAAAATAAAATTATCAAAAAAGGAGATTTTTTTATATGCATATATTAAAAGAATGTTTTTTGTTTAAATATATTGAAAAAAACCTTATAAAAATAAAGTGGGGTATGAACTCATAACCTCGAGATAATAAATATATACCCCTCTTTACTAATAAAGCTAAGTTGTCTTAATGTGAGTCAAAAGAGTTAAGGAGTCGTTTGGTATTGATATCTAGATATCAAGATATCAGTATATCGATATCGATATCAATTTGAATATATCGATATTGATATCAGTGTATCAATTTCGGTTGATATCTTAATATCCTTGTTTGGTATTCTTCAGTATATTTGATATAGCCCAACTTGTAAAGCTCGGATTTTTTTAAATCCTAATTTTCAAAAAAAAAAACTAAATATGAATTTATATAAAGCGGATTAAATCGGATATTTTAAGAAAGACTCATTCTAAATTTAATAAATTGAACTTTAAAATTTTAAAGTGAATTTCGGCCTAATTTTGAACTTTTAAACAAAGATCCCATCTTATTTCACCAAAATTTATCCAATTCCAACTCATCTTAAGGTTATACAATTGTGATAAATCTTATACCCTTTCTCTCAAGCCTTTGCTCCCCCATTTTAGGCAAATGGTCAAAGCTCCTTCTTCCCCTTTTTGTTCGGTAGTAGCAGTAGGAGCATGAGCCCCTCACCTCTCTTTAAATCTGATCTCAAACATCCCTTGTCTTGTTGCTTCCCCGAAATTGGCAAAGTGCCAATTGAGGTCCTGCTGCCGGCAGCTCACCCACACCGATTAAAGGACCCCTCCCTTTGTCTGTCTTTGATTTCAAAGGACACTCCATTCCCCTTCCTCTTGTTCGATATTTGCCTACTGCACACTTCCCCTCTCCTTTTCAAGTCTGAGCTCCCAGCAACCCAAAACCCACAGCTCACACAAAAAACTCAACCCTCTCCTCCTCTGTCGCCTCCACTGCTCGGATCCGCAGCACCACCAACTCCGACCCTCTCCCCTTCCATTGGAGCCGAGGGCTCAAGCTTCCTCCTCACTTCTGTTTCGAAGCCAAGAATCCAAGCACCAAGGCCTCCCTTTTCCTTCCGTTCTCCGACAAGTAGCGGCCAGAAGCACTCCTCCGACCGCCGAACCGAGAGCAGTGAGCCCAGGAGCCGCCGACAGCACCTCCGTCGAGCCCTTTCCCCCTCTTGTGAGCCCTGTTTTCCCGATTCGGAGGTGGTAAGCCCCCACCCTTCATTTCACTCTTAAACTCGATAAAGGCTTCACCTTTTGACCTCGTGTTGTCGACCCAGGCGATCTCGGCTGATTCCCGACGCCAATGGGGCCGATCGGACCTCCGGCGCACCTCCGATGAACTCGAACGTCCTTTTCGGTGAGCTGCGCTCTTCCTCCCTTTTTCCTTGACTTCTCTTGTCTGCCTTCTTGGGTTACTGTTCAGCGAGAGAGAGCTCGGAGTGGGGGCTGCCACATCGCCGGCGAAGCCCTGTCTTCCTCCCTCTCATCCGTTTCCTTCCGTCGAGTTCCGTTTCTCCTGAGGAAGGAGATGACCTAACTCATTCCTTTCTATTTGGGCCGGGTTGGGGCTTAGAATCGGTTAAGGGATTGGGCCTGCAGGATTGTTTCTTTCCTTTCCTTGTCTTGGTCATAATATGTGTTATAAAAACTAAGTATATGTTATGTTATGATTTTAGGAAATTATTATTTGTTCAGATTATTATTCTTATTATTATGATATCGTGTGGTGTTTTAATATATATTTTTAATGATAAACTAATTTAGCATTGTTGTCTTATAAAAATGGGTTGTTAAAATGGATGGATTTTGGTGATTTATTATATTTAAATAATATTTGGAGTGCGCCATTAAATGTTATTTTAAAAAAAAATGTGATTCGTTGGTTTTGATTTAAAAATATGGTATGTGAAAATAGGATTATTTTGGTGATTAAATGTTGCAAATTAATTATATAATGATTCAAAATGAGAAACATGCCGGAATTGTTTTAATGGTACCAATTTGCAAGTTGAGTAAAGATTTAATGTTTTATAAATGGATTTTGGCCAAATAGGATTTGAGAAATTGTTTGAAAATGAGTTGACTTATCTTGAGATTCAAGAGTTTGGAAAACTTTGAGAAAATGATTTACTTGTTTCAACTCAGTGAATTTATTGTTGAATCTTGCTTGAGAATTTTGTGGATTTTAAATAAGATATGAAATGAGGTAGGATGAGGAAAGATGAGATGATGGATGAGATATTGAGATGATATGAACATAGAATGTTATGTGTGATAGTTAGGGGCGCCTTGTGTGATTTAGATAGACTTATGCATATCTGTATATTTGTTAGGTGATTGTTGCTTGTTGGACTCCGCTTGCGTTATCTTTTGCTGTTCGGCATTTCAGGTAAGTTCCCTAGGGGGCTTACTCAGGTTGGACATTCATGCCTGTTGTTACATTTTATGTTAGGTGTTGCATATGCATAAAAGCATGCCATGTAGTATCCTGTTTAGGTTGCACTAATTGAATGAGCATCTGCTTACTTATTGCGTTTGAAACAGAACGGCCGTTATCTGTGATAGGCCTAGAGTCTTTGCTAGGGTCATAGGGTAGTCCAGCCTCATCGGGTACCCTGAGTCAATCGAGTAATGAACTTTCTTATATTATGAGATGCCTGCGGGCTTTATTGTGGAGCGGGTTAGGCATGCGTGCCGCCCGATTATGATGGAATTCATTCACGAGCTGGCCAGTCTCCGCCCTATCGGAAGGGGGTGGAGGTAGGAGAGGGATATGCCATTTGGCATTGTATTGGGCCATTTACAGTATTTCTGCACATTATTATGAACTAGGAGTATGCTAGTGTGTTTGACTTTCGTACTGCATTAGAGCATCTTTATTAGGTATAGCACATACTATGTGGCCTCAGCGAGGACTGCCGGTCCCGCATGAGTGGCTCGATCTAACTCCTTTCCCCGTTCTTCTTTTAAAGGTATTCTCTGCAGATTTGAGTGTTCAACATCAATATGACGGGGTTCCCTTTTGGCAAATCGAAGAAGCTGGTTAATATCCTAATTTAGTAAAATGGTAATTACACACTCATGATTTGGTTTTGACCGGTTCTGCCGTGACACTTGTATCTTTACTTTGCTTTCGCCTTACTTTCGTTTGAAATGGATTCCGCGACATAGTCTTAGGACAGGTTAAGGGTACCCAACGGCCCTTCGATGTTTTTAGGGTTTGAAATCCCTTTTTCTACTAATCTTAAATGAGTTTGAAACCTCGACCCGTACCTGGATTGCAAGATCCAAATAAGGGGTTTTATCCCTTGAAACGTAACCCGGAAATCATAATTCTGGGCAGTTACAAAGATGGTATCAGAGCGAGGTTGTGCAATTCGGGTACGCAAGGGTCGAGTGTATGTTTTGGAAAACCACCCATGAATTTCGAAGGATTTGAAAGAATTTTAAGAAGGGCAAAATGAACTTAAGATGCCTAACTGAAATTGGACTAAGTAATGAACTTGACTTGTAATAAAAGAGGAAAACCGACCAAACGGGGATGCGAGTGCGTAGTAAAGGCGCTAGACCACCCCTATTGGGCGTAGTTGGGAACGGTAGGTAAAATATCAGCTTGTTCTTTATAGGTGGGTTGGGAGACTCAAATGAGATCATTATGAGTGTTATTAACTGATTCTGTGCTGAGTGCTTGCTATGCTAGAGATCTGATTTGGATGCCTTAACTATGAAATGTGTATTGACTGATTTGTGCAAATGGGATAGTGGGAGTACCCTTGTTTTTGTGTGGTCAAACCCAGCTTGTGTGGAACAGCCTCGTCCACTATGTTAACCTCTTGACGGTTCTATCTAGCCTTTTCCTGGATGTCAGTGTCTTTCAGGGGGAATCTGGTTGGTAAACACATTGTGTCGGAAAATCATGTATGGATATAAAGGTTGTCTGAGTGAGTATTGGAAAATAGTTATTGATGTCATTTCGAGTTAAGAGTTAAGCGTTTCTGATGCTGTCTTTCTCAATCCTTATGATGATCAACTAGTGTCTCCTTGCCATAATGAGTCGTACCAGAGTCCACGGGAAAGAGGGGTGATGAGTCGGTTTGGAAAGGTCAATGGCTGCCCTTAGGGATCTCTGTCTGGTTGTAATGGTGGCTTTCTTTAAATTGCATGACATGATTTTATAGCCTCCTGCATATACTTTGCGAATGACCATTAGTACAGACTGCTCCTGCTATTACATATGTGATTGATTATATTGCTTGAGTCTCGTGTTGTGTCCTGCCTTCTATCATGATTGTATGTTGTTATAGCATGTTTACTTGGCCTATTGATCAAATGATTGATTGGAAGGATGAACCATATGATGTGAACCTACATGATCGTTATTTCCTCTTTGATTAGGTTCATGATAGTGTGACCAACTCCCTTTTATATGAATGCTTGTAGATGATTGCCCTAACATGCTGGATGCTGACGTGTCAACACTTATTGCTCATTTGTGACAAGAATCTATAGCACGCCCATATGTTTTTATTCGTCAATTGACTATTGTTGATGATTCTACAAGTTAATATTGTTGTATGATTACGTGCGTATGATGGAGAATATGTGGTATAATTGAGCTTTAATGAATGCATATTTTGTCATGTTATGTGTTGATCTGCACTCATGCCCCGTATTCTAATCGTATTGCCCATTACTTGGACTCGTATTATGCATCGCTGAACTTTTCTCATGCTTCTATATTGTGGAATATGATTGAGTGATTTCTTATGCATCTTCATGATTGGTTGCATGCATGTATCGTACGTTATATTGAGTTTCTAGCATCATGTAGGATCCTCGGTTATGACTTGTACGAACTTGTATCTTGCCTACGTTGTTGCTGATTCCCTCTTGAGCTAGGTCCCTGATAGTGTGATTCTCCTCTTTCATATCATCCTAGGTGTTTTACTCATGATTAGACTGATGTTGAACTCAATGAGCGACTTGCTTCTCGTGATGGTTTATCCTAGCATGCTTACACGTTACCTCTCGGTAGTGCTTCCCTATTACTTTGTGTTATCATCTCGCACTTGCATGAATGTAAGACTTGGCACCTCGCATGATCACACACCACGCTATCCCATGATTTTACATACGCATAACACATGAATGTTAGGATGAATCTAGTCAAATTACCTTGATTGTGCTCATGTTCGATATGTGCCAGTAGTGTCCTGTAGGGCTTATGATTTCCAATATGACCCGCCAAATGATCACGTGTTGTACTTGTTCTATGATTGATGACTATCGTACCGTTTTATGTGCCATACGATAGTTCATTCCTAGCATGATTATGATCTATCGTCGTGATGTTCTATTTGTTACTTTGTGGTGATCCCTCTTATTTTCATGAACATTATGATGAACTCCTTTAAATGATTCTTGACTATGATCATGCCTTATCATGTATCATTTACGCTTTTAAATGTATCTAGTCATATGATTACACGTCATTCTCAACCTATTATATGATACTTGTTATTAGATATGATAATTGTCGTTCTGCTCTTATGTATCCTCGAATAACGTTTAGTTTGATTTTATGATGTACCTCGCCATGCTATGTTTCACCTCATTTGTTGACGTGTATACAATGCCCGTGCATTGTTTATATACACGATGTTTGTCATCCTCGTTAAGCCTTGTATGACCATTATTGGATCCGCATATCTTACTTGAAATTGCTAGGCATATCTGCTTCCCTGGAATAAAAGGCTATTAGCTTATCTCACATGCATCCGTGTAGAATTCGATTATGTCTTTTGGAATGAATATGTATGTCGATCTTCTCGAGATAGGTACATGTTAGTGTGGATTAATGTGACTGATGTGCTCCATGGTAAATTCGTATTTGCTTGTCGCGATTATAACCTAATAGACTTCCATAGGGGCATCGTTACTATTCTTGGGTCGGAGTTCTGTCTCTCGATGTCGTCTTTAGTGTCGGTCTGTGTTTGTTTCCGGAAGGGACATTGGGTTACCCGTCCTTCTCACTCCCCTATCTCTGCTAGCTTGGACTCTTGCGCGATACATTGGGTGAGCGACCACGTGGAAGAGGGAACGGAAAATTTCATAGCGAGAGAGCACTGCTGCAGAAGTGTGGGCCCATAACCCACGGGCCTCAGGATCTATGATGTCGGTGGAACAGGCACACATCGAGAATTATGGTTACTGTGTACGATATGACTTGCAAGCGAGATTGTTCTCCGTTCGAATTGCTAACCCTTTTGATTTTTGTTAACGACGATATTGAACTGACCTAGCGATGAGATTTACGTATTGAAGTGCTGACTTGATGATGATTGTTGCCTGACTGCCTATTGTATATGATGATATGATTTGATGACTTATAAATCTCATGTACCATGATGTCTTGACTTGTTGCTATGCTGAGTTGATGAGTATGATTTGAATTCCTTTGTCTGTAAAATGTGAACTACATATGCTAAGAAGCCTGAATTATATCTGATAAGGTTATAATGCAACATGCTAGCTTGACTTGGTTATGTTCATATATGATGTTTGCAATGATTATTGAGCATGATGGTAAACTGAGACTTGTTGAACCCATGATGTTATGTTTATGAATGCTAGTAGATATGATGTAGACCTTATGCGTGATGATTTTCATGATTGCTCCTTCCTTAAACTTGTGGGTGAGGTCATTTGGTAGAGTGGTTAGAGAGCGGTGAAAGAATTTAAGCGGTTAGGATGAACGGTGATATTATGAGGGAAGTCGTAGGAAAGGGATGTTGGCTTAGGTAAGACCGAGTGAGTTTTGGGATTTAGAAGAGGCAATGTTTGTTGGTTTTGGACTAGCTTCTAAGTGAATCTTGGGAAGTGTGAGAAGTCTAAGGAAGGATTTTTAAGAGTATTGATGTTATAGTAAGAGAGGGCACTCGGGTGTGAAGTTAGAGATAGGAGTTGGATTCTTAGAGGTGGATGGTGTGGTAGTGCTTGGTGGAAGGAGGGGCGAGATTTGAGCATCGGGATGAATTGGGATTTCTTTGGGAAATTTTGTCTAAGTTGATGTTGGTGAGTCTAGAAGGGGATTGGTCTTGGCTTGGGAGTGGAAATGGGCGAGTGAGGATTTTCTTGATTATGTGATTTATTTATATCTGCTGGCATAATGTTAGATAGCAACCATGATAAACTTGATATAGACTGATATTACATGTTTTTATGCAAATACTGAAATCTAATTGGTAGTGACTAGTGTTATCATGATATATTGAAGCATTGCTACCCTGATGTGCGTTTTAGAAGCATGTTACGATGTGTTACATGAATCATGAGATAATGACATGTTGCTATGTGAAAACATGGTATTATATTATGGGATGGTAAAACATGATGTTATGTTATTTGATCGTTAAGCATGATTGTGGGTATGTTAAATGGTGAATATGACTTTGAGGATGAATATGATTTATATATATAAGATAATGATACCAGATTTCTAAATGATCGTTATATGGCATTGTGATGAGTTAAGATGATGTTTAGTGAATATGTTGACATTCGATGACTGATATATTGTTTGACCTCCCCTTTCGCGGAATCTTAATAACATGACTTGTTGTGTTGGGGTGTTGACAATGAGTTTGATTCATTGACTTTATGGTGAGGATGTACCTGTTATGACCTTGGTGTGATATCGAGATGTGTGTTATGATTTTGGCATATATGCATATTATGGCCTTTAGTATGATGTGGAGACGTTGATGTGATCTTGTGGCAGTGTGCTGGCATATGTTTGAGACTTGTCATATGGTGTACTCGTTGAGGATTGATTGGTTATGTGGTTATGCATTGCTTATGGCTTGTGAATTTTGCTCGAATTGAAACTGATAGATTGATTTGATTATGGAAACTAGGAAGAGAATATGGGATTAGCCCTTAGAGGTGGATGACTCCACCTCCCACCTTCTGAATTTGATTGTTTGGTATGCGAGAAACTGATCTGGTCTGAACAGGTAAATATATAGATGATGGCGAAAGCCAGATAGTAACAAAGAAGCAAGACCAAACGGAGGGTCTTGCGGAAAGAAAAAGTTGCCCACAAAATGTACCGCAAATATCCCACTCACAAGAATATACGTGCACCCATCGGCTTCTTTAAGTATATTAACATATATTCAGGGAAAGGAATATATGCAATATAAGTAAAGAAGCCAAACCAATTTGATCAACCCATCTCTAGACTACGCCTAACTAACAGGGCCTAATATAACCACAAAATGGGCCAAATTCAACCCTATAACACAGCCCAACCCATACCAAAAAGCTAACCCCTTTAATCGATCCAGTCAGCCGTGGAACAAAATGAAAATATGGCCAACAAGAACTTCCACGCACAGCAGCCGGCAAACCCAATGACAGCAGAGGCAACCGGTAATCTATACTTCACAGACCAACTATCAACCAGCATGGAGAACATCCCACAACCCGTATAGCAGCAGCAAAAATAGACATCAGGAACCCCTCCCGATACCAGAACCGCAAAGACGGACAACACTTAACCCGGGTGATAGGTTTCGTCGTCCGAAGATGAATCCCCACCTTCATCGATGTCAGAATCATCATTGAACTGGGCAGCATCAATCTTACCACCCTCGGGATCCTTAATCTCCGACATTACCTTGAAGAGATCGTCCATTGTAAGGGAGATCTTCACATCTCCGGAGATACGAGATTTCGTGTCCCTTAGTAGATACGCACCCTTCCGGATGCCGCCCCTAAGCTTCCATCTCATGAGACCATCCGGAGTCTTGCACTCATTGACTTCTATCTCACCATCCCTATTAGCATAGATGCCCATATCCGCTGCCCAAGATGTCGCTACCAACCTAGCACAAGCAAGCGACTTATCGTGGTCGGAATCCCCATCGGTTGTCATATTCTTATTGCTCACAACAGGAGGAGCAACGACGGGGGAGGAGTCCCCTTCTGGATCCACCTCCACACCACTCCCCACACCCTGGCTTTTACCCTTAGTCGAGTCCGCAACCTCCTTTGGTACGTCACAAGAAGCAGTAGCAGCATCTACCGAGTGTTCAGACCCCACAAACTCCTTCCTATTCGTGTCCCCAATCACATATTCATCCTCTACAGTACAATCACACTCAGTTTGAACCCCTTGAGAGTTCAAATTCCTCATAGCAGCTGCACCATTGGCCATGGAAACCTCCACACCAGTAGCACCAGCCTCGGCAACAGCTCCACTGTCCAGATTTTGTGCGACAATCCCATCCGAACATGCTCTCGGGCAAGCGCCATCCACATGCCCAAAGGAATTGCATTTTAAGCAGTTCCAAGGAATCCATTCAAAAATTATTTTCATAGCACACTCAATTCCTCTGTCACTAATCAGCTTCACCGATTTCCTACGAGATTGTTACACAGTGACATTAACCAACATTCTAGCAAGCGAAAGAAGCTCATTTGTAGCAGTATATTCATCAACACAAATAGGCTCTCCAATACCACTTCCGATGGTACTCAGCATCAAATTGGAACAGAAAGTAGGAGGGGGTCAGGGATACGAACCCATAGCGGCACAGTATCGAAATACCTCCAGTCCATGGGCGCACCAGGAACCCATTGCTTCAAGAGAAGTGGAGACGAACCAATAGACCATGGGCCATGCTCCAGCACCTATTCGACATCAGCAACTGATTCAAATCGAAAAACCAATAGCCCCGACTGCTTGATGAATATTTTTGGTTTGTGAAGCTTCTAGGAAGCAGTTGTGAATGAGGATAGCTCACGCTCAGAGATCTCAGGTCCCATGACAGCACCCAGGAGTGACGCTTCCCATGAACCTCCGGCCTCCGCAATATCCTCAGATTTGTAACGAATACAGTCGCCATTAACCTGGGGGATGAACCGCAGCCTCTCCGAGATAGAACCTCGACGATTTCCCCGTATTACCTGCGCGAAAGAGCGGAACCCGCGAGCCTGGTCCCAAATCGCCCTACCACCATTACCAGCAAGGTCAGGCTTAGGAGGAACACCAGCACTCTTCCCTCTCGGGTACAGGGGTGGAATCTTCGCAACCTCTATCGAAAGAGAGAAGGACGACGCCCCTAATTTGAGATCCACTCCGACAGACGAGGAAAAGGGAGGACCAACGGAGCCGTGTGGGGGACCCTCCCGCTGATACTCACCGTTCACTGCCGTCTGCTCAGCACCGGTCGGAACCGCCTCACCTTCAACACCAACATCCAGATCTGACTGACCCGTTGGCGGCGCCTCTGATTTGAAGAGAGAGGAACGCAAATCGTGTTCGAGCCTCTTCTTTTCCTCAAACCCTAACCCCGAACCAGATCCCGACTCACTCTTCTTTCCCTTCTTCTTGGCCATACCTGAGTTACTGCCGGACGGCCACCGTGAGGGTGAGCCGGCGACGGCAAGCCGCCCCCTAGGGTTCGGATATCGCCCAGGCAAATCGCCCAAAAGAGAGAGAGAAAAAAAGTCACCCACTCGAATGAGAAACTGATCTGGTGGTTGGAAGATTTTGACGAAATCTTGATTTGAAAGGATTTGACTTGTTTTGGTATAAGGTTGCTTGATTAGACTTTGGGTTGAAGATTTTGGACGATTTCTAAAAAGACTAACTTGGATTTTGAGAGGCCGAACGCGATCGAAAATTTTCACGATTTTGAGACCAATCTTTTTCAATTGTGGAATCCCCTTTGAAACTTTTCAAACCCGGACAACTCTATGATATTTCACGAAGTGGATACATGCATTTTATGTGGGCACTTGTAGGGTGCTTGCTAAGACCTAATGATGATATTGTAGAACTTTTAGAGTTGTGATACTTCCGAAAAGTCAAAGCGAGGATGTGATAGGGGCGCTTATGGCATACTTGACAAGGCCAATTGGAGATGTCGCGACCGTTACTAGGATGTTGTGAGAATCCCGGAAGACGCAACCGAGATGATTACAAGATCCTTGAACATGGTCCTTGGACTCATCAATTTCAAACTTCATCCTCTACTTTGTTTTAGTTTTAGTCTCGAGGACGAGACTTGTTTTTAGAGGTGGATGATGTAAAAGCTCGGATTTTCAAAATCCCAATTTTCAAAAAAAAAACTAAATATGAATTTATATAAAGCGGATTAAATTGGATATTTTAAGAAAGACTCATTCTAAATTTAATAAATTGAACTTTAAAATTTTAAAGCGAATTTCGGCCTAATTTTGAACTTTTAAACAAAGATCCCATCTTATTTCACAAAATTTTATCCAATTCCAACTCATCTTAAGGTTATACGATTGTGATAAATCTTATCCCCTTTCTCTCAAGCCTTTGCTCCCCCATTTTAGGCAAATGGTCAAAGCTCCTTCTTCCCCTTTTTGTTCGGTAGTAGCAGTAAGAGCATGAGCCCCTCACCTCTCTTTAAATCTGACCTCAAACATCCCTTGTCTTGTTGCTTCCCCGAAATTGGCAAAATGCCAATTGAGGTCCTGTTGCTAGCAGCTCACCCACACCGATTAAAGGACCCCTCCCTTTGTCTGTCTTTGATTTCAAAGGACACTCCATTCCCCTTCCTCTTGTTTGATATTTGCCTACTGCACACTTCCCCTCTCCTTTTCAAGTTTGAGCTCCCAGCAACCCAAAACCCACAGCTCACACCAAAAACTCAGCCCTCTCCTCCTCTGTCGCCTCCACTGCTCGGATCCGCAGCACCACCAACTCCGACCCTCTCCCCTTCCATTAGAGCCGAGGGCTCAAGCTTCCTCCTCACTTCTGTTTCGAAGCCAAGAATCCAAGCACCAAGGCCTCCCTTTTCCTTCCGTTCTCCGACAAGCAGCGGCCAGAAGCACTCCTCCGACCGCCGAACCGAGAGCAGTGAGCCCAGGAGCCGCCGATAGCACCTCCGTCGAGCCCTTTCCCCCTCTGGTGAGCCCTGTTTTCCCGATTCGGAGGTGGTAAGCCCCCACCCTTCATTTCACTCTTAAACTCGATAAAGGCTTCACCTTTTGACCTCGTGTTGTCGACCCAGGCGATCTCGGCTGATTCTCGACGCCAATGGGGCCGATCGGACCTCCGGCGCATCTCCGATGAACTCGAACGTCCTTTTCGGTGAGCTCCGCTCTTCCTCCCTTTTTCCTTGACTTCTCTTGTCTGCCTTCTTGGGTTACTGTTCAGCGAGAGAGAGCTCGGAGTGGGGGCTGCCACATCGCCGACGAAGCCCTGTCTTCCTCCCTCTCATCCGTTTCCTTCCGTCGAGTTCCGTTTCTCCTGAGGAAGGAGATGACCTAACTCATTCCTTTCTATTTGGGCCGGGTTGGGGCTTCGAATCGGTTAAGGGATTGGGCTTGCAGGATTGTTTCTTTCCTTTCCTTG
This sequence comes from Persicaria maculosa, assembly GCA_963922045.1. Taxonomy (NCBI): domain Eukaryota; kingdom Viridiplantae; phylum Streptophyta; class Magnoliopsida; order Caryophyllales; family Polygonaceae; genus Persicaria; species Persicaria maculosa. The sequence goes on along the minus strand of OY998252.1, from coordinate 22,527,886 downwards.
TCTTGGTCATAATATGTGTTATAAAAACTAAGTATATGTTATGTTATGATTTTAGGAAATTATTATTTGTTCAGATTATTATTCTTATTATTATGATATCGTGTGGTGTTTTAATATATATTTTTAATGATAAACTAATTTAGCATTGTTGTCTTATAAAAATGGGTTGTTAAAATGGATGGATTTTGGTGATTTATTATATTTAAATAATATTTGGAGTGCGCCATTAAATGTTATTTTAAAAAAAATGTGATTTGTTGGTTTTGATTTAAAAATATGGTTTGTGAAAATAGGATTATTTTGGTGATTAAATGTTGCAAATTAATTATATAATGATTCAAAATGAGAAACATGCCGGAATTGTTTTAATGGTACCAATTTGCAAGTTGAGTAAAGATTTTATGTTTTATAAATGGATTTTGGCCAAATAGGATTTGAGAAATTGTTTGAAAATGAGTTGACTTATCTTGAGATTCTAGAGTTTGAAAAACTTTGAGAAAATGATTTACTTGTTTCAACTCAGTGAATTTATTGTTGAATCTTGCTTGAGAATTTTGTGGATTTTAAATAAGATATGAAATTAGGTAGGATGAGGAAAGATGAGATGATGGATGAGATATTGAGATGATATGAACATAGAATGATATATGATGAGATGAGATGGAATGATCGGAAATGAGATATGTGAAGTTATGTGTGATAGTTAGGGGCGCCTTGTGTGATTTAGATCGACTTATGCATATCTGTATATTTGTTAGGTGATTGTTGCTTGTTGGACTCCGCTTGCGTTATCTTTTGCTGTTCGGCATTTCAGGTAAGTTCCCTAGGGGGCTTACTCAGGTTGGACATTCATGCCTGTTGTTGCATTTTATGTTAGGTGTTGCATATGCATAAAAGCATGCCATGTAGTATCCTATTTAGGTTGCACTAATTGAATGAGCATCTGCTTACTTATTGCGTTTGAAACAGAACGACCGTTATCTGTGATAGTCCTAGAGTCTTTGCTAGGGTCATGGGGTAGCCCAGCCTCATCGGGTACCCTGAGTCAATCGAGTCATGAACTTTCTTATATTATGAGATGCCTGCGGGCTTTATTGTGGAGCGGGTTAGGCATGCGTGCCGCCCGATTATGATGGAATGCATTCACGAGCTGGCCAGTCTCCGCCGTATCGGAAGGGGGTGGAGGTAGGAGAGGGATATGCCATTTGGCATTGTATTGGGCCATTTACAATATTTCTGCACATTATTATGAACTAGGAGCATGCTAGTGTGTTTGACTTTCGTACTGCATTAGAGCATCTTTATTAGGTATAGCACATACTATGTGGCCTCAGCGAGGACTGCCGGTCCCGCATGAGTGGCTCGATCTGACTCCTTTCCCCGTTCTTCTTTTAAAGGTATTCTCTGCAGATTTGAGTGCTCGACGTCAATATGACGGGGTTCCCTTTTGGCGAATCGAAGAATCTGGTTAATATCCTAATTTAGTAAAATGGTAATTACACACTCATGATTTGGTTTTGACCGGTTCTGCCGTGACACTTGTATCTTTACTTTGCTTTCGCCTTACTTTCGTTTGAAATGGATTCCGCGACATAGTCTTAGGACAGGTTAAGGGTACCCAACGGCCCTTCGATGTTTTTAGGGTTTGAAATCTCTTTTTCTACTAATCTTAAATGAGTTTGAAACCTCGACCCGTACCTGGATTGCAAGATCCGAACAAGGGGTTTTATCCCATGAAACGTAACCCGGAAATCATAATATTGGGCCGTTTCACAACTAACAAACCCTAATTTCAGATTGTACATTCCTTAATCCACAAACCCTAATTTCATATTGTAGAGGTAAAACAACAACATACCCTATATCAACAAGCCAAAACAACAACAACAAATCCTATATCAACAAGCAAAAAATCGACATGTTTTTGTCCGAGATTTCGTTCCCAGTGCTTTGGCAATCCGGCCCAATTGAACTCGATTTAACACCTATAGATGGCAAACAACAACAAGAGGAGAGGAGGACAGAAGAATGAGAATGAGCGCAGAGAAGAACGAGAGAAGAAGAAAGACAGAAAGAGGAGAGGAGGACAGAAGAGAAGAACAAGAGAAGAGAGAAGAGAGAGCGTAACTGAGAGAGCGAGCGCAGAGAGAGCGAGCGAACAGAGCGAGGGAAGAGAGCGTGATATCATCTAATACCGCCCAAATCATTAGTATATCAATTTGGGAGTTCTCTAGTTAAAACTGATATCAAGTATATATCACTCGATATCGATATACTCCCCGTACCAAACATCGATATTAGATATCGAGAGCTGATATCTGATATCCGATATACCGATATCTATACCAAACGACCCCTAAAAGCTCTGAATGAGGACTCGAGTTAGATCACCTTACCTACCACTTGTTTGTCTTCAACAAAGTCATATACTTTGTTGAAGTTTTGCGTCATAAGGAGCGAGTCTGTCACCAAAATCTCGATCTACTAGAAGAACCGCCCTAATACAATAGTTAGTGATACTTAATCCGCTTGATAAAACATTTAATTTACCATACAAGTTTGTTAAAAAATTTAATGATATGTAATACTCCCTCCGATTGAAAATACAAGGTGTTTGACTTTTATGCACGTAGTTTAATGAGCTAAAAACTATGTAAAATATATTTTTTACATTATAATACTTATATAAGTATTATAATTTTATAAAAATTAATTAAAAAAATTAATATTTTACATAATTTTTAGCTCCTTAAATTACGTGTTCAAAAGTCAAATATCTTATATTAAAAATAGAGTCAAAATGTCTTATATTAAAAATAGGAGGGAGTATTAATTTTTATAACTCTTATTACTCATAAGATCCATTCATATATCTTCCCCATCCCACCAGTATTACTGCAAGCGAGTAGTGAGTGACCGATGTGAAGGGTAACAACTAACAAGCTTGGTCAACTAATAAATCTTCTTCAATCATCCGATCCGTTTTCATTGGGAAAATGCAAGTTTGAATTTTTGGGCAAATCTTTTGGATGATGCTCGGCCAAGACACCGATCTTCAACTCTAATGACGACACATGGTGATGGGTTGCACGTAGACCTGTCAAATCACAACCCGATTCGGTCGATCCAATTCGGACGCTTGGAAAATTTTCGATCCGAATTCGGAATTTTTTTTCCAACCCGAACCCGAATGTCCGAAATTTTTCTAGGTAATCTGGGTTTCGACCCGGTGATCCGATTGATCCGATAATTTTGACCCGATTTAACAAGTGATCTGATTGATCCGGTTGGTTTATAATTATATATGATTACAGTTTTTTATGGAGATTCCAATTTATGACATTTTATAATTACAATCACTTGATCTTTCATTTTTCAAATCAACTTTTATATTTATTTATATTATGTAATACTCCGTCCGATCGATAGTATTTGATTTTTTTTTCAACAGACTTTTTTAAGAAGAAAAAAATTCTAAAAAATATTAAAATATTAAAACAATTATATGCTTATTACTAATCGTATGACATTATTTTACAAAAATAATTTGAAAATTTGATATTATTACATTTTATTAAAAATTACTAGAAATAATAAAAATCAAATATTTTAGATCAGATATAGTATATAATTATAATCACTAGAATTTATGAACAACGTCTTTAATTTTAGAATTTTAAATTTATCTCAAAATTATCAAATCATGACATTTTTTTTTAATTTAAAAAAGAAAAAATTATCAACTCGAAATCGACCCGAAACCCATTCAAATTCGAGTTCGAGTCAGCTTGAAAATACCCGAAATCCGTATTATCCAGGATCCGAAGTGACCTAACCCATTTGACATATCTAGTTTTACGTTGCGAAATAGCACGTACTGTAAATCACCACCGGATACCGGCTGACCAACTGCTAAATAAGTTGAATTTCGTTCATCTATTGATTTCCCAAATGGAGAATTTTCCCAATGATGATCCGACTTGGTTTTTTATTTATTAAATTAAGTTATCGAATTGCGTATCAAACTTTTGTAGTTGATTAATTAGTCAAAGGTAAAATTCCTACAATTTTCAACTTCACCTACCCCGAACGTCCCTCAACCGGGTATGAAAGGAGGTAAATTATAGTGACTCAACCGATAATAAGGGTCTGAGATCAATGCTCATTGTGCACAAGGAGCTCTCCTCATTTAAAAGGTTGCTTTCACACTGTCGCTGGTGAACCTCGATCCTTGATCCCCTTGCTTCAAATGTCACTCCAGTTGAGCTAAGGCCATGCGGACACAATTCCCAACTCCAATTTAATACTAATAAGTTGTGGTGTACAAATTTGGCAAATCAGGTGATGAACGTGTACTCAATTAAATTCATTTTCTTTTAAAGTTATTTTCATTTCATCATTTGCTTCTATATGATGGTACATGATAGTTAGTCTATCTACCGAATTGTTTGGTCTTTCAATTTAATTCTTTAAGTTTGTATAGAGAATCGAATTTCTTTCATAATTAAAAAAAATCATTTTCTTGATATGGAGTTCAAATTTTATTTTCATTGTTTTAAGTTGAAAATATTGTTAAAAAAAGATGTCATTATGAAAATAAGATTCTTCCTCTTGTTTTAAGTTGAAAATATTGTTAAAAAGATGTTATTTTAGATATTTTTGTGTTAATTTTTGTGGAGGTTGCCATTTTATCTTAGTCCTCTTGCCTTTCGTTCTACTCCGTCTACTGTCTATGTTTGACTTGTTTTTTGGATCGTCGTCAAGATTCTGAGAATGGTTCCAGATTGGTCTCTATTCTTTTGTAAATTCTACAATATATGCTTGTAACGGTTGTCTTAGTGTTGTCAAATAAAGCTTTGTTGCGGAAGTACCAAAGGCACCACTAGATAAGGGCAAGTCTGGGAAATCCGAAAGACCATAGAACTTCCCTTATATCTTGGAGGGTGTAATTTATGTCATTTCCTTGACTGAAGTGTCTGTTTAAACTAGTCATCAAGATTGGATCCATGGTTGTTATTGTGACTTTCGAGATAGGACAGTCCCATAATAAATGTGTGAGATCTTCATAGTTGGAGTCACATTGGGGGCAAGAAATTGGTTAGACCTTTGATTAATACTTTCTGTTTGGAAATATTTCTCTTTTATAATGCGAACCCATATGTTGTTATCATCAGTGTAAAGCTTCCACATAAGTTTCATTTGTAAGCCAATATTTAAGTCCTCAGCTTTGGTAAGGCCAAGACCACCTAAATGCTTAGGTTTACAAATATTATCCTAACTGATAAGGGGAGTATATCGTTCATATTGCAATTTATTCCAGAAGAAGTTTTTGTTAATTTGATCAATTTAATGGAAGATTCGTTTATAGAGTAGGAAATTTGGCATGAGATAATTGATTAGTGATTAGTGATTACTAATACTAACTATTGTTCGGAGTATTATATTATAATATATATCATGCAGGCTCTTCGACCTAAAATGGCAAAATGTAAGGATCTTTAAATAGATCTTTTTATAATAATGTGATGGATATAATTAATTAATACACAAATCGATCTTTTGACTTATTGACTTTTTGTCTAGGCCAGCTGTCACTAGACCTATAAGATTAACTGTATATATATAAGTATTGTAGAGTTGTGGATTTCTTCTGATCCGTCTGTCTGATTATATTTTTGTGTACAAGTACGTAGTTAAAGGTTTTCCCAAATTAAACTATACAGTTAATAGATAGATGAAAACATTAATAAGTTGTAAAGCAATTCAGTGTTCCACTGTTCAGTTTCTCGTCGTGATCACCTTCGTTCTCATTGCTCTTCCTCAATCCACCAAGGCTCAGGTATTACTCCTTTTCCTTAACCATTTAAATTTGAGATTCCCTTTCATGTATATATTAATCAAAGATTCAAAATTTCAAAGCATCTCCAATCAGAAATACTCTAATTTTGAGATTTCAGTATAATTTTCCAAATCATTTTACAAAATAAATATATAAAAAAATTAATTAAAATAAATAAGATTTTATATAGTTTTACTTGTTAAGTATTAAACACTAATTACTCAAATTATATTTAATTTTGGTTAAATGGAAGTGGCTGAGCCATGGCGGAGATCTGTCGAACACAAGATCCCGCAGCTACAGCCAGCCAACAATCAGGCGGTCCCTCATCCAAAACCTGAGGCTGAGGTGGAGCTTCTCCGTCGGGAACGACGTGACGGCAACGCCGGCGGTGAGCGACGGCGTGGTGTACTTTCCGGCATGGGACGGGAACCTCTACGCGGTGCGCGCGCTGGACGGGGGGTTGGTTTGGAAGCTCAACCTCAGCCAGCTGACGGGGCTGACTCCGGCGCCGGGCGCCTTCACCAACCGGACTCTTTCGCGCACTACGCCGGCGGTTGTTGGACCGCTCTTGATTGTCGGAATCTACGGGCCGGGGGCGGTGGTGGCCATCAACAGGGTGACGGGGTCGAGGGTTTGGATGACTATTGTGGACCCCAACCCTCTCGCCCAAATCACCATGTCCGGAACCGTTTTTTCCGAGTAAGTACACCAAAATATCTATATTATCAGTGTGAATATATGTGGTTTGAATATGATAGTATCGATGTATGAATGAAGTTAAAAAAGAGTCTCGTATTCAAAGTTGAGTGTTATTGTAAATTGATTTTAAAATAAAACATTTGAACAAGTTTTCACGTATTAAAAAACGGTTTTTTTTATCTTAAGACTCTAAATTGAAAAGATTTACTGCAATTTTAGGAATCTAATTAAATAAAAAGTTAAACTAATTTAAATTTTAAAAATATTTTTAAATTAGTGTTATTATCTTATACCCATAAAAAATTGTATTAAAATATGGTTTTTCTAACTTATTTTTTTTAAGAGAGGTTATAAAAACTAATTAATAAGGAAAAATTCTCCAAATTTCAATTACTTTAGCCTTTTTTAGTACTACTTTCGTTCAGAAATAGATGTCGTTTGACTTTTTGATAAGTTTTTCAATGAGCTAAAAACTATATAAAATATTAACTTTTAAAACAATTTTTTTAATAATATCACACATATTATTAATAAGATTTATATTATATTAAAAATTTACTAAAAAAATTGATATTTTATATAGTTTTTAGCTCCTTAGCAAACGTGTAAAAAACTCAAACGACATCTATTTTTGAACGGAGGTAGTATATATTGATTTTCTGGTCAATACTTTATTTGGTGATTTCTTAATCTATCGCATTAGGAAGACCGTTATTCGATAGTTAGACAGTTTTGTTATTTAATTTGAAACCTACTTAACTGGATCGATAATTTCTTGAAAATGGAGAATTTGATTGACATTTTTTTATTCAATTTTCGAAATTAATAAGATTTGAGTTAATTTAAATAAAATTGTTACATGGATATATATGCAGTGCCTTCTATATAGGGGTATCGTCGTCAGAAGAGGGACTGCCACAGGCCCAATGTTGCACGTTTAGGGGAAGCCTCGCCAAGCTTAGCATCGCAAACGGATCCATCCTTTGGAAAACCTATGTCCTTCCCGACAATGGCGGTCGTCTTGGTGGCTACTCTGGCGGCGCCGTTTGGGGCAGCAGCCCTTCCATCGACCCTATCCGAGGACACGTTTACATCGGGACGGGTAACCTCTACATGGCTCCGGCATCGGTTCTTGATTGCCAAGCAAGGCAGAACAATCAGTCATCTTCAGGTCAGTTGCATGTCTAATTTCAGTGTATTGGTATAGAATAGAAAGATCGTATTATAAATTGTTGATATGATATTCAGGTGCTTCTCAACTCGATCAATGTGTTGGGAATGATGTCCACTTTGATTCGATCCTGGCCCTTGATCTGCGGTCTGGGACCATTAGGTGGGCCCGGAGATTCGATCCTTATGATGTGTTTTACTTCGGTTGTTTGGTGTCTGGAAGCTCAAGTTGCCCACCTGGCCCTAATCTCGACGCTGATTTTGCGGAAGCTCCGATGATGCTTACGATTTGTTATGGATCTGGTCGGAGTCGCGACATTGTAGTTGCGGCCCAGAAGAGTGGCTTCGTTTGGGCTTTGGATCGTTCTACCGGCGACACTGTATGGTTCAATGTAAGTCTTTTAACTAACTAACCTAACCCAAACCAACATCGATTCAAAAGCCTAGTCTAATTTGCCAATGAGATTACATGAAGTTGATACTTGATAGAGTTGAGAAGATTTTAGTGGTTGGTTTACAAACATATATTTTGTGGATTTATTTCTATTTTTTAAATATAAAATCAATTTATATATTCCTCTCTTTTCTCAACTTTTCATATACTTTTTTTTTCTTTCTTTATCTGTTTAATAACAATAACCATATCTTTCATACTGCTATAATAATTATCCCTCTTATTTTATTTTTCATAAAAATATTAATTTTCTCTATGACATATTTTTACATATAAAATTTATTCCTGTTGCATTTAAATGACCTAACCGTATTCCAAACCCCCTAAAATCAAACACTAATTAGTTAAGACCATCCATGGTTTTGGTTTCAATGTACATTTGTATAAGATGGTATATCATCACTTTTTAGTAATTTGCTCCATTCATTAAATTTATATTTTTTACACACCATTAAAAAAATTATTTTAAAACAAAAAATAAAATAAAATAATAAATCAATGAAATTGTTGTGTTTTTGTAAAAATTTATACATGTACTTAAGACCATCCACAATGGTAGTGTGCAAATGTGTATTTTCTAGACATTTTGTAGCTCCATTGGTTGTTTTTAGTGCGTATAAATATATACATTTGAGCACGTGATGTACAAATTTGAGCACATCATCTCCCACATGTGTATAAACTTTTACAAAAAAAGTAAGATAATTTCATTGGTTTGTTTTTATATGATTTTATTTTTATTTTTGTTTTAAATGAATTGTATTTGAATAATGTGTACAAAACTGCACATTTCAATTATACATTTTGATCAAAACTAAGTGGATGGTCTAAAGAGTGGATTTGCTCAAATTTACACAATCATATATAATCAAATGTGTACATCAATATTGGAGTTAAAAGTGTCTAACAAAAATATATATTTGTACACAATAATTGAGGATTATTTAATAATATGGGCATGGTGTACACGCAGCAAGCTGGGCCGGGAGGCTTGGAAGGAGGGGCGGCGTGGGGTGCCGCCACTGATGGCAAAACAATCTTCACCAACATCGTCAACAGTGGACGAAATCCCTTCCGACTCGCACCATCGAACCGCACCACCACCGGCGGGGGCTGGGTGGCGCTGGACGCAGTAACCGGGGTCATCAAATGGACCACCGCGGTCCCCAACAACGAGACCGCCCACGGCCCCGTCACCCTCGTCAACGACCTGCTCTTCGCTGGCTCGGTGGCCCCTTCTGGGCCGTTCTATGCCATGGACGCGGCGACGGGAGAGATACTGTGGTCGTACAACACCGGAGCCACCCTCTACGGCGGGGCTTCGGCGAGCAATGGTTGCCTTTACGTTGGGAACGGGCTCTCTACCGGGCTTGCCAGGTTTCATCCCACGTGGACCCGTGGAACTTCCGTTTATGCCTTTTGTTCCACTTTTTAGGTTTTTATTTCAATCTGAAATTTTAAAATATATGCATTACCACAATAAAAATTGGCTTCTAAATCTTTAAGATGTACAATAACAAGGGTACGTTATGAGAGAAGATCCCCTACAACCCTATAAGTTTTAAACAACTATGTGTAGGTTTATATAAAAAATTTGATGAAAATCATGTTTGAATTTTTTTTTAAAATTATATTGTACAATATTTGATCTTTAATTTATATAAAAAAACTAAACCATGATTTTTAACCAATTTTTTTACAAACATATATTAATAGTTGTTTAAAACTTAGAAATAATTTTTGGAATTTTTTTAACATAAATTTATACCCTAAATAATTTTGTGTCACACATAGTGTCACATATAGGGTTGTAGGGGATCTTCTCTCGTACGTTATACATTGAAAAGTACGGAAATTCAAACCTAATATATAACTTCACTAAATTTATGTGTTGAGCTTCTATAATACTTGAGTATGAGTATATGCAAACCGCCTCCAAATCTCCAATTATGAGTCCGAGTTGAAGTTTAATTGATAATACATGAAACACCCCCGTCTCATCATAAGAATGTTGGGGGTGGTTTATAAATGATTTAAGCTCTACTTATGTCATAAGAGTTCTTCCTTTTTGTTAGAGATATGAATGAGACTAAAAGTGTCCAACATCGGAAAGTTGAACATAACAAGCCCTACTATATGAGTCGGTGGAATACTCCTTCTATTGCCAATTGGTTTTAGAATGGAACCTCACTCGGCTTGTGTGCTAGGCTACTAGCGCATGTGCGCCTGTGGACATGACCCCCAGCCATTGGTCTGAGTCGGACTTTGATATGGTACTAGAGCGGTTAGCCCAACGGCCCGTCTTCCGATCATGGTCTAGAATACCCACACTACTACAAATTTGGGAAAATAACCCATAGAATATAACCCGGGCGTGTCATTTATGGGTTATAAAGTGGTGAAACCGAAAAAAATAAATTAAGATAAGCTTTATATACCGGATAGTATAGAGTCCGCTGTATATAAGGGCTTTTTTCCCCCAAATAACCCTGAATAAAGTAAATATAAACCCCCGGGTTATATTGTTGCCAAAATTTATTTTCCTTTGTCCGGGTTATTTGACATTTTGACCCACTTCTAATTTGAAGGAAAGATAAACCCTATCCGATGTTCAATTCACCTGCTCCGTCCTCTCTCCTCTGTCTCCCTCTTCCCTCCCCAATCGTTTCGATCGGACGATTGAACTGTCGCTTGCCATTCGGCTTCGTATCTCCTCCGTCTCCCTCGTCCCTCCTCAATCCTTTCGAACTTAACTACCGCTCTCCGTCCGGCTTCGTTGATGGCATCCTTCATTGTCAGACCCTCGACTCTTTATCGGGTGGCTCCGTAGACGCTCACCGTCCGTCTTCACTCTCATCCTTTTTGTCTTCCTGCCACCGAGAACTGCATCGGTTGAGAAGGAGTACCCATTGCTGCTATAGAATACAAAAGGTGTTTTTTTTAAATGCTTGCTTACCCGTTTAGGTTTATGTTTGATAAGTTAGTGAATTTGAGTGATATTATGGTTACTTTGGGCAGAATTTTTGTAAATGTTAGTGAATTTGTGTTGAATTGTGTTGATGCGGGTATTTGTGCTGATGTTTTTGAATTCTGATGTGGTGTGTTTCAAGTGGGTCGGGCTGAGGCTAGTCTTTGGGATTGAGTTCCTCTCCATTGAAGGCCTTTGGAGCATATGTTTTTTGTCCCAATGGTACATATCCTATCAAATCTGAAGTACATGTTTCTATTTTAGTTTGATGTCTTTAGTGTTTCATCTAATGTCATCCTAAAAATTCAGTCCATGGACAATTGTTTTCTTCTTGTTAATGTTTTCCCCCAACAGAGCCCCGTAACCATTCTGACATTCTGGCAATTTCCTTGTTAATATTTTAGTTTGATGTCTTTGGAGCATATGTTTTTTGTTAATGTTTTTCACCATTTTAGATTTAGAATGTGATTTTGGACTTGTATAAAAATTTCAAACTTTGAGAGTCTTATCCAAATTGAAGTAATTCAAAATGAATTAGATATGCTACTTGCCAACATCTTGACTTTGATTTTTATGGTGATAATATTGTACCTTTAACTACATTTTGGGTTTATATTTGCTCGCTGCGACATGATGGTGATAATATTTGCTGTCACAGGTAGGGCTGTCATTAATGCTACAGAGAGTGGTGCATCATTCCCTCTCAAAAGAAGAGATATGCCGCTCGACTACATTTTGATTTTGATGGGTCGTGGTGATGATGAGGACAGCTTTGCTAACTCCAGTCTTAAACTCTTGCGTACTCAGGTTGTGATATCATTCTTTATGGCTTAATTTCAAAATTGTCCTTTAAGCTGTGTTATTTAACACATACTCTGTATTTTAATTCCTACATGCTCTTGCTTTGAGTGCCTGCACTATTTTGGTTTCAGTGGAGCCAAAATCAACTATGGAAACCAATCAAACCATCAACCTTGTTCTAAAGGTGGTAAATTTAGTATTTATCATTAATTTGCAAGCAAGATTGGTCTTTTTTATTCCATGGAGGCTCATCTTATTCATGTTTGGAAATTGGTAGGCCACCTTGGGCTTTTTTGATGTCCCGATCGAATGAACCATCTGAGGTAATCAACCCCCTAATCAATAATCCGATTGCTCTTCTTTGTAGAATTCTTTTGATAAGGTATACATGCTATTCTACAGATCTTAGTGTGTTTTTCTTACGGGTGCTATATCCATTTCTTGATTAAAGAATAAATTATCCTCTTATTAGAAGTCATCCTAATGGTTGTTGGCTTACATTTTCAAAATATGATGCTAGGTAGACTTATATGAGTACTTCCATTGCCTTGAAACACAAGTTTAGTGGATGCTCTATACTTCATAAATATGATGGAAACTATATAAATATGATGGAAACAGTTTTGCCTGTCTAGTATACAAATCAGGAGTATAAATAGTTCAAATGATGAGATGAAGGTCGTTTCTTATATTTATTATTCTTGAAAAGTTCGCTACATCTGGTGTCATTTTTCTTATCTAGCCATGAGATGTATTTATTGATTAGTGGAGAAGATGGAAAAAGCCTCTCTAGAACAGTTGCATATCTTGAGACAATTTGATTAGTATGTTTGTCTAGCAGTCTATGAGATGCTTTTGAAATTCAGGATGCTTTGTGTTAGTGGACATTGTGCTTTCGGCTTCCGTGGAAGTTGTTCCCACACCAAGCAAGTTGATCATAGCTTGCACGGAAACTTTTCGAACCTGCCAAGTAGCATGTCTCTCTAGTTATTTTCTCTGTTTTGTAAGTAAGGAATATAGCGCTTGTTGTGATTTTTTTCTGAACCTATATTAATTCTTATGGGTGATTAGTTGATGCTTTTATGTTGCCTAGTTGGGATGCCTTGGCTCTTGGAGAGAGAGTAATCTTTTATCCTCCACGCTGTGCGGATCCCAATCTTGAAGTCAGAAAACTTTCTGCATGGGTTGTGTCAGCAATTTTTCTTTATATGTTGTGCCTTGTAAGCATATGTCGCATTTTAGTAGCTACCATTGTGTATGGTGTATTAAGACTATAAAGTTGTGGTTTTCTTATTGCTTTCCTTGCAGATTGTGGATCTATTCTTCATCATCTCTCTTTCTCTCTCAAGGCCGGGAAATTCAGGATCGACGTTGATGTAGAATTGTCCTACAGAGCATTGTCCTCTCTTGAGGATGTTAAAAAGAGAGTAAATCTGTTGCCTTTTTTTCTTTAATCATGTTAATCATCTTAAGGTTGAAATATTTTCTCATTTTTTTTCCTTTTGCCTTTTATTATAGGATGCTTCAATTGATTCATCTGATAACAGGGTTATTTCTGCGGTGTGTACATTACTAACTAGGGATGAGGCAAGTATCTTAATGCCCTACTCCTGGATCTTACTTTCTTATTACATACTGCCCATGCTTCTGAATCCCAAGTTCTTATTTACAATTCAGTATTCACTTTCTGGTTGCTGCTCTTCTAGGAGCACGTTTGGGCGAAGGTTAGGAGGCAATGCTTGGAAGAGATTTCTTGTGTCTTACAATTCAGCGGTGTGTGACTATATACACCGCTGACTTTTGACACAATTGCAGAATACACCTTTTGTTTGTGTGGCCTTCTTGCATTCCCTTAGAGGTGTTCTGTAACTTCTCTTTGCTACTGGTAAGAAACATAAGTTATTTGCTTTCCTTGTGCTAGATGTTGCTTAGTGTGTTGCTCGTTGACTTTCAAATATTGATGCTTTTGCATTCATATTTCTTTCTTTTGTGCCTTTTACTTGATCTCTACCATCTTTGAGTTTCCTTTGTTTAGTTTATGTGTTTAAATTTGGCTCTCACATAATGTGGAACAACCTTATGTGCCTTAAAAATAACAAGAATATGCTCTTCTTGAATAACACATCTTCAAAGCTTAATGATGTGTACTAGTTGAAGAGTGGAACATATAATAGGCTCAAAGTTACATAAGATGATAAGAGTAATTACTAAAGAAAACCATTAGTAAGATATAAGATTATATGGTCATGAGAGTGCATTGAAGTAGAGTACATACAAACTTTGGGTCCTAACGCTCCATGTGAATGGAAAAATAAAACAGATCTCAAGTCATCCATTTGGTACAAAAAAGCAGGGACCCGTGAAGTATATGAGAATATTTGAGAATATTTTAATGGCATAGCTATAGAAAGTGTTAATAGATGGGAGTGTATCATTGGCCTAAGATTTGTACAAAATTTACTTAGTTGTAGAGAATGCTTTATGTGACTAAGGCAAGTGCAAAAATGTTGGCCACAGTTCTTTCATTATACTTTCTTTTGTTCAGCAATAACTACAACATATATGATAACTAAAAAAAGCTTTGTATATAACTTATAAGGATTTGCATGTACCTTAAACATGCTATTCTTTCGGAGAAACTCCAAATTGCTTTCATGGTTTTGCTCCCTTTTTTTCAGATTGTTCGAGGTCTACACTAGATCAATGTCTTCCTCAGCTCATCACCTCTGTTTTTCGAATTGTTGACGGTATCAACTCCTTCTTTCTATTGTCACTTTTCAGCCGTACTATCCAATTTGAAACAATTTTGAGATATTTTGCTTTCCAGTTTGTTCAGAATTCAAATTCTGATGACGGTATCAACTCCTTCCTTCTATTGTCCTTCTTATTTTTAGGTTAATGTTGCTTCAGATTAATTTGGTCTTCTAGCAAAACTCATCGATTGAAAAGTGGAAAAGAAGAAAAGCTGGCTAGCAAGATTTGGATAAAATGGTCGATGCTATGAAGTATGAAGTATCTCAACGAAGATTTGACAAGAAGTGTGTGGATGCATAGATATACTTTATAGGGTAAATTTCGTATGATATATTTGTTACTTAGGAAGCATGAACCTTTTTTTACATCTAAACAAGATTCTAAATGTAAGTAGCTACTTCCATATTATTTGGAAATTTAATTATTTTGTTATATTTTTTTATATATAAAATAGTTTCCTAGCTCTCTTGTAACGATGAATCCAGAAAAAAAATATATGTAGGGGTTCTATCCGGTTCAGCTAGACCGGGTAGGCCTTTTTTTTAAATTAAAAAATAGACTTTATAATCCGGATGTTCAAGCTCCGGGATATAAAGATGAACTTTATAACCCGGATGTTCAATAAATCCAGAAAATATATATAGCAAAAAATAACCCGAATATTTCAACACCCGGGTTATATTGTTACACCAAATAACCCGGATTCTATGGTGTATAAAGTGACTGGGTAACCGGATTCGGCAAATCAAATAACCCAGGTAGTCGGTCAGGGTTATATAGTGTACTGAGAATATAACCCGCTGACCATTAACCCGGACCATATCCGGGTTATAAAGGGTCAAATATCCGGGTTATTTTCCCTTTTCTATAGTAGTGCCAGTTGTCCAAGTCTCAACTAGATGGTCATTCCTAGTTGGACTTGCGGGGGGTATGTTAGAAATGTGAATGAGACCAAAAGTGTCCCACATCGGAAAGTTGAACATAACAAGCCCTAGTATATGAGTCGGTGGGCTACTCCTTCTATTGCCAATTGGTTTTAGAATGGAACCTCACTCGGCTTGTGTGCTAGGCTACTAGCGCATGTGCGGCCTGTGGACATGACCCCCAACCATCGGTCCGAGTCGGACTTTGATATGGTACCAGAGCGGTTAGCCCAACGGCCCGTCTTCCGATCATGGTCTAGAATACCCAGTTGGACTTGCGGGGGCATGTTAGAGATGTGAATGAGACCAAAAGTGTCCCACATCGGAAAGTTGAACATAACAAGCCCTAGTATATGAGTCGGTGGGCTACTCCTTCTATTGTCAATTGGTTTTAGAATGGAACCTCACTCGGCTTGTGTGCTAGGCTACTTGCGTATGTGCGCCTGTGGACATGACCCCCAGTCATTGGTCCGAGTCGGACTTTGATACTTTTTAGGCTCCAAGTGAGGAGAACAGACTTGAGAGTGGGCTAGGTGACATGGAATGACGCCTCTTAAGGTCTCGGGTCTTACAATACATAGAAGAAAATTTTGTGCAAAGATAAAAATTAAGAAAGCAGTCGCCGACCGGGCCTCTTTCCTAGTGCGTCCGAGCTGACGAGAACACGAAGTTCTGGATGAGCCACCAAGCTATCATCGGCAGAGATGTCGTAGGCCAGACGTGCAATCCTGTCAGCCACCGCATTCGAACCCATGAAAATATTACGAATAACAACATGAGACGTAGAGTTTAAGTGAATAGTCGTGTCGGCCATCAGCAGCTCAATGTTCCAAGGACACGACCAGTCCTCCAAGGCTTTTGCCTTTGCAACACCCATGTGGAGGCCCAAAGCATCGGCAAACACCGCAGAACTGTTATCACAACGCCCCAATCCTAAAGAGAAAATATTCTTGTTGTGATCACGAATGGCAAACACGTAAGAGCCTACCTTAGATTGACAATAGAAACCGTCAAAGTTTAGCTTATAATACCCAGAAGGCGGTTTTTCCCAAACCTGTGTTTCCCATGAGCTACTTATGCTCGAAATGGGCGTGGTATTTTGAGCCAGGAAAGTGTTTATATGTGTCTCAATCTTTTGGTTATTAGTTGATTTAGTACTTGCAGACCAAGTTTCGTAAGACGAATTGCAGAATAATGTAATCTCATGAGCTGTGATAGATGTAACGTGATTGAAGACAAGCTGGTTCCTGAAGAACCACAATCCTCACCAAGCAAAGGCCAGATTACCGATTGTATGCCTACCTAGAGAAGTATATATATGTTGTTTAGGATGGTATTAGGTTTAGAGTCAACAATGATGCCTATTGTATTAGGTTTACGAATCCTAAGCGCCTAAAACAGGTCGTTTGTCATGGGGCATTCCAGCAGTACATAGAATGTAGACTTCGTAGAGCATCCGCAGAAGTTGCAGCTGGATGGTACCGATACATGTGACCGTTGTAGTCTTTCAGAAATGGGTAACCCATCGCGAGAAATTTTCCAAAGGAAATGTCTAATTTTATGCGGAACATTCAGTTTCTAAAGCCAGTTACAATCGAAATTTGGGTCTCCGTTGTGAAGCGGGATGATAGTCGTGGCCGAGCTAGTTGAGAACCAGCCGTCCTTACAAGGCCCCCAGAAGAGTCTGTCATGGAAATTGTTATCTGGTAATTTAATGCTAATAATGTTTTCAATGATGGCTGGGTTTAGTAAATCTTGTAAATCCGTATGAAGCGCTAGAACATCCCACTTATTATTGCTATTGATAAACTGGTTAACGGACCAATTGAAAGAATCTTCATCAATCGGTTGAATTGCCAGATCATGTAAGAGGGTCTGGCAAGCCCAATTGTCCCTCAAGAAGTTAACCGAGTGACCATTTTCGATAGACCATCAAAGACCATGTTTAAATAAATGCCTGATAGAGGTGAGCTTGGACCACTGCCATGAAGTGTTTCCTTTTTTTTTTTGTATGATTCATAAGCGTTGTATTTTTAAGATATTTTGCTGTAATTACTTTGACCCATACGTTATCTGGTTGAGCGATGATTTTCCAAAACAACTTCATATGTAGAGTAAGAATATTCATAGTTTCAGCTTTGTATATGCCAAGTCCTCCTGCTAGAGTATCTTAACATATCTTATCCCAACTGATCAACGGAGTTGAAACATGACATTTGTTCCAAAAGAATTGCCTATAAACTCGGTCGAGTTCGTGCAGAATCGACGAAGGAAGCATAAAAGGCCTGCATAAGAATAATGGTTGGGCCCTCAAATTTTCTTTAATGAGGACCTTTCGACCATCAGCAGACATCGAAATATAAAATCAAACTAACTCCCTGTTCCAACAAATAAAATACAAGAAACCCTCCTATTGTAGTAGTAGGGTATATATTCAGGATCGTATCCATGAGAAAGCGTGTCAACGCTCGCCTTTCTCGTTCCAGAATCCTCTCGAATTTGACCAGCAGAGTCCTCGATCTTGAGTAAGTACTCGATATCGACCACTCAGTCGAGTGAACCTGTGAAGCTAAACAACAGACGACGAACATTAATATTTTCCCATAATAAAAATACTCCTACTACACTTGAGAGCGGTTATCCGGTTCAAATCAGGAACATTTGGGCTTTAACCATTTACGTGTATACTGAAGCCCTCAAATCTCTCTCCCTTTACTCGTCTCCCACACTACCGACTAGGGCTGTTACTTGAGCCGAGTAGCTCAAGCTCGGCTCGGGCTCGGCTCGGAAAAAGCTCGACTCGGGCTCGCTCGAATTAAATATGAGCCAAGCTTGAGCAGAATCCTGAGCTCGAGCTCGGCTCAAGTAGCTCGTATAGCTCATTTTATGGGTGAAATTACAGTTCTCCCCCTATGTTTTATTTAACCCCATGTAAATAGGTTTTATTTAACCCCTTGTAAATAGGGCGTATATCTCGTTTCGTAGGTGAAATTACAGTTCTGTCCCTAGGTTTTATTTAACCTCTTCTTCTAAAGAGTCTGTCAGCCGCTTTGCCTTTTGGACTCCATTCACTTTGAATCACAGATCTACATTTTGTGAGTAGCTCGAGCTCGACTCGGCTCGGCTCGAGAAAATGGGGCTCGAGCTCGAGCTCGACTTGTTTGTAAACGAGCCAAGCTTGAACACCCACTCCTCGAGCTCGTTAGCTCGTATATCAGCCCTACTACCGACTACACCAGTACCGCCTCTCTTCCTCGCCCTCATCACTCGATCTCATCTCCCTCGGCCTCTCTCTCTTTCTCTTTCTCTCGATCGACCGCCTCCTCTCTCCCCTGGCATTCTCTCTCGACTCGATTGCCCGTCTCTCTCTGCCCATCATCGTTTATCGAGGTGATCTGCGATTGCCACCTCGCTTCTTGGTGTTCCTTCGTCCACTGTCAGCCATCTCCTTTGGTAAGTACTGACCATCTCTTCCTTGGGTCCTCTACTGCTACAATGGGTTTTCATTAAAAAAACCCTAGAATTGGCTAGATCTAGGTTTCGTATATATTATTATTTTTTCAATGGTTTGTGCTGGTTTTCAGGGTGTGCGTTGAGTTATAGATTCTCCGGAGAAGTCATTCAGCCGCAGCAAAATCTCAAAGAATAGTTATCCCTTTCTCTCTCTTTTTCTGTTTCTATCTGTCGATTCCTTTTTCTGTTTCAGTTTTTTCTGTTTCAATGGTTTGTGCTGGTTTTCAGGCGGAAGGCAAAGGCTATCGAATTGTCAATGGTCAACATCTCGATCCGAGGAGGGCAGAGGCTGGCCATCGACAATGCATGACGACAGACGATCTGAGGAGGCGTCGCTCGAAGGTATGTATCCTTGCCATTTTTCCTCTCCAAGGCGCGATTCCCATTCCCAAGATCTGTTTCCCTGGTGTCGATTGGCAATCTGGAACTAGATTTGAATTTAGATTTGCTGCTAAACCCGAGAATTGGGTCTCGTTTCAGACACACATGGCGTTAATCTTATTACAATCTGTCATCCTCATTTGCCTTTAAAATTTATACCACAAGTAGAATCAATCAAGTTTGAACTGTTGATTCTATGATGACATTTAAAACAAGAGTCAACAAGTAATGCAGCTCTTATCCGAATATATTCAAGTGCATGAGGGAAGTTCTTACTACAAGAACACCGAAATTGTTATTGTGCTAGCTAGAACATGATGTTACAAAAGATTCCCACTTGGTTCGGCAGGTGATGGGTTCAACTCCAGGTTGTTCATACTGAGATGTGTCTTTGACTCTTTGAGTGAAGTTATGTAAAAGGACATGGATGGCAAACTCGAGAAAACCAAGACTCTGATGCCTCATGGAGATTTTGGCATTGGTGGCGGACTGGTTTGTTTCCACAATGGTTCTTTCATCATCTCTTGTTGAATGTTGTTGAACACCAGCCTCTGCAAGCTTAATACCTTGCACTTTTACGCCTGATGAGGTCAAACCATTCTTTTACAAGTATTGAACCTCCAGATTCAATACTTGTTTGAAAGATGGTGTATTCTTGCAAATACCAGTTTAATTGGGGCAGTGTCATTTCATTTGCAAAGTATATATCCTTGACATCTTGTCTTCAGTAATCAATTGAATTTGCCCTTCTTCTAGGGCCAGTCATGCTCTTCTATTGTAATGAGGTTGAATCTGAATCACGTATTATATAATTTGTGCAGAGTCCTTGACTCCATCAGTGGCAGCAGTTTCAAAAAGAAAATCCTTTTCAGCGGTTTCATCAGCCAATGATTCGCAATAACTTGTTTTATCCTTTCTCTGTGAGGTTAGCTTACTATCGATGAAATGCATAAATGTGACAGTTCATACAATTTCAAAAATCTATATTGCTTGTGTTTGTTCAGTTCATCCTTGAGATGATGAATTGCCTCTACACGCATATCATATCTCTGTTAAACTGTTAAACACCTTCTAAAAAATGCATCTCTAGCCTGCAAAATCAAATGAATCATACAAAACTTCCACTTCCACAATTGTTCCCTCGTCTCATTTTTCACTAATAACAATTGTTAAAGAAGAGAATATGATAGTGCCTTAGCATCGAATATCCTCTTTTTCATTTTCATCTTACAATGTTGTGTTTACAAGCTTGGTGTGCTTATCTAACAGTATAGCCTTCTCCACTTCTCTAGATTGCTCCCTTGTTGCAGTTTGTTTCTTTGATCCAAAGTGAGGAGTCTCTGAATTCACTGCCTTTTCTGCTGGCAAGAGCCTACCCATCATGAAATCTTGAGTCCATGGATTTGACAAGGTTCCACATGATTTTGGACCAAGACCATATAATCCACTCACACAAGCTGCAGTTGAAGAAGAAAGACTACTGGAGTACTGGGTGATGGAGTATCAGTTACATCTATAATTAACACCCAAGGGCCAAGACATTCAGGGTTCTTTATAGCTTGCTATGAACGGATAATAAGCTGCAGTTGAACAACTTATGGTTCCACAGAAACTGAGAGGTAAACTTGTGCATGTGATGTCAGTGCTTGAGCAACTTGCCGCATTGTGGGCCTTGACTCTGGTGCAGATTGTGTGCACATGGCAGCCAGCTTGATAGTGGCAACCATTTCCTCCTTTATTTGCCCTTCAGGTGGCAAGATCCCCTGATCTAAGACATCTTCAATGAGCCAGTCCTCACTATTCATCATTGATGAAGATCTGTATGATAGAGTCTCTCCAGGGTGCTTCCCCATCATCATCTCCAAGACCACAACTCCAAAGCTATAAACATCACACATCGTGGTCACTCTCATCGTCTGAGCAAGCTCTGTTCATGAGAAACAAATCAGCAGGAAAGAAGTCATTCATCATATGATAAAAAAAGTCGGATAAAATGACATGGTTTTAGGCTTAGTGTTACATACCTGGAGCCATGTAGCCATATGATCCAGCAACTGTGCTCCAGTTGCTAGTGTCTGAGTTGATCAGCCTTGCTGTGCCAAAGTCGGATAGCTTAGGCTCAAATTCATCATCCAACAAAATATTATTGATGGATATGTCACGGTGGACAATGGGCGGTGTGCAATCGTGGTGAAGATACGCGAGTGCGTGTGCCAATCCCCTTGCAATGTTCAATCTTCTACCCCAGCTCAGCTCTTTGCTGCCTTTTGGGCTATATAGAGCTTGGCCTAGACTGCCTTTCGCAATGTAGTCGTAGACAAGGTACATACGGTCTCTAACCGAGCAAGATCCATACAATTTGATGATGTTCCGGTGCCTGATCTGTGTCAATGCACGAATCTCATTCTCGAAACTTTTTTGATTGATGGGATGGATGTCACTGGAATCTGAGACGTTGAGCTGCTTGACAGCTATAACCTTGCCTGATGCGAGAATCGCTTTGTACACTTTGCTGAATCCGCCTTTACCTATGCAGTAACTCTCATTGAAGTCTTCTGTTGCCTTCACTATCTCACTGAATTTGAAACTCCCATCTCCACCCCAAATCTCAGTTGTGTGTATCTTCTCGTCGAAATGTTGCTCTTTTCGAGAACAAACCAGGATCACACCGATACAAACCGCCACGAGCAGGACACAAGCAACACCAGCAATAGCCCCTATTACAACTTTCAATCTATTGCTGTTTGACTTCCTATCACAAGATGGAAGTCCCAGAGTTTCATTTCCACACAAGCCTGGATTCCCAGCATAGAGACCATGTTGGAAGCTGCGACCGGGGATTGGACCTTGCAAATCATTGTAGGACAAATCAACGGATCTTAGACTAACCATGCTTATGAGGTCATCTGGGATTTTTCCTGACAGTTTGTTGTGAGACAAATTCAAGTTCTCCAATACTACAAGTTGATCAAGAGTCACCGGGATTTGACCGGAGAGTGAATTGCTGCTGAGATCAAGCAAAATCTGGAGTTGACTCAGCTTGCCAACCTCAAGCGGTATCCCACCTGATATGCCATTGTGGCTGAGATCCAAGCTCAGTAACTTAGAGCAGCTTCCAAGCTGCACTGGGATTTCACCTGTCAAATCATTTTCAGATAAATCAAGATACTGAAGCTCTTGCAAAGCACCAAAGCTTGTTGGAATCTGTCCAACCAAATGGTTGTTGCTCAAGTTGAGAGTGCTTAGAGAGTGCAGATTTCCCAGCTCAGTAGGTATCTGCCCTGAGAGCTGATTCGAGTCCAAGGCGAGCTTAACCAACTTGAGCGATTGGCCAAGCTCTGCCGGTATTTGACCTGAGATGTTGTTTTCATCAAGCTCCAGATTGGAAATATTTTGACATTGTGCCCACAAGGGAGAGATTTCTCCAACAAACCGGTTTTTGCTTAGTTTTACAAATGAAAGATTTCGATGAACACCGAATGCCTCAGTGATGTTACCGGTGAACTGGTTGCTGTCCAGCCTGACCCTTGATAACTCTGAACAATGCCTCAAGCAATCTGGAATCTGCCCATCAAAGTTGTTCCCCATGACTGTTAGCTCGGTTAACGCAAAACCACTGCACAGATGGGGTGGAAGCGGGCCTGAAAAGCTGTTATATGATAAGCTAACATTAGATAGAAGGGGACTAAACTTTCCCAGGTCCTGTGGGATTGTCCCTGAGAAGTTGTTATTCATCAGAGCTAGGGTTTCTAAGTTGGTAAGATTGGACAAGCTTTTGGGCAACTCTCCATAGAATTGATTGATGTCAAGGCCCAAAATTCGCAAGTTTGTGAGATCACCAACTTCTGGCGGGAGTGATCCAGTAAGATTGTTGGTGAAAAGTTGGAGGACACCAAGGTTTGGGAGGCTCCACATGGTTGGTGGAATCGAACCGATTAAGTGATTGCTTGAAAAATCTAACTCCACAAGTTCCTTCAGGTTCCCAATCTCGGAGGGGATTGAGCCGCTGAAGTTGTTTTGGTAAAGATAAAGAAACTGAAGCTTTGTCAGCTGGCCTATTTCTGCAGGGATGGTTCCTCCAAATTCATTGTTCTGAAGCTGCAAAGAGATTAGTTCAGTCCAATTAGTTAAAAAATCAGGCGAGATCTCCCCTGAGAGACTGTTTGTGGATAACCCTAGCTCAGATATCTTGGTGAGATTAGCAAGGGACATGGGCAGCTCCCCGGTGAGTGAATTTACGGCAAGAGCAAGGAAAGTAAGGTTAGTGCACTGGCCAAGCTCAGAAGGAATGGAAGAGTTAAGGTTGTTCACACTAAGATCAAGATGTTGAAGCTTCTTGAGATGACCCACTGAAGAGGATATTGATCCTTCAAAGGAATTCTTATTAAGGCTAAGCAATTCTAGGCCGGAAAGGTTGGCATACAGAGCCTCTGGAATCGTATCACTGAACATGTTCTCGGACAAATCAAGGTAATTTAATCTCACAGAATCAAGTATGAAAGGTGGGAACTCTGAGCTTATACTATTTAGAGCTAAGCTGAGATGGGTCAGTGAAGCCATGGGAGCAAACCTTGACCAATCAGGACTCTCTAAGAAGTTACCTCCGAGGTCTAAGTACTTCAGCTTCGGGAGGTTGCTAATCTGATAAGGTATGATACCAGATATGTTATCATTATTATATAAATCTAAGAACTCAAGCTCTTTCAACTCGCCAATCTCAGGAGGAATCATCCCTTCCAAGAGATTGTTGCTCAGGTTGAGCTTTGTGAGGGTGGGAAAAGCAGAGAAATTGAAGTGGCTGAGCGTGCCACTGAGCATTTTGCCGGAGAGATTGATCTCGGAGATGGCACCGGATGAGTTGCACCGGATGCCCGTCCACTTACACACCGCGCCGGCGTTGGAGGCTCTCCAAGAAGACAGATCGGAAGAAGGGGATATGCTGTTCTTCCATGCGACAAGTGCCTCCGCCTCTTCTGCTGAACCTGCACATGTGTTTTCGACAAACAAAACAAGGCAAAAAAAGAGGATTTTTGTGGTATATGTAGCCATGGGCTTTCCTGATTTCTTGTAGCTCGATATGATCTGCTTTATATAATTTTTGCATACTACCCTTTATATAATTTATACGCTCATAACCTCAATTTCCATTAATTTGGAATGATGTGAATGCATACATGATTTTAACGTGTATTGACCTTGACCAAAGACATTTCCGGTCTAAATACGTTTGAATAATTTTAGTTTACTAAATGCCATTTTTGAATGAATTACCCTTTGAAATCAACATAATTACAAAATGTCCTTTTATATTTTTTTTTTCACGACAGCAACAATTCAGACAGTCGGTCTTTTGACCATGGAGATGGAGCCTCTATGCCGCCTGCTGTTGTCTTTCTTATCGGCCTCCCTTTTAACGCCGCCCTTCCTCTCCCGCTCTAGGCGTTGCTCCGTTGGCACTCGACAACAATAAGGAGAAAATAGTTAGGGTTCTTGTTCTTAACCAAACCTAGATTTGAAAATTGAAACTATGTGGTTCGAATTTGGTATGGAGAACGAAAAATATGAGATTTAAATCCTAGAATCTATCAAAGCCCTAATCTAATTTTCAAAATTTGTGGGTTGAGATTGATGATTTTGTATGACCATAAAAGTTGGGGATATTAGATGGAGTGAAGAAGGAGCTGCTTTGTTGCTGCCATTACGGACGTCCCTTTTATTCATTAATTTTAAACTCACTCTTTAGCTCGGTTCTAAGAAGAACTGAGCTAAAAGGATATAGTTTTTATTTTTAGCCCAATTGCTTATGGAGCTGAGCTAAAAACCTATTATTTTAAAAATAAAAAAAAAAGGCCGCAACGATCAAACCAAATTATGGTCGTTGTAACCATGTCGTTTTGCCCATTATGTGTTTGACCATTGCGACCAAATGAGTATATGGTAGTTGTCTGTGGCGGAGCTAGAAAAATTTCGAAGGGGGCACAATTATACATGTACGATATAGTTTTGGATTAAATTGACATAAAGAATTACATATAATACGATAATAAATGATGTTATTTTAAGAAAAAATGTCATCGGTTTATGATAAAACGCTATCATTTTTTTTTTCGCACCTAAAAAAGGGAAATATAAATATATAAATGAAATTTCCGAAAAAATGAACTAAATAAGTATAGGAAACGCAATATAATAAACATTAAGTTAAGATTATGGTTGTTATATGAGCTAAGTAGCTAGAGCTTGGCTCGAGTTTCGCTCAATAAAAGCTGCTCGAGCATCATTTACAAAATGAGTTAATTATGAGCACATTTTTATGCTCAATTCAAAGCTTGTCTCGACTCGATTGATACTCAAATAACACAAATTTTGTGAAATTTATAAATTTTCTTTTAAGTTACTATGTCATGAGGAGGTAAAGTTGCATAATACTTGGAAGGAAAAAAAAACTCAGCTCAAGCTCGTTCATTCACTAAACAAGTCGAGTATGAGCTCAAGTTCAAATATAGGTTCGACTCGAGCTTGTCTTGTTTCTAAATGAGCTAAATATAATCAAACAATACTAAACTTGTTTGGGTCGAATAACAACCTGTAATGTCCTGGTTAGTATATGGTCCTATGGAGATATTAGAGCATTAGAGATTAAAGGATATAAATACCCTATTGATTGTATTTGTAGGGCATCCAAGAATAATCAAATGATTTTACCTAATCTCCCATCTTCTTTCTCTCGCTTCTCATCTCCTTCTGTATTTCTCTTCTCACCTCATCTCTTCTCAATTACTTCCTGTTTGAGGTAATTCATTCACCAATTGGCTGGATTCGGGTCCTATGTGGCTAGGGCCATAACAGTGGTATCAGAGCAAATCTTCGGCCGACGTGTTTTTCGTTGCCACATCTGCAACTCCGGCAATGGCGGAAGAGACTAGATCGAAGACGACAGAGTTACAGTTTCAGGAGTTCAGGGACGACACCAAGTCTTTCATGGCATCCGTA
Organism: Persicaria maculosa; assembly: GCA_963922045.1. Taxonomy (NCBI): domain Eukaryota; kingdom Viridiplantae; phylum Streptophyta; class Magnoliopsida; order Caryophyllales; family Polygonaceae; genus Persicaria; species Persicaria maculosa. The sequence goes on along the minus strand of OY998252.1, from coordinate 22,501,388 downwards.
GCAAAGTCATTGGCCGATTTGCAGAAAATTCAAGAAGAGCAGATTCGACAGTTCGAGGATTTCAAGAAATTCAATGAGCAAAGGATGGAACAACTCGCAGATTTCGTTCGCAATCCACCCGATCTTGGCCACCGACGGGAGCAGCAATCAGATGCAGCTAATTCGGACAGACGGAACAGCGTTAGAGGGGGATCAGAATTGATGGCAGCCGACCGGACACTTCTCATCAAGGTTCGTCTAGAGCTTTATCCAATTTCTTGGGAAATTTTGGATAAGATTTTTTCTAAGTTTGGGATGATAGAGTATTTAGAGGTGTTTTGTCGAGGTGAGGAGTACCATTCCATGATTCGTTTTCAGAAGAGAGAGTCGGCAATGGAAGCAATTGATTCTTTGAATCATAGAGAAATTTATGACAATTGGTGCCGATTGGAGTTGTTCTTGCTGAGTTTGATAGAGCCCCGTCGTTATCGAATGGAGAGGTCACAGGCGGCATACCTACGACAGTCGGAGCTCCAATGGTTGGAGTTTGAACCCAGGAATTGAAGCCATCACGGAGGATTCCACAACCCAGGAGATCAGTAGGAGTCCGAGCGAAACCGAAATTTCCCCAATTGAAAGCGACGACATCCAAAACAGTTAAGAGTCACCAAGAAACGCTGAATTGAAGGTCGAGGTGCTCTTGGGTAAGGTTCTCGGTAATTCAGGCGAAGAGTTGAGCACCGTCGGCAACCCAGTTGAAGAATCAATTCAGAAAATTGACTCGAGCCCGCATTTCGTCAAAGAAATCAACGAGCCAGAAACCTGCTTGACCTCCTCAATGTCGCCTACATCTGGGAATCTTAAAGGAGCAAAATCGGAGGCTTTGGATGTTCCAGAACAAACGGTCGTGGATGGTTTGAATAAGGCAGAAAGGATTCAAGAAGAGGTCATTATTCCAAGCCTGGAAAGCTTCGAGTTAGTAAAGGTAAATTCCTTTCCGACTATTGCTTCTGATTACGTGTCTGCGAAATTGGGTGAACTGGTTGTGCCGTTGATAGAGTTGATAGAAATGAGGTTGTCTAATTTTAGCAGAAATTCAGTTAAGTGCTTTAGAAATCTCAGCGCACACAAGGTATTTGTAGAAATGCCCACAAAACATGTTCAGGTGCAGACTAGATTGGGAGATGGAACAATCATTTTGAGTACAAAATGGTGTTTGAATTCAATGAGTAAGGGCACCAGTACATATCTTCTTGTATTTGATCCGAGTGGAGATTTTGATGGCCTATGTAGTGGAGACAATGAAATGCACTATGACAGGGGGAAAGAAGAGCCAATGTCATGTTGTTTGGACAGCTCAAATGGTGGTTTTGATAGCCTAGATAGTGAAGCAAGTGGAGCTGGAGGCATCAACATTACACCCTCATTTGATCAGCGGAGTTGCATTTCAGGGGTTGAGATTGCAAACATTGAGCTTAGATTCATACGGAATGTTCAAGCTGTTTACTTTGAAGGAGATAGGCTATTACTTAGCTCAGGTTGTGAGGAGACTCCTAGAAGCATTGTTCATCTTTTTAGTAGCGGGAATGCGTTGCAATTTTATAGAGAAAGAGCGAGTCTTGATAATATTCAGGTTCAGTTGGTCCCAACTATGAACTTCGCCTTGGGAAGAGTTTCTGGTTCACAAGCTGTGAAACAGAGATTGACAATGGGTGGCAAGCTGCCCATTGAATCGTTGTGCACTGACTTGGTGGAAGTGCCTATTGGTAAGGGTTTTGTATTCGACCCGGGTGGGCTAGACCCCTTACGAGGGAGCTGGAAAGATGATTTCCATGACAGGAAATTTTGTGCAGTGAACAGAAGCAAGTTTAATCCTGGGAGAAATCACATGGTCAAGGCCAACTGAAGCAATTACTTATTCCTATATAGAATGAAGAAGACTTGTACGGGTTGATTTGAGTCGTATGGGCTGCAGGAGTGATCACTCGAGGCGGCAAATGAAGAATTTACCTACTGACTAGGTGCGACAACATACTACAAGTCTACAACAGTGTGTTGGCTGCTGCAAGTGAAGAAAGATTTCATTGGAATTGTTAGTACTGTCATAAGGGAAACTTCATTGGAATTGTCTATTGTCCAGCAGTAGTTTTGTTTTGTTAGATATACTAGTCATACTAGTACATTTTAAATTCACTAAGATTTGGGACAAAGCTTTCATAAGGGGGAAGGATTGTAATGTCCTGGTTAGTATAGGGTCCTATGGAGATATTAGAGCATTAGAGATTAAAGGATATAAATACCCTATTGATTGTATTTGTAGGGCATCCAAGAATAATCAAATGATTTTACCTAATCTCCCATCTTCTTTCTCTCGCTTCTCATCTCCTTCTATATTTCTCTTCTCACCTCATCACTTCTCAATTACTTCCTGTTTGAGGTGATTCATTCACCAATTGACCGGATTCGGGTCCTATGTGGCTAGGACCATAACACAACCCTAGTTAATATAGAGTATAACTTGTTGCATTCATAACATATAATAATGTATAACCAGACATAAAAATTTTAAACTTGCGTAACTTTTTATCTAATTGTCGAAATAATTAGTATAACCTTTCATTTCAAAGCTCTCGAGATGAATTATAGTATTTGAATATTAATTTAAGCAAAATATAAAAGCTGTATAGTCTATTGAAACAAAATTAATTAGTGATTAATATACTTTTAATTTTTAACCTTCGTAATTTTTTTACTCACATATTGAATTAAGGCGTATTATATATATATATATATATATATATATATATATATATATATATATATATATAAACGAAGTTATCGATGAGGAGAATACACCTAGGTACTTCGTTAAATGAGAGGGGACACATGACCCCCAAACTCCCCTCAGCTCCGCCCCTGGTCGTTGCGACCAAATAACAATATGGTCATCGTGATCAATCCAAAATTACGTTAAACAGAATATCTGCTTTTGTATTCTTGTTTTCAGTTTCTAACTTATAATATGCGCATCATTAAAGCCAACAATAAGGTAAGTGGTTGGAAATTTCCGCAAACGATCACGGTCAACTTGCTTTTTAATTTATCGATAAGAACCGATGACTATATAGTGTGGGCTCCGATCAATCAACGTGAAGACTAATATAGAATATAGCGTGGGGTTCCTATCAGTTCAACTCGAAAAACACGTTAATTAAAAATATGAAAATAAGTGTAATAACGAAAGGCATCTAGTTGAGAATACGGAGTGACAGTGCTTCAGCATAGACGATCGAGGTATTATTACAGGTACCATTACCTAAAGAAACGATATCTGGAAAAGAGTCACAGATAACAAAGCCAAATGAGACGTTACCCAAAAGCTAGGGGAGATCCGTCAAAATTAAGTTTAAAGGAATTAGGAAGAGGTCTATCCCAGTGACTATGCTGAACACGCTTGACTTTGTGCGTAGGCGAGGAGCCAGATGTAGAGCCAGAGTTATGAAAATTGAATTACATTAATATAAAATAGATTGAATGGCGTTGATCAATTGATTTGCCAAATTTCCACCCAAAAAAAAATTGATTTGCCAAATATGTAGAATTTGCCTACTACTGGGGATCTAACTAATTTATTTTGATTAAATTATTAAGTGAATTGCGTATCCAAATTCTGTAGTTGCATCGGTTAGTCAAGGAAGAAATTCGGCAAATTTAGAAATTAAAATTGATTTAATCGTATAATACCTTATATATAGAATGAAATTAAATCCAATTCTATAAGTTATATACTCCATCCATCCGTTCGAAAATAAAAATATTTTAAAGAATTACACGTTTTTTTTAATGAAACTATAACAAATGTAGTAAAATATTAATTTTAAAACAATTCATACTTATTAGTAATAAATATGAATTTTTTTTTGAAAATTAATAAAAAAAGTTAAGATTTTACTATATTTTACCTCCTTAAAAACTACAAATCCTAAAATAAACATATATTTTTAAATGGATAAAAATCGAGGTAGTATTATTCATATTACCCACAACACAACAGTAAAAGTTTATATACTTGAATCTAATTTTACATATATTAAGGATACAAGTTTATATCGATAACAAGGTTATTCAAACCCAAAAACATCTGTTCTAAAGTAAACTATCTCATGCAAAATTTCCTCCTTCCTAAAGACGTCCTCCACTAGATAGATCAGATTAACAAAAACATCTTCTGGAAAAAGCTTAACTCTGAACGGTACAACCCCTTATTAGTTGAGATAAAATCTGTACTTCCAAGGAAAAGGGAGGGCTTGGTTTACGAACAGCAAAAGACATGAATATCAGCCTTCAACTGAAGCTACTGTGGAAAATTTACAAGGACTCGGAAAATATTTCGGTTAAGGTCATAAAGAAAAAATATTTACAAAACGATACTATTCTAGAATGCAATAAGCAAAACATGTCGTGGCAATTTAGGAGACTTCTCAACCTAAGAGAAACTTTTAGTAAAGATTTTCTCTGGATTCTCAGTGATGGGAACGCTATAAACGTTTGGTCTGACTCCTGGGTGAACAACCACCCTCTGGAGTGTTACAAAGGAACTCATGACCCTAATATGGAGGTCGTTGAATTAATAACAACACAAAAACACTGGAACAATGACCAATCTCCTTTTAGACCCCCCCCCCCAAAAAAAAAAAAATTTTGTTCATTCCATGATCCAACCTTCAAATCCTTATTCCGGCTCAGAACACGCCAGACAAATTAGTTTGGAAGCTAAACGCAGATCGATGGTGAATTTACTACAAAATCGACACATAAAATTTGGAATAATGATAGTCAAAATGGCTTAAACCATAAATGGGTATGGAAGCTTCGACTTCCACCCAAAACGCTAAGTTTTTGTGGAAGGTTTTGGTTGATGGTCTACCAACCAAATTGAGGCTAAATAGGTATTTCAACATAGTCCCCGACACAATGTGCCCTCTGTCAAAATTGCCGAGGAAGATGTGCATCATCTACTTCTAAAATGCCCTATTTCAGGCCAATAATATCAACTTATGAATAACAAGTTAGGAAATCTTTCCTCAACCGGGTAACGAGACAATCCATACACAAGGACATAGCTTCGATTAATCATAAGAATAACCAATTTGAGGACTTGTGTTTCATTGGACATACCATTTGGAGGAGATTAGGTGCTCGTTTGGATGAACTTGGAAAGCACACTTCTTAGGAATTTAATTCATGGGAAATTAAGTTTATGAATATTGATCTTCCTATAATTTAAGAAAACACGTTTGGATAACTTTAACTTTATTTGAATTAAAATCCTGCGTTTTGTTTGGTTGAATATGAACTTTCATGAGAATTTGTATAAAATTACTTTTGTAACCCTTATTAATAAAAACTACTACGTATTTATTTAAATTATAGACAAATACATAATTTGTAATTTAAAAAAAAATTCAATTCCTTCAGGGTGGATTTCATTTTACATACCCCTATATAGTAATTTCAATTCCTTCATTTTGGTGGAATTGAAATTCTCAAGAATTCTACTTCTTGGGTTTTTAAAAACAAAATTTTGGATTATTTCAATTCCTGAGTTTTTTTAAATGTAATCCAAACGAGCACTAGGAATAAACCAGTGTTCTAAAAATTGCGTCTTGACGGGAGGCCACCTAGGAATTTTTACGCCTAGGCGGGCCTCTAGGCGGTTTTCCGCCTAGACACTGCCTTGTCCCGCCTAGGCGCTGCCTAGTCCCGCCTAGAACCCGCCTAACCCGACGATAATTCAATTTTAGCTTCTAGACATGTGATTAGTCGACATAGGGTTTTTTTTTATCCCATAAGTATGGATAAATTTCCTTTTGAGTCGAATCTATGGTTTTGGATTTTAGGAGGCCTAGAGTCGCTAGTCGGACATGTATTTTTGCATTTATTTACTTTAGTGTTAGCTAAGCACCACAAATTTGGGTTTATAAGTGATATTATAGATTATTATTACATTATGAAAATTATTGATATGTGTTATGTGTTAAAATATAAAGAAATAATCACGTTTATTCTAAGTCCGTCTAGGCGCCGCTTAGGCGCTAAGCGACCACCCACCGCCTAGCGGCCGCTTAGTGCCTTTTAAAACATTGGAATAAAGTTATTTTCAACAATCACGAGGTAGGTTCTCCCACCTCCATTGTATACCAAATATGTGAGAAAATTAAGGATATATCGGAATCAGGCCAAAGGTGGTGAAGGAAATAAACGAGAGGAATTCTAAGCGAGAGAGGTCTAGGTGGCTCAAGCCATCTGATGCCATCTACAAAATCAATGTAAATGGTTCGGTTAGAGCCCCTAATGATAGGCAAATTTGGGGTATTTTTAGGGACAGGTAAGGGATATATTTCAACATAGAGTCGGCTCGGGATCCATCCTTGCGAACGGAACAACAACTTTCTGTATGGGGGTCGAGCATGTCTTGGAGAACGGAATGAAGAGTGTTATAATTGAAGGTGCATGATAACCTGAAAGCCGTTAAAGCAATTAATGAGGACACAAGGCTACAAAACAAGAAGGAAAAATTAAATTAAAAGTGAATGACAGCAATGAGTCCAAATAAATCAATTTCGGCATCGATCAGTCGAACAAAGCCACCGAGGTAAATAAACGTAATGAACGACAACAATGAAGAAAGTGAATGAAGTAATGAAGAAAGGCAGTGAACAACAAGGCAACAATCAGTCTAAATAAATCAACACGCCAAAATCAGTCGAACAATAAGGCAAATCAGTGAATGCAAGAAGGGCAAATCATTCAAACAATGCAGGAGTAAACGCAGCAACCAAACAACAAACAGATTTAAAATCGGACAGCAATTGAACACGTTTTGCCTAAAATCAAAACCAATCAAATAGAGCCAAGGCAAATCGAATACATCAATCGAAACAACAAACTCATTGACAAAGATGGAATCATCAAACAGGACGCACGAAGTTGAATTTCAACAGGTTGGGAACTGAAACTTAGGCGGATTGGAAGTGGGAAGGAATCAATCGAAGACTTAGGCGGCCCGCGACCATAACGATTTGGAAAAGGGGCGAAAATTCGAATGGACTAGTATGCGCGAAGAACCCAAGCTCGAGCAACTCAACGTCGGCCAGTGAAGAAGAGAAGCAGATATTGGATTACATCGCATTCAAGGCTACAAGATTTGTGAACTCAAGGCCAAACTGAGAAGATTTATGGAGGAGTTCGGCCATAGCAAATGAGCCGAGGAAGGAGGCGCCATCGAGCGAGAGTGAGAGAGCGGGGAGAATGGGAACAGAGGGGGTGAGAGGCGCAAAGAGGTGATCTGAAGGATGAACAACGAGATGGAGGTGCAAAGAGGGAGATCTGTGTGCTGGTTGAAATTAAAGTCTCAACCGCTGATAGAAGAACACACGAATCACCATTTTCCACGTACCGTTAGAGCATCTTCCCCGTAAGCCATAAGGGCTAAGAGAAATAACCTACCAAAAGAGAATATTCTCTTTTGGCCTATTATATGACTTTGTTGTTCCCACCGTAGGCTAATTTTGGTATGCTAAATTTCCTATATCCTATAAATACTAATATAAGAACTTTCAACTATCATTTCCGTCACTCGATTATATCCTTAGTATAATAAGCAACATAATATTTATTTTTTATTATAATTTTGATGAATCTATAATAAAAAAGATTAATGTCATTTTCTAAAAATGTTATTTATACAATGATAATTTAAATATGTCAAATATTATATTCATATCGAAGAACTCTTGAATATCTTTACAATACTACAACTTTTATTTTTAATTAAAAATCATAACTATATAATATATATATAGATTTATACTTGTATTATTTATAGATTTACATAAATATTAAGTGCTTAAAAATAAATAAATAAATAGCATTTGGCCTTCCAAAAGAGGAAGCCAAATTTAGCCTTTGTTTTGGAGTGCCAAAACAAAAAGGCTAAAATGAGTTTTGGCCTAGGGTCAGAGTAAAATTAGAGTAAAACCCATTTTTTGGCTTACCATGTGGGATGCTCTTAGATACGGGAAAATGGTTGATACAAATCGATGCTAATCTATATCATTTTTTATTTAAAATAGTGTATATATAGCAATATAAAATTTTAAATATATTATTATAATTCATTTAAAAAAAGATTAATTCGATTTATATTATAAATTATAAAATTATTATTGTAGCTTATGGAGTAATAAATATTAATAAATAGAACCTAACATTATAGTAGAATACTTTTATATATGTAGGAACTTGTATAAATTAGTTCAACCCAAAAATACGAGTTTGTGCAATATAGATCTTATTAGTATGGGTTTAGTTAATTGTGAACTTATATTAGTATAATTTTATATATGTAGGAACTTATATAAATTTATTCAAAGTAAAACTTATGAATATTGGTTTGTGTAGATCTTATAATGTAGAAACTTATACAAGTAAACCTAACATGTAGCCATGTTAGGTTTATAATATAAATGGTATTTATAAGTTTATACAATATATATATAGGTAACACTTATGAGAATATATATATATATAAAAGTAACACTTATAAGTTTATATAACAGTTGATCTATAAGTTCATACCAATATATATATTATAAGTAGAAATTTGATTAAATAAGTTCGTATAGAGTAATTACGTTATGGTAATAATCGTCATCAAAAAAATAAAAATAAAAATGAAAATCTCACTCTCAACTCTCAATTTTATTTAATATATTTAAATATAAAATTTTAGTCACATGTTGTGACCATTGGGGTATGTAATTACGTTATGGTAATAAACTTGTCTTTTTTATTAATTTGAGTTTATATAATAAAAATACATATATAATATCAAAATTATTAATTTGAGTTTAGACCTTCCTTTAATTCACACACAAATACATACTGTAAACAGGGGCGGCCGCCCCCCTCCGGCGACGGAGTTTCGTACTATTATAAAAAAATAAAAAATGTGAAAGAGAATACAAAGATTGTCTAGCTCAGTTGGTAAAAGGATGGAAGGAAGGGTAAAGGAAGCAAGAGGTCATGGGTTCAAATCTCAACACTTACTTTTTTGCACTTCTTTTATTCCTTACCTTTTTGGTTGTATTTTTCTTTTAATATTTTCATTAGATTATTCATTATGTTACCAATATATTTTAAATAATTCTTCTAATTTTTACTTATATGAATTTTTTTACTATCAATATCATATTTAAACCACAATTTATGAGTTTTTTTTATCATACTTTTCAATCCTATTATTTTTTTTACATTTACCAATGACAAATTCATTAAAAAATTTATAATTTTCTTTCAATAATTTAAAAAAAAATCTTAATCCTTCCCTACACACATATATATATATATATTATTAAATTATTTTATGAATTTTTGTAATAAAATATCATATTTATACCATAATTTATGGTTTATTTTCAATATATTTTTTAAAAATTTCTTTATTATATATACCGAGGAAAAAAAATTCTCGACCAAAAATTCCGCCCCCCCCCCCTCTAGGAAATCCTGTGGCCGCCACTGACTGTAAATATGTATGGAAACACATTATTACAATCGATTTTATATAGATATTTATATTTATCGTTCAAATTATCCAAAATTTTAATATTTAGATTTCGAATTAATATCTCAATTTCATATTTTCATATTCTACTTATCAAAATTAATATCTCAATTTAATATTTAGATTTCCAATTATACCTCAATTTCATTCTCTGCTTATCAAAATTCTCATCCCTATTATGGGTCTCTTTTTAATTTAACTGGGCCCCTTAAAATAATTCAGCTATTAATTTTTTTATCAAAGAAAACATAATAAAAATCAGGAAAATAAAAATTCTTTAAAATATATAATACAAGCAAGTTCAAAATCAAGTTACATATAGTAAGGAACTCATATTTTTTTTTAAAATTCAAGTAAAGTTCAAAAACAAGTTGCACAAAGGAGCACATTTTGTTCAAAAGTCGATCAAGTAATATAAAAGGTCAATTGCGTAAATAAAAACGCAAGTTTTGCAACCTAAACATAATAAGAAAACCAATGCAAAGAAGCCACACTTCAAGGACAGATTGAACCTTGTTTTTAGGCTCCACATAAACATATATATATATATATATATATATATATATATATATATATATATATATATATATATATATATATATATATATATATATATATATATATATATATATATATATAGAGGGTGGTTCCGGTGTAAACAATGCTTACGGTGTAAGTTGTAAACGAATCTCAACCATTAAATCCTTTGAAATCAATGGCCTAGATTAATAATAATTTTATTTTTATTTTAAATAAAAAACAGGTGGCCCCACCTCAAAAACTACCCACACGCTAGCAGTGGGAAATCGGAAATCACACACCCCCATTTTTAAATTGCTCTTTACGTTGTTTTTTTAAGAGAAAATTTGTGCCGAAGGCACAAATTTTCGCTCTAATTACAGGAGTATCCTACTTTTTATAAAAATTGCTAGAGTGTCCATTACTATTAACCTAATAAAAAAAATTAAAATTGAGATTCCAAATCCCTGGCGTCGATCGTCTTCATGGTTGCTTCTCCTCTCTCCGATCTCTATCTCTCCCATGGTTGCTCCTCCTCTCTCCGACCTCCATCGACATCCCTAAACGCCTCCACGAGCTCGATCTGAAGCAATTGAAGAAGCACCTGGATCTAAAGCAAATCGGAGATCTCCTCTCTCGCCTGGATCTGAACTTCTCGGCCACCAATCTCTCCTCCCCTTCTCGACCTGACACGGTGGATCTGAACTTCTCGACCTCCAAAGCCACCAATCTCGCGCCGATCTCTCCTCCCCTTCTCGACCTCACACGGCCACCAATCTCTCGCCTGGATCTGAACTTCTCGACCTCCGAAGCCACCACGATGCTCGTTGAGCTTGAATCTCACGTCTCTCTCCCCTACCACTGGGAACAATGCCTCAATTTGCAGGTCAGTTCCTTCGTTCGATCTCCTGTTGTATTTGCGATCTCAATTTGTGCTTTTATGGCGGTTTTAATTTTTGCTAATTCCCTACAAATGGAGTTCATCTACTGTTGTTGATTTCTCCTTTGTTGAAGAAATATCCCTAGCAGTAGAAATCTCCCTCTCTATTACAGCTTCTGCTCTGTGCAGCATTGATCTCCTGTTGTATTTGCTTGAACCAAGCTGATTTGTGACTTTTGTGAGTGTTAATTTTACTCTTTCAGTGATTTTCTATTAAGGGTTTGGCAGTACATCTGGTTGAAACTTCGTAAATACTGATTATTTGAATGGAAAAAAAAACTGGCGTTGATTCTACTCTGCACAAGAAGAGGACACGCATAGGGGCACTCAATGTAAAGACCGGAATTTAATTAATATTTACAAAATATTCGTAGGGTAATCCGAATATTATCCTCCCTTATGATTATGAAAACCCGGAAAATTTAAAAATTTTATGCCTAGCTTTACATGGATTTAATGACGGAAAAAATATGCCCAAGCCACTTTTCTCGTATCTTATAAACGTAACGGATTTTAACGCTTCGCGAGCTCGGGTTTTACATTATGTTAAAGAGGTCATCCACCCAAATTGCCCAACATTGATCCACCAAACCCTTGACTTGTGGCTTGCTTGTGAATGTAGACATTCAACCACTCCCATCTCTTCATCCCATCACCCCCCATGCTTTGACTCATGAAGCCAACCACCCCTCTCCTCTATAAGCCTGACCCCAAGACTCATGAGGAGCTCATCCAAAGAAGCCCCACCGTCACTTGAGAGGAGAGAGAGAGAGAGAAGGAGAGCCTTGCTCCATTTTAGGTCCATTTTGGACAGCCTTCACAAGAAATAGCATAACTCCCTCCATACTCATCCAAATTGAGCAAACTCGGTGGCCATGGATCCGTCTTGAACCCAGCTTTCCATACATATCTCAAACACAAAAATCCAAGGTCTTTTGCCCAGCCAAAATCGTCCATCTTTGAAGCTGCAGAAAACTGTTTTTGAAGGGTCTTGAGAGTTTGACTTGATTTCTTGGTAAGAACCCTTCCTTTCTTCCAAAATTGAGTTCCAACATGTTTTATAACTCCTTTTCTTCAACTTTGAGTAAGAATCTAAATCATGTTTTGTGATTTTTGGTGACAAAATGGCAAGGTGTTTGAAAGGTGTTCCGAAGGACTCCCGAGGGTGTTCTTGAGTCGTTTGTGTGGGATTCTTCGAAGGTAATCCCTCATCCGCCTTCCCTCTCTCTAGGAATAGATCTTGTGTGCTTGGAAAGGGCTTAGGAAGTGGAGCCTCTATGTGTTTTTGGTTGCGTTTTGTAGCAAACATCAAGAGACAAAATGGATATATGTGCCTCTGTAATTTGGACTTTAATTCCAATCCAACGGTCTGATTCGGCTGAAATCTTAATATGATGTTCATGGGAATGTTATCTATCTGTCTTTCAAAAATTCCGGCAATCCAACGGTTGAATCAAGAGTTATTATAATTTTAGTAACCAGTGTTTATAATGACTCGGTTAGAAAACTTGGTTAAGGGAATGCTAAGAATATGGTTAAATATGTGATGGCATAACCGAAACTTAGAGCATATAAAATACAGAAATGAAGTATACCCATAACTTGACTTATGATCCGATAAGAAGAAAATCGATTATGTGATAATACGATATAGATTACAACTGGTTAAGTCCGGATCACTTAACCAAATTGTGTAATCTATAGAATCGTGAACCTCATGTGGATGTATGTTGATTATTAGGTTGGGTACCATGCATTAGAATACCACCTAATGAAAGCTTAATGAAATTAATAGGCTCTTGTTGATTGGATCCTTGGTTGTGCACTTTATTGCTTGCTTATTCTCCGGACTCCAGGTAAGTCCCCTGGACTTACTCATGATGGATTTATGTGATACTCTTTGTCTTATCGAGAGTCTTCATGCATCACGCGACCTAGTAACATGTTAGGAATATAAACTGGTAATATGACGTAGGATGAACTTAGTAAATCCAACGATTCATATGTATGCTATGTGTCTATGGTAGGACGGCCGTCAAAATCTGAATAAATGACTTATACTCGATGGAACACGAATGAAATGATGAAAGGCTTATGATGAGAAAGAATGAGTATGTTTGAGAAGGATGAGTATGTTTGAGAAGGATGAGTACGTTTGAGAAGATATTATGGTGATTATGATGATGATTATGATGATGATATGGGCCCTTGTGTGTTTATTTCGCATTTATATATATCTATACACTTGCTTATGTGTTGCATTTTAACATTCATGTAGTTTAAGTATGCCTCTTTATATGGCACGGAGTGTGCATATTTCCGATGATTGACCCCGATTTATTTCTTGTTTTTTAGATTCAGGTACCCCTTACCCGATATGACTTACTGATGTGGATGGTTGTCGGGACAGACCTTTTGGACGATTAGAGTGAGGGAGGCGCTTGACATTCGCACTCTTTTGCTCATACGTTTTATCGTTTTGACCCGGCGTGGCCGTGGCATTTTGTTGTATTTATGATTTCCGCTTTTATCTCTGTTCGAAACGTTTTCGCGATAGTCTAGGACAGGTGAAGCCTCCAATGGGCTTACGATCTTTTCGGGGTTCGCAATCCCCATCTTTTGACAACTAAATCTTCCGCTTAAATGAACCTAATAATAACTCGTACTCGGTCGTAAGATCCAAAGCTCACGGAAGAACATCAAACTTCTTCTATAACGTTCCCCGATAATCTAGTATTCCGAACCTTATTTACCTTCTAAGTAGGTTTATGGAGGTTAATTCGGGTACTTAAATTTCGGGTCGTTACAAAGTTGGTATCAGAGCGAGGTTGTTCGACCTGAGTACGCACGAGTTAAAAAAAATAATTTTCAAAACCCGCCCACCGTTTTGGAAATTTTCAAGGATTTCGAAGTGTTTAAAGGGCAAAGATGAAAACCCTTTGGAAAATGAAAATGGTTAGGATCTTTATAGACGAGAGATAGGATCGACGGGTAGAGACAAGGCGATAGGCATCATTAGAGATGTAGAAGGGTCCGGGTAGACTGCCTAGCTTTTCCTTACAGACGGGCCTGGAAGACTCCAAGGGAGCAACCAAGGTGGTTGGAGCAGGATAGGATTTAGAGGCGGGCTCGCCAAGCTATCCCTCGAAGGATAGCTATCTAGTTAGCTTCCGTGCGATATAAAACTGTGCCTGCGGGCCACCCCCTTGAAGGGATGTAATTATGTGAGATGAATGTGCCTGAGGGCCGTCTTCCTTGAAGAAGACGTTTTATTTAATTGTATATTGAGTACAGTTAAATGTCCAGTTGTCAGCATGGTCGACACCCAGATTATTAGAGGACGCGGGAGACCACGTGGCCGAGGTCGTGGCCGCATTCCCGAGACAGAGACAGAGACTGAGACCGATGTTGAGGTCGAGATCCCCGGGCAGCACGAGGGAGAGGCTGATAGGCAGCAGCAGGGATCAGCGATAGAGAGGGCATTACTTGCGTTGCTAGAGCGAGAGAGATTAGCTGGCGTCACCGACTGGGTGAAGAGACTATCACAGAGTAGCCCGCCTATCTTTCAGGCCGGACCCGGAGAGGATATCGAGCAGTTCTTCAGAGGACTCGAGGGAGTTTTCAGCTTGATTGGAGTACCCGATGCGGAGAGACAGAGGCTTGCGGCTGGGCAGCTTAAAGGAGATGCTTATGACAGATGGCTTGTCTACTGTGATGATCGTACTGCATGGACCTACGAGGAGTTCAGGAAGTTGATGCTGAGAGAGTACTGTCCATCTGGGACACAAGCAGCACGAGAGGTTGCATTCTTCAGTACCCGCTATGACCCACGGCTATCTATCTCCGAGATCGTCTGCCAGTTCAAGAAGGAGCTCGTCTATTGTGGAAAGGTCTGTAACACCGACGAGATGCGCATCCGCATGCTTTCTATGAGGCTTCCGCCAGACGTTCTTCTGATCTCTACTAGCATGGAGGGAATGACATATGACAGATTTCTAGAGATGATCCTCCGCTATGACCAGCAGCTACGTCTGACAGCTGCCACGTCTTCAGCTTTCCGCACTTCATCTGGCGGAAAGAGGCCACGACCCGCGGAGCACAGATTTGATAGGGGCCCAGGGAAGGGGTTAGCGAGAGGAGGATCGACTAGCGGGACCACTTGGGCCATTCCAGCTGTACTTGTATCATCCTACCGCGAGGCTAGAGTGAGAGCTATTATCTGCCACAGCTGCCGCGAGGAGGGCCACTACCAGACAGACTGCCCTAGGAAGTTCATTTCCTGCTACACGTGTGGAGGGGTAGGACATCGTGCTATCATGTGCCCGCAGGGCGAGAGATCTTCAGTCACTCCTGCAGCTTCAGCTTTACGCCTTCCAGAGGCACCGAGACCCGCTCAGATTTCTTATGCACAGGGTCAGGGGAGGGGGACTCCCTTGGGAGCTGGCCGAGGAGATAGTAGCTACGGAGGTGGTCGAGGAGACAGCAGCTTTAGAGGAGGACGAGGCCGATGTGGAGGTCGAGGTAGAGGTAGAGGAGGAGGTCGAGGCGGCCGAGGATCTTACCAGCATCAGCAGACACAGTCGTCGGCAGGGTCGGCAGGACCCGGCCAGGGCAGAGGTTCTGCACAGCTGGCAGCGATAGCTGTAGACACTGATTTCTTACCACCCCCGCCGCCCCGCGCGTTCCCGATGCGGAACGGTGATTCGACAGCTCCGACTTCCTTAGGTACGATATCGTTCTGTGACTCTACTCTTCGCATTCTATTCGATACCTGGGCAACCCACTGCTTTATAGCAGATTCATGCGTAGCTAGATTTAAACTTGTATGTTCGGTATGTCCCGCATTAGTAGTGCGTATGGCGGATGGGGCTAGGGTTAGGACGGGGCGTGAGATCCTAGGATGCCCCATTCGGATAGGAGAGCGAGAGTGGCCTACTGACTTGATAGTCATGCCACTGCGGACAGACGAGATGATCCCGGGGATGGATTTTATGAACTTCTATGGGGCAATCCTCAACCTGAGGACCCGTACAGTTTCCATCCTCGCGGAGGATGGGACTGAGCACGAGGTGTGGGGGGACGACCCCAAACGGAACGGAGCCCAGATCAGCGCCGTTCGAGCGGCGAGACTTCTAGACCAGGGATGCACGAGCTACTGGTGTTATGCTTTAGAGGTGGATCGCGAGCGACCCAGCCTGACAGATGTCCCCGTTGTTAGTGAGTTTGCTGACGTTTTCCCAGACGAGCTACCAGGACTTCCGCCACAGCGAGATGTTGATTTCGCTATACAGTTGGAGCCGGGCACCAGGCCGATTTCGAGGGTCCCGTACAGGATGGCGCCGACGGAGATGGCCGAGCTGAAGGCACAGTTGGAGGAGCTAGCTGGGAAGGGCTACATTAGGCCGAGTGCTTCGCCGTGGGGAGCACCGGTGTTGTTCGTGAAGAAGAAGGATGGGTCGTTGAGGCTATGCATAGATTACAGAGAGTTGAACCGGGCTACGGTGAAGAATCGTTACCCGTTGCCGAGAATAGACGATTTGATGGATCAGCTGCAGGGAGCTGTCGTCTTCTCGAAGATAGATTTGCGTTCGGGTTATCACCAGCTGAGGGTGAAGGCAGAGGACATCCCGAAGACGGCCTTCAGGACTAGATACGGACACTACGAGTTTGTGGTTATGCCGTTCGGGCTAACCAACGCGCCAGCCGCTTTCATGGAGTTGATGAACAGGGTGTTCATCGATTTTCTTGACAGATTCGTGGTGGTATTTATCGACGACATCTTGATCTACTCGAGGAGCAGAGAGGAGCATGCTGAGCACCTGAGGATTGTGCTGAGGATTCTGCAAAAGCATAAACTGTTCGGGAAGTTTAGCAAGTGTGAGTTCTGGCTCTCCGAGGTGATGTTTCTTGGTCATGTTATATCCGCAGCAGGGATATCAGTAGATGCATCGAAGGTTGATGCTATCGTTGCTTGGGAGATCCCCAAGAACGTTAGAGACATCAGGTCTTTTCTAGGTTTGGCTAGCTATTACCGACGGTTCGTCGAGGGCTTCTCCAGCATAGCTAGGCCGATGACGCAACTGACGAAGAAGGGAGTACCCTTCGAGTGGAGCCCGGCGTGCCAGGCCAGTTTTGATCTGCTGAAGCAGAAGTTGACATCCGCGCCAGTGTTAGCACTACCAGAGGGGACGGAAGACTTCGTGGTCTACACGGATGCTTCGAGTTCAGGTTTAGGTTGTGTGCTACAGCAGAGGGATCGGGTCATCGCTTACGCTTCACGCCAGCTGAAGCCAGGGGAGGAGTCATACCCCACGCACGATCTTGAGCTAGCCGCAGTGGTACATGCGCTCAAGATATGGAGGCACTATCTGTATGGCACGTCAGTGAGGATCATGACCGATCACAAAAATCTGAAGTACATTTTCACGCAGAAGGAGCTGAACATGCGTCAGAGGAGGTGGTTGGAGTTGATCAAGGACTACGAGTTGGAGATTGAGTATCACCCGGGGAAGGCCAATGTGGTGGCCGACGCCTTGAGTCGGAAGACTCGTCAGGAGATTGTTTTATCCAGATTGACGGCTCGACCTGAGTTACAGCGGGATCTGATCAGTTGTAGGATAGAGGTCTGGTCACAGCGAGAGAGTGGACAGCTGAGTTTCCTAGAGGTTCAGTCAGAGTTGATGGATGAGATCCAACGAGCGCAGACAGAGTGTCCGCGGATTGCCGATATCCGACAGCGCATGGCCCAGGGCCAATGTAGGTCTTTTACCGTCCGAGATGATGGGATGCTGATGTTGCAGGGACGAGTTGTTGTGCCTGATGTGCACAACCTGAAGCAGAAGATCATGATAGAGGCACATTCTACTCCTTATTCGGTCCATCCGGGATCGAATAAGATGTATCAGGACTTGAGGAGGACGTTCTGATGGCGCAGGATGAAGACTGATGTCGCTTTGTTTGTAGCGCGATGTCAGGTCTGCCAGCAGGTGCGGATAGAGCACCAGAAGCCCGGAGGGATGACACGATCACTTCCTGACCCTGTGTGGAAGTGGACGGATATCACGATGGACTTCGTGACAGGATTGAGGAGAGATGTACGAGGCTTTGATGCGATTTGGGTGTTGGTCGACAGGTTGACCAAGACCGCCCATTTCATTCCGATTCAGGAGACATGGCCTGTGTCTGATTTAGTCCGAGCTTTTATACAGCATATAGTGAGGTTGCATGGGGTTCCCGAGAGGATAGTATCTGATAGAGATGGCCACTTCACTTCGAGATTCTGGAGGCATGTGCACGAGGCTCTGGGGAGCAAGTTGCATTTCAGCACGGCCTATCACCCGCAGACGGACGGGCAGAGCAAGAGGACGATTCAGACGCTAGAGGATATGCTGAGGGCTTGTGTTTTGGAGTGGGGAAACCTTTGGGTTCGACATCTTCCCCTAGTAGAGTTCTCGTACAACAACAGCTATCATTCATCGATCAGGATGGCTCCTTTTGAGGCGTTGTACGGGAGGCGATGCAAGTCGCCTATCTGCTGGGATGAGCCTGCAGACCGAGTGGGGACACTATCACAGTACGTGCAGGAGGCGACAGATCAGGTCAGACGGACCCGAGAGCATCTGAGGGTTGCGCACGACCGACAGAAGAAGTATGCTGATAGGCGCAGGACTGAGTTGGCCTTTGAGGTTGGAGATCATGTCTGGTTGCGAGTGTCACCGACGAGAGGGATCCGACGATTCGGGATGAAGGGCAAACTGAGCCCTAGATATGTGGGCCCCTTTGAGATCCTCGAGCGAGTGGGAGAGGTTGCTTATAGAGTTGCTTTACCGCCCCGTTTGGCCGGTATACACGATGTCTTCCACGTGTCACAGCTGAGGAAGTACGAGCCAGATCCGAGTCACAGATTGGACTACTCCGGATTAGAGATAGCACCTGACCATACCTTCGTGGAGCATCCGATTGCTGTTCTTGACTGACGGGTCAAGAAGCTGAGGCGCAGAGAGGTACCGTTGGTACTTATACAGTGGGCTAGGAGAAGCCCCGAGGAGGCCACTTGGGAGACAGAGGAGAGTATACGGGCGAGCTATGGAGATGTATTAGATGAGTTGCTAGCGTCGTATGTACAGCCATGTGCAGATATAGCTTTGACTGCGTGAGTGGCCGGTGAGTACCTGGGAGGGGGACCCTTAGCCGTACTATGTGTGATTGGGTGTTTATCTCTGTGATTGAGTGTGCATTTTCTGTGATTGATATGCGTGGTGGGGCCCATGAGCGGTCCTACATGATGTGATTATCATTGATGTGTGATACTTTATGATATATGACTGATATGATATCGTTATGATTATGTGGTTGTTGTGAGTATGGTCGATAAATGATGGTATGTCGGAATATTGAACCTAGGAAAAGGAATAAGGCTTAGCCTTAGAGGTGGATGTTAATCCACCCTCTGTTTTGATTGAGTCGTAGTGAGATCGTGTGTTTGATCCTTAGAGGTGGATAACCACCTCCCGAGAAGGAGATGAGTCGAGACTAGAAGTGTCTAGGTCTAATGTCGAGTCGGGACGCCAAACACCTTGATTTTGAGATTTAGTTCGGAAATGAGCAATTTAAGGTTCCAATGTCCGGGTAAACCTATTATACTTCGTGAAGTGGATACGAGCTTTCCACGGGGGCACTCGTGGAATTTTCGTTAAGACCGAGCGGTAGTGTGATTATCCTCTCGAGTTGTGATACTTTCAAGGTTGAGGCGAGATGTGATGGGGGCGCCCATCACATGCTTGATGAAACCTTCGAGATTATTACGGCCGTGACAAAGGTGGCGTGAGATTCTTGGACGACGCATCCAAGATGATCGTGTGCCTTTTGTTACGATTCAAGGACTCAAGTTTTAAAACCTTCTCCGCCGGTTTAAACCTCTTTGTCTCGGGGACGAGACTTGTTTTTAGAGGTGGATGATTGTAAAGACCGGAATTTAATTAATATTTACAAAATATCCGTAGGATAATCCGAATATTATCCTCCCTTATGATTATGAAAACCCGGAAAATTTAAAAATTTTATGCCTAGCTTTACATGGATTTAATGACGGAAAAAATATGCCCAAGCCACTTTTCTCGTATCTTATAAACGTAACGGATTTTAACGCTTCGTGAGCTCGGGTTTTACATTATGTTAAAGAGGTCATCCACCCAAATTGCCCAACATTGATCCACCAAACCCTTGACTTGTGGCTTGCTTGTGAATGTAGACATTCAACCACTCCCATCTCTTCATCCCATCACCCCCCATGCTTTGACTCATGAAGCCAACCACCCCTCTCCTCTATAAGCCTGACCCCAAGACTCATGAGGAGCTCATCCAAAGAAGCCCCACCGTCACTTGAGAGGAGAGAGAGAGAGAGAAGGAGAGCCTTGCTCCATTTTAGGTCCATTTTGGACAGCCTTCACAAGAAATAGCATAACTCCCTCCATACTCATCCAAATTGAGCAAACTCGGTGGCCATGGATCCTTCTTGAACCCAGCTTTCCATACATATCTCAAACACAAAAATCCAAGGTCTTTTGCCCAGCCAAAATCGTCCATCTTTGAAGCTGCAGAAAACTGTTTTTGAAGGGTCTTGAGAGTTTGACTTGATTTCTTGGTAAGAACCCTTCCTTTCTTCCAAAACTGAGTTCCAACATGTTTTATAACTCCTTTTCTTCAACTTTGAGTAAGAATCTAAATCATGTTTTGGGATTTTTGGTGACAAAATGGCAAGGTGTTTGAAAGGTGTTCCGAAGGACTCCCGAGGGTGTTCTTGAGTCGTTTGTGTGGGATTCTTCGAAGGTAATCCCTCATCCGCCTTCCCTCTCTCTAGGAATAGATCTTGTGTGCTTGGAAAGGGCTTAGGAAGTGGAGCCTCTATGTGTTTTTGGTTGCGTTTTGTAGCAAACATCAAGAGACAAAATGGATATATGTGCCTCTGTAATTTGGACTTTAATTCCAATCCAACGGTCTGATTCGGCTGCAATCTTAATATGATGTTCATGGGAATGTTATCTATATGTCCTTCAAAAATTACGGCAATCCAACGGTTGAATCAAGAGTTATTATAATTTTAGTAACCAGTGTTTATAATGACTCGGTTAGAAAACTTGGTTAAGGGAATGCTAAGAATATGGTTAAATATGTGATGGCATAACCGAAAATTAGAGCATATAAAATACAGAAATGAAGTATACCCATAACTTGACTTATGATCTGATAAGAAGAAAATCGATTATGTGATAATACGATATAGATTACAACTGGTTAAGTCCGGATCACTTAACCAAATTGTGTAATCTATAGAATCGTGAACCTCATGTGGATGTATGTTGATTATTAGGTTGGGTACCATGCATTAGAATACCACCTAATGAAAGCTTAATGAAATTAATAGGCTCTTGTTGATTGGATCCTTGGTTGTGCACTTTATTGCTTGCTTATTCTCCGGACTCCAGGTAAGTCCCCTGGACTTACTCATGATGGATTTATGTGATACTCTTTGTCTTATCGAGAGTCTTCATGCATCACGCGACCTAGTAACATGTTAGGAATATAAACTGGTAATATGACATAGGATGAACTTAGTAAATCCAACGATTCATATGTATGCTATGTGTCTATGGTAGGACGGCCGTCAAAATCTGAATAAATGACTTATACTCGATGGAACACGAATGAAATGATGAAAGGCTTATGATGAGAAAGAATGAGTATGTTTGAGAAGGATGAGTACGTTTGAGAAGATATTATGGTGATTATGATGATGATTATGATGATGATACGGGCCCTTGTGTGTTTATTTCGCATTTATATATATCTATACACTTGCTTATGTGTTGCATTTTAACATTCATGTAGTTTAAGTATGCCTCTTTATATGGCACGGAGTGTGCATATTTCCGATGATTGACCCCGATTTATTTCTTGTTTTTTAGATTCAGGTACCCCTTACCCGATATGACTTACTGATGTGGATGGTTGTCGGGACAGACCTTTTGGACGATTAGAGTGAGGGAGGCGCTTGACATTCGCACTCTTTTTCTCATACGTTTTATCGTTTTGACCCGGCGTGGCCGTGGCATTTTGTTGTATTTATGATTTCCGCTTTTATCTCTGTTCGAAACGTTTTCGCGATAGTCTAGGACAGGTGAAGCCTCCAACGGGCTTACGATCTTTTCGGGGTTCGCAATCCCCATCTTTTGACAACTAAATCTTCCGCTTAAATGAACCTAATAATAACTCGTACTCGGTCGTAAGATCCAAAGCTCACGGAAGAAGATCAAACTTCTTCTATAACGTTCCCCGATAATCTAGTATTCCGAACCTTATTTACCTTCTAAGTAGGTTTATGGAGGTTAATTCGGGTACTTAAATTTCGGGTCGTTACACTCAAGAAATAGAGGAGAAGTCTATTTTGAATAAGATTTGTCCATTGACTATATGTGCTTCCAGTTTTATTTTGTGCTGACACCAATATAGGAGCAGTTTGAGAGTATCATGTTATTTTTGAATCATGCTTACTAGGGTTGCTGATTGTTGGCTTATGATATAGAAAAGGATTAGATACAGAAAAGGATTCCTGGAATCATGCTTACTTGGGTTCCTGAAATCTTTTTTCTTGGTGCTTGAAAGAGTGCTGACACCAGACTTAGTTATAGTGCTGACACCATTCCTTACCTTTCAATTTGTATTTTTATGAAGAACAGATGATAAAAATTGAAATACAAATTTGTATTTTTATGCCTGGATTCAAATTTCTGAATCTCCGCTTTCCGAATTGGATGATATATATTCACAGCTCTTTTGTCTCCTGTCACCAATTTGTTCGAATTGTGCATCTGTTCACAGCTCTTGTGCTTTCTCATTAAACTAGTACAATTTTGCATACAAATTTAGTTTCTACTGCCCCAAAGATCTCTTCACCATAGTTGATGTCTTGTTGTGTGTAGTTCCTGACTATTTTTGCGTCTAATTATTTGATGATGACATCTAATAATTAGAATATTTGATGCTGACATCTAAGAATTAGAACATTGCATCTGTTCGATTCCCTGCAATTTTGCATCTGTTCGATTCCAAATATGAACTATTTCAAGTACTAAACATCTAGTTGTTGTAGTTGTGAAGCTTAATCTCTATTTCTGATGCTTAATCTCTTTTTTTTCCTGATTTTACTGGTGTTGCAAACATTTAGCTGACATCTTCTGAAATGCTGACATCTCTAATATAAGATTATTTTTGTGTAATTAAGTAGACCATTTCCAATATAAGATTATCAGCTACATATATATAAGATTCAGAAACATATGTGCTGACACGGAGTTAAAATGTGCTGACACGGAGTGAATATGTGCTGACATGTGCTATTTTTGTTCAATTCAAGTAGATGTATAAGTTATTTTTTTTATTTCTAATTGTGTGACATGATCTCTTGTGCAAATATAACATGTCGATATGTGTTTTGTACACTAGATGAATGAACTTTTAAATTATTAAAAATCATGTAAGCAAGCTTAATTCGAAACTAGAGATGCTTGCCTAGTATGCGGTCTCGGTAAAAGTGATATTAAGCATCCGGTGTCGGATTCTCTATTATGATATCTTTCCGGATAGGGAATTGCATCACGGTTCAAACTCACTGCTTTGCGGTGACCTGTGGGCTTTTTAGGCCATCAGAGATCATTTCATGACTTAAATTTGAGTTTTTATGTCTTTTCGACAATATCAACAATTTTTGTTATTTTATTTTTATCGGTTAACAACTAGGGTCTCTATAAGTGCAGGAGCCCTCTTGTCATTATGAAATTATTCTTTGTATCAAAATCAACCTATCTTTCCCAGGATGTTCAGCTTATGTCTTGTATTTTTGCATTTTAGTTGAAACTGTATGGAAATTGTAATTGACAGCTTTGCCTGGAATCCCTGTATTGATGTTATCTCGACCTTTTTACCTTCCCATTAGAAATTTTATCCTTCCGGTTCAAATTTCGAACTGACAAACTCTATTGAAAACCATCATAACTTGTCTCTTCTTTAACCTTGTTCAGCAACTGGAAGGTGCAAGGTTTGATGGGGCCATCCTACTTGGAACAATCAGATGATGCAAATCTGCAGCTACCAGATGCATGGTCCTTGATTGATACATGGTCCTTTAACTCTAGATTCTTGTGGGTAACTGACTCGGTGACTCCTTGATTGATGCATGGTCCTTTAACTCTAGATTCTTATATTTAATTTATTTCTCATGAATCTTTTTCCGCTAAATGATTTCTGCAGGATGGCTATTGTGAAGTCTCTTGATGAATTGTTCTTGCTTGGTGCTTTAGATGAGGACTGCAAACTCTCTGATCCAATATACTCCAAAGCCCTCATTCTTGCTAGTCAGTCCAACTGCTTAGAGGAAATGTTGATAACAACTGCAAAATAGATTGCAAGCAGCATTATATAACCAAAAAAGTCTTCTGTTTGGCGCACATAGAAGTATAGAACTTATGAATCCAGCTTGAATATATCATAAAATCCTGGGGTTTTTCATGGATATATGATGTATGATGTGCATCAGTATTCGGTTTTCTTCAGCCTTCTCTAGTGTGTTACCCTCCCTCTTTATTTATGCATCTGTTATACAACCAGCTTTTTCTCTATATTAATCATGTTTTGTTTTGCTTTTAAAGTCTATTCTCAAATATTTAGAGGTTTTGTTTCTTTTGCAGCCAAATTAAACAGCACGTTGAACAGATGGGTCTTCCTGTTACTTCCTGTGGAGATGACATGCAGGAATTCCTCATTTGTCTTGCCGCTTCCTTTTCCCTTAAAGTAGCAATACGACTGCCTGGGAACACATACAGGTAAAACGTTCACTCGTCAAGCTTGTTCAAAATCGTCACTGTCATTACAACAACAACAAAATCATCACTGTCATTAAGCATCTAAATTTTCCTCATAACAGACAAGTACTGATATCTAAACTTGTGTTCGTAAAGAAGATTAATATTGCAAGTTACCATTTGATAATTGATATCCATACCCTCACTTTGTCGATTTCCTTTCTGGGCAGGTCTTTGAGGACAAGTGGTGCAGATTCATCTGTCATCAGTACTGTTTCGAGCAAAACCAGTCCCAGATTACATAATTTTCAACGAAATGGTCAGAACCAACCAGAACCATGTTCGCAACGTGACTAGAATCGAACCCTTGTGGTTACTCGAGCTGGCTCCTAATTGTTATGGTACCCAAGATTGATTATAGGAACACGAATCGAGCACCAACAAACACATCTAACATCCTAAAGAGGCCAGTACTGTCCAGAGATTCCGGCACAAGAACAACTCTAATCTGAAAGAAACTGGCTCTTGTTGTGATTTATACATCGCAGATTCAGGTATCTTAATTGTGTTATATTTATTTAACATTATTTCTTTTCACATTATTTGCTTAAACTTTATTTTTACTATTTCTTTTCACATTATTTGCTTAAAATTAAGAGGGAATAACAATCTTGCTCACATCCGGTGTCAGCAGTTTCAATTTGCATAACAGATTGTTATATTTGCATAACAGATTGTTATATGTGCATATCATGAAGTTATATGTGCATATCATGAAGTTATATTTGCATAACAGTAACTTATATTTGCACAACATAAACTTCTTATTTTTCACTCTTTTTTTAATTAACTTTCTCTTTTTTCTTTTTTCTTTTTTTGGTTATCTTAAAACATAGCAAGGTTTTGTGATCTGTTTTTTTAGTTATGTTATATTTATCCCATTCTCCCTATGAAGAATGAATTCTCTTGCTAGTTATGCTATGTTTTATATTGATGTGTATGTTTTTTTTCTATATTTCTAATTGTGTGCTGACATGGTCTCTTTTTGTGCAATTCAAGTTGATGTATAAGTTCTTTTTTATTTCTAATTGTGTGCTAACATGACCTCTTTTTGTGCAAATGTGTACTGTTTATTAGGAGTTCCTACTTTTTTTTTTCTCTTTTTTTGATTGTGGCGTAAACATAACTCTTATTTGTTTATTTGAATGTTATGTTATAATATAATTAAAAGCCTTTTAGCTCAATGGTAGAGTGATGTGCTTATGCGCAAATATGTGGGTTTGAATTCCGCATAGGCTAAAATTTATAATAATTCTAGTAATTTACAAAATTTTCTAATAATTGTTCAATAATAAGATATATTAACGCAATTTTCTAGTTGCATATTATACTTTTAAATTTGCATATTATACTTTTACATTTGCATATCATCACTTTATATTTGCATATTTTAATCTTATATTTGCATATCATCATTTTATAATTGCATATCATACTTTTACATTTGCATACTTTTACATTTGCTTTTATATGATTAGTTCATTCTTTTATATGATTTGTCACATTATTTGCTTCAAATTAAGAGGTACAAACAATGTTGCTGACATCTGGTGTCAACAGTAACAATTTACACAACAGATTGTTATTTGTGCATATCATAAAGTTAAATTTGCATAACAGTAACTTATATGTTGACATTTAAGCTTTAAATGTTGACATTTAGCTTAAATGTTGACATTCTAGCTTAAATGTTGACATATAACCGTTGATGTGCAAAAGTTTTATCTTTTACCATTTCTTTTATTAGATGATTATAGAAGTTTGATATTCTCATCTCATTTAATATGATATCAATTTTGAGAATTATCTTATTTGTAAACATTATCTTTTATTATATGTTGACATTTAGCTTAAATGTTGACATTTAGCCGTTGATGTGCAAAAGCTTTATCTTTTGCCATTTCTTTTATTAGATAATTATAGAAGTTTGATATATTCATCTCATATTATATGATATCAATTTTGGGAATGACCTTATTTGCAAACTTTATCTTTTATTATATGTTGACATTTAGCTTAAATGTTGACATTTAGTCATTGATGTGCAAAAGCTTTATCTTTTACCATTTCTTTTATTAGAGGATTGTAGAAGCTTGAGCTTATCATCTCATGTAATATGATATCAATTTTGAGAATGATCTTATTTGTAAACTTTATCTTTTATTATATGTTGACATTTAGCTTGAATGTTGACATTTGGATTAAATGTTGACATTTGGCTTAAATGTTGACATTTGGCTTAAATGTGCAAAAGTTTTATCCTTTACCATTTCTATTATTAGATTATTGTAGAAGTTTGATATTCTCATCTCATTTAATATGATATCAATTTTAAGAATGATTTTATTTGTAAACTTTAACTTTTATTAAATGTTGACATTTAACTTAAATGTTGACATTTACCCGTTGATATGCAAAATCTTTTTCTTTTACCATTTCTTTTATTAGATGATTATAGAAGTTTGATATTCTCATCTCATATAATGTGATATCAATGTTGGGAATAATCTTTTTTGTAAACTTTATCTTTTATTATATGTTGACATTTAGCTTAAATGTTGACACAAATAAAATCATTCATAAAATCATTCTTAAATTTGTGCCGAAGGCACAAATTTTACTTCATTATATCAAACGTCAACAGTGTAACAAATTTTTACAGTAATTCAATTCGTTCTGACATCAAAATCAGATTTTTGTTGTACGTAAACATTACAAGCTACTAACACAACATCTCACTGCATTTTAGCATTAGAAGTCATTCAACCAACACATTAGAACGAGCTCAACTATCGCCTGTCAACAACACTAGATTTTTGCACAAGTATTAATTAGTAGTAGCACAACTATTCTTTCTTTTAGACTTATCATAACTAATTTATTTTTAGTTTCAATACAAAGAATAGTAACTTCATAAATTTCAATCTAAATTTGTGCCGAAGGCACAAATTTTACTTCATTATATCAAACTTCAGCACTGTAACAGATTTTTACAGTAATTCAATTAATTCTAAAATCAAAATCAGATTTTGGTTGTGCATAATCATTACAAGCTACTAACACAACATCTCACTGCATTTTAGCATTAGAAGCCATTCAACCAACACATTAGACCGAGCTCAACTATCACTTGTCAACAACACTAGATTTTTGCATAGGTACTACATAATAGTAGCACAACTATTCTTTCTTTTAGACTTATCACTACTAATTTATTTTTAGTTTCAATACAAAGAGTACTAACTTCATAAATTTCAATCTAAATTTGTGCCGAAGACACAAATTTTAATTCATTATATCAAACGTCAGCACTGTAACAGATTTTTACAGTAATTCAATTAATTCTAAAATCAAAATAAGATTTTGGTTGTGCATAATCATTAAAAGCTACTAACACAACATCTCACTGCATTTTAGCATTAGAAGCCATTCAACCAACACCTTAGATTGAGCTCAACTAATATATGTCAGCGGCATCCGAGGTTTGCATAGATACTATATAATAGTAGCACAACTGTTCTTTCTTTTATACTGATCACTATTAATTTCTCTTTAGTTTCAATACAAAGAGTAGTAACTTCATAAATTTCAATCTAAATTTGTGCCGAAGACACAAATTTTACTTCATTACATCAAATGTCATCACTATAACAGATTTTTACATTAATTCAATTCATTCTAAAATCAAAAATCAGATTTTGGTTGTGCATAATCATTACAAGCTAGTAACACAATATCTCACTGCATTTTAGCATTAGAAGTCATTCAACCAACATATTAGACCGAGCTCAACTATCACTTGTCAACAACACCAGATTTTTGCATAAGTGTTAATTAGTAGTAGCACAACTATTCTTTCTTTTAGACTTATCACTACTAATTTATTTTTAGTTTCAATATAAAGAGTAGTAACTTCATAAATTTCAATCTAAATTTGTGCCGAAGGCACAAATTTTACTTCATTATATCAAACGTCAGCAGTGTAACAGATTTTTACAGTAATTAAATTCGTTTTGACATCAAAATCAGATTTTGGTTGTGCATAATCATTACAAGCTAGTAACATAATATCTCACTGCATGTTAGCATTAGAAACCATTCAACCAACACATTAGACCATGCTCAACTATCACTTGTCAACAACACTAGATTTTTGCATAAGTATTAATTAGTAGTAGCACAACTATTCTTTCTTTTAGACTTATCACTACTAATTTATTTTTAGTTTCAATACAAAGAGTAGTAACTTCATAAATTTCAATATAAATTTGTGCCGAAGGCATAAATTTTACTTAATTACATCAAATGTTAGCACTATAACAGATTTTTACAGTAATTCAATTAATTCTAAAATCAAAATCAGATTTTGGTTGTGCATAATCATCACAAGCTACTAACACAACATCTCACTGCATTTTAGCATTAGAAGCCATTCAACCAACACCTTAGATTGAGCTCAACTAATACTTGTCAGCGGCATCCGAGATTTGCATAGGTACTATATAATAGTAGCACAACTGTTCTTTCTTTTATACTGATCACTATTAATTTCTCTTTAGTTTCAATACAAGAGTAGTAACTTCATAAATTTCAATCTAAATTTGTGCCGAAGGCACAAATTTTACTTCATTACATCAAATGTCATCACTATAACAGATTTTTACATTAATTCAATTCATTCTAAAATCAAAAATCAGATTTTGGTTGTGCATAATCATTACAAGCTAGTAACACAATATCTCACTGTATTTTAGCATTAGAAGTCATTCAACCAACACATTAGACCGAACTCAACTATCACTTGTCAACAACACCAGATTTTTGCATAAGTGTTAATTAGTATTAGCACAACTATTCTTTCTTTTAGACTTATCACTACTAATTTATTTTTAGTTTCAATATAAGGAGTAGTAACTTCATAAATTTCAATCTAAATTTGTGCCGAAGGCACAAGTTTTACTTCATTATATCAAACGTCAGCAGTGTAACAGATTTTTACAGTAATTCAATTCGTTTTGATATCAAAATCAGATTTTGGTTGTGCATAATCATTACAAGCTAGTAACATAACATCTCACTACATGTTAGCATTAGAAGTCATTCAACCAACACATTAGACCG
This sequence comes from Persicaria maculosa, assembly GCA_963922045.1. Taxonomy (NCBI): domain Eukaryota; kingdom Viridiplantae; phylum Streptophyta; class Magnoliopsida; order Caryophyllales; family Polygonaceae; genus Persicaria; species Persicaria maculosa. The sequence goes on along the minus strand of OY998252.1, from coordinate 22,471,285 downwards.
AGCTCAACTATCACTTGTCAACAACACCAGATTTTTGCATAAGTATTAATTAGTAGTAGCACAACTATTCTTTCTTTTAGACTTATCACTACTAATTTATTTTTAGTTTCAATACAAAGAGTCGTAACTTCATAAATTTCAATCTAAATTTGTGCCGAAGGCACAAATTTTACTTCATTATATCAAACGTCAGCACTGTAACAGATTTTTACAGTAATTCAATTAATTCTAAAATCAAAATCAGATTTTGGTTGTGCATAATCATTACAAGCTACTAACACAACATCTCACTGCATTTTAGCATTAGAAGCCATTCAACCAACCCCTTAGATTGAGCTCAACTAATACTTGTCAGCAGCATCCGAGGTTTGCATATGTACTACATAATAGTAGCACAACTAGTATTTCTTTTATACTGATCACTATTAATTTCTTTTTAGTTTCAATACAAAGAGTATTAACTTCATAAATTTCAATCTAAATTTGTGCCGAAGGCACAAATTTTACTTCATTATATCAAACGTCAGCAGTGTAACAGATTTTTATAGTAATTCAATTCATTCTGAAATCAAAATCAGATTTTGGTTGTGCATAATCATTACAAGCTACTAACACAACATCTCATTGCATTTTACATTAGAAGTCAATCAACCAACACCTTAAATTGAGCTTAACTAATACTTGTCAGCAGAATCCGAGGTTTGCATAGGTACTACATAATAGTAGCACAACTGTTCTTTCTTTTATGCTGATCAGTATTAATGTCAGCAGCGTCAGCATCTCCGATGTCGGCATCAGCCGACATCAGCGTCAGCGCTGACACGGAAAATGTTAGTGGTGTTCGCAATGTTAATGGTGACAGTGTCAGCAGTGTCAGCAATATTAGTGCTTACACGAAAAAAAGAAGCGTTGGAACAAAAAAAAGCATCTTCGACGTCGGCGTCAATAGTGTTCGCAACATCGATGTCGGCGTCAGCCGACATCTTCGATGTCAGCGTCAGCAGCGTCAACATCTCCGATGTCAGCGTTAGCCGACATTAACGTCAACGCTAATACGGAAAATGTTAGTGGTGTTCGCAATGTTAGTGGTGACAGTGTCAGAAGTGCCAGCAATGTCAACAATGTCAGTGTCAATGGTGTCAGGAATTTTGGTGTCAGCAACATCGGATTTGACATTAATGCAATTTTAAAGCCTCTTATGTCAATAAATGGTAGAGCGATGTGCATATGTGCAAATAAGATATATTAATGCAATTTTAAAATACATATGGATTTGCATATTCTTCTCATAAGGGTTTTTAAGCTTGCATAACATAATATTATATTTGCATATCATAATATTCTATTTTCATAACATCGGGTTATAGTTGCATATTTGAAAGTGCTGACATGTAATTTTATTTTATTTTTTTTTAAAAAAAAAAAAATTCTGAAGGAGTTGGTCAACGTTGACCAGTGTCAACGGTGTCAGGAATGTTGGTGTCAGCAACATCGGGTTTGACATTAATGCAATTTTAAAGCCTCTTATGTTAATAAATGGTAGAGCGATGTGCTTATGTGCAAATAAAATATATTAATGCAATTTTAAAATACATATGGATTTCCATATTCTTCTTATAAGGTTTTTCAAGCTTGCATAACATAATATTATATTTGCATATCATAGTATTCTATTTGCATAAAATCGGGTTATAGTTGCATATCTGAAAGTGCTGATATGTAAAATTTTTTTTTAAAAAAAAAAAAAAAATAAAAATCTGAAGGAGTTGGTCAACGTTGACCAGTCAATGGTCCAGCGAGGGGGGGGCAAGGGGGATGGACACTTTTGTAAAATTTTCAAATATATGGATACTTCTCTAATTTAGCCAATTTTTATGGATAATTTAGTAAAGGCCCCATATATTAATGCAATTTTAAAATACATATGGATTTGCATATTCTTCTCATAAGGTTTTTTAAGCTTGCATAACATAGTATTATATTTGCATATCATAATATTCTATTTGCATAACATCGGGTTATAGTTGCATATCTGAAAGTGCTGACATTAAATTTTTTTTTTTAAAAAAAAAAACAGGAAAAAAAAAAAAACCTGAAAGACTTGGTCAACGTTGACCGGATGTTGACCGGTCAATGGTCCAGCGAGGGGGGGCAAGTGTAAAGACCGGAATTTAATTAATATTTACAAAATATTCGTAGGATAATCCGAATATTATCCTCCCTTATGATTATGAAAACCCGGAAAATTTAAAAATTTTATGCCTAGCTTTACATGGATTTAATGACGGAAAAAATATGCCCAAGCCACTTTTCTCGTATCTTATAAACGTAACGGATTTTAACGCTTCGCGAGCTCGGGTTTTACATTATGTTAAAGAGGTCATCCACCCAAATTGCCCAACATTGATCCACCAAACCCTTGACTTGTGGCTTGCTTGTGAATGTAGACATTCAACCACTCCCATCTCTTCATCCCATCACCCCCCATGCTTTGACTCATGAAGCCAACCACCCCTCTCCTCTATAAGCCTGACCCCAAGACTCATGAGGAGCTCATCCAAAGAAGCCCCACCGTCACTTGAGAGGAGAGAGAGAGAGAGAAGGAGAGCCTTGCTCCATTTTAGGTCCATTTTGGACAGCCTTCACAAGAAATAGCATAACTCCCTCCATACTCATCCAAATTGAGCAAACTCGGTGGCCATGGATCCGTCTTGAACCCAGCTTTCCATACATATCTCAAACACAAAAATCCAAGGTCTTTTGCCCAGCCAAAATCGTCCATCTTTGAAGCTGCAGAAAACTGTTTTTGAAGGGTCTTGAGAGTTTGACTTGATTTCTTGGTAAGAACCCTTCCTTTCTTCCAAAATTGAGTTCCAACATGTTTTATAACTCCTTTTCTTCAACTTTGAGTAAGAATCTAAATCATGTTTTGTGATTTTTGGTGACAAAATGGCAAGGTGTTTGAAAGGTGTTCCGAAGGACTCCCGAGGGTGTTCTTGAGTCGTTTGTGTGGGATTCTTCGAAGGTAATCCCTCATCCGCCTTCCCTCTCTCTAGGAATAGATCTTGTGTGCTTGGAAAGGGCTTAGGAAGTGGAGCCTCTATGTGTTTTTGGTTGCGTTTTGTAGCAAACATCAAGAGACAAAATGGATATATGTGCCTCTGTAATTTGGACTTTAATTCCAATCCAACGGTCTGATTCGGCTGAAATCTTAATATGATGTTCATGGGAATGTTATCTATCTGTCTTTCAAAAATTACGGCAATCCAACGGTTGAATCAAGAGTTATTATAATTTTAGTAACCAGTGTTTATAATGACTCGGTTAGAAAACTTGGTTAAGGGAATGCTAAGAATATGGTTAAATATGTGATGGCATAACCGAAACTTAGAGCATATAAAATACAGAAATGAAGTATACCCATAACTTGACTTATGATCCGATAAGAAGAAAATCGATTATGTGATAATACGATATAGATTACAACTGGTTAAGTCCGGATCACTTAACCAAATTGTGTAATCTATAGAATCGTGAACCTCATGTGGATGTATGTTGATTATTAGGTTGGGTACCATGCATTAGAATACCACCTAATGAAAGCTTAATGAAATTAATAGGCTCTTGTTGATTGGATCCTTGGTTGTGCACTTTATTGCTTGCTTATTCTCCGGACTCCAGGTAAGTCCCCTGGACTTACTCATGATGGATTTATGTGATACTCTTTGTCTTATCGAGAGTCTTCATGCATCACGCGACCTAGTAACATGTTAGGAATATAAACTGGTAATATGACGTAGGATGAACTTAGTAAATCCAACGATTCATATGTATGCTATGTGTCTATGGTAGGACGGCCGTCAAAATCTGAATAAATGACTTATACTCGATGGAACACGAATGAAATGATGAAAGGCTTATGATGAGAAAGAATGAGTATGTTTGAGAAGGATGAGTATGTTTGAGAAGGATGAGTACGTTTGAGAAGATATTATGGTGATTATGATGATGATTATGATGATGATACGGGCCCTTGTGTGTTTATTTCGCATTTATATATATCTATACACTTGCTTATGTGTTGCATTTTAACATTCATGTAGTTTAAGTATGCCTCTTTATATGGCACGGAGTGTGCATATTTCCGATGATTGACCCCGATTTATTTCTTGTTTTTTAGATTCAGGTACCCCTTACCCGATATGACTTACTGATGTGGATGGTTGTCGGGACAGACCTTTTGGACGATTAGAGTGAGGGAGGCGCTTGACATTCGCACTCTTTTGCTCATACGTTTTATCGTTTTGACCCGGCGTGGCCGTGGCATTTTGTTGTATTTATGATTTCCGCTTTTATCTCTGTTCGAAACGTTTTCGCGATAGTCTAGGACAGGTGAAGCCTCCAACGGGCTTACGATCTTTTCGGGGTTCGCAATCCCCATCTTTTGACAACTAAATCTTCCGCTTAAATGAACCTAATAATAACTCGTACTCGGTCGTAAGATCCAAAGCTCACGGAAGAACATCAAACTTCTTCTATAACGTTCCCCGATAATCTAGTATTCCGAACCTTATTTACCTTCTAAGTAGGTTTATGGAGGTTAATTCGGGTACTTAAATTTCGGGTCGTTACAGCAAGGGGGATGGACACTTTTGTAAAATTTTCAAATATATGAATACTCCTCTAATTTAGCCAATTTTTATGGATAATTTTGTACATATGGATTTGCATATTCTTCTCATAAGGTTTTTTAAGCTTGCATAACATAGTATTATATTTGCATATCATAATATTCTATTTGCATAACATCGGGTTATAGTTGCATATCTGAAAGTGCTGACATGAAATTTTTTTTTTTAAAAAAAAAAAAATCTAAAAGACTTGGTCAACGTCAACGTTGACCGGTCAATGGTCAACGTTGACCGGACGTTGACCGGTCAATGGTCCAGCGAGGGGGGGCAGAGGGGGGCAAGGGGGATGGACACTTTTGTAAAATTTTCAAATATATGGATACTCCTCTAATTTAGCCAATTTTTATGGATAATTTTGTACATATGGATTTGCATATTCTTCTCATAAGATTTTTTAAGCTTGCATAACATAGTATTATATTTGCATATCATAATATTCTATTTGCATAACATCGAGTTATAGTTGCATATCTGAAAGTGCTGACATGAAATTTTTTTTTAAAAAAAAAAAACAGGAAAAAAAAAAATCTGAAAGACTTGGTCAACGTTGACCGGACGTTGACCGGTCAATGGTCCAGCGAGGGGGGGCAAGGGGGATGGACACTTTTGTAAAATTTTCAAATATATGGATACTCTTCTAATTTAGCCAATTTTTATGGATAATTTTGTAAAGGCCCCTTTTTTTAAAGAAAAAATTAATGTTTTTTTTTGGTTTTTTTTCCTATATCTTTTATAAATAAACAATATGATATATGATGAAAAATTTACAGTGTATATATCTACGTTTCTACCTACCGAATGTTTATTTAATGCGAAAGAAGGAGTTATTCATCCAAATTTTACAATTGTTCAACGATTTATGATGACTTATTCATATAAAATAATGAAATTTTGAGTAACAATATTCGTATTTATGGTTGTGTAATGTGCAATCAAATGGGAAACCATGAGTTATTCATCCAAATTCTGCAATTATTCGTCGATTTATGAGAAATTATTCATAGAAATTAACGAAATTTTGAGTAACAATATTCGGATTTATGGTTGTCTAATGTGCAATTAAATGTTAAAGTATGAGTCATTCATACAAATTCTATATTTATTCATCGATTTATAAAGAATTATTCGTAGAAATAAGGAAATTTTGACTAACAATATTCGTATTTATGAGAAATGTATAATTTAATGGGAAAACATGATTTATTCATCTAAAGTCTACAATTATTCATCTATTTATGTGGAATTATTCATAGAAATGAACAGAACTTTGAGTAACAATATTCGAATTTATGATTGGGTAATGTGAAGTAAAATGGGAAAGCGTCAGCCATTAATCCAAATAGGGAAAGCATGTGTTATTCATCCAAATTTTGCAATTATTCACCCAAAATTTGCAATTATTCATCGATTTATAAGGAATTATTCGTAAAAATTAATGAATTTTTTAGTAACAATATTCATATTTATGGTTGAGGAATGTGTAATTTAATGGAAAAACACGAGTTATTCATCCGAATTCTACAATTATTCATGGATTGATGAAGGATTATACATAGAAATTAACAATTTTCCACCACTAATTAAGTAATTAAATACGGAGTATAAAATCAATTGCATCTGCTTCCAATTCCGCACAAATATACATTTTTCCAATTAATAAAAATATTTTGAAAATGGTATCGTACCTCACATTGCACAAAATCCGGTCAATTATACCGGTTTGCAATTTGGAGCGTGACTTCCACCCACAATGAATGAGAGTGCTGTACAAAGTCCGTGGGTCCTGCTATTTTTTTAAATTAAAAAATCAGCCCCGTTTTTTAAATCACAGCCATCCATTTATTATTATTCAACGATTTGGATTCGTTTACAATTTACACCGTAAGCATTGTTTACAAAATAACTATCCTCTATATATATATATAGGGTTGGGTTCGGGTGCAAAGGTCACCAATAGTGAGAAGGAAAGAAGCTCCCTGATTGGGGGTGCCCTCTACATTTAAAAAAAATAAGGCAGCAACCCGCCCATACGGAGAATCGAACACGGGTGATTGGCATCAAGCGCTGAATTAATAGCGTACAACTACCACTGTACCAATGTACTTTCAATGTTCATATTACATTGTAATAGCTTTTAGCCCTTTTAAAATTTTCTTGTCAAAATTCAATCAGCGTGTTTACGTACATTTTTTTTTAAAATTAATTAAAACATCATTATATAATTTTATTAATTATACATTAGAAAAAATATATATTAAAGTTTTGTATTTTTTATAATTGCTACCACTAAACCAACCTTTATTTAGTCACTGAACCAACCTCTATTTAGTCACCGAACCAACCTCTATTTAGTCACTAAACCAACCTATTTAGTCACCGAACCAACCTCTATTTAGTCACTGAATCAAACTCTATTTAGTCACTGAACCAACCTATTTATTTACTGAACCAACCTCTATTTAGTCACTGAACTAACCTTTATTTAATCACTGAACCATTCTCTAGTTAGTCACTGAACCACTTCTAATTCGCTTTTTTTTTTATCACTGAATCACTCTCTATATATGTGCTGAACCATTCTCTATTTAATCACTGAACCATTCTCTAGTTAGTCACTGAATCACTTCTAATTCGCTTTTTTTATCACTGAATCACTCTCTATATATGTGCTGAACCATTCTCTATTTAGTCACTGAACCAACCTCTATTTGGTCGCTAAATAGAGAATGGTTCAGTGACTAAATTGAGGTTGGTTCAGCGACCAAATAGAGGTTGGTTCAGCGCTTGATGCCATTCTCTATTTAGTCACCGAACCAATACCTATTTGGTCGCTAATTAAAATATCATCATATAATTTATTAATTACAAATTAATCGGCATATTAATATATATTTTGCCCTTAAAATTTCACATTTTTATGGTTGAAATTTTTATAGTTGAGTCACTTAACCACCCTCTAATCGGTCACTGAATCACTCTCTCTTCGGTAACTGAACCAACCTATATTTATCCCTGAACCAACCTAGAGTAACTCGTTGAACCAACCTCTATTTAGTCACTGAACCAACTTCTATTTAGTCACTAACCCAACCTATTTACTCACGGAACCAACCTCTATTTAGTCATTAAACCAACCTCTATTTAGTCACCGAACCAACATCTATTTAGACGCTGAACCAACCTCTATTAAGTAACCGAACCAACCTCGATTTACTCACTGAACCAACCTCTATTTAGTCACTTAACCAACCTCGATTTACTCACTGAACCAACCTCTATTTAGTCACTGAACCAACCTATATTTAGTCACTAAACCAACCTATTTACTCACTGAACCAACTCCTATTTAGTCACTTAACCAACCTATATTTAGTCACCGAACCAATACCTATTTAGTCACTGAACCAACCTCTATTTAGCCACTGAACCAACATATTCAGTCACTGAACTAGCCTCTATTTAGTCACTGAACCAACCTTTATTTAGTCACTGAACCAACCTCTATTTATTCAATGAACCAACCAATTTGGTCACTGAACCAACCACTATTAGCCACTGAAGCAAACTCTATTTAGTCACTGAACCAACCTCTATTTAGTCACTGAACAAACCTTGATTTCGAAGTCGGTAAACAAAAGCAATTGCACGAATTTTTCTGGTTCGTTCAGATATAAGCTTAGCTCAAATTCGAATTCGTCATCCTGATGGTGTGGTGTAACAATTTTGAGTATCCAATTCCATGGCCAACTACCATAGATAAAAGACCTAATTTTATCGATGTATGAAGTAATTGATGCCTAGTTTTTGGTCTATGGATTAATTGGTAGGCTTTTGCAGGGAGATCCTATACCTTGTGATCGGTGTGGTGGAAATGGTAATGCATTTCACTCTCTCATTTTACAGTCTCTACTGTGTTGACCACCATATTCTACATTGTAAACTGCTGGTTTTGATGAGGATCAGCGGGATCTGGGCTTCCATGGCCATCCTCACCTCCAATTGCGGATGGGAGCGAGAGCGGGATCTGAAATTAGAGAGGGAGACCGCCGGAGGTGCTTGCGGGGAAATCGGATCTGGGCTTCCATGGGTGCGGAGGAGTGCTTGCGGGAAAAGCCGGATCTGGAGCGAGAGCGGGATCTGAAAGGAGAGAGGGAGACGCCGGAGGAGTCGACGTGGTCGGGCCGCTGGAGGACTAGGCGTGGCCGGGCCGCCGGAGGACTGGATGTGGCCGAGCCGCCGGATCTAGAGCGAGAGTGGGATTTGGAGGAGAGAGGGAGAGCGGGCTGTCGGAGGACTCGATGTGGTCGGGACGCCGGAGGACTGGACGTGGCCGGGCCGCTAGAGGACGGGATGTGGCCGGGCCGCCGGATTGGATGAGGACGAGTACTGCTCGGAGACGGTGAAGCCATGGTGATTGGTGAAGCAGTGAGGAAGAAGGAATTAAGGAATGAAGCGCGTGTTCTTCAACTAGTAAAATAAAAGCGCGTGACCTACTTTTTAATTCTCCAATCAGATGACTTCTTTCTTTCTTACCACAAACGCCCCTTCTCACTTGAACCCTACCCTATATATATATATATAGGGAGTGGTTCCCTTGTGCACACTCCTTAGAGTGTATCTAGTGCACGATTCCTGGCCGTAGATATGAATGGATCGGATGGCCTCTACCACGCCACGTGTAATTGCTAAAAAAAAAAAAAAAAAAGGAGTTCGGCCTTTCCCTTGGAAGCTTGTGAGCGCGTGCATCACATCTTCAATAAAAACCCTAAAAGACTTTTCAACCTCAAAACTCCAAATCACGTTGGAAGCTTTCAAACCCACATTCCATCAACATCGGCACCAAACCCCACCACAATCGTCGGCCACCATTTGCGGCTTTTCCGGCTTCACCAGCATCCAGGGCGGCGGCAACCGACGAGTCCTGTGCGGCGTCCAGTGCGGCCTCTCGCCTCCATCACCATCTTCGACCCTTCACTGATGGCACTCCGTCAGCATCTTCGACCCTTCACCGGCGTCCAGGCGGAGGCGCGCACACGGAGAGGAGCACTCCATCACCATCTTCGACCCTTCACCGATGGCAAATTGAGAGACTTTTGCTTGGCGATTCCGACGGCGAGCACGGCTGGCCGGCGCCGCTTCCGCCGCCTACCAGAGGCATGGGCAGGTGGCCGCCGCTTCTTCGCTCAAAATCGCCGACGGTTTTTCTGCAACAAACAAAGGGTTTTTTTTTTTAATTTTTTTTTAGTGTATCTTGAAAAAATAAGAATCCACTGAATAATATCTTAAATGTCATTTAATATATGCGTTAAATCGATCGATTCAACTGAATAATCCCAAAATTTTAAACATTCATGACGAGTATACAATTATTTATCTCTACTGTGTACCTCAAAAAATTAATAATTTCACTGAATAATCCCTCAATTATCATTCAATGTACGCGTTAAATCGATCGATTCAACCGAATAATTCTAAAATTTTACTTATTCACTGCGTTTATGCAATTATTTATCGCTTCTGTGTACCTTGTAAAAATAAGTATTCGAATGAATAATCTCCCAATTATTAATCAGATTATTCGGTTATGCAATCACTACGGTTATGCAATTATTAATCAGATTACTCGGCGAAATGTGGAGCATTATTCGGTAGGATGGGACAAATTATTCATTGGAATTGATAATTTTTTATCTAAACTGAATGAAAAAAAATAACATAATATTATTCGATGAAATGTAAAACATTATTCGGTGGAATTGTCAAATTTTTAAAATTGATTTCGATAGGTAATAACAAAAAATTATCGAATCTTTATAACATTATTTAAAATTGCCAAATTTATGTGACGAAAAAATTGATCTACAATTATTTAAGGGGATATATACCTTTTATTTTTTGATCCACTAACTATTTTTTTTTAAAAAAAAAAAACACAAACCGGTAAAATTTCACCCATTTTTTTAATCCATTAAACATTTAAAAAAAAGAAAAACAAAAAGATTTGGATATGACCTATGTATGTACTACGTATTTAAAAAATAAAAAAATCACTGAATTTATGGATATATTCACAATAAACTAAAATTTATTCATATTAGTGGGATATTTTTAACAAACCCAAAATCTTTTTAAAAAAAAAAGATATACATTGGATGATTTATGGGATAAGTAATAGGTTGTTTTCCATTAATATAATCCTTAATATTATATTGCCAATAAATCCAATTCCACACACCAATTCCGGAAACAAATTTTGTTGGGCCCCACCACCATGAAACACTATCTCTACCCAAAAATTCAAACATCACATCACGCGCCCCACACCCATGATTCACAGCGAGTTAGGCCGTTAGTGCGCGGGCCCCACCAATTTTATATTAAAAAAAAAAAAGAAAACAAACCTTTTAATCTCAGCCATCCGATCCATCCACATCTACGGCCAGGAATCGTGCACAAGGTATACCCTAAGGGGTATGCACTTTTTACCCATTCTCTCTATATATATATAGAGAGAGAGAGAAATTAGTACCTGGATCTATCTGCACTACTGTATGTAGAACACATACATGTAATGATACAGGCCAAACCAACCAATAAACAGAAGCTAAGCAACTAAGTTAAGAAACATTGGGCCAACTACATGCATCAATACAAGGTATAAAGTAAAAATTGCACAATTGGAATAGGAGATGAAAGAGTCAATTGGGCATGCTTACCCTTCAAATTTCAAAGCAGAAAACACAACTACCTGCAGATGCTTGTACCCAATTAATTGTAGTAAGGTTCAGCAAGTGTCAGATTTTTGTCTTGACTAATTCACTTAATATAGACATCAACCACTAAGCAGATACTTGTACCCGATTAAAAAAGTAAGTTTTGAAATCAATTATTTTTTTATAAATAAAAGAATTATCATCATTTATAAATATATTACTCACCAGCCAACTACAAAGGGAATCACAATTGTGGAAGGTAAGAGTTACGAGAGGAGCCAAAAGAGAATCATCCCCGGTTCTGACCAGCCACTAGCAAGATCTTGATCTTTATCAGGATTCAGAGATAAAGTTCCTTTTAGAAAATACCTTGGCCAAAAGTTGAGGTAGGAAAATTGAAAACAAAAGGAGAGAGATAGAAGATATAAATCGGTAAGAAAGTGTACCAATGGTTATCGTAGATTCATAGACAAGTTAGGACCAACGGATCACCACAAGTTCCTTTGTGCTGCATGCAGCAGGGTAAGGAGGGGCTTCAGCCACCCCGAGTTCCCCAAGGATTTGCCACTGACCAGTAACTGAAAAAAAAAGGAGAGAGATAGAAGATATAAACCGGTAAGAAAGTGTACCAATGGTTATCGTAGATTCATAGACAAGGTAGGACCAACGGATCACCACAAGTTCCTTTGTGCTGCATGCAGCAGGGTAAGGAGGGGCTTCAACCACCCCGAGTTCCCCAAGGATCTGCCACTGACCAGTTGCACACTTGCACTTGATCAAATCAACGTCGTCTTCTTGCGAATGCAGTTTATATTAGTTCAGAAGATATATATAAAGCAATGCAAAGTTCTTAGATGTAACAAAAAATTATAGACGAAGTGAAATTTAATGTTCAAACAAGCACATAGAAGTCGGGAAAGTCTTTAACAGTTGGTGTTCACCTCATCTGCTTGATAAATGGACAAAATCTGTAAACTATGATTTGTTCTTTCACACAAACCATACTGATGTTGAATGCTCCATTGGTCCCATATTCAACGTTCCATTGGGGAGTGCAGAGTTCGCCAATGAACTTCATACACTCATTCACATTTTCAGATGAAACAAATCCCACAGCAACATTGGCACAAGACTATAACAGGGACACAAAAAACACCAAATTAATATTTTACTCTACGAAAAAAAAATTAGTAACATAAGATGAAGATGGAAAATTTAGCAAATGCATTGCAAGAATAAAATTTTAACCTTGGTTCCCTTACATATTGACTACAGGTTGAACTTGGAAAGATTCAAAACCTGCAAGATAAGTCGAATTAGGAGAAAGTAAGAAAAATTGAATGGGAAACAAAAGAGTATTAAATTTGGAAAAATTGAATGGAAACCAGTTGTAGAAGATAAGCAGTTGAATCTGAGTTGTATTCAGTCTCCATCTTATTATTGATGAAATCGATCACAGCATCATGGGAATCAGTAAAACCTCCTAGATTACATAGAAATACAACAGACTAACTTCAGGCACATGGTAATCCTTGTCCACGGTAGCAGCAAGTACTTAGGAATCCAGACCAGGGGTTGGAATACTATTGGATGGGCAGAACACGTAAAACAGTCACGCTAAAAAAGAGAAAAGTACAGATCACCACCAATTCCTCTTTTGCATAAACCTTTCCAATGCTGCTCACTTAATCTATCACCCAACATTCCTTAAATGAATATAGAAAGGGTGCACAAATCATTCCAATGTTGCTCACTTAATCTATCACCCAACATTCCTTAAAGAAATATAGAAAGGGTGAATAACCGTCAAAATGTTAGCAAGAGAGCATGGTTGGTGGAAATAAAACACCAATACCTCGTAATGGAGTTGTACTCCCAATCATCATCTTCCCCTTGCAATATAACTCTGTAAGATAATTAGATGGAACACTGTAAAATAGTAGAAGTAATTAGAATTCAAGAGTTTAACATGCTCTAGAAATGTAAAGTTCAAGTTTAAACAAGCTCACACAAAAATGAGGGTCTTTACCTCGTCAACTTGATAATGTATTCGAACTTGTCCGTTTCCTTGCTGGACCGACATAAACCTCAAATTCCTCTCCCAGTTAGCATACTACTACTGCTTCTTTGATCTTAAACAAATAAACAAATCAGATAAATTGACACTTAGAAGAGAATGAAATATATACGAGGAGTAAGCAATTGTTCATTATCAACACACTTAACGAATTTGTGTTGCAGCAGGGGCACGTAGTAGAGTTATTGGATGCCCTAGCTGGTAGTTAGTTCCTGATAGACCTGGACATATATAGAATGTAAGTATAAATTTTAAAATTGAGAAAGCAGATGGTAAAAGTTACAGAAATAGGTTGGTAGAATGATGATATATAACATTACCCATCAACCTAAACTAATATGTAGTTGTATGAAGACCTTTGTCACTTGTGTAAACATCCAATAGGTTCCTTCTTGAAACAAGGTAAAGCCTGGAACCTATATGATAAGTTTAAAAAAATCACACTGTTTTGCATCAACTACAGGGTGAAATTGGAAAGATTCAAAATCTGCATGATAAGTTGAAAAAGTAACGGCGAGAAAATCGAAATAGGAGACATTTTTCAACTTGAGAAGAAAATATATACTGTACAAAACGTTTGTGGAAGATATCCAGTGAAATCTGAGTTGTCTTCATCTTAATGATGCATTTCATGGCAGAATATATATTCAAGGACTGTCAAGACCCACCTAGTCAGCTACATCATGGCAATGATCAAGATCTGCAGAGTGGAGAAGTTAAGGACAGTCAAAATCTGGATTGATTAAGCCTACAAGGGCTAGAAGCAAAAATATGAGAATGCAAACCACTCTCTGGAACTACTAAATGGCCCATCTCTTGACTTCGAGCACAAAGCAGTTGCTGTAAGCTCACACCAAAGTAAGCCTGCACATGCAAAGAACAGCTATAGATACTACAGAACAAATTCAAAAAATATTAAACACATACTCCCTCCGTCCAACAATACATGGGTTTTTAGATGTAAATTTTTGTCCAACAATAGATGGGCTTTTAGGTTTTCTAGGTAAAAAGTTGTAATGATTTGTATTGGTTTGAGTGTTGTTGACTTTTTAAAATAATTTGATTGGTTAAAATGTGTAGTGGGTGTTAAAAAATAATAAAATTTATGAAAAAGTTAGTGCAATGATGATGTTTTTTTAAAAGTAATGTGTTTTATTAAAACTTGTGCAAAATGCTAAAAGGCAATATATTTTAGGACGGAGGGAGTATTAAAATTAGAGAGGATAAAGAAATGACCTTCGTAAGCTCATTAGGCTTGTTCTCTCATGGCTAGCAACAATCCAACTTGTCGTACTCAACCAACAATGTATAGCAAATTAGCAAAAGAAGAATCTGCAAAGTTTTTTTCACAAAGGATAAAGTTAAGGTAAATAATACAACACAAGAATACGGGTGAGTACAAAGAAACCGACCAAGCAAAACAAATCTGATATTGAACTTTCCTGATCAACCAATTCCAGGTAGCATTTCTCCACATCCAAGGAGAGAAGCCTTATTTATCTCAGACTTGGATCATCCATTCCTGAAGTAATATAAACTCATCAAGTCCCTAAGGTATCAATTAAATCTTATAGCAAGATTCCGCAAACAAAACTACAAATTGTTTAGTGTTTTTTCATATGAGAGTGATCTTAGTATATGCATATGCATGATGCCACTAGCAGCTTAGAATCTCAATATCTGAACATTTGCTCATTTTTTCAGCATGAAAGTTCTCAAAACAAGAATTAAATTATAATGGGTCTCCAACAAAACATTCACCTTTCAAGTTGCAATTCAGAGAACTGCCTTCCATGGCAAATAATTGTTACTAAAGTAAAGAAAAAATAATATCAAATAGACAAATGCATGAGATAAATGTACTTATCCAACATATTTCTTCTTTCTGATCCCAAAATAAAACTCCATTCTCGCCATCAATGCTGGTGAACCTTGAGACATACTTTTCAACCTTATCCCAATTTCAGTCACCAAGTCCATAAAGTATCACATATTGAAGAAGAGGGCCTGCACATACTAGCACAAGAGAGGGATTAATCAACCACCAAGCATCAAACATCTGAAACAGGCTGAAAGGATTTCAAAACGAAAGATAAAATGTAAAGAATATGTATATAACACAGCTTCTACTAGAAAGCTCTTAGGCTTGGCACCATTGGTTAACAAAAACATTGTGTATGAGAACAAAGAGGCCCACAAGAATGGTAAACAAAAACTGTCAAAAAGTGGATAATAGGATCAGGTTGTAGCTTCTTGCAAAGCAGGTGATGTTAAATCAAAACACAATGTAGATATATGAGGGAGCATCAGCACCAAGTGTTTTGGACTATGTTAATTTTAAAACAATAAATTAGGAGACAAGTAGGCAATGGATACTACTACTTACATCTTCAGAGCATGTATATTTTGCAATAATAATTGTTCACCTGCAACGAATAAAAATTCTTTTTCTTGGGAGTTCTAGAGTGAAGAGGAGGCAATGATGCAGAGGAGGGAATGATGCTTTAAGCAACCAACACCTACTCAATAATAAATGTAACAGCTCTATGTTAATGATTGAACAAGTTATTCCAGTCAAATTCAAAGAAGATAAATGCAAAAAAATGGTGACCAACTACTGAAGCTCACGCCAGATCAAGTAGCTAGTAACAGTGAGGAATTGTTCCCATGATGACAGATATTGATCAAGCTGAACTAATGCATTCAGATGGCAGAACTAAATTTTAGGTGACCGCATTAGGGCATTTATCAGATTAGGATGGTACAAAAGTTAAGGATGGTTAAAATCAGGATTGATCAAGCTTACTAGACTTGGGTACACAAATAGGATGATGCAAACCACTCACTGTGACCCATCTCTCCAGACTTTGGAGCAGAAAAGCAGTTGTTGACATTGAGACCATAGTAAGCCTGCAAAAGCAAAGAGCGAACTATAAATACTAATTGAAGCATATTCAAAAGATATTCTAAAAGGTTAAGGCTTGTATTAGGATTAGAGAGGATAAAGAAATGGTACGGTCTTAGCACGCTTGTTAGGTTTGTTCTCTAATGGCTAACACTCCTGCACCTTGCCATACTAGCAGACTTCATATCTCCATTTCTAGATATAGAGCTGCTCATTTCTCTGCACTAGAATTTTCATAAGAAGATTTAAATTACGATGGATTTACAAGAAAGATAACTTAAATAAGAAAGTTTAGAAAAATATACCTCTAAAGTCTCAAGATATTACTCCATATCTTCTTGGTGGACCTGTTTCTGAAGTATTCAGGAGCTTCCAACTTTGAATTTCCCCTCAGAACCCCAACTATGCAGTAGCTGTTCTGCAGCTTGCTCATAGCTTGTTTGAGTTAAAATCAGATCTCTTATAGATAGGACTCTCTTGATGAGTGGAGAGTCATCGAATTTGTGTACATTCCACCTCCAGATATTTTGCTGTTGCAAGTATTAATGATGTATCCATTTTATCCACATGCTACCCTTCTTTCTCAAAATGTCCCAAAGAAATCCGCTGAGAAAAGCATTGTTTTATGTTTTCAGATTTTTGAGTCCAAGACCACCTTCTTGTTTGGGCAAGCATACATCTTTCCATCTAATTCTATGGGATTTCCATAAGAATTTTGCAGAGGCTGTTGATTTTCTGTATAACAAGTGTTGGTGATGATAAGATGGAGAACCGAAAAGCTTCAATCCCTTGTAGAACAGCTCTGATCAATTCTATTCTAGGACAAAAGTCTTGGAATTCCAGTAGTTAAGGTTAGTCAAAAACTTGTCTGAGAGGAGAGTACTGGACTATAGTCAAATTTCCTGATGAGATAGGAATACCCATGTATGTGAAAGGGAAACTTCCTGGGCTAAAACCTGTTCTGGAGAAGTACTCCTTGTTAGCCTCTTGGATACCTACTGAGTAATCTGCAATAGGTCACACTTTGGATGAAATTTAAATGAGGGGTGTCTAGTTCTACATTTTAAGATCCTATATAGATAGTCAGAGCATAGAACAAAAATTAATGGGGAGATAGGATCACCTTGCCTTAGCTCTCTTTTGACATGAAAATAACCCTACAAGTGACCATTAATATTCAAAGAGATAAAAGATGTCCAGATGCATTGTAGAGTCCAATTGATGAAAATAGGAGGGAAGTTGATATGAACAAGCATTTCTTCAATAAATTTCCAAGAGAGTGAATCATAAGCCTTTCTTACATCAATTTTTAGGAGACATCTTGGGCTTATCCTTTTTCGTGAGTACCTTTTGATCAGCTCCTGTAATAACATAATTTTCTCACCCATCAACCTTACTTCTATGAACCCAGATTGTGCAGGAGAGACAAGAGTCATCAGTTCAGGTTTTCGTCTTTCGGCTATTATCTTAGAGATGATTTTATGTGACGTTACAGCAAGATATAGGCTTGTAGTCTCCCACAGTGCTAGCATTTGCTATTTTTGCAATAAGCGAGATGCTAGTGTGATTTATCTGTTTCAACGGTTGGCCAGAATCAAAAAATTCTTTAACAGCTCTGCAGATCTGATCTCCTGTGGTCTGCCATGCCGGCTTGAAGAACTTGGAGGTGTATCCAGCAGGGGCCTCCCCCGGAGATTTATCATCTCCTATGGACCATAAAGCTGCCTTGATGTCTTCATTTATATTTGTCACTTCCTTAATGAGAAATTGATATCTGTCTTGGTGTAAGATTGCACCCCCTTCTCTGATAATTCTCTGGTCAACAGAAGTTGTATCTATACTGGTTCCTAAGAGGCCTTTATAAAAGGATTCAAATTGCTGAGCCACCTTTTCTAGGGAGGAAGTTTTTGAGCCATCACTCTTTCTAATGCAGCTTATATTATTCCTCTTCATATTTTTCCTTATAAGCCCGTGAAAGTAAGCTGTACATCTATCTCCTTCAAAGGTATGTTTAGCCTTGGCTAGTTGAGAGTTGAATTTTAAGTTCAACTCACAACTTGCTAAGGCAAGACAGTTTCAAAGGAGACAGTGTAATGCCTATTTCCATGGACTTGTGAGAAAGAGTATGAAAAGAAATCATATCAGTTCTATCCTCAAAGAAGATGGCACAGAAAAAACCTCTTTAGATGCTGTGGGACTTCAATTTGAATACTCTATAAGGATCTACTAGGCACCAAGAAAGACACTAATGTTGATGATGCAAGGATTATTAGAGATGGAGGAGCTATCCTTAAAGCTGAAAGACACCAGACATTGACTCAACCTGTTCCAGAAGATGAAATCAAATCTGCTCGTGGTCCATTGAAGATGACAAGTCCCCGGGTCCAGATGGTTACACTTCGAATTTTTTCAAAGAAAGCTGGGGTACAAGGAGACAACTTTGTGGTGTTGTCCTTGAATTTTTTGAAACTGGCAAGTTCCTCAAACAAATCAACCACACCAGCATATCTCTGATTACTAAGACACAGAATGCCAATAAAGTGGGAGATTTTAAACCAATATCGTGCTGCAATGTAACATACAAAGTCATCTCAAAGATCCTGGCTTCTAGACTCGATCGAGAACTAAAAGATCTCACCTCCTCTGCACAAGTTGGATTTATAGAAGGAAGGCTCATGGGAGAAAATGTAATGCTACTCCAAGAACTCACCAGGGAGTATACAAGAAAGAGGATAAGTCCGAGGTGCCTTCTAAACCTTGATCTTAGAAAAGCATATGAGATACCCTCTCATGGAAATTCATCAAGGAAAATGCTCACTCGTCTAAACTTACCCTGCACTGTTTATTAATTGGCTTATTGAATGCATTTGCACTTCATATTTTTCTTGAAATATAATTGGTAACCTACAGGGCTTCTTCCTTATAAAAAGAGGTTTACGGCAAAGAGATCCAATCTCCCCATTGATTTTTGTTTTATGCACTTACTATCTCTCTAGGATTCTGAAATGCGGGACTAGGCTCCCACATTCCTTAAATTTAATCCTAAATGTGGGCTTCTACAGATTACACGAGGAGACAAGGCTTCCATGAAAATTATCTTACGACTACTTGGATCTTTTCAAAGCTGCCTCTGGTCTTGAAGTTAACTTTACGAAATCATCCTACTACTTAGCTAGAGTTCTTGAAGATGACAGAAACTACCTCCTCTCCACTCTTAAGGTTTTCCTATTTCCTCTGGAAAACTGACACTAGCTCAGTAATCCCCTCTTCTTGATAAGCTTCTGAACAACATAAGCTACGTCATCGGCTTGATGATAATGTATTCAAACTTGTCCATCACCGGATAGGACCAGAATAAACATCAAGTTCTTACTACTTCTCCATTGATCTTGCATTAAGATTTTGAATAACTGAAAGGGGATTAACTTTATTGCATTAAGATATTCATGCTACTACCGCTCCACTGACCTTGCATTAAGAAATGAGGGTTAACTTTCTCAGCCATGATGGCTGAAGAAAGAAACCTTACATGAATGAAAGGGGATTCAGCAATGGAAAGGGGAAAAAGCTTAGGAAAAACCTACAGCATTGACTATTCTTCAAATAAACAAAACAAGTGAATAAAATTAAACAACAGGTGAATGAACAGAAAGAAAAGAATAAAATATGAGTGAGTACAACAAACTGAGAAAGCATAATGTAAATGCATACTTCCTAAGATCTTGAATACCTTTTTCCCTTTTGAAACAACCAAATGACTTGGCCCTAGAGGAGGACGGAAAAAGTTAATAGTGCCTTCCTTTCAAATTCACAATAGGGTCGACTTGGAAAGAGTCAAAATGTGCATAATAAATTAAAAAAGTAATAGTGAGGAAATTCGAATCAAAGAGAAGAGTATGAAACTATCCAACAAATATCATCACCAAGCATGTTCTTAAAACAAGGATGTACTGTTCAAAATGATTGTGGAAGAAATCCAGTGGAATCTAATTTCTGTTCATTCTTCATCTTAATGCCGAATCTCATGGCAGAATTTATATTCAACTTTCAAGGACTGATGAGACCACCTATATCATGGCATTGATCAAGATCTGTGGAGTACAAAAAGTTAAGGACAGAAGGAAAAAAAGGATTAATTTTTTTTGGTAAAAAAAAGGATTAATTGACCTTACAAGAGTTGAATACGACATTGCAAAACACTCAAAGATCTACCTAATGGCCCTTCTCTCCTAAGTCCTGACATTGAGCACAAATCACCATAATAGTTGCTGAAAACCAACACCAAAGAAAAACCTGCAAATGCAGAGAACAACTATAAATATTTACAGAAGCAAATTTGAAGAATATTAGAGACTCGTATTAGGATTAGAAGGATAAAGGAATTAGCCTTCATATGCTCATTAGGCCTGCATTCTCCCCATTCATGTGGGATGTCAAAAGGTGTCCATCGACCATCAATTTCCACATTAAATGATCCAAGATGTAAATTAATTAAAATTCCAACCAAATTCATTTGTTCATTATCTAAGGTCTGGGAATCAGTTATTTATCTGGAGGTTTAAACCCAAGAGTGCAGTGCATTTTTTCAACTAACAACTACCAGATGAGGTTGCTTCACATATATTTCTAGAAACGTAAAAGACAAATCAGCACCCAAATGCTATCTGAATGGCTGCATATGTTTGGCTAGCTCGTAAACTCTAAAGCTCGTGGCAAATATTTAGACAGTACATCAAAAAATATCTTCCCAAAAGCCATTACTCGCCCTGAGATATAGGGGTTAATTACAGACAATATAAACTATGCCTTAACACACGGGTTTAACAAGGATTATCTCCATTTTGCAAGTATGAGTACTGTTAAGAAGCCCATGATATCCTAGTATCTTCTCAAAGAGTTGAATGGTGACAGTCAATATACTTGATTGGTGATTCAGCTCGCTAGCACAGTGGTAATGTATCATCTAATGCATCACCGGTAAGTTTCCCCTCCAACATATATTCAACCTATATGGAAGAATACTTGATGAGCATTGATTCTTAATAAGAATACACCAAAATTTACGGGTGATACGAATCATAAGAAAATGATACATACAGAGAGAACAAGGTCAGCATATGCTCACTTTGGGAATTATCTGTATGAACTGCCACTATCAAATATTACTCGTTCCATGGCATCACCTAACTCAGCTAAGCTAATTTTTTGCCTCCATAACTTATTCTTGCAATCTCTGCCTCATAGAAGTTCATGTGGGAGATAAAGAAAGTAAAATGAAGCCTAGGCTGCAAAAGTGCTCTGCAATCATGACTGCTGAAGGTCTCGTTATATAAACATATTTAGAGATAAAAAGGTTCTAATACAATACAAGATGAGAAACACACTGCATATGAACACGAAAAAGCTAAATGCTTGGATGCTAAAGTTTGCTGACACATGGTGGATCAGAAGTAAAATTGTCAATTCAGATTTCACATGTCAAACTAATCCCAATTGATCACATCATCTTGCATGTAAACCTTAATTAAGCCACGCACATGAATGGTACAGTTGATCACCAAAAAGAGCATTGATAAATAAAAGAAGCATTGTCATCATCCACGTTTGTCGCAAAGCAGATACTCTCAAAGTCAAACTACAATATACAGTCAAATTCACACAAAGAGCGATTAAATAAGGAAAAACATAAGCAATTAAGGATGCGAACCCCAATCCGCGATCTATTTAAAGGCGCATCTGTCCTTGCCTTCCGAGGACAAAAGCAAACCAGCCTGAAAACAAAGATCAGATTAAAATGGAATATTGATTGTGTCATAAAGACCCTTATGTCCACTTCAATTTCGGTAGTCATATTCCATACCGACCACATAAAACACAAACAGAAGAAAGTTCGACTTAGATTACGCTCGGATTAGGATGAGAGAGAAAATGTTTCAATTCAAGAGAAGTAGATACCCGGCTTAGTCTTGATTACGAAGAGAAATTCTGAACAGCAACCCGGCCAAGGAACGAAGATGAATCGTGACCACTGAAAGGATCGGAGCCGCCTTCTCCAACCACCGTCTTCCCTTCGCTCACCTCTCACATATCGCTCTCCCCGCCTCTCGATCTTTTCGGTGTTCAATTCGGTCGTTAGGGTTAGCGCTTCGGCAAAAGGATAGAGACCGACGATGCAGAGAATGATCCGAAAGTACGGAGAAAGCGGAAGCTGGCGTAGGGTTAGGGTTTCGTAACTTCGTAAGAAAGGAGAACCCGGGACTTGTCTGCGATTTGGACGAGCCGATGATAATCTAAAGAACTTCTGAAAAGTCTTATGGCGGATCGCGAGGTATGATCGGAAGGAAAAGGGCGATGGGTGCTATACTTGGACTTGCCGCCGATCGACTTGATCAGCGTGCGTAAAAAGAAAGCTCGATTTGTAGTTGCAAGCGCGGAGAAGTGATACTTTGCTACAATCAACATCCTCTTACGCAAGCAAGCTTAAAAAATACGCTTTACTTAACAGCTGTCAAATCTCATCTTTCCTTTTTTTTTTCGGACTATTTTATGGCGGTTCAATTCAAGGGAATATTTCCTAAAATAAAAACTTTAATACATTATGCAATTTTTTTACGGTACATAACGGTTCAATGCCCTAGACGGTTGTGACGGCCCTGCGTCTGAAACTCGTCGAACTCATGCGCACGGGTAGGGAGTGAGGCGTCGTCGTCCATAATGCCCTGGACAACGTCTTGCATGGAGGGCGTTGCAGCTTCAGCGCGAGGGGTGTTGAACAGCTCGTCGAACTCATGTTCAACCCCCTCATATTGTGACCCTTTGGGGGTCACCCCTTGCGTCGAGGTAATCATCATTGTCCCGTGGGTCATTCTCCTACTCCTTCTCAACCTCGTTGGCCACCTACACAGCTCGTACGTCCGGGTCCATGGAGGGGTCGATGCAGTCCTCGCTTGTGGCTACGGTGCCTCCGAACGTACACTTGGTGGAACAGATCTTCCAGGTCCGGAGGGTGACCTTATGGTGCCACTGGCCTTATGGTGCCACTGGCCTGATCCCATCCTAGGCCGGTCTCCCCTCGTTTCAAGTTATTCCAGGATTGGTATATCGACTTCATGTCGCGAGTTTGGTTCTTCATAGTGTATTGGTTGCACCTCTTTCCTGTGGCAGCCTCGAATGCGCTTGTGAGGGGGCCCCATTTGAAGAACTGATCCTTTCCATTTTCTCGCTAATATGCGAGGAGCAAAAGCATTGATAGGAGGAAACTGACGTTGTTCATATCAAAAGTAAAACTTAAACTTGTAAACTAGTATAGTAAGCAAGTAAGAGGTCGATCACACAGATAATCAAGTATTTCTAAGTAATGTATATTTACCAATTAATAGAAAAGGGAGGTTTTGGTGATTGGAGTAAAGAAAATAAACTATAAACAAGTTAATAGAGATAACAATTGAGAAAATAGTTTCATCTACAAATATCCACTTTAGTTTGACTAGTTGATCCTCGATTCTTCTTCAAGTTCTCTTTTCATCCTATTATTGTTCCTTCCTTGATCTTGTGTAAATTACTAGTCCTACGAGTCCTAGTAACCCTTACTAAATAGATAACCCTAACACGGTCAAGATTTAATCCAATAGTAGCATTAAGATTAAGGATTAACTAGGATACATGCAACACCAAGCTACGAGTCAGCATTTAACATATAATTGATTCTCTACACACCAGTTTAGTCCTACGAGTCCTAAAAAGGCATGATTGCTACTATGGATTAAGGTTCGCTACGAGGAATCTACAAAATCTTAGCAATAATCTCAACTAGTTGTACGGACTAGAAGAAATCAACAATATTCGCAAAAGAATCAATAGGAATCAATAGGAATAGAACAAGAATAGAAATCTCACAACTTTATCAAACCAAAACTTCAATTCATAGACGAAACGAAAGAGTTTAGCACTCCATAGTCCATGGCCATGGAGGCTCCCCTCTAGGGTTCTCTTAATTGATAATCTCCAAGTGCATAAACTAATGAATTCGATCTTAAAATAAAACCCTAAAATGTCCTTAAAAAGCCTCAAAATAGTCGGTCAAATAACAATTCTAAAAACTAATTAAAGAGATAAAAACTCCATTTAGTAGATTTGGAGTTTCTGCAGCGGCTGCGGGGCGGCCAGGCGATTGCGAAGTCGCTTGTCAGAGCTTCGGGCCGTGTAACGGCCCAGAATTATGATTTTCGGGTTACGTTTCAAGGGATAAAACCCCTTGTTCGGATCTTGCAATCCAGGTACGGGTCGAGGTTTCAAACTCATTTAAGGTTAGTAGAAAGAGGGATTTCAAACCCTAAAAACCTCGAAGGGCCATTGGGTACCCCTTACCTGTCCTAAGACTATGTCGCAAAATCCAATTCAACCGAAAGTAAAGCGGAAGCAAAACTAGGATACAAATGCCACGACAAAGCCGGGTCAAAACCAAATCATAAGCGAGTGATTACCATTTTATCAAGTTAGAATATTAGCTAGGTTCTTCGATTCGCCAAAGGGTTGCCCGTCACAGAAGCAAGGAGCAAACAAGATCTGCAGAAAATACCTTAAAAAAAAGAACGGGGAAAGGAGTCAGATCGAGCCACTCATGCGGGACCGGCAGTCCTCGCTGAGGCCACATAGTATGTGCTATACCTAATAAAGATGCTCTAATGCAGTACGAAAGTCAAACACACTAGCATGCTCCTAGTTATAATAATGTGTAAAAATACTGTAAAGGGTCCAAGACAACGCCAAATGGCATATCCCTCTCCTACCTCCACCCCCTTCCGATAGGGCGGAGACTGACCAGCTCGTGAATGCATTCCATCATAATCGGGCGGCACGCATGCCTAACCCGCTCCACAATAAAGCCCGCAGGCATATCATAATATAAGGAAGCTCATGACTCGATTGACTCAAGGTACCCGATGAGGCTGGGCTACCCTATGACCCTAGCAAAGACTCTAGGACTATCACAGATAACGGCCGTTCTGTTTCAAACGCATAAAGTAAGCAGATGCTCATTCAATTAGTGCAACCTAAACAGGATACTACATGGCATGCTTTTATGCATATGCAACACCTAACATAAAATGCAACAACAGGCATGAATGTCCAACCTGAGTAAGCCCCCTAGGGAACTTACCTGGAGATGCAGAACAGCAGAATAATACAAGCAAGGGCCCAATGTAAGTCCAAAGCAATCCAAAAGCAATACACACCTATCATCAAGCCATTTTCATAAGCCACCGGACCAACATTCATACACACGTTACCCAAGTTCTCAACATCCTCAAAACCAATCGATTGTAAAACCATTTTCCAAAACCTTTCCGATACGATCAACATCAACTAAAATCACTCTTCAAATCAAACCCATTGATAAAATCATACCAACCATATTTCCAAACTCTTAAATCCCAAATTAAGTTAACTCGTGTTCAAAATAATTTCGCAAATCATACTTGGTCAAATTCCGACATTTATCATTTAAATCCTTAACAGATTCCGAAAGTCATATTATAGAAAAAATTCCGGCATTTTGGTTTTCAACACATCAAATCCTTAAAGGATATTTCCAAAAAACTTAAAAACTCCTTTTTAATTAATTTATTACAATATATGACTAAAATAGACAGCACTATAGTTATAACTAAATCATTTCAAATTTCCCAATTTAACATATTTAAATCATCACAAAAGTACATAGTCCAAATAATATTTCTTTTTAAAATAATTTCACAATATAATTTAATAATTCCATAATATACTTTTATATGGTCAGAATTTATATAACCATAATAATAGCATACCTAATATTAACATAATGTAATACATAACCATAGCAATAACAATATAACATATAATAGCATAACACTTGAACAAAACAGCAAATAAAACCATAAGAATAGCCCAACCAAAGCCCAATACGGAAGCCCAACCCGGAAATTAGGCCCACCCCACGCTAGGAACCCAACCCGTCTCCTTCCCAGGTTAGAACAGAGCTCGGTTCACCGATGAGTAAAGAGACGGAGGAAGACGAGGGAAGGAAGAAGATGCCCAGATCTGCGACGGCAATCAATCCCGACTCGCTCTCTCCCTCGCCATCACCTTTTCCCGACCTCAATTAACCCAGAAGGACCGACACAAGAGCAAATAGGACGGAGGAAGAGAAAGCTCACCGAGTGGCCGTCGAAAACGTCGCCGGAAAGAGCTCGTCGGAGTTCGATGCTAGGCCTAGGACAGAAGGAAAAGGTGTAAAGGTGGGGCTTTACAGGATTTCGAAGCAAAGAAAGAGGAAGGAGTGCCCTACCGAACCTTATGCGCGAAACAGAGGGAAAGGAGGTCCACGGCGGCTCCTAGGCGACGCTGGTGGCTCCTGGGCGATGCTAGAGTGTCGTTGGACGTCGGGTGGAAGGGGCTCGTGCCTTCGGTGGAGCAGAGACAGGGAGGTGGCGTCGCGGTGGGACTCGGATGCGAATGGAGAGAAGGACGGGGCTGCTGCTGGTCTCCTGACAGAAATGAGAGTGGGTTGCGTTGTGTTTTGTGGTGGCGTGGAGGCAGCCAGCTCCAACAAGGGAAGGAGAAGAGAAGAGGTGAGATTTTTCTGTGCTTAGGTGGAGAAACAGAGAGATGGAATGTTGAAATTGAAATGGGAGAGAGAGTGAGGTTTACCTTCTTTGAGACCAATTTGGCCTCAGATGGCGTGGGATTTAAGGATTGTAAGAGAGAACACTTGAAGACAAATGGGAGAGGACAATGGGGGTAGCTTCCAGTTGTAAGAGGGGAGGTATTGGTATGCTGGACAATAGACTACATATGCAGAGAGGGGAAAGGAAGAAAGAAAAGAAAGAAATACAACGTGGTCCCAAGTCCCAATTCGTAAATGCAAAAATATACCCGACATTCAAATTCAAACCCGTTAATTTTGACTCTATTAAATTTAAATCGAACTGATAAATCATTACCGAAATTAAATTAATTTATCAAGGCTTGTAACTCGGAAGCGGAATCAATTTCCGTCAAAAATCAAAATTCTAAAACGATGCCGGAATGATTTTTAAAATCAAAACAGATGCTCAAGGACGAGTTTTTCCAGATCTCTCAAATCTTAGAAATCGGGATGATTATAAATCACTATTTTAATAATTTAATATTCTAAAATTTTCCGGTCTTTACATCATCCACCTCTAAAAACCAGTCTCGTCCCCGAGACTAAAATCACTCTAAAACATGGGGATGAAGTTTTAAATTGGTGAGTCCAAGGATCATGTCATTGATTCTGTAAGCATCTCATAGGGGCCCGTATGAGATCCTCACAGCACCCTTGACGTGATCATAACATTTCCTAATAATTTAATATTCTAAAATTTTTCGGTCTTTACAGGCCGCGGGGCGGCTACCTTGGTCGCGGTGCGGCTTTTACTGTTCACAGTAATTTTTTCGTTTCGAATACGGTCTCGATGTCAACATGAAAGTTGTAGATATGTGAAAGAGATTTCCAACGCATGCTTACAATAGTCAATCGGACCACTGAGGTCTCCAGGATGTGCGAAACAAGTTCAGCATGTCTAGCGAAAATTTATGCTGATTTGTTCTTCACTTAGGCTCTCTAACTTCGATTTCGCTCCCGGGCTCTTCACTTTTCCTCCTCCTTTTCACTCTTCCTTCATCCATGAGCTTCCTCATTCCTCGTCAAATCCACATATACCTGAAATAATCCATAAAAGCGTGTAGATTCCGACTCCACCAACAACACAAGTATAAATGCAAATCTAGCTTAAGCGCGCTATACATTATGCACATCTAAATCATGCTAAATGCAACCTAATATGCCTACCTAAATGCATGCTATCAAGCCTCAACTTCTTTTTCAAATCCAATGACTAGTAGAAGGCAACGGGGTCATAGTTCTTGTCGTCAGAACCCAACTATGCTTTCTTAGCCTTCCCTTTGCCTTTCCCCTTCGGCTTGACAGAGGAATCCGTATGGGCAGCTACTATATTTCAGTCGACGAGGATCGCTAGTACATCGAATGAAAAGTTCGGTTGTTTCAGAGAAATATGATGGACGACAAAGTCAGACAATCAGTAAAGACAACAAATAATGTGAATATTAACACCAAAAAATACACACATAATTGAAATCATTGATTATCTCCAATTACCCCATACCGAGTTTCATGTCAAGTAATGGATGGTCTAATTCACTTCAATCGACCACAAATAAGTTGCCAAGGCCTAAGAATGTTAATATGGGTCATTCTAACTTGTTCAATGACTTCACAACATCTCCAATGTCATAACCCTAATTGCATATATATATTTTTGAAGCCTAATCGAACATGGCTAATCGCTATTCTCGTTCGGATAATACCGCGTATGGGCTGCCCCAATCTTCTATGAACGAATTTCCCATATCCTCTAAACGGAAATGCATCCAATTGACTATGACCGAATTCCCTTACTAGAGAAAAAGAGGAATCCATGTAAACTCACCCACGAATCCATGTCAACTTACTGAAGATAGCACAATTAGGGTTAGAGGACTTACATGGAGTCGGTCGTGGTCGAAGGCGCCGACAATGCAGGGGCAGGCCGGATGATACGGGGTAAGCCGTAGGATGGCCCGATCTTCGACAATCAAACAAGACTCAACAAGAACGGAAGCAAAGACTCAAGAATACCAAGCTTTCACTCGATATCGACAAAACGCAGCAACTCGACAAGACCAAAAACAGACTCGAAATCGATGAAAAACAAAGGGACTCGACTCGATCAAACAAGCAATGAAATAAAGATCGATAGAAGGGTGATTCGAACTAAGGTAGAACGAGATAAAGACCCCGGGCCTCCTAAGAGGGTAGGAACCAAGTATCAACGACTACAAAGCCCGCCTCTACAACCCTACACAACCAAGCAGACAACTTGGAGGCACAAGGAGGGGACTTGTGATTACCAGGATCACCAAGCTCTCGCGAGGTTGATGAACTCAAAGCAAACCAAGCAAGATCTATAACCAATTGTGCAATCGATGAGCAACGCTACGAATCGATTGACTTTTCTCACATTCGTGCTTCACACAAAGAACTGTATTCTATATCAAAAGAGGCGTGAAGCGTTCTACAAGAGAGAAGTCAATTAATATAACCTAGTCTAGGGCTGATTTTCGGCCATAATTAATAAAATAATTAACTTAAGAAAATATTAAAATAACCCTAAGAGTTTCCTAAAATAACTTAAGTAGAAAAGTTACTAAAAACGGAAATATAACAAAGGTTATGAACTTAAGAAACTCGGCTATACATGGGCTAGGGTGGTTCGGCATTAAGGACCCCAATGCACATGTATGTCTTCAATGTAGGCTCGGGGAGTTGAACCGTGCTCGAGAACAAGGCATGACTCACAAATAAGAAAGAGTCGCGTTGAAGCTTCTTAGCCCGGGCTCGAGTCATTGGTCCGTCTCCTAAGATGATTGGCGTGTCCGGAGGTGTAGAAGATGGTCTCGCATCACCGGAGGTGCGATGAACTGATCCTGGAGGTGTGTTTCGCAACCGCCGACATGGCTCTTCCCAATCTTCTGAAAATGACGAATTGAAGAAGATGGGGTTGATTTGAGGGGTATGTTGGAGGGGTATGTTTGTCCTTTCATGTCAATTAGTGGGGGCAAATGTGTCTTTTTTAGTGACTTCCATCCCATAAACTTTAACCCACAACCAAACACGAACGGGATTAAACTGACTTCAAAATTCCACCCGGTCCACCCCGAAATTTCATCCTCATCTATTCCACCCCCCAAAATCCATCCACATCCATCTACCCCTATCCCGTTGCCAAACACACCCTTAATACGTAATCATTAGTTAATGTGTCGTAATACAACATAAAAAAAATACAAAATATGATAATAACATCTTCATAAAGCTTTGAAAAAATAACAAAACCATACAATAAATTAATACATTAATAATTATGTATTTGAGCCTGATAATGAAATCTTTTGATCGATCATAGTCGACGGAGTCAGTGAATTATAAAAATGATACAGTTACAAAACTTTTTTTTTGATACAAGGTAATTAAGAGTTTGGGTGTAGTCAAGCTCTGCTGTCCCACCACCCAAGGGCGTCCTTCTGGACGAGAACCTGGAGCTCGGGATGAGAAACGGGAGGGTCATGATGGAGGATGTGCCAAAGATGCGCCACTTTGCCCGCAACCATATTAACCTCCCTGAACACATGGACGCAAGAGAAGGTATAAAAGTCCTTAATCAGCTTCTGAGCATCCGCCATTATTGATAGTGATAGCTCCACTCCCTTTGATGAAAATCGGAATTAGTTTCAAAGGATTTGACAAACAGTTTGTGTCAAAGGTCTTGAAGCTAACAACTGTGTTGATGAAACACAAAACCTGTACTTCATTATATTATGTCCGAATATTATATTATGTTATTATATGCTTCCATATTATTATTATATATTCACTAACCTTTCAGGAAGCTATTTGAATTATATCTCCTTCCTAAAGCGTTCATAGCTGAGAAAGATCAAATCGAGATCATGGCTTCCGGAGTTTCCAAAGATAGAAGATTGCGCTCAAGCCATGATCCTCTCTTAGCCGTTGGAGAAGATTCCTTCCTCAAGTGGCACCGATGATCTTCACTATATAAAGGAGATGAAGAAGAGAGAGAGGACTGACGTACTTCAAGAATATCATTGCACAATCAGCCCTCAAGTTTACGATCTCTTTTCAGCGTGTTCTCTCTACTTGTTCTTAAGAGTCTTATATTTTGTTTCAAAGCATTTGAGAGATACACAGTGAGCTTATAGGATATATTCAGAGAGAGTGTTATACTCGAGAGTTTATAACTCAGGAAGTGGGCACTAGGCTATTGATTCTCGAGAGTAAGAGGATTGTACTAGATAGCTGAGAGAGGTGGGGCTCTTCTAGATTGGTCTAGGACTCCAAGGGAACGTGAGTTGACTAGATTGCAATTTTATAGGAGAGAGGCTTCTTGGTGAGCAATTAGGATCCTAAACTTTGTGAATCAATAAAGCCTGTTGAATCCTAGGGTTGTGGAAGAACCCTAGGCGGGGACGTAGGCTAAGTTCGTGCCGAACCTCGTTAACAATTCGTTGCGTCCTTTATTTATTGCTTTACCTTATTTCCGCACTTGGTTCGATTGTTTAACTTTGTGATTCAGGTTTTCAGAGAAAAGACTAATTAAGTCTAATCTCAAAGGGTTTTGCACGAGCTTCAAAAGTCTTGAGACTATCTGCGAAAAACCGGCATACTCTATTCAACCCCCCTTCTAGAGTATTTCTATATTACTTTGTTTTATATTATCGAACCTTCAATTGGTATCAGAGCTTTACTCACTGTATTTGATCTAACAATCTTGTGAGTTTTCGATCATGTCTGGTGAAGCAAGCGGAGGATTTGCACAGGGAAGGTCCACGAGCACACCACCACTCTTTGTAGGAAACAACTTCGTCCACTGGAGATCCTTGATGAAAATGTTCATTATAGATCAAGATCTGAAACTTTGGAACATTATAGAGAATGGTCCGAAGATTCCTATGAAAGACGGACCTAGTGGAAGCAAAGTCGCGAAGACCAAGGCTGATTACATCCAAGCAGATCTTCAACTCGTCTCCAAAAATTACAGGGCCATTAACTTACTATATTGTGGTCTTAGTACTGATGAGTTTAACCGTATTTCATCTTGTAGGTCAGCTAAAGAGATTTGGGACAAGCTGGTCGTCACCTACGAAGGAACCAGTCAAGTGAAGGACACCAAGATCAGCATCTTCCTTCGAAAGTATGAACTCTTCAAAATGAAGCCTGATGAGTCCATTAAGGCCATGTTCACACGGTTCACGGAAATCACGAACAACCTTGACTCTCTTGGCAAGACCTTTGAGAATGTTGAGAAAGTGAGGAAGATATCGAGGTGCCTCCCAAAAGACAAATGGGGCCTGACAGTGACAGCCATAGAGGAAGCCCAAGATCTCACCACTCTACCCCTTGATGACTTGCTTGGGAAGCTGATCACACATGAGATGATTCTCAATGAAGACGATGGAGAACTTCCAGCAAGCACCAAGAACTTGGCGCTCAAGTTTAAGAAGGATGAGCCCAAAGATGTGTCTGATTATGAAGATGAGGACGATGATGAGGATGATCCCTTTGACCTCATTACAAGGGGTCTTTCTCGAATCCTCAAGATGAAGAAGCAATTCAACAACAAAGATGGATTAGAGTCTTCTAAATTTCGAGGTAAGTCTCAATACAACAAATATGACAAGAAGACTAAACCTTTGTCTTGTTTTGAATGTGGTGAAACAGATCATCTAGTGAAAGATTGCCCTCAAAAGAAGAAGAGTCAATTCAAGAAAGGTGACTCAGATTCTGATGATGAAAAGGCCAACCTTTGTCTCATGGCCATAGGAGATGAATCCCATGATAAGCAACTTGAGGTAACCGTAAGAGAGCTTATGGCAAGTCCAAAAGAGGTATTATCGGAATTCCTTTCTAATATGATTGCCAATGAAGAGAAACTTATTGCTCAAACTAACACTCTTATCAGGAAAACCGTGGACCAGGAAAGAACTATTGAGGAACTGTCTAGGCGGGTCAAAAGTCTTGAATCTTCTTATTCAGATCTTGACATTAAAGTCAAGACTCTTGACTCAGAGAAATCTGAACTCAAGCAAGATCTCTCGTCTCTGAGAAGTGAACATCATGACTTAGAAAACAAGAAGATCTCCCTGAATAATAAGATTCAAGACCAACAGACAGCCCTCATAAGTTTTACCAAGTCCAAGGGCACTCTTGATAGGATGTTGGGTGAGTAACAAAGTTCTCTAAACAGAAGTGGTATTGGTTACAACCCAAGGTTTTTAAAGAAGCAACACATTACCACTTTTGTGAAGGCAAAAGGAAGCAGAACCTCTCCTATATGTCACCACTGTGCGAGAAATGGACATGTAAGAGAGACCTGCCCCTATAGAAGAAAGGATCCTCATATTATTCGCAATACATTTCCTATTCACTTGAGAAAAGAACGGATAACGCAAGTTTGGGTCCCCAAAGGCACTATTTTACCAAATATGGTTTATCCCAATAAAGGATCTAAATTTGCTCACCGGTCTAGCCACAAAGGTTGATGTTTGTTTTGCAGGAGATCACCAAGGTGAAGGAGCATAAATGGATTATTGATAGTGGATGCTCGAGACATATGAGTGGGAAGAGTTCTCTCTTTCATGATCTAAAGGAGCAATCAACAGGAACAATCACTCTTGGTGACAAAGGAAAGTGTGACATCGTTGGTATTGGTAGCGTTGGGAGTGATCCTAACCATAGTATTAAAAATGTCTATCTTGTTAATGGTTTGAAGTATAATTTGCTTAGTTTTTCTCAATTATGTGATAGTGGCAATGATGTCAGATTTAACAAGAAAAGATGTCTAGTATGCAGAAAAGATACAGGTGAAGTTATACTAACTGCATATCGGTACAACAATATCTACGCTGTGAATGTTGATCAAGTGGCACAAGGAAGCTTAACCTGTTTAAAGGCTTTGACGGACGATCCAAAGCTCTGGCACAGGAGACTCGGTCATGTGAGTCCACATACACTACAGAAGCTTGTGTCCAAAGGGCTTGTAAGAGGACTACCTGAGATGGACTTCAAAGGTATTGATATGTGCAATGCATGCACACGAGGTAAACAAACACGTAGCTCTTTTAAACCCAAAAAGGTTGTAAGTTCTTCTAGACCCCTTGAACTTTTACATATGGATTTATGTGGTTCTATGCGAGTCAAATCTCCCAATGGTAAAAAGTACATGCTAGTTGTTGTTGATGATTTTTCTAGATATACTTGGGTTGCATTTTTAAAAGAAAAATCAGAGGCCTTATTTGAGTTTTCAAAACTTTGTAAGGAGTTGCAAACTTTAAGAAACGAGCCCATAGTGTCAATTCGGAGTGATCATGGTAGGTAGTTTGATCAACTTCAGTTTCATTTGTTTTGTGCTAAATATGGCATCTCCCATAATTTTTCTGCTCCTAGGACACCTCAACAAAACGGAGTTGTGGAACGCAAGAACCGCACCTTAGAGGATATGGCCAGGACTATGCTTTTAGAAAATGCATTACCTAAAACCTATTGGGCTGAAGCTGTTAACACAACTAACTATATTTTGAATCGTTGTCTTATTCGTTCCATCTTAAAGAAAACTCCTTATGAACTTTTCAAAGGCCGCAAACCACTTATATCTTACTTTAAACCCTTTGGCTGTACTTGTTTTGTTCATAACAATGGAAAAGATAACCTTGGGAAATTTGATGCGCGTAGTAATGAAGGTATATTTCTTGGCTACTCCACGAGTAGCAAAGCCTATAGAATCTTCAATAAAAGGACCCAGTTAGTTAAAGAAAGTATACATGTTATTTTTGATGAATGCAATGATGGTGCTTTGAGTGAAAGTGTTGCAGATATAGATCTTAACATCCATGAAGAGAACAAGGTGATGATGCTGCTACCAAGAACACAGAGAAGAGGAACATGCAGGAACAGATTCTTAACACTGAAGAATTGGCCCAAGGTGTTGAAGATTCGTCCAAAGCCCTTGGTGTCCAATCCAACAGTGTTGAGACGTCAGAAACTGCTGTAACTGAACCTAACAGGACCACGGAGTCAGATGTACCACAAGTCAATCCTACTGGTGTGACGAATCAAGGAGCTGAGACTAGCAAAAGGAAATTCAAATACTCCTCATCACACTCATTAAAGGATATCATTTATGACCCTACTTCTAGTGTTCAAACTCGTTCTAAACTGACAGATATTTGTGCTTTTCACGCGTTTGTTTCTCTTATTGAGCCAAAGAAGGTAGATGAAGCACTTCAAGAGCCAGACTGGATCATTGCTATGCAAAGTGAGCTTAACGAATTTGAAAGAAACGAAGTCTGGACCTTGAAGCCTAGGCCAAAGCATCAATCAGTCATTGGCACACGATGGGTATTTCGAAACAAGCTAGATGAGAATGGAATTTTCTGACATCATGTGCAGTGAATTCGAGATGAGCTTGATGGGTGAACTCAACTTCTTTTTGGGATTACAAGTTCATCATCCAAGAAAGGGATCTTTGTCAACCAAAGCAAGTACACTAAGGATCTCTTGAAGAAGTTCAAGATGGATCAATCCAAAGCAGCCAAGACTCCCATGAGCTCAACATTGTCTCTAGATCAAGACAAGACTGGGAAAAGTGTTAATCAAAAGGAATATCGAGGAATGATTGGATCTTTATTATATCTCACGGCTAGTAGACCTGACATCATATTTAGTGTTTGCATGTGTGCTAGGTTTCTAGCTGATTCTAAAGAATCTCACGTCGTGGCTGTGAAGAGGATCTTTCGATATCTCAATGGCACTAAGGAGCTTGGACTATGGTACCCAAAGCAAAAGGACTTCACATTAATTGGATATTCTGATGCAGATTTTGCAGGCTATAAGGTGGATAGGAAGAGCACATTAGGATGTTGCCAATTCCTAGGAGCATCCTTGATCAGTTGGCACTCAAAGAAACAAAACTCAGTCGCTCTATCCACTGCAGAAGCCGAATACATTGCAGCTGGAGCCTGTTGCTCCCAAATCCTTTGGATAGCTCAACAAATGCGAGATCTTGGCATCAACCTCAAAGGCATTCCAATTAAGTGTGACAATACAAGTGCCATCTCCATCATTAAGAATCCTGTTCAGCATTCAAGGACCAAACATATTGATGTAAGGCATCATTTCATTAAAGACCATGTTGAAAAAGGTGATGTGTCCATTTCGTTTATTTTGACTGATTATCAATGGGCTGACATTTTTACTAAGCCTTTGGCAGAGGATAGGTTCACCTTTATTAGATGTGAGATCGGAATGCTTAACAGGGATGCACTTTCGTAGGGGGAGCTTTCCCTTTACGAAAGATAAATTCTACTCAGTGTCAAGATCCTTGAACCTCATTTCAAAGGTTGTGAACTGAACAGTAGAGTAGATATAACGGATCAGATATTTGGTTGATATCTTATTAGATATTTGATCAAATATGATTTTAATGGATTTTAACCTTCTTTATATGTTATCTATTTTATTTTTCAGAAAAATCTTATTATCCGATTATATTTTTTTTGGAAATCATTTTAAAATCGGATAAATCTTTTCTTGCCTTTAAGATTTGAAAGGATCTTTTTGAATTTTGAATTGTTTTGGTAAGTCTGATTTTGGTGACTATTTTCACGCTCCTCCCTTTGTTGAAAGACAAAAAGGGGGAGATGGTTTGATGGTTTAGACTTTGAAACTGCCGTGAACCAAGGGTCTTGGAAGACCTTGTTTTATTTTACTTTGTTGGATGTTTCTATTTGGCTTTAAAAACTTATGATCCAACATTTGTCTAACCCATGCAGGTACTTAGTCCGATTGTGCTTATGATATATCTGTTTGACTAAGTTGCAGGGATGCACAGGTTTTGTCTTTCATCAAGGGGGAGATTGATAACTCTACTCCCTTTGATGAAAATCGGAATTAGTTTCAAAGGCTTTGACAGACAGTTTGTGTCAAAGGTCTTGAAGCTAACAGCTGTGTTGATGAAACACAAAACCTGTACTTCATTATATTATGTCCGAATATTATATTATGTTATTATATGCTTTCATATTATTATTATATATTCACTAACTGATATGCGATATGTTCTATAGCGCATTTAGTAGTTTTTGTCATCATTTACATGTCATTATGAGAGATATTTGTGTGAACTTGGTGATTCGGAACCTGTTGAAGAAGTTGAAGAAATCATGCAAGTTACAGAAGAGCTGAAGTGAAGAAGTTCGGAAGCAGCTGGAAGGCTGGTGAGTCTGGCGCGCCCGCGCTGCACCCGACGCGCCCGCGCTGCACCCGACGCGGCCGCGCTGCTACCCGGCGCACCCACGCTGCTAGGAGGAAGTGGCCGCGTCGATTCACCAGACAGAAGAAGCAAGTCAAAGGCTGGCGCGCCCGCGCTGCTATCTGGCGCGCCCGCGTCGGTCCCTGGAGTCGGATTCTTATCCGATTTTCCCTATCTTATTAATTTTAATATTATATTTTTACGGGATGTTAAACCCGACTTAATTAGTTTATATAGGCCGAGAAGGCAAGAGAGGAATGAGGTTATTTACCAGAGACGTAGTTCCCTTTTCTTCATCTCACAAACCCTATGGAGAACTAACTCTCCGTTGTTACACTTGGTTCTTTGAAGCCTTCGATTGATTTGGTTGTGAGTATTCTACTCTTGTTCGTCCTATGTTAATTGTTTCGATCTCCTGAGCTTATTGCTTGATTGCTTATTATTGGTTAATCTGGATTGATCACCTAGGTTTATCGATACTAGTCATATTGCTAGGGTTTCCAATTCCAGGTTTGGGGTTGTAGATTCACTGTAGCGAACACAATCACCATACGCGGGTTGCTTGTGGTAGATTGTGAAGGAGATTCGATTACAGGCTATTTTAACGGGTTGTTAGAATCGCTTGTATCTCATTATAATTCATGTTTGAATGCTATCGCTTTATTATTCGGTGAAGGTTTTCCCTTGTAATTTGGTGATAAGTGCTTTTAGGACTGGTAGGACTAAAAGCTATTACACGATCTGAATTGAGAACAATTACTGGACATTAGAACTTGAGATTCATAGAATGCGATGATGAACCATCTCAATTGTTGTGCGGATAATTACCTGGTGTGATACTTTTCCATCATATATTCGCAACCTCTTATTGCAACTTGTTCTGTCATTATCGCTTACACACAAAACTCCCCCTTGAATCGGTTACTTTTGGGTAATAATACTTGCTCTTACAATTGATTCTGTTTCCCTGTGGGTTCGACCCTAACTTACCTACTATACTTGTTATAGTTTGCATCTTAGGAATTTACTTTGATTTGGCATAACGACTTTAGGCCTGTCACTAACCTTTCAGGAAGCTATTTGAATTATATCTCCTTCCTAAAGCGTTCACAGCTGAGAAACATCAAATCGAGATCATGGCTTCCGAAGTTTCCAAAGATAGAAGATTGCGCTCAAGCCATGATCCTCTCTTAGCCGTTGGAGAAGATTCCTTCCTCAAGTGGCACCGATGATCTTCACTATATAAAGGAGATGAAGAAGAGAGAGAGGACTGACGTACTTCAAGAATATCATTGCACAATCAGCCCTCAAGTTTACGATCTCTCTTCAGCGTGTTCTCTTTGCTTATTCTTAAGAGTCTTATATTTTGTTTCAAAGCATTTGAGAGATACACAGTGAGCTTATATGATATATTCAGAGAGAGTGTTATACTCGAGAGTTTATAACTTAGGAAGTGGGCACTAGGCTATTGATTCTCGAGAGTAAGAGGATGATACTAGATAGCTGAGAGAGGTGGGGCTCTTCTAGATTGGTCTAGGACTCCAAGGGAACGTGAGTTGACTAGATTGCAATTGTATAGGAGAGAGACTTCTCGGTGAGCTATTAGGATCCTAAGCTTTGTGAATCAATAAAGCCTGTTGAATCCTAGGGTTGTGGAAGAACCCTAGACGGGGACGTAGGCCAAGTTCGTGCCGAACCTCGTTAATAATTCGTTGCGTCCTTTATTTATTGCTTTACCTTATTTTCGCACTTGGTTCGATTGTTTAACTTTGTGATTCAGGTTTTCAGAGAAAAGACTAAGTCTAATCTCAAAGGGTTTTGCACGAGCTTCAAAAGTCTTGAGACTATCTGCAAAAAATTGGCATACTCTATTCAACCCCCCTTCTAGAGTATTTCTATATTACTTTGTTTTATATTATCGAACCTTCAGATAGGATTGATGACCGCCAGACAATCACCTTCAACCTCGATACTCGAAATCCCGAGCTGGCGGGCTGCAACCAAACCCTGGTGAAAAGCCAAAGCCTCCGCCTTGAGAGCAGATGACTCCCCACAAAGCGAACCATGGAAGCAGACAATAGAACCACAATGGTCTCGAATTACAATCCCCGTACTCGCCACGCCAGAAGAACTGACAGCCGCATCAAAGTTCACTTTGAAAGATCCTTCCACTGGTTTTTTCCATCTTAAGTTTTTCCTTTTCCTTTGGGTTGGATGTGTTGGTTTTTCCTTGCGTTCCTCATCCTCCCAAAATATTTTTTTGGATTCTTTCCACTGTTTTAATTGATACCTCATATATTGTTCTTGTTTTTGTTTGTTTTTAAAGTTTTGGTCCTCCTCAAAGATAATCTTGTTTCTCATTGTCCAGATGCACCACCAGATAGTGGCTAGGTTTGTTTTCTGGCTTCTAGATAGTTTTTCAAATTCCTCAGTGGTCAATTGTTTTATGTTTCTATTCGCTGACCGTTACAAAACTCATAACAAGCTTGTAAATTTGAGCCTAATATTTGAATATAATTGAACCAAATTAATTTAATACATAATCATTATTTAAGGTTTCTTAAAATAACATATATATTATACATTATAATTTTGTAATGTATGATATAACCGGTATTTAATTTTGTAAACTAGATGTTCTTCATAATTTTAAATATATAATCTAACATTTTATACACTATGGTGGGAGGAGTTAAAAAGATATGTATAACTATTTTTGAAGTTAACCTTTTCCATATGCTAAAACTAAGAATATAGCCTATCAAATTTAAGGTATGGTGGCAGATGCTCTAACTTAATTGCAACAAACTTTGACATTTTGAAGTAGCATTGGACCTAGAAGTGCTCAACTTTCTTACAATTTTGATTGGTGCAGGGCTTGAAAATCGATTCATTTTCAACTTCAACTAATTTTCCTCTAAAAAAAAAGAAGTAAAGGTTCAAACTTTTGACTAGCAATAGAATAGTGATTACATTGCTCTTGATTTGCTTCCTTCACGTCTTTTTTTTAACAGAAAATAATTTGGCTTCAGGGACAAACCCTAACAGCCAAGAGTATCCATACGGATGAGACTACTTAGTGAAGAATTGTTAGGTGCGTATGGGCAGTGAAAGGCAAAATTCAGATGCGATAAACGATAAGTGATCCGCAACTTGATTTGCCTCACGATAAACATGACGAATCTTGACGGAAACAAAGAAGCCCAGCGAGACTAGACTGTCAGAGACAATCATTTCAGAGTCGCCAGTAGGCTTCCCAAGACCTTTCAGACTATTTATTATGGTGAGGTTATCACCCTCTATTTCTAGGTTAGTTATGTTTAGTTCTTGTGCGGTCATGATTCCTTTCCAAAAAATTTCCGAGCCAGCAACAGACGGAATGGGACAAGGTTCAGAACCGAAGAAAATCGGGGTGCCCTTGTGGTCTCGGATTATAAATCCATAGGAGCCTGAGCCAAAGGATGAGAGAGCTCCATCACAGTTGAGTTTGTACGTCCCAGGTTTCGGAGGTTTCCATTTTGTTTGTTTTCTTTTTTGGCATTTTGTATTTGGATATTGCATTCTTGGTTGTAAGTGATTTTCAAATGCTTCGATGTTTACAAAAACCCCTTTATCTAGAGAGAGAGAAATACAAGATGGGGAACAACCGAGATTGAATCTCAACCCCCCTGTATACAACAACAACAATCTCAACCTTTAATAGAGATAACCTCTCTAATTTGTACACAACAACAATAATTTCAACCTTTAATAGAGATAACCTCTCTGATTCTGTTGAATTCAACAGATGACAAAAACAATCAACCTACTCTAGTTACTCTCGTCTCTCTTCGATTGCTGGATCTGGTTTGTTCCAGGTCTTTTCTCTCCATTGAGACTTCTGCTCATCTCCCTTACATTGGGTTGTTTTGAGAAACTGAGTATCTAAATCACCATCAAGTTTAACCATTACCTTGGGATGTTTCCTGAAACTGAGTATCCAAATCTCCATCAAGATTAATCATCATAGACCACACCACCATCCAACCACCGTCATCACCATCTTCGGCCCCTGACACCGCCATCCTTCGCAGTCCGGATCTGTCTCTCCGGGCTTGATTCTGTTGACTTCAATCTCAATCACAGACTTCTGCTTCAATTTCATTTTCGAATCCTCCACCACCTGTGTGCACGATGGATCCTTTGTCGCCGGACCTGTCTCGCTCTTCTCTGGGCTTGATGTCTTGCGATTTCGAACTCAACCCCTGGTTCCGACTCTCTGTTCTCCCTTTTCTTCACCAGATCTAGATAGAACTCTCTAGGGGTTCTAGTTCTAATAGTAACCCTGTTGTGCATAGTAATGAAAACTTGTATACAAATGATGAAAACAATATGGTTGATTGGTCCATTCCTCATCAGAATATAGAGTCCATTTACAGAATTGGAATTATAGACTTTAAAACAGCCTTTAGTGTAAGAAGTCATGAAGAAACCATTAGTCTTAATAAAGAGCAACAATCTTTACAACTTTTATCCTCTTTATCATTAAATAAATATCAAACAAAAGGTTATAGATATATTCATCTAGGTTTAATACAAGTTGCTCTAAAACCGTTAGCCAGAAAAGGAATTGATACTCCTGTTTTTATAGCCTTAAGAGATGATAGACTTAAATCCTACAAAGACTCTTTAATAGCTATAATTCAAACAAACATATGCAATGGCCCAGTCTATTTTAATTGTTTCCCCAATTTTCATGTTGATCTTACAGACCCAAGAGTTACCCAGACACTAACCTTAGACGTAAAAATTCTAAAAGATAATTTTAAACAACTGTCAAAAATTTTTGCTATAATCTATAGAGTTCATTATAGACTTTTAACTTCTTTAACTGACCCAAAATGTTTAATCCCTCCTGTCCCAAGAGGAGAAACAACTTTACTTCAATTAGAAGCTGAAAAATCCACAATATTCACTCCTAAGCTTATTAAGTGGGATGATATAACAATCCCAACTACCTTAGAACTTGAACATGATTGTCCCCTAGATAATTTAGAAAAAAGAGATGTCTCAGAAATAACTGAGAATCCAGACGGAAAAGTACTTCTTAAATTTGGTTTCAGTAGAAGTTATTCAACTTTACCAAGACTAAGAAATAATTTATCTCCTAGATCTTCTTTTTCAGACTCCTTCTACACCGCTAGAAATACTAATTACAGTAGAAGAAATAAAAGTATAGATTTAGGAAGAAAAAACACAGAAGTAATCCTAGACTTCAATAGTCCTATACCTGATCAAATTATTGACCCTATAGACCAAACACCATCCTCTCCTACAG
Source organism: Persicaria maculosa (assembly GCA_963922045.1). Lineage (NCBI taxonomy): Eukaryota > Viridiplantae > Streptophyta > Magnoliopsida > Caryophyllales > Polygonaceae > Persicaria > Persicaria maculosa. The sequence goes on along the minus strand of OY998252.1, from coordinate 22,428,634 downwards.
ATAGTGAAATGAATAGATATTCTTCAATAAATGTTATTACGAACTCCACCTTCACGATAAATAAAGAATATCTTAGAACTGACTTTAATTCAAGAAAAAAACAAAGATAAAAGAAATTGGTTCCTAAGTTTTGAAGAAAGTCATAGAAATAAAATTAGAGAAATTTGGTATTCTGAAATGGAGAAAACTCAATGTAATATTCTTTTCTTCACTTGGTTCAAATATTATCTTAAGAAAAACGGAATAGAACACCCTTTTAATTATAAGTCTATAGAAGTACAGACTAGACTTACCAAAACTTGGAACATTCTACCAGAGGGAATTGTTCATTCCATCCACCCTCCTCTCAAAGGAATAAAAATTAAAACTGAAGAAGGAGAAATAACAGGAGAACCATTTAAAAATGATAGGATGAATACCTCAGATAATAGAACTTGTACATTAGAAGACGTTAAAAAGGTTTATCAACAAAATAATTATTCTAATCAACTTCTTCATACTATAGCCTCCCAAGTAGAACTTGTTCACGAAAAGATAGCAATTGAAGATCCTAAGTTTCCTAGAAGTATTTCTAGACCGCATTTTCAAATTCAAGGAATTCCAAAAGACACTTTAAAAAATGTTTCACTAAGTTCACCTTTAACTCTAATTGACAGAATAAACCTAAAATTAGACAAAGAAAAACAAATACAATGTATAAACAAACAAAATAGTGAATCCTCCTCCAACTATCCTACTACTGAAGAATCTACTGATAATTCAGAAGATTCAGATAATGAGAAAATAATTCATAATATTGAAGCGAATTTTAAAGACGACTCTTTAGAGATAAATAAAATGAGAAGAAATAAAAGGGGATTTCAAAGGTATTTTCAAAGACATAGAGGAATTAATAGAAATATGGACACCAGGAACTTTTATTCTAGACCTACTCCTCCAGATATTCAATATGAAGAAAGATCTAAATTTAGATCTACAGACTATAATGGACAAAGCATTTATGAATGGAATATAGATGGGAAATCAGAAGGAGAAATCCTAAATACTCTGCAAGAAATGGGAATGGCTAATATAGCCTATAAGTGTTCAGATAAAAGTGACCAAGTTTGTGTATCCTTGATTGTTACTGGATTCACAGGACAACTAAAAAATTGGTGGGACAATGCCCTAACTTACCAACAAAAAGAAGAAATCTTAAATTACAAAAAATCCATGCTAAACTAGTATCTTTGTGAAACCTAAGAGGTCTGGTAAAAGGTTTATTTAGAGAATGCTTACAATAATAATCATAAGTAACTCTTGCGAGATCTGGGTAAATATCATCAATAGCACCAAAGTGATACCACCAATGATAGAACCATACTGGAATATTGTCATTGCATCTTCTGTCAAAGAAGATGAACCAAGAATGACTATAGGGTCTTAGCAATAATGTGTAATACCAAGCATTTTTGTAGTCTATGTAAGAGTAGCCAGGAAGGGCTTGAGGAACTGTAAAGGGTTTAAGATCCCAAGGGCTACTCCAGTCGGAAACAGTGAGGACTTGAAGAATCTTTATTTTAGAGAAGTTGATCTTTTTTGTATCCGACTCACACATTCTGTGGATGATTTCAGCAGAACCAAAGTCGATGAGGATGAGCTCATAGAATCTTCTAGTCTTTCTTAAATCATCTGGAAACCATTGGAAGTCTGTAGGGAAGAGTTTGGTAATAAAAGGTTCTATTTGTGTTTGTGACAGGACTTCATGTTCTGGGGTAAGGTAGACTTCTTGTATGGGATTTTGTTTTGTAACATATCTGAAATAAGGAGTGTCTCTTTTGGGAATTGCCTTAGCAGGAGTTTTTGGACTAAAAAGAACTTCTTGATATGAGAGAGGAGGAAATTCTGAAAGAGATTGGAACTGATTTTGAGTTGGGACAATTGCTGAACTTGTAGGAACAAGCTCATAATCTTGTGGGATCTGTTTTCTGCTACTGGATTCCATTAGAATGGAATACTTCGAAATCTCTTATCTGCAATTTGTAATCTTTGGTCAATAACCAATATTAGATTAAAATCTGGATCTCCACGTAATATAGATAGTCTGAGCATTGTACGGAGAAATGGTATTTGTAACTCTTGCTCTATCTGTTCTCTCAATGACTTGAAATGAGGATTAATAATGATAGTCTTCATTTAAAAATCTGTATAAATTCTTTTGTAAGAAGGCAGTTGATAATGGAAATATTTATCAGAATGGAATTTTATTTAATCTCTTTCTGGCTTCTAATTTTAATTTCTTAAGAAAATCAATCATTTCTTGATTAGGATAGCCATGGAGGATTGAAATGTCTATCACATCTTGTACTGCGGGAATCCATAAATCTTGTTTAATCTTCTCCTTCCATGTTTTATAAATAAATTTCATTGTGCTGTTTTTCCCTGTAAAAATTCTCTTGTAAGAAAATCAGGTAAGGAATTTTGTTCTCCTTTTATAAATTCTATTTCAAAGTCAAAGACTGAAACTATAGCTTGCCATCTAGCAAAAAATTGTTTAGAAACTAAATTTTGAACATCTTTTTGTAAAATCTCTTTAGCAGATTTGCAATCTACTCTAAGTAAAAATTTCTTATTGTAAAGATCGTCTTGAAATTTTGAAATACATAAAACTATAGAAAGAACTTCTTTTTTAACAGTACTATAATTCTTTTGTGGTCCAGACCAAACACCAGAATAGTACCTAACTAGAGTTTCTTTAGTTTGTTCTTGGAGTCTTTGCTTTAATATTCCTCCATAGCCTATTTCTGAGGCATCTGTTTCGACTATCATAAATGCAGATGGATGAGGAATATTAATACACGGCAGAGTTTTTACCTTTTCTTTTATCATACGAACGATTTTAGTATGTTCTTCTGTCCATGGGGTAGGATTTTTCTTTAGTCTTTGAAATAGAAGAGTACATATTGTTCTAAGATTAGGGAAGAAGTCTGAGATGTAATTTAAACATTCTAAGAATCTTTGAAGTTGTGTTTTATCTTTTATTTCATCTGGAAATTTATTGGAAAATTCTATACTTCTGTTTATAGGTCTTATGGTTTGTTGATAAATATTATGTCCTAAAAATCTTATCTTGGTTTGAAATAATTTTATTTTTGGGGCTGAGACTGCTAGACCATTTTTCTTTATGACATATAGGAAAGTATTTAAATGTTTAAAATGTTCTTCTATGGTTTTAGAGAATATTAAAACATCATCTATATATACTATTATAAATTTGGAGTATGGATTAAATATATCGTTCATAATTTTTTGAAATTCCGAAGGTGCATTTTTTAATCCAAATGGCATTACATTCCATTCGTAATGTCCAAAGGGAACTGTAAAAGCCGTTTTGTATCTATCTTCTTCTATTATTTGTATTTGCCAAAATCCACTTTTCATATCAAATTTTTAATATATATTAGAGTCAAAAAGTCTGTTAAGTAAATCTCTTTTATTTGGTATAGGATATCTTATCCATTGCAAAGCCTTATTAAGTGGTTTATAATTTATAAAAAGACGAGGTGTTCCTCTTTCCTTTTCCGCTTGGTTATTTACGTAAAAGGCTGCACAACTCCATGGAGACTTTGATTCTCTAATTAAGTTTTTAGTTAACAGAGACTTTATTTCTTCTTTACAGTAATTTAATAATTCTAAGTTCATTTGTATTGGTCTGGCTTTAGTAGGAATATTGATTTCTTTAAATTCTTTTTCATAAGGTAAAGTTACTTGATGTCTTTTTCTTTCCCAAAAAGCTATTGGGGAATCTGAACAAACTGATCTTTTAAAGAGTTCTTCAAGCTCTTTTATTTTTATCTGTAGATTAGGATTCACTAATTTTTCTTCTATTTTAAGATTGCAAATCTCTTTGGTTAAAGAGTTAATTAATGACGACTTTCTTGTGATGAGGTTTATTTTCTTTATTATTGTTGAGGACTGGAGTAAAGTGACATCTGAGTGTGTAACGGGATTAAGAAATTTAAATGTTAATTTGGTTCCCATTACTTTAGTATGAACACCATGTCTGTTAACTTTAAAAGGATAGATCTGTGTTAAAAAAGGTGTTCCTAATATAACCTCTTGTGCTAAGTCTTTTACCATTATAAAAGTATTTTTAAAACAATATCCATTGTTACAAACAGATGTACTGGGGATTTTGTAATTAAGTTTCATTTTTACACCATTTGCATTTTGTAGCTTTTCTGTAGTTTCATGATAATATTTTGATGGAATAATCCCTTCGCAAATGCAATTGAGGTCAGCTCCGCTGTCTAATAGAGCGATAGTATTAAGTACGAAATCTTCAACTTTTATGGTTATATGAACATACCATTTTTGAAAGTTTATTTGATCAATAACATTTATGAAAGTATCGTCATTAATATTAATATCTTCTTTAGATCTAATATTAGAGGATGAGTCTGAATATTGTTCATCACTACCATGTCTATTTTATTCAAGATGAGCAATTCTAGTTTCTAATTCTAAGTCTTTGGCTTCATGTAGAATAAGTTGTTCTTGTAAAGCATTAACTTCTTTCTTCAAATTATTAACTTCAGCCTGAAGGTCTTTAGTAGTTATAGAGGAGAATATACTTGATGAGGGTCTTTTGCTTATCAGCTCTGATACCAATTTGGACATCGACCAAAGGTTAGAGGATGAGGGTCTTTTGCTTATCAGCTCTGATACCAACTTCAGCTTGCTGCTCCTCGACATCAACCACAGGCTTGTCGAGATCGACAAGGGTCTTGTCGACCTCGAGTTGGGTTGTCGACCTCGGGTTGCTGGTCTGTGCAGCGGAGTCCGAGCTCAGCTTCTGGTCTTGGTCGAGTAGAGGCTTGTCGACATCGAGTACGGGCTCCTCGAGGTCGACCAGGTTCTGCTCTGTCTCGAGTTGCTGCTCTGCCTTGCTTTGCTGTTTCCCGACCTCTGGCTTGTGTAGCTGATGCCCACTCCTCAGTTTGATAGCTGCGACGTGTCCGGTCTTCCCTTTAGGATTTGGTTCTGTTTGCCCAGGGAGCTGTCCGGACGGTCGTGGGATCTGTGCAGCGATTTGTCCCATTTGAGTCTCAATGCCCTTTTTCCAGATATCCAGCTCTACAAATTTTGTGTTGACATGCTGGAGCTGATTGTTGATGGTGTTTGTAGCCTGCAGGTTCTGTGCATGATTCCGACGCATCTCCTCAAGGATTAGCTGCAGATCATCCTTCTTTTGATCTCTTTCTGGATGCCCTGGGGCTCTGTAGGGTGGGGGATTCCTAGGAGGGCCTTGGTTCCACTGAGGTTGATAGAACCTTTGATCTCCCATGTAGCGATTTGGACCCCCAGCATAGGCTGCTTCCTCATGTGTCTCTGCCATTCTGACTTGCTCAGTGTGTGGGCACTCAGTAGTGGTGTGCCTCTGTGATCCGCATTCAATGCAAGGCTGATTGACAGATAGATATTTGAGTTGCTTGAGGAGCTTGCGATTCTGGTCCCTGTAGAACTGCTCCCTGACATCTGGGTCAATCTCCTTTGCTGGCTCATAGAGTGGCATAGATGGTGCTGGCCTAGCACAGGCGTTCTCATCATAGTTTGCAGAAGTCCCATACTTGTTGTCATATGCCGTGAGTTTGTCCAGCACACCCCATGCGTCTATTGGTGGCATCGTCAGGTACTCATATCGAGTGTACTGATTGATCCTGTCCTTAGTGACTTGGTCAAGAGAGTTGAAGAAGATCTCCTGAATGACGTAGGGTGGCTGTCCATGAGTAGGGCAAGATCGCAGTAGTTCCTTGTACCTTTCCCATGCCTTTGCTAGCGGCTCCCCAGGCTTTTGTTTGAAAGCTGTGATATTTTGGCGGAGGAATGCTGTCTTGGCAGGAGGGAAGAATTTGTTGAGAAACTCTTGCTCTACTTGTGCCCATGTTGTAAGGGATCTTGGTTTTAGTCCTTCTAGCCACTTCAGTGCAGGTCCAGCGAGCGACCAGCGGAAAGCTTTCATCTTGACATATTCCAGAGTTGTACCTTCAGCAAGAGTACGGCACATGTCATGAAAATTGGTAATATGTTCAAGAGGGCACTCATTAAATCTTCCATGAAAAGCATTGTTTTTAAGTTCTATAAGAAACTGAGTGCGAATTTCAAAAGAGTTTTCAGGGATTAGAATCGCCGATTCAGGCACGACGAGAGTTGGATGCATATAATCCTCTGCTGTAGTTGGATATTGGGCAAGCTCAGCTTCTGCTTGCTCCCTTGCTGCTTTCTCTTGCTCCTTCGCTGCCCTTTCATTGGCGATAGCGGTGTCCTTTTCGGCTAGCTCCCTTGTAAGCCTGGCAATCAGTTGTTCTTGTGTTTCAGCGGCCGCCATGGCTCTTTGTAGTTTAGCTCTGATGTGTAGAAGGCGCTCTGGTTCTTCTAAGCCGTCAAACTCAGGTGGTTGACCAGAACGGCGCATACACCTGTAAAGTAACTCAAAGCAGACGTGAGATTTAACTACCTAAGGCGCGAATGATAGCTTCCCCGGCAACGGCGCCAATTTGACGATAGTTGGAAATCGAGTATGAAATATAACAAAATAAATCAAACCAGATTCTGTCCCTTGCAAATAATTACAAGACCTCCTCCTGATGTAGCAGCGGGAAGTCAGGATCGATCCACGAGGAAGCGTGTCAGCGGATCCTAGGTAGCGGATAAATCTCACAGTCAGAAGTCGACAACAGGGGTACTCGACCTCGACTAAGGGCTAGTCGACAGAAGATCGGACAGTCGAACACAGCGCAGCAGCTCGGCAAAGGGTGGTCGATCTCGACGAGACCCATCGAGTAGCCTTCGTCTGGGTCGAGTAAGTCTGGTCGAGTTCCTGCACACAGTAAGCTACGGCGACTCTAGGTCGAAGATCAGTAGTCGAGGTCGACCAGGGTGTGGTCGAGATCGACGAGGGCAGAAAAGTAAAACGAAAACGAAAGAAAGTAAAAACAAATGCTTTGGGGTTTCAACTAAACTTTAATGTAAAAGAACTTCCAAGATTGGGGTTTGCAACAACAATAACCAAACATGCATAAGGTAGAACCAAACAGATTATCATATAATTCGCATTAAAGGACTAAGCTTTCGCCTTTTCCAACAATTAGACAACTCTCTCAAGAAACCCTAATTGTCTCTACCGATTTTATGTTTATAATCCAAGTGGTTAACATGGATCTCCATTAGATGGGCAATAAACACATCAACAAGTAGGAAAATGCTCGAAACATGATAAAGGTCGGATTTTTACCTCAAATATGCATGGCTATCATCGGGCTCGCCCCAACCCTAGAAGTGGGTGGACTACTCGCGCTTCATCATCATTAAAGACATCAATAATAAAAGGAAATAAACTTGTATTAAAAATAAAATAGAGCTTACAACCAAAGGAAGTCAATTCCGCTCTCGCTTCACAAAACTCCTCTTGGCCACTCACTCTCTCTCTCTCCTACTACTTCTCCTACTGAAAATTGAATGAATGAAAAACCAGCCCCTAGGGCTTTATTTATAGTCTTCATTCCCTAGCTATTCTAGGATAGAATCTCCTATCTATATCTAAAATTATATCTAAAAGCTTTAATGATAAATAAAATGCTTAATGGAATTAAATCTTAAAAGGAAAAGATAAAACTAAACTAGGTAAGTCTTCATGTCTTGATAGATCTCCTTTCCTTGGATAGAATCGATCAACTTTGGATAGATCTTCGGCCATCTCGAGTTCCTTCACGCCCAAGCAACTCCAAGTCTACTCGGACTGCTCAAGTCGACTCGTCTGCGGAAACTGGGCTACTCGACATCGACAAGGGTTAGTCGACCTCGAGTAGGATTCGTTGTCGTCTTGGCTTCTCGGCTAGCTCTGCTCGATGTGGCTCGGAATTGGTTCCCGGTGCTCGTCGACCTCGACAAGCCCTAGTCGACCTCGAGTAGAAAAGTCCTGTCGACTAGGTCTTCTCGGGTAGGTGTGCTCGACAAGCCTGGATCTGGGTTCACGGGCGTCGTCGATCTCGACAAGAGCTCCTCGAGATCGACTAGGGTGTGGCCTTCTGTGGTCGAGCAGCTTCTCCTCGGCACGGACTCGGACTGGCGTTGTGGGGCTCGTCGACCTCGACTAGAGCTTTGTCGAGATCGAGTAGGGTTACTCGGCATCCTCGTCCTCGGCTTCTCGGTCAGCTTCTCTCCTTGTCGACTCCGGGTGTGGCGCTGGGCTTTGTCGATCTCGACCAAGGTCTTGTCGAGATCGAGTTGACTTCCAGAGCTGGGTGGTCTGGCTCTCTCGATCAGGCTCTGTTGACCAAGGCTGCTCGGACAAGCTCGTCGAAATCGAGTAAGGGCTACTCGAGGTCGAGTAGTCTGGTTTCTCGGCTCGATTCGACTGGTTCCGTTGCTGTTTTGACCTTGGATTTCTGTAGCTGTTTTCTGAGCTTTTCTGACCTTCTGTAGAATTGCTGTAAAACGCCTCGAATTCTGCGATTTAAACAGAAACTGGTGTAGATTCCATAATTTGGCAAATAAAAAATAACTACACAGATTCTGTACTATCTTAACCCAAATGAATGCAGAAATTGATATAAAAGTTACTGTAAAACATGGCAGATTCAGCTCACAACAAACACCCCATACTTAAGCTTGCTAGTCCTCAAGCAATACTTTTAATTGTCATTCAGGGGAAGAATTAAAACTCTCAACATCTTAGATTCATTTTCATATGTCCCTGCAATCAATTACCATCCTCGAAAAGGTACTAGTGTCACAGATCCATGTATGTGTAATTATATAAAAGCAACATCTACTCACAAAAGGAGGGTTATGCAAAACATTCATTCGTGACAAAGCATTAATAATCAAGAGGACTTTAATTTAAGCTCAAATAAGGAGTAGATTTGTAAAAGGCTAAAGGTGGGCAATTTTTGGCAATGTGGTGCTAATGATCCGGGGAAATGGAGTATTTCCAAATTGAATTTCCACATTCCTTCTTTTTGAGATTCATCACCTTTCATAATGCTTTTTTTCAATAATAATGCTTTTACCTCTCTAACCTCAGCACTGCCTTCTCGCGAGTCGCAAACATGGGTGTCATGAATGGCCCCGGATACTTAGTGCGTCGGACTCCTCACAATGTGTCCCATCTCTCCAAACTATTATCTCAGAGAGCAGGGTCAATCTACCTTTATCTCCTGAGGTGATTGGATTTTCTTTCACTCATTAAATTTTCCATATATTCAAAACACTTTCCCTCCAAACTTCAATAACGATAACGACACAAACACCATATAGCAATCTCCATAATGTAACATCATTCTCAACATAATCCCCGGATAAGGTAAAGAAATGGAAATATTTAGAACATGTGGAGCAATCTTTGAAATAAGGCATAATATGGCTTTTGTGATGCGTAAGTATAGGTAAGGCTAGGAATATAACAATATGAGCATTATATGGAAATATAAAGTCCTCCATCCTCTTATCATGCAACATGTCAAAAGCAACATCAAATTTTACCTCCTTTCATGGTTTTCAATAAAATAATGCACTTCATTGTGACTTCCCTTTACTAGGCAATTTCATGCTATATCTCTAATGAATCCAATTTTGCATCGTCGAGTTCAATATAAAGCTTCCATGACATTATTTCAAAAATTTTCAATGGGGGTCATTTTTCAAAATTTTGGAAAACATGCATATAAGCATATAAATCAACAATGCATTCCAAAATAGCCATGTAGCAATTCAAAGAAATAATGCACACATCATGTCAAATATGATCAAATTCAAAGAAATATGCATGTCAAATATGATCAAATTTTGCATGAAGTAAGCCCTTCCCCCACCCCATACTTAAAATTTACAGTGTCCCCACTGTATAAAATCAAATAAAAACAAGAGTAAAGGAAGGAACTCACAGGATAAAGCATCGAGGAGGCAAATCAGTCTAGGTCGAGTAGGTTGCTTGTCGATATCGAGTACGGTCTACTCGATCTCGAGTAGCTTCGTCTGCGTCCAGTGGTTTCTGAAGTCGAGGAGCGTCTGGGCTTGTCGATGTCGAGTTGGCCTACTCGAGATCGAGTACTTCTGGGCTGCTCCTCTTCGTCGTCGTCGACTTGGCCTTCGTCGATTCTGACTGGTTTTCAGGGACTTCTTATTCCACTTTTCGCGATCTTTATATGCTTGCCGACCTACAAGTGTTAGATTCCTCACCAAAAAACGAGACTATCCATATGAAGTTCTTAAAAAGACATAAAACCTAAAAAAAACAAAAACAAAAACCAAAAATCAAAAATCAAAAAGTCCCAAAAGTTCATAAAGTCTATATACATGTTCTAGATTTTAGAGTCGCTAGGCCGACTTCTCCGTTTGTGCTCAAGGAGGACCATTATTGTGGGGCCCACTCATGCTTGGCCCTTCTCCTGGATCATCTAGGTCCCGATGGTAGTATGCAAGCTCAGCTGAAAGGTGGTTGCTTGCATCATCTCCTTTCCCTTTCTTCTTCTTCTTTGTAGCCTTTAATTTCTGCAAATTCTCTCGCCATGGTGTCTTAGCTCCCTTTAAATCGTTGAAAATTTTACTTATGGACTGAGGGGGAGTAGAATTCATACCTGCACTTACCTGTTCGGACCCAAAAAAGAAATCTTTGGGCTTGGGTCTACTCGATGTCGAGTACTGCTGGTCGAGATCGAGTACAGGGACCCCATACTTAGGCTCCTGGCAAGTTTCTGGATCAGTGATGGTGGTCGAGATCGACAAAGGTTGGTCGAGGTCGAGTAGAGCGCTTGTCGAGGTCGAGTAGGGCTTGTCGACCTCGAGTACAGTTTTGGCTCCTTCCTCCGCTGTTTGCTTGGTCCTGTCGATGCTGATGCTTTTCACCTCCAGCCATGAAACTTCCTCCTTTGCAGGGCCAAAAGAGAAATCCAAAACCTCATCGCCTATGGTGAAGGTGAGCGACCTATTCTTGACACTAATTCGGGCATCTGCAGTAGCTAAGAATGGTCTACCAAGAATAATAGGGCTAGTAGGATCTTCAGCACAATCAATGATAAGGAAATCAGCTGGAACAAAGAATTTACCAACCTGGACGGGGACATTTTCAACTATACCTGTAGGGATGACCACTGTGTTGTTAGCCATGTATAATTTAGCATCCACAGGTTCTATGCATCCTATCTTGACCTTCCGCCAGATTGATAAAGGCATGATGCTCACACTTGCTCCTAAATCGCATAAGGAATCATATTTATATTGTCCAAAACCCACAGTAACAGAAAACTTACCAGGGTCAGGCCTCTTTTCAGGGAAGTGGAGTACTTTGCATTCGCCTGCGATCTCTGAGATGGATCGCTTCTTGCTCAGGATTTCCTTCAGAAACTTGACATATCCAGGCATCTCTTGCAGGGCTTCTGTAAAAGGAATAGAAACAATCAGTTCTTGCAACATATTAACAAATCTGGTAAACCTACCTGCAGTGGGATCTTTCTGTGCTTTTGAAGGGAAAGGCAGTGGCTTTTTTTGCTTCAGAGCTAGATCAGCTGTCGGAGATGCTGCAGAGTCGTCGACCTCAGCTTGCTGCTCCTCGACATCGACCACAGGCTTGTCGAGATCGACAAGGGTCTTGTCGACCTCGAGTTGGGTTGTCGACCTCGGGTTGTTGGTCTGTGCAGCGGAGTCCGAGCTCAGCTTCTGGTCTTGGTCGAGTAGAGGCTTGTCGACATCGAGTACGGGCTCCTCGAGGTCGACCAGGTTCTGCTCTGTCTCGAGTTGCTGCTCTGCCTTGCTTTGCTGTTTCCCGACCTCTGGCTTGTGTAGCTGATGCCCACTCCTCACTTTGATAGCTGCGACGTGTCCGGTCTTCCCTTTAGGATTTGGTTCTGTTTGCCCAGGGAGCTGTCCGGACGGTCGTGGGATCTGTGCAGCGATTTGTCCCATTTGAGTCTCAATGCCCTTTTTCCAGATATCCAGCTCTACAAATTTTGTGTTGACATGCTGGAGCTGATTGTTGATGGTGTTTGTAGCCTGCAGGTTCTGTGCATGATTCCGACGCATCTCCTCAAGGATTAGCTGCAGATCATCCTTCTTTTGATCTCTTTCTGGATGCCCTGGGGCTCTGTAGGGTGGGGGATTCCTAGGAGGGCCTTGGTTCCACTGAGGTTGATAGAACCTTTGATCTCCCATGTAGCGATTTGGACCCCCAGCATAGGCTGCTTCCTCATGTGTCTCTGCCATTCTGACTTGCTCAGTGTGTGGGCACTCAGTAGTGGTGTGCCTCTGTGATCCGCATTCAATGCAAGGCTGATTGACAGATAGATATTTGAGTTGCTTGAGGAGCTTGCGATTCTGGTCCCTGTAGAACTGCTCCCTGACATCTGGGTCAATCTCCTTTGCTGGCTCATAGAGTGGCATAGATGGTGCTGGCCTAGCACAGGCGTTCTCATCATAGTTTGCAGAAGTCCCATACTTGTTGTCATATGCCGTGAGTTTGTCCAGCACACCCCATGCGTCTATTGGTGGCATCGTCAGGTACTCATATCGAGTGTACTGATTGATCCTGTCCTTAGTGACTTGGTCAAGAGAGTTGAAGAAGATCTCCTGAATGACGTAGGGTGGCTGTCCATGAGTAGGGCAAGATCGCAGTAGTTCCTTGTACCTTTCCCATGCCTTTGCTAGCGGCTCCCCAGGCTTTTGTTTGAAAGCTGTGATATTTTGGCGGAGGAATGCTGTCTTGGCAGGAGGGAAGAATTTGTTGAGAAACTCTTGCTCTACTTGTGCCCATGTTGTAAGGGATCTTGGTTTTAGTCCTTCTAGCCACTTCAGTGCAGGTCCAGCGAGCGACCAGCGGAAAGCTTTCATCTTGACATATTCCAGAGTTGTACCTTCAGCAAGAGTACGGCACATGTCATGAAAATTGGTAATATGTTCAAGAGGGCACTCATTAAATCTTCCATGAAAAGCATTGTTTTTAAGTTCTATAAGAAACTGAGTGCGAATTTCAAAAGAGTTTTCAGGGATTAGAATCGCCGATTCAGGCACGACGAGAGTTGGATGCATATAATCCTCTGCTGTAGTTGGATATTGGGCAAGCTCAGCTTCTGCTTGCTCCCTTGCTGCTTTCTCTTGCTCCTTCGCTGCCCTTTCATTGGCGATAGCGGTGTCCTTTTCGGCTAGCTCCCTTGTAAGCCTGGCAATCAGTTGTTCTTGTGTTTCAGCGGCCGCCATGGCTCTTTGTAGTTTAGCTCTGATGTGTAGAAGGCGCTCTGGTTCTTCTAAGCCGTCAAACTCAGGTGGTTGACCAGAACGGCGCATACACCTGTAAAGTAACTCAAAGCAGACGTGAGATTTAACTACCTAAGGCGCGAATGATAGCTTCCCCGGCAACGGCGCCAATTTGACGATAGTTGGAAATCGAGTATGAAATATAACAAAATAAATCAAACCAGATTCTGTCCCTTGCAAATAATTACAAGACCTCCTCCTGATGTAGCAGCGGGAAGTCAGGATCGATCCACGAGGAAGCGTGTCAGCGGATCCTAGGTAGCGGATAAATCTCACAGTCAGAAGTCGACAACAGGGGTACTCGACCTCGACTAAGGGCTAGTCGACAGAAGATCGGACAGTCGAACACAGCGCAGCAGCTCGGCAAAGGGTGGTCGATCTCGACGAGACCCATCGAGTAGCCTTCGTCTGGGTCGAGTAAGTCTGGTCGAGTTCCTGCACACAGTAAGCTACGGCGACTCTAGGTCGAAGATCAGTAGTCGAGGTCGACCAGGGTGTGGTCGAGATCGACGAGGGCAGAAAAGTAAAACGAAAACGAAAGAAAGTAAAAACAAATGCTTTGGGGTTTCGACTAAACTTTAATGTAAAAGAACTTCCAAGATTGGGGTTTGCAACAACAATAACCAAACATGCATAAGGTAGAACCAAACAGATTATCATATAATTCGCATTAAAGGACTAAGCTTTCGCCTTTTCCAACAATTAGACAACTCTCTCAAGAAACCCTAATTGTCTCTACCGATTTTATGTTTATAATCCAAGTGGTTAACATGGATCTCCATTAGATGGGCAATAAACACATCAACAAGTAGGAAAATGCTCGAAACATGATAAAGGTCGGATTTTTACCTCAAATATGCATGGCTATCATCGGGCTCGCCCCAACCCTAGAAGTGGGTGGACTACTCGCGCTTCATCATCATTAAAGACATCAATAATAAAAGGAAATAAACTTGTATTAAAAATAAAATAGAGCTTACAACCAAAGGAAGTCAATTCCGCTCTCGCTTCACAAAACTCCTCTTGGCCACTCACTCTCTCTCTCTCCTACTACTTCTCCTACTGAAAATTGAATGAATGAAAAACCAGCCCCTAGGGCTTTATTTATAGTCTTCATTCCCTAGCTATTCTAGGATAGAATCTCCTATCTATATCTAAAATTATATCTAAAAGCTTTAATGATAAATAAAATGCTTAATGGAATTAAATCTTAAAAGGAAAAGATAAAACTAAACTAGGTAAGTCTTCATGTCTTGATAGATCTCCTTTCCTTGGATAGAATCGATCAACTTTGGATAGATCTTCGGCCATCTCGAGTTCCTTCACGCCCAAGCAACTCCAAGTCTACTCGGACTGCTCAAGTCGACTCGTCTGCGGAAACTGGGCTACTCGACATCGACAAGGGTTAGTCGACCTCGAGTAGGATTCGTTGTCGTCTTGGCTTCTCGGCTAGCTCTGCTCGATGTGGCTCAGAATTGGTTCACGGTGCTCGTCGACCTCGACAAGCCCTAGTCGACCTCGAGTAGAAAAGTCCTGTCGACTAGGTCTTCTCGGGTAGGTGTGCTCGACAAGCCTGGATCTGGGTTCACGGGCGTCGTCGATCTCGACAAGAGCTCCTCGAGATCGACTAGGGTGTGGCCTTCTGTGGTCGAGCAGCTTCTCCTCGGCACGGACTCGGACTGGCGTTGTGGGGCTCGTCGACCTCGACTAGAGCTTTGTCGAGATCGAGTAGGGTTACTCGGCATCCTCGTCCTCGGCTTCTCGGTCAGCTTCTCTCCTTGTCGACTCCGGGTGTGGCGCTGGGCTTTGTCGATCTCGACCAAGGTCTTGTCGAGATCGAGTTGACTTCCAGAGCTGGGTGGTCTGGCTCTCTCGATCAGGCTCTGTTGACCAAGGCTGCTCGGACAAGCTCGTCGAAATCGAGTAAGGGCTACTCGAGGTCGAGTAGTCTGGTTTCTCGGCTCGATTCGACTGGTTCCGTTGCTGTTTTGACCTTGGATTTCTGTAGCTGTTTTCCGAGCTTTTCTGACCTTCTGTAGAATTGCTGTAAAACGCCTCGAATTCTGCGATTTAAACAGAAACTGGTGTAGATTCCATAATTTGGCAAATAAAAAATAACTACACAGATTCTGTACTATCTTAACCCAAATGAATGCAGAAATCGATATAAAAGTTACTGTAAAACATGGCAGATTCAGCTCACAACAGAGTTGTGCAGCCTTTTACGTAAATAACCAAGCGGAAAAGGAAAGAGGAACACCTCGTCTTGTTATAAATTATAAACCACTTAATAAGGCTTTGCAATGGATAAGATATCCTATACCAAATAAAAGAGATTTACTTAACAGACTTTTTGACTCTAATATATATTCAAAATTTGATATGAAAAGTGGATTTTGGAAAATACAAATAATAGAAGAAGATAGATACAAAACGGCTTTTACAGTTCCCTTTGGACATTACGAATGGAATGTAATGCCATTTGGATTAAAAAATGCACCTTCGGAATTTCAAAAAATTATGAACGATATATTTAATTCATACTCCAAATTTATAATAGTATATATAGATGATGTTTTAATATTCTCTAAAACCATAGAAGAACATTTTAAACATTTAAATACTTTCCTATATGTCATAAAGAAAAATGGTCTAGCAGTCTCAGCCCCAAAAATAAAATTATTTCAAACCAAGATAAGATTTTTAGGACATAATATTTATCAACAAACCATAAGACCTATAAACAGAAGTATAGAATTTTCCAATAAATTTCCAGATGAAATAAAAGATAAAACACAACTTCAAAGATTCTACGGAGAAAGAGTACATATTGTTCTAAGATTAGGGAAGAAGTCTGAGTATTTAGGATTTCTCCTTCTGATTTCCCAATATTCCATTCATAAATGTAATTTAAACATCCTAAGAATCTTTGAAGTTGTGTTTTATCTTTTATTTCATCTGGAAATTTATTGGCAAATTCTATACTTCTGTTTATAGGTCTTATGGTTTGTTGATAAATATTATGTCCTAAAAATCTTATCTTGGTTTGAAATAATTTTATTTTTGGGGCTGAGACTGCTAGACCATTTTTCTTTATGACATATAGGAAAGTATTTAAATGTTTAAAATGTTCTTCTATGGTTTTAGAGAATATTAAAACATCATCTATATATACTATTATAAATTTGGAGTATGGATTAAATATATCGTTCATAATTTTTTGAAATTCCGAAGGTGCATTTTTTAATCCAAATGGCATTACATTCCATTCGTAATGTCCAAAGGGAACTGTAAAAGCCGTTTTGTATCTATCTTCTTCTATTATTTGTATTTGCCAAAATCCACTTTTCATATCAAATTTTTAATATATATTAGAGTCAAAAAGTCTGTTAAGTAAATCTCTTTTATTTGGTATAGGATATCTTATCCATTGCAAAGCCTTATTAAGTGGTTTATAATTTATAACAAGACGAGGTGTTCCTCTTTCCTTTTCCGCTTGGTTATTTACGTAAAAGGCTGCACAACTCCATGGAGACTTTGATTCTCTAATTAAGTTTTTAGTTAACAGAGACTTTATTTCTTCTTTACAGTAATTTAATAATTCTAAGTTCATTTGTATTGGTCTGGCTTTAGTAGGAATATTGATTTCTTTAAATTCTTTTTCATAAGGTAAAGTTACTTGATGTCTTTTTCTTTCCCAAAAAGCTATTGGGGAATCTGAACAAACTGATCTTTTAAAGAGTTCTTCAAGCTCTTTTATTTTTATCTGTAGATTAGGATTCACTAATTTTTCTTCTATTTTAAGATTGCAAATCTCTTTGGTTAAAGAGTTAATTAATGACGACTTTCTTGTGATGAGGTTTATTTTCTTTATTATTGTTGAGGACTGGAGTAAAGTGACATCTGAGTGTGTAACGGGATTAAGAAATTTAAATGTTAATTTGGTTCCCATTACTTTAGTATGAACACCATGTCTGTTAACTTTAAAAGGATAGATCTGTGTTAAAAAAGGTGTTCCTAATATAACCTCTTGTGCTAAGTCTTTTACCATTATAAAAGTATTTTTAAAACAATATCCATTGTTACAAACAGATGTACTGGGGATTTTGTAATTAAGTTTCATTTTTACACCATTTGCATTTTGTAGCTTTTCTGTAGTTTCATGATAATATTTTGAAGGAATAATCCCTTCGCAAATGCAATTGAGGTCAGCTCCGCTGTCTAATAGAGCGATAGTATTAAGTACGAAATCTTCAACTTTTATGGTTATATGAACATACCATTTTTGAAAGTTTATTTGATCAATAACATTTATGAAAGTATCGTCATTAATATTAATATCTTCTTTAGATCTAATATTAGAGGATGAGTCTGAATATTGTTCATCACTACCATGTCTATTTTATTCAAGATGAGCAATTCTAGTTTCTAATTCTAAGTCTTTGGCTTCATGTAGAATAAGTTGTTCTTGTAAAGCATTAACTTCTTTCTTCAAATTATTAACTTCAGCCTGAAGGTCTTTAGTAGTTATAGAGGAGAATATACTTGATGAGGGTCTTTTGCTTATCATCTTTGATAAACTAAACGGTTCTTCTGGCAGAGTTTTTTGTTCTCTGAAAATTAAGTTTTTTAATTTAATAAAATATTCTTGTTTTATGGCTGGATCTTCAATTTTATCTATTAGTTGGAATAAAGCCTCTTTTTCTACTTCTTTTGTTATGACATAACAGAATTGAGTAGTTCCTGAGTCATCAAAGTCTGATGATTCTTGATTTCTTCTTCTGATGAATCTTTAATAAGGATTTTAACTAGTTTGTCTTTTAATTCATTATCTTCTTTACAGACTTCTGAAATCTTTTGTCTAAGATTGCACTGATTGGCTTTATGACCCGGTTTTCCACATTTATAGCAGATAATTTTCTTGTCTTTAGATTTATTTGATTTTTTATTATTCTGCTGATTGTTTCTAGGTCTTCTAAAACTCTGTTTTCTATCAGTTTTCTTGAGTTGTTTTCTTTTACTAGGTGGATCGCTGATTTTTTCTAATCCAAAGTCTTGACAAAAGTTTCCTAACTCTTTTCTTCTTGATCCTTTGTCTTTACCATATTTAGCCTGTATTTTAAGTTCAGAACATAAGGCTAATCCTTCTTTTTTAATAAAAGCAGTTAGCTGTCCGTATGTTATGTCTTTCCAAGGGATTTCTTCAGATTGTAATTCTTCTTTAATTTTTTGATTAATTCTTTGAGCGAATAAAGAAGTAAGGCCGGAAATGAAGTGTTCCTTCCAATATCCTTTGTTACAGTCTGATCTCTTGAATACATATGAAAGGAAAACGTCTTTATACCATCTATAATCACTAAGTGTTTTACACTTTAAATTAGAGAGTATCTCTCTATTAGCTTGGAGCTCTTCTTTAGGGTTTCCAATAAAGTGCATACTTATTGTGTAAATTAATTGATTCACTGGTTCTTCTTCTCCTAAATCGTTTTTGTAATTTAAGATTTCTTCTTTTTGTTGGTAAGTTAGGGCATTGTCCCACCAATTTTTTAGTTATCCTGTGAATCCAGTAACAATCAAGGATACACAAACTTGGTCACTTTTATCTGAACACTTATAGGCTATATTAGCCATTCCCATTTCTTGCAGAGTATTTAGGATTTCTCCTTCTGATTTCCCATCTATATTCCATTCATAAATGCTTTGTCCATTATAGTCTGTAGATCTAAATTTAGATCTTTCTTCATATTGAATATCTGGAGGAGTAGGTCTAGAATAAAAGTTCCTGGTGTCCATATTTCTATTAATTCCTCTATGTCTTTGAAAATACCTTTGAAATCCCCTTTTATTTCTTCTCATTTTATTTATCTCTAAAGAATCGTCTTTAAAATTCGCTTCAATATTATGAATTATTTTCTCATTATCTGAATCTTCTGAATTATCAGTAGATTCATCAGTAGTAGGATAGTTGGAGGAGGATTCACTATTTTGTTTGTTTATACATTGTATTTGTTTTTCTTTGTCTAATTTTAGGTTTATTCTGTCAATTAGAGTTAAAGGTGAACTTAGTGAAACATTTTTTAAAGTGTCTTTTGGAATTCCTTGAATTTGAAAATGCGGTCTAGAAATACTTCTAGGAAACTTAGGATCTTCAATTGCTATCTTTTCGTGAACAAGTTCTACTTGGGAGGCTATAGTATGAAGAAGTTGATTAGAATAATTATTTTGTTGATAAACCTTTTTAACGTCTTCTAATGTACAAGTTCTATTATCTGAGGTATTCATCCTATCATTTTTAAATGGTTCTCCTGTTATTTCTCCTTCTTCAGTTTTAATTTTTATTCCTTTGAGATGAGGGTGGATGGAATGAACAATTCCCTCTGGTAGAATGTTCCAAGTTTTGGTAAGTCTAGTCTGTACTTCTATAGACTTATAATTAAAAGGGTGTTCTATTCCGTTTTTCTTAAGATAATATTTGAACCAAGTGAAGAAAAGAATATTACATTGAGACTTCTCGGTGAGCTATTAGGATCCTAAGCTTTGTGAATCAATAAAGCCTGTTGAATCCTAGGGTTGTGGAAGAACCCTAGGCGGGGACGTAGGCCAAATTCGTGCCGAACCTCGTTAACAATTCGTTGCGTCCTTTATTTATTGCTTTACCTTATTTTCGCACTTGGTTCGATTGTTTAACTTTGTGATTCAGGTTTTCAGAGAAAAGACTAAGTCTAATCTCAAAGGGTTTTGCACGAGCTTCAAAAGTCTTGAGACTATATGCAAAAAATTGGCTTACTCTATTCAACCCCCCTTCTAGAGTATTTCTATATTACTTTGTTTTATATTATCGAACCTTCAGATAGGATTGATGACCGCCAGACAATCACCTTCAACCTCGATCCTCGAAATCCCGAGCTGGCGGGCTGCAACCAAACCCTGGTGAAAAGCCAAAGCCTCCGCCTTGAGAGCAGATGACTCCCCACAAAGCGAACCATGGAAGCAGACAATAGAACCACAATGGTCTCGAATTACAATCCCCGTACTCGCCACGCCAGAAGAACTAACAGCCGCATCAAAGTTCACTTTGAAAGATCCTTCCACTGGTTTTTTCCATCTTAAGTTTTTCCTTTTCCTTTGGGTTGGATGTGTTGGTTTTTCCTTGCGTTCCTCATCCTCCCAAAATATTTTTTTGGATTCTTTCCACTGTTTTAATTGATACCTCATATATTGTTCTTGTTTTGGTTTGTTTTTAAAGTTTTGGTCCTCCTCAAAGATAATCTTGTTTCTCATTGTCTAGATGCACCACCAGATAGTGGCTAGGTTTATTTTCTGGCTTCTAGATAGTTTTTCAAATACCTCAGTGATCAATTGTTTTATGTTTCTATTCGCTGACCGTTACAAAACTCATAACAAGCTTGTAAATTTGAGCCTAATATTTGAATATAATTGAACCAAATTAATTTAGTACATAATCATTATTTAAGGTTTCTTAAAATAACATATATATTATACATTATAATTTTGTAATGTATGATATAACCGGTATTTAATTTTGTAAACTAGATGTTCTTCATAATTTTAAATATATAATCTAACATTTTATACACTATGGTGGGAGGAGTTAAAAAGATATGTATAACTATTTTTGAAGTTAACCTTTTCCATATGCTAAAACTGAGAATATAGCCTATCAAATTTAAGGTATGGTGGCAGATGCTCTAACTTAATTGCAACAAACTTTGACATTTTGAAGTAGCATTGGACCTAGAAGTGCTCAACTTTCTTACAATTTCGATTGGTGCAGGGCTTGAAAATCGATTCATTTTCAACTTCAACTAATTTTCCTCTAAAAAAAAAAGAAGTAAAGGTTCAAACTTTTGACTAGCAATAGAATAGTGATTACATTGCTCTTGATTTGCTTCCTTCACGTCTTTTTTTTAACAGAAAATAATTTGGCTTCAGGGACAAACCCTAACAGCCAAGAGTATCCATACGGATGAGACTACTTAGTGAAGAATTGTTAGGTGCGTATGGGCAGTGAAAGGCAAAATTCAGATGCGATAAACGATAAGTGATCCGCAACTTGATTTGCCTCACGATAGACATGACGAATCTTGACGGAAACAAAGAAGCCCAGCGAGACTAGACTGTCAGAGACAATCATTTCAGAGTCGCCAGTAGGCTTCCCAAGACCATTCAGACTATTTATTATGGTGAGGTTATCACCCTCTATTTCTAGGTTTGTTATGTTTAGTTCTTGTGCGGTCATGATTCCTTTCCAAATCCAAAAAATTTCCGAGCCAACAACAGACGGAATGGGACAAGGTTCAGAACCGAAGAAAATCGGGGTGCCCTTGTGGTCTCGGATTATAAATCCATAGGAGCCTGAGCCAAAGGATGAGAGAGCTCCATCACAGTTGAGTTTGTACGTCCCAGGTTTTGGAGGTTTCCATTTTGTTTGTGTTCTTTTTTGGGATTTTGTATTTGGATATTGCATTCTTGGTTGTAAGTGATTTTCAGATGCTTCGATGTTTACAAAAACCCCTTTATCTAGAGAGAGAGAAATACAAGATGGGGAACAACCGAGATTGAATCTCAACCCCCCCGTATACAACAACAACAATCTCAACCTTTAATAGAAATAACCTCTCTAATTTGTACACAACAACAATAATTTGAACCTTTAATAGAGATAACCTCTCTGATTCTGTTGAATTCAACAGATGACAAAAACAATCAACCTACTCTAGTTACTCTCGTCTCTCTTCGATTGCTGGATCTGGTTTGTTCCAGGTCTTTTCTCTCCATTGAGACTTCTGCTCATCTCCCTTACATTGGGTTGTTTTGAGAAACTGAGTATCTAAATCACCATCAAGTTTAACCATTACCTTGGGATGTTTCCTGAAACTGAGTATCCAAATCTCCATCAAGATTAATCATCATAGACCACACCACCATCCAACCACCGTCATCACCATCTTCGGCCCCTGACACCGCCATCCTTCGCAGTCCGGATCTGTCTCTCCGGGCTTGATTCTGGCGACTTCAATCTCAATCACAGACTTCTGCTTCAATTTCATTTTCGAAGCCTCCTCCACCTGTGTGCACGATGGATCCTTCGCCGCCGGACCTGTCTCGCTCTTCTCTGGGCTTGATGTCTTGCGATTTCGAACTCAACCCCTGGTTCCGACTCTCTGTTCTCCCTTTTCTTCACCATATCTAGATAGAACTCAGATCTGCCGCCCTTCGGGGCCTGATCGTCGGAGCCACCATCCTCACGAGAACCCCCACCAACTTACCTTTCGGCTCCACCGAGTTATAGCTTGATCCTTGGAGGCTTCGAATATGGTTGATCGGATTCGGGTGGTGGCCCATGGCTTTGCCCCGACTCCATCTCTCCTTTTCTCCTCCGCCTTCACCAGCTTCGGCCACCTCCCTCCCCTCGGCGTCCGACAGCTAGGGTTTTAATCCCCTGGTTTCCTGTCGCTTGACTCCGCCTAGAACCAAGCCATCCACCTCCTTCATGGCTCGTCTCCGGGCAGCTCCATCTCTGCAGCCCTTGGATGTCTCCGGGTACCACAAACTCATCCCTTTCCCTGCATTTTGGCTCGACCGGCGCCCCCATCCGCCGTTGGCGTTTGGCGTGTGGCGTGTTTGGTTGAACCTCCTCTGCCTCTTTCCAGTCCTTGGCGTGCAAGACTTACTTTTTCCCTTGTACGCCCCGTTTTGGGGGGGGGGGGGGGGGGGGGAATCGAGCTCCATCCGTTGGGTCTAGCTTGTCTCTCTCGAGTTTGGGCCCAATACTACTTCTTACCCACATCCAAAATCGCTTTTCCCATTTTTATAATTATTTGCTACTTTATAACTTTGTTTAAATTTGAATCTTTAACCGAAATGTTCTGAGTTTTTTAAACCAAAATAAAATTAGATTTTATATAAAATCATACTTTCTTGCTTACTTATATCTTCTCTCTTGACTCGCTCGCTAGTACCTTTTTTACCCGTTTTCTTTGATCTTGTGTTTTTGTCTAGCTGAGTGGAGTCGTTTTCTTGGGTGTGGCTCCGTTTTATTTCCGGATGAAATTTGTAGTCTCGGGCGCCCTGCTGTTCATGTTGATTGTGTAAGTGTTCGTGAGTCTCGAAGATCTCTCATCTAGGTGGGGGGAACGTTGTTGATCCACATTTTCCCAGAAGACGTCCTTTCCGTTATTGGATTTCTACCTCTGTCTCCCCGACGTCGAGACGTCGTGTTTGTCCTTCGGTTCTCCCATGTTGTCGGCATTCGCAGCCTTCACCCGGTGTCCTATGTCTGCCTTTCCGTTGGACTTCTTAGCTTTGATCTTTGTATTCGGGTTGTTTTGTTGTTATATGATTTTTTGGTTGTATCATGACGGTTAGCCCGTCTGTCGTTTTTCGACCTCTCGTTGTCCCAGACTTCTGTTGACGTATGGGACTTCGAATTATTTCAGGTTCAAAAAAAAAAGATGCTTCGATGTTGTTAATGGATTTCCACAATAACATTTGATCTTTAATAAAGGACGATATACACCTAACGTCCGGTTGTATGTTGTCGAAAAGAGTTTTGTGCCGGAAGTACCAAATCCCCCACCAAGCAAAGACAAATTTTGCAAATTGATATATGCCGAATTATTTGGTTAAGGTTAGTTCCTTCACTAACGGAGTAGTTAAGCTTCATAAACAATCCTGAGTCAATCGAGATTATTGTTTCTTGCGTGATAGGGCTGCTTCCCTCATGTCTGAATTTTGTCTTGTCCCTCGTTTCACTCCCTACCGTTCAAATCTATATATAAAAAACCGGAGTTCTCTTATGAACAGCAACATTTCGAGCCACCTTCAATATGTTATTGGATGAAACTGTTTATTTGGGTTGTTCTCTACACTGGACTTCTTTAATTGGGCTTGATTTGGCCCATTTATGGCTGCAAAAATCTTTGCCTAACAAGCGACCTCAACCATTCCACTCCCAGCTACCTCGGCCTTACCTTCCATGGTTGTTGCGTCTCCATCTTCAATTTGCCCTTTCTGCTCCCGCCTGTATTACAAACTCCTCTCCAGTCTCTCGATTTTTTTTATTGTCGGTGGCTCTCAATTCAGCTCTCAAAGGGAAAACAATTTAGTTGTTCTTGTACCTCGGTCTCTCCGAAACTCCATTTTTTTTATCTCCTCTCAATTTAGGGTTTGATTTTGGGAGTTGTGAACTTTAGGAAATTCCGTCGCTTTTGATTTGCAAAGGAATCTTCCGAGTCCATGGGATGTGATTGCGCTCAACCGTGCTTGAATTTGGAGGGGGTCCAATGGTTCAGAATGCGAAGACACACTCACGGTGCTCCGAATTGTGAGAGGTAAGGATGCCTTGAAGGTGTTTGATGAATTGCCAAGTTAAATTGACTTTGTTTTTGTTATTTACTGGCGGTTTTTAGTTGGAATAAAATCACATCATACTCTTTATTCCGTAAGTTTTTCAAGTTTTAGATAAAATTTAGAATGGCCCATCTAATCTGTTTTGGCTTACTCCTGCTGGGAATTCGGGACTTGATTGATCTCTAAAAGAGGAACTGGTGTGGAAACAAAATTAATGAAATTATGGGTTGTTGTTGGATGCTAGAGGTGCCCTTTTGCAACACTTCAAATCAGTAAAGCTTCTTATGCTGAAATTAGCCATAAATATATTAGGTTTACTTGAGCTTTTTATGGTTCAAGGATTGTGAATTATATTTATAATGCTTGAAGCAGGTGATTGAAATGAGGTATAAAAATAAATCGATTGTAATGCATTTCGGTTCTTGTTACCCTTTGTCCTTTTGTTAAAGAATTAAAGAATTTGAAGTGACCACAGACAAAAAAAAAGTTATTTAAACTATACACATGTGGTTGTCTTACATTCACCTTTGCAAATTCATTTATATCTTGATACTTGTATAATTTCTGCTCCCTATAAAAGCAAATAATTTGCCATCTATCTTCTTGAATTGCAGTTAGATTTCTGCCAAATATAGTTTGTTATGATATTTCTAATATCATCCTTTCCAATCAAATCACTTCTCATTCTGTATGTGTTATATCTATGCAATTCATACGATGTCCCATTTGTATAGGTACCCTGTCCCCTATGCAGATCACTTGCGAGTATTGTGAATTCCCTTTACTAGCAATCAGTCTTTTCGAACATTAGGTATTTGTCGAGTTACGGAATTGGAAGAACCAGCGCTTGCTATACATTTTGATGCCTAACCTAATAAAGCTTCTTTGTACTTGGGAAGTTTGTGGGAACCATAGAGAATACTGTAATATATGTCAAAAATATATAAGACTGTGCAACAGAGTTGGCCATGAAACAACATGTACTGGTGTTAATGTTGACACTGCTGTGGCTCCCTGGTATGTTATAAAATTCTGTTACGCGTTTCCTATATTTCCAAGCCTCTGCATATGCTATATACCTTGTTACTTGTTAGTCTTTTAATGTCCACTGGTTTATTACCCATTTGATCCATTTCCATCTAAAAATGGCACATCATTAGATGATTATTTTTCTTTTAATCTTATAAAGTTTCTGCATTCTTATGTAAATGTTAGAAATTTATGTGTATCTCATATGGAACAAATTCTTCCTCTCACCAATGAAATAAGGGGTTAATTTATTAATAGCCCAATTTGATTTTCACAAAGTGTTCAATTAAAAAGCAAAAGGATTTCATGCGTGATTGTTTTAGTAAAAACGTCAAACCGCTAGGTTCTATTTACTAAATACAATTAATCCTTAACTTTCATTGCTGTAAATGAGCAACTAAAGAAAGCATGATTATATGATTTTTTTAGAATTAATATCAATTCGTCTTATTTATACTATGTATTTGGTTTGCTTACCAGATATGGAAAGAAAGCTATTTGGACAAGGCAAAATTTCATATTTCAGCCTCGCTAATCTTATTGCATCAACCATGACTATTTGGACAAGGCCAAAATTTCATATTTTGGCCTCACTAATCTTATTGCATCAACCATGACTCATGTTATTACTTGCAAGAACATTGTAAGTTCACTTGACCTCTTCCTGATAAAACACCTTTATATGTTTTAATTTTGCCTAAAAAGCCTTGTGCATATAGAGGAGAGACATAATGAATTGCAGCTTCGATATGCTTTGTGCTACCTTGTTTAATAAACCATGGATGGTTGAGTGTATTTATAAGTGGCTAAACCAGTGTTATGACTTATGATTAGTATAAATAGGTCACATTGTACATGAGGATGGGTATGAATGAATATAGTAAAATCATATTTTCCCTCCCTTTACTTCTTCACCTCACCTCCTTCTAACTCCTCACCTCTCTCTCTCGTTCTGGTCACAATTACAACAACAACAGAATCTGTTAGGCTTGGGCCATAACAGATTTTTGGTATCAGAGCTTGCACTTGGGAGCTTCCATGGTGGATGGCACAAGAGCAAGAACGATGGAATCACAATTCCAGGAATTCCGCGAGGACACAAAGGCATATATGGCGTCAACGTCGGAATCTCTGGCGAATCTGCAGCGGATTCAAGAGGAACAAGCCAGGCAATTTGAAGAATTCAAAAAGCTGAATGATCAGCAAATGGAGCAACTGGCGGATTTTGTGAGGCACCCGCCTCAATTCGGTGAACACCAGGAGCAGCGATCAGGGCCGGAAAGAGGAGGCAGCTCCAGAGGAGGTGCATCGGGATCAAGAACCGGCCAGAGGACGTCAGTAATGGGGAATGGGCCCGAGGATCAGGAAATCGCAGGCTCAAGGTGGCATCCAAACTTCAATGGAGGTCACGACCATGCCGGAAGCAATGGAATGGAATTCCGCTTCAACAGACTTCTGAAGCTTGATTTTCCAGGGTTTGATGGGAAGAAACCATGCAATTGGATCCGGAAATGTGAATTTTTTTTCGGTATTTTCCAGATCCCACCAAGACAGCAAGTAGAGATTGCAACGATGTATCTAACGGACAAGGCTGATACATGGTTACAGGGGTATATGATGCAGAATCAGAACATTTCTTGGGGCGAATTTTGCGATGCCATCTGTATGCGCTTTGGAGATCGCAGGGAATCGGAGATCGTCGGTGAATTTAACAAGCTAGAGCAACAGGATGACTTGGAGGAGTATAACGAGAAATTCGAGGAGCTACGAGCCGGCATGCTCTCCTTCAATCCTCTCCTCACCGAATCCTACTTTGTATCTAGCTACATCAGCGGCCTCAAGTCGGACATTCAGTCTTTTGTGAAACTGGGAAGGCCAGCTTCAATGGCGGAAGTTCTTGATCAAGCTCGGCTGCATCACAAGGCTGTCCAAGCCCTGATTCGAGTGTCACGCCCACAATGGAGATCTCCGAATTGGGGATCACAAATGGGTGGAAATAGAAGTTCATCTTAGACACGTAATTCGTCATTCAAACTAGAGACACGAAATTCAGGTCCCACTGGCAGTAGCACAGCTGAGAGCAGCAAGGGATCAGCACCTGCAACCTCGGAGATGAGTTCAGGACGCACAATTGAGGCCAAGAAAGGCTTGTGTTACCGATGTGGTGAGAAATTCTTTCATGGTCATAAATGTAAAACTCAATCCCTTTTTAGTTTGATTGCACAAGAGGTGCAAGAAGGTGAGCAACTGTCTTAGGAAATGGAACGGGAAATAGCTCCAAATGAGGAGCAAGAAGATGAAGTTTATGTCCATGCCCTTACTGGTAATGAGTCTGGGAGTACAATCAGGGTTAAAGGCTCTGTCAAGGGAAAGGAAGTAACTATCCTTGTGGACAGTGGAGCTACCCACAACTTCTTGGACTCAAGGGTTGCCTTAGAAGCTGGTTTTGATGCCTGTAAGGCTAGTCTGATGCAAGTAAATACCATTAATGTTACAATGTTCAGCAATCGTATTTGCAAAACTTTTGTGTGGGAGATGCAGGGTAGCAGCTATGAGCATGATATCCGACTTTTGAAAATGGACGGGTGTGATATGATACTGGGCACTGACTGGTTAGCTAGCTATAGTCCAGTCCTATTTGACTTCATTAAGGTTCAAATATCCTTTGATAAAACAGGTGAACAAGTGGTCCTCAAAGGTTTAAAAGAGGAGAGAGAACCTCAAAGGGCATGTGTGAAGATGATCACAGGAAAGGAATTGGGAAAGCTATACATTCGGGATCACCCTTTGCTGATGATACAGGTTGCTCAGATCTGTAGCATTAGGGGGTCACAGGACCACTTGCCAAAGGCTATTGCTGCTGTCATTACTGAGTTTGAAGAGGTATTTCAAGAACCAAAAGGACTGCCACCTCTGAGAAACCATGAGCATGCCATTGTGCTCAAGCCAGGTGCAGCACCAGTAGCTACAAGACCATATAGGTACCCCTTCTTTCAGAAATCCGAAATAGAAAAGCAAGTTTCAGACATGCTTACCAGTGGGATTATCAGGCCTAGCCATAGCCTTTTTGCCTCACCAACCTTGCTTGTCAAAAAGAAAGATGGCACATGGAGGTTCTGCATTGATTATAGGAAATTAAATGAGTTGACTGTGAAAGACAACTTTCCTATACCTCACATAGAAGATCTGGTGGATGAACTCAGTGGGGCATGTGTTTTCTCCAAACTGGATCTCAGAGCAGGGTACCACCAAGTTACAATGGTGGAATCTGGCATAGCTAAGACTGCCTTTCGTACTCACCATGGCCATTATGAGTTTAGAGTAATGCCATTTGGATTAACCAATGCACCTGTAACCTTTCAAGGATTGATGAATGATGTGTTCAGCAGTTTCTTGAGGAGATTTGTATTGGTGTTTTTTGATGACATTTTAGTCTACAGCAAGAGTGTATTGGACCATGCCAAACACTTGACTGAGGTGCTAGCTGTAATGAGAAATCACAAGCTGTTTGCCAAGAGATCTAAGTGTGATTTTGCTCAAGAGAAGGTTGAATATCTCGGCCATATTATTTCCTATTCTGGTGTATCACCAGATCCTAAAAAAATTGAAGCAATGCTCAATTGGCCTGTTCCTAGAAACATCCAAGCATTAAGAGGATTCCTTGGGCTTACAGGATATTACAGAAGATTTATCTGGGGGTATTGAGGCATTGCAAAGCCCTTAACTGATTTGCTCAAAAAGGACAAGTTCAGTTGGTCAGATAATGCTGAGACTGCATTCAAAAAGCTCAAGAAAATACTGAGTTCTCCCCCAGTATTGGCCATGCCAGATTTTGCTTTCTCTTTTGTGGTTGAAACAGATGCTTGTGACTCAGGTATTGGAGATGTACTCATGCAACAAGGACGACCACTGGCATTCATCAGTCAAGCTCTCCATGGCAGACATCTATTACTAGCAGCTTATGAAAAGGAACTCCTTGCAATTCTCCTAGCTATTGATAAATGGAGACATTACTTAGAGGGGGGCAAGTTTATCATAAAGACTGATCACCAGCCTCTAAAGCACCTCTTGGATCAGAAACTCTCAACTCAAGTACAAAGAAAGGCTGTGAGGAAACTGCTTGGGTTGGATTATGATATAGCTTACAAGAAAGGGGTAGAGAACAAAGCAGCAGATGCCTTGTCTAGAATCAGTGAGAATGATTCTTGTGCTGCTATTACAGCAGTGCAACCTACTTGGCTCACTGAAGTCATTAGCAGTTATGAACAGGACCCCAAGGCTCAACAGGCAGTGATACAAGCTCCATCTGATAACCCAGGGTCCTTTACAATTGCTAATGGGTTAATAAGATAGAACGGGAGATTGTTTATTGGTAGCAGCTCAGACTTGAGATCCAAGCTGTTGACAGCTTTATATGAGGAACCTGTGGGAGGCCACTCAGGTATCCATGCTACCTACAAGAGGCTTAAAAGTCTTGTTTACTGGTAGGGCATGAAGAGTGATGTAGGTGACTTTGTGAAAGCTTGTGACACCTGCCAACGAAGCAAGCATGAGAATGTACCATCACCAGGACTCCTGCAACCCCTACCCATTCCTGAAAAACCTTGGAGCCACATCAGCTTGGACTTTGTGGAAGGGCTCCCGAGATCACAAGCCAAGGACACCATTTTAGTGGTGGTGGATAGACTTACAAAATATGCTCACTTTCTGCCATTGAGCCACCCTTTCACAGCAGCAAAGGTGGCCTCAGTTTTCATGGAATCCATCTAGAAACTCCATGGTACTCCTGCTAGCATTGTCTCAGACAGAGACAAAGTTTTTGTAAGTCACTTTTGGCAACACTTGTTCAAATCTCTGCACACTAGATTAGATCTTAGCACTGCCTATCACCCTCAATCTGATGGTCAGACTGAACGAGTAAACCGTTGCTTAGAAACATACTTGAGATGTATGACCTCTGATCATCCCAAGAAGTGGTGCCAATGGTTATTCCTTGTAGAATGGTGGTATAATACTACCTCACACTCCTCTACCAAGATGACACCTTTTGAGGCTTTGTATGGGTTCCCTCCTCAGCAACTTGGTCTTCCAACACTGTCATCAACTGGATCCTCAGTAGATGATTGGCTGACAGCTCGCCAGAAGGTGGTTAGACAACTCAAGGATCACTTGCAGCAAGCACAAGCCCGAATGAAAGCATTTGCTGATGCTCACAGGACAGACAGAGCCTTCAAAATGGGTGATTTAGTCTTTGTCAAGCTTCAACCTTATAGGCAAACATCAGCTGCAGTAAGGAGAAATTTGAAGCTTAGCTCCAAGTACTATGACCCTTACCCTGTGGTAGCTAAAATTGGCCCAGTTGCTTACAAACTCCAGTTGCCTGCCACCTCAAAGATTCACCCAGTTTTCCATGTTTCCCAGCTGAAACTGAAGAATGTGGGCAAACATGCTACCAGTGATGTAATGCCTATGACAGATGAGGATGTCATTATCTTGACTGAACCTGAGAAGATCTTAGACACAAGACTGCACAAGCTTCCCAATGGAGATCCAGTGACAGAATGGCTCATCCAGTGGAGGAATTTGTCTGAATCAGAAGCTACTTGGGAAGATGCTGCTCATATTCTCTCTCAGTTTCCCCACTTCCAGTTACACCCTTAGTGCTATAGCCTTGAGTTCCCATGTAGATAAGTGAGGCACTGTTATGATTGATCACTATATCAAGCCTTGAGACAAGGCTTTATATGGGTGAGGCACTGTTATGACCTATGATTAGTATAAATAGGTCACATTGTACATGAGGATGGGTATGAATGAATATAGTAAAATCATATTTTCCCTCCCTTTACTTCTTCACCTCACCTCCTTCTAACTCCTCACCTCTCTCTCTCGTTCTGGTCACAATTACAACAACAACAACAACAACAGAATCTGTTAGGCTTGGGCCATAACAACAAGTTTATGAAATACTTTTTTGGCTTGAATGGAATTAAGAGGTTGGCATAAATATATCTATTGTTAATCGTACTAGCATGAAATCCTTTCTAAAATACCATCCTCCTTTGTTAGTTCTGAAGTTGGCGTTAATATATCTATTGGTTTCTCTAAGTTCCGTGATCAATCTTAGTTATCTCAATAAGAGTGATCTTATCTTTCAGGGTTTCTGCCTTCATTGTGGGTGTGTACGAACCTAAGAGAAGCTGGTGAAATTCTTCTAAGAAAACCTAAGTGCATTGGCGCCTCTTGTAAGTTAAATAAAGCTGATATACAAGTCAATCTTAGTTTCTTCTTTTCTTGGAATATTATGCTTTCGTAGATGTACTATTGCTTACTCTCCAATGTGATCTTCATATTTTCAAGGAAAAAATATTAGATACATATACTTAATCAAACACAGAGGAAGTTGTTAAACACTCTTATTTACTTGTTTGCTTGTTTCCTTTATGGAGCTGCCCACGAAGAAGGAAGAAAGCTCGTCTCGATCAGAAGAGAGATCAGTTGCTTCAAGGAGAACGCCCAAGAAAATCTCTTGGTCACGGGTCCACAAGCGCAATCACTGCCCCTTCGGCCAGATGAGGGACCGATAGACATGGACCAAACAAAAGGGACGATGTCATCGACAACTTCATTGTCTCGTGTCTATCCAAGCCATAGCTAGGGGTGGGCATATCCGGGTATCCGACACGAACCGGATAATCGTGTCGGATACCCGAAACCGTTTACGTCCAAATCGTCGAACCGTATCCGAACCATTTTGAACCGGGTATCCGACACGGTAAACGTAATCGGTTCCGTGTCGGATACCGGGTTATCCGACACGAACCATCTGGGTGTTTTTTTTAAAAAAAAAAAATCCATATCCAGTCACAGTAACAGGAGTGGGGAGAAAGAACCCTAGACCCATGAACAACGCCACTATTGATCCTAGCCAAATCCCTCAAATCAGATTTGATTTCAACCCCAAGACTTGCCCCAAATCGAAACATTTAACCCTTCAAACATTAACCCTCCAAACAAATCAACCCGAAAAAACACACCAATCTCCTTTGCAAAAGACCCCAGATCTGAATATCTGATTTATGGAAAAGAAGAACAACAAAAAGAAGCCAATAGAAATATGAATTAAATAGTCGAAGAAAGCTTGAACGGAGCCGACGACGAAGAAGTGAAGTAGAAAAGATGGATTGAACGGAGTCAGAGTCGGAGTCGGCAACGAAGAAGCGAAGTAAGAAGTCCGAGAAGACTTTAATTCCGTCGTGCCGGAGACGATTTGAACGGAACGAGAAGAGAATAGAGTAGCGATTGGACTGGATCTGATATTTGTCTCTTTGAGTTTGAGAGAGGAGAGAGGCGGTGGGATGGAGTCATGAGTGGAGCTTGTGTGTGATTTGGGATTTTTCTAGGGTTATAAACTTATAATGAGATTCATTATAAAAGAAATAAAGAAAAAAAGGAAAAAATTACAAAAACAAAGAGGAAAAAGGAAGGCTAGATGAAAATCGACCTTGGAACCACGTGATGGGCAATTAAATCAGTCTCACTGTAGTCTGTAGAAACAAATTAAAAAAGGGAACAGGAGATATTCGAACCCGGGTTTCACTGCAAGTGTTCAAAGGATGCAATCAATTGGGCTAGCAAAGTTATTTGTCACAAAGAGCATTCTATTTATACTACTATTATTATACCCAGCATAAAAACTTTAAAAAAAAAATTAAACGGTTCGTGTCGGGTACCCGACAAGGCAATTTGCCCGATCCGAACACGAACCATTTAAAGCCGTGTTTTCTCGGTTCGTGTCATTATCGTGTCGTGTTTTTTCGGTTTCGGGTTTTTTCGTGTCGCGTTGGCGTGTTTTCGTGTCGTGTTTTCGGTTTCGGATTTTTCTGCACACCCCTAGCCATAGCGCTCACCCACAGGGAGGATGTCATTAAGGTGGCTTGTAACTTGCTAGAACCGCGTGTGATTGGAATGGATCAAGTACAGAGTGAAGTGGAGAGGGTTGTTGAAGAGGAATGGGTGAGTGTTGGGAAAGATTAATTTACTGATTTTTCACAGGATAAGGTAGAGGTGATTCAAGCATACTTGGGATCTGGGTGTTAAGATGAGACAAGTCTGCATATAACTCATAATGCCCGATGATCCAAGCATACTTGGAATCTGGGTGTTAGATGAGACACATATGCATATAACTGATAATACCCGCGTGCTTGCATGCCGCACGCGGGGCTATAACTAGTAAAATAAAAAATGAAACTGACCATTTGAAGTGACCTATGCTTTTTGTTTGGGGCTACTCTTTAACACTTGCAGAAACCCCAAACAAAGTAGTGATAGTAACCAGGACAAAACATGATACAAAGATGACCCCCAAATCTCTCTTCTCTTTTTTTTTTTATTTTTTTATTTTGCTTTCATTTTATTCTTTCTTTTCCCCTTTCTTGATCTTTCATCAATCATAATAAGAAAGGTCTACAACTAACAAAATTAGACCAACTAGGAACAAAAAATCAATAGCTAACAAAGGAAATGTTTGCCTTCATTACATTGGCAACATGGTATATATGATTTCTTGATGTATGGTTGCAGTAAATTTATTAACAGCTTATCTCACGCCTCTACCATGATTCCTCTTCATTTCAACAGTTTCACTCTCCATAAGATTTATTTTGATATCATTCCCTTGCTGCTCTCTCTCTCTCTCTCACTCTCATTATGTGTGTCCACTTCGATTCGATCAGGGAGCTTCAAGTAGGCCCGAAGGGTCAATGAGTATGATGTGTGGAACATTGGTTGTTTGGTGCCTGGTAGCGCAACTTGCCCACCTAGTCCTAATCCGGACGCTGATTTTGGGGAGGCGTCAATGATGCTTACGATTTGTTGGTTTGGAGTTACTACAGGAATCTCCGATCGAGCTGGTGCATTTTCAGCTAGTATATGTGACATTGTCACCTTCTTGTCATCTGTAAACGCATCTGGTAATCTATTTGCAACACTTTACAAATGTATGACCCTTTGAACTTCAAGTTCACTTTCATTTGTCCATCGATCTAGAAATGATAGAGAAGTGGAATTCCGCGTAATCTCTTTCTTAATTATCTCCTTATCTTCTCCTCCTAGAGCTGGAAATTTTGTTTTTATCAAAGTGACAATCTAAATACTGAGCTGTAAATAGATCACCAGTTATAGGCTCTAGGTATTTAATAATTGATGGGGACTCAAACCCCATGTATATTCCCAACCTTCTTTGTGGTCCCATTTTAGTTCGTTGAGGGGGAGGAATAAGGACATACATCGTGCATCCGAAAATTTTCAAATAAGAAATATTGGGCTCTTTTTTGAAGATAAGTTGTAATGGGAAGAACTTATTATTAGCGGTTGGTCGAAGACGAAGCAAAGATGCAGCATGAAAAATTGCATGGCCCCAAGTTAATGAAGGTAATCTAGCCTTCATTAGAATTGGTCTAGCTATTATCTGTAACCGCTTGATTAACGACTCTGCTAGGCCGTTTTGGGTATGAACATGAGCCACTGGGTGCTCAACCACGATACCAATTGATTGACAATAGTCATTAAAAGACTTTGGCGTAAATTCTCCCACATTGTCTAACCTGATTCTTTTAATCGAATAATCAGGAAATTGAACCCTTAATTTAATAGGCTGGGCCAATAGCCTTGCAAATGCAACATTTCATGTTGATAGCAAGCTTACGTGTGGCCATCGTGTTGAAGCATCTATCAACACCATAAGATATTTGAATGGTCCACATGGCGGTGTGATTGGTCCACATATGTCACCTTGAATTCGGTCAAGGAACATAAGAGATTCTGCATTTACCTTTGTCATTGACGGTCTTGTTATTAATTTTTCAAGAGAACAAGTCGTACATGTCAAGTCATCCCTTGATAAGAACTTCAAGTCCTTTATTGGGTGCCCATGTGAATTTTCAATGATCCTGCACATCATTGTATCACTTGGGTGACCGAGTCTGTCATGCCACAAAGAAAATTTTGCATTGTCAAATAACTTCTGGTTTGTGACAATGTAAATCTCAATGGGGTATATAATTGTGCCATATGAACCAGGTGTTAATGTTCTCATCTTTTCTAAGATTGTCTTTTGGTCCGTCTAAAAAGATGTAAGAAATAGATATTCAATATCATCCTCATTCATGGTTTCAATATGATAACCATTTAGTCTAATATCTTTAAAACTCAGCAAATTCCGTTGCGAGTTGCTTGAATACAAAACATCTTTGACATCAATTCTTGTTCCTTCGGGTAACAACATGGAGGCTCTTCCGGAACCTTCTATGAGATTGCTTGTGCCGGATATTATATTCACACTGGTTTTTGCCACTTCCATGTTTAAGAAAAACTCTAGGTTTTTCAAAATAGTATGAGTTGTGGCACTATCTGTGAGACAAAGCTCCCCTCCATTGAATTTTCCACTTGGTAGATCCATTCTATACAAATAAATAAGCATGTATAAATAAAATGATGTTGTGCAAAACTTTATTCAAATGGAAAGATGCCATTAAATTTGAAAAGAAATAACAACCAAGCAAACTTTATTTAGAGATAGGATGCAAGACTGAAATATTAAAATATTGCTAGATAGTAATAGATTTAATAAAAGAGGGTGGTGTCGTCATCTTGGGAATTTCCATCAGCGGACTCAAACCAGGGCAAGACCTTGTCACTTCCATCTTGTTGGAGAAAATCAGATGCCACAAGATATGTATCCTCAAATTCATCATAGAAAGAGTCACCGGGGCTCTGTCCTTCGACAAAATTAGTGACAACACCTCTTTGGGAGGAGGTAGCATTTGCTTCAGGCATGCCTTGATTGTTGTCGGGAAGTGGTGTTGAACTTTTAGGTTGTTTCTCATAGTTGTTCATAAGTAACTGATTGTTCTCTTCCGCTAA
Source organism: Persicaria maculosa (assembly GCA_963922045.1). Classification (NCBI taxonomy): domain Eukaryota; kingdom Viridiplantae; phylum Streptophyta; class Magnoliopsida; order Caryophyllales; family Polygonaceae; genus Persicaria; species Persicaria maculosa. Next base: position 22,392,022 of record OY998252.1, on the reverse strand, counting down.
AAGCAGGCATGAGACGAGTTTAGAAAATGTTTTGAACCCGCGTTCTCTGTACTGCTGCTGGAGCACAAGGTTTGATGCATGGAAATTAAGTTGAGAAAGTCTTCTCCAACATATCAACATCTTTTATATTTTCTCTGTAACATCCCTTCTTAGAACACTGAAGAGATGTTGCTTCACCAACAATTACTCGGACTTTAATGTCCTTATAACCGCCTTAGGCTTATAGGGACATGCAATCATGCTCCCATAAACAAGATGATATAAAGTAAATTATAATAAATGTGAAATTAGCGGAAGACTTAAATAAAAATCAAACATCCAAAATAAAGTAACCCAAAGTAACGGGTTCCATTTTAGTATATAAATAGTTTGAATAATAACAGCAGAAATAATGTTAAGAGAGTTACAACGGAAATAAATAAACTTTAACACAATAAATTTTAGGAATTAGTACATTAAAACAAAATTTGAACAAAAATATTTGACTTCTTTACTCTTCGGCGCCTCAAGACCGTTTACCTAAACCTACGGATTAGTGGCTAGGGTATAGTATGCAAACCAAGGACCTTAGCCGTCCAAGGAAAGAAAAATAGGATTGTTAGTCTTTTTACGACTAGAAAATGATAGAAAGTAAAATGTCCAAGACTCCGTCTACCACCCATTGACCAAAAATATAAATTAGGAGTAAATCTTTATGTGGAAACCTAACTCATTAGATGAAAATAAAGTAACCGGGTGATCCATAAGGACCGAGTGGTTGAATGGGATACGGGTCCGAAGACCCTAAGGAATCATATTCCGAGTACGGAAGGAATACGATATAACTTCCCTCAAAATGGGTCACCTAATAAAATAGTGTACAACACAATAGTAATAATAATAATAATAATACAATTATACACAACTTTATTATTTACTTAGGACAAGTGATACCGGTCTCGGCCGCATATAATGGGCGGATGACCTACTACCCATAGGTAGTAGGTCATCCGCCCATGAAACGTTTATAGAGCAAGGTATCTCATGAAACGTTTATATAGAGCAAGGTATAACACAACCTTAACCTGACTTTACCTAAGTGACCACAAAAGGCAAGCTGCATGCACTTTAAAACTATATGGTGCACGAAATATTATAAATGACAATCATGGATATCCAAGACAATTAATATACCATACTCAACTAGCACGAATGGAACAAAATGGGCAAATCATGCTTTTAGGAAGTTTGGGCTTTTAATATAATTTTCTCAAGTCATGGGATCAAATTATAATTACCCGAGTTGTCATGCTATGTGAGATTAAGGATTTGATAAATAACAACAAACTGATCTAACTTGTATATTTATCACGAACTCATAGCATGAAATTTATAAAAGACACGAAAGACAATATTTGAAAAATGCACGAAATTGCAGAAATGCACTAATTGGACCAAACCACTTGCCTTAACCCGACGAAATGGTTCAACGAGGCTGAGGATAATAATTTGATACGCTACTTGAGATTTTACAAATTTTTACATGGGTATTAGTAACTTTTCATAAATTACGGAAAGGACCCCGTAACTTTTTTAAAAGTGAAAACTTACCCTTGATTTCTTCCGAAAGAAACTCAAATCTGTAACCAAGAAATCTCAGGAGCCTAAATGAACGCCAACTGATTCAAGATGATATACAGATTAGCGTAAGGTCAACTACTCAATCAAAACTCGAGAAAACACGAGAAACGGAGCGGATCTTACCCAAACGAGACTCGAAAGTGTTGTTGCAGGAGGATGGTCAAGTATGAAATAAATATAAAATAGAGTTCAGACTGACTTCCCTGTCTCAGCAAATAATTACAAGACTTCCTCCCGTTGTAGTAGAAGGTTGTCAGGATCGATCCACGAGGAAGCGTGTCAGCAGTCTCAGGTAGCAGCAGATCTCACAGACAGAATAGCAGTAGAAAGGACAGAAACAAAGAAAGAAAGAAAGAAAGAAAGACAAACGAAAGCAAAAACAAAGCAAAGACAGAAGCTACTCGATCTCGACAAAGGTAACTCGAGATCGACAAACAATAGTAAAAGACAGAAACTTCAAATCGACGACAGAAGCAGAAACTCAACTCGATACAGACAAGACCTTACTCGAGATCGACAAAGGGCCTACTCGATCTCGACAAGCACTGCTCTATCTCGACCAAATCTCAGAAACTTGTAAATTGCAACTTCGAACACAGAACTTCAGAATTTCGACAGAAATAAACCAATATATAAAGAACTTCCAAAGCTAGGGTATCAACGCCACAACGATAACCATGCAAAGTAACACATAAAGGCATAAAAGATCATGCTTTCCATCAAAATAACTTTCGTTACTAACAAATAGGCATATAGAGGCTTTCGCATAAACCCTAATTGTTACTAACCCTTTTTCACATAATTAATCCAAGTTGCATTAAGATCACTTTCGCTTCAATAATACAAACAAGGATCACCTTCAACTCTCGCAAAAGAATCATGCTCATAGGGATAGAAGACGAATTGCATAACAAGATATGACCTTTACCGCATCACCTCACATGACCACCGTCGGGCTCACCCCAGCCCCAGAAGTGGGTGGACTACTCACGCCTCATCGCAATCGCAGACATTGATTTATGAAAAGAAACTTGCATTAAACTATATTCAAAGTCTTTACAATCCCGGCAATCAACTTTCGTAGAATGCCAAAACCCTAAAACCTTTGAACTCCTAAAACTTCTCTGTGGAACTACTTGTCTCTGACTGAAATTGAATTGAATGATCCTAAAATCAGCCCCATGGGCTTTATTTATAGCCTTCAAACCCCGCTAATCAAGGAAAGAATATATCTATCTATATCTAAAAAGGCTTAAAAGATAAATAAATTAAATAAAGGAAATAAATCCAAAAGGAAATTCTATCTAAAATAGGTAAGTCTCTTCATGTTGATAGATCTTGTCTTCCAAGGATAGAACTTGATGGATCTCGGCAATCTCGGATTCCTTCGGCTCCAAGGATTCCCAGCTCGACACGGACAACTCAAACCGCGTAACGCGGCTTCGGACGCGGCTCGTCGATCTCGACCAAGGCTCCTCGAGATCGAGTAGAATTGGTCGTCGACCATGGCTGGCTGTATGTCTCGGGTAGCAGCTGCTCGATCAGGCTCGAACATGGCTCACAAGTGTCCTCGATCTCGAGTAGGCAACTCGATCTCGAGTAAAGGTGATCGGCGTCTTCCGTCCTCGGCTTCTCGATCAGCTTCTCTTCTCGACTCCGGGTGTTGCCTTCAGATCTTGTCGATCTCGAGTAGGTTTACTCGATCTCGAGTAAGGCTCTGGAGTAGGGTTGCTTCGTCTTCAGCTTCCTCGATCAGCTCTTGCTCGATCAGGTTTACTCGATCTCGAGTAGTTTTACTTGATATCGAGTAAGTCTCTCAGCTTTCTGCATTGTTCTTGAAACGCACTTTCCCGAGTCCTCGTTCGTCGGATTGACGCATATGACCATGCTTGATTCAGAATGATGAATGGCGAAAAATGGTGTTTTCTCCAGCTGCACCATTTTTAGCTTCTTCATGACTTTCCTTTAAGCTCCAAAATGCGTCCGATTTCTACGAAATATAACAAAAACTTGTGTAGACCTCCATAAATTATCAAATAAGTGTAAACTACACAAATTATGTATTATTCTAACCCAAATGCATGAAATGCATGCAGAAATCGATATAAAAATAAGTGTAAAACATGGCAAATTAGGCTCACAACATAAAGCAACCAAATATCAAATCTATTATCCCTTGTTATGATATATATCTATAAAGGAAGGATTTTTATGAGTCAACAACCCTTGGATATATCGAAGGAATGAAGAAAAATGTACTAAAAACCATGCTTTTCTGCACAGAAGATAAATTGCTCACCAGTCAACTTCGGGGATGTGGTGTGAGTGCCTCAAAGTGTCTCTGAGAGAGGAAGGAGTTTGAATCGACAGGGGGTACGTCAAAATCGGAGTGGTTGGATTGTTGTAGTGGCGGTGGTGTGGCCCGACAGTGGAGTTGTCGAACACTGTTCTGCAGCAACTTTCGACGACGATTCCGGCCACTTCTCGATGAGCTGCTGTGTCAAGGCGTTCAAGGTCATCTCCTGGGCGGTTATAGAGCGTATCTGTGGTGGTCGTAGGCATTGGGTCACCGGATTTGTGATCGAGCGATGATGAAACGGGCGGAGCAACGTGTGTACTGTTGTGTCTCTATGGGTGAATGCAGAGAATCCAGATCCTCTCCCTAGGTTAGGAGACCTAATAAATCAATCTCCACCCTCTAAATAATTCAATGATAACTTAGGATCTTTTTTATTTAAAAAAAAAAACTCCTTTTGTCTCTCCTCCTTCAACCGTTTACATTGAGCCTCCAATTTCACAATTCTCTTAGAAAAATCACAGTGATGCTTGAAAACTCATCCATCACACCTTTTTAATCGAAGTACATCAAAATTTCTTATGGTGTTCTCTTAGTTTCCTATGTATTAAATTTCTTAGCGAGAAAGTGCAAAACAGCAGTGGGAGAGTATCAACTGACCTGATCGACGCCCACAAAATTCGACAATCAGGAGTTCGGGAACACCGCCGAACGACGGAAGGAGGTGTAGCAATGCACGAGAAGCGATTTCCCTAAAAATAATTCTTGAAGACAGAGGAATAAGGTGCGATTGGGGACTAATGCAGAGGGTTTAGGAGGGTGAAGACAATTTTAGGGTTAGAATTGATCCGATTTTGCATCAAATTAATTTGAAACTGGACCGAGAGAGTGAGAAATTAAACAAAACTTCAGAATAGGTAGGGATCGTAGAGGGGAGAGGTTGCAGGAGATTGGAAACGACCTGCAATGGCGAAACGACCAATTTTGGAAATGTAATTTTTCCGATACGGAGAAGAGAATCCGGAGTGGAAGGCATGCGGTGGATTGCAGGCGGCGGCGAGGGCGGTGCAGCAAGGAGGTGGACCAAAGAGCGGCGGCAATAGTGTTTGTTGGCTGGAATCAGGCTGGGGAGGATGGTGGGCTGTGGGAGGAGAGACAAAACGAGGGTTTTTTCTTTTTTTTTTTGGTAAATAAAAAAAATCCTGGCCATTGAATTATTTGAAGGATGGAAATTGATTTATTAGGTCTCTTAATACAAGGAGAGGATCCGGATTCGCTAGGGTGAATTAAGTGTGAAATCTCTACTATTCCGAATTAAGTGTGACATCGGGCTACAGGGGGCAGTACTAAAACATCAAGGCTAACTATTGCAGATGACATCATATAGTATCGTTTCATTCTAAGAAATACTAATTGAAGGGCTCATACCATATTAAAAAAAAAATACAGTAATACAGTATACAACAACGAAGAAAAAAAACGGATACAAAATAAAAATAAACTAAAAATATATTGGCTCAGCTACTTCGGGAGATGACTTAAACCGTAATCAAAATGTACGAAAAATGAATCATCCGCTTCTAGAGATGAATTGATCGCTTAAGAAAAATAAATTATAATTTTTCCAAACCATCCACTTTGGTGGAAGAAGAACATCTTTATCGGGATGCTACGAATGTATGTATATCCTCGATATCGATTTGTCTCTTTAAGGACAATTCTCTTTAGTATATGATATATCCTCTTCTGGAGGTAAGCAGAAAAACAACAACAACAATACATGTGGGAGAGGGGTTTCACAAATGAAAAAGCTGGACATGGTATTGCATTGAAAACAGTCTGCACATGGTATTGAAACCGGACGCTGGCCATGTTTGTATATGTGCATACATATACTTGGATATTCATCGAACCCTTGCCGAGTGAGTCGATCGTGCTGATAACGTGAGATAATAACAATGAGAAAGGAGATCAACTCTCTTATTTGTGTATTCTCAAGTGAACATGCAAAGGTCTTATATAGATAAGATAGGAAGAAACAAGTATATGGAGCTATAATTATAGGAGTTTATAGGAGGTGAAACATCCACTAAGAGGGTGTTGTACAACACCCTCTTCCTATAAATTCTGAAATTAATGTCTATATTCCTACCCTTTCGTACCGATCCAGGGCCGGACCTGAGGTGCTAAAGTGCACATGTTTAAATTGAAAGAAAGACAACACAAATCAACATGAATTGAATGATGCAAAACAACGGAATAGCCAACAATTACAGAAAAGCATAGTTGAACATTTGTATTAATTACAGAAATTCTAATTATGAAACCTTTGTATTTACAGAAAAGCATAGAGGAAATCCACACTAGGCTCTAGTATTGAAGGGTCATACACTCATACAACACTGTCATCCAATTCTGAAACCATTGAAGAAGTTCATTAAATTTGCTTATGTCGTTATGTTATTATGTGTAAGAGATCATGATTTCGTTCCGGATAAAAAAATCAAATCCCTTCTTATTAGGGGGTTAATTCCCATAACCATGATTTCTTCTACCAGATCTCGCCTTGTTAGTATTGAAAATAGTAGAGGGCCCTATTTTAAAATCTCACCTCTGGCATTAAAAAGTGAAAATTTGAGAGAATGTACCATTTTCAAGTTTGTTTTTAATAATTATACCCTTTAGTTTTTCTTTTTAGTAATTATACCTTTTTAGGGTGAATTTTACCTAAATACCCTTAAATTAGAATTTTTATTTTTTCTTAATTAAAATAAAAGTAAATCGACAGATATAAGATTTTATCTTTTTAAAATTAAAATAAAAGTAAATAGTTTATGATTTAGATTGTAGATAAGATTGTTTTACTTTTTCAAATTGAAAAGTAAAATTATTCGGATGATTGATTTGTACGTACAGACGCTACTTCTTCCATGGGTTACAGGTAATTCAAATTTGATTTTAAAATATTGTAACCGATTGTAACCCTAGAGTGCTACAGGAAATTTAATTATTGTAACCATTATTCTTGAAACCTTATTATTCTTGTTACCGTTATTCTTGAAACTTAATTATTGTAACCATTATTCTTGAAACTTAATTATTGTAACCATTATTCTTGAAACCTTATTATTCTTGAAACCTTAATTATTGTAACCATTATTCTTCAAACCTTATTATTCTTGTAACCAGGTAATTGTACATGTAATTGTAACCTAAATACACACGATAGATTGTAACCAATTATTTGTACATGTAATTATAATATATCAATAATGAAACAATATTGACCATAAATTGTAATAACAATTAACCTCATGGCCGGCAAGATTGTAATCTATCAACCATAAATTTCTAATGGCTATATACGTACAGGTACTGGAAGTACAATTAACCTCATGATCGGCAAGATTATAATTTGTCAACCATAATAACCTAATGGCTATATATACATAATAATATACCAGTGTATTATAGGGCTAATAGCTAGTTGTAATCAATTTGGGAAGAAGAAGTCAGTTAGACGTGATTTAAGAAAGTTATCTCTAGGGGCAAATTAGTCCCCATTAAAACTTTCATTGGTATAATTAGCCATAAAAAAATTGAAAATGGTATATTAACCTAATTATCCCCATTAAAAGTCTCAGGTTCGGCTATCGCTCTGCCATACAGAAGTCGATTGATGTCGCGAACCGCGTTTCTGTTTTTGTCCCCGTTTTGAATCGAAATCTGAACCATGTCACATAGTTGAGCAACTTGCCGCATCGTGGGCCTTAACTCTGGTGCAGACTGTGTGCACATGGCAGCCAGCTCGATAGTGGCAACCATTTTCTCCCTTATTTGCCATCCAGGTGGCGAGATCCCCTGATCTAAGAAATCATCAATGGGCCAGTCCTTATTACTAATCATTAATGAAGGTATGTATGATACGAATGATAGAATATCTGGAGTCTCTCCAGGGTGCTTCCCCATCATCATCTCCAAGACCACAACTCCAAAGCTATAAACATCACACATCGTGGTCACTCTCATCGTCTGAGCAAGCTCTGGTCATGAGAAACAAATCAGCAGGTTAGGAAGTTATTCATTATATGATAAAAAAGTCGGATAAAATGACATGGATTTAGGCTTAGTGTTACATACCTGGAGCCATGTAGCCATATGATCCAGCAACTGTGCTCCAGTTGCTAGTGTCTGAGTTGATCAGCCTTGCTGTGCCAAAGTCGGATAGCTTAGGCTCAAATTCATCATCCAACAAAATATTATTGATGGATATGTCACGGTGGACAATGGGCGGTGTGCAATCGTGGTGAAGATACGCGAGTGCGTGTGCCAATCCCCTTGCAATGTTCAATCTTCTACCCCAGCTCAGCTCTTTGCTGCCTTTTGGGCTATATAGAGCTTGGCCTAGACTGCCTTTCGCAATGTAGTCGTAGACAAGGTACATACGGTCTCTAACCGAGCAAGATCCATACAATTTGATGATGTTCCGGTGACTGATCTGTGTCAATGCACGAATCTCATTCTCGAAACTTTTTTGATTGATGGGATGGATGTCACTGGAATCTGAGACGTTGAGCTGCTTGACAGCTACAACCTTGCCTGATGCGAGAATCGCTTTGTACACTTTGCTGAATCCGCCTTTACCTATGCAGTAAGTCTCATTGAAGTCTTCTGTTGCCTCCACTATCTCACTGAATGTGAAACTCCCATCTCCACCCCAAATCTCAGTTGTGTGTATCTTCTCGTCGAAATGTTGCTCTTTTCGAGAACAAACCAGGAGCATGGTTTTACAAATCAATATGATCAGGGTCAAAGAATTAACAGCGAAAGCTACTAATAGAATTACATTTATCAATCTATTGCTGTTTGACTTCCTATCATAAGATGGAAGTCCCAGAGTTTCGACATTTCCACACAAGCCTGGATTCCCAGCATAGAGACCATGTTGGAAGTTGCCACCAGGGATCGGACCTTCCAAATCATTGTAGGACAGATCAATGGATCTTAGACTAACCATGCTGATCAGGTCATCTGGGATTTTTCCTGACAGGTTGTTGCAAGACAAATTCAAGTTCTCTAGTGCTATAAGATGATCAAGAGTTGCTGGGATCTGACCGGAGAGTGAATTGCTGCTGAGATCGAGCAAAATCTGCAGTTGACTCAACTTGCCAACCTCTGGCGGTATCCCACCTGATATGCCATTGTGGCTGAGATCCAAGCTCAGTAACTCGGAGCAGCTTCCAAGCTGTACTGGGATTTCACCTGTCAAATCATTTTCAGATAAATCAAGATACTGAAGCTCTTGCAAAGCACCAAAGCTTGTCGGGATTTGTCCAACCAAATGGTTGTTGCTCAAGTTGAGAGTGCTTAGAGAGTGCAGATTCCCCAGCTCAGTAGGTATCTGCCCTGAGAGCTGATTCGAGTTCAAGGCGAGCTTAACCAACTTGTGCGATTGGCCAAGCTCTGCCGGTATTTGACCTGAGATGCTGTTTTCATCAAGCTCCAGATTGGAAATATTTTGACATTGTGCCCACAAGGGAGAGATTTCTCCAACAAACCGGTTTTTGCTTAGTTTTACAAACGAAAGATTTCGATGAACACCGAATGCCTCAGTGATGTTACCAGTGAACTGGTTGCTGTCCAGCCTGACCCTTGATAACTCTGAACAATGCCTCAAGCAATCCGGAATCTGCCCATCAAAGTTGTTCTCCGTGACTGTTAGCTCGGTTAACGCAAAACCGCTACACAGATGGGGTGGAAGCGGGCCTGAAAAGCTGTTATATGATAAGCTAACATTAGATAGACGGGGACTAAGCTTTCCCAGGTCCTGTGGGATCGTCCCAGAGAAGTTGTTATTCATCAGAGCTAGGGTTTCTAAGTTGGTAAGATTGGACAAGCTTTTGGGCAACTCTCCATAGAATTGATTGAAGTCAAGGCCCAAAATTCGCAAGTTTGTGAGATCACCAACTTCTGGAGGGAGTGATCCGGTAAGATTATTGGTGAAAAGTTGGAGGACACCTAGGTTTGGGAGGCTCCATATGGTTGGTGGAATCAAACCGATCAAGTGATTGATTGAAAAATCTAACTCCATTAGTTCCTTCAGGTTCCCAATCTCGGAGGGGATTGAGCCGTTGAAGTTGTTTTGGTAAAGATAAAGATAGTTAAGCTTTGTCAGCTGGCCTATTTCTGCAGGGATGGTTCCACCGAATTCATTGATCTGAAGCTGCAAAGAGATCAGTTCAGTCCAATTGTTTAAAAAATCAGGCGAGATCTCCCCTGAGAGACTGTTTGCGGATAACCCTAGGTGAGATATCTTGGTGAGATTAGCAAGGGACATGGGCAGCTCCCCGGTGAGTGAATTTACGGCAAGAGCAAGGAAAGTGAGGTGAGTGCACTGGCCAAGCTCGGAAGGAATGGAAGAGTTAAGGTTGTTCACACTAAGATGAAGATGTTGAAGCTTCTTGAGATGACCCACTGAAGAGGATATTGATCCTTCAAAGGAATTGGCATTAAGGCTAAGGAGTTCTAGGTTGGAAAGGTTGGCATACAGAGCCTCTGGAATCGTACCAATGAACATGTTCTGGGACAAGTCAAGGTAATTTAATCTCACAGAATCAAGTATGAAAGGTGGGAACTCTGAGCTTATACTATTAAGAGCTAGGCTGAGATGGGTCAGCGAAGCCATGGGAGCAAACCTTGACGAGTCAGGACTCTCTAAGTAGTTACCTCCGAGGTCTAAGTACTTCAGCTTCGGAAGCTTGCTAATTTGATAAGGTATGATACCAGATAAGTTTAAATTATTATATAAATCTAAGGACTCGAGCTCTTTCAACTCGCCAATCTCGGGAGGAATCATCCCCTCCAAGAGATTGTTGCTCAGGTTGAGCTTTGTGAGGGTGGGAAAAGCAGAGAAATTGAAGTGGGTAAATGTGCCACTGAGACCTTTGCCGGAGAGTTTGATCTTGGAGATGGCACCGGATGAGCTGCACCAGATGCCTGTCCACATACACACCGCGCCGGCGTTGGAGGCTCTCCAAGAAGACAGATCGGAAGAAGGGGATATGCTGTTCTTCCATGCGACAAGTGCCTCCGCCTCTTCTGCTGAACCTGCACATGTGTTTTCGACAAACAAAACAAGGCAAAAAAAGAGGATTTTTGTGGTATATGTAGCCATGGGCTTTCCTGATTTCTTGTAGCTCGATATGATCTGCTTTATATAATTTTTGCATACAACCCTTTATATAATTTATACGCTCATAAACCCAATTTCCATTAATTTGGAATTATGTGAATGCGTATATGGCTTTAACGTATATTGACCTTGACCAAAGACATTTCCGGCCTAAATACGCTTGAATTATTTTAGTTTACTCAATGCCATTTTTGAATGAATTAACCTTTGAAATCAACATAATTACAAAATGCCCTTTTTTATTTTCTTTCACGACAGCAACAATTCAGACAGTCGGTCTTTTGACCATGGAGATGGAGCCTCTATTAGGGGTGGGCGTTTCCAATTAATTGGTATTTCAATTAATTGCAAAGCAATTAATTGATATTTCAATTATGAAAATTTCAATAACGTTTTTTAATTGAATCTAACAATTAATTGGTAGCAGTTAATTGCTAATTTCAATCCAATTCATCAATTAACTGAAAATTGTTAATCTCCCAAGCAGCACTTGCCTTATGTGATAAGAGCAGCAAGTTGAAGATCTGATGTCCTCTCAATTCTCGATCCAGAAATTCGACGATCGCACGCCGTTGGATGATTCTAAGATGGAATTGAAGATCGAAGGGGGTGGAGTCCTTACTTTTGCGGGAGACGCCGAAGGCGAGGAGGGAGTGGGATTGGGGGAAGAGGCAGTGGGAGGCGAGGAGATAGACCATGGGGGATTAGCAGGGGAGGATGAGGCGGAAGGTTGGGAGGAGATCCGATGAAGAAATTGAAGAGGGAGAGGGGCGAGAGTGGTAAAGGATTGGTGGTGATGACGGCGAGGATGTGGTGGGGTTTGAGGGATGGGGGGAGGCATTAGAGGGGCTTGGGATCGGAGGATTTGATGGCGTCGGAGAGGGATGTGAGGAGAGGGTCGTGGTGGCTGGGCGGCGGTGCCTCTGGCGGTGGCTTCGAGATCCAGATCTGGGGGTGGCTTCGAGATCCAGATCTGGCGGTGGCTTCGAAATCCAGATCTGACGGTGCCTCCGGGGAATGAAGAAGATGATGGGGCGGTGGGGCGAGGAGCTTCGAAGGGGAGGACCGACAACAGTGAATAGCGAAGGGGAGCTTCGATATCGACGATAATGGAGGAGCGGCCTGAGTAGATGACGGAGAGACGCAGGGATTCGAATTTCGAAGCATTCCAGATGAGTAGATGACGGAGAGACGCAGGGAGCAGGGTTGACGGTATTTTATCAATTAAAACAATTAACTGTAGCAATTAATTGGTATTGTTTTGAATTATCAATTCAATTAACTATCTTGAAATATAATTTTATTTCAAGACAATTAATTGTAAAATGGAGCAGTTTTTCAGTTTTTCAAAACAGTTTTTCAATTTCAAATATTTTTGCCCACCCCTAGCCTCTATGCCGCCTGCTGTTGTCTTTCTTATCGGCCTCCCTTTTAACGACGCCCTTCCTCTCCTGCTCTAGGCGTTGCTCCGTTGGCACTCGACAACAATGAGGAGAAAATAGTTAGGGTTTGTGTTCCTGACCAATTCAAACCTAGATTTGAAAATTGGAACCATGTGGTTCGAATTTGGTACGGAGAACAAGAAATATGAGATTTAAATCTTATAATCAATCAAAACGAAGCTATCGACGAGGAGAATATACTTAATTAGTTCGTCAAATGAGAGGGAGACATGTGACCCCCAAGCCCCCCTCAGCTCCGCCCTGGTCGTTCAATATGGTCATTGTGACCAATCCTGCAATAAACAATAATTACGCTAATTAAACTTGGGATGGCAAATGGTACGGAAATTACCATACCAGCCACGTACCAACCACAAACCAACTATATTGGTAACAACACTTGTGGTAACCATTATGGTGGTAACCATCTTGGCTGTAACCACATGAAGGTGGTACAGTAATGGTAATGAAATCTGAATATCATGATTATCATGGTTACCAAGTATATATGTTATTTTTTTATTTAATGTTTTATTGTTATTACCTTTTCAGTTTTAAGTTTTTAATTTATATTTTGTATTTTGATTTTGACCTAAATTGGTCCTTTCTATTTTTTCTGCTATAAACAGTATGAATATTTTGAATGTTTGAAAACTTTGACCTTGTTTTGTTTGAACTTGCACGAACATTTTGAATGTTTGAACAGTTGAACTTTGTTTGTTTCAAGACTTTGAACTTGGTTGGTTTTAATTGGTTTGTACTTTAGGTTGTGAACTTGATTTATTTAAACTTTTAATAGGTGGGTAACCATATTATTTTTGGTAACCATATTTTTTCGTTCGATAACTTTGATGACTACCGGAAGGTAGCCAAGGGGTTTCAAAAAAATACAAACAGAATTACAGTTTGATAACCATGGTAATGCAACGATAGTTACCACAAGTCGTGGTTACCACATATGCAGTAACCATGACTAGTGGTTGGTACGTGATATGAAAATTTACGTACTATCAATTTGTGGTTGGTACGTGATAATTACCATTTTTTTGTAATTACCGTACTATGTCAACCCTAAATTAAACAGTTGTATTCTTGTTTTCAGTTTCTAACTTATAATATGCGCTTCATTAAAGCCAACAACAAGGTAAGTGGTTGGAAATTTCTGCAAACGATGACGGTCAACTTGCTTTTAATTTATCGATAAGAACCGATGACTATATATAGTGTGGGCTCCGATCAATCAACGTGAAGACAAATATATATAGCGTGGGCTCCTATCAGTTCAACGCGAAAAACATGTTAATTAAAAATATGAAAATAAGTGTAATAACGAAAGGCATCTAGTTGAGAATACGGAGTGACACTGCTCCAGCATTAGACCTAAGCAAATGTGGGCTAACCCGCTCGGTCCGCCCAGCCCGCCCAGTGAAAAAGGCGAGTTTGAACAGAGTAATTGACTCAAGCGGGCCGATAGGCCCGGCCCGATAGGCCCACCGGACTGGGCTTGGGCAGAGTATAAAGCCCAAGCGGACCGGTAGGCCCGCCTGGTATATATTATTATTTAATAATATATTATATACTATATGTATGTATGTAAATTTATACTCCGTATGTGTTTGACACCCTTACCTTTTGAAAATGTATGTAATAGGGTAAAGTTAAAGTGAAAAAGTGGCTTAAGATGAAAAATTTGCTTAAAGTGAAAATGAGTTATTAGGGAAAAATCTGACGCGGGTTTTTAAAAAAAAAAGAAACTGGACCGGCCCAAAAAAAGCCCTTCACCCCTTCCTCCTCTCGACAGTGCCCCTGACAGGCTGGCACGCATCTTCTGCACCAGATCTCGGATCTCTCCTGCCCCGTCTTCTCATCCGCGCCGGCGAGCTAGGGTTCCATCTTCCTACGCCTACACCGGTACCATATTCCTATGCATACACCGGTACCGTCTTCCTACGCCGGTTTCCGTCTTCTCTCTCTCTTCAAGAGGTCGCGAAAGCTGCGGTGGCGGGTTTCGAGCGCGGCGTCGACTATCGTTTGATCAGGTGGAGTTTAATCTTCTTCTTGTTCCGCTCTCAATCGAAGTTTGCAGCTCTTTCTAGTATCTTCTTGTTCTCTTCCTTTCGCTATTAAATTCATTTGGAAGATTTTTTCGAATTTCTCAATTCTTCCTCCATGAATGGCCTCTTCGATTTGTATTGATTTTCCTCCTTTTTGACCTAGAAGTATGAACAGACAGTACAGATGCTTAAACCTTTGATTTCGTAGTTGGATGTGTTTGGATTTTCCTTTTCTGCTTGTGTTCAATTTCGCTCATTGTAGTTTCTGTTGTTTTTTTGCTTTGATTTCAAAAGATTGAGGTGAATCTCGCACCATCTGCATATCAGTTTATCATGAAGGAAATCATCACCATCCAAGTTGGAGGTTTCGCAAATTTTGTAGGCTCTCATTTTTGGAATTTCCAGGTATGTAGCTCACAACTGTTAGTTACATGTCACTAGCGAGGGTTTATTCACTCGTGAAGCTCCAATTTCTAATTATGAAGCTGAAACATGTTTATTTAATTTCAATTGGAATTTGCCATTTGATGCTCTGATTCTAAATTGACAGTGTATATCGAGTGAACTAGTGAAGCATAAATCATTTGCTATTTGTTTCCCCATCTGAATCTCTGATTCTGAATGGGACACTTAGATGTTAACTAGCAAACTTTTCGAACTGTCGTAGGATGAGTTGCTTGGTTTGGCAGACGATCCAAACTGTGATCCAGCATTCAAGGATCACTGCTTATCTACGGATGTGCTCTACCGCACTGGTGAAACGCAGGAGGTAGGTCCTTTTGGTTGATAATATCCTGCATTTTTTTTGGTTTTGCCTGCACTGCAATGGATTTTGGGTTCTGGCTCCAGATAATTAATTGCATACGGCGAAAAGTAATTTGAATGCAAATCATACAGGAAAGATACAGGTGCATAATGCTTACTTTTGTGCTCTTTATATAAACAGGGTATTCTAACATATACACCCCGATTGGTCTCAGTTGGTTGTCAAGGTGTGTGGTTACTTTATTTACACACTAACGCAATTTTCATCAAATGATTTTCAAATCGATGGGAATTTTCGATCTTTCTGATCACTTGATTAGGTTAGTAGTATCATTTTGCTGTTCCTACATTGTTACAGATCTTGACACACTAAGTACATTATTTATGCAGGGGAGCTGAATAGGCTTTCTGTTCTTTAACCATGCTTTCATGTGTGATTATCCGCTTATGCATTGGCTACTCCACAAAAAAACCGGTGTTTGATTCTTTGAACTTTTTGACTCTCATCATGATGGCCCATAAAAAAAAAATATTATCATTTTTTATAATTGATATAATTGCTTATTGGAATTGAGTGAATACATCATTGACAGGGCTTTGAACGGCCTGATATGTTATATATTTACAAATTTTGAGATTGTGAAGTGTAGTAGCTCATGCAGGCCATAGATTAATTTGGTGGAAATTTTTTTGGAGTCTTCCCTCGCATTCCTCCTACACCGGTATCGAATCTTTCGGAGCTCGTCTTCATCCCATAGGTGGGAGAAATCGATCAGCAGATCGGGGGGTCATTGTTGCTTCTGCCTGAATGCGACCGTTCTTGTGGATGAATCTGTCCGGAATTGGTTGTTCGATGTATCGTGGACGGGGCTGCATCGTCTACATTTTCCGGATTCCCTGAATCGAACAAGTGCATCCCAGGCGTGCTCGGGATGACTGATCGTTGGAACCGCCACTGCGTCCAGTGGCTTCAGTTCATCTAGGTGACTTTGAATTTCTCGATTGTGATTTCACTCAGGTAAGTACAGTACATCATCCTTCCTCACCCTTTCATTTACAGCAGATTCTCGTGATTTTTAGAAGAGGAAGTTGAGTCGATTTTGATGAAATTGCTTATATCTTATCTTTGATTCTCGTTGCCTGCATATTTATTTACTATCGGATTTGAATTGTCCATTCTCTGGAGAATGATGTGCAATAGAACCATTCATAAGAATTGATTTAGAGATGTGTTTGAGCCTAAGAGATGTGCAATATAATTGATTTAGAGATGTGTTCGAGCCTTAGAATTGATTTAGAGATGTGTTGGAGCCTTATATTCTTATCTATGGTGATGTGCAATAGAACCAATTAAAGCTGAGAGCTTTAGAGATGTGTTTGTTGATTCACAAACCATTTATAAGAATTGAGTTTGTCTTGCTAATTGCTTCAAAATGGACACTTATGGTCTGATTTGCGGCAACACAAGGTGTTTAGTGCTAATTGAGAGTATGACAACAACAGCAGGAAAAAGCATTGTTGAGAATATGACAGCAAGGGAAACTAAAGGAAAAGGGTGTGTTGATGGTGTTTCTATGGACAACTCAGTGAGTGAGATGAGTAAGACAATGGGGGAACATGTGTTGAGAACATGTTTCTATGGACATCTCTTGCTTTCTAAAATTGCACTAATATAGTATTATTTTTGCACTTATATGATATGGTAGAATGATTTTATTCTTATCTTTATTCTTGTAATTAATAAGTTTTAAAAGCCTATTAGCTCAATGGTAGAGCAATGTGCTTACGCACAGAGACGTGGGTTCGACTCCTACCTAGGCCAATTTGCTTAATTTTAATAGTTTGTTATATTTTATGATAAAAGTGCAATTCATAATCTTAATTGTGCACTTTATAATCTTATTCTTGCACTTTATAATTTTAATTGTGCACTTCATAATCTTATTCTTGCATTTTTTCATTTTATTTATGCATTTCGTAATCTTATTCATGCACTTTATCATTTTATTCATCATTTAATTCTTGCACTTTATCATTTTATTCATGCATTTCATAATATTATTCAAATAATTCATCATTTAATTCTTGCACTTTATAATTTTAATTGTGCACTTCATAATGTTACATTTGCACAACTTAAAGTTATATTTGCACAATATAATGTTATATTCGCACAACATAATATTATATGTGCACAATGTAACATTATATTATTAGATATGCACAACATAATGTTACATTTGCAAAACATAATGTTATATTTGCACAACTTAAAGTTATATTTGCACAATATAATGTTATATTCGCACAACATAATATTATATGTGCACAACGTAACATTATATTATTAGATATGCACAACATAAATGTTACATTTGCAAAACATAGTGTTATATTTGCACAACTTAAAGTTATATTTGCACAATATAATGTTATATTCGCACAACATAATATTATATGTGCACAACGTAACATTATATTATTAGATATGCACAACATAATGTTACATTTGCACAAAATAATATTATATTTGCCCAACATAATATTATATTTGCACACCATAATGTTATGTATGCATTATATCATCTTATTTTGTGCACATTATCATTTTATTATTGCATTTTATAATCTTATTCATGAACGGGAACAAAAAGAAGACAATCATAAATAGCATGTGCGAGATTTTGAACTCGAACCTTTGTGCATGGGCACATCGTTATACCATTTTGAGCTAATAGGCTTTTAATGACACATGTCGCATTAAAGTACAAAACTGCCATAAAAATAGCAACCCATAAAGAAAATATTTGGTAGGAAACTTACTTTACATTAGGAAAATGCACATTTATTAATAATAATCTTTATTGTATTATTTGTTCACTTTATATTTTGTAATCTCATATTTTTCACTTTTTAAAATAAAGACAAGAAATGTGATGTAGCATATTTTATTGCATTATGTAATCTTATAGATGCACCTTATAATATTATTTCAAATAAAAATTACGCGCTAAAATCTGTAATTTTTATAATTGAAATAAGGGCAATATTCGTAGAAATAGAAAGTATAGGAGAGGTAGTGACATTTATCTCATATTTAGGGTCATTTACCTATTTATCCATTTTCCCCATAAAATTAGGCCCATTTACACATTAAATAGACTCATTTATCTATTACTCATTTAATTAGACCCATTTACCTTCAAATTGGACCATTTTCACTTTAACCAAATTTTTCATCTTAAGCCCCATTTTCATTTGAACCTTTACCGTATGTAATATTATATACTGTATTTAATAATATATTATATATTGTATGTATGTATGTATGTAAATGTATGTAAATTTATACTCCGT
The DNA here is from genome assembly GCA_963922045.1 of Persicaria maculosa. Classification (NCBI taxonomy): domain Eukaryota; kingdom Viridiplantae; phylum Streptophyta; class Magnoliopsida; order Caryophyllales; family Polygonaceae; genus Persicaria; species Persicaria maculosa. The sequence goes on along the minus strand of OY998252.1, from coordinate 22,373,296 downwards.
ATATGTATGTAAATTTATACTCCGTTTGTGTTTTACCTTGATAATATATTATATACAGTATATAATATATTAATTTATATACTGTATGTATGTGTTTGACACCCTTAAGTCTTCATTAATTTAATTTATATCTTTTAAATGAAAAGCCCGTTTGGCCCGGTGGGCAGCCCGGTCCGCCAACACGGGTGGGCTTGGGCAAGGTAATAGGCCCAACAACCGGGCCTGGTCCAAGCCCGACCCGGTACAATGGGCTGTGAAAAGGTGGGAGGTCCGGCCCAAGCCCGCCCATGCTCAGGTCTATCCAGCATAGACGATCGAGGTATTATTGCAAGTACAATTACCTAAAGAAACGATATCTGGAAAAGAGTCACGGATAACAAAGCCAAATGAGACGTTACCCAAAGGCTAGGCGAGATCCGCTAAAATTAAGTTTAAAGGAATTAGGAAGAGGTGTATCCCAGTGACTATGCTGAACACGCTTGATTTTGTGCGCAGGCGAGGAGCCAGATGTAGAGCCAGCGTTATGAAAATTGAATTACATTAGAAAATAAATTGAATGGCGTTGATCAATTGTTTTGCCAAATATGTAGAATTTGCATATACTACTGGGGATCTAACTAATTGATTTTGATTAAATTATTAAGTGAATTGCGTATCAAAATTCTGTAGTTGCATCGGTTAGTCAAAGAAGAAATTCGGCAACTTTAGTCATCGTATAATACCTTATATATAGAATGAAATTACATCCAATTATATACTCCATCCATCCGTTCGAAAATAAAAATATTTTAAAGATTTACACGTTTTTTTAATGAAACTATAACAAATGTAGTAAAATATCAATTTAAAAAAAATAGTTATTAGTAATAAATATGAAATTCTTTTTAAAAATTAATAAAAAATTAATATTTTACTATATTGTTTTACCTCCTTAAAAACTGCAAACCCTAAAAAAACATATATTTTTAAATGGATAAAAATCGAGGTAGTATTATTTATATTACCCACAACACAACAATAAAAGTTTATATACTTGAATCTAATTTTACATATATTAAGGATACAAGTTTATATCGATAACAAGGTTATTGAGACCCAAAAAACATCTGTTCTAAAGTAAACTATCTCATGCAAAATTTCCTCCTTCTTAAAGATGTTTTCCACTAGATAGATCAGATTAACAAAAACATCTTCTAGAATAAGCTTAACTCTGAACGGTACAAACCCCTTATTAGCTGGGATAAAATATGTACTTCCAAGGAAAAGAAAGGGCTTGGTTTACAAACAACAAAAGACATGAATATCAGCCTTCAACTGAAGCTACTGTGGAAAATTTACAAGAACTCGGAAAATATTTCGGTTAAGGTCATAAAGAAAAAATATTTACAAAATAATGCTATTCTAGAATGCAATAAGCAAAACATGTCGTGGAAATTTAGGAGACTTCTCAACCTAAGAGAAACTTTTAGTAAAGGTTTTCTCTGGATTCTCGGTGTCGGGAAAAGGTGAGGAAGATCTTGAGGTGCTTGCCTAAAGCTAAGGACCAAAAGTAACCGCGATAGAGGAAGCTCAAAATCTGTCAACTTTGCCTCTGGATGATCTCCTCGGTAAACTAATTACCCACGAGATGATCCTTGGTGAAGAAGATCGATGGAGAAATAGCCTCTAGTGTGAAGAACTTGGCCCTAAAAACTAAAAAGGAAGAAGCTACCTTGGATGATGACGAGAAGGAAGAAGCTACCTTGGATCAAATCGGGATATTATGGTCTGGCCCACGGTCCAAGATTTTTGGATTTTCGGGTTCTGATCCAAACCCGGGACCAGACCGGAATTTTCGGTCCGGACCGGAATTGGATCTGATTTTTTATTAAAAAAATAGTTGGGCAGTAGACTCCCAATAGCGTTGCCAGCCTTTGTCCCTTTTCTTTCTTTTTATTTTTAAAAGCTCCCAAATCCCAATTGCGTTGCCGAGCCTAAATCCATTCAACTCCTTGATCTCTCTCGGCCTCTCTTTCACTAGCCGCTCTCTCAATCTCTCTCGCTCAGTCGCCGCTGCCCATCGCCATCGCTATCTAGCGTTTGGTACGGGAAGATATCGATATCACCCGATATCCTGATATAGTTGATATACTGATTTTGGCCCAAAGTGATATACTGATTTCAACCCCGGTATCACCTGATATCTCGTTCACCCATCTTTCTGTACGCTCCTCGCTCGCTCTGCACTTCATCGTCTTCGCATTAACGCTCTCTATTCTCTTCTCCTCTTCTCTCCTCCCCTCTTCTTCTTTGAATTAATCTGTGGCTTCTGCTCTTCTCTTATCGTTAGTCGATTTCTGTAGAACTATGGCAGCTGACGGATTTTGATTTTGGGATTAGGGCAACCAGTAGATCTAGGGTTTCTGTGTGATTTCTTTGGTGTTGCTACTTCCCTCCTCTTTCTCGAGCGATTTGGGGTGTCCAGCAACCTATCTACATTTTTTTTTTTTGAAATGTATACCTTGCTTGATGGATAATAGGCTGTGAAACATATGTGTACTGCAGTATGGAGCTTTTAGGCGAAATAAGCATGTGTTTTGATTAGATAGTGTGATTTATATACAATTGGCTTATATTTTTTGCATTTATCTTGCTTTGGTTCATATATTTCTTTCTTTTGTGATGAATTCATGCTTTATTTTGATTTTCTTTATGATTAGAAAGGGAGACATATGAGCTTTGAGCTTGAATCACGTACAGATGTGTGTTGATTAGATTGAATTCATGGTATATAAGATTGATTGTGTGAATTCACAATATGTTTTAAACTAATATGAATATACATATGATGTGTTTTGATTGTGTGAATTCATGCTTATATTATGATTTGTGTTTCATTTTGACTGAAATTTCGCATTCAAGATGCTCATCAGCTATTATGTGTTTTGATTGTCTGAATTCATGCTTATAATGATGTCTGTTGATTAGATTATATTATGATTTGTGTGTTTATTCACAATAGGTTTTAAACTAATATGAAATATACATTCTGATATCCAGAAATTTCATTCTAAACGGCAGATATCAGATATCAGCTACAACACACCAAACAAGGATATCAAGATATCAACTGATATCGATATATCGATATCACGATATCGATATCGATATCTTGATATCAAGATATCAATACCAAACAAGCCCTAAGGTAATTTAACAATTCTAAACTTGATAACTTTCACTAGCGAAAAAAACCCCTTTGGCCTTACAAGAACGCGCCTGCGCGTGGTTTTTTTCTTGCCTTCTCAGTTGTTGTTCTGTGTCAGTCCCTGGCCTTGCTACCTCATCTCCTCCTTCCGGCCTCCTCCTGCCAGCCTCTGCGTGGTCCCTGTTGGTATCTTCCCCTCCACCTCCCCTTCTTCTTCTCCTGAAACCCATTAAAGATATCTCTTCTCCCTTTGAGGGCCTTGCCTCTTCACCTCCGATATCGGCATCAACACCTACTCGGCCACCTCCTTTACCTTGAGCCGGATCTACCTTTCCCTTTGAGGGGTTGTGTTGCTCTTCTTTCCCCAATTTCTGTTTTTTGTTGTTGTTGTTTTTCTTCCTCTTTTAAAAAGCCCCAATTTCTAGGGTTTTCCCGTTTTGGGATTTTGGTTTTGTCTCGATTTCTTGTTTTCATGTGTTTCTTGTTCCTTATTGTTCTTCAGCGTCTCTCTCTTTCAGATTTTGACTTGGTTATGTGTTTTTTGGGCATTTTTCTTGTTGTTTCGATCTATTTTAGTTTCCGTTTTGTTTTAGTTTCCCCTTTTTCTTGTTGTTTTCTTGCTTCTGTATTCGTTTTCTTGGGTTTTAGTTGTTTGATTCGTTTTCTTGTTCTTTTTCTTTCTTGGTTTGTTGCTTGTCGTGTTTGTTGTTTGTTGTTTTGTTTTTAGTTTTTTCTTTCAGGATCTTCTGGGCTCTCTCTTCGGTTTTCTTTCTCCTTTCCTTTTTCTTTGTAGGGGTTTTGGTGAAACTATCCAACAAATATCATCACCAAGCATGTTCTTAAAACAAGGATGTACTGTTCAAAATGATTGTGGAAGAAATCCAGTGGAATCTAATTTCTGTTCATTCTTCATCTTAAGAGCATGAGCAACCATGGGTTTTAGCAACCTTAAGGTTGCTAAAAGGTAAGCCCATGGTTGTAACCTTTACCTTAAGGTAAGAGGTGGGAAGGGGTTACCTTGGTAGAGAGAGGTAACCTCTTCCCTTTTCTAATTTTCTTTTTCTTTTTTTTTTATGATAAAGTAGGTTGATATATTCTACATTTAGATTTATTAGTTGTAATAAAATTTAAAATGAAATAAAAATATCTTTATATTTCATTATTTTTTAAAACAAAATATCCCATTGGTTTAATTTTATTTTTTTCTATAATTTGAGCTCAATTTTATCCTATATATAACCCTGATCTATTGTAGTGGCACCTATTTTCTTAACCATGGATCACAATAATCCAAATACTCCACCCATTCCAAATATGCCTTTTTATCCAAATCTTCTTAAAAATCCTCAATTTCAAATGATGTTGCAAATGTTTAATAATTCTTCAACACCCGAATATCCAAATTATACCCCACATAATCCTACCAATGTGTACAATCCACTTTTTTTTTCCCCCAAACCAACAACATTTTGAGCATTCTCCGGGTGTTCAAGGGAGTGTCACTCGAAGTCCAACCGAAGATGCAAGGCAAGTCCATCAAGTACAAGAAAATTATAATGTTTTTAACTTTTTTTTTTATTTTAATCTAGATGTAATAAAATATATTTATATTAACTACTTGCTATTTTTATTTATTTATAAAATTATAACTAAAAATAATTCACAATAATATATGATGATACACATATAATAAAGGGAAAGATATAAATGAAAAGAAAAAGTGAAAATAAATTTGAAAAGAGGTAAAAGAGGTTTCCCTTTTTTTTTGATGAAGCAATAATTTGGGAGGCGTCAGCTACGACTGGTCCGCCAACCAATAGCGTCCTTGCGGACGAGAGCTAGAAACTCAGGATGTGTAGCCAACGGAGTTGAAGGAGCCGAACGATGAATCCTGGCACCACCATCAGCAACAGCGTTGATATACCTAAAAATGTGTTTGAAGGAGATGGACCGAAAAGCCTGGGCCACCATCAGTGTATCAACAACCAGCATGTCGATCTCCCACGGACAACTCCGAGCGTTCTGAAGAGCATTGATGAGGGTGATGGTGTCCCCTTCAACTTGAACATGCGAGAATCCAAGCTCTTTTGCACGTTGAACACCGACATGGAGCGCCATCGCCTTTGAAGCCAAAGCAGACTCCACTCTGCACTGAAGAGCATCAGCATCCATCACTGTGCCCCTGCAATCTCTAATAACATAGCAAGCAATTGCATCCGTCTTTGTCACCCAAGATCCATCAAAATTTATTTTCATAACCCCTGTTGGTGGGGGTTCCCATCGAATGTTCTTTTTTCTTCTTGGTCTTGTTGTCTTTCTGTCCTTATACTGTGGAGTCTTGACTTCCCTCTTTTTGGCTTCATCCCAATTGCGAATTTGCAATTTTACATATTCTTCCCATCTTGTTTCTGTTATTATATTAGGGTCATTAAATACTACATTATTTCAAAATATCCAGACACACCACCAAGTGGTCGCAAGTTTTGCTCGGTTCTTTTTATTAAATTTCTCGAATATTTCATAGACCTTCTGTTCGAATGATATTGCTTGTTGGTTTTTTGTATATATATCATTCCTTATTTTCGTATCAATTTTTTGTACGAGGTTTGTGGTGCACGGACATTCCAAAAATAAATGTGTTGCGTCTTCTGTTGCTTGGTTACAAAGCTCACAAGTTTGGGGAACTGCAACCCCTCTGTTGGCCCGTCTCTGTTTAGTTGGTAATCCATTAACCATGAGTTTTCAAATAAAGTTCTTTACTTTTGGTAATGCATCGATTTTCCAGATCCAATCGTAGTCTAGTGTCGGCCTTTGTTGGGTTCTTGTAATAAGTGTCATGGCACTAGCAGTAGAGAACCATCCATTCCTACTGCTTTTCCAGTATAATCTGTCATGAATCGCATTTGTTGGGATCCTAGTCGATTCGATTTGGTCAATTATATTAGGCGGTAGTTTTTGTCGTAACTCTTATAGATTCCATGTTCGGTTTAGCGTAATGAAATTTTCTACCCGTTGTGTGTTTTCAAAAGATTGTCCTCATAAAATATGATGCTTCAAGGGAAAGTCTCCTACCCAACAATCCTCCCAGAATCGAATAGAGTGTCCATTTCCAACTTGCCAACATAGTCCTTTGCAGAATTCTTGTTTAATGTTCATTAATTTGTTCCACTGCCATGATGCTCCTGGTTTCTTTTTGTATTCCCAAAGTGTCTTTTCTTTCATGTACTTTGCTTTAACCAGCTTAACCCAAATGTTATGCGGTTTAGCTAATATTTTCCAAAGTAGTTTCATTTGTAGTGCTTTGTTCATATCTTTTGATTTCCTTATTCCGAGCCCTCCAAAAGCTTTTGGTCTGCAAATTTTATCCCATCCAACTAGTGGTTTGTAGTGTCTGTCTTTGTTCCACAGAAATGTGCGATTTATTTGATCCAGTTCTTGGTAAAAGAGGTTTCCCATGGTTGTAGAGTAAACTTTTTAGAAATAGGTAGAAAAAGTAAAAATTATTTTAAACAAAAAAATAAACGAGTTGTAAAGTTGTGATAGAGATATGAGAAAAAAAAGGGGAAAGAGGTTACCCCATGGTTGCGGATGGTCTAATGTCAAATTTTATGGCAGAATTTATATTCAACTTCCAAGGACTGATGAGACCACCTACATCATGGCATTGATCAAGTTCTGTGGAGTACAAAAAGCTAAGGACATAACGAAAAAAAGGATTAATTTTTTTTGATAAAAAAAAGGATTAATTGACCTTACAAGAGTTAAATGCGACATTGCAAAACACTCAAAGATCTACCTCATGACCCTTCTCTCCTAAGTCCTGACATTGAGCACAAATCACAATAACAGTTGTTGAAAACCAACACCAAAGAAAAACCTGCAAATGCAAAGAACAACTATAAATATTTACATAAGCAAATTTGAAGAATATTCGAGACTCGTATTAGGATAGAAGGATAAAGGAATTAGCCTTCATATGTTCATTAAGCCTACATTCTCCCTATTCATGTGGGATGTCAAAAGGTGTCCATCGACCATCAATTTCCACATTAAACCATAAGATGTAAATTAATTAAAATTCCAACCAAATTCATTTGTTCATTATCTAAGGTCTGGAAATCAGTTATTTATGTGGAGGTTTAAACCCAAGAGTGCAATGCATTTTTTCAACTAACAACTACCAGATGAGGTTGCTTCACAGATATTTCTAGAAACGTAAAGGACAAATCAGCACCCAAATGCTATCTGAATGGCTGCATATGTTTGGCTAGCTCGTAAACTCTAAAGCTCGTGGCAAATATTTAGACAGTACATCAAAAAATATCTTCCCAAAAGCCATTACTCGCCCTGAGATATAGGGGTTAATTACAGACAATATAAACTATGCCTTAACACACGGGTTTAACAAGGATTATCTCCATTTTGCAAGTATGAGTATTGTTAAGAAGCCCATGATATCGTAGTATCTTCTCAAAGAGTTGAATGGTGACAGTCAATATACCTGATTGGTGATTCAGCTCGCCAGCACAGTGGTAATGTATCATCTGATGCATCACCGGTAAGTTTCCCCTCCAACATATGTTCAACCTATATTGAAGAATACTTGATGGGCATTGATTCTTAATAAGAAGACACCAAACTTTACATGTGATACGAATCACAAGAAAATAATACATACAGAGAGAACAATGTCAACATAGGCTCGCTTTGGGAAGTACGTGTATGAACTGTCACTATCAAATACTACTCGTCCAACGGCATCACCTAACTCAGCTAAGCTAATTTTCTTGCCTCCATAACTTATTCTTGCAATCTCTGCCTCATAAGAGTTCCTGTGGGAGATAAGAAAGTAAAATGAAGCCTAGGCTGCAAAAGGGCTCTACAATCATGACTTCTGAAGGTCTCATTATATAAACATATTTAGAGATAAATAGGTTCTAATACAATACAAGATGAGAAACACACTGCATATGAACAAGAAAAAGCTAAATGCTTGGATTCTAAAGTTTGCTGACACATGGTGGATCAGAAGTAAAATTTTCAATTCAGATTTCACATGTCAAACTCATCCCAATTGATCACAGCATCTTGCATGTAAGCCTTAATTAAGCCATGCACATCAATGGTACAGTTGATCACCAAAAAGAGCATTGATAAAGAAAAGAAGCATTGTCATCATCCACGTTTGTAGCAAAGCAGATACTCTCAAATTCAAACTACAATATACAGTCAAATTCACACAAAGAGCGATGAAATAAGGATGCAAACCCCGATCCGTGATCTATTTGACGGTGCATCTGTGTTGCCTTCCGAGGACAAAAGCAAAACCTGACTAAACCAATACTGAAAAACATCTGTAAATGGTATAAAAATGAAGGAATAAAGAACACCGCTGGATTAAAGAATAGAAGGAAATAACATCATCCGCGGAGAATTAAATAAGAGCAGACTCGTAAACAGATATCCGCGGATATAGGACAATAGACACGTGGCAACCATGCCCCCCACCCACGGAGTAGAACACGTGTCGAAATATGAACACCACGTGGCGCAACTTATCAGACCACCCCGGGCCTATAAGAATGAGAGATCCGACCAGTGATAAAGGGGACTTTTTGGGAAAAAAGGGGAGAGGGAGGGCTGATCTCGGGACAGTGAACTCAGAGAAAGGATGAACAAGAAGCAATCATACGCGTAGGAAAGAAACCTCTTTTAATAGAAAAAACTCTTCATCGTTCACTGCATCAGACTCCGCGGACGAAAACCCTGTTCGTCTTTAGTATAAATTTTTATTAAGGAAAAGACTGTCGTTAATAAATCTCAAGACATTCAACACCGACAGGTAAACGAACCAAGTTTCCAAATTGTCCAAGAAAAACTCGATAAGGGAACAGTCCTTCACAAACTAGTTTCATATGATCTCCCGCGGCACAGGTTGGGCCGCGTCGATTCTTTCGATGCGGGTCAGGTAAGTCCGTCGGGAAGATTGACCATTTTATTAGGTAGGTTCTCGGGCCCCACTAAAAATGGTGGCCTCTTAGAGATCGAGGTCTTTTCACTGGCGCCGTCTGTGGGAACCCCCTCACACTAAGGGGTTTCCTTTTTGATAAGGATAGACAAAAATCCTCAAAACTTGGAAAAATTAAGTGTCCGCGTCTAAACTCAGAAATACAAATTTTTAGACATTCACAATCGAACTTTCTTTTACCGATAGATTCACAACAAACAAGAAGATGAGTGATAGCCAGAACAATCCGACTCAGGACATGAGTCAAGGGGTTCACCAAGATCAAGAGGCCTCTAGCATGTATATCCCGCTGACACCGCCAACTAATCCTGATGGTGAGATGGGAGAACAGAACCTCGGAACACCTCCTCAACATTACGGCAATCAGTATGGACTGGACGGAGGATTCATTCCGCAGAACTTCTGGTATTATGAAGCGCGACATGAACAACCAAACCCTTTTCAGCAGGAGCAGTCTCAGTACTTTTATTATGATCAGTGGGGGCAGAATCCGCGTCAGCAAGGAAACTATCGACCAGAAGGGCAGTATGGAAATTTTGATAGACGTAACACTACATATGATAATCCCAGTAATTGGAACTACGGTTTTCAGAATCAGGAAATACCGCATCAGACATGGCAGAATGATCACTGTCACCGAGAAAATAAACATTGACGCGGGGACAAATCGACAGACGTTTCCACCTCTACAAAATCTGACTCTGTAGAAAAAAGAAACGAAAATGCACCAGCCGGTTTCCCATCAGTGTTTACTCAAGAGATTTGTTCCGCGACAGTACCAAAGCGGTGGAGAGATGTAAACCTCATGAAGTATGATGGAACAACTGATCCTGAAGATCATCTTTGTCATTTTGCTACTGCAATGGGGATAAATGAGTATAATGATGCCATGTTGTGCAGAACATTCCCTTCAACCTTAACGATGATTGCGCTAACTTGGTTCACAAACCTTCCAAAGGGGTCCGTGACCAATTTTGCCCAGATGTCCCACATCTTCACATCCCACTTTGGGAGTGCGCGATCAAGAAAGAAGACTATGCTCGACCTGAATTCCATCAGGCAAGGAGCTGGGGAATCCTTGGGGCACTTTTTCACTCGATTTACCAGCATGGTAGTCCAAATCCCCAACTTCAATCATGAATCGGCTATCATCATACTTATGGGCAATTTAGCTGAGGGAGATTTCAAGACATACTTGTTTCGAAAGATGCCAACAAGTTATGATGACCTAAGAGAGCGGGTTTCGAGGTAGATTGAAGCAGAAGAAGCAGCCGCGTCCAGCTCCAAAGCAAATACTGGAAATTCAGGTCTCTTTGGGAAATTGACAGGAAAATTCAGAAAAGAGAAAGCTAAGCCTCCTAGACATCATTCAGAAGCAATAGATTTCCATCCCCGCCGTGACGAAGTGCATATGAACTTGGAAAGGGGACAAGGATCTCGTCATAGGGAGAATCATCCGCGTTCTTATCATCCACGAGAGAGTCAACACGGAAATCGCAATATGAGATCTCCACCTAGAAGGGAGAACCGACCCGATCACAGACCTCGATGGGAGGACCGAAATCCTAGGTTTGACGAATCTCGTAATCCACAAGAACGGTTTGATAGGCAACAAGATCCGCGTAGAGATCTCCCATTCCACAACCGGGGAAGAGGAAGAGGAAGAAGAGGACGCGGAGGAAGGTACAATTATACGCCTGCAGCCCAGAGATCTGTCAACCAGAGAGAAGCTCAAAAGATAGAAGCAGGCCAAATACCAGAACCAGAGGGCTTCATCAACACCCTCGCAGAAGGCCTGTCTATGGCCGGGTCCAGTAGGCAGGAGAAAAGAAATTATGAAAGGGAAGGAAGACAGTCGCCATCCGCGTCAAGTAGAAGAATTTCTCTCACACAGCATGAAAATATTTCCTTCACTCCAAAGGATGCTGAGGAAGTAAGAATGCCACACTCAGACCCGTTGGTCATTCACGCGCAGATAGCTGCCAAGACAGTAAAGAGAGTATTTATTGATACTGGATCTTCTGTTGACATCTTATCATGGGAGGCTTTTTCTCAAATGGGAATTTCTGCAGCTTCTTTAAAACCATATTCAGGAACGCTAATCACATTTTCGGGAGGAGAAGTACAGGTGGCAGGCACAATCGAGCTTACAGTTGTTCTGGGGACATCCCCAAACAGACGAATGGAAAATATTGTGTTTACAATGGTAAAAATTCCCACTGTATACAATGCATTATTGGGCCGCGTCTCACTCTATAAATTCCAAATGGTAGTTTCAATCTACCACTTTCTAGGAAAATTCCCTTTGCTTGAAGGAGGAATTGGCGAGTTCGCGGACAACAACCGGAAAGTAGAAGCTGTTATTTAACCTCCATCAAGAAGAACAAAGAAGTAATGTGTATAAGTGAGAATTGTGAATCAGTAGTCGGAGACAACAGCTCAGCTGAGCTCTCAGAAGCTGAACTAGAAGTCAGACCGACAGAAGTAAAGGTACCTACCGCGGACGAAAGAATTACATTTACACCCTTCCCAAACCCAGAGGAGAAAGTCTACTTGGGACAAGCACTGGAGACAGCAGAAAGAGTTAGAGTCTTAGAGATCATAGCAAGGTCGAGAGATATTTTTGCGTGGAATCCTCGAGACCTGCTAGGTGTCCCGTCCGCGATAGCTTTACATACCCTGAGGATTCGTCCAGGAACAAAAACCATAGTACAAAAGAGGAGAAAAATGGCTCCGGAAAAAGCTGCCGCGGCGAAGGAGGAAACTAATAAGCTTTTAGAAGCAGGCTTCATAGAGGAAGTGGAAGACTCTGAATGGCTCTCAAATGTAGTTCTGGTGAAAAAATCTAATGGGAAGTGGAGGATGTGCATCGATTTTACCGATCTTAACAAATCCTGCCCAAAAGACAGTTATCCACTACCATCCATAGATGAGCTTGTCGATGGAACCGCGGGAAACAAAGTCCTTAGTTTTCTTGATGCTTACTCAGGATACAACCAGATAAACCTGAACCCTTCAGACAAGAAAGCTACAACTTTCATCACCAATCAGGGGATTTTTTGCTACCGCGTCATGCCTTTCGGACTCAGAAATGCTGGGGCAACATTTCAGAGAACAGTTGATCGGATCTTTCGTAATCAAATTGGCAGGAATGTATCGATTTATGTTGATGATATCGTCGTCAAAAGTGAAAGAGCAGAGGATCACGCCGCGGATCTACAGGAAACTTTTGATTCTCTTCGGAGAGGAGGTTTGAATTTAGACGCAGAAAAGTGCGTCTTCGGGGTAGATTCTGGGAAATTCCTCGGTTTTATGGTTAGCCATAGAGGAATTGTCGTGAATCCTGAAAAAGTCACAGCAATTCAGAATCTTCAACCACCGCGGACGATTAAAGAGTTACAATATTTAAACGGAGCAGTAAACTATTTGAGCTGTTTTTGCTCCTGCTTGGCGGATAAGTCCTTACCTTTCTTTGCTCTGCTAAAAAAGAAGGGGCCGATAAGATGGACTCTCGAATTACAAGAAGCTTTTGGAAATTTGAAACTTTTTCTGACATCACTTCCTACTCTTCATCAACCCGAGAGACAAGAGGTCCTCCATCTGTATTTATCAGTAAAAAGTGTCACCATCAGCGCAGTCTTGACGCGAGAAGAAAAATTCCCAGTTTATTACATCAGTCGTGTTCTGCAAGACGCTGAGACGAGGTACGAACCAGTAGAGAAAATGATTTTGTGTTTAATATTCGCAGCAAGAAGATTGAGACCTTATTTCCAGGACCATCTTATCCGAGTTATGACGGATTTGCCAATGCGACAAATCCTCCACTCACCATGTTTATCAGGAAGAATGATGAAGTGGGCAGTCGAACTCACAAAATTTGAAATAGAATATACCCCGCGAAAAGCAGTTCTCGCTCAGGTTTTAGCTGATTTCATCGGTGAAACAAGTTTCGAGTTAAGCACCCAAGCAGAAAGAAGTGAGTGGACACTCAGGGTGGATGGTGCAGTTAACAAGGATGGGTGTGGAGCAGGGATCACACTAACAGCCCCTAATGAACAGCAGTACAACTACGCTTATAAGTTGAATTTCCAAGCTACAAATAATGAGGCCGAATACGAAGCCTTGCTAGCCGGACTAGAGATAGCCTTGATTAAAGGTGCCAGGCAAGTATCCGTTTACACTGATTCAGAAGTGGTGACGCGGCAGATAACTGATGAATATGAAGCAAGAACTGGATTGATGCCCGATTATCAGAGAAAGGCACGGGCATTATCAAAGGCTTTTCTAAGCTTTTGTTTAACGGCTGTCCCCAGGGATGAAAACCAGCAGGCGGACGCGTCAGCGCGTTTTGGAGCTGTTATGCCTGAAGAGGTAGGAAAGGAAGTGATTCTTGAAAGAATGAGCAACCGAAGACTTATTCAAGAAGTATATCAGGTACAAGAAATTGAGATGGGAGACTGGAGAGCACCGATCGCGGACTATCTGGGCAAAGGTATTTTACCTGAGGATAGAACAGCTGCTAAGAAGATAATTGTTAGATCCTCTCGATTCACCATCAGGGAAGGAAAGCTGTACAAGAGAGGATATTGCTTACCAGATTTATTGTGCATATCGTCGGGAGAAGGAAGTCAAGTAGTGGAAGAATTGCATGATGGAGTTTGCTCGCATCACCAGGGGTGGAGAGCTATTGTGGCCAAAGCAATCAGGCTAGGATATTATTGGCCAACCATGAGGCGAGATGTCCAAGGTTATATACAAAAATGCGATGCGTGCCAAAGGTTTGGAAATCTGAATCACCGCCCTTCTGAGACAATGAAAAGCATAACCGGTGCTTGCCCTTTTTCCTTATGGGGAATGGACATTCTAGGTCCATTTCCCACCGCTCCCGGTCAGTTAAGATATGTTTTGGTCCTAGTTGATTATTTCACTAAATGGGTGGAAGCCGAAGCAATGGGATTAATAACCGCGGAGAAGGTGAGGAAGTTCCTATGGAAAAATGTTGTTTGCCGCTTCGGAGTACCCGAAACAATAATTACTGACCATGGACCTCAATTTGATTGTGAAACAATCAGAGATTTCTGCGTCGGGCTAGGCATCAATCTTAAAATCTCATCTGTGGCTCACCCACAGACGAATGGGCAGGCGGAAACAACTAACCGACAGTTGTTACATGGGATACAAAAGAAACTCGGCAACACAACGAAAGGGCGATGGGCAGAACTTTTACCATTAGTACTCTGGTCCTACCGCACATCAGCAAAGACTCCAACTGGAGAAACCCCATTTTCTTTAGTCTTTGGTATGGACGCGGTTATCCCAATTGAGAGATTGATACCGTCAGCACGGATAATGGCATACGACCCATACATCAATGATGAAGCGTTGGAATTCGAGCTCCATCTCATAGAAGAACGCAGAATGACAGCCGCTTTGAAGGAGCTAGAATACAAGAGGAGGCTTTCCAAGTATCAAGATAGACGAATTTCCCCGCGGCATCTCAAGGAAGGGGATCTGGTGCTACGCCAAGCTACCTCTGGGGGGAAGCTAGACCCCAACTGGGAAGGACCATATATAATCATCAAAGAAGTTCAAGAAGGCGCGTATAAGCTCAGCACTCCCGAAGGATCATCCTGAACAAGACTGGGAACGCGGACAATCTTAAAAAGTACTATGTGTAATCACTAAATAGCTAAATGGATATAAAATTTAGTCGCCCCCGCAAGAATTAAATAAAGCGGTTAGAGGGCGCTTTCTATGATGACTCACACCTAAAAAACTTCGTAATAAGTCCTAAGACGCTGGAGCTAGGCTCCGCGTCAGGCCTCTGATCGAATCCGCATTCTCAGAGCAGATACTTCGTAAAAAGTCCTAAGACGCTGGAGCTTGGCTCCGCGTCAGGCCTCTGATCGAATCCGCATTCTCAGAGCAGATACTTCGTAAAAAGTCCTAAGACGCTGGAGCTTGGCTCCGCGTCAGGCCTCTGATCGAATCCGCATTCTCAGAGATGATACTTTGTAGTAAGTCCTAAAACGCTGGAGCTTGGCTCCGCGTCAGGCCTCTGATCGAATCCGCATTCTCAGAGATGATACTTCGTAATAAGTCCTAAGACGCTGGAGCTTGGCTCCGCGTCAGGCCTTTGATCGAATCCGCATTTTCAGAGATGATACTTTGTAGTAAGTCCTAAGACGCTGGAGCTTGGCTCCGCGTCAGGCCTCTGATCGAATCCGCATTCTCAGAGCAGATACTTTGTAAAAAGTCCTAAAACGCTGGAGCTTGGCTCCGCGTCAGGCCTCTGATCGAATCCGCATTCTCAGAGCAGATACTTCGTAATAAGTCCTAAGACGCTGGAGCTTGGCTCCGCATCAGGCCTCTGATCGAATCCGCATTCTCAGAGATGATACTTTGTAGTAAGCCCTAAAACGCTGGAGCTTGGCTCCGCGTCAGGCCTCTGATCGAATCCGCATTCTCAGAGATGATACTTCGTAATAAGTCCTAAGACGCTGGAGCTTGGCTCCGCGTCAGGCCTCTGATCGAATCCGCATTCTCAGAGATGATACTTTGTAGTAAGTCCTAAGACGCTGGAGCTTGGCTCCGCGTCAGGCCTCTGATCGAATCCGCATTCTCAGAGCAGATACTTCGTAAAAAGTCCTAAAACGCTGGAGCTTGGCTCCGCGTCAGGCCTCTGATCGAATCCGCATTCTCAGAGATGATACTTCGTAATAAGTCCTAAGACGCTGGAGCTTGGCTCCGCGTCAGGCCTCTGATCGAATCCGCATTCTCAGAGATGATACTTTGTAGTAAGTCCTAAGACGCTGGAGCTTGGCTCCGCGTCAGGCCTCTGATCGAATCCGCATTCTCAGAGCAGATACTTCGTAAAAAGTCCTAAGACGCTGGAGCTTAGCTCCGCGTCAGGCCTCTGATCGAATCCGCATTCTCAGAGATGATACTTTGTAGTAAGTCCTAAGACGCCTGGAGTTTGCCTCCGCGTCAGGTCTTTGATTTAATCTACGCTCTCAGAGATGTTATGTTATAAAACATAGAACACTAGAGCTTGTCTCAGTGTCAAATCTCAAAACGTATCTAAACATTCCGAGATCTGAACTTCATGACGGATCACTATTGGGAGCAAAACAAAAAATGTTCTTTGAACTTTCCTGGAACTCCCAAAAGTTTTATAATTTCCGAAAGAAATCATAGCTATTAATCCATCATAAAAGCAAAAAACAAACAAGGATGAAACACGACGCCATGATTAAAGGGTTTGACAATGCCGAATAAAAGAATCAGGCTACTATTAGCTCATGCTCGCGGAGCGCGAGCATGGATAATGCGAGTTCTGCCCTGACTCAAGCGAAATCCATTTGAAGGAGGACCCTCCGACTCCGAGACAGCCCACTCCGCATCTACCTCATCCCCTACAGCATCCAAGATCTGGACGTCAAAGCGATTTCCTCCTTTATAGATGAAGGTTAAAGAGGAACCAATGTGGACGCTGTGTGACTCAGCAAAGTCATTCCAGCCACCCCTCAAAAATGGAACTATGTAGTCTCCGCGCATAACCTCCACTGGGAAATCACGAAGAATCCTGGTGGACAGAAGAACATTCCTGGGAAGATCTGGCCCAAGTCTATCTTCAAAGCATAGTGGCAAAGACTAACAAAAACAACAGATTTCAAGGGATGCTAATAGATAAACTAACTTGATAAAAAGAAAAAGTCAACAATAAAGAAACTAACCAGACGGAGAAGTTGCTCAGGAAAACTAATCCTCTCAAAGAAGGACCAAGGTGAGCCAGCAACAGAGGGCATCATGAAAGCACAACAACGAGTCCAGTGGTTTCTTCCCCATACTCTTTTTTATATAGCAAAAATCTTGACATGTGTCGAAGAGCAGGAATATGGGGCAAATAAGTTTGAAATGTCATATCATTGAGACAAGAACCACATGCACCATGCATGAGATAAACAGTAAACACTATTACTGAATTTCTCAGAAATCCCGTGAGAAGAGCATCATTACAAAAAGTCCTCGAAAGACTGAAACAATCGCACAACTAATATACATAGCAAGAAAATCCTCAGAAACAATTATCAAAGGCTTAAATAAACAACAGAGTGACAACTAGAACAACGAAGAGATTTAAAATCTTATTCCATTAAGAAAAGTACATCTTAGTGACCATTCGAAATTACAACATTAGAAACAAGATCTTCATTATCTCTCCCACGCGGATCCACCACCCGAACATCAAAACAAGCCTCACCCATATGAGTAAAAATCATAGAGGCCCCCTGCTCAAAACCGTGTGACTCTACAAAGTCTTTCCATCCGCGGCCGAGGTAGAGAAGACCACTGCTATGCCGCTCTATACAAACAGGGAAGTTGCGCAACAGATGAGAAGAAAGTAAAACCTGACCAGGAATAGCATCAGCATACTCCCCCTCAAACCTGAGTGGAAGCAACTAAAAAACAAAAAGTGTTAATTAAAAGTAAATTCTCTAAAAAGATTTTTTATATAGTTAACTCACCAACTGCAAGAACTGTTCAGGATAATCAATTGCTTGGAAGAAAGCCTATCGGGCTTCTCGCCCAACAACCCCGTCTGCCCTAAATGACAGAGGAGGAACTATAATGGATCCCCACATATCGATGAAATTAGAGGAAAACAGTGAAGATTCCCTTACTTATCAGTCACAAGGAAACAGTTGAACAAGAAAAAAGAGGAACATATGCATGGCATGCAATGGGTGACACAACCACCAAGGGCACGCGCCTCTCTTTTTTCCAAAAAATAAAGACAGACCTTTTCCCAAGATCAGTAAAAGTAAATTACAATGTAGGAAATTGAATTTACTTTTTGGTAAAAAGCGATGAAACCAACGGCAAGAAAACCTCACAAGGCGAGTATAAAACATGCTCAAGTATCCATGACTGATGAGAAATCCTAAAAACTAAATGGATCCAAATCCACAGCCTAGGGCTTTTTACAGAGTCATAATGAGGGAAGAACAACTTCAAACCCTTCGCCTCCCCCTCATGTATGTTTTAATCGACGAAGACGCTCACACACAGGCCAGGCTCTGGTCCCGCTCCAACCAGGAACACGAAGTGAAGGTGGACAAAGATGAAGATGGCTTGTTCTGGTTAACCCAAGGGTGGCATGATTTCACACAAGCAAATCGGGTCAATGTAGGATCCGCGTTGATTTTTACCTACATGGGTGACTCTATCTTTGAAGTCGACGTCGTCACCCCGGACAGCGAAGAAAATGGGGAGGTAAGCCATCCTTGAACTCCCAATGGGTTCTACGCGTCAACAATGTAACAAGCTTAGAGGGATCCCTCCTTTTAATTCATTTCTAGAAAACACAAGAATACAACAAGGAAATCATGGATTCCCGCTTTTCCTTTATTCTACGAAAAGCTTATATCAAGAAACAGGCTTGAAAACTCTAAAAATATGACGCGGAGGTAACTCAATTAGAACTACATGATGAAGAAATTGAGTCCAAAGTAGCCTCGTGTTCATCCTCAATTTCACGACGCGGACAAACTTGGAAGGAAACGTTGCCCTTGTGAAAAAACATCATGGCACTTCCTATTCCAAGGTGGTGAAGCATAAGGAATTCATCCCAACCATTGTCAATTTGAAAAAGACCATTCTCACTCCAAGATACAGCTACAGGAAAATCGTAGACAAGATATGTCGAAAGAAAAGCCCACCGAGGCGGAAGAGGCCCGTACTCAGCCTCAAACTGGGGAGGCATTACCTACGTAGCAACAAGAGTAAAGACCTAAAATAAAAAACCCGAACTCTGATTAGAGTAAAAGTAAAGGGAACTTACCAACCGAGAAAGCTGTTCCACATTCTCAATCTTTTGAAAAAAGGCCCAAGGGTTAAAATTTCCTGGAGGCATGAAATTTACGATAACACAGACGTTTTAACACAATACAGGAGGTAGTAAGAAAGAGGGAGGTTAAGACTTTAAAAAGAAAATCCATCATGTGGAATAAGGACAAGTGGTAAAGGATTCTGGACATTAGGACCAACCTGTTCGACACTTGGAAAATTCGGAATATTAATGTCTAAATATTTACTACCAACAAAACATGCAACCAGTACCAATGTTTTGACCAAGGAGATCTTCAAGCCATGAACAAAAGAAGTATCTCAATGGTACACCAAAAAACAAGGAACTGCATACAAGTTCCCAAAATCCATAAAAAGTTTCATTCTTTCACAAAAACCAAAGAGCGAAATCTATTAAGGGATGGCTGCCTTCTCAGGCTCCTCCTCCGCGTCCTCATCATCGTCACTCTCAGAACAGGAATCTTCCGCGGCCATCTCCTCCTTTGAAAGTCCCCAGTCGGCACTTTCCAAGCTTGGCTCAAACTTCTCTAAAGGGACACCCGGGTTGCTAGTCGAGCGCATGACGCTTTGATTGATCCCTGCAACCATTCCCTTCCGAAAATAGCTAAAGCACCTATCCTTCAAAATGCTAGAGCCCTTTGGAGTCTGAAGACAGGCTTTTGCCACGGAAGACAGGAAGGAACCACCAATCTCAGTTTTGATCCACTCAAAAGAAAGATAATCCAAACCTTCAGGACTTTGAAGCCATTGGAGAGCCACATCTCGATCTGAACGCGCCATGATGGTGTCAAGCTCTTGTTTGGTGAGATTCAGCTCTTCGCAGAGGATGGAGAAGTCCTCTTCCATTTTGTCAATGATAGCTTGTTTAGCTTGAAGAAGATCCCGCGAAGTCCCTTCAATAGTTTCCAACTCTTTGACACGAGAGGCAGCGGAGCTCGAAAAAACCTTTAAATCATCATATTTTTTCTCTAAGGCTGCCATGGCCTCTCTCAGGTTTTGCACCTCCTCATGAAGATCAGCCGACCTTTTCTTAAATTTCTCCACTGAGACCGGGTCTCCCACGGTATTCCCCAATATTCGAAGCTGATGATTCAGTTTTTTAATCTTTTCATCTTTCTTCTTGAGATCTTCCTCTCCACACACCAGGCGTCTCTCAACATCTGGTTGAATTACCCTCAACTATAAAAAACAAAGAAGAGGTAAGAAAAATTGGACATTAACCGCGTCAAAAAAGACAAAAAGAAAAGAATGTAAACTTACCCACTGAATAATACGATCAAAGTTAAGCGAAAGAGTGACAGGGTCCAGTCGTTTGATATACCCTTGCTCTGGGAGACAACGCTTCTTGGCTGGAAAAGCGAGACCTTGCAAGTCAATCGGATCAAAGCCTGGGATGGGAAATTCGCAAAGAGTCGCTATGCCTTCCAAAAAGAGCCCCTTTTTGTCTGAAGCGGATGGCCCGACAGCAATGGCAATCCTCCTCTTTTTCGGCTTAGAAGTCTCAGGCGCGGAAGGGCAAGTACGTTTCTCTCGTGCTTCAGGAACTAGTGAAGGAGCTTCAATCAAAGCCCTAGACTCATCCGCGGCATTTACATCAACATTTGAAGCCACTTCTAAAACTTGGGGAGGAACAGGAGAATCATTGGCTACCACACTTGATTTCTTCTTCTTCCCATATTTGGTTTTGTGCCGCTTCAGAAGTGTATCCAAATCCATTTTATCTAAACACGAAAACACATTTCCCAATAAGTTATCCATCGAAGAAAGACAAAACATAGAAGACACAAATTTATATACAGAAAAAATAAATAAACAAAGCAGCCACCTAGTCGCGGATGAGGCATACTCAAGCCAGCCATCTCAAGACGAAACGCGGATAACATTTTATCCCATGGGAACCTAGGAATATGAGAGAAGGACAGCTTGAATTGGGAAAGATTGGAAATTTTTGGTTTCGTCGCAGAGCAAAAAGGCCCTGGGATTGTTCGACAATTAAAACCTTGCCCAGATCTGTCGCGGACCAAAAACCACTTGTATTTCCAATTCGGCTTACTAGACAACCTCTCCATATACCTACAACTTGAGTTACACTGGTAAAATCTCGAATCTTGAGTCCCCTTCTTCAAAGAAAAAATACTGAACATCAACTTCAAAGAAGGAGCAACACCAATCTCCTTGCACCTCATGATAAAACTGGTAAAAAACATCCAACCATTGGAGACAATCTGAGCAGGACTCAAATTATATTCTTCCAAAAATTTCGAGAAAAAAGGATGTAGAGGAAGTCGGAAGCCTTGAGATAAGCTAGCCGCGTATACAACCAAACAATCTTCATAAGCATCCAAACAACCACCCCCTTCCTCGGGGAGACAGAATTCTATGCCTGCTGGCCAAGGGAAAACTTGCGAAAGAGCTTCAAGATCTTCCAGATTTAAAAGGGTAGTACAGCCCCTCAACTCACCTAATGGAGATCTCCATGGATGAATCCTGTTGTGAGCTGAATCTGCCATGTTTTACAGTAGCTTTTATATCGATTTCTGTATACATTGCATTCATTTGGGTTTAGATAGTACAGAATATATGTAGTTTATGTTTATTTACCAAATTATGGAATCTACACCAGTTTCTGTTTAATTCGCAGAAATCGAGGCATTTTACAGTAATTCTACAGAAGGTCGGAAAAGCTCGGAAAACCGCTACAGAAGTCCGAGGTCAAAGCAGCGGAACCAAGCTGAAAGACAAGGCTACTCGATCTCGAGTGGGCCCTACTCGACATAGACGACCATAGCCGAGCAACCCTCGTCGACAAAGAGCAGAGTCGAGGGCCAGACCAACCCAGCTCCGGGACCCTACTCGATCTCGACAAGCTCTGGTCGAGATCGACGACGCCCAAAGCCACACCCGGAGTCGACAAGGAGAGGAGCCGAGGACGACCAGGCGGCACTCGCTGCCAGCGACCCCGACTCGCTGCAGCGGACCACTCGCTGCCGCGGAAGAAAACCCGCTGCCAGCGGGATGCACCAAGCCGACGAAGAGTCCTACTCGACATCGACAAGAGCTTGTCGAGGTCGACGACGCCCAGGAACCTTGTCCGAGCCTTGCCGAGTAGAGCAACCGAGGAGGCCTAGTCGATGATCAGCCTTACTCGACATCGACGAGCGCTACTCGAGGTCGACGAGAGCCCAGTGAGCCAACTCCGAGCACATCGAGCAAGATCTAGCCGAGGAGCCCAGTCGACGAACCACCCTACTCGAGATCGATGAGCCGTGGTCGAGGTCGAGTAGAGCCAGATTCCAGAAACTTCTCGACGAGACCTGTCCGAGTAGAATTGAGATTCCTTGGGCGCGAAGGAGTCGATTTGGCCGAAATTCTATCCAATCCCATCAAGTTCTATCATCAAGGAGACAAGATCTATCAAGACATGAAGACTTACCTATTTAGTTTTATCTTTTCCTAGTTGATTTATTTTCTTAAAACATTTAATTTATCCTTTCAAGCTTTAGATATAATTTTAGATAGAGATAGATATCTTCTTTCCTAGAATAGCTAGGGAATGAAGCCTATAAATAAGGCCCTAGGGGCTCAGTTTTCATTCATTCCAATTCACACACAATTCCATTCAGAGATACAGTTTAGGAGTTCTAAGGTTTTTAGGGTTTTGGCTTTCTGCGAAAGTTGATTGCCAGGATTGTAAAGGCTTTTGAATATAGTTTTAATGCAATTTAGTTCTTTTTATACATCAATGTCTGTTATTGCGATGAGGCGTGAGTAGTCCACCCACTTCTGGGGCTGGGGTGAGCCTGACGATGGCCATGTGAGATAACGCGATAAAGGTCAGATTTTGTTATGCAATTCATCTTCTTTCCCTATGAGCATGATTCTTTTGCGAGAGTTGAAGGTGATCCTTGTTTGTGTTATTGAAGCGAAAGTGATCTTAATGCAACTTGGATTAATTATGTGAGAAAAGGTTAGTAACAATTAGGGTTTATGCGAAAGCCTCTATATGCCTATTTGTTAATGACGAAAGTTATTTGATGGAAAGCATGATCTTTTATGCCTTTATGTGTTACTTTGCATGGTTATCGTTGTGGTGTTGAAACCCTGGCTTTGGAAGTCTTTTAGCATATTGAGTTTATTTCTGTCGAAAATCTGAATTCCGCATTTGAATTTGCAATTTAAAGTTTCTGTTTCTTGTCGACATAGAGGAGAGTTTGGTCGAGATCGAGTAGCTGTGGTTGATCTCGAGTAGGACTTGTCTAGGTCGAGTTGAACTTCTCTCTGTTATCGTCGATTTTCTGTTTTTCTGTCGACATCTGTGGTCGATCTCGAGTAGCTGTTGGTCGAGATCGACGAGCCCTTTGCTTTGCTTTTATTTGTTGCTTTGCGTTATTTTCTGTCCTTGCTTTATTTCCTGTTTTGCTTTGTTCTTTGCTTTTGTTTTTCTGCTTTTGTTTCTGTTCTTTCTACTATTCTGTCTGTGAGATCTGTTGCTACCTAAGAATTGCTGACGTGCTTCCTCGTGGATTCGATCCTGACTATTCTCTTACTACAACGGGAGGAAGTCTTGTATTTATTTGCTGAGACAAGGGAAGTCAGTCTGAACTTTATTTCATATTTATTTCATACTTGACCATCCTCCTGCAACAACAAATTGGCGCCGTTGCCGGGGAAGCTATCAATCGCGCCTTAGGTAGTCAGTTCTCACTGTTTCTTTGAGTTACTTTTCAGGTGTATGCGTCGTTCTGGTCAAACACCTGAGTTTGACAGCTTAGACGAACCGGAACGCTACCTACACATCCACTCTAAACTCAAAAGGATCATGGCGGCCGCTGAAACACAGGAACAGCTGATCGCTAGGCTTACCAGGGAATTAGCCGCTAAGGATGCTACTATCGCCGCTGAAAAAGAAGCAAGGGAACAAGCACAGGCTGAGCTTGTTCAATATCCAACCACGGCAGAGGACTATATGCACCCAACTCTCGTCGTGCCTGAATCGGCGATTCTTATCCCTGATAATTCTTTTGAAATTCGAACTCAGTTTCTCATAGAGCTTAAAAATAATGCCTTTTATGGTAGATTTAATGAGTGTCCTCTTGAACATATTACAAACTTTGCTGACATGTGCCGTACTCTTGCTGAAGGTACAACTTTGGAATATGTCAAGATGAAATCTTTTCGCTGGTCTCTCGCTGGGCCTGCATTGAAATGGCTGGAAGGGCTGCAACCAAGATCACTCACAACCTGGGCCCAAGTAGAGCAAGAGTTCCTGAACAAATTCTTCCCACCCGCCAAAACAGCACATCTCCGCCAGAAAATCACCGCCTTCAGACAGAAGCAAGGGGAACCGCTGGCAAAGGCATGGGAGCGCTACAAGGAACTTCTGCGATCTTGCCCTACTCATGGACAGCCACCCTACGTCATTCAGGAGATCTTCTTCAACTCTCTTGATCAAGGCACTAAGGACAGAATCAACCATTATACTCGCTATGAGTATCTGACAATGCCGCCACGTGACGCATGGGGTGTGCTAGAGAAGCTCACTACCTACGACAACAAGTATGGGTCTACTTCAACCTATGAAGAGAACCCATACGCCAGGCCAGCACCATCTATGCCCCTATATGATCCCCCTAAGGAGATCGATCCAGACGTTAGGGAGCAATACTACAGAGACCAGAATAAGAAGCTCCTCAAGCAAGTAAAGTATCTCTCTGTCAACCAACCTTGCATTGAATGCGGATCACAGTGGCACACCACTCCTGAGTGCCCACACACAGAGCAAGTCAGGCTGGCAGAGCATCATGAGGAAGCGGCTTACGCAGGGGGTCCCAATCGCTACATGGGGGACCAAAGGTTTCAGCAACCACAATGGAACCAAGGTGTCCCTAGAAACCCCCCGCCCTACAGAGCTCCAGGACATCCGGAAAGGGAGCAGAAAAAAGATGATATACAGATAGTCCTGGAGGAAATACGGAGGAACCACTCAGAAACTAGGCAATCTTTCAACTCCGTCTATACTCAGATGCAAGGTGTCAACTCTAGGCTTGGGGAAATAGATATCTGGCGGAAATCAGTTGATACACAGATTGGTCAGCTAGCAGTAGGAATCCCCAGACAGTCAGGTGCACTCCCTGGATCTTCAGAACCAAATCCTAAGGGAAAGACTGGATACGTCGCTGCTGTAAAACTCAGAAGCGGCCATCAACTGCAAGAGCCAGAGGTCGGAAAGCAGCAGGACAACGAGGAACAGCTGGTCGACCAGAGCCTAGTCGATCTCGACAAAGGCCAAGTCGATCTCGAGGAGACACTTCCAGAATCTTTGTCTGCACCACACAGCAACTCGACTGGGCCCAATCTGGTCGATGTCGACAAAGGCCTTGTCGATGTCGAGGAGCCCCTGGTCGACATAGAGCAGCCAGCAGCACCTCCGACGTCTGTTCTGGCTCCGAATCAGAAAAAGAAGCTGCCTTTCCCCACAAAATCTCTAAAGGACCTGGCGGAGAAAAAGTTTCAGCGCTTCATCAAGATGCTTCAGAAGCTCAACGTCACCATCCCCTTCATAGAAGCTCTCAATGAAATGTCATCTTATGTCAAGTTCTTGAAGGAGATTCTGAGCAAAAAGCGATCGATGGCTGAAATCACAGAGGAGTGCAGCCATCTGGACATATTGGAGAAGAGGCCGGATCCAGGTAAGTTTGCTATAACTATTGGATTTGGTCCATACAAAATTAATGCCCTATGTGATCTTGGAGCTAGTGTGAGTATTATGCCTTTAACGATTTGGTCCAAGATTACGATAGGTGCCCTGGAGCCTGTGGATGCTAGACTTTACATGGCCAACAACACGGTGGTCATTCCGACAGGCATGGTGGAAAATGTCCCAGTACAAGTAGGTAAATTCTTCGTCCCTGCTGATTTTTTAATTGTTGATATGCAAGAAGATCCTGCTTGTCCAATTATTCTAGGAAGACCATTCTTGGCGACGGTGGATGCCAACATAAGCGTAAGGAAAGGAGTGCTCACCTTCAACATCAGCGATGAGGTAATTGAGTATTCCTTTAATAAAACTGAAAGGCATACAGGTCCAATGGAAGAGGTCAAATCTATTTCAGCTGGCTACATCACCTGCGGGGAACCCAAGGTCAGGAATATGACCCCTGAGGAGATAGAAAAAAGGGACATGGAGGCCCAGGTGGAGGAGATCATGGCAATCCTCAAGGAAAACACAGAAAATCCAATCGACACAGAACAAGGTACGTCGTTGTGGATTAATTATTTTTTGGATGCCTTGACAGGAGCTAAGTATGGGGTCAAGATCGACCAGGGCTCCTCGACTTCGAGTAGAACCCTAGTCGATCTCGACCAGACCAAGGAGACTCCACCAGAGCCAGCTTCGTCGAGCAGCAAACCGGAGGAGCCACCCTACTCGACCTCGAGTAGACTTGTCGAGGTCGACCACCAGTGCCCTACTCGGCCTTCTTCGACGCTGAGAACACCGGAGCCAGGAGCTTCGTCGATCTCGAGTAGCCTTGTCGAGATCGACCACCACTCGGGGAGCCCAGGCCCTGCGTCCTCGACGCTGCAGCAACCAGGAGGAGAACACTCGTCGAGATCGACTACCCTAGTCGAGATCGACCAAGATCCTCGGGCACCTGTTTCCTCGACACAGAGACCACCAGAGCCAGGACCAACCTCGTCGATCTCGACAAGCCTTGTCGAGGTCGACCACCACCCAGCACCACCAGATCCGCCCTCCTCGATGAGCAAACCACCAGGAGCAGAACCCTTGTCAAGGTCGACCAGTCTTGTCGAGATCGACAAGCCATCGTCTTCATCGACTTCTGAATCTTCGAGCAGACAACCTGCAGTCTTGTCGGGATCGACTAGCCCTAGTCGAGATCGACCAAATACAGTGGTCCCCGATTCCGTCTCTGCGAAGGTAAGTCAAGGTATAGATCTTTCTTCTCCTATTTCCATTAAAGATTTATCTATACATGGGAGAGGTCTGCCTTGGTATGTGCGATTGTGCAGGATTTCCAATGATGAGCCCAAAGAGTATGAAGTTGGAGACAAGCTCTATGTCTCTAAATCAAAGGATCATTGGTTTCCCAACAAATTCAACAAGAAGCGGATGGGACCTTTCGTGGTGAACAAGATCCATTCTGGAGGATTACAGCTGATGGACAAGAATGGAGTCCTATTTGAGGCCCAAGCTACATGGGCCCTGCAAATGCCACCTTGAGCTAAATGGAAAGTCGGCCTAGCGACTATAAAATCTAGAGCATGTATATAGACTTTTTAAGACATTTGAGACTTTGTTTTTTGTTTTAGTTTTTCTATTATGGGTATATGTCTTCTATACTTTTCAGGTCCATGGATAGAACCAAGCTACATTAATACTCGGTCCAGGAGGTGCTTCCATTCGATATTATGAGGCTCTGCATACATGTCTAGTGAGTTTCTTTCTTTACCCTTGTTTTTATACAGTGAGGACACTGTAATGTTTAAGTATGGGGTGGGGGAAGGGCTTACATTATGCATATTTGATCATATTTGACATTATTGGTGCATTATTTCTTTGAATTGCTACATGGCTATTTTGGAATGCATTACTGATTTATGTGCTCATATGCATGTTTTCCAAAATTTGAGAAAAATGACCCCCATTGAAAATTTTGATTAATGTCATGGAAGTTATATAAAACTCGACGATGCAAAATTAGATTCATTAGAGATATAGCATGAAATTGCCTAGTAAAGGGAAGTCACAATGAAGTGCATTATTTCTTGAAAACCATGAAAGGAGGAAAAATTTGAAATTGCTTTTGACATGTTGCATGATAAGATGATGGAGGACTTTATATTTCCATATAATGCTCATATGTTTATATCCTAGCCTTACCTATGCTTATGCATCACAAAAGCCATATTATGCCTTATTTCAAATATTGCTCCACATGATCTAAATATTGCCATTCTTTACCTTATCCGGGGATTATGTTGAGAATGATGTTACATTATGGAGATGTTATATGGTGTTTGTGTGATTGTTATCATTATTGGAGTTTGGCGGAATTATTTGAAATATATGGAAAATTTAATGAGTGAAAGAAAATCCGATCAAAGATCGACCCTGCTCTCTGAGATAATAGTTTGGAGAGATGGGACACCAGGTGAGGAGTCCGACGCACTAAGTATCCGGGGCCATTCATGACACCCATGTTTGCGACTCGCGAGAAGACAGTGCTGAGGTTAGAGAGGTAAAAGCATTATTATTGAAAAAAAGCATTATGAAAGGTGATGAATCTCAAAGAGAAGGAATGTGGAAATTCAGTTTGAAAATACTCCATTTCCCCGGATCATTTGCACCACATTGCCAAAAATTGCCCACCTTTTAGCCTTTCACCAATCTACTCCTTCATGAGCTTAAATTAAAGTCTTCTTGATTATCAATGCTTTGTCACTTATAAATTGTTTATGCGTAACCCTCCTTTTGTGAGTAGATGTTGCTCTTATATATTTGCACATGCATGGATCTGTGACACTAGTACCTTTTCGAGGATGGTAATTGACTGCAGGGACATATAAGAATGAATCTAATATGTTGAGAGTTTTGATTTCTTCCCCTGAATGACAAATAAAAGTATTGCTTGAGGACAAGCAAGCTTAAGTATGGGGTGTTTGTTGTGAGCTGAATCTGCCATGTTTTACAGTAGCTTTTATATCGATTTCTGTATACATTGCATTCATTTGGGTTTAGATAGTACAGAATCTATGTAGTTTATGTTTATTTACCAAATTATGGAATCTACACCAGTTTCTGTTTAATTCGCAGAAATCGAGGCATTTTACAGCAATTCTACAGAAGGTCGGAAAAGCTCGGAAAACCGCTACAGAAGTCCGAGGTCAAAGCAGCGGAACCAAGCTGAAAGACAAGGCTACTCGATCTCGAGTGGGCCCTACTCGACATAGACGACCATAGCCGAGCAAGCCTCGTCGACAAAGAGCAGAGTCGAGGGCCAGACCAACCCAGCTCCGGGACCCTACTCGATCTCGACAAGCTCTGGTCGAGATCGACGACGCCCAAAGCCACACCCGGAGTCGACAAGGAGAGGAGCCGAGGACGACCAGGCGGCACTCGCTGCCAACGACCCCGACTCGCTACAGCGGACCACTCGCTGCCGCGGAAGAAAACCCGCTGCCAGCGGGATGCACCAAGCCGACGAAGAGTCCTACTCGACATCGACAAGAGCTTGTCGAGGTCGACGACGCCCAGGAACCTTGTCCGAGCCTTGCCGAGTAGAGCAACCGAGGAGGCCTAGTCGATGATCAGCCTTACTCGACATCGACGAGCGCTACTCGAGGTCGACGAGAGCCCAGTGAGCCAACTCCGAGCACATCGAGCAAGATCTAGCCGAGGAGCCCAGTCGACGAACCACCCTACTCGAGATCGACGAGCCGTGATCGAGGTCGAGTAGAGCCAGATTCCAGAAACTTCTCGACGAGACCTGTCCGAGTAGAATTGAGATTCCTTGGGCGCGAAGGAGTCGATTTGGCCGAAATTCTATCCAATCCCATCAAGTTCTATCATCAAGGAGACAAGATCTATCAAGACATGAAGACTTACCTATTTAGTTTTATCTTTTCCTAGTTGATTTATTTTCTTAAAACATTTTATTTATCCTTTCAAGTTTTAGATATAATTTTAGATAGAGATAGATATCTTCTTTCCTAGAATAGCTAGGGAATGAAGCCTATAAATAAGGCCCTAGGGGCTCAGTTTTCATTCATTCCAATTCACACACAATTCCATTCAGAGATACAGTTTAGGAGTTCTAAGGTTTTTAGGGTTTTGGCTTTCTGCGAAAGTTGATTGCCAGGATTGTAAAGGCTTTTGAATATAGTTTTAATGCAATTTAGTTCTTTTTATACATCAATGTCTGTTATTGCGATGAGGCGTGAGTAGTCCACCCACTTCTGGGGCTGGGGTGAGCCCGACGATGGCCATGTGAGATAACGCGATAAAGGTCAGATTTTGTTATGCAATTCATCTTCTTTCCCTATGAGCATGATTCTTTTGCGAGAGTTGAAGGTGATCCTTGTTTGTGTTATTGAAGCGAAAGTGATCTTAATGCAACTTGGATTAATTATGTGAGAAAAGGTTAGTAACAATTAGGGTTTATGCGAAAGCCTCTATATGCCTATTTGTTAATGACGAAAGTTATTTGATGGAAAGCATGATCTTTTATGCCTTTATGTGTTACTTTGCATGGTTATCGTTGTGGTGTTGAAACCCTGGCTTTGGAAGTCTTTTAGCATATTGAGTTTATTTCTGTCGAAAATCTGAATTCCGCATTTGAATTTGCAATTTAAAGTTTCTGTTTCTTGTCGACATAGAGGAGAGTTTGGTCGAGATCGAGTAGCTGTGGTCGATCTCGAGTAGGACTTGTCTAGGTCGAGTTGAACTTCTCTCTGTTATCGTCGATTTTCTGTTTTCTGTCGACATCTGTGGTCGATCTCGAGTAGCTGTTGGTCGAGATCGACGAGCCCTTTGCTTTGCTTTTATTTGTTGCTTCGCGTTATTTTCTGTCCTTGCTTTATTTCCTGTTTTGCTTTGTTCTTTGCTTTTGTTTTTCTGCTTTTGTTTCTGTTCTTTCTGCTATTCTGTCTGTGAGATCTGTTGCTACCTAAGAATTGCTGACGTGCTTCCTCGTGGATTCGATCCTGACTATTCTCTTACTACAATGGGAGGAAGTCTTGTATTTATTTGCTGAGACAAGGGAAGTCAGTCTGAACTTTATTTCATATTTATTTCATACTTGACCATCCTCCTGCAACAACAAATCCTTTCAGGCACAACTGGTAGACGACTTATTGGAGGTGGAAGAGGTTTAAAATCTCCCAAGAAAAGACAAGTATCTAAATCCCCTAAGTCATACACTGGAGTGTCTAAATCACTCAAGTTTTCTTTAGAACGAATCACCTTAGGACTTTCGGCTAAACCAACAGGAGGAAGCTCATAAGGGATCCACACTTCCTCCATCTCCTGATCCGCAGACTGAGAAATAGACGAAGTCCCCGCGTCCACTGAAGAACTGGCACCTGATTCATCCATAGCCCTTGGATTTTCATCTTCCGCGCATTCCTTCGAAGAAGAAGAAATTGAGTAAGGTGATGAATAGTAATCAGGGTCAGAACGCTTCCGGCGCCTTCTCACCTTAATAGGACTACCGGTAGGACCAACTCGATTTGGAGTAGACGCGGATGTAGAAGAAGATGACTCCGACGAAGAATCATCAGAGTTGGAAGAAGAACTCCCAGAAGAAGAAGGAAGCACCTCTGGGGACAGACGTGCCTGAGAAGATGAAGCGACACCATCTCTCCATCCTTCATCCCTCTCAAAATCTTCTAACAAATCATGCTCCTCGCTGAGATTAGCCATTTCCAAAGAAACTAGAAGAAAATCGCGTGAAATTTCACTAATAGGAAGTAAAACCTCATCCAAAAAACACATACAGAGACAAACATTCACCCAAACATACGATCTAAATGTCAAAAGTAAAAGGTTTTGACAAGAAAAATTAAGAACAATTAAGAACAAAGAGAAATACCTTGCAAAGTTGAAAGAAATAACTGGGAAATTCAAGAAGACCGCCGAAAACCTAGAGAACCGCCACCGGAAAACCTCAAGATGGATAAGGATAAAATTTCTGAAAAAGTAGAAGAAGACAGATGTAGGGTAAAAGAGAAACGGAACGGAGTAACTTATAGAAAATTACCGACGTTTGAACTTCCGAGCCTAAATGGGCCTGATGGGCCCAATTTGGGCCGAAAATCCTTAAAGAAAAAGCCCACTACATCCAAACCAGAATTATACTGAAACCACATATGTTTCCTCGAAAAACCTTTTATCGGTCCGCGTCAATCCCCGATTGGGATCACCTCGGCCCGAGGAGCTGTGACTAAACCAATACTGAAAAACATCTGTAAATGGTATAAAAATGAAGGAATAAAGAACACCGCCGGATTAAAGAATAGAAGGAAATAACATCATCCGCGGAGAATTAAATAAGAGCAGACTCGTAAATAGATATCCGCGGATATAGGACAATAGACACGTGGCAACCATGCCCCCCACCCACGGAGTAGAACACGTGTCGAAATATGAACACCACGTGGCGCAACTTATCAGACCACCCCGGGCCTATAAGAATGAGAGATCCGACCAGTGATAAAGGGGACTTTTTGGGAAAAAAGGGGAGAGGGAGGGCGGATCTCGGGACAGTGAACTCAGAGAAAGGATGAACAAGAAGCAATCATACGCGTAGGAAAGAAACCTCTTTTAATAGAAAAAACTCTTCATCGTTCACTGCATCAGACTCCGCGGACGAAAACCCTGTTCGTCTTTAGTATAAATTTTTATTAAGGAAAAGACTGTCGTTAATAAATCTCAAGACATTCAAGACCGACAGGTAAACGAACCAAGTTTCCAAATTGTCCAAGAAAAACTCGATAAGGGAACAGTCCTTCACAAACTAGTTTCATATGATCTCCCGCGGCACAGGTTGGGCTGCGTCGATTCTTTCGATGCGGGTCAGGTAAGTCCGTCGGGAAGATTGACCATTTTATTAGGTAGGTTTCCGGGCCCCACTAAAAATGGTGGGGCCCCACTCTTAGAGATCGAGGTCTTTTCAAAACCAGCCTGAAAACAAAGATTAGATTAAAATGAAATAACCGACCACATAAAACACAAACAAAAGAAAGTCCGACTTAGATTACACTCGGATTAGGATGAGAGAGAAACTGTTTCAATTCAAGAGAAGTAGATACCCGGCTTAGTCTTGATTACGAAGAGAAATTCTGAACAGCAACCCGGCCAAGGAACGAAGATGAATCGTGACCACTGAAAGGATCGGAGCCGCCTTCTCCAACCACCGTCTCCCCTTCGCTCGATCACCTCTCAAATATCGCTCTCCCCGCCTCTCGATCTTTTCGGTGTTCAATTCCATCATTAAGGTTAGGGATCCGGCGAAAGGATCGAGACCAAAGAGGCAGAGAATGAGCCGGAAGTACGGAGAAAGTGGAAGCCGGCGTAGGGTTAGGGTTTCGTAACTTCGTAAGAGAGGAGAACCCGGAACTTGTCTGCGATTTGGACGAGAATAGCCGAAAGAGGAACGGAAGCGAACGCCGAAAGAGGAGCCGATGATAATCTAAAGAACTTCTGAGAAGTTTTGCGGCGGATCGCGAGGAGTGATCGGAAGGAAAAGGGCGATGGGTGCTATACTTGACTTGCCGACTTGACTTGCCGCCGATCGACTTGATCAGCGTGCGTAGAAAGAAAGCTGGATTTGTAGTTGCAGGCGCAGAGAAGTGATACTTTGCTACAATCGATATCCTCTTACGCAAGCAAGCTTAAAAAATACTGTACGCTTTACTTGACAGCTGTCAAATCTCATCTTTCCTTTTTATTTTACGGACTATTTCATGGCGGTTCAATTCAATAAAATAACAAGAGAAATTATAGTGAGCCTCTCATGGTGGTGGTGGTCCGATGAGCATCGAACAATATCTCCGACTAAATCTCTCTCTTGAGAGTCCAAATATCTTCTCGGAGAGCCCAAATCTCTCCTCGGAGAGCCCCGATTCCTCCCTTCGGCGAGTCTCGGTTCCGTAGTTTGCTCCTCCTCGGCGTCGTCGGCTCGGCTGATGTCCTTCAACCACCGATTGTCCACCTCCGTCTTGCCTCCGCTCCTCGGTCTGCCTGGTTGCGGGGTTGGGTGGGATTTCCCTCTCCGTTTTCCTCGGCCTGGTCGGATTCTCGTCAAAACCTCAATCGATTTGGGGCTTTTATGGTTCTTTGGTTTTTGCCCCTAAATTCTCATTCCTCCCCGTCCCTTGGGTCATCCGACCTCTTTCCGATCCCGATCTACTGGTTGTCCTTTGTGATCGGCCCCAATTCAGGCCGATGTTTGCTGGCCTTCATCGTCTCCGGTGGTGGTCTCCTCCCATCTGTGGAGGTTTGTTACCTGGCGGTGGTCTCCTTTCAGCGTGGCTCCTTCTCGCCCCCGGCTTTGGTGGTCCTCTCTGACCGTCGCCTGTGCTTTCACTGCTTCTCTCGCATCATCGTCGGGTGTGTTGAGTTGAGCATGAGCCTGCTGGAAGCTTGTGGGTTGGGGGTTTCGGGCCCAATTTTGTTTCTTTGGGCCCAAGGCTTGGCCTTGGGCCTTAAGTTGGCCCGAAATAGGTAAAAAAACAAAAAAAGTAAAGAATATAAAACCATCGTTAGGAAGTAAAATCTTACCGGGATCTCTTATACAGTATATATATATTGATTTAAAACATTTTTAATCAATATCAACGTATATTATTAAATCCGGATTACTCTTGCGCTCTTTGCCCTCTCGCGGTCGTGCTTCATTTTCTCGAGTTGGTTGGAGTCCTGTTTGTGGGTTCGTGGTTAGTTTCGGTTGAGGAGCAGTTTTGCGGCCCTGGTTGATCGAAGTGATCGTGTTGGTGGTGTTCGTGGTCTCCGAAGATCCTTCATCTAGGTGAAGGGAACGTCGTGTGATCCACACTTCCCTAGGTGTCGTCTTTGCCCTACGTGGATTGCTGCTTTCCGTCTTTCCGGCGGCGAGAGATCGTGTCAATTGTGCTGTCCCATGCGCTCGTTATCCACTTCGCCACGTCGGGTCTCCATCTTCTCGTTGCTGTGTCTGTTTGTGTGCTTAGGGTTTGGGGTTTTTCGGGTTTGTTTCTTGTTGTTCTTTTGTTGTTTTAGGTAGTTGTTGTATGTTGTATTTCTTTTTCTATGTTGTATGTTTAGACGGCTTAACCGGTTGAGGGAACTCGTTACCGCAGGTTCCAAAATGGAAAGAGAAAACTGAGACGGGTAAGAAAAATACATTACATCACGGTCATCTCTCACAATTTGTGAAAGTAGAAATTCAAAAGCCTTGGAGGGGGAAACCCACATAGACAAAGCTTGGAGAGATCAACTGCTACAACGCCGAAACCGAGAGAGAGATGGGTTGTTACGGCGCTGGCACCGAGAAAGAGGGGGGAAACCACCATTGAAGGGAGAGACGACCCGACATTGGACAGAGACAATACCCCTAGTGTCCAGTCCTCCATTGAAGAGAGGTAATCCCCCATTCTCTATCTCAAAGCTTTCTCCTTTAATGGAAGTTAGGGGGTTTCAATGCATGTAAATTCGATTTGGGGCCGGTTGGAAGAATTGAGTGAATGAGGTTGGAAATTTGGGAAGGGGAAACCCTAACTGTATGTGTGGTGGGCGGTGAATGGGGTTGGAAAAATCGGGATCCAATCCCGATTTTTCCTCCTCTTTTTTTACCCCTTTGCTTTGAGCCCAAGCCAAAGAAAACTTGGGTTTAAAGGGCCCGAAGCTTGGGCAATAAGGACCCGAAGGTTGGGCCCTAAGGACCCGAAGCTTGGGCCTGAAAGACCAATGATGAACGAGAGAGTTGTAGCCAAGGATGTCAGAAGCAGCGGTCGGTAACCACCATCGTCGAGCCACGGCAGCCCGCTAACGGAGCACCGACGACCCAACGAATGAGGGCAAAGGCTAGGATCGACCGGACGAGGCCGACGAAGGCCCGACATCACCGACATCCACTTAGGGACACCAAATGAGGGGATATCTTGGAGGTCCGATTGAGATTCGGTAGTCAGGGAGAAGGATACGGGGAAGGACGCCGACAAACAGAACCCCAGCAAACCCAACCCATCTCGGCAGCGCAAGTATGGAGACTAGGATGAGAGAGAGCGAAGCTCCGAGGCACCCAAATCGTGGACGAAACTGAAGTCGAGAAAAAAAGGCCCAACTTCGACGAGCTTCAGGCCGAACAACACAAACGAATCGACGATGGCCAAACGAAAGCAAGAAGATGCTTTGATGGCCAAAGATCGTCGAAACCCCCAATTGACATCTGAATTAGATATACCAGAGGATGGATCCTCAAGATCGGCCTAAACAAGGCCAGTTGGCGCACCATTGGGATAGGTTGATGAAGAAAGATCCACGTAAGGGGTTGGAAACCCGAATTGGGGGTTTTCTCAAGAGGGAGTTTCTCTCTCTAAAGAGAGAGAAAACCCTGGGATACTTAATTATGATACGGATTAAAGGTTCAAAATTTTGACTAGTAATAGAACAGTGATTGCATTGCTCTTTTTTTTTTTTAACAGTAGGCAAAAATTAGGATGTACTACTGACCGCCATAATCATCAAACAATGCATGATGATGTTTTAGAACTCACAACAAGAACTCAAAATAAAATTACAGCTCAATTGAGATTTCGCAAGAAAATCAGCTGCACAATTCGCCTCTCTATAGCAATGCTGGAATGTGATGATCTCGAAATCTTCGCTTAATGATCGGATGTCTTGACTTATTTGCACCACCTCTCATGGTATATTTTTTTACCTAATTAATGATATTGATAACAATTGAGCAATCACTCTCAACTATGGCTTTCCGAATCTCAAGCTCTGTTGCCACTCTTATACCTGAATATACTGCAAACGCTTCTGCTATAATGACATAACTCATTCTAACATTACATTTATGTATCCGAATAACTTGATTATAATTATTCCTCAAATTGCACCCAATCTGAGGTTGGCAACCAAATTTGACCGAAGCATCTACATTAATTTTAACGACACTTGTTGGGGGGGCAATTCCAATTTTTTTTTCTCAGGAGGCCTAATAGGTTTTGGTAATTTGATTTTCACCGGTTCCTTATTCCAACCTGAAATCTTATTAATAAATTAATATATTGCCAATACTCTTGATTTGCTTCCCTCGTGTCTGAATTTTGTCTTGGGTCTTGCCCCTCATTTCACTCCCTACTGTTAAAATAAAATAAAAAATGCAACTGACCATTTGAAGTGACCTATGCTTTTTGTTTGGGGTTACTCTTTAATACTAGTGATAGACTGATAGTAACCGGGACAAAACATATGCTTTTTGTTTGGGGTTACTCTTTAACACTAGTGATAGACTGATAGTAGCCGGGACAAAACATGATACAAAGATGACCCCCAAATCTCTCTTCTTTTTTCTTTTTTATTTTGCTTTTGCTTTCATTTTATTCTTTCTTTTTCCCTTTCTTGATCTTTCATCAATCATCATTAACAAAAATATTTTAATATATTTTCAGGGGAAAAGCTCCCTCCTCTCTCTAGAATTCTAGAGAGAGGTGCATACTCAATCCCGGCTTTGCCGGCCTCAACCTGGCTTCTGCCGTCGTCATCTCGGCTCCGACCGTTTTCTAATACGGCTATTCCGCCACTGCAAAGCACCGGTGTCTCACCGATTGTCAATCGTATTTAATTGAAACTAATCCGCTTCGATCTTCGTTCGAATCCCAAATTCGGTTTGGGGTTTTGTAGATCGGGGTCTTCTCCCTCAATTCCTGCAACTGGTCGTTTTGTGTTGTGTAACCCTTTCCTCCATTCTTCCCTAGAGGTATTCTGGTTCGGATGGTCTTACAATCGTCCCCTTCTTGGGTCCCCTTCAGTAGCTTTAATTTGGTTGGTGGGTTCTGTACTTATCTCGGCCGCCGGCGTCTTCTGCTGGGTTCGTCTCTGTCTGCAATTGGCCCTGCGCACATATACATAATAAAGTTGCTTGACTTAGAGTTCTAGAATGAGGAAAAAATGTTAGTTGCACAATATATTTTGGTTTAAAGACATAAAAAGCTACACTTACGATCTTAGACATTGTCATATTAGTTAAAAGACTAAAAAATAATTGTCTTTAAGCCATTTTTCATGTTTCATACATGAATGTGTACATTTAAACAAAATAAATGTTTCTATTACAATTGCCCTTAAGAATTGGGACTCCTTACCCATCGTTTCTATTACTATTGCTGAACTTTTCTATCGATTGCAATCAGACAACCAGTTGAAATCCTAGGTCGGATGGAGATGCTCCTCAACACTTCGTGATGTCGCCGGCGCCGGTGTGGGTCGGTGCGGTCGGGAAAGGAGAAGGTAAACCCTCTCACTTCCGATCTATGTTGTTCGGACTTCGATATTGACCGAAACAGGGGATGTCTTCAATTTCAAGATTTCGGTGCTGGGTTTCTGTGTGGGTTTTGTCTCGGTCTTCCTCCTTCATCCTCTTAGGCATGGTGTTATTCAATCACTTGTATTGTTTAGATCTTCGGTAATCCTGATCCTCTTTGTGGTTGATTTATGATTAGGAGAAAAGAAGGATCAAAGATGGAGGGCGAGAGAAGAGAAGGACGAGAAGTGTACCTGGATCTCGGTGGAACGAATGTTCAAGGGCAAAAATGAACAACGAAAGTGGCACCTGATACAAAAGCTCCCGGAAGTTGCCCTCCAGGGCTTCCAATTTCCATGGATTTCAACTCTTCAAACCTCCAACTGCAACTCATTGCACCTGATTGCCAAACACCAGCGTACTAGTTTTTTTTTTTTTTGGAACCTAATGAAAGCTTTTAAAACCCGTTGAAAGATGTTGCCAAACACGTGCTTATTAGCTTGAGATTGTATGATCCTACGATCCTACCTAGGATCCCGATCCGGATTTATGCATAGAATCCTTTTTGGGTAGGATCTGCTATGAGATCTTTAGAATTTTAATGGATCGATAGGATCTTGCGATCTTATGTGATCCTATTTTTTTATTAATAATATGTATTTTTTAAACATTTATTTTGTTTAAATGTACACATTCATGTATGAAACATGAAAAACGGCTTAGAGACAATTGTTTTTTAGTCTTTTAACTAATATGACAATGTCTAAGATCGTAAGTGTAGCTTTTTATGTCTTGAAACCAAAATATATTGTGTAACTAACATTTTTTCCTCATTCTAGAACTCTAAGTCAAGCAACTTTATTATGTATATGTATATGTATATTTTTATACTCCGTATTTTTTAATTATATTTCGAGGATCTTACGATCCTCTAGTGTGATCTTACAATCCGATCCACAAACCTTGTTATGATTCGATCCTAGAATCCCGATTCTAATAACCTTGCCATTAGCCTCATTATTTTATAATTTTTATTTCTCTTAGTTTTCTTATGCTAAAAATGACTAATTAAATAACAAATCTAAGGTCTTCTCCAAT
Source organism: Persicaria maculosa (assembly GCA_963922045.1). NCBI lineage: Eukaryota > Viridiplantae > Streptophyta > Magnoliopsida > Caryophyllales > Polygonaceae > Persicaria > Persicaria maculosa. The sequence continues at coordinate 22,334,082 of OY998252.1, read as the reverse complement.
ATATTTTAACAAAAACATTATTTTCTATATACACATATAAAAAAAAAAAATTTTAAATAATTTTTGTTTTTCTTAATTTTTTATATTATTTAAATCGCAAATTTAATCTTTTTTCTAATATATTTAACCCCCCTAAAAAATTATTGATCCGCCACAAGCAATAACAATGGTTAGATCCATTTGATTTTTTTTATAGAGTAAAAACTCAAGATTAGACATGCCTGCTTCTTGATAGACCGACAAGTCGGCAGACGGATAACGGATAACCCATCAAACATATAACAGAAAATCTAAAAAAGGTGCAACCGATAAGTATCGAACACTGTACAAATTAAGGATGAAAATTAGATCCATTTGAAATTAGCCTCTCACTTTAAACTTTCCAAACCTTGTTCTCTCATTAGGGTGGACTAACAAATAACCGTGGTAAGTTAAAAGATTTATGTACACTCAAACTACTCAGTAAAACTCAGAGTTTGCGTAACCAAATTAAATTAAATTGAATTGAACAAGACTTGTGAGCTGTTAACGTACATAAAATTTGAATTTGATTGCATAAGATGTTAATTGTATCAAATTGAAGTTAGATCACTAAGCCAAATTCTACATATTTGGCAAACCAATTATTGACCGCAATTCACAATATTTTCTTTACGTAACTTAATTTTTATTTCTATAAAAGATGATAAATCATATGACATAACATGCGAGCAAATTTAGAAAATTAATTAAAGAAAGAAGATTAAAGCTGGCAAGATCTGATCCAAACACGAAAAATCGGCCAATTACCCAACCCGTCTGAAACTGATTAACTCAAATATCCAAAAACTTAATACATTACCCAAAAACTGACCCAACATTCGAATAACCCAATAACTCAAACTCAAACCCGAACGAATCAAATCCAACTCAACCAAAAACCAATATGACCCGAAATTGTTATAAGCAAAATTGGCAATAGCTCCAACCTTTAAGAGGCTTTCTATTGAAATTTTACAAATGATTTGAAATAGCAATAACCCAAAACAACTAAAATCTAAAACCGAAATCGAGAGAACCAAAACCCAAAATGAGCATAAACCCCATTCAACTCAACTCAATCTGACTGAACCCGAATAGCCAAATCGTTTGACATTATCCAAAATATGAATGACTTGTAACCTGAATACCCAAACCTTACCCAACTCACCCGATTACAAGTTTACAACCTTAAATAAGATTCAATGAATAAAATTACAAATAATCAGCATACAGTGGATTTAATTGTGATTATATATTCGAGTGCATAAATACATACAAATTAATATGATTAACAGATTAAGTATGAATAGTCATTTTATTAGACATGAATAATTTATTTGCTAACACACGTTACGTTCACACTCTAGCTCGATCATATATATAGAATCTATCCTCGATCATCTATAAATTAAATACCGATCGAGTGGTGAATTCGTTTGAATTAGTACAACTAAAAAAAAGGGCATATTTCCCTAAATTCAAAATTTCAAATATATGAGAATTCAGTATTGTTCCATATGTCTCAGTTTCTCTTCCTGATCAGCTTCTTTCTCATTGCTCTTCCTCAAACCCACAAGGCTCAGGTACTCACATTAATGGAAGTTTCATTAATTGATGATCTCTAAACTATAAGCAAGCAGTTTTAATTAAATTTTAATTGCTGTTGATCTACTCTGTGTTAATTAATTAATTAATTGAAGTGGCTGAGCCATGGCGGCGATCTGTTCAACACAAGATCCCGGATCTACGGCGAGCCCACGATCAGGCGCTCCCTCCTCCAAAACCTGAGGCTAAGGTGGGAGTTCTTCGTCGGGAATGACGTGACCGCCACGCCGGCGGTGAGCGACGGCGTGGTGTACTTTCCGGCATGGGACGGGAACCTCTACGCGGTGTGCGCGCTTGACGGGGGATTGGTTTGGAAGCTCAACCTGAGGCAGCTGACGGGCGGGCTTAATGGCACCAACCGGATTATTTCGCGAACAACACCGACGGTGGCTGGGCGGCTTTTGATAGTTGGAATCTACGGCCCGGCTGTGGTTGTGGCCGTCGATAGGGTGACGGGGGTGAGGGTGTGGATGACTATGTTGGACCCACACCCTCTTGCCCAAATCACCATGTCCGGTACCGTTTTCTTGGAGTAAGCCCTCTAAATTAACTCGATTTTAGGTTATTACAAGGAAAACGAAAATCCCAATCTCCAAATTATTTTTTTCTTTTATTTCCACAACTTCTTCCGATCCATTCGAAGATTTAGAAAACATTAACGCAAAAGCTTTCTTCAAAAGATAAAAAAGAAGAGTCCGTGTCTCAGCCGACTTCTCATTCGAAGATTTAGAAAACATTAACGCAAAAGCTTTTTTTTTACAAAATCTTCTTATATATCAAGCATAAGCTAAAAAAAACATTTCACGAAATTTTTTGAGCATCCCCGGGCCCGAAATCCTGGCTCCGCCACTAGGTCGATATATAACTCATCAAAGGTAAATGCAGTGATTTCTACATAGGGGTATCGTCGTCAGAAAGTTTGGCGCCACCGGCCCAATGTTGCACCTTCAGGGGAAGCTTCGCCAAGCTTCACATCGCAACCGGATCCATCCTCTGGAAAACGTACACCATCCCTGATAACGGCGGTCGTCCTGGTGGCTACTCTGGCGGCGCTGTTTGGGGCAGCAGCCCACCATTGACCCTCTTCGAGGACTCGTTTATATAGGAACGGGAAACCTCTACACTGCTCCGACATCGGTTTACGATTGCCAAGCTAGGTTGAATAACCAATCATCTTCAGGTGAACTCCCTCCGTTCAGTAATGCACGTTTTTTTATGGGATAAAAATATATAAAATTCATATTTTATTTAGTGTTTTTTTTTATCATTTTAAAGAAGCATGCATGAATAGTAAATGACATGTTTTTATCGAAGAAGGGAATAGTTTTGACATGAATTTATCATTTCTCTTTTTAGGTGCTCCTCAGCACGAACAGTGCGTGGGGACAGACGTCCACTTCGATTCGATCTTGGTCGTTGATCTAGGATCAGGGGGCTTCAAGTGGGCCAGGAGGGTCAATGAGTATGATGTGTGGAACATTGGTTGTTTGGTGCCCGGTAGCCCAACTTGCCCACCTGGTCCTAATCCGGACGCTGATTTTGGGGAGGCGCCGATAATACTTACAATTCGGTGTGAAGACGGTCAAAGCCGCGACATCGTAGTTGCGGTCCAGAAGAGTGGCTTCGTTTGGGCTTTGGATCGTTCCACCGGTGACATTTTATGGTTTAATGTAAGTCCATCTTTTTACATACTTTTTACATTTTTTGGCCTATAACAACCATATCAATACAACTAGCAAAGTCTAACCCTATCCAACTCGACTCAGTCATTCATTACCTAACCCTATATTAAGCCATGTTTAAATTGACTTGGATCCAACTCGATAAGATCTAAATAATTACCCAAATCGCGTGGTGTACACGCAGCAAGCTGGACCGGGAGGGGTGTGGGGTGCCACCACAGACGGCAAAACCATATTCACAAACATCGTCAACGACGATGGAAAGCTCTTTAGAGTGGCGCCCTCAAACCGCACCACCACCGGCGGTGGATGGGTGACGCTAGACGCAGCAACCGGGACCATCAAGTGGACCACTGCGGCCCCAGACAACAATTCCGCACATGGCCCAGTCACTCTTGTAAATGATTTGCTCTTCGGTGGCTCCGTGGCCTCTTCTGGCCCGTTCTATGGCATGGACCTGGTGACGGGAGAGATAGTGTGGTCATATAACACTGGAGCCACCGTATACGGCGGGGTTTCGGCCCGCTATGGTTGTCTTTATCTTGGGAACGGTATCTCTGTCGGGATTGCATCGCTTCATCCTACGTGGATACATGGAACTTCTGTTTTTGCCTTTTGCTCAACCCCTCTTGCCTAGTTCAAAGAAAGAGTGTATACATCCTGTAAAGCTTATAGAAAGGTAATTGCAGGAAGATGATTCTACTTCTCTGATTGAAACACGTTAAATAGAGTTACAAGGAATAACCAAGTCCTGAATAATAGGACTGGATAACTATAACAGATTACAATAACAAATTGTATTTATCTAATATATTAACATGCCCCCGCAAGCTCATGAGTGGGAACGAACATGCAGTTTGGAACTGAGAGTTTGAAACCGGTGTGTCCCAACATCTTTGGTGAATATATCCGCGATCTGATCAAGAGACCGAACATGTCGAACCACAAGTTCTCCTGCAGAAACTTGTTCCCGAACAAAATGGTAGTCAATCTTGATATGCTTGGAGCGTTGGTGAAATACCGGAATGGCGGATAGGAAGGTGGCACTCAGATTGTCACAGAGAAGAATAGGAGGATGTGAACTCGACACACCCATCTCCTGTAACAGCTGCTGCAGCCATATCAACTCGGCAGACGTGAAGGCAATAGCCCTGTACTCAGCTTCGGTGCTAGACCGAGCAACCACCTTTTGCTTCTTCGAGGCCCAACTGATTAGATTTCCACCAAAATAAATGGCAAAACCATGCTGAGATCGGCAATCGTCTGGATCAGAAGCCTAACCCGCATCAGAGTACGCTACCAGACGCCTATCAAGAGCTCGTTATAGGCAAAGACCGGTAGAAATGGACCCCTTTAGGTAACGTAGGATGCGTTTGACAGCCATCCAATGTGTCTCAGTGGGATTGTGCATAAACTGGCATACTCGATTCACAGCATACGAGATCTCAGGTCTTGTGATGTTGACGTATTGCAGAGCTCCGACAATACTCCTATAGAGATTGGGATCATCGAAAGGGTCACCTGATTGAACCAGCCGAGACCCAGGCTCTGCAGGAGACGAAAGAGGCTTTGCTCCTGACATAGACCTCCGCTAAAAAATGTCACAGATGTACTTTTGTTGGCTGAGTTGCAGAGTAGAGTCTGATCGAGTGACTTCAATGCCCAAAAAATAATTCAGCGGACCAAGATCTTTAAGAGAAAAGACACAATGTAAACTTTTGACAAATTCATCAATAAAAAATTGCCTGAGACCCCGTGATGATAAGATCATCCACATAAACGAGAACATAAACCACATGATGATCATGCCGCTTTATGAATAAAGAGGAGTATGAGATGCAACCTTTGAAACCATGCCGAACCAAATCCTCTTTCAATTTGTGGAACCAAGCTCTAGGAGCCTGTTTCAGACCATACAAAGCCTTTCGGAGTCGACAAACATGATGTGGTCTGTCAGCTGCCTGGAATCCCTGAGGTTGAGCCATAAAGACTGTTTCTGCAAGAGTACCATTCAAAAAGGCATTGTTGACATCAACCTGTCTCAAAGGCCAAGCATTAGTGAGAGCCAAACTTAACACAATACAAATGGTTGCAGGCTTAATAACCGGACTGAAGGTGTCAAAATAATCAACACCCGCTTCCTGATTGAAGCCCTTTGCAACGAGTCTGGCCTTGTAGCGATCAATAGAGCCATCCGCCTTTTGCTTGATCCTGTAAACCCATTTACAACCAACAACGTTAGCACCGGGAGGGCGAGGAACTAAGTCCCATGTCCCATTCCTCATTAGGGCGTCAAATTCTAACTGCATAGCGTGCTGCCAATGAGGATTCTTTGCAGCTTGATGATAGAATTTTGGTTCCGGGTGAGCTGCAAAGGCTATCGGGAGAGGATGTTTTGTGGCTGTCAGGGCTTTAGGTTTGAGGGACAAAGAGCGGCAACGAGTGGCCATAGGATGTGAGGAGTTGTCAGGTTGACGAAACCATGACGGTGCATTCGGATATGGAACAACGGGCTGAGAAGAGTCACTAGATGATGGACTCGACTCGATAGAGGCCAACGCAGGAGACTGAGCAGAAGATGAATGCGAGGAGGAGTCAGACATAGAGGAGGATGCCGCTGTGTTGGAACCCCCAGGACTGTCAAAGGAGGTTGAGGCGGGGCTGTGGTTGATAGATGGGATGGGAGAGGGAATAGAGGTCCGACTACCAGAGGATGGGACTGGTGTTTGAATAGGAGTGACCGGTTGCGAAGTAGAGGAGGTTGTTTGAGGAGGATGGGTAGACCAACAGCATGGTAGAGGACGCTGACCGAGGGTGACAGAGCCGGACAGGCCGACGTTGGAGCATGGGACTCTGAAGACAAGAACTCCGAATATGGAAATACGGACTCATTGAATACCACAAACCGAGAGACATAGGTCTTACCAGTGGGAACATGAAAACAGACATATCCCTTATGTTTGGAGCTGTAGCCAAGAAATAAACAAGGCAGAGAGCGAAACTCCCATTTGGTGTGGTTGTATGGCCGTAAGTATGGATAACATAGACACCCAAATGATTTGAGGAAGCCATAATCAGGAGCCTTTCCATACAGTTTTTGAAAAGGAGACAAATTGTTCAAGTTGGGGGTAATTGTGCGGTTTGAAAGATAGACGGAGGTATGAAAAGCATTCTCCCAAAGTGCAAGACCCTTCTCAACAATGACTCGATTTTGGCACTCAGAAGAGGCATTTTGGGCTGGTGTATACGGACAGGATACACGATGAACAATGCTAAGAGATTCAAGATACTTGGACATGTTTCGATACTCGCCACCCCGGTCAGTTTGAAAGGACTTAATCAATGTGGAAAACTGTGTTTTGATGAGTTTGATAAACAATTGAACTGTAGGGTAAACCTGAGCTTTATTGGATAAAAAATAAATCCAAACAAATTTCGTATAATCGTCAATGAAACTAACATAATACTTATTGCCATGAATCGAAGATAAAGAGGAAGGACCCCATACATCCGAGTGAATTAAATCAAACGGGCGAGTGGCAGTAGAGACACGACCGGGCAGAGACAAACGCCTACTCTTTCCAAGTTGGCACGAGTCACAAATAGAGGGCAGCTGATTGGAGGACACTAGAAGTTGAAAGGTGGATAACAACCTGCGAAGGACTGACTCGTGCGGATGAGCGAACCGATGATGCCAACAGGCAATGGAGGCACGCTGACCAACGAAAGCGACTGGTGAACGGACTGACAAGAGACCATGGTGCTCAGGTTTCAGACGAGGAAGACGATAGAGACCATTTTCAACCGTGCCTCTTAGAAGGATCTGGCCCTGGAAATTCTTAACAAGGCAGTAAGTGGCATGACACTCAACAAAGACATTGTTGTCTCTCGCTAATTTAGAAACACTCAAGAGATTTTTGGCAATTTGTGGAACCACAAGGATATTTGAGAGTTGCAACGGTTGATTAGTAGCACGCATTGCAGGTAAATTAGAGCGACCTAGATGAGTTATGGGTAGAGACATACCAATCCCGATGACCAGTTGATCATTTCCATCATAGGGAGAGCGACTGATGTTGTTCATGTCTGCAGTGACATGATGGCTAGCCCCAGAATCCAGGACCTAGGGATCAACGAGCTCAGATTGACACCCCATGTAGGCGCCTTTATCACCAAAGGAGGATCCAGGTTTGTGCAACGCAGCCGCTGCGTGTTTGCTGGTGACTGGAAACTCATTCAAATTGAGGCGATTAAAGCAATTGGCAGCCTCATGACCAACCTTTTGACAGATTTGACAGGAAGAGCGACCACGGCCAGAAGAGGGAGCCTCGGACTGAGCATGACTGGTACGATCAGAGGACGAGCGCCCTCTACCACGACCTCGACGGCCACGGCTGGAGGCGATGTTGGTAGCCGGCTGAGAGTCAAGGACCTCGGGCTGGTTGTTCTCTTCAAGGCTTTGCTCCTCTTGCAACAAGAGCCCAAGGAGATCATCAGAAGAGATGGGGCTGGAGTTGATCGCCAGGGCTGAACGAAAAGCAGCATATTGGGACCCTAGCCCATACAAGATGTAATCCACCAAGTCGTCATCTGGAATGACAACGAGACACTCGGCGAGAGAGTCGGCAAGCGCACGTTTCTTCTCAACATAGTCCAGAATGGACAGCGAACCTTTGGTAAGAGAATGCAGTTGATGTCGCAGATGCATTTGCCGTGCTCGGGTTTGGGCATGAAACATACGGGCCGGAATCCCCCAGGCCTCAGCAGCGGTTGTGGCTCGAGCAACATGCCCTAGAAGAGGAGTCGTCAAGGTGAAGCGAATCCATAGGAGCACGAGATGATCGTTGCGAACCCAAGACAGGTACGCATGGTTTGGAGGATTGGGCTGAGATGTCTCAGCAGTGAACGCAGCCAAAGCAGCGTCTGCAGTGAGAGGCGAAGACTCAGTTGCTGTAGCAGGGAGGGTCGCCGAAGGAGGGTCGACAGGATTAAGGAAAGAATCCAAATCGAAAGCCTCTAGGGCAGAGCGGACAGTGCTCCGCCAAAGGGAGTAGTTACTCCGATCAAGCCGAATTGCGAAATTCGGGAGATGGAAATTCGGAGAAGAACCATCAGAGGAAGCGGAAAACAGGAGTTGCGTGGGGGAAGTAGGATTGTTGGACATGATGATCAAGGGGATCGAATTAGGCTGATACCATGTAAAGCTTATAGAAAGGTAATTGCAGGAAGATGATTCTACTTCTCTGATTGAAACTCGTTAAATAGAGTTACAAGGAATAACCAAGTCCTGAATAATAGGACTGGATAACTATAAGAGATTACAACATATTAAAATTGTATTTATCTAATATATTAACACATCCCGATCTTGGACCTGTTTCGTTGTGAGATTTAATGGGTTGTTGTTTGTTAATTTCGGTTTCAGTTATGGATCTATTAATGTGGAATTTATCATTTTCAAATAATTAGCACAATAAGAATCACTTTGTGTCATGTCTTACTAGTTTATTGGGTAAGTATGATACTCCCTCTGTTCGGCAAAATTTGTCATTTTAGCTTATTTTACAAGTTTTAAGGCAATTAACAAATGTACTAATTTACCCTCAATTATTACCCTCTTTTTTTACTTTATCCAAAACTACAACTAACAAACAATCAATCATATCAAGGGCATTTTTGTAAAGTGAAGGGCAAAATACCTAAAATGACAAGTTTTTTTTAAACAAAAATAACACCCTAAAATGACAAGTTTTACCGAACGGAAGGAGTATACATGTAGTAATTAACCATTATATCAAGAGTTTGATTCCTCGTCAAATCGTCAATCAGATCATTAAATGTTGCAGAAAAATATGTCATTACATAGATTTTCATATTTACTTTGTAAAAATGTCCTTTGATTAGTGGGTTAATTTGCTCAAAAAAAATAACTAGTGGGTTATTAGTTGTAACTTTTAAAAAAGTAAAAATATAGTGTAAAAAATAAGGATATAATAATATATTTATTGGATGTTTTTGCTGAACGAATATGGAGTATATATGATATATGGGTGGTTAGCCAAACAACTTGACGTTCAATTATGGATTGGACCAAACTATGACTCTATGAGAGTGAGATGATAAACTTGTATGTCTAAGTGTCAATTAGACAACCTTAGTCGGTGTTGAAATGCTCGGTATCAAAAGTTTGAATAATACAAGTATATAGTATATAAAATCATATGATATTTTTCTCATATTAATTATCCTTTGGTTTAAAGATAAAACCTCACAAAACACATTTATCACAATTTTGAATTATGGGTAACCCCTTACCCCACTAACAAAAGTTTACATGAATATGAATCATTCCATTTCAAAAAATAAAGTTGTAGAACTTAGACAGAAACATAGACTTTGGGGAGGAAGACAAACCTGTGAAGATCGAATAACTTTGTTTTTCGACCATCAAACAATGAACGAATATGTGTTTCTCGGTAATCGGTATCCAAAACCGCCTCGCCTATACAATCGCATCACCACATCTCTTCAATCTCCATCAATCTGAATCTTGATGTTACTTTTTGCACTTCTTTTATGCCACTTTCTATAAATTGCCCTTTGTTTCTAATCATCAGAAGTTCAAAACTATTTAATCCCATCAATTATATATACTCCATGAGTTATTGAAAATAAAAGGGTTGACAACTAACATAGAATATCGATCGGGACCAGTAATCTTTTGGATGCCATAAAATAAAACCATCACCTCCTTTAAGAATGGATTCCAAATCTTTCATTTCACCCAATTTTTAGGCTACATTCAATTCACTCATATAAGTCCATCAACCCGATGATATATATGCTCATTTACAATTGGGTATAAATATCGATGCCTCTTCGACGAGGTTGTATAGGCACAATCTCAATCAAGGCAAGTGCATCAGAGAGCCCCTAAGAAGTCCTCCGAACGCTTCAATGAGATTGAGGAGCAGTTCCAATATAATGCTCTCCACTGAAGCGTTTGGGGGAACTCCTCGGGTCCTTTGGTTATCAATTGGGTCAAGTTAAACATACAAGGACATATGTAAGTATAAAGTATGACATGTTTGTGATTATATATAATCAAGTTTATGAATCTCAACAATCTCAATCTCGATTGTTTTTTTTTAAGTATATCCATTCTTACAATTATACTAATATTGTTTTCCTTTTTTTTTTGGAACGTAGTACACATTTTACTAGTTTGTTTCTGTGTATTGCTTATCAAGAAAAGGCACATTTGAGTAACCAACGGAAGTGGAAGCACTAATTTATGGGAATACAAAGAATGTCTAAGCAAGGGGATAGTCATGAGGCATCAGTTTCGATCTCTGCCTCCGCCTCTTCCTTGGGTGAAAGTTCAATGTTTTTCTTGTTTCTTACCAGTGTATTGAAGGCACCATTTCTTTATAAGAAGGGTAAATACCCTGATGGATGCAGCTAAAGCTGAGCTTTTGATGATCCTTAAAACCCTATCAAATCATCCATCACATCTCAGCTTATATACCCTGAGATACACATGCTTATCTTGAGAGAGAGGAAATGATGTTGTTGAGCTCCCAAAGGCTTTGTTAGAATATCTGCAAGCTGAATACCAGTCACGTGTTGAGGTTGCACAAAATCACTGATCAAGTGTTGTCTCATGAAGTGACAATCAATTTTCAGATGCTTAGTCCTTTCATGAAAGACAGGATTTTCTGCTATGTGAATTGCTACCTTGTTGTCACAAAATAAAGGTATAGGAAGAGCAGATTCAACCTTCAAAGCTTTGTAGGATTCCTTCCACCCATATCAATTCACTAGTGGTGGATGACATGCTTCTATATTTAGCTTCAACAGAGGATTTTGACACATGCAGTAGTTTGCTTCTTTGTTTTTCATGAAACTAAAGATGTGCCATTGAAAACACAATACCCTGTGAGAGACTTAGCACTGAATTGGCAAGCACCCCAATCTGCATCACAAGAAGCCGTGATAGATAAGCTGCTAATGACTAGGGGTGTGCATGATTCGGTCCAAACCGAATTTTTGGGCCGAACCAACACAAACCGAACCGAACCTAACCGAACCGAAGTTTTTCGGTTCGGCTTTCGGTTTGAGAATTTTCATTTTTCGGTTTGTGTTCGGTTTGTGTTAAACCGAATTTTTTTATACACTACATAAATACATTGTATATATATTTGTATACTTTATATATACACACATACTATATATATATATATATATATATATATATATATATATATATATATATATATATATATATATATATATATTTGTAATTTTGTATACAATTTTTATATAATTATACTGTATTTCTATAAACATTGTATATATTTGTAATTTTATATACATTGTTTGTATATATTTGTACAAATATAGTATGTATATAACATACTGTATTTGTATACAATGTTTATATACATACACATATTTGTAATTTTATATACAATGTTTATATATATTTGTATACTGTATTTGTATATTTTATATTGGAATATGTGTATATATACTATATTTTATATATATTTGTATACTTTTATTTTTTTTTATAGAAATTCGGTTCGATTATGTTAAAACCGAACCGAACACAAAACAAACCGGCAAATAACCGAACCGAACCTAATGCTTTCGGTTCGGCTTTCGGTTTGAAAATTTGAGATTTTCGGTTTCGGTTCGGTTCGGTTCGGCCCGGTTCGGTTAGGTTTTAGACCGATGCACAACCCTACTAATGACAGGATAAAATAATCCCACTGCAATGGTACCCTTTAAGTACCTCACTACATGCATTGCAGCATCATAATGAGGTTGTCTCGGTTCACTCATGAACTGGCTTAAGTGTTGAACAACATAAGTGATGTCAAGTCTAGTTAAGTTGAGGAACAATAATCTTCCCACTAGTCTTCTATAAACTTTAGGATAAGTTAAGATACTCCTTGCATCACTGGAGAGCAATGTTCTAAAAGGCGCTAGGCGGTGGGTGGCCGCCTAGCGCTTAGGCGGCGAGGCGGGTGCCTAGGCGTCGCCTAGGCAGAGTTAGAACAAACTTGATTATTTCCTTATATTTTAACGCATATCACATGTCAATAACTCATACAATGCAATAATAATTCATAATATCACTCATAAACCCAAATTTGCGGTGCTTAACTAAAACTAAAGTAAATAAACGCAAAAAGTACGCATTCGACTAGTGACTCTAAACCTCATAAAATCTAAAACAATAGGTTCGACTCAATGGCAAATACATCCCAACTTGGGGGATAAAAAAAACCTAAGTCAACTAATCACATGCCTAGAAGCTAAAATTGAATAATTGTTGGGCTAGGCCGGCCTAGGCGGCGCTTAGACGAGACTAGACGGAGTCTAGGTGGCGCCTAGGTGAGACTAGGCGGTGCATAGGCGGATTTCCGCCTAGAGGGCCGCCTAGGCTTAAAAATTCCTAGGTGCCCTCCCGCCTAGCACCTAGGCGCCGTCTAGGCGCGATTTTTAGAACACTGGTAGAGAGTTTAAGTCCTCTAGGAAGAGGAAAACTAGCAGGTGTGCAATTCATCATCTTGCAATCCTGCAATATATCAAGTACATATTTTATTTGATGAAGATGAGTGCCAGACTTGTCTCTGAGTATTTACAACCCCAGAAAATACCTTGCTAACCCTAGGTCTTTAATGGTAAATCTCTGGTGCAAAGTTGCCTTTGTCGAACTGATGCTTGCTTGATCATTCCCGGCAATAAGCACATCATCTGTATAGACCAGTGCTATCACAATTCCTGAAGTGCTAGACTTCACAAAGAGAGAGTAATCATCCAAGCTTTGTTCAAAATTCCAAGGCCATTAAGAATTTACACAATTCCACATCCCATTGCCTTGAAGCTTGTTTGAGTCCATAAATGAACTTCTTCAATCTGCACACGAAGTTAGGTTTCTCCAAATAATAACCTTCAGGAGGTGTCATATAAACTTCTTCATCAAGATGACCATGCAGGAAGGCATTATTCACATCAAGTTGATGTAGTGGCCAATTTCTGGCAGTGGCAACAGCCAGCAAAATCCTTACTGTACTGAATTTTGCAACAGGAGAGAAAATCATTTCCCTTTATTTGATAGCCCTTGGCAACTAGCCTTTCTTTGATCCTCTCCACCGTACCATCTGGTTTATACTTAATTTTGTAAACCCATTTTCTGCCTATTGCCTTCTTTCTAGGAGGCAATTCTGTTAGCTCCCATGTATGATTGTTTTCAAGAGCCTTCAACTCATGAGTCATTGCATCAACCCAATGTTCTTCTTTGACAGCTTGCTTATAGTGAGCAGGTTCATGAATCATAGCCATATGAGTAAAAGAAGTCACAAAGGACTCATCAATCACATATGTGCTTTCAAAGCATTTTGCCAAAAAAAAACTCTAAGATACATATTCATTTCTGTTTCTGCCTGTGTTGTGCATATGTAATCCTGCAACCTCTTTGGTTGAGCTATTTGTCTGGATGACCTTCTTAGAGGTGAAAATATAGTCTAATCATTCAAAATTTCTTGAGAAACTGATGGCAAAATGATCCTGACGTCTGAGACATTTCTGTATTAGCAGAAACTTCTGTATGATCAACAACTTGATGCTCATCCCCACTCAGTGCTGGTGTAGCATGAGGTTCAAGGCTTGCTTATGGAGAATGAGTTATCCTGACATAATCAAAATCATCTGCCGGATTAACAAGAGGGAGAGATGAAGACCCTGATAAGTATCTGCAACTCTTTCCTCTGAAGTTCATTTGAAAGGAAAAATATCCTCAAAGAAAATCACATCTCTGCTACTAAAAGTAACTTTAGCCTTCATGTCCCATAACTTGTATGCTTTCTACCAATGAGGATAACTGAGCAATACATATTTTCTTCCTCTAACATGCAATTTATCTCTATCTCTGTGTGCCACATGAGCAAAACACAAACAACCAATGACTTTCATTTCATCATAACTTGTAGGATGACCAAACAACACCTCAAAAGGTGACTTCCAACTCAAGATTTCAGTGGGCAACTTGTTAATCATGTGTGTTGCAGAAAGCACACGTTCTTCCCAAAATTTCAAGGGTAATCTTGCATGAATTCTCATAGACCTGGCCATCTCTACGAGGTGTTTGTGTTTCCTTTCCACTCTCCCATTCCGTTGGGGAGTGTAAGGCACACTTTTCTGATGCAAAATGCCCGAAGTAGCAAAAAAATCTTGACACTGATTTGATGTGAACTCAGATCCATTATCTGTCCTCACACATTTTACTAAGAAATTAAACCGTGTCCTCATATAAGACACAAAATCACAAATAGTTTTAAACACCTACAACCTGGACTTGAGTAGAAAAGTCCATATTATCCTGCTAAAATCATCAAGAATAGTGAGGAAGTACTGAAATCCATTATAAGTAAAGACTCCATATGGTCCCCAAACATCCATATGCACCAAATCAAAAGGTTTAGCAGCTCTAACATTGCTTATGTCAAAAGGCAATCAGTGATGCTTACATAAAACACAAGTCTCACAATGAAACTGAGTAAAATCAAACTGATTAACATGACCCATATGTCTCATCTTAGAAATAGATGTGTGCCCAAGTCTAGCATGATTTAAGTCTAAACTACTGCTAGCTTTATTAAAAAACATAGAAGGTAACTGCTTCTTTTCTTCATCTGCCTTCCATCCCTTCCAACTCTAAATCTGATCAGTAGTAAGCACCTTGTATAACCCATGCCTTCTCCTTCCTAAAAGCAGCACTCTCTTAGTTTCAGGGTCCTGAATATGACAACAGGTGTGAGTAAAGATTGCTATCAGTTCATTATCATCTAGAAGCTTTCCAACTGATAACAAGCAATGCTTAAAATCTGGAACCAATAGAACATCTCTTAGAGTAACATTATCTGTAATTTGCAGCTTTCCCATCTCTTTTACTGTCTTAATAGTTCCATCAGGCAAGCCAATGTGCACAGGCTTGCTTAATTGCACTTTATTATGCACATAAGCCTCACGAGGCATCATATGATCAGTTGCCTCAGTGTCAATTTTCCATTCAACATCTGAACTCGAAGAATGATTTAAATCAGTGATAGATGATGAGACTTTACCTGTAAAATTAGCATAAGCATTCTCATTGATATTCTTCTGCTTCATCTTCTTCATGATTTCTTGATACACATCATTCACCATTGTTGTATCTATTTGATTATCTCCTCCCCTTTTTTCTGTTACTTCATCGTCGAGAGGACTGCTCATCATGCATGCGATACCATATCCTGTAACATTTGCCGATCCTCTGTTACTGCTAGTCATCTTCTGACCCTCTCTCAGTTCTTTGTACCAATCTGGTATGCCATGAAGTTTAAAACAAGTGTCAACTCCATGACCCTTGAAACCACAATGAGAGCACTTCATCTCACTTTTGAGCCTTTTGATTTCCTTCCAATCCTTCTTAAGAGGTGGATTGCTAACATGATTAGATTTCTGAAAACTGAATTTCCCTTTACTCACAGCAAAGGCATTTGCATCTAACATAGCTGATTGAGTAAATCCTCCTGCCGTTGTCCCTCCCTCTACTTGCAGTAAAATGTAGTAAGCCTTGCTAACTATAGGCAAGGGATCTGTAGCGAGAATCTGATTCCTGGCAGCCTCATATCCATCATTCAGACAGGCTAACAACTGCATCAATCAGTTCTTTGATTCAATATCAGCAAAACCCTTAACCAGATCACACTTGCACTGTTTCATTGCTCCACGGGTGCACTCAGGCATCTTTTCAAGTACATGCAGGCTGCAGCTCATCCCAGTAATGTTTGAGAGTGTTATAAACATCTCCCAAGCTCATGCTTCCCTGAGAAACATTGCTAAGCTTCTTCTTTATTTGAAAAATCCGCGGAGCATTATTCTGACTATATCTTTCCACTATTTCATCCCACAATTGCTTTGAAGAATCAACAAACATCAGACTCTGCTATTCCCTTACTCATCGAATTCAACATCCAATATCTCACCATATAATTTGCTCTAATCCATCTCTGAAGATCAACAGATTCTTCCTCTGGTCTAACACAAGTTCCATTCACAAAACCCAATTTACACTTAATTAGGTAAGAAGTTATACAACTTTTAATTTTTTTATATCTAGTTATACATTATTACGTACATGTTAAGAGTACAACAAGTTACATATTGATCGACTCAATGTTTATTATATTGCATTTCTTATCTTTATTTTGGTAGTTTTTTCTTCGGCTGGTTCATTCATTTATTTCTTTATATTTTTTAACGGGAAAAAAACGATGATATTTTATCCTAAACTGACGATGTTAATTTCATCCTAAAATTAAATAATATAATTTTTTGTCTTATTATATAAAGTTCTTTATGCCACTTTAATCCCAAAAGACATTGCACACATATAATTGTGCTCCCTCCAAAAACTCCAAAAATGTTCTGGTTCTGCCACTGACTAAGGGTCAATATAATTATAATAGTGGCGAGGCTCAGCACTATGAAAACATAGTGATGGTAGTTAGTATCATTATAACTAGAGGTGGGAATCGTACTGTTTGGATCGAGTTCGGTCATATATTATGTAAACCAAAAAAAGTTACCCAACTAAACAAGAAGTTTATATGAATATGAATAAGTTAGATATTGCGGTTGTGATTTAGGATATTGATCAGACGCTTATTTACAAGGCATAAAGACCTATCACCTATATATAGGTAAACAATATTGCGGTTGTGAGAAGATGATGAACAGGATGAGATTCTGTTTAAAGAAAGGGTCGCAGTCGCAGATATTATATTGGAATTAGTCTTACTTTTGATTTATGACACTCGGATAACCTAATGATGAATTTCGGATTATATTTACAGGCAGAGAGGAGGGCTGAAATCCTCTAAAGATAAGATTTCAGTCTTCCATCCAGGAGCGGAGGGGGGCATGCGGTGGCTCGAGCCCCCCTGAGCCGGAGGAAAATCTAAAAAAAAAAAATTATACTTTTTTTTTTTGTAATTTTTGATAATTTAAGGGGTAAAAATAGTTAAAAAGAGTAATAGATTAATAAGTGTGCTTAGCTTAGTTGGTATGAGGTGAGAACTTGAATAATGAGGTCTTGAGTTCAATTCCCTATGGATTTTTTTCCTTCTTTTTAGCTTTTTAAACTTAAAATAGCAATTTAAATCATAAATTTAATGTATTCTCAACAAAGATTGTATCTTATATATATCTTCAAAAAAAACTCGAAAATATAGTTGAGCCTCTAGTTGCAATCTTACCTTATGTAATCAACAATTCCATAAACAACAATATGTTAGATGGCAATTGGGCTGATCGTGTCGGGTTCAAGTCTATACCAATTTAGATTCGGTTATATACCGGGTCAGGTTATATGTCGGGTATATTATATATTCGATCGTGTAAATTTTCGCGTTGGATAAGTTCGGGTCAAATGGATTTCGGGTTCAGGTTGGGTCAAGTCGGGTTACATTAAATTTTATTATAAAATGATTATTATTTTGTGTTTATCTTAATTATTGACTATTACACTTAATTTATTTAGTTATATTATGTCGCATTATATGTAATATTATTTAGGTTATTTGAGTATTTAAAAATAATAAAATTAAAGTAATTATAAGAATGAGTCGGGTCTTGTTCGGGTCAGGCTAAGTTCGAGTTGGGTATGAGTCGGGTTGGTTTGTCTATGTTCGTGTCCATTCGGGTATTGGGTCAAAATGGGTCGGGTTTGGGTTATATTGTACATACACTAAATTTTCTGGTGTTGGTCGGGTCTGGGTTCTAATGGGTTGGGTCGGGTTCTCGGGTCCGGTTGATGTTCCTCACTTTATAATAATTCACATTTGAATATAAATTTTATTTTTTTAATTATAAATAAATGACAAAAATACAGATTGAAAGGGTTTATTTTTAGGGTAAACTGCAGAAAACCACCCTTTAAATATGACATATTGCATATAACCACCCCTTAGATACGAAATTGCAGTAAACCACCCTTTAAAACAACTCTGTTAGCAAAATGGCACCCGTCCCTCTTGTCTGTTAGTGTTTTGGTTAAATTTGTATGATAATGACTAAAATACCCATGTCAAAATATCCAATTTCCGGTTGAATGCCATTGAAATAGTCAAGAACTCAAGTAGATCTAGAAAAAATCCTATATGAAATTCCAGCCATTATAAAAACAAAACCTGTGCAATCAAACTTATTTTGAAACTCGGAAACAAATATAAACAAAGTAAAGAATAAATCTCTTGTTCTAAAGCAAGCAAAATAAAATAGATTTAAAAAATTAAACATCACAAACTAAACAATAGAGAAAACCCCAATTTAAATAGGGAATGTCCATATCCTAAATAAAACACCCAAATTCAGGAGATGAGATTTTATATCTAATTCACAATTTCTCGATTGATACGTTTAGGGTTCTTTTTTAACTCGCAGTTGATTGATACCCAATTGATAAATCCACCTCCAAGTTCAAATCCCTAATTTCTAATGGTTCCCATAGAAATGGTTTGGTCGACTCCATCTCTGGTTTCAATTTTCTGAATTAATTTAGAAATCCTAATGTTTGGTCAAATAGAAATCAAATTGGAGGGGTAATCGAAAGACAATCGACAATGGAAGATGGGCACAACTTGTCAGATCTGGGCAAAACGATGGGCATAAATAATCTGACAACTTTGAGATGAAGCAGATGATTAGATGAAGCAGGGGGGAGTCTTGGTGGTAAGAGACAATGGAATCCAGCGGTTGCTGAGCGAGCGAAGTTTTTACATACCTACAATGGTGGTGGCCATTAACCGGTGAAGTATGGAGGCGGCAATTATGTGTAGTGGTTGGGCAGCACTGCATCGAGTTCTTCTTTCTCCATGGCAGTAGTGGCCTGTGAAGCTAGGGATGAATGTGAGTACCCACATTCCCTTAGATATCTATTAAGTTTAAGGGTAGAATGGTAATTCAATAGGATATAATGGATAGTTAACCAAAACCCTAACGGAATTAAAGAATGGTGGCTTTTTGCTAACAAAGTATATTTAGTGGGTGGTTTATTACAATTTTCTATATAAGGGGTGGTTTTGTGCAATATGGCCTATTTTAAGGGTGGTTTTCTGCAGTTTACCCTTATTTTTATTGAGCTTCCACATGATGCTATGTGATTGGCCATGTGGAAGCCCAATTCCAACTCCCTTTTCATCCTCCCGGATGTTCAATAGTGTGTTTTTCCTCCTTTTTGGCTCATACGACGTCGTTTCTATTCTCCACTGCAGGCAAACGCATGCTGCTCCCGTATGGCCTCGAGTTTGCCGCCCATGAACCCCACTTTTTGGGTAGTTACGGATGAACCTCACATCCCGGATTCATGCAATTTTTTTCCCCCTATTTTTTTCCACTTGCCAGGCTTATGAACCATTGGGTTCACTACTACAACTGCTCTTAAATGAACATGAAAACTTGTTTTTAAAAAGATGAACGCACTACACAGCTCCAACCCGAACCTAGACATAACACAGGCTTTGGGAACAATGTGGCTTTCAGTGGGCAATGGCATATGGCTTAAATTTTTGGCCAAACTACCAAATTGGTATTTAAAACTAGCACCCTTGGACATATGGATATTTTAAAAAACTCCGGTGTCAAATTGGTATTTAAAAAGTCACTGGTGGACATATAGGTATTTTTTTTGGCCGGAAGTTTTTTATGTTGATAAATTCATTAAAAAAATTCTCATTAATATATCTATAAATGTTATATAAAAAAAGATAAAACTAAATCCATACTTTTTTTTAATTAGTTTTCACATATTGGTATTTTAATTAGTTGGAAGTTAGATACTTACATATTAGTATTTTTAAAAACCTAAGTTTTTCACAAATAAAATTCAACAAGTTAATTATCATCATTAAGCCATGTATATTAAAAACCTAATTCCAACCAATAAAAATATATGGGATTAATTATGGTAATTAACTTACTAATTTTTATTTTTGAAAAATATGTTTTAAAAAATAATAATGTATGAGAATCTAACTTCCAACCAATAAAGATACCAATATATGAGAACTGATAAAAAAAAGACTACATTTTTATCATTTTATATATTTTTAGATACATTAATCAGTTCTTTACAAAAAAGACTTTATTTTTATCATTTTATATATTGTAAGATACATTGATGAGTTTTTAAAAATTAATTATCAACCAAGCTATTTTAATTTTTTTTAATTACCAACAAAAATAATTCAAGCTTACTAAATTGCGTTCTCTAAAAATTTAGAACGAAAACCGAACTTCCGGTAAAAAAGTATATCTATATGTCTGCTGGTGGTTTTTTAAATACCTATATATCCGTCGGTGACTTTTTAAATACCAATTTGGCACCGAAGTTATTTTAAATACCCATCTGTCCAAGACTGCCAGTTTTAAATACCAATTTGGTAGTTTGGCCTTAAATTTTTATGATATAACTTATATGTGTATGTACGTCAGATGGATGTTTATGTGTTTAATTTGGATATTGTTGGGACCCCAAGGTATATATGGCAACGTGGATTGGAGATCAAAGTAAGTTCTTTTGTGACTTTACATTTTGATGCCCAAAAAAATCATCCCACTTACCTCCTTTAAGAATGGATTCCCAATCTTTCATCTCACCCATACTTGAGGCTACATTCACTCATAAGGCTAGCTTTAAGGCCTTCGATGAGCTCTCATTTACTCGCTATAAATATATATCATTTCCCGAGAACCTTTGCTCATTCTCGATTTGTAAGAGATTCCGGCCATCAGAGAGTCCCTAAGAAGTCCTCCGAACGCTTCAATGAGGAGCAGTAAGTTTCAATATAATGCTCTCCACTGAAGCGTTTGGGGGAACTCCTCGGGTCCTTTGGTTATCAATCTTATCAAGCTGTCCACATCTTTGTCGGATGCTTACTAGTATATACTAGAAGAATTTTAGTAATTAGCTAGTGATTTCAACAATCTTGGTGTTAGTTTAATTTCAAGTAACGGTTTAATTAGTTCATTAATTAATTGCACTTGTAATTAATGCTCTCAATATGTGCTAGCTTATTCAAGCTAAAACTTGAAATTAATGTTATGTTCCTTGCCTCTCTCCAGGAATACATAAAAGAAAGATCGAGGCTCCAACCTGATAGATTACATAGGTCTTATATTGTATATTATGCCCAAATGTCCAATACCTTGTAACCTATATATATCGTTGCCTAATGAATGAAACCCTTGAGGAGGATTTTACATCAATTCCGACATTCTACGTGGTATCACAGCTTTTTCTTCCTCACAAAACCCTAAATTGATCCTCCCGTTTCACCGGTCATCCTCTTCCTCCGACCTTTCTCCTCGCCGCCAGCCTGCGCCGCCTTCCTCGAGCACAGATCAGCGCCGCCTTCCTCGAGCACAGATTAGCGCCGCCTTCCTCGAGCCCAGATCAGCGCCGCCATCCACGCAAGACACCGACAGTTTCGCACCCCTCTCTCTCTTTTTTCTTCCCTCCCGGATCCGATCCCAGATCTCATATCCGAACCCCGATTTGTCTCGAGCCCAAATCGAGTCTCGCCTCTCCTTCGCCTTGCCAGCCCTCGCCGGCCACTACACCCCGCTCCTCCGTCCGGATCTCACCACTGAACACCAACCCCATCGCCGACATCCCTCTGCCCAGATCCGAGCACCTTCCCCCTCGCATCTCCGCCACAAAATCTCACCAGATCTGACCACCTCCGGCCACCACAAGCCCATATCCGGCCATCCTCCGGCCTACCCACCGCCGCCAGTCCCCATATCTGCCGCCCTTCCCCTCAGAGAACTCATCCCTTCCCCTCGTAGAACCCACCCGCCGACGCCGCCTCTAACAGTTCGAAGAAACAAAGAGTCCCCATCTGTTTTCCATTAAAAAAAAGAAAAAAAATACAAAACAAGGATGCAACCATACTTCGGATATCCTGCCTCGCGACATGCCGGTTCTCAGGCCTATCTGACATCGTCTGATCCCGGCTATGTTCCGCCTGCTATGCCTCACGCCTTCTTCTCTACGCAGCCAGCATTCCCCGACTCTTCG
The DNA here is from genome assembly GCA_963922045.1 of Persicaria maculosa. NCBI lineage: Eukaryota > Viridiplantae > Streptophyta > Magnoliopsida > Caryophyllales > Polygonaceae > Persicaria > Persicaria maculosa. Next base: position 22,311,642 of record OY998252.1, on the reverse strand, counting down.
TGGTACATGGACACAGGTGCCACGTCCCATATGACGACCTCCTCAGGTAACCTCTCTTCTATTTCCTTTAAGGGTCATGCGCACTCTATTATCGTCGGAAATGGTGGTCGCCTTGCTACTTCGGGAATTTACCAAATTACAGACCCTAACTCACCCATTACACCTTAACAATGTCCTCATTGCCCCAAAGATTGTCAAAAACCTTATATCCGTCCGTCGGTTCACTACTGACAATAATGTTTCCCTTACGTTTGATCCCTTTGGTTTTTCTGTGAACGATCTTACGACGGGGGTTACTCGCATGAGATGTAACAAATGTAGTATTAATTTAAGAATTGATAAACATTAGCTTAATCTACATAGAAGGATAAATATCTCATAGGTAAAAAAAATTGATTTGTTTTATCCAATTTGATTCTTGCGGGTTCGATTTGACTGAACTCAATTCAACCAAAACTGTTGTGACCAAAACCCGATTCACTCGAACCCGCTTGGACCGAAATCCGATTCACCCGAACCCGTTTAGACCGACACCCGATTCACCCAAACTCGTTTAGACCGAAACCCGATTCGCCCGAACCGAATAGGACTCGAAAACCCGATCGTATCCGATAAACTAATGCCCGAATAAACCCGACCCGAACCCGATCAGACCCGATATCAACCCGAGTCCGATATGACCCGAAACCGAATAACCCCGCCCGAACCCGACCCGACCCGACTCGCCCGATTGCCACCTCTAGCCATAACCAACATGATGCGCTCTCTCCTCTTTCACGCATCTATTCCCCTTACCTATTGGCCTTACGCCTTATCAACCACATGTTATCTCCTCAACGTTCTCCCATCTACTACCCTACACCATCGCTCGCCAACTCATGCACTCTATTGCACCTTGCCTAGGTATGATCACCTTCGTACCTTCGGGTGCTTGTGCTTCCCAAACCAGTTCTCCACCGCCCCACACAAGCTTCACCCGCGCTCCACTCCATGTGTCTTCCTAGGCTATCCGTCTGATCATCGTGATTACCTTTGCCTCGATTTTTGGAGCCATAAGCTTATTGTGTCCCGTCATGTCACTTTTGATGAGTCTCGCTTTCCCTTCTCTTCTCCTCTTCTCCCATCTCCGACACCTCATATGTCCCAGTCTGAGTCAGAGTCTTCCTTTCCACACTTTCTCCTTCCCCAGAGCTTTACCGGTGCTCCTGCCTCTCCCCCTACATTGCCCCCACCACCACCTCCTCCTCCTACCACCAGACCGCACACCCGCACCATCTCCGGTGTCTTCAGACCTCGTCAGATCGTCTCTATGAACGCCACTCTGCACCCCGCCAAACCTTCTCCTGCCTCTCCCCCCACACCCCCTCCGTCACCCCAGATGCCGCGGCCGCAGCATCTTGCTGCGCCCGCGGCATATCAACCCGTGTCGCGGCCGCAGCCTTTTACCGCGCCCGCCGCACAACCTATTACCGCCCCCGCAGATTCTCAAATCTCTCATGCCCCAAACCCGACCTCCCTTTCCCCTATCCCCACCTCCCACAAAAAAGCCCTCCTCGACCCAAATTGGCAGGCGACTATGCTCGACGAATACAGGGGCCTTACAAGGAATGGTACATGGGTTCTAGTTCCTCGCCCTCCTGAGGCGAACGTCATCCGCTGCATGTGACTCTTCTGCCACAAGTTCTGCTCTGATGGGTCTTTGGAACGCTACAAAGCTCGTCTTGTGGTTAACGGTCGATCTCAGCAGGCAGGTATTGATTGTGATGAGACATTCAGCCTCGTGGTCAAGCCTGCCACTATTCGAGTGGTGTTGAGCTTAGCGTTGTCGCGACAGTGGGCCATTCATCAGCTGGATGTCAAGAACGCCTTTCTGCATGGCCATCTGAATGAGACAGTTTACATGTTTGAGCCACCGGGGTTCGCTGATACTGATCGCCCCAACGCGTGTGTGTCCTGAAGCGCTCTCAGTATGGTCTGAAATAGGTTCCACGGGCTTGGTTCCAGCGCTTTGCTTCTCATCTACTCCGTTTGGGCTTCGTTGGAAGCCGCTCAGATACGTCTTTGTTTATTTATCGCAGAGGCAAAGATATGGCCTTTCTGTTACTATATTTCGACGACATCATCCTCACCGCCTCTTCTGATGCTCTTCGGACGTCTATTATTCACCTGTTGAGTGCCGAGTTCTCCATGTCAGATCTGGGTCCGTTGTCTTACTTCTTGGGTGTCGCCGTGCAGCGTCATGCGTCTGGGATGTTTCTCTCTCAGAGTAAGTATGCTGCCGAGATTGTTGCTCGGGCTAGGATGAGCAACTGCAAGCCGGTTGCCACCCCTGTGGATACTTCCAACAAGCTCAGTGCTCACTCTGGTCCTCTGTTTGATGATCTGACGCTCTATCGGAGTCTCGTCGGTGCATTGCAGTATCTTACGTTTACTCGCCCTGATATCAGTTACGTCGTTCAGCAGATTTGCCTGTTTATGCATGCGCCCAAGGAGCCTCACTTCCGGGCCTTGAAGCGGATCATCCGGTACATCAACGGTACCCTTGAGTTGGGCACCACAATCACCCCTTCCTCTCGGCTTGACCTCGTCGCTTACACGGATGCGGATGGGGGTGGTTGTCCTGACACACGTCACTCCACGTCTGGCTACTGTGTCTTCCTTAACGACACCCTTGTGTCGTGGTCCATGAAGCGCCAGTATGTGGTGTCTCGCTCTAGCGCCGAGGCAGAGTACAGAGGTGTCGCCAACGTTGTCTCCGAGTGCTCTTGGCTGCGTAATCTCCTTCTTGAGCTCCACTGCCCTATTCGGAAGGCCACCCTGGTCTACACCGACAATGTCTCCGCCGTCTATCTGGCCAGCAACCCAGTCCAGCATCAGTGAACGAAGCACATTGAGCTCGATCTACACTTCGTTCGGGACAAGGTTGCTCTTAGACATATTCGTGTTCTTCATGTCCCGTCCTCCTATCAGTACGCTGATATCTTCGATCACCAAGGGTTTACCTCGGCAGTTGTTCCTCGATGTTCGGTCCAGTCTCACAGTACGGGACCCTCCACTTTCGACTGCGGGGGTTTGATAGATTACATAGGTCTTATATTGTATAGTGGGCCCAAAGACCCAATACCTTATAACCTATATATATCGTTGTCTAATGAATGAAACCCTTGAGGAGTATTTTACATCAATTCCGACATTCTACACAACCACTAAAACCAGTACAAAAAGTGAATAGCATTTGCAGAGGAGATAAATTAAATTTTTAGCTGTTAATTAATACATTTTGATAAGTATAATGTGTTGAGAGAATGAAAGATGTGAAGAGACCAAAAGAGTCTCACATCGATAATATGAACAAAGAAGCCTTAGTATATAAGCTTTCTCACAAATGAGGATCGGCTAGAGGGTCACCTGATTGGGTGAGGCGAGATCCAGGTTCGGCAGGGGAAGCAATGGGACGAGCGTCTGTCATCTTGCTGGGGAGAAGCAAGTCGCGAATGTACTTCTGCTGAGTCAACAGAATGGCTCCATCCTGCGGAAGTAGCTCTATGCCGAGAAAGTAGTGCAGATTTCCCAAGTCACGCAGAGGGAATGCTCTGTTCAGACGGTGAACAAACTGATCAATCGCTGATTGAGAGGAGCCTGTGATAATCAGATCATCGACATAGACCAGAACCAAAATAGTGAACCCGCGAGCTCGACAGATAAATAGAGACGAGTCAGACTTGCAAGCCGAAAATTGATGTTGTAGAAGGAAGAGCTTGAGCTTGGTGAACCAAGCACGGGGCGCCTGTTTGAGGCCATACAAAGCCTTCTTGAGGCGGCAGACATGCTGAGGCCGAGAGGGATCAATAAAACCAGGAGGTTGATCCATGTAAACCTGTTCAGAGAGGTCACCATTCAGAAAGGCGTTATTGATGTCTACCTGGCGAAGCGACCACTTGTGAGTGATAGCGAGGGAAAGAATGACACGGATGGTTGTTGGTTTGATGACGGGGCTAAACGTGTCGAAGTAGTCAACACCCTCCTCTTGATTGAAGCCCTTTGCAACTAATCGAGCTTTGTGATGCTCAATGGAACCATCTGCGTGGCATTTGACCCTATACACCCACTTACAACCAACAATGTTAGTCTTAGGAGGACGCGGGACAATGTCCCAAGTCCCATTACGAACGAGAGCATCATATTCAACCTGCATCGCATTCTGCCATTCAGGGAGTTTGGATGCCTGAATGAAGGTTTTGGGTTCGGGATAGTTATCAGGAGAGGGTGGGAGCGGGTGTTTAGTGGTGTTTAGGGATTTTGGTTTTGCGCAGACATAGTCCTTGAGAAGGACAGATTGTTGGCGCTGTCGGGTGCTTTGCCGAGTGGGCTGTGGAGGTGGTGGGGGAGGTGGTGACGGTGAGGGGGAAGGTGGTGAGGGTGAAGTGTCATCATCTGAAGTGTCGGAGGAGGACGTCGCAGAGTCGGTTGCTCCAGGAGATGCCGAGAATGGTGCTGAGGACGGCTGCGCGGTGTCCTCGGGTCCAAGGTTAAATGGAATAGGGGTGGGTGCAGTGGGCGGAGAAGTCGGAAACAAGGAGGCGGCTTGTTGGAGGACTGACAAGGGAGGATTTGAGTCCATTGGGAGATGCTCGAGAGGAGCTGGTGAGGCATGGGATGGGTAGGAAAACACCGTCTCATCAAAGATTACATGACGGGCAATGTAGAGACGATGGGTGGGAACATGGAAGCACATATACCCCTTATGTTTGGAGCTATAACCGACAAACACACAAGGAAGAGAGCGGAACTCAAGTTTGTTGGCGTTGTAGGGGTGGCGCTGAGGAGGACCAAATCGGCTGGATGAGGATCCGTCACGAGGACCCCCGGAGCCGTGGGACTGTGAAGCCGGACGACGATAGGTGGGAGGGAATTCCGCGACGTTGAGACGCTGAAAGCAATTCAGAGCCTCATGATTGGTCCGTTTGCAAATCTGGCAGGAAGTGCGAGTACGCTCACGCTCGGAGGATGGGGGATCAGCGGGTGCAGAGGTCTCGCGAGAGCGAGTAGAGGGACGCTGGGAGCGAGAACCGCCCCTGCTGGCTGCGTTAGCCGAGGGCTGTTGGTCTTGGAGTGTTTGTAAGGCTTGGTTTTGACGATCTTCTTCCTGGAGTAGGAGGCCGAATAGATCGTCGGAGGTAATGGGGCCAGGTTGCATATGAAAAGAGGTCCGGAAGGCGTTGAAAGAGGCATCCAAACCATGAAGGACACACGCAACAAAGTCATCATCGGGTACAATGTGATTGCACTCGGCAAGAGAATCAGCAAAGGAGCGTTTTTTCTCATAGTATTCCATGATCGATAGGTTGCCTTTGACAAAGGACTGCATCTGTTGCTTCAGATGCATCTCTCGAGCCTTCGTCTGGGCATGGAATATCCGCTCCAGGGTGGCCCAAGCAGCAGAGGCAGTAGCGGCTCTAGCCACATGAGCAAGGAGAGGAGCGGAGAGGGTAGATCGAATCCAAAGTAAGACAAGGCGATCCTTGCGCTTCCAAACGGCAAAGTCGGGATTGACGGCCGGAGGAGCAGCGGGTTGGCCATCAGTAGGAGGTGACGATGGGAGGTGGGTTGACGGAGCAGTGTCAGTGGTGAGAAAGGATTCAAGCTCGTAGGCTTCGAGGGCAGATTTGACGGTTTGACGCCAAACGGTGTAATTGGTTCGCTCAAGCTTAATGGTGAAGTTGGGAAAGCTGATGGTGGAGGAAGAGAGGCCGGCGGCGGTATGAAGAGGGTTGAGATTGTCGGATTTGGCAGGGATTGCAGTGGAGGAGGAGGAGGAGGAGTCGGTAGACATGGTGACTCGAGGGGAAGGGCTTAGGGTTAGGCGGCGGCGGGAAGGGGGGCTGGGTAGGCGGCGGCGAGGAGGGGGCTAGGTCTAGGATCGGAAATTAGGCTGATACCATATAGAGATTTGATATTTGTGAGAAAGCTTGATTGTATTGATTGACAAAGGGAAAATATATAGGGTTACAATGCTTGGAGATCAAGGATCTCCTAATATAGGATATACACAAAAAGATATACAAGAGATATGTTTCTATCCTAATAGAATGGAACCCCGCTCGGCTTATGTGCTAGGCTATTAGTGCAAGGGCGCATGTGTTGTTCGAGTCTCTCTTATGTGGGCCTGCACACACGACCTCTCTCCAGGGTTCGGCTAGTGGGAAAGTGAAGTCCATTCGAAAGGAAGAAGACTTCCTTGAGATATTTCCTTCTCAATCCTCAAATCCAGATGCAATGGGGACAGAATTACGTCGAACTGCAATTTATTTTTTTGTCAAGTGAGATGAATTTACTAACTTCTACTATTTTATTTGCTGAATATTTTCTAATGCTCTTTAATATCAATAAATTTGCAGAAGGTACACTGATTTAAATCAATTTAGAGAAGGTAAGCTCCCAACAGGCCAACACAGAGCTCCCACCTTCGATCTCTTCTCTATCACGGCGATTATTGGAATTGGACTCTATTGGAAGTTTGTGTAACCTTCTAACCCTATACTACACGGATGTGAGAGATAGAGAAGAGGTATTAGTACCTGATGTTCTTTGGAAAATTGAGGGCCTTAGACATCTTTACTTACCTCATTGGGCTTTAATGACGCTCGTCTGGAGGTGGAAGTTGCACACCCTAAAACACTTGCAAACACTAAGAGGTATAGTAGGAGGTAGTTGGGTGTTGGAAGAGTTACCCCATTTAAGTCCAACTGTTAAAAAGTTGCACATAAGTGGCATATATATCAAGCGAGGAGCAGCTAGAGGCAGTGTTTTGATGCCCAAGCATAATGTCAGACGGTCTTCATTCCTTACGGTTGGAGTGGAATGTGGACCCAAGACGTGGCAAGGTTGTGATGCTGGAGAATTTACAGCCTACCAGCCATTGTCAACATATAAGGAAGCTGGAGTTGCGGGGAAAATGTCAAGTGCATTCCTGCAAAAGGAAAGTACATTTGCAGTAAAAACTCCAACAAAAAACTAAAGAGGTTAGACGCATTAGTAATTGAAGTGTCATCCTTTGACGACACTCATCATGATGCGGATGAATATATTGAAAGAATAAATTGAAGTATCCACCTCAAGGTTTTACACTTGCAGGAAACCTCAAATTTTATGTTAAAACTTTGGAGCTGAGAAGCTTAGAATTTGTAAGGGGCTGCATTTTTCATGGAATTGAACTCGATTTCATTTGTGGAATTAAATTCAAACATGATATAAAAGGATTGAAGCTGATTGATATAGATCACCAATTCGAAGATAGTTATAGGTTGGACTGTTTAATTTCTCCTTATTGAGAACATTACTCAATTTTTAACAAATTTTTTTTTTATCAAATTTATGTACTACACAGCTACGAACCTAGACCGAAACATAGACTTTGGGGGAGAATAAATTGAAGAATCTGTGCATTCGGATGGGCATATACATACTCAAATTCAAACAGCATAGGCCATAAAGCATTATATCAGCTAGCATATATATATGATTCTCTGTCATGAAAGAATAAATAAGCTTTCGCTTCGATTAGTTACTTGCTATAAATATCAAAGACTCTTGGACAAGGCTGTATATATGGACAACACAATCTTATGTGTATGTGCATCAGAGCATCCCTAAGAAGTCCTCCGAACGCTTCAATGAGGAGCAGCTCCAATATAATGCTCTCCACTGAAGCGTTTGGGGGAACTCCTCGGGTTCTTTGGTTATCATTCGATTCAAGATGAGTACAGACCTCAGTAACCTCTATCTTAGTTTCAGGTACTCATTAGTCCTGTTTTTCTCTGTTTGGTGATTGTCACTTGGAATGTTAAATGTTATGTTGTGTTGATTGCCTCTCTTTCCAGGAACGAGTGTGTCGTTAAGTATGTCTATGGTGATTGAACAGTTAGAGATTCGGGCCTCCGACAACTAGCACATACATTTGACACTGATTTTGTTTCTTTTTACCGTGAGAAATTAAACGTCGTCTGTTACCAAGTAATGTACTCTCTATGTTTCAAGAGCAAGATATCATCTTTAAAGTGTACATTGGCTGGGATATATTCTCAATCGAATTCCCCGAAACGTCTCTTGTGCAATCTAATCTTGTATATTGCTGCCATAAGGCATCATTTTTTGTACAAATGATTACTTAAAACATTGAACAAAATGTTACAAGAACTCCAGTGCGTTTGATATATGATCAGAATGAGAACATTTGATTTCCATTTCTGGAAGTACTATTTACATCCGTAGTTGGTAAAGGATCGTGTCTCTGTATCGTTTCAATTTTATCATAACTCTCCGAAGAGACAAAGTCTCGTGTCATGATAACACTCATATTGTTGTAGAATATATTGGGTTCTTAGTTTTGGCGGGAAGTTTGTTGCAAGTTGGTCAAACTAGTGGACACGTGGCTCATTATAGATCGTTCATTTTGCAAGTAGATCGTTCATTTTGCAAGTAGATGTTGGAATGTGGTTGTCCCACCTCGGTTATATAGAGAATGCTTGAATTACATACAGTATAAGGTTGAAGGGCTACTCTTGTCATTGTCAATTGATTTTGAGATGGAACGCCGTTCGGGTTTATGTGTTGTTCGAGTCTCCTGTATGTGGACCCGCACACATGACCTTCATTCAGCTTGTCTTTGACCCCACCGGGCCCAGCCGACTTTAACACGGTATCCAAGTTTCACATTTCTTTATAGTTTTTCATTATCATATTATCATTATTTTCTTTGTGATTACATTCCCTCTTGAAGTCCAAAATTAATGGTTTATTTAGTTGTTATAGATGAAATAATAGCATTATGACTACTAATTTTAGTGTGTTCATTCAGTTGTGCTATGATTTTTCATTTCTATTAAGTATGGTCCTTGCTTATAAAGGATGGTATGGAAGGGGAATACGGGATGCTTACCCAGATAGTATATGAAATTGCACGAATTCAAGTTATTTAACAACTTGATTAATCTTGTTGTATTTCTAAAAATAACTTGTACTACTTCCCTCACAGTCCACTTACTTATTTAATCTAAATCAATACTAGTATTTGGATTATTAAATTTTCAAGTTTAATATGCTAGTTGGTTGTAAAATTCTTTTTATTTCTTTATATGTTATGACTTTTTTTCCTTTTGTTTAAGAAGTGGAAGTTGTGCGCGCTACTGCCTCCAGTCTAGCTTAAAGTTCAACATTCCTTATTCGCATAATGTGGCTCATTTCACCTATGAAATGAAAAATTACATTAGATTAACCACATTTTGCTCATTACGATCTCCTTGTGTATTGTAGAGGCTGATGGATACTACCAATTGTTACCCGCCCCTACGTTGTAGATTACTAACCAAGTTGTGTTTGTAGAACATCAATTATTAGGCTATCGATTTGATTAGATCAGTACAAGGGAATTGGGTAAAATTTGCGCTTTTCGTGATAGCTAGCTTATGCAAACTTTATTGTTTCTAGATGAGGCAATGACTATGCACATCAAATGTTTGTTAAAGCTCCTTTTATTTTATTTTTGTTCAATGAATCAAATGAAAATGACACACCTCAACTTATTAGTTGAATTTATAATTTTGTTCCTTAAATGAAAATGAGATATTAGCAAAACTGCAATCTGAATCCGAGGGTGATATTTTAAAGAGAAAATTTGCACCGAATGCGCAAATTTTCTCCCTAATTTAGTGATTGTTCCCTAAGTCCGGCAAATTTGAGTTTTGTCCACCTAAAATTTTATGGACAAAATTGCCCCTCCCTATATAAGGGTTTATGCTGTACATTCTCTCTTTGCTCTCGAGACCTGGCCGCCGCTTCACCCAGATCTCGCTCGGCCTCTTCTCTCTCCCATGGCGACGGCCTCACTCTCCTTCAACCTAGATCCCGATGCTTCTCCCCAGAGCTCGCTCTCCTTCAACCTAGATCCCGATGAGAGGAGCGGAGGAAGCCTCCGATCCTCGCTCCGCCGGCCACCGAGCCTGCCTCTCCGTCGTGCTCTCGCTCTCCTGCTCATCCATGGGAGCAACGATCGCCGATCGCGGAGGAAGACGATCTGGCATGCGAGCCAGTGAGCCACCGATTGAAGATCTCAACCTCCGAGCGACCATGGCGGCTCCTTTCTAGGTCTCCTCCGATTCGACGGCGAGAGTTGCTGAAATCCGATCTCCAGGTTCTGTCATGAAACCGCCGAATCAATGGACACGTTGTGCAGATCTCGAAGTCGGCGATGGACGAGAGTTGCTGAAATCGGCGATGGACGATTAGGTTAGAGACGGCAGATCTCGAAGTCGGCGGATGATGCTTCATGCTTCCGATCTCCACTCGGAAGCTCTCGCTGCCGCTCCTGCCGGCGGAATTCGGCGGCGCCGCGCGACGTCGAGTCCGGCAACAGCAACAGGGTGTTCTGCATCTAGGGCGCCGAAATGGAAGCGGCGACGACGAAGACGAATGATGGGAGGTCGGTAGAGGAGCGGGGAGGCCAAATCCGGTGTGGATTTGGATTCGACGACTACGCCGGAGTAGATCTGCTCCATTCGACGGCAGCCTCATCATCGATGAAGGCGGCAGCGGCGTCTCCAATTTCAGCGGCCGGTGGAGCCGGACGCGATCGTCAAGGAGGGAGAGCTCCGCTGGCGATGTGAAGATGGACGATCGTCAAGGTGGGAGAGCTACGCTGTCGCCTTCATCCTCCAGCAATGGAGATGGTTCTGCCGCTGATCCTCTTCTTCAACCTCATCAGCTCGTCAATCAGGTTTGTTTCCTTCTTCGGTGCTTCGTCGATTGATCTACTTTTTCAACTGAGTTCTGATTTTCTGATTGGGATAGGTTTAATTCAGTAATGGATATGTGTTTGTTTTGGTTCCGTTCATGCTCTATTCGCATTTGACTACCGTCAGCGCCGACAACCTCATGAATTCATGGAGAACTAAGATATGTATCATTTTATTCAGTACAACATCAGCTTCCAGTTACCTTGCTTCTGTGCAGTGCTTGTTCTATGGAGGTAATTGTTTTATTCTTTTTAATATTCCGTCTTTCTACCATTATAAAACTGAGCACCTTGCTACTGCATTGACTTTTGATGATTGCTTGATTCATATACATACCGCTACTGTAAATCATAATTGTTATAAATTTGTGCTATTTGATACATACTCAGTAATTGCTTATTGATTCCATGCTAATTGTTTATTTCAGCATCTTATAATTTCAGCATCTTATAATATTTTATTTTTGAATTGTTATTAAATTGCCACAAAATTAATGGATTATCTTTATTTTTAGATGATTTGGGTTTAGATATTGGCAATTTCAGCAATTGCTGAAATGCGGACTGTAGTTTCAGCAATTGCTGAAATGCGGATTGCAATGAATTTTGTTAAAAGCCTCTTAGCTCAATGGTATAGCAATGTGCTATGCGCAAATACGTGGGTTCGAATCCCGCATAGGCTAAATTTTATATCTCGTAATACGGTTTCAGCAACAATTTTAGCATCAACAACGTTGCTGAAATCGGGGTTTCAGCATCAAAAACGTTGTTGAAACCGTGGTTTTAGCATCAATAACGTTGCTGAAACCGGGGTTTCAGTATCAACAACAGTGCTGAAATCGGGGTTTCAGCAACGCGGAAAAAAAACATTTTCAGCAACGCGAAAAAAAAGCTATAGAAACATGAGGGGGTTTCAGCATCAATAACAGTGCTGAAATCGGGGTTTCAACAACATGAAAAAAAAACAGTAACGCGAAAAGAAAAAAAAACTGCTGAAACAGAGGGTGGCACATGAGTTTCAACAACTCTGAAAACGCGAAAAAAAAACAAAAAAAAAACGAAAAAAAAAACTGCTGAAACCAACTCAACAACTCTGAAAACGCGAAAAAAAAACTGCTGAAACAGATGGTGGGATAGGGGTTTCAGCAGTTTCGGCAGTTTCGCGGAAAAAAAACTCAAAAAAAAAACTGGGGCACAATTTCAGCAAATTCGTTTCAGCAGTGCCAGAAAATTGGTGGACATTTTGCTAATATGGAGAGGGTGGGGGACAATTTCCTAATATGGCCAAAAAATATGGACTGTATAGTAACTGCCCCTATTTTAAAAACACTTATATTTGTATCTTATAACAATCTATCTATATAAACTCTTAATTTAGAAGAGTTTAGGATGATGTGTCATGCTTAGATGAATTTTAGGAGTCTTGATCAATATTTTTTTTTCCATTTTTCTTGGATTTTCTTTAATTCTAATTGTTTTTCTTCTTTTTCCTTTAATTCTCTTTTTGATTTAATTTTACTAACTATCTATATAAACTCTTAATTTAGAAGAGTTTAAGATGATGTGTCATGCTAAGAGGAAGAGGAATTTTAGGACTCTTGACCAATAATATTTTTTTTTCCATTTTTCTTTGATTTTCTTTAATTCTAATTGTTTTTCTTCTTTTAACTTTAATTCTCTTTTTGATTTAATTTTACTAACTATTGGGCTTAATTCAAAACATTGATCTTAGCCTAAATTATAATTTTAGTAGTTTTTTTCTAAAAAAACATCTATATCTATATAAACTCTTAATTTAGAAGAGTTTAGGATAATGTGTCATGCTTAGAGGAATTTTAGGAGTCTTGACCAATAATATTTTTTTTTTCCATTTTTCTTTGATTTTCTTTAATTCTAATTGTTTTTCTTCTTTTAACTTTAATTCTTTTTTTGATTTAATTTTACTAACTATTGGGCTTAATTCAAAACATTGATCTTAGCCTAAATTATAATTTTAGTAGTTTTTTTCTAAAAAAACAATGGGATTAATTCAAAACATAAAATTAATAATAAGAAAACATAAAATTAATATTAGTAATCTATATATATATATATATATATATATATATATATATATATTCTACTTTAATCGTTTTCTCAACCCATGAGTTTAATTCAAAATATTTAATTATATAAACTTTTACAATTATGTTATAATATTAATTTAATATATTAGTAAGATTTTACTTATAAAAAAATCGCGCCATGGCGAGGGGATCATACTAGTAACATCTTATAACAATAACATCTTTTTCTTATATATCACCTACTAGGATTGATTTCTACCAAGTACAAAGAACATCTCTACATATTTATTTATCTATGTTAATAATGTTCAGATATTTAGGGTATAGTAGCTATTATTAGAGGGAAAAATCGACAAAAATATCATAAAAATGATGCCTGATATTTCTATTTGTTAACAATTGATCAAGTAATTTTTCATTATTTACCTGCTACCCTATGATTTTACCATTGGATTTTATTTACCTTGGTTTTTTTTTTATCTGATTTAGAATTTGGCATGAAACAACGTTGGAATTCATAGAAATATTAATGGACATAGTGATTGAAGGGACTAATCTATATCTATATTTCTATATTATAATACTAAAGGAGAAGTCGCATACGACATGTGGCGGCTTCTCCTTTAAAGTAGGTTATTTTAATTTTTTTTATTTATCGTTTGTTAATTAATTAATTTCAATTTAAATTACTTATATTGATTATATTAATAATAATCAATAATCAATTTTTTTTTAAACGTGTATCCGGTTGTTATGATTGTTTTTTTTATGATTTGTTAATTAATTAATTTCAATTTCAATTAATAATAATCAATTAATTGTTTTTAAACGTGTATCCGGTTGTTATGATTTTATAGGTTATTTTTTATTTATTTTTTTATTTATGGTTTGTTAATTAATTAATTGCAATTTAAATTAATTATATTAATAATGATCAATTATCAATTAGTTTTTTTTAAATGTATATCCGGTTGTTATGATTGTTTTTTTTATGATTTGTTAATTAATTAATTTCAATTTCAATTAATAATAATTAATTAATTGTTTTTAAACGTGTATCCGGTTGTTATGATTTTATATGTCGATTAGTTTAATTGATGAAAGATATGCCGGTGTTTTAAAATGATATGCCGATTAGTTTAAAATGTGTATCCGGTTGTTATTAATTGATTGTTATCCTATCGATAAAATGAAAGATATGCCGATTAGATTTAGAAATTAAAATATCAATTGATTGTTTATCTGGTTGTTATGATTTTTTTGTTAAGCTAAACGATCTTATCCGGCGGTGATCCCATGGTTTCGCCTCTATATATTAGTTAGTGATTCATGGTATGTCGTATGAAAAGTTTTTTCAACCGAGCTAGATTAAGATTGCCCACAATGTCAAATAATAAAGGTAAGGTGCTCATAGAGAATAATAATAGGAAGCTTTGAAAAAAAAGGTACGTTAAATATTATTTTATTTATCTTCGTTTTGTGATTCATTAATAACGTTTTTGATTTAGTTTATCTGTTTGTGCAAATCAGCATCAGGATTCGTTATGGAGTTCATTTTGGATTTTAGTTTCGTTTTGATTGAATTCTTTAATCACGTTTTTGATTTAGTTTATTTGTTTGCTATTCGCCTTTGGTCCGATGCACTAATCATATGTGCCCAATCCGGGTGCATTGGCATCTCAAGCTCAACTCCAAGCAATACGAAAGGAGAAGTCATTTACGCCATGTGGCGACTTCTCCTTTAAAGTAGGTTATTTTAATTTGTTTTATTTATGGTTTGTTAATTAATTAATTGCAATTTAAATTACTTATATTGATTATATTAATAATAACGAATAATCAATTATTATTTTTAAATGTGTATCCGGTTGTTATGATTGTTTTTTTTATGATTTTTTAATTAATTAATTTCAATTTAAAATAATAATAATCAATTAATTGTTTTTAAACATGTATCCGGTTGTTATGATTTTATAGGTTATTTTTTTTTTATTTATGGTTTGTTAATTAATTAATTTCAATTTAAATTAATTATATTAATAATTATCAATTATCAATTAATTTTTTTTAAATGTATATCCGGTTGTTATGATTTTTTTTTTATGATTTGTTAATTAATTAATTTCAATTTCAATTAATAATAATTAATTAATTGTTTTTAAATGTGTATTCGGTTGTTATGATTTTATATGTCGATTAGTTTAATTGATGAAAGATATGCCGATGTTTTAAAATGATATGCCGATTAGTTTAAAATGCGTATCCGGTTGTTATTAATTGATTGTTATCCTATCGGTAAAATGAAAGATATGCCGATTAGATGTAGAAATTAAAATATCAATTGATTGTTTATCTGGTTGTTATGATTTTTTTTGTTAAGCTAAACGATCTTATCCGGCGGTTAACCCATGGTTTCGCCTCTATATATTAGTTAGTGATTCATGGTATGTCGTATGAAAAGTTTTTTCAACCGAGCTAGATTAAGATTGCCCACAATGTCAAATAATAAAGGTAAGGTGCCCATAGAGAATAATAATAGGAAGCTTCGAAAAAAAAGGTACGTTAAATATTATTTTATTTATCTTCGTTTTGTGATTCATTAATAACGTTTTTGATTTAGTTTATCTGTTTGTGCAAATCAGCATCAGGATTCGTTATGGAGTTCATTTTGGATTTTAGTTTCGTTTTGATTGAATTCTTTAATCACGTTTTTGATTTAGTTTATTTGTTTGCTATTTGCCTTTGGTCCGATGCACTAATCATATGTGCCCAATCCGGGTGCATTGGCATCTCAAGCTCAACTCCAAGCAATACTGGCGGGTGAAGGTCACGATTACGAATTTCAACTACAGGATGAACTATTTCGCAGTGGAACGTACTTGATCATGCAACATCCCAACTTTGATAACCTGACCCAGATTTTCAGCTTCAACTATAAGCCATTAATGCCATATGGAACTATAAGTAAGTTCTTATTATATCAACACTTTGTATCCGTTGAAGCCTGTTTGTCTAAGCAATACAAATTTATTTGTTTGTTGACAGACGACACAACAATGTTATAGGGCATGCAGTTCTACAATGATCTTCTCATGTAAGTCGGGCCATATGCACGGCAATGTGTAGTCCGAGCTTCTCTTCGGAAAGGATTCATCTACTTTCAAATTTATTTATTTGTTATTAATTGATAAGAATTTGTTTTTTAATTACTATAGGATTTATTAAATTTTTGGTGAAATATAGGATTTGTTAATTAGATTAGATTAATATATAATTTGTTTGTTATTAATTGATAAGATTTTGTTAGTTATTAATTGATAAGAACTAAAACCAATTCATAAAAAAAAAATTATACATTTTTTTAATATTAAGTGTATTAACTTAAAAAGAATAACCGCACAAAAGTGCGGGTACTAAACTAGTTTTGCTCTATAGGATATGACTATCAAATAGTTTTCCTGAAGAAGTTACTATTAACTATCAACAAGGTCTATCTCTCTCTCTAGCCTTCCTGATATGGTGATTGGATGAAATTTGCTTTTCTAGTTAGTCTTAGGCATATACTTTGTTTCGTACTAAAGAATTGAAGGACCCTTTGTATTCTTTTGAGGAAATTGCTTATGATAAGAATTTTTGTGCTTCCACTTGTATAAAAATGATATTAATTGTTTGGTAAAAATGTTATGATTTTGGCAAGGTGTATGGGATGCCATTGTGCAAGGTTTTTTGGGGAAGAAGAAGGCCTACACACGCACAAAATGGCACAAAATGTGACAATGGTCTACATATGAATTTTTTTCCAATAGAAATCCAACCACAAGGTCACAAGGATATGCATCTAGATTTGTTTACCAGGGAAAAGAGGTGCGTTATTTACAACTTAGCATATAGTTGATTATTGTGAAACTATCATGTTTTCTACTAGCTAAATATATGGTGGTTGGCACAATTGTAACCATCTAGATTTTCATCTTCAAATTATATGTAAATATGTTCCAATACCGACCTTGTCCTTAAAAAAAGAAAATCAAGTGTCTTAATCAAGTCTAATTGGAAAAATAAACAAGTTCCAGCTACAACTACAAGCCTAAATCTAGCGAAGGTACACAACGAGTGAACACCGTACGAAATATAAGCTGAAACATAAGTTGATTTTTTCCCAATTGAAACATAATCTGATTTTCTAAAACTAAAACATAATAAGGTTGATTTTAGACCAGCCTTTTGGCATTGTTTATGGGAATTTCTCATTGAATTCCATCCTATTTTTTCATTCTTCTTAATCTGTTTCAATCTCAAATTTGCATAAGTTTTTAAGTTTACTTATGGCCATTGATTTAATGTTTTAGGGTGATTTTGATTGATTGAGAGGGAGAGGGAAATTTGATCCTATTACAAAATTGTTATGATTTCTATAATATTTAATACAGGTGAAAAAACATACAAGTTTATGGTCGATTCTCCATACAGCATAAGTTTACTTAGTTATGGCTATTGATTTAATGTTTTAGGGGGATTTTGATTGACTGGGAGGGGGTGAGGTGGAAATTTGATCATGTTACAAAATTGTTATGATTTCTAGAATATTTAATAATGGTGATAAAACATGAGTTTATAGTCGATTCTCTATTTTTTAAGCTGATTTTTTTACCGTTGAAACATAAGCTGATTTTATCATATAATGTTCAATGTATCTTTATTGTAATCTTTATAATCTTTTTTGTTTTTCAGGATGATTTCGATATCTTTGTTAGAAACTTTACGGTGGTGTTGACAGAAGTGGCCAAAGATGAGAGCACTGGTTTCTAAGTTTTTTCAATGTATCTATACTAGATTGAGATCTTTATATTTAGCTTTTACTTTCATTTTGTTATAGACTTTCATTTTCAATGTATTTGTGTTTGTAGTAATATATTTTAATCCTGTAAGATGATTTTAATTTATTTTAATCATGTGGTGTCTCAACATTAGGGAGACAGAGAGAGAAAATCCACCATGGAAAATGACGTCTCCTAAAGAGGTGTGGATCAGCGAAGTTCCTTCATATAAATGAGAGATTCACAGCCGCCTTCTATTATGTAAATTAAAAAAAAAATAGTAAAAACTCAATTGGTACAAGAGATCAAGAATTCAATTCTCACTATTCTATTTTAATACATCACTTTCTATTAGTTTTTTACACTAAAATTGGTATATATTCAAACCAAATTGTATGATATAATTTTCTTTTATTTATTTTTAAAAATATTCTTCATGCTATATACATAAATAATTTTAATAATTTTCAACTTTTTTCAATATATTTTTTTTATCTTCTTGTTAGCTACTCGTTTTATCTCAAAATATAGATCGTTTAACTTTTTCATACATTTTTTAATAAGTTAAAAACTCTATAAAATTTTTAATTTTTTTTAATAAATTGCTCATCAGTTTAAAACCAGGCCGAACCGAACCGAATCTAAAACCGAATTTTTAGAAATTACGAACCAAAAACCAAACCTTTTAGGTTTGTTTCGGTTTAGGTTCGGTTCAGGTTTCGAACCTAATTGAACCCAAAAGATAATTAATTATAAAAAATTTAAAATGTTTAATTTTTGAAAAAAAAATAAGTTATAGAAAATAAATTTCTTTAAAATACGGACAATATCTTATAATGAATTATAACTTTTTTATGAGTATTGATTCAACATACCTAAACTGGTGTAATATAATGATTTTATTTAATTTAGTAAAAGTTTGACCGAACCAAACTTAAATTGAATCGAATCAAACCGAACGTAAAATCACATTTTTAAAAATTGCAAACCTCCGGTTTAGTTGGCCCATTTCGGTCCAAAAATTCGATTTGAACCGAATTTTGAACAACTCTAGTTTTCAACTTTTTTAAAAAAAATGTTAAAAAGACAAACGGTCTAAATTTTAATACGATTGACGTTTTTAAACCCCTTCCCTAACAATAATAACAAAAACTCCGAAAATGCAACACGTTTTGGGAGGCCTAGAGGGTATTGCAGTATATTTTGGGGATCAAATTTCTTTGGGGACTTTTGGACCTCCTTTAAGAATATTGGATTCCAAATCTTTCATATCACCCACATTTGAGCCTACATTCAATTCATGCACTCATAAGGCCAAACGCCCCGACGATAAGCTCACTTACAACTTGGTATATAAATAGTAATGCCTCTTCAGCAAGGTTGTACACAATCTCAATCATCGCAAAGTGCATCAAAGCGTCCCTAAGAAGTCCTCCGAACGCTTCAATGAGGAGCAGAGCATATGCTCTTCACTAAACCGTTTGGGGGAACTCCTCGGGTCCTTTGGTAATTGGTAACCATCGGATTATGTTGAACACGTCTTTCTGAAGTGTTTATGATTATAATTTCATTAATTTGATCCCTGCAATCTCTATCCACCGGTAATGTTTTCTGTGATTGTTGATTGGCAAATCAGCGACCTTTTTGGAGCTTTTGATTTTAATATTATATAGTTTTAAATGAAATAAATATAAAATTTTAATTTAATTAGCTTTTGGATCGGAATCAGAGCTTACCAACAGCTAGCTATTCACCAAAGCTTTTCAGAGCTTTTGGGTTTCTATTCACAAATTTCCACTAACTACCTAACAACTAAGTTTACCAAATAACATAATAGCTTATTAACATATATTTAACACAAATAATTCATCAGTTTCAGCTATCTAATTAGTTTTCCGCTACCTTTTTTTTACCAAACATTGCCTTATTAATTTGTAGAATGCATTAGGTATGATACCTAGCTTGATTACCTAGCTTTATTGTAGATGCTCTATTAATATTGAAGTTCGGGATGTTTGCTGATACCAAAGACATTTTAATTCTCTTTCATTCTTTTCTTTCTTTACCACTTGAGCTAGATAGCAATCTTATTTCAAATATCATTTAAAGATGCTATACTATCTTAAAAATACTAAATATATGCAAAAAAAACTTATTGTATTTTTTGCCGAGCCGAGCACCCTCTAGCTCCGCCACTGCTTGTAGTTGACTTTAGGCTAGGTTTGGCAAATCGGCTAGCTTTTTGAAACTTTTAATTTTGATATATATTATATATTTGTGAGGACCCGAAGGTCGGATAGGACGAAGCTTTGTCTTCCATGGAGATTTGAGGTAGATAGGAGGTGAGTTTGAGAGAGAAGAAGATATGCAGGGAAAGAGAAGAAAATACAGAGAGGTAGAACAAGAGAGAGGAGTAAAAGGATTTGATTATTCATTTCATAATCCTAATTACCACTAATAATGGGTATTTATACTACTAGACTAATACCCATACATAACATTAGCTTCACCTTTTTAAGCTTTCTCCTCAAAGCTTAACCAAAGAAAGAGCAATGTACACTGACTAGGTCCTTAAAAATACAAAAAAAAAAAAATGATACTACACATACATGACGGCAAGTACCTACAAAAGAAAATAGTATGTTTTCCACTCAACCAAATGCCTTCATGTTGCTGATGTTGTAAATGTCGTCAATGACATCATAGTAGTATATAGACATTACCTTCTTGTTGTTGCTGACAAATTGACTGTTGACTTTTTTACTATTGTTGAAATTTCTCTCCTGACAAATTGAATGCTGACATTTTTAATATTTTTGAATTTTTTCCGCAAACAAATTGATTGCTAATATTTTAACTATTATTGAAAAAAATTGATAAATTGGTCGTTAATGTCAACAATACCGAACACCACTATTGTTAATATTTTACCGTATCAGTGTTACTGGACCCCATATTTGTTGATATTTTTAATGTCACCAATACCAGACATTAATATTACTGACTTTTAATGCCAGCGATATTGAACATCACAATCGTCCACCGACTTTAAAATCCTAGCAAAAATATCATTAACTATTGACATTTTAACTATTATGAAAATGCTGTTGGTAGTGCCATTATAACTGAAGGTGACAATCAGACTGTTCGGATCTTCGGTCATATATTGGGTATATTGCATTGTTCAATTCTGGGTAAACCCAAGTTACCCAACTAACAAAAGTTGATATGAATATGAATAATTCCGTTTCAAAAAATGAAGTTGTAGAACCTAGACATAAACATAGACTTTGGGGAGGAAGGCAAACCTGTGAAGATCAAATAACTTTGTTTTTTGAGTATCGAACAGTGAACGAATATGTGCTTCTCGGGGGTTTATTCGCATATCCAAAACCGACTATAACATCGAATCACCACATCTCTCCATTCCCATCAATCTGAATCAACTTCGGAACTTCTTTTATTCCACTTTCTATAAATTGCCCTTTGTTTCTAATCATCAAAAGTTCAAAACTATTTAATCCCATCAATTATATGAGTTATTGAAAATAAAAGGGTTGACAACTAACATAGGATATTGGGACCAATAATCTTTTTATGCCCAAAAAATCTTCCCACCTCCTTTAAGAATGGTTTCCAAATCTTTCATATCACCCATTTTTTAGGCTACATTCAATTCACTCATATAAGTCCATCAACCCGATGATAAGCTCATTTACAATTGGGTAGAAATATATAGATGATCATCTTTGATGTTGTAACAACTATTTACTTAACATATATTATGCCAAATATGTAACAGCATCATGAAAATGTCAAGTGCATTACTGAAAGTACATTTGAAGTAAAGTAAAAACTCCATCAAAAAACTACAGAGGTTAGACGCATTAATATTATAGTAATTGAAGTATATATCATCCTTTGACGACAATGAATTTAGTAATTTATATCACTATCTGTGACTGACCAATGAACTCGATCCTGATGCAGATGAATTGGCAAATTCGCAGTTAGTACGTTATAGGTTGGACTGTTTAATTTCTCCTTATTAAGAGAACATTTTTTTTTTAGTCAAAATATGTATTGCACAGCTGCGAACCTAGACCGAAACATCAGACTTTGGGGAGAATAAATTGAAGAATCTGTGCATTCGGATGGGCATATACATACTCAAATTCAAACAGCATAGGCCATAAAGCATTATATCAGCTAGCATATATATATGATTCTCTGTCATGAAAGAATAAATAAGCTTTCGCTTCGATTAGTTACTTGCTATAAATATCAAAGACTCTTGGACAAGGCTGTATATATGGACAACACAATCTTATGTGTATGTGCATCAGAGCATCCCTAAGAAGTCCTCCGAACGCTTCAATGAGGAGCAGTTCCAATATAATGCTCTCCACTGAAGCGTTTGGGGGAACTCCTCGGGTCCTTTGGTTATCAATCGATTCAAGATGAGTACAGACCTCAGCAACCTCTATGTTAGTTTCAGATACGTACGGATCATTAGTACTGTTTTTCGATCTTTGTTTGCTGATTATCACTTGGAATCACTACTAAAAACGCAGGAAATAGCTACGGAAAATAGCAATGGATTTAGCCACGAATGTCCGTTGCTAACCGGTTTAGCCACGGAATCAGCCACGGGCGGACTATCCCTTGCTATATGCCTCGCAGCTAATAGCGACGGACCGTCAGCCACGGATTTTAGCAACGAAAATTTTATGGCCGTTGCTACGTCCGTGGCTAATAATAGATGACATATGTCGTGGCTGTGGCTACGAACCCGGTTTGAAAACAGCCTCAAAATTGAAGTCGTGGCTAAGTTCGTGTCTGCAAACGGGTCATTAGCTTAGTCGAGTCCGTTGCTGATCCGTTGATATGATCGTGGCTGATGCCGATTTTCATTTGTTTCGTGATTTTGTAGCAAATTTCGTATCCTCGTATTTTGAAAACATTATATATATACATATGATATTGAAAATATATATATAAATACATAGATAAATTTTATACATTATAACTTAAGTAGGTCAATAAAATGTTAATGGGAAGGGGAAACAAACCAAACTCATTGAGTACAGACCGACCTTACAAAATAAAATTGCTATAATAATAATCTAAGTAAAGAAAGCTGATTTTGTCTTGATGACCCAACTCCAAGGGAAATATTTGATCTTGGTCTCCCCATATAATTAAGCACGGCTGTTTCAACAAAAGATCGATCAGGATCAATTTAGCTAGTTTTACTTTTACATAAAAAGCAATTTTTAATTTCGAATTCATTTTACAAGTCTACCTGTGTGATTTTCGGAAGGAGTTGAAAGTTGTCAATCTCTGAGAATCGATTCGATCAATTCTTTCTTCTCCTCGGTGTACTGTTTGCACATTACCTACACACAAGCGCACAATAATGAAGATCAAGAGTGGTGATTATAATGCATGTGTAGTGATCTTGCCTTCGATCTGGCACAACAAAGAGACTAATTTTACAAACAAGAGACTAATTTGCACCTCTTCAATCTGGCTTAAGAGACTAATTTGCACCTCTTCAATCTGGCTTGGCATTCTATAACGGTTCGTTGCTATCAAAGAACGCACCAGAGAGGTGATCTTGCCTTAGCTGTATAGAGCCATTTATACTAAAATTTCACTCCCCTGTCAGAAGAAGCAAATGTAGTAATTGATAAGGAATTGTAGTGAATTTTACAAGAAAACACAAGAATCGGACCAATTCAAAGAAGCCAGCTGCAGCTGATTTGTAAAAGCCAAAAGGAATAAGGCTGAATTCTTTTAGAGGACATAAGCAAAAGTCATCAGCAAATACAAAAGCACAAGAAATCAGAAACAAAAAGCTTGTCGAGAAGGATTCAGAGACATGTTCGAATTCAGAGACACTTCAGAGAAACGAACGAAGGCAAGAATGATTCAGAGACACTCAGAAAAGAAAAGCTAAATAAAAGGCCAAACCAAGACACAAGAAATCAAAGAAGCCATCAGAACGAAGAAGAGTGAGGGGGGAAAACTCAGATCTGAGAGGAGGGACAAACCTTTAGGGGAGCGACTTTGCAGAAGACGAAGATTCCACTGGGATACTCCACCACCCTAACTCGACTCCCCGCCACCGGCTCCACCAGATCCCATCGGTTTAAGCCCAGATCCGAAGCTCCTTAACCCATCTCCCTCTCTAACCACGTTTGTCACTCTCCATGGCCTGATTTTGCTCAGCTCTTCCGTTCGTGGTCTTCGGTACTCCTCTAGAGCCCCCACCTCGGTCGCCACCTTTCCCCGGCCTCTAAACCACCAGAACCACCCACCTCCACGCCAGATTCGTCCCTCCTTGTCCCGCTTTTCCCAAATCGCAACTTCGTAGCCTCCATGGTTTGAGTCTCGCTCCTCAAGTTCAAGCCTTTCCGGCGAGACCAAGGGCCGCCGGTGTCCAGAATTGCCCTCCCCGGACCCTTTTCTTCATCTGTTGAAGGCGGTGCTCCCTGTGATTCTCCGTCGGCGTCGTTCGTGGGAGGAGGGCAGGAGGGCGAAGAGGCTAGGACAAGAATGGATGAGAGATGGAAAGAACGAGAGGTCCCAAAATCTTTTGGGGAGAGAGACGAAGAGGGATATCAATTGGGGGAGAGAGATCTCAAAATCTCTGTGAATGAAGAAAGAGAACTGAAATCCCCAAAAAATCTCTGTGAATGAAGAGAGGTCCCAGAGAAGAGGCGAGGAAGGAATGTGTGAAAAGAGGCGGTGACAAAAAGTGAATTAGGGTTACCGCGCGCTACTTTAATTTTCAAGCGAAAAATTTACCGCCCATGTAAAAATTGGGCGCTAAAAACTATTTTCCACAATTGGCATGAATTGCTTTTTTTTTTCATTCAAACTTTACATCTAGAAAATACTTATAACGAAACATTTAAAAAATAAAGCTATCAATGCAACTATTTATCATAAATATATACTTATATGAGTTTTTCTCAAAACATACCCTTATAGTATTGTAATAAATATTTATTAGTTAATATAAGATTTAATTAAATATTTTTTAGTTACTTATACCAATTTTCCACAAATCATACTCTTATATTATTTTAATAAGAATTTATTACTTAATATAAGTTTTTATTGAGAACTTATTAGTTATTTAAATGAGTTTTCCTCAAAACAAAACCTTATAATATTATAATAAGAATTTATTACTTAGTATAAGGTTTTATTAGTTAATTATATGAGTTCTCCTCAAAACATAACCTTATAGTATTATATTACAAATTTATTACTTAGTATAAGGTTTTATTAGTTATTTATATGAGTTTTCCTCAAAACATAACCCTATAGTATTATAATAAGAATTTATTACTTAGTATAAGGTTTTATTAGTTACTTATATGAGTTTTCCTCAAAACATAACCTTATAGTATTATAATAAGAGTTTATTACTTAGTATAACGTTCTATTAGTTATTTATATGAGTTTTCCTCAAAACATAACCTTATAGTATTATAATAAGAATTTATTACTTAGTATAAGGTTTTATTAGTTACTTATATGAGTTTTCCTCAAAACATAACCTTATAGTATTATAATAAGGATTTATTACTTAGTACAAGGTTATATTAGTTACTTATATGAGTTTTCCTCAAAACATAACCTTATGGAATTATAATAAGAATTTATTACTTAGTATAACGTTTTATTAGTTACTTATATGAGTTTTCCTCAAAACATAACCTTATAGTATTATAATAAGAATTTATTACTTAGTATAAGGTTTTATTAGTTACTTATATGAGTTTTCCACAAAACATAACCTTATAGTATTATAATAAGAATTTATTACTTAGTATAAGGTTTTATAAGTTACTTATATGAGTTTTCTTCAAAACATAACCTTATAGTATTATAATACGAATTTATTACTTAGTATAAGATTTTATTAGTTATTTATATGAGTTTTCCTCAAAACATAACCTTATAATATTATAATAAGAATTTATTACTTAGTACAAGGTTATATTAGTTAATTATATGAGTTTTCCTCAAAACATAACCTTATAGTATTATAATAAGAATTTATTACTTAGTATAAGGTTTTATTAGTTACTTATATGAGTTTTTCTCAAAACATAACCTTATAGTATTATAATAAGAATTTATTACTTAGTATAAGGTTTTATTAGTTACTTATATGAGTTTTCCTCAAAACATAACCTTATAGTATTATAATAAGAATTTATTACTTAGTATAAGGTTTTATTAGCTACTTATATGAGTTTTACTCAAAACATAACATTATATTATTAGAATAAGAATTTATTACCTAGTATAAGGTTTTATTGGTTACTTATATGAGTTTTCTTCAAAACATAACCTTATAGTATTATAATAAGAATTTATTACTTAGTATAAGGTTTTATTAGTTACTTATATGATTTTTCCTCAAAACATAACCTTATAGTATTATAATGAGAATTTATTACTTAGTATAAGGTTTTATTAACTACTTATTTGAGTTTTACTCAAAACATAACCTAATAGTATTATAATAAGAATTTATTACTTAGTATAAGGTTTTATTAGCTACTTATAGGAGTATTCCACAAAACATAACATTATAGTATTATAATAAGAATTTATTACCTAGTATAAGGTTTTATGGGTTACTTATATGAGTTTTCTTCAAAACATAACCTTATAGTATTATAATAAGAATTTATCAATTAGTATAAGGTTTTATTAGTTAATTATATGAGTTTTCTTCGAAACATAACCTTATAGTATTATAATAAGAATTTATTACTTAGTATAAGGTTTTATTAGTTACTTATATGATTTTTCCTCAAAACATAACCTTATAGTATTATAATGAGAATTTATTACTTAGTATAAGGTTTTATTAACTACTTATTTGAGTTTTACTCAAAACATAACCTAATAGTATTATAATAAGAATTTATTACTTAGTATAAGGTTTTATTAGCTACTTATAGGAGTATTCCACAAAACATAACATTATAGTATTATAATAAGAATTTATTACCTAGTATAAGGTTTTATGGGTTACTTATATGAGTTTTCTTCAAAACATAACCTTATAGTATTATAATAAGAATTTATCAATTAGTATAAGGTTTTATTAGTTAATTATATGAGTTTTCTTCGAAACATAACCTTATAGTATTATAATAAGAATTTATTACTTAGTATAAGGTTTTATTAGCTACTTATATGAGTTTTACTCAAAACATAACCTTATAGTATTATAATAAGAATTTATTACTTAGTATAAGTTTTTATTAGCTACTTGAGTTTTCCTAAAAACATAACCTTATACTATTATGAGAAGAATTTATTACTTAGTATAAGTTTTTATTAGCTACTTGAGTTTTCCTAAAAACATAACCTTATACTATTATAATAAGAATTTATTACTTAGTATAAGGTTTTATTAGTTACTTATATGAGTTTTCTCCAAAACATAACATTATAGTATTATAATAAGAATTTATTACTTAGTATAAGGTTTTATTAGTTACTTATATGAGTTTTCCTAAAAACATAACCTTATAGTATTATAATAAGAATTTATTACTTAGTATAAGGTTTTATTAGCTACTTATATGACTTTTCCTAAAAACATAACCTTATAGTATTATAATAAGAATTTATTACTTAGTATAAGGTTTTATTAGTTACTTATATGAGTTTTCCTCAAAACATAACCTTATAGTATTATAAAAAGAATTTATTACTTAGTATAAGGTTTTATTAGTTACTTATATGAGTTTTCCCCAAAACATAACCTTATAGTATTATAATAAGAATTTATTACTTAGTATATGGTTTTATTATTTACTTATATGAGTTTTCCTCAAAACATAAACTTACAGTATTCTAATGAGAATTTATTACTTAATATAAGGTTTTATTAAACATTTATTAGTCTATTATATGAGTTTTCCTCAAAACATACCATTAAAATATTCTCATAAGAATTTATTAATTAGTTTTTTTTTGGTATAAATTTATTAATTAGTTAAAATATGTTTATTTTCAACACTTATAATTTATACAAAAAAAATTCATAGTCATATTTGGGCTCGTCAATGAGTAAATCCGGGAAAGTATAGTCATATTTGGACCCATAATAAATTAAAGCCCATTTGAGTTCAACCATAATAGCAACGGATTTAGCCACGGACCGAGTCGTTGCTAAATACACATTTCATTCTACGGGCTAATAAGGTAATTGGGCTGATCATTTCTAATGGGCTGTTGATCCATGCCGAGCCCATAACATTTGTTCTTCTTTGTTGGCCACGGATTCAGCTACAAATCAAGCCCACTAACCCCATGTCCGACCCGGCTACAAAAACCGATCCAAGCCCACTCACCTCGTGTCCATTCCATCGTCGGACTTCTAATGCTGAATAGCCACGGATTTAGACACGAAGTTCATGTTGTTGCCAAATCAGCATCGAATACAGCCACGAAATATGCGTTCGTAGCTAATGTCGTGGCTAATTACCACTATCATCCGCTTTTTCAGCCACGAACCAACCACGGACAGTGTGTTCGTTGCTAACAGCAACGAAGTTGATGATGTGGCATTCTTGGGTGAACACCCGCCACGAAATTTGCCACGGTCAAAAATAGTCGTTGCCAATGTCATTGCTATTGGCTACGAAAACAGCGTCGTCTGAATTTCGTGGCTAAAAATCCGTAGCTATTTCCTGCTTTTTTAGTAGTGAATGTTATGTTGTGTTGATTGCCTCTCTCTCCAGGAACAAGTGTGTCGTTAACTACGTCTATGGTGATTAACAGTGACACATTCGGGCCTCCGATAACTAGCTAGCACATACATTTGACATTGGTTTTCTTTCTTTTTACCATGGGAAACGCCGTCGATCTGTCACCAAATAATGTACTCTCTATGTTTCATGCATCTTATAAGTGTAAGTGTTGTTGTAAGACTGTAAGTGTTGGTATGCCTCGCAAGGAAGCATTTTGAGATTTATAGAACTTTTGTTTGAAAAACAATGATATTTTTGCTTCCATATATAAGGCATCATTTTTTGTACAAATGATTACTTAAAACAATGAACAAAAATCCTACAATTAAGAACTCCATTGCGTTTGATATTTGATCAGAATGAGAACATTTGATTTCCATTTCTGGAATTACTACTATTATTTTACATTGATATGTAGTTGGTAAAGTATCGTGTCTCTGTATCGTTCCAACTTTATCAGAATTCTCCGAAGAGACAAGTCTGGTGTCTTGATAGCACTTATATTGCTATGGATGGTAGTTTGTCTCTCCCTCGAATTCTTATGATAAAACTCTGAGCTGAGATGCATGTAAATTGGTGAACCAAACAATTAGCACTAAATGAATTAGATGTGTTGTATCATTGTGTTGTGATGTGTAGATGATTATCCCACATCGAAAAATACGGAACCCCGTACCTTGTATATAAGTCAGTGGGTCACTCCTCTTATTGTCAATTGATTTTAGGATGGAACCCTGTTGGCCTTGTGTGCCCGATTTGGATGCGCATGTTGCGCTCAGACGTGTGGACCCCAACATCAACATTATATGGCCCATCGGGATAATTGAAGAATGCTCACTTTGGTCATTTGGTGGGTACATCTATTCATTTCATGGACCATATATGGTCCATTCTATAATTCAGTGGCGGTCGCAGGCTGGCCGCCGCCTCCTTCCAATTCCATCACGGCCAGCTTTATTATGTAAATAACAAATTTTAAAATTTTTTAAAAACGTAAAAAATAAATAAATAAATAAGTAGTAGACACACAGTATATTTTTTTTATTTTTAAAGTGGGCAAACAGTCGGAGCTATTACAAAGAATGTAAACGTGCTCCGGGATCATCCTTACGGATGATGGTACAAAGTTCCCTATTAAAAGGGATTGTAGATCTATCACTAATGATACCCCTAGTAGCTATATATATAATCTGCAACTTTGTTCGATGTGGCTGTATTCAACCTTTTCAAAGTTTGCCTCCATGATCTTGATCGATTCTGTTTGGCGCAAAATCTCCCATCTGTTATCTCTTCCTTTCGATAGAATCCTCATCAACTCTTGGTTGTCATCCTCTACAATAATTTGTCTTAATCCTAGTCTTGTAGCTACTCCCATTCCTTCTAGAACTGTTGCTGCTTCCGTTAGAATAACTGTACCTTGATCAGTTTCCTGGTGGAAGATCTCAGTTACAAGGCCCCTTGAATCACGAATGATTCCTCCCACTTGACAAGCGCCCATGGGTTTGACATAACCATCTACGTTAATCTTATAGATGGCTCCTACTGGTCTAGTCCAACTAGATCTAGACCTTTTCTTCCTTTTGTTGGCATCTTTCTTTTTACTCATTGATAGCGCACACAATTGGATAAATTCCCCCTTAGGGATTGCCTTTCTCATTCATTGACTTATATAGAGATACATAGCTTACATGATAAGTTAGGTAAATAATAATAAATATATACATGCGATTACACCCCCGCAGTCGAAACGGGAGGAGACCTAACAGTAAGACTGTCTCTAAAATCAAGAAATAATTGTCGTGGCAAACCCTTTGTGAAGATGTCTGCATACTGATAGGCAGACGGCACGTGCAGAACGCGAACATGGCCAAGCGCGACCTTCTCACGAACAAAGTGAATGTCTATCTCGATATGCTTGGTGCGCTGATGTTGCACCGAATTGGTGGCGAGATAAGTAGCAGACACATTGTCGGTGTAGACAAGCGATGCACGGGACAGGGGACAATGCAGCTCAAACAGCAGATTACGTAGCCAGGTGCACTCGGCGACAACATTGGCCACCCCACGATATTCAGCCTCAGCGCTGGATCTGGAGATGACCGACTGACGTTTGGCGGACCACGAGACTAATGTGTCGTTTAAAAACACACAGTATCCTGAGGTGGACCTGCGAGTGTCAGGACATCCAGCCCAGTCAGCATCCGTATAGGCAACGATGGATGGATCTGGGGCCGGCTGTATGGTGATACCCAAGGAGTGCGTGCCATGTATATATCGAATGATACGTTTGAGCGCAACAAAATGGCCTTCTCTGGGATCATGCATGAACAAACAGATCTGCTGAACCGCATAGGAAATGTCGGGACGAGTAAACGTCAAATACTGAAGGGCCCCTGCAAGACTGCGATACAAAGTGGACGATGTCTATACCTTTATTTACTCGCAAATTTAAAAACCGATGTTGAAAAACTGTTTAACATGGCAGGTTTTTCTGACCGGTGTTAATGAACCGATGTTAAATAACAAAATTTTAGTAGTGCCATAGAAAATTGGAGTAATCATCAATAAACAATAGATAATATTTGTGACCAGCAGAGCTAACAATGGGAGATGTCCATACATCACTGTGAATCAATTGGAAAGGGAAAGTAGTGACAGTCCTAGACGAATAAAACGGTAACCGAGTATGCTTCCCCAATTGACAAGAATGACAAAGAGAGGAATCATACACTTTATTACAATGAGGAAAACATAGGTTCCTAAGTAAATGAAAAACAGGTGCACCCGGGTGACCGCAGCGAGCATGCCACACAGGAGACGACACAGCTGACAGAGACAGAGGGGCGGACGGCTTGGTGATGGGGTAGAGCTCGCCAGAGCTAGTGCATCTCAGACGATGAGTTCCTGTTGGAAGATCCTTCACAGAAAAACCGTAAGGGTCAAATTCAACAGAAACATTGTTGTCAGTGGTAAATTTGCGGACAGAAATAAGGTTTTTGATGATATGAGGGGCTATCAAAACATGGCGAAGGTGAAGGGGACGAGTGGGGGAGGCGACAGTGGCTTGGCCAGATCCCAAAGTTGGTATGCGGGAGCCGTTTCCGACTATAATAGAAGGAGAATTACTCTTAGAGGTAAGGGAAGAGAGCATACCTTGGTTGTTCGTCATGTGAGAGGAAGCGCCCGTGTCCATATACCAAGAATTGTCAGGCGGGTATAGCGTCATGGTGTTGAATGACTGAGACAAATCTGTAAAGCCGGCATAGGGATCCCCATAAGTGACGTTGGCCTGCTGATTGGGAGGCCGAGGTGCAGCGCCAAGAATGCCTTGAGACAGTACTGTTGGGTACGGGCATAGGCCAGGGTTCCATCCTTGAAGCTGCCAAGGAGCATGTTGCTGCTGCTGCGGAGAAAAGGTCGGAACTTGCATCCAACCGAAGGGAGTCCGCTGAAACTGAATAGCGCCAGGCCCTCTGCCACGGCCTCGCCCACGGCCGCGCCCGCGCCCGCGCCCACGTCCGCCAGAGGATTGGCGGCCTGAGTTGTCGGGAGACGGCGGCTGCTGAGGGGGTTTTTCCGGAGGAGGAGTGGGCGGTGCAGTGGCAGCAGCGAGCGCCTTAGCGTCGGCAGCGAGGGCGTCGCGTTTCAAGCGGCGTGTCTCCTCAAGCCGAATCATCGACCTTGCTTTGTCAAATTCCGGTAGAGGTGATGTTTGTTGAATGAAACTCGCCACGGTATCATATTCAGATGTCAGGCCAGCGATCATCTGAATGACCATCTGTCTCTCAGTGAGGGGAGAGTCGACGTTCTTGAGTTGATCAGCAAGGTCCTTGATATGCTGACAATATTCAGAGACAGAGGAGAAGGACTCCAGTCGACATCTAGAGAACTCGTTCTGCAGATAAACCGCACAAGATTCCTTGTTATCATGAAAGATGTTCTTCAATCCAGTCCATGCCGAGAGAGCAGTGGCATTCGGTTCTAGGATGGTGAGTAGGAGATCCGACGAGATTGTGGCGTAGATCCATTGAAGGATAATAGCGTCAAGTTGATCCCAAAGAGCGTCGTCAATCTCCGACGATCTGGGCACGCTGGCGTCAATATGATTCAGGACTCGATGAGCCCTGGCAGCGACCTTGAACAACGCAGCCCAAGAATTGTACTTTGTGTCGGAGACGTCGAGCGTAATTGGTATGAGATTCTTGATGTTGGAGATGGCAAGAGCGGAATGAAACGGTGGCTTGGAGGGCACCGTCGACCCGGATCCACCGTCGTGAGGGGGGGGTCACTTTCTTGCCATTGAGATCGTCGTTGTCGGTGTTGGTCATGATGGGAGGCGGTTTGGAGAGGGGAGAAGTGATGTCGAGGGGGAGAGCGGCGGGATAGGGTTGGGGAGGCGCGCCTGTGAGAGAGGTGGCGGCGGTGAGGGGTCGGTGGCGGTGGGAGGCCTAGGATTAGGGTTAGGCTCGTGATACCATGATAGCGCACACAATTGGATAAATTCCCCCTTAGGGATTGCCTTTCTCATTCATTGACTTATATAGAGATACATAACTTACATGATAAGTTAGGTAAATAATAATAAATATATACATGCGATTACTCATAGGATTTGTTGCTCTCCAATCCTGTATATCTTTAATAATGCGGTTAATAAGGTTACATAAAGTGTCTGGGCTAGTACATTTGAAAATTAACTTGTTTCTGGTTTCCCAGATAATTTCCCAAATAACGACTAGTTCTTCAAAAAAATTGGTTTCCTTGCTTAATTTGGGTAATATTGTCACAATGGGGTCCTTGTAAGGAGAGGTTGTGAAAGAGTTTACCTGTTGTATGTTCAAACTGAGCTATTAGTAGACACACAGTATATAGTTAACCTAATTTAGGGATGTGCATGATTCGGTCCAAACCGAATTTTTGGGCCGAACCAACACAAACCGAACCTAACCGAAGTTTTTCGGTTCGGCTTTTGGTTTGAGAATTTTTCATTTTTCGTATCGGTTTGTGTTCGGTTTAGGTTCGGTTTGTATTAAACCGAATTTTTTTATACACTACATAAATAAGTGTATATATGAACTGTATTTGCATCATATTCACTGTATTTGCATCATATATACTATATTTGCATATGATATATATATATATATAATATAGTATATATATAATTGCATCATATAGTATATATATATATGATATGTATTTGCATCACTGTATTTGCATGTGATATATATAAATATATAATATATAAATATAATATAATATATATATATATATATTTGTACACTTTATATTGGAATATGTGTATATATACACATAAATATGTATATATTTGTATACTTTAATATTTTTTTTATGGAAATTCGGTTCAATTATGCTAAAACCGAACCGAATACAAACATAATGCTTTCGGTTCGGCTTTCGGTTTGAAATTTTGAGATTTTCGGTTTCGGTTCACTTCAATCTTCGGCCCGGTTCGGTTAGGTTTTAGACCGATGCACAACCCTAACCTAATTGGTACAAGAGAGATCAAGAATTCAATTCTCACTATTCTATTTTTCTACTTCACTTTCTATTAATTAGTTTTTATATATACTAAAATTGATATATATTCAACCCAAATTCTATCATATAATTTTCATTTATTTATTTTTAAAAATATTATTCATGATATATATAATATATCTTAATAATTTTTTATTGTTATCAACTTTTATTCAATTTATTTTTTTAGGTTCTTGCTAGCTACTTCTTCAATTTCAAAATATAAGTCGTTTAACTTTTTAATATGTGTTCTAATAAGCTAAAAAATCTATAAAAATATTAGTGTTTTAATAAATTATTTTTAATATATTCATACTTACTAAGTTACTAGTAATGAATATAAAATTATTTGAAAAAGTTGATATTTTATCGACTTTTCAATAGGGTTGCTCAGCGGTTCAAAATTACCGGCCCGGACCGAATTTTTAGAAATTGCATACCGAAAATCGAACCTAACAGCCTACGTTTAGTTCAGTTTATTTAGGTTCGATTCAGGTTTCGAACCTAAATAAACCTAATTGACAATTAATTATAAAAAAAATACACACAATATCTTATCTTATAATGAGTTATAACTTTTTTTATGATAATTGATTCATCCTAAACTATTATCGTATAATTATTTTATTTTATTTAGTAAAAGTTAGATTTGAAACAAATCAGACCTAAACCAAACTGAACCTAAAACCGAATTTTTAGAAATTTTCAAGCAAAATTCGAACATAATCTCTTAGGTTCGGTTTAGGTATGGTTCAATTGCCCCGATTCAGTCCAAAAAATCGATTTGAATTAATCGAATTTTGA
The DNA here is from genome assembly GCA_963922045.1 of Persicaria maculosa. NCBI lineage: Eukaryota > Viridiplantae > Streptophyta > Magnoliopsida > Caryophyllales > Polygonaceae > Persicaria > Persicaria maculosa. Next base: position 22,276,829 of record OY998252.1, on the reverse strand, counting down.
ACAACTAGCTTTTTAAAAAAAAGTCTTAACGACCTATATATTAAAACGGAATGACATATTTAAATCCCTTCCCTAACAATAATAACAAAAACTCCGAAAATGCAACACCTTTTGGGACTTGGGAGGCCTAGAGGGTATTGCAGTATTTTGGGATCAAATTTCTTTTGGGACTTTTGGATGCCAAAAAAATCTTCCCACCTCCTTCAAGAATGGATTCCAAATCTTTCATATTACCCACATTTGAGGCGACATTCAATTCATGCACTCACAATGCCAACGCCCCGACGATAAGCTCACTTACAATTTGGTATATAAATATCAATGCCTCTTCAGCAAGGTTGTACAAACACAATCTCACTTACAATTTGGGGGAACTCCTCGGGCCCTTTGATAATTGGTATCCATCAGATAATGTTGAACATGTCTTTTTGATGTGTTTATGAGTATAATTTCATTAATTTGATCTCCGCAATCTCTATCCATTGGTAATGTTTTTCTGTGTTTTTTGATTGGCAAATCAGCTAGTTTTTCGGAGCTTTTAATTTTAATATTATATAGTTTTAAATGAGGTTAATATAAAATTTCAGTTTAATTAGCTTTTGGATCGGAATAAGAGCTTATCAACAGCTATACTCACCAAAGCTTTTCAGAGCTTTTGAGTTTCTATTCACAAATTTCAACTAGCTACCCTAATAACTAAGTTTACCAAACAACATACTAACTAAACTATGTGGGATTAAAAATGTCTACTTTATTAAAATATCACTTGGAATGTTATGTACGTTGTGTTGACTGCCTCTCTCTCCAAGAACAAGTGTGTCGTTAAGTACGTCTATGGTGATGGACAGTGACACACTCGGGCCTCCGACAACTAGCACATACATTTGACATTGGTTTTGTTTCTTTTTACCGTGGGAAGGGTCGTCTGTTACCAAATAATGTTCTCTATATTGGTGAAACGTCTCTTGTGTAATCTAATCTTATAAGACTGTAAGAGTTGGTTTGCCTCGCAAGCATTTTGAGATTTATAGAACTCTTGTTTGACAAACAATTATATTGCCTCCATATATAAGGCATCATATTTTGTACAAATGATTACTTAAAACAATGAACAAAATGCTACAAGAACTCTAGTGTGTCTGATATTTGATCAGAATGAGAACATATGATCGATTTCCATTTCTGGGAGTACTATTTACATTCGTATAGTTGGTAAAGGATCGTGTCTTTGTATCGTTCCAATTTTATCAGAATTCTCGGAACAAAGTCTCGTGTCTTGATAACACTCATATTGCGCGCTGTGGATGGTAGTTTGTCTCTCCCTTGAATTCTTATGCTAAAACTCTGAGCTGAGATGCTTAGAATTTCTACATATATGTAAATTGGTTAACCAAACAATTAGCACTAAATGAAAGATGCGTTGTATCATATTCATATCATTGTAAGAACAAATTTGTTTCCTGATCCAAATGAAAGGATTAATTGGAGAATGCTCGTTTTGGTGGGTACATATTTATTCATTTCAGCATCAACCATAGAGAACTCAATCAAGATACCCTACTCCACTCCCTACACCACGTACTTTTTACACCACAAAATTATTTTAGTTTAACATATATCTTTAAAAATAGTTAAGAAATTGTATTCACATTTTAAACAACTAAGTTTATATGTTTATAAACTTTTATCATCAAAAATTATGTTTTGAAAAATTGTAAAAATAGATTTTGTAAAAAATTATCTTTTTAATTTTAAAAAAATTGTAAAACATAATTTTTCAAGATAAAAGTTTAAAAATATATAAATATAATTGTTTAAAATGTGCATATAATTTGTTTTTTTTTTAAAATATATTTTAAGCTAAAATAATTTTGTGGTGTAGGAAATGGTGTAGGGGGTGAAGTAGAGGATTTGTGTTGTCGAACACTATATGATCCATTCTATAATTCAGTGGCGGTCGCAGGCCAGCCGCCCCTACTTTCGTCGCATCCGCCTTGTATTATATAAATTAGGGGTGGGCACAAATCCCGATCCCGTCCCGGTCCCGTCCCGATCCCGTCCCGATCCCGGTGGGATTTAGGACAAAATAGCGAATCCCGTCCCGATCCCGTCCCGCAAAAATTATGCGGGACGAAACGCGGGACGATCCCGGTGGGATCCCGCAAATCCCGTCCCGTCCCGCATATAATAATAATAATAATAATAATAATAATAATAATAATAATAATAATAATTTTTTTTATAATAATAATAATAATAATAATAATAATATTATAGAATAATAATAATATATTATTAGTATTATTATTTTGAGCAAATATTATTTATAACTATAATAATAATTTTCAATTTATAATAATAATAATAATAATATAATATAATTTAATAATAATATTAATTTATAATAAAATTATTATTATTATATTATTATTATTATATCATATTATATTTTTTTCTTGTAAAGTATAATTATTTTATAATAATAACAATAACAATAAGTAATATTATTTTATTTTATTTTTAATTATAACGTGGGATTATTATTATTATTATTATTATTGTTATTATTATTATACCCATTTAGAGTTACAAGAGGCAAATAGCTAATTAAATACGGTATTCTTCCCAACTATCAATTGATAATTAGACAATATTGGTGAATCTCGTCTCAATTCCTTTCCGTCCCGATCTAGTAAGATAATGTAGCCAAATATGTTGAACATTATAATTAATTATACAATCATTGTATGAATTAATAATAGTATTATAATATTAATATTATTATTTTTATTATTATTGAATAATATAGTTGAGAATAATATTGTATTCAACATATTATACTAAATAATGAATTATGAAAGCATTTTTCACTTTGCAAATTTATATAATATTTTATTATTTTTATATGCGGGACAAGGCCCGTCCCGTCCCGATCCCGTCCCGTCTAGACATCATCCCGTCCCGAAAAAAAAATGTCAATCCCGTCCCGATCCTGTCCCGAAAAAATTTCGCGGGACGAGTCCCTTCCCGGCCCAATCCCGTCCCGTCCCGTCCCGTGCCCACCCCTAATATAAATAAATTTTAAAAAAATACTCCCTCCGTCCCAAATGAATTGTCTTTTACTATTCCTGCACGCTTTTTTAAGAAGCTAAAAACTATATAAAAATCCATTTTTTTAAATAATTTTTAAAAATAATTCTATACTTATCAGTAATATGTATGATATTATTTAAAAATATTTAATAAAATACTGATATTTTATATAGTTTTTAGCTTCTTAAGAAAGCGTGCATGAATAGTAAAAGACAATTAATTTGGGATGGAAGGAGTAAAAAAATAAGGTTAAAAAAGTACTACAGGTATTAAAAAAAAAAGTAGCAGGCACAACGTATATAGTTAACCCAATTGGGAACTGGTTTGAAAGTGAATTTTGATGGAACATCAAAACCAAATGAGGACGGTCATATAAGATACATCATCATAGACAGGAACGGAAATCTGATAAAAGTATACTACAAAAACATTGGTAGTCAAACCCCCTAATGACATAAACTCTTGTCTTGCTTGAGGGTCTTAAAAATGCTCAAGAATTAGGGATCAGAAAAATAGAAATTGAAGGGGACTAGCAAACCATCATTCGGTATTTACAATTACAGGTAACTGTCCATGGGGGATAGAACTTTTAATGGGAGACATAAAAATGATAACCAAATCTTTCGAGGAAACAAAATTCTCGTTCATGCCCCGTGAAGAAAAACGGAGTTGCTGGTAAGGTTGTACACTTTAGTCGTTATGTACACGGGTGCTCAATTGCAACCAAGAAAGATCTCCTTGATATCATCTGTAAAGATGCAATCGACTAGGCTTAACCCCGTCCGAATTATTACCTTAACAAAACAAAAACAAAAAAAAAAACAAAAATTGGGAACTAGTTGGGGTCGAGGTGGCCGGTGTTTACGGGGCAACTTCGTGATTGGGAAAGCTTCTTAGAGATTCGTCTTCACTGCCTACAGGGATTCCTGATGTATCGTTGTCAGTGGTGCTGTTTTTTAATGGTGCTTGGCTTCGTTCGTAGTCTACGTCCCCAACGTGTAATTAAATTTAGTTTTCCCGAGATTGTCCTTTGTAGGGTGGCTTTCCGCTTATTGTTGTACCTTTTCTATTTTCTGATGTACATTTTGACGGTCTTTCGGTTGCCGAATTTTCGACCATCGAGATTCAAATATATCTGATCTCTAATTCTTACTTAATCAAAAAAAAAAAGTTAACCCAATTGGTACAAGAAAGATCAAGAATTTAATTCTCACTATTCTATTTTTCTACTTCATTTTCTATTTGCTTGTTTTAATACTAAAATTGATATATATATTCAAACCAAGTTCTATGATACAATTTTCATGTATTTATTTTTTAAAATATTCTCATGCTACATATATAAATAATTTTTATTGCTATCAACTTTTTCTGAATATATGTTTTAGCTTCTTGCTAGCTACATTTTCTATTTCAAAATATAAGTCATTTAACTTTTTGGGGTATTTGTAAAAATAACCCAAAAAAGCGAAAAGGTTGCGGGGCTAACTGCCTAACTCGATCCGGTTTTTATTTGCACAAAACCGGATCAGGGTCCACCTTGCAATTGACTGGCGCACCCAGTAGCAGGTTGCAAAGCTTTCCCCTTCCCGATCTTTGTCTCTTACCCTCCTAACTCTCATCGGCGTCGCACCACCATATATCCTCTCCACACCTCCTGCCGGCCACCGTCGAGATCTCCGCCCTCTCTGTCACCAACTAGATCCCGCCAGCAGCCATCACATCCCGTCTCGGCGACAGCTGAATCAGAGGCCGAATTGGAGGCGAGCGAGTTGTCCAGGTCAATTTGAGGCGAGTGGAGGCCGGATTTGGAGTGGAGGAGGTGGAATCGAAGGGGAGGAGAATTCAGAGGCTTGGAGAATCGCCATCGCACAGGTACGCCCGCTTCCCTTCCCACCTTCCTCTTGTCGATGATAGTGGATTGCTCAAGGCGAAGCGCATGCAGAGGCATCTCCCTCGTTCTCTATAGTCGATCGCAATCAATGGTGTCCGTTCCTTCTGTTGTTGGTTGTTCTTGCCGGAGATCCATTGCTTGGAGGCGCCGATCGCCACTTTCAGTGACCTCTCCTTAGATGTTGCTCAATGCTCCCCATATTTCAAGATGAGATCCATCTCAAAGATTTCTGCCCCTTTTCCTCCAGGTTTCCTCCTTTTCCTTTTCATAATAATTCTTTTCCGTTGGATTTCCTTTATGTGTTTCTTCATTGATGCGAATTCATTGTTTTATGTGCTCGATTTCTGTTTGTGGTTGAAATTTCTTGTTTGTAGGGTTTTTACCATAAGAATTCAGGGGTTCTTGAAAATAATGAGATGATCGTAATTGAAATCATGGATAGTTGATGTAGTCTCAAGCTCTTTGAACATTATGAATAATGATGGATAACAATATCTAGGTTCTTACGCATCAAGTGTAAGAACAAAGTTGAGGATGCTATATAATTTGTATTTTGCTGATTATGTTAAATTGATGGATCGAAGGACTGAAGTTGAGGATGCTATATATCTAGGTTCTTACACCCAAATGGATGCCAGATTATGTGGTACAGAACTCATCAACATTGTGGTTATTGAACATGTCGACTTTGGGAAGTCCTCCACCATTGCCTTATCTACAAGCTTGGTATGTGGTATTGACAAACGTGCAATTGAGAGGTTCGAGGAGGCTGCTGAGATGAACAAGAGGGCATTCAAGTACACATGGGTGCTTGACAAGCTGAAGGCCGAGCGTGAGCGTGGTATCACCGGGAATTCATGATATGATTTTTGATCCAGGAATTCATGTAGAGAATTTGACAATAGCACAAAGGATTATTTGGGTAATAGCTTGGTCACTTGTTACTAGCAAAGTGTATTGCTGGTTGAATGGAAATGATGTGTCCAGCAGACAACCATAGGGTGTCCAGTAAGGAATTACAGGTGGACAGTTGATTTTTACCGTTGTCATGTTAGGTCAATCTCATGTACTAAAGAATCCAGCACTCAATATAATTTTCCATATGATGACAGTAGAATGAAGGTGGATTATCTTTTTTGAGAGCTTTATGATTTGACCTCTTCTAAAAATTAAAATGTATGAGCTTTCTGTTTGCAACCATGGCAGCAAGTATTATGTTCATCAACTACACTAACGCTAAATTTGATCATGGGCAGCAGTAGATTGGCATTTATCTAAAGTAAGCAACTTCAAAAAGCTAGCTGTAAAGACCGGGAATTTTAGAATATTAAATTATTAAAATAGTGATTTATAATCATTCCGATTTCTAATATTTGGGAGGTTTGGAAAAACTCGTCCTTGAGCACCAGTTTTGATTTTAAAGTCATTCCGGCATCGTTTGAAATATTAGATTTTGACGGATTTTAATTCCGCCTTTAAGCTTCGAAATTAAGAAAATTAAATTGATTTTGATCGTTAGTAATTAAGTTGTAAATTGTGATTGTAATTTTAATACATTTCATTAAAGTTTGATATTTGAATTTTGGGATCATTTCCATTCTTTCTTTCCCTTTTCTTTACCCCTCTCTCTCGTTCAGATGGCTCAACGGCCTCGAGCAGATCCCCACCACTCCTTTGTCTACCTCTGTATAGCTGCCCCTTTTTGTCATCTTGTGCAATTTCCCTTATAATCCCCCTCTGTAGTCTAGCCTCACACTCTTGACCAAGCATCCCACCAAGAAACCTACATACAAAACTCTCTGCACAGTGCCAGAAAAGCACCAGAGGAAACCCTCCTCCCCTTCCGTCTTTAGCCTCTGCTAAGCACCACCACCAACACGCTCCCTCCTTCTCTGTTTCTCGTTCTGTCGAGCAATCCGCAGTTCTTCCTCCTCATTTTCGTCTCCGTCAGCAGCAGTTGTCGGCGCCTCCCCTTTCCGTTGTTTCCATCGCCGATGTGGAGATGCGGAGAAGCCATGAACCTCCCCTAATTCACCGTGAAGGCACCCCCATTCGAGCCGCCACTCTTCTTGCTTCTTAACGAGCCGTAGCAGCAGCAGCCGGAGGCACAAAGCTTCACCTTTCAAAGCCCAGCGGTCACTCAGGTCCGCTCGGAGCCGTCTGAGCCGCGTTCCGCCCCCCCCCCCCCCCCCCCCGATTTCAGTTCGAAGGTCGACTTCCGATTTCCTTTTTGTTTCAACTCAAATCCCATTAAGACCTGCCCTTATTCACTTTCGAATTTTCCTAGGTCGAGAACGACGTCGTCCTTCATTGATTATAGCTGGAGATCCGCCATTGAAGCGTCGGAGTCCTTCCTCGGAGACGCGCGGTGAGTCTTCCTTCTCTCCCTTCTTCTGTGCGTCGCTTCCTGCTCTCGGGGTGGGTAGTGTTCGGAATGGTGCGTCGGTCCGATGGGGATTGGTCGAGGTTGGAAAGAGGCCCGCCGGAGAGAGAGCGCCTGGATTTCTTCTTCCCCTTCCGTTTCCGTCGAAGTTCTGTTTTGCGTGGGGAAGGAGACGGCCTTCTTTTCTTTCCTTCCTGGGTCGGATCCGGGTTCGAGCTTCCGGGTTATAACATGTGAGAGATGGGCTTTGGGCCAGATATGGATCTGGGTTCTGGGTTGGGTCGGATCTCCTCATTTCTTTCCTTTCTTTTGTTTGGTCGGGCTTGGGGCTTGAAACCGGGTAAGGGTTGGGCTGTGAGATTGGGCTTTTGTTAGTAGATGGTTATTGTTGTTGTTTTACTTATATTATACAATTGTGGAGTTAACATGTTATCATATATTTATTATTTGATTAACCTATTGTTATTATTATTAATACATGTTATTTCTGATTTTGTGATAAATATTGACTTTCTGAAATTATTATTATATATTATGAAATTATTTTAAAGTAATTTATTTTATAAATAGGGTTTATAAATATGGACCTATTTTGGGAATGTTTAACAAATGTCTTAAGTTACTTGAAAGAGTAAAGTCAAGGTTTTGGAAATAAAATGCCGGAATTATTTCTATAATATGATTTTGAGAGATTGGTTTTAAGGTTTAAATGTTTAATGGTGGGATTTGGCTAAGTACGATTTTATCAATGGGTTTGATTTGAAGAATGATTTTAGTTGATGTTGATCGTATCGGAAAGGTTTTGAAAAATGGTTTTACCGTCGATGAATTTTAAGGATATTGAGAACTCGGGTTCGTGTGTGTGAGAATGTTGGTTCAGTAGCTTATGGAAATGGATTGATGATAGGTGTGTATTGCGGTTAGATTGCGTTGGACTTTCATTTGGGCCCTTTCTTATATTATCCTGTTGTTCTGCATCTTCAGGTAAGTTCCCTAAGGGGCTTACTCAGGTTGGACATTCATGCCTGTTGTTGCATTTTATGTTAGGTGTTGCATATGCATAAAAGCATGTCATGTAGTATCCTGTTTAGGTTGCACTAATTGAATGAGCATCTGCTTACTTTATGTGTTTAAAACAGAACGACCGTTATCTGTGATAGTCCTAGAGTCTTTACTAGGGTCATAGGGTAGCCCAGCCTCATCGGGTACCCTGAGTCAATCGAGTCATGAACTTCCTTATATTATGAGATGCATGCGGGCTATATTGTGGAGCGGGTTAGGCATGCGTGCCGCCCGATTATGATGGAATGCATTCACGAGCTGGCCAGTCTCCGCCCTATCGGAAGGGGGTGGAGGTAGGAGAGGGATATGCCACTTGGCATTGTCTTGGGCCCTTTACAGTATTTTTACACATTATTATAACTAGGAGCATGCTAGTGTGTTTGACTTTCGTACTGCATTAGAGCATCTGTATTAGGTATAGCACATACTATGTGGCCTCAGCGAGGACTGTCGGTCCCGCATGAGTGGCTCGATCTGACTCCTTTCCCCGTTCTCTTTTTTTAAGGTATTTTCTGCAGATCTTGTTTGCTCCTTGCTTCTGTGACGGGAAACCCTTTGGCGAATCGAAGAACCTAGCTAATATTCTAACTTGGTAAAATGGTAATCACTTGCTTATGATTTGGTTTGACCCGGCTTTGTCGTGGCGTTTGTATCCTATTTTTGCTTCCGCTTTACTTTCGGTTGAATTGGATTTTGCGACATAGTCTTAGGACAGGTAAAGGGTACCCAATGGCCCTTCGATGTTTTTAGGGTTTGAAATCCCTCCTTCTACTAATCTTAAATGAGTTTGAAACCTCGACCCGTACCTGAATTGCAAGATCCGAACAAGGGGTTTTATCCCTTGAAACGTAACCCGGAAATCATAATTCTGGGCCGTTAAAAAGATGGTATCAGAGCTGAGGTTGTGCAATTCGGGTACGCAAGGGTCGAGTGTATGTTTTCGAAAACCGCCCATGGATTTCAAAGGATTTGAAGATGTTTTGAAGGGGCAAAATGAACTTAAGACATCTAACCTCAAATTGGACTATGTAATGAACTTGACTTGTAATAAAAGAGGAAAACCGACTAAAGAGGGACCGAGTGGGTAGAAAGGCGTTAGACCATCCCTATTGGATGTAGTTGGGAATGGGTAGGCAAATATCAGCTTGTTCTTTACAGATGGGTTGGGAGACTCAAATGAGATCATTATGAGTGTTATTAACTGACTCTGTGCTGAGTGCTTGCTATGCTAGAGATCTGAATTGGTATGCCTAACAATGAGTTGTGTATTGACTGATCTGTGAAACGGGATAGCGGGAGTGCCTTTATTTCTACATTGTCAAACTCAGCTTGTGTGAAACTAGGCCTGTGCAGATTTCGGTTTAGACCGGAAAACCAACCGGAACCGAACCGGTAGAACCGGTCTTATAACCGAACCGGATATTCCGGGCCGGTTTTCGGTTAATAACTTTTGTGAATTACGGTTCCGGTTCGGTTCCGGTAATAACCGGCGGTTTACCGGTTTAAACCGGATAAAACCGAAAATTTAATTTTTGTACGTACAAGCTACAACACCGATCAAGATTTATTTGTTTAATCATTAATTATTCTCATATATATAATTACACTAAAATTACAGTAGCATATACTTAGCAATTCACTAATACGTAGTACAACAGTAGCAACTACAGTAGTATATACTTAGCAATTCACTAATACGTAGTACAACAGTAGCAACTAGCAAGTAATATACTTAAATGTTTTATTAATTACAGTAGCATATACAATGTAAAGTAGGAAGTAATACAACATGCTAGCATATACTTAATGTTTTTTTAATTTTATTTTCTTTATATAAATAAAAATATTATATATATGCGGGACGGGACGAGAGTTGCGGGACGAGGATTCTTCGTCCCGTCCCGCATAATTTTTGCGGGACGGGATCGGCACGAGATTAAAAAAAAATTCCGCATAATTGTTACGGTGTAAGTGAAAAAAATATAATATTATCAAAGAAATTTTATGGAAAAAAAATAACCGTATATACTTCCGGTTGTTCCGGTTCCGGATCCGGATTGACTTTCTATATTCCGGGTCGGTTTTAAACCGAACCGGAATGTTACCGGTCCGGTTATCGGTTTGAATATTTAGAATATTCCGGTTCCGGTTTTTCCGGTTTTGTGCCGGTTCCGGTTCGGTTTCAACCGGTGCACACCCCTGTGTGAAACAGCCTCTTCCACTATGGTTGTTAACCCTTTGACGGTGCTATCGAGTCTTTCTCCCGGATGTCGGTGTCTCCCACGGGGAATCGGGTTGGTAAACACATTGTGTCGGAATCATGTATGGATATGAAGGTTCTCTGAGTGAGTACTGGAAGGTGGTTCTTGATGGCATTTTGAGTCAAAAGCAAGGTGTTTCTGGGGCTGTCGTTCTTGATTCTTATGACAATCAATCGGTGTTTTCTTGACACAAAGAGTCGTAGCAGAGTCCCACGAGAAGCAAGATGATGAGTCAGTTGGGGAAAGTCAATGGTTGCCCTTAGGGATCTCTGTCCGGTTGTAATGGTGACTCTCTCTGAATTGCATGACATGATTTTGTAATCTCCCGCATGTACCTTGTAAATGATCGTTAGTAAGAAGCTGCTCATGCTATGCCTTGCTTTCTGTCATGATTTTATTATTTAAGCTCATGTTGTGGTTAGTTACATTGCTCAAGTCTCGTGTTGTGTCTTGCCTTCTATTATGACTATGTTATTATAGCATGTTTACTTGGCCTATTGATTGTATCATTGATTGGAAGCATGAACCATATGATAAGAACCTGCATGATCGTTATTTCCTCCTGGATTAGGTTCATGATAGTGTGATCAACTCCTCTTTGCAAGAATGCTTGTAGATTATCGCTTTAGCATGTTGGATGACGACATGTCGATGCTTATTATCCTTTTTGTGACAAGAATCCATATCATGCCCACCTAATTTGTATTTGTCAGATGAGCTATTGTTGATTATTTTGCACATAATATTGTTGTGTGTTACTTGTGTTGAATGGAGAATATGTGGTATAATTGAGTCTTGGAAAATGCATGTTTCATCCCATTATGTGTTGATCTGCACTCATGCTTCGTATTCTAATCATATTGCCCATTACTTAGACTCGTATTATGCATCATTTAACTTTTCTCATGCTTCTATATCGGGGAATATGATTGAGTGATTTCTTACGCGTCGCCATGATTAGTTGTATGCATGTATCGTACGTTATATTGAGCTTTTAGCATCATGTAGGATCCTCGGTTGTGACTTGTGCGGACGTGTATCCTGCCTACGTTGCTGCTGATTTTCTCTTGAGCTAAGTCCCTGATAGTGTGATTCTCCTCTTTTATATCATCTTAGGTGTTTTACTCATGGTTAGACTGATGTTGAATTCGATGAGCGACTTGCTTTTCGTGATGGTTATCTTAGCATGCTTACATGTTACCTCTCGGTAGTGTTTCCCTATTACTCGGTTTTATCATCTCGCACTTGCATGAATGTAAGACTTGGCACATCGCATGATCACACACCATGCTATACCATGATTTCACATACGCATAACACATGAATGTTAGGATGAATCTGGTCGAATTACCTTGATTGTGCTCGTGTTCGATATATGCCAGTAGTGTCATGTAGGGCTTATGACCCGCTAAATAATCACGTGTTGTACTTGTTCTATGTTGTGATAACTATCGTATCATTACATGTGTCCTATGATGGTTCATTCCTAGCATGATTATGATTTGTCGCTCGTGATGTCATTCTTGTTACTCTGTGATTTTCCTCTTGCTACCCTAAATATTATGTTGAACTCTTTAAATGACTCATGACTATGCTTGTATCACATCATGTATCGCTAGCATCATGTAGGACCTATACTTTCTAAATGTATCTCGACATATGATTACGTGCCATTCTTGACTTATTATATGATCATTGTGTTAGATGAGATAATTACCATGTTGCTCCTATATGTTCTCGTATGATGCATACACCAAGCTCGTGAATTGTTCATATATGTGCCCATTAAATCTCGCATATTTTGCTTAAGTTGCTAGGCATACCTATTTCACGGGATAATAGACTACTAGCTTGTCTCCCATGCATCAGTGTAGGACTTGCTTGTGTCTTTTGGAATGAATACGCATGTTATGCTCCTTGAGATAGGTACATGTTAGTGTGGGTTATTGTAATTGATATGCTCCATGATGAATTTATGTTACTTGTCGCAATTATAACCTAATAGACTTTCATAAGGGCATCGTTGCTATTCCCGGGTCGAAGTCTTGTCTTTAGTCTTGTCGTTCTTAGCCTTGGTCTATGGTTGGTTCCGAAAGGAACATTGGGTTGTCCGCTCTTGTCACTCCCCTATCTTTGCTAACTTGGAGCCATGCGCGATACATTGGGTGAGCGACTGCTTGAAAGAGAAAGGAAGTTGCATAGCGATTCAGCAGTGTGACGGAAGCGTGGGCCCATAACCCACTGGCCTCAGGATCTATGATGTCGGCGGAACGGGCACGCATCGAGAATTACGGTTACTGTGTACGATATGACTTGCAAGCGGGATTGTTCTCCGTTCGAATTGCTAACCCTTTTGAATTTGTTGACGACGATATTGCACTGACCTAGCGATGAGATTTATGTGTTGATGTGCTGACTTGATAATGACCGTTGCCTGATTGCCTGTTGTCTATGATGATATGATTTGATGACTTATATATCTCATGTACCATGATGTCTTGACGTGTTGCTACTCTAAGTTGCTAAGCATGATTTGAATTCCTTTGCCTGTAAAATGTGAACTACATATGTTAAGAAGCATGAATTGTATCGGATAAGGTTATAATGCAACTTGCTAGCTTGACTTGATTATGTGCATATATGATTATTTGTAATAACGATTGAGCATGACGGTAAATTGGGATTTATCGACGCAGTTGCAATGTTTAATGCTGAACTAATGATGCTATTGATATAAATGCTAGTTGATATGATGTGATCCTTATGTGTAATAATGTCCATGATTTATTATTCTTTGAACTTGTGGGTGAGGGTTCTCTTGTGGAGTGGTTGATGAGTGGTAAAAGAATTCTAGGCGGTTAGGATGATCGATGGTATTACGAGGTAAGACGCGAGAGAGGGATCCATGTGGTTAGCATGGTATGATGCTTGTAATGTCTTGAGTAGTATATGAAGTGTGGGGAATGACTTTTGAGAGTATTGAGGATATAGTATGAGAGGATTCTTGGGTGTGAAGTAGAGATAGGAGTTGGGTTCTTAGAGGTGGATGGTGTGTGGGAGTGATTGATGGAATGAGGGGTTAGATTGGAGCATCGAAATGAATTGGGATTTCTTCAGGGGATTTTGTCGGAGTTAGTGTTGTTGAGTCTAGAAGAGGATTAATCTTGGCTTGAGAGTGTGGATGGGTGAGTGGCACTACTAGAAAAGTCCAATTAGACATCTTTGTCAACAGATGTCTTTCAAAAAAAATTCCGATCTCTTTGTGCGTGTAGTAAAAGATCAACTTTTTCACATCAGTTTTAAGCCGATGTCTTTTCTAGGTTAAAACATCTATTTTATTTTGAATATAGATATAAATCGACCCCTCAAATTTATTTTTGACATGTTCACTTGTTGTTAAAGCCTCATTAGTTTCATTTATAAATTTTTGAGGATATCCACACCAAACCTAAATTTTACATTTACATCACTATTTTTAAAATAGTCAATGTATTAAAACAAAATAGACATCTTTTTTTATTATACTGGTTTTGTGTATATTAATTTCAAATATATAATTTGTGATTTTTCATTGTTGTAAAATAATCTATCATATAAAATATGTACATAACTGATGTATTAATACAATAAAGACATCATTTTAGATTTTTATACAGATGTTATTGTTAGCAATATATATCAATTTATATTAACATTGTGATGTAAAAATAAATGTTACACATTGATTTAAATTATTTATACGATGTCTATAATGATATTATCATCCATTTTTATGTAATGGTTCGATTTCATAGCTATTAAAGTACATCACTTTTCATTTATAATCTGATACTATTTCGTTTGACACACAATATCCTTTGCTCAATATAAAATAAGCTTTTGCAAATGATGTGTACTTTAATGAACATATGCATTAAAATAAATACAAAATCAACATCTATAAATGTTTTACAAATAATAGGCACTTGAAAGATATACACAACCAAGAGACCCTAATTGTTCTCTCAACAACAAAAGAGGAAGCCGTCAAGGTAGACAATGTATACAAGACCTTAATAATCTTTGGATCATCCGTTCTTATGTAATTATTCGCGATCAGTTTGCCGCTTGACAAACACTTCTTCCTGCTAAATTGTGTATAAGACAAGCAAATCACGTGGGTTAATTTGGAGTGTAGATCAGTTAACATGCATTTCAAAATTGACATTCATTGCACTTTACACTACCACCATAAACTCGTTCTAATTACCTAGGTTCCACAAGTATCATGCAGAATAGAAGCATCTCCTCTTTCCCCTGCCTAGTTTCAATAGCAAGATTTATGTGTTCCGGATCGTGACAATTGACAACTATCAAGTTCCTCATAATCATATATAACTATAACAGGTTTGGATACTATGCCTAACCCTATCGAATTGTCAAACAGAAAACAGAAGGTTCATTTCATGGATAAAAGAAATTACCATATGAATCATTGTCTTCCTCATTTTCTCAGTCGGAAGTGATTCCCTGATTGCAAGATGACATCACGGAAAACTCAAGTGCTAAATTTCCATGATATGCGTAGTTGTAAACCAGAGAAATTGTGATAATCGACCAAAAAAACAGAAACCAAACCTAAAATTTGAAAAGTCTGTAAAGTGCCAAATTTCCATGATATGCGTAGTAGTAGACAGGAATGCCATAAAGTTTGTAAAGTTCCAACCGTCGACCATTTGAAGTAGCCTCTGTGAATTGCCATAGAATCACATTTCAACCATGTCAATGGATTTTAAATCATCCCAAAGAACAAACATTCAAAGGCATATAGAACAACAAAATACAAACTAATCTAATATGCACCTGAGATAATGGGTTTAGTGCAAACTCAGGCACTGACATGAACTCATCAGCTGAAAGAAATCCTTTTGCATTCCGATCAAGCTGACAAAACCTCTCATATAAAGATAATATTTCTTGTTGTGAAACTGAAAGACATAAAATCACTTCAAATCATAATTCAGACATATTTGGATGGGACTTCTAATTTCTTTCTGCATAAGTAATCTCACTGAGATAGTAAAGGCTCACATAAATGGTTAAAATGTTCTTCAACTGAATCAATGAGCTGCTGCTAGTACCTTATGAAAATAGGAACAAATTTTTTTTGAACCAGCATGACAGTAAACATGCAATTGTAGCAATTTTCAGTTGATAGAAGTTGAACTACAAAGATCGTGGAATGCTGATATTGTGGTACATAAATGGCGTAAAATAAAATCAGAGTAAGCAAAGTAACGAAGAATCTTCATTCTGCAAATCTGAATGTGCTAGAGGGAAGGAACTCACGAGGATGTACTGGAAGTGATAGGAACTAGCCATTTCAGTATATTGTCCATTTTTGCTTAAAACTGAGACACCGAATGCTGTGAAATGCATTGAGCTTAGCTCAGATTCAAAGCCAACCTCACCAAAGATGAAGTGTATGAAGACATTATCATGAATACATTAAAAAGTGTACCTCTTCCCTATAGTCGGATGTTCTCAAACTAGAGTGCATAGCATTCTTGACGCTAGTTGACAATCAAAGGAACTCATTAGGCTAACCCAGCAACACCTAATCGTTCAGGAAAAGGCTCATGCATGACTACTCCATCTGCAACCATGGATTGATCTTTCAGGAACGAATATAAATAGAAGTAACATAAACACCATTGGATTAACAGATCTGAGATAATGCAATCTCCTTTAAAGAAAACAGTAGAACGGTTAAGGTAATCATGCCATGAGGATTCTACAAAGACCTAGAGATAATTCAATGATTTTGAACTTACTAATATTCCCAAATCCTTTAGAGATTGTTGATGTATGAAGGCAAAAATATCCATAAGGTTCTCAACAATATGAAATGAGTAACGAGGATGCCAATTTAGAGAAGTTGCTGCCAAAATGATCTTAACAGGTCAAAAATTAAAACCAATGCAACTAGTTTACCAAATTTATAGCCATCAAAAAGTGGCATATGTATAAACGTACCTCTTCCATTCATTATGACCGCAGAGATTTTCTCTTCAAACTCGCCACAAGCCTTCTCTGATGTTTTAGCTTAGTCTGTGACATTGTAAGACTCTCTACGAAAGGAAGCAAAAGTACATTACTTTAAGCACAAGAAGCTACAGAATGAAAAACAAAGAAAGCAGAAATCCCATATTGCATTGACTCAAGAACTATATGGAAGGTTCTAAATTTCTAATCAGTTGAACTATCAAAAACATATGTATTTCCCTAATCTCCTTTAATATTTTTTTTTCACAATCAGGGTTGCTTGCTATCCAAATCAAATACCATTATCATTTTCAAAACCAATAAGTTTCCATATCTGATCTTTACAAGGTAGATTTAAGGATTCTGCTTCCTCACGCTTGTGCTAATAGCCCTGCTCAAATCTGTCCAAAGCATTCAGCTCGTGATATAGCTCCTGCAGATAAAATCATGTTTGCTAATAAGCACTCTTCATGCACACATTCTATTTTAATGGTAGAATTGTAGACAAGATACTTACCGCACTATGATAAGCCAAAATACACAATTCCTGCATTTTAAGGTCCGCCGCTTCTTTAGTTGGTTTATATGCTGCATTTTCTGAATGCATTCTGACATATCACAAGGTTAGAATTTATCCCAAGCTACTGAAATTACCTTCCATTTGACAGGTACAACTTACTTTGCAGAAAAAAAAAAGACATCCAAATTGTGTCATTGTGGGTCTTTACAGAGGTCTCCGAATCTAACTATTTCACAACAAAATGCATCAAGCTCCTCCCTGTAGTGCAACAGATATAAACCGAGAACAATGAGTAAGCATTTCAAGCCAAATGAAAACCCAAGCCAAATAGCTACTGACCAATACATGCACTGTAATATAGCTACGTGTGATGGGAAGTACCAATTTTTGGTCTCGTTCATTTATGCTCATAATACCAAGGGGAAAACAAAGGACTGCTGGGAATGGATTAAGCAACTAAGTAGACATAATGTGGTTCCATGGGTTGTACTTGGTGATTTCAATTGCATCATATATGGAGCTTGGAGATAAATGGCATGAGAATGAAAATGGTTGAGATGAATATGCTGAGATGAAAAACAATATCATATGCAAATCCAAACACAAATCACAGCAAGCAGAAACAAACCCTTGATCTACACACACAAAAAAGTGCATAGCCAAACATTACTAGATTTCCAAATCGGATTAGCCATACATTCCAACAAGTGAAGCAAAGAAAGAGAAGAGAAGGAGAGCATACCTATTGCAGAGAGAGCAAAGAGTGATGTCTGCCAGAGAGAGTGAACAAAGAAGGCACTCCGACGAGCATGGGCTTGCAAGGATGCTTGCAGGCGGCGTTCGTTCTCCAGATCTGGCTCCGTCGCCGACGATTTTATTGGCGGAGGAGAGAGGACCGAAGCGAGGGTAAGAGAGCAGAGAGAATGAGAACAGAGGAGAGAGGACAGAGGCGGGGGATTTGGGGAGAGGGTGGGTAGATCTGATGTCGGCGAAGATCCCGACGATGGAGGAGGAGAAGGTGGTGTCTGGAGAGAGGAAGAGTGAGGTCAAGGTCGGGATGGGTTTGAAGAAGACAACAAGAGGATGACGGAGGTGAGAGGGCGAGGAGGCTGGAGCAGAGAAGAGAGGAGGAGGTTGTATCTAGAAGAAGGTCGCCGGAGCGGTGCAAGGTCGTCGGAGCTGGAGGACGGTGGAGAACCGGAGGTGATTGAGAAAGAGGTAGGGCTGAATGGGAGAGAGAGAGAGAGGGGGGTTGGAATAGCATTAGCAGGCGTGAGGAGAGAGAGGAAATTGGTAGTGTTATAATTTTCCTCCAAATTTTGAAACCCTTCGTAGTTTTTCTAAGTGTTACAATCCCGCTCGTTTCAACTTAGAAAATTAAAATCCGCGCTCATTTTAAATGTTTTAAGAGCAAGTAATTGACATCTGTTCAAAAAATGGTCAGTTGTCTAAATATTTTTCAAAATTACAAATTTAATAATTGATGTAACAGACTAATTTAACATCAGGTATTTTCTTGACAGACTTAAAATACGTGATGTCTAGTTGTATAATTCTAGTAGTGTGGGGATTGTGTTTTATTTTGACTGGTATGATGTGAGGAATTTTCTTGATTTTGTGATTTATTTATATCTGTTGGCATGATGTTAGATAACGACCATGATGAACCTGATATGGAATTACATGTTGATATGCAATATTAAAATCTAGTTGGTAGTGACAAGTGTTACCATGATATATTAATACTTTGATATCCTGTTATATTGATTTAGAAGCATGTTAGGATGTGCTGTGATATGATATATGAAGTAATGATGAGTATGAACTATGGGATAATGACGTGTTATTATGTGGAAGCATGATGTTCTATTATGTGGTAGTAAGCGTGATGTGTACTATATGGTTGACAAGCATGATTATTGGTTATGTAAATGATGAATATGACTTGAAGTATGATCATGATTAGTATATATGAGATAATGGACCATGATTTCTAAATGATTGTCATTCGATATTGTGATGAGTTAAGGTGATGTCTTTCAGAGCATGCTGACATTTTGGTGATTTATATACTGCTTGATCTTCCTTTTTCTGAATCTTAATAGCATGACCTTGTTGTGTTGACATGTTAACGTGATGAATCTGTTCTACTTGTGTTGCAATATCGATATGCGATAGTGAGATTTGATGCGTACTGACGTACTAACCCCATAACATCTAACCCGTTGATTTCTGGATATGTGTGCTTGCGTGATAAGTTATGAGATTTCGATTATGCACTCGTGATGCCTTCAATATGATATAGATATACTCTACTACTTGTGATGTGATGTTGATGTTTTGTTGTTGGTTTTGGCGTGTCTTGAAAGGATGGTATGATTTATGTTATGAGAAAACATGTTATGTTATTAAGATGTCAATTGGTTGAGATTATCATGGTTGATGTTGAGTTTTGCCATGTGAAAGATGGCTAATGATGTTATGAGTTGATTGACTTATGTTTCATATGGAGTTGAGAATGATGATTGAATGATTTTGGAAACTAGGAAGAGAATATGAGATTAGCCCTTAGAGGTGGATGATTCCACCTCCTGATTTCTGAATTTGATTGATTGATATGCGGGAAACTGATTTGGTTTTGGGAGACTTTTGACGAAATCTTGAGTTAAAGGGATTTGACTTGTTTTGGTGCAAAGTTCTTGGTTAAACGTCGGATTTGAAGATTTTGAACGATATAGAAAGGAAATAACTGGTTTTTAAAGAATAAACGTTACCGGGAATTTCAACGATTTTGAGGCCAATCCTTTTCAATTGCGGAATCCCTCTTGAACCTTTTCAACCCGGGCTTATATTATAACGCATCGCGAAGTGAATACAAGTATTTTATAGGGGCGCATATAGAATGCTTGCTAAGACCTAGTGGGGGCGCTATAGTTATTTCGAGTTATGATATAACCGAAAGGTCATGGTAAGGATGCGGTAGGGGCCCATATCGCATTCTTATTATGACCAATTGGGAATATTATGATCACGTTGAGGGTCCTGTGAGGATCTCATACCGGCCCCTATGAGATGTTTACAGAATCAATGGCATGATCCTTGGACTCACCAATTTAAAACTTCATCCCCATGTTTTAGAGTGATTTTAGTCTCGGGGACGAGACTTGTTTTTAGAGGTGGATGATGTAAAGACCGGGAATTTTAGAATATTAAATTATTAAAATAGTGATTTATAATCATTCCGGTTTCTAAGATTTGGGAGGTTTGGAAAAACTCGTCCTTGAGCACCAGTTTTGATTTTAAAGTCATTCCGACATCGTTTGAAATATTAGATTTTGACGGATTTTAATTCCGCCTTTAAGCTTTGAAATTAAGAAAATTAAATTGATTTTGATCGTTAGTAATTAAGTTGTAAATTGTGATTGTAATTTTAATACATTTCATTAAAGTTTGATATTTGAATTTTGGGATCATTTCCATTCTTTCTTTCCCTTTTCTTTACCCCTCTCTCTCGTTCAGATGGCTCAACGGCCTCGAGCAGATCCCCACCACTCCTTTGTCTACCACTGTATAGCTGCCCCTTTTTGTCATCTTGTGCAATTTCCCTTATAATCCCCCTCTGCAGTCTGGCCTCACACTCTTGACCAAGCATCCCACCAAGAAACCTACATACAAAACTCTCTGCACAGTGCCAGAAAAGCACCAGAGGAAACCCTCCTCCCCTTCCGTCTTCAGCCTCTGCTAAGCACCACCACCAACACGCTCCCTCCTTCTCTATTTCTCGTTCTGTCGAGCAATCCGCAGTTCTTCCTCCTCCTTTTCGTCTCTGTCAGCAGCAGTTGTCGGCGCCTCCCCTTTCCGTTGTTTCCATCGCCGATGTGGAGATGCGGAGAAGCCAGGAACCTCCCCTAATTCACCGTGAAGGCACCCCCATTAAAGCCGCCACTCTTCTTGCTTCTCAACGAGCCGTAGCAGCAGCATCCGGAGGCACAAAGCTTCACCTTTCAAAGCCCAGCGGTCACTCAGGTCCGCTCGGAGCCGTCTGAGCCGCGTTCCGCCCCCCCTGATTTCCGTTCGAAGGTCGACTTCCGATTTCCTTTTTGTTTCAACTCAAATCCCATTAAGACCTGCCCTTATTCACTTTCGAATTTTCCTAGGTCGAGAACGACGTCGTCCTTCGTTGATTACAGCTGGAGATCCGCCATTGAAGCGCCGGAGTCCTTCCTCGGAGACGCGCGGTGAGTCTTCCTTCTCTCCCTTCTTTTGTACGTCGCTTCCTGCTCTCGGGGTGGGTAGTGTTCGGAATGGTGCGTCGGTCCGATGGGGATTGTTTGGGGTTGGAAAGAGGCCCGCCGGAGAGAGAGCGCCTGGATCTCTTCTTCCCCTTCCATTTCCGTCGAAGTTCTGTTTTGCGTGGGGAAGGAGACGGCCTTCTTTTCTTTCCTTCCTGGGCCGGATCCGGGTTTGAGCTTCCGGGTTATAACATGTGAGAGATGGGCTTTGGGCCAGATATGGATCCGGGTTCTGGGTTGGGTCGGATCTCCTCATTTCTTTCCTTTCTTTTGTTTGGTCGGGCTTGGGGCTTGAAACCGGGTAAGGGTTGGGCTGTGAGATTGGGCTTTTGTTAGTAGATGGTTATTGTTGTTGTTTTACTTATATTATACAATTGTGGAGTTAACATGTTATCATATATTTATTATTTGATTAACCTATTGTTATTATTATTAATACATGTTATTTCTGATTTTGTGATAAATATTGACTTTCTGAAATTATTATTATATATTATGAAATTATTTTAAAGTAATTTATTTTATAAATAGGGTTTATAAATATGGGCCTATTTTGGGAATGTTTAACAAATGTCTTAAGTTACTTGAAAGAGTAAAGTCAAGGTTTTGGAAATAAAATGCCGGAATTATTTCTATAATATGATTTTGAGAGATTGGTTTTAAGGTTTAAATGTTTAATGGTGGGATTTGGCTAAGTACGATTTTATCAATGGGTTTGATTTGAAGAATGATTTTAGTTGATGTTGATCGTATCGGAAAGGTTTTGAAAAATGGTTTTACCGTCGATGAATTTTAAGGATATTGAGAACTCGGGTTCGTGTGTGTGAGAATGTTGGTTCAGTAGCTTATGGAAATGGATTGATGATAGGTGTGCATTGCGGTTGGATTGCGTTGGACTTGCATTTGGGCCCTTTCTTATATTATCCTGCTGTTCTGCATCTTCAGGTAAGTTCCCTAGGGGGCTTACTCAGGTTGGACATTCACGCCTGTTGTTGCATTTTATGCTAGGTGTTGCATATGCATAAAAGCATGTCATGTAGTATCCTGTTTAGGTTGCACTAATTGAATGAGCATCTGCTTACTTTATGCGTTTGAAACAGAACGGCCGTTATC
Source organism: Persicaria maculosa (assembly GCA_963922045.1). NCBI lineage: Eukaryota > Viridiplantae > Streptophyta > Magnoliopsida > Caryophyllales > Polygonaceae > Persicaria > Persicaria maculosa. The sequence goes on along the minus strand of OY998252.1, from coordinate 22,254,187 downwards.
TGTGATAGTCCTAGAGTCTTTACTAGGGTCATAGGGTAGCCCAGCCTCATCGGGTACCCTGAGTCAATCGAGTCATGAACTTCCTTATATTATGAGATGCATGCGGGCTATATTGTGGAGCGGGTTAGGCATGCGTGCCGCCCGATTATGATGGAATGCATTCACGAGCTGGCCAGTCTCCGCCCTATCGGAAGGGGGTGGAGGTAGGAGAGGGATATGCCACTTGGCATTGTCTTGGGCCCTTTACAGTATTTTTACACATTATTATAACTAGGAGCATGCTAGTGTGTTTGACTTTCGTACTGCATTAGAGCATCTGTATTAGGTATAGCACATACTATGTGTCCTCAGCGAGGACTGTAGGTCCCGCATGAGTGGCTCGATCTGACTCCTTTCCCCGTTCTCTTTTTTTAAGGTATTTTCTGCAGATCTTGTTTGCTCCTTGCTTCTGTGACGGGAAACCCTTTGGCGAATCGAAGAACCTAGCTAATATTCTAACTTGGTAAAATGGTAATCACTTGGTTATGATTTGGTTTGACCCGGCTTTGTCGTGGTTTTTGTATCCTAGTTTTGCTTCCGCTTTACTTTCGGTTGAATTGGATTTTGCGACATAGTCTTAGGACAGGTAAAGGGTACCCAATGGCCCTTCAATGTTTTTAGGGTTTGAAATCCCTCCTTCTACTAATCTTAAATGAGTTTTAAACCTTGACTCGTACCTGAATTGCAAGATCCGAACAAGGGGTTTTATCCCTTGAAACGTAACCCAGAAATCATAATTCAGGGCCGTTACACTAGCTTATTGCTTAGTTTGTCAAGACATTTAGAAACGGCGGGGCGAAGGCTAATTCAAAGCTTGAATAACACGCAAGATAGGAAACAACCAAAATTTGTCTAGTGGACAACCATAGGGTGTCTAGTAGGGAATCATAGACTGGGCAGTTGATTTTTACTGTTGTCATGTATAGTGTACACTGTACATCATGACTGGTATTAGTGCGACTTCATTAGTGATTAGACTTGTTATGGAACAAGGGGCTTCTTATAAGACTAGAGGGCAAACATTGACTACCACGATCCGACGATAAACTAGAAAAAACCAAATTATGTCCAGTAGACAACCATAGGGTGTCCAGTAGACAACAACAGGGTGTCCAGTAGGAAACTAGAAGTGAATTTTCAAGTTTTTACTACTGCTCCAAGCTGTATCAAGTAAAACTTTTCTCGTGTCATGTACATCGTATTTAAATGACATGTTAATAGCAGTTCATGTCATGTACATCGTCTTTGAATGACAAGTTCGAATTTCCCATAATTACAAAATGCGTGAACCACATACTCACTTGGGCACTCACGGGAATTATTTTACCTGACACGTGAATTGTTTTACTCAACACGTGAATTGTTTTACATGACATGTGAATTGTTTTACTTGTCACCTAGTAGGATATACATGATGCCTATTCGATTGTACATGACAACTGTAATGTGATCGCAATTCCGGATGATTTTTTTTTCAAATTATATATAAAAAAGGCAAAAGGACAACGAGCAATAAATTACATACACAAAACCACGGGCAAATGGAATCAAACTCACATCTCCAAACAAATGTATAGCCCTGTTGGGTAGACAACGCCGGCTGAATGTACTCGGTTTGACTAACCAAACTCTTACTTATCAAGAAGAAAAGACACCCTCATGCCTCAAGAGATGCAAGAAAGAATCGAACCAACTACGGCGAAGGAATACCTTATTCAGCTCTCGACTGCCCAGCGCGTGAAGAGAGAATGATAGCCACCGTCCCATTGAGCATCATAGTATTACTTACCAGTGATCACAATAAGTTCTTTTAATAGCCACCATCCCATTGAATATAAATGTTGAGACATGTCCAATATGGCTTTTAGCTACAATTCCATGCCTTATTCTCCCAGCCCAACTCCAGAAAAGTGCAGCTGAGTCGCTGATAATTTTCAATCAATTACAGAAACCCAGTTGTCAAACCTCTCATTGCCACAACATTATCAAACTTCACTCAAAATATTTGAAAGGAAACACCGACAAAAAGATGTATGTAGAGTAGACATTCAACAATGAGATCCATGATAGACTCAATTCCCTTCCAATAAAAATAATCAACACAAGCAAGATTAGCTCTCTTATCTCAAAAATTCAGATCAATCAGACAAAAACTCCACATATTATATGAATTGGAGCATATAAAGTCATCCATGTAATATTTTAATTATATTTAGAGTCGTCCATGATAGGGAACTTAAACATTTCCAAGTACTGCTTCTCCACATATTACCTCTTTTCTGTCTGCCACCGGTTCAACAATGCTCCTCACGTCAAGCTTGTTGCTATTAAAGTGTATTCTCACTGCAATGCATATATAAAAAACCAGAAGAAATTAGCAAAATAAATGCTATAAAACTCAAATTCATGCCATAGAGTTCTGAATCAAATTATGCAAGAAACAAGCAATTGATGGAATAGCCCTTATTTTCAAGTCATTAATCATTTGCAGTTGACTTATAAGTTGCTTCCAAAGCAACACAATTCATGTCAATCTTGGTGAGCTAACTAAACAAGTAACATTAAGGAAAGATTACCTCAAAAGCAATAGACATATCCTAGGCTCAGCTTAGAAGGTATTGGTAAACACGAATCGAGCATTTGGAAAAGTCTGCAATAAGCCAATAACACGTCACGAAGCTAGGACATCCTCACAACAAAATCAACAAACAAGGTAACAAAGAAGATACAACCTTCCTGAGATTACAGATTACAATAGCTTAATTCACCAATCTGTACTAAAAAATTCAAGCAAAATTCTTCAATTTCACATATCCAAAATCTCACAATCCTTAGATTTCAAGCTCTACATATTTCTAATTATCATAATTTACTTATACAAATTTCTAATCAAGCAAAAATCTTCAATTTCAAGTTGTATAAATTTCTTAGCAAGCAAAAATCTGATCAATCTCGAGCGAGTGAGCAGTTCTAAGCAAACAAATTTCTAAGCAGGCAAAAATTTTCAATCAAGACACTCCCGGACTAAATATACTTCTCCTCAATTTCAATTTCAATTTCAATTTACTTATGTGCTGCTAGCAGAAGAAGATGAACAAGGACGAGCTCACTGGTGAGTCGGGGAAGATGACAGCAACCGAACAAGGAGGGAGTAACTCAGTAAGGAGGGGAATGATGCTTACCTGCCGCGTGGTGCTGAGTCCGAGTCGAGGAACGACTACGGAATGCGGAAGGCAAGCGAACAGAGAATCGCCGGCGCCGCCTGTCTGGTGGTGGTGGTGCTGTTCACCGACGCATCCTGAGCCTGAGGAAAGGAAGGACGAGGAGCGCCGATCCCCTTCTAGTCGCATGCGCCTCGCCTCGAGGGTCATGCCTCCGCCTCCGCCCTCCGCCTCCGCCTCTCTCACGTTGATTCCGCCACCAAAGTTGCTCCCTTCCTCCTTCCTCCTTCCTCCTTGTCCTTTTTGTGGATCCCCTCCACTCTCAATCTCTCTCTCTGATTTTCTGCCATCGATTTGGGCAAGAGAGAGGCAAAGGAAAAGAGAGGAGAGGCTTCCCTAATTTCTCCACCGGTTCCTCCTGGTAAGTTTACCGCTTGGCTTGCAATTTTTTAAGGGGGAAGGGTTAGCCCTTTGCATATTATTTAGATAGTGGGTTATGGGGTGCAAACGGAACCGGATAGGGGGTTACTTAGTGCATTTCCCTCTAACTTTTTAATACATGTTCTAATATTTAAAAAATATTTTAAAAAAATATAATATATTCATACTTATCAATAATGAATATGAAATTATTTTAAAAATTTATTTTAAAAAATTGATATTTTATAGAGTTTTCAGTAGGGTTGTTCATCAGTTCAAAATCGGCCCGATCTGAACCTAAAATCAAATTTTAAAAATTGCGAACTAAAAACCATCAGTTAATTTATGTTCGATTCAGGTTTCGAACCTAAATGAACATAACTGAAAATTAATTATAAAAAAATATTTAATTTTTTTTTTAAAATTATGTTATAGAATTTTTTTTTTAAAATACACAAAATATCTTATAATGAGTTATGCTTTTTTTAGAATTGATTCAACCTAAAATAGTATCGTATAATTATTTTATTTAATTTAGTAAATTTAGGTTTGAACCGAACCAAACCTAAACTGAACCGAATCTAAAACCGAATTTTTAAATTCAGGCTCGGTTTAGGTCCGGTTCAGTTGGCCCGATTCTGTCCAAAAAATCGATTTGAATCGATTTTTGAACCGCCCTAGTTTTCAGCTTTTTTTAAAAAAAATTGTTAACGACCTATATTTCAAAACGGAATGACCTATTTAAATCCCTCCCCTAACAATAATAACAAAAACTCCGAAAATGCAGCACCTTTTGGGAGGCCTAGAGGGTATATTGCAGTATTTTGGGATCAAATTTCTTTTGGGACTTTTGGATGCCAAAAAATCTTCCCACCTCCTTCAAGAATGGATTCCAGATCTTTCATATTACCCACATTTGAGGCTACATTCAATTCATGCACTCACAAGGCCAACGCCCCGACGATAAGCTCACTTACAATTTGGTATATAAATATCAATGCCTCTTCAGCAAGGTTGTACAAACACAATCTCAATCATAGCAAAGTGCATCAAAGCGTCCCTAAGAAGTCCTCTCAAACGCTTCAATGAGGAGCGGCACATATGCTCTTCACTGAAGCGTTTGGGGGAACTCCTCGGGTCCTTTGGTAATTGGTATCCATCAGATCATGTTAAACACGTCTTTCTGAAGTGTTTATGAGTATAATTTCATTAATTTGATCTCTGCAATCTCTATCCATCACCCATCGCCATCGGTAATGTTTTTCTATGTTGGTTGATTGGCAAATAAGCTAGCTTTTTGGAACTTTTGATTTTAATATTATATAGTTTTAAATGAAGTAAATATAATATTTTAGTTTATTTAGCTTTTGGATCGGAATCAGAGTTTATCAACAGCTACTCACTAAAGCTTTTCGGAACTTTTGGTTTTCTATTCACAAATTTTCACTAGCTACCCTAACAACTAAGTTTAGCAAACAACATACTCCGTACTAGCTTATTAACATATATTTAACACAAATAATTCATCAGTTGCAGCTATCCAATTACTTTCAGACTTTCAGCTACCTTTTTACCAAACATTGTCTTATTTATAGAATCCATTAGGGAATTGATCCTCTAACAAGATTAAAATCAAATGTTATGTGTTACTTGCCTAGTCTTTTGTTGGCATGTAATATTGTTTTATGTGTGTACATGTATGTGTGAATGATGTGTATATGTATATCATACAGTATATGTTATGCCTGTGCGATGCACTATTAGGCTTAGTCTTGACCAGTGTTTAAAAAAGCAGTGCTATAGCTCGCTATAGCGCGCTATAGCAACTTCTGAACCTCCCACCGCCTGCCTTGACAAAGGCGCCCATTGAGTGGAATAGCAACCCAAAAGCGCTCGAGGCGCACCTATGGCACAAGGCGCGCTATAGCACGCCTTTTATTGCTTTTCCATATTCTGTGCAGATTACTATTTCAATGAAGTTTATCCTTTCCAGTTTTTTTAATTATAAAATCTTTTCATATCTTTGTAGTTTTGGAAAATATATTTCAACAAAATTTGAATATTTTATTCTCTATCATTGTTTATCCTTTCTTTGATTCAATAAATATGATCAGCCCTCCTCAATTCCTCTTCACGTATGATTCCTCCCTTCTTTACCCACACCTTCCAATCTACTTCCCTCCAGTCTCTATCCTTCTCCCCTTCTGGAGTTGCTTGCTCTTCGCTGGTGTTGTATCTTCACTGCTGCTGAGTAGTAGCTCACATATACCCAGCAGCTAAGATCACAAGAAGAAGAGGAGGAGGAAGTTGAAGGATACAAGTCCATTGATGAAGATGAGGGGGTGTCCCAACATTGAGGAAGAAGATGATGAAGATGGCCTTGATGACTTCGTTTGACCCACTTCCTAACTATCCACCATTCCAACCCATTCCACTTGAAGTCTTTCTTTTATCTAATCTCTTATGTTTTAGACTTGCATTTAATATCTATGATGTTTTGGACTTGGTTTTATTATATTATTAGGTTTCAATTAGGTTTTATTTCATCATTAACATATTTATACTATTAAATTTGAAAGTTACATAAGTTTAAATTATTTTTACATTAATTATGGAAAAGCGATCGCCTTTGCCTCTAAGGCGCGCTATAGAGCTAGGCTGGTCCCATTGCTTTTCATCGCCTCTAGCTATTTTAAACACTGGTCTTGACTGAGTTGTATTGAGTCTATTAGACTTGATCCTCTAACAAGATTAGATATCTAATAGTGGTGTTAATGCATAAGGTATAATATATGTGTTGTATAATATATATGTATAGAGTATGAAAGAAGGGAATTATGTGTTTGGGCCTGATAGCCCAAACTTCGGCCCATGATTTTGGAAGGCTGGATTAAGTTGGCGACCCGTTTCGCCTGAGCTCGGATTTGTCCTAAGTGAAGCGTTGTGTTTTGAAAGTTCTGACTTGACCTAGCTATATAAGCTCTCATCTCCGCCCGATCACTTCTTCAGCTTCTCACCTCTCTCTCCTCACAAACGCTCTGCTATGGTTTTCTAGGGTTTGGGTTTTCCAGCTCTTGGCCTGTGGTGTGAGAGCGCTCGGAGTTGACGGCGACTGTTGGTGTCTCTTTGAAGGTCATTTGAGCTCGGCGTCCTTCTGGGTGGCCGCTCTCCTTTGCCTTCTGAGATCTAGGGTTTGAAGATCGAATCCGACTTCGATCTTCGGTTTTCCCACACGGGGATTTCTCTTCCTTCTTTATACTTCTTATTCACATGCATGTTAGATCTAGAGTTGTATGTGTACTTTACTTGTTTCATTGCTTGAACAAACTCTCTGTAGTGGTCAACTCTTAAGGCCCCGTGGATGTAGACATTGTGGATGTAGACATTGTCGAACCAAGTAAAATCGTTGTGTTCGTTGATCTTGCATGTTGTTCAGTTTTTTATCTTGCGTTTTCGTTATCGATCGTCTTCGCTTTCGCTCAAAATCGATTTCTGTTTTTCAATTCTTTAGTTTTACACTAGTAAAAGGTTATTGAGGTCAAGTTGATAGAAAACTCTCTCATTCTCTGGTCCGCAAAATATCCGATTTTTCTTCCTCCCATTAAGGTGTACTTAACTAGATGACTTTTTAGCTTGTGTACTTTCTTTCATTTTCGCCTGCCTTTATTTAATCTTCCCTCAAGTTATGCATTTATTCCACGAGCCCAATGGGTGGCCACCAAGGAATTTATATTCTCCAATAACAACGCTTGGGTCCATTTAGAATCTGTCTCTTACCTAAGCCCCTCCATAACTGGCAATCCTTGTAGTTAGGTAGTGGTGGTGGTGAGTGATTGGCTACTTGCATTGTTGTCAAACGATTCATTGATAGTTGCAATGCGTTGATAGATATATGGCTTCTATTTGCGCATTGCAACTATCAATATCCACAATGTTTTCTACAAAAGTCTTTACTTTCTATTGTGCCAAATTTTGTAAGTTTTCATAGACCAAAGGCAGAGAGGACTGCCATCGATCTTTAGCAGACTAAAGATTGAATGCTGCAGTAAATGGCGACGATTGGAAATATGAACATAAACAAAACGATAGGTAGATGAATAAATCAGTCTTCGCTATATGTATAAAAAAAAAAACGACACAAATGAAGATGTTAAAATTTCACGAATATGGGGAAGAAAATCTATCAATTGATCAATCCAACATCATATATGATCAAGTTCTTTGAAGATCTTTTCTAGTACTTCCAAAATTTAACAATTACTTACTGAAATGGAAAACATGTAATGTAACAGCTGAAAATACAGTTTTTCCCTATCCTATTGTCTTAATAATCAGGAAGAAAAAATGAACCTGGGGGCTTCGTCGAGAAAACTGGTTGTGCTCACACCTTTGAACCTAGCCAGGAATGTGAGTTTCAGAGCTTATAAGAATGAATAACACCCTCATTTCAGGTAGCATGGCAAGTGGGAATGGGATCATACAAAAAAAATATGCCTTGCTTTTTCAACCCTTTAACAAGATGTGTTGCAGGATCACCCCCAGGATGCCAATAGCTTTCAAGTCATAAGCTTTTTGACCTATCCTTACCAGATTCGAAACCCCGAAAAAAAAAACGTCTTTCCAGATTCCATATCAGTCATCTAACCTAGTGTTGAGATTTCTAAAGAGGCCTGGCTCTTTGAATGGAGGAAATCAGGACAAGACTTACTTTGATCAAGATGTCTGATGTCTCCTAGAGTTCCCTCTTAACGCTTCAACAAGAAAGAGGCATCGACTTACCCACAAAGGCGCAAAGGATGGCAAGCCTTGCTAAAGTGTTTGGGGGAACTCCCGGCGATGCTTGATAACATCTGTTGCAGGAAAGTCAGCTGGTTTTCACCGTTGCTTGAACCGAGTAACAAAGGGTGAATTCTTCGTTGTCTTCTCTCGTTTATTACTTATTGCTGATTGATCTCTTCAGCTGGCATGACATGGTGATTCTCCATCTGCAGAAACAACACAGAGGGCTATTTCCCTTCCTGCTGATTTCAATCAAATTCAGGAGTTGTAAGTTCCCTTTTCGCAGCACTTCACTACATGCAGGTTACAAAGATGGTTGGGAATGTCAGAAACTAGAACACAAGATAAATTAAACTGCAGTTTTGTTTTAGCTACAAGTTATGTCTCTACTACTCATTCATATTACAATGTGGTTTACACCAAAAAGGTTATGTTGAGCTTTGCTTGGTGCAATGTGCAATTACTTGTAATCAGCTTATAAAGAATCTGGTAATGAATAGGTATTGGACCCTAGTGTAAATGTACAGAGTATCATAATGGAAGTAAAATCTTGGCCATTGCTCACAAATAGCCACAAAAGGCAAATCCCTCAGAATGATGGAAATGCAAATCAAAGCGACTATTTTGAAGACCATTACCATCTCGGCATCTCCTGCGAGTAGCAAGGAGAAGGTGAGTGTATTCGGGCAGGAAGTGAGTCAAGAAAGATTTGGGTAGAGACAGCCTTCAATGGAGGATGTTCAATAGTACCTACAGTGTTCAATTCAGGGCAACAAGCACAGACCAAACACTGGATTGAAATATGCTGTGCTATTACAATCTTCAAATACAAGGCATAGCAACTTGGAACCCAATCATATTAGACATCAATGCTAAAACATGGTCAATAATAATCCTACTACTTGAAAACAGCCAAGTAGTTTGATACTGCAACACAGACCGGCATTCTCACATTCAAACTTGCATTTAAGTAAGGTTCATGTCATTGTGACAATGGCGAACAGTCATTGTTCACAGAAACAACCATTCACATAACTACTATTACATCAAATGGTTTTTGAAACAAATTGGACCTTTTCTTTATGAGAAACTTATTGCCAGATGAGAGTGGATCCTTCGGGACTTACTCTTCCGACGCATTCTTCATCAATGCAAGTTAATCAGCAGTCCAGCTCTGCTCAACGATCTCACGAACCCTCCGATTGTACTCCCGTTTGTTCTCACTGAACATACGAGCAGCTTCTGAGTTGGCTGGAGAGTTTGGGTTGGGGTCGCACAGAAGCGACTGCAACAAAGGCAATGCTTCATGTAAGAGAAGTGTTGACACAGTTTAACCAAAAAAATTGAAGCAGCAAAAGCGTGCAATTAACATTAAGAAAACAGGACTATTGAATCAAACATGAAGAACCATGCTTTTACAATTACAGAAAGGTAGGTAGGGAAGGCCATTCAAAAATTCCAAATAACAAGCAAATGAAACTAAGCTCATCAAGTCAAAGCCGCACAAAGAAGGTCAGCTACCAATAGCTATCAGAACTCAAAATTAACATGTATTCATGCATTACACAAATTTCCTTCAGAAGCGACTGCAACAAAGGCAATGCTTCATGTAAGAGAAGTGTTGACACAGTTTAACCAAAAAAATTGAAGCAGCAAAAGCGTGCAATTAACATTAAGAAAACAGGACTATTGAATCAAACATGAAGAACCATGCTTTTACAATTACAGAAAGGTAGGTAGGGAAGGCCATTCAAAAATTCCAAATAACAAGCAAATGAAACTAAGCTCATCAAGTCAAAGCCGCACAAAGAAGGTCAGCTACCAATAGCTATCAGAACTCAAAATTAACATGTATTCATGCATTACACAAATTTCCTTCTATACTTTGTCTTTGATGCCATAGGATACATAATAAAAATAATCCCAACTATCACTGATACAAACCCATACTATAGTTTTAATATCATTATTAGATTTTAGTTTTCAGATTCGAACTTTCTAGTTTTTAGGTAGTTTACCCACTTGCCCCACTTCCTCCATGTTGTTTCCCTTTCCAGCATTTTAATAATTAAGTACTTTAGTATTAGGAGTTAGTTATTATGTTCTTTCTTTTATAAAAAGAGAACCTGCAACTTGTAAGTGGGCTTGAATTATTGAATTGAATACATATTTGGAGATTCTCCACCAATTTCCTCTTGTGAGATTCTTTCTTGAGTGGTTTTCCAATCACCTTACTCCTAGTGGTCTCTATCAATCACCTTCTACCAAAAATAATCCAACCTTTCAAAATAGCTAGTGAATAGCCCAACTAAGACCATAAATAGATTATATAACAAAAATAATCCAACTCAATTTCATTCATTAATTTTAATTCTAAAACAGCCCAAACTTTTAAAAATAAACAAAATACCCCCTTCCCCAAACCCTCCCCTTCCCAAAACCATCACCTACTGCAATTTCATTTCCCCCTCCCCAACCCATGTGAGTTGATCTCATATTAATAGCTCATCAACTCTGTTACAAAAAGTGTGGCATCTAGGTCATATACATATCTCAAATTCAGCAAAAGAGAAACAAAATTAAAGACCGTGAAATTAAGACAACATCATTCTCGATTTCACTTCTTCCGCTAATTTGATTCTAAATGACAGCATCACCAACATTAACCTAGATTTTGCCCGAGAAGAGTGAAGAATGCAATAGCAGATTTCGAATTCTAGATTTAGCACGAAAAGCAAAATTTCAACCCCAATTTCCATGGTCTGCAATGGCAGCATTGTCTCCCAATTCCTTCACCCTTTTCTCCCATGTTCAATTTCAACCCCAATAACCAGAAATCCATCCGCTATCTTCTTCTGAAGCCTTGTATCTCATGTCAATCCTACCAAGACGACAATAGGAATTTTATGTCGTAGATAGGGATTGAGGCTTCTCGGTCTGTTGGGAGTTGGGACCCATGTTGGCACCGGGGTCAAAGTCGAATTAGAGGTTGGCAATGGTGATTGGGGCGAAGATGTAGGCGAAGAGAAAGAGTGGTTAGAGTTCGGTGTAGAGGGTGGAGAGAGTTACTTAGGAATGAGTTTGTGGAGGGGGGAAGGTGAAGTAACGGAAGTTGCAGTTACTGATGGGTTTGGGAGAGGTAGGGTTAGAGGAAGAGGGCGTTTTGTCTATTTTAAAAAGTTTGGGTTGTTTTACAATTAAAATTATGGTCATAGCTAGCCAATTAACTAGCTATTTTTAAAGGTTGGATTATTTTTGGTAGAAGAGACTGGTAATTGGGATTATTTTTGTTTATTTTTCCTAGAAGAAAATAACAGTGAATACATGGAAATGAGCACCTAGACACATTAAGATCCACACAAACAAAAAAATTAACAAATTTCAGGAGACAATTAAGTACCTGAATTGAGGTAAGTATAGCAGCTACATCGTATATAGGGCTCCACTGATTTTGAAGGATGTCCAAGCAAATGCTTCCATCAGCATAGACTGACAAACAGAAAAAAACGAGAAAGAACCCAGAGTCAGCAATAAGATTATAGGAGAAAGGATACATCAAAATTCCCCACAAATTACTGCTCAGTATACTTTAAAAAGTTGAAAGAATGGTGACAGAGGCTCAGAACCATGACAGCAAAATAATGCACTTTCTTCAAAGTCCTCCAGGGCCCATAGTGTCATTCTAAAACAAAATGATCCACTAGAGAGCAGCTAACAAGATATTACCAATGCAAAAACAGTAGACATTAAAGACAGCTAATAACCTGTCTCTTCTTTATCTCTGTCTTTAGGGGATCTTTTATGAAGACAGAGAGGTAGTAGAACAGGGTGAACAAGAATTCGTAGCCTGCAGTTTTCTGGACCTGCTGCAATTAGGGCAGTGTTCTAAAATGCACTAGGTGGGCTTTAGACAGCTAGGCAGGGGCTTGTGCCAAATTAGAATTGTCTTAATTATTTCCTTGTATGTCAACCCCCGGCACATGTCCATAATCCAATATAGACTCATAATACTCCCTCCGTCCTAAAATACATGAGCTTTTAGCATTTTGCACAAGTTTTAATAAAACACTTTACTTTTAAAAAAACATCATCATTGCGCTAACTTTTTCATAAATTTTATTATTTTTTAACACCCACTATACATTTTATCCAATCAAATTATTTTAAAAATCAACAACACACAAACCAATACAAATCATTATAATTTCCTACCTAGAAAACATAAAACCCATCTATTATTGGATAAAAATTTACCTCTAAAAACCCATGTATTATTGGACGGAGGGAGTAATTCATAAACTCAAAAGCATGGTCCTTGACTCACTCTAAAAGCAAATAAAATCGAAATTATGCAAATAATAGTGTTCTAAAAGAGGCCTTTAATAGAACATTTTCACTTCGAAACTGGTGCATGGTGACACCTAATTCAACAAATCAAAGAATAATGAACAAATTTACAAATCAATTGCTAATTTACTAATTTATGGGCAGTGTTGGGCTTGGGTTTGAGAGAGAGAGATGGATATTTTAAAACCCCTTATTTCCTAGCCACCTAGCCCGCCCAGCTACTCACCTAAGCATAAAATTCTTAGGAGAGATGCCGCTTAAGCGTTAGGCACGATTTTTAGAACCCTGAATTAGAATGGTCATCACAAAACCGAATAATTGGTATTGATAACCCAAGTATTTTTGTGCAGTTCAGATGTTTTAGGGTTTCTAAGCACCAGCATAAGGTTAAAAAGGTGTAGCTTTTGGTTGAGAACTTACTATTTGGATGGAACATCCGAGAAACAAAGCGAACTGTCGGTGGCTTATTTGGATAGTCCTCACTGAATTGAAGAGTCAGTTTAAAAGTACCTGATAAGACCAAAATCAGATAAGCGGATGCAAATGAAACAACTAATTCACAATCTCCTGATGCCAAGGAAACTATATGAAACAACAAAGGAAATGCAACTTTCAAAAGCAGTAATTAGGAATTCAAGTATAAATATCAGTGTACTAAAAAACGCAAGGCGGGATCGAGCGTCTAGCCCGCCTAGACCCGCCAAGCGCCCACCCAGCTCTTGGCGGTGGGGGAGGGGGGCATCGAATGTCTAGAGTGACTTTTAGAACACTGATAAATATACCCAAAAAAAATCCATATGACAAATAGATTGTTTCCCTCTATTAAGACAAAAAAAAATTGGCAATAAATACGAAAAAATAAAACAATTAACATTCTGAGAATGCAACAGAGAATATGTTATCATATTAGGTCACACTAGTAAATCCTCCTCCGTTAATTTCTTAATAATAGCACATTACCTCCATCCCAGGGGGTATCATCAGGCCTGCAGTTCAAATAATGCATAAAATAAACAAGTCAATTGTCAGCGTGCATACTTTTATAAGTCAAACCTAAGGAAGCAAACAATTCATATCCTTCATCGTTTTCAACATACCCAAATATAACAGCATTCCAGAGCATTATGTTGTTGTCATGAGGAGCACCACTAATTCCAGCGGGAGGATCTTGTTGCAGCCTCTTGAAGTCCCGCATCAGCCTCTTTCTGGCAGGAGTCGACATTTTGACTTACTACAGTCCTTGGAACATACCAAAGCATGTTAGGAACAGTAAAAAGAAGGGAGACAAGGCAACATAAATAATCAATGAATTCAATCATTCTTTAAAAGGTTAAACCTTAGCAAAATTCTTTTTCAAATTCCTAACCAAATCCAATGAAGCCTTCTTTTTCATCCTAAAATCCATTGAAAACCTATCATGTGGATTAATATTTAGCAGAACACGGTTAAAACCAACTCTGAAACCAAGGGGCTCAAACCCTCATTGTATTTACCTATCAAGACTCCATCAACTAGAAAAGCTGACAAAATAAGCTTGTAAAAAGAATCACAGATGATGCATATTGGAGTTTGCTGGGAGCAGGAGCAGTACAAAAACCAATTTTCTCCAACCAAATAAAATGAAAATCATCACAAGGAAATCAAGAATCAAGAAATCTCATTATACTGAAAGAAGGAAATGGTAAATTGCAAAAGACTAATTGATAAACTCGGCCTAATTTCCAATTCATGCAGAACAAGTTACAAAACCCTAGCTCAAATAGTTGCAGAAACCAAAGAAACAGATGAGTCGGAAAACAAAATTCAAGAGGACGGTAAAGAACCCTAATTTGAGAAATATGAGGAACACAAAAACATCAATCAAACAACACAAACGGCAGCAACAGAACAGAAGTGAATTAGATTACACGGAAAAAATTGAAAGACAATCATAGAAATTCGCAGACCTGGCAGGAATTAGAAGGGCAAATAAGTCAGCAGATAGAATTTTATATGACGGCAAAATTAGGGTTACCAAAAAAAACCAAATCAGAGACGCATGGACAACACAAACACAGCAAGCAAAACTACATCAGCAACAAGAACATGAGAAAATAGAAGAAAAGAGATTATTGAAACACAAATCCATAGATCCGCAAACCTGACAGAAATAGAAGAGATGGAAAATCAAAAGAAAGATGAAGGACAAAGAAAAGGAAAATACCAAGCCCTCGGTCGGATGGTGCGGCAGAAAATTAAGCTTCGAGGATCGAAAATCGCTTTAAGATGGAGAAACAAAATTTGCTAGAAGAGAACTTTCTTGGCAATGGATCGAATGAGATTCAAAGCGAGAGATAGTAATGGTGGCTGGTGGAACAAACAAATACACACCTTTCAGTCAAATAAATTCGCATATACTACGTACCAAAATGGCTTAAATGCATTTTTTTATATAAATAAACTATAAATTATATACATTATATATATGTGTGTGTGTATGTAACTAGTATATTAGTTAATTGATAGAAATATAGATCAAAAATATTAGTTAATTGATAGAAATATAGATAAAAAAATATTATATTAGTTAATTGATAGAAATATAGATCAAAAATATTATATAGTCATATTTATCAAGAAAAATATTAATAGATAAATGTCTAAAATGTTTTATTTTATTTATAACTGTGTTATTTTTTGGTAAAATGAATTATTTATATTGAAATTAATTATTTGATAGTTGTTATTTGATTATATCTATATTATTTGTTGATATAATGAATTATTTATATCTAGATTAATTTTTATTTTGTGTTTAAAATTTATTTATTTATTTTATATATAAAGATAATGTTGATAGTGTTTTATAATTCACGGTGATCATCCTCTTCGACACCCTTGATTATAAAACTAATACATGGGAGAAATGAGAGGAAAAAAACAATGTTGCAAAACAATGCAAGATAGCGGATTAAATACATTGATGTTGCTAAAAAAATGTGGGCGTTTTGGAAAGTTGTACATTTTCATTTGTTAAAATTGCAAATGATTCACATAATAAGAATAATAAAAAAATAGCCAGGAGATACGCCTGCATGACAAAGATGAAAAAAAAAAAGTAAGTCCTTCAACATTTATAATGATTTAATTCGATTTAAAATATGAAAAATACATATTTCATTTAAAATATGATGTGATATGATGTACCATGATCAAAGGAGATAAATTTATAAATAACATTTTAAAATACTTCCTTGTAAACCATAGTTCTCGTAGAATGATCTGGTTTTCATTCAGAATCACATATCAAAACCCTTCAAACCATTTGATATGAATGAGTTCAACATCAAGCCAAACCCGGGGATTTTCCATAGAGAGAGTGCCTTGCCTTCTTTTCCTGGGTTTCAAGTGTGCAATCAAGGGTTGGGGATGGGCTGGATCGATCTAGTAGTTGCAGTCCCAGATTGCATGCTACTAGATCTGATCACGTCTTAGCTTTAACCATTCATTCTATAGATGTGTTTAGGTTTTAATCATGTGTCTTTCTATTCGTGAGAATGGGTAAATATATATACACGAGTTTATCTCCTTAAAGATAAAATAATATCTTGGAAGTAAAGCTAAAGATAAATAAATAGATATGTATCTATATACAGATAGATCATATAATCTTCTATCCTAATATGCCCCCTCAAGATGGACGACCTTGGGAAAGTCCAATCTTGATCAGTAGCTCATTGAAGCGCAAACGAAGTAGTGGCTTGATGAGAATATCCGCTAGTTGATCATGCATGTGTTGACACATATACAAGACTCGAAGTGTACCAAGTTGAACTTGTTCTCATACGAAATGTTACGCAAGCGCTAGATGCTTCATGCGAGAGTGAAACACCGGATTGGCACTGAGGTGTGTTGCCCCCATATTATCGCAGAAGATGACATGTTTTTGTTGACAAACAAAGCCAAGTTCACGAAGCAGAGAACGTACCCACAAGAATTCAGTCGTAGTGTCGGCGAGGGCTTTGTACTCAGCCTCAGTGGAGGACCTAGTTGTAACACCCCCTTATAGAACCTAAGAGAATGCCACATCGTCAGTGATTACTCGGACTTTAATGTCTTTGTAACCACTTTAGGCTTACAGGGAGATGCAACCATGTTTCCACAAACAAGATGATAACAAATAAAAAATATGCAAAATAAATTGAAATAGCGGAAGAATTGAAAATAACAATAACTCTTTATTTTATTTTATTTTATTTTATTTTTGATCAGGTAATAATTCGATGGCCAGACAGACCTGGCTCATCGAGAGGCTGACAAAGTCGGCAGACGGCGAACCGTCAAACATATAATCATAATAATAAATGGTGCAACACAAAGACGGTAAACAGACAGTCACTAGAAGAACAGACGAGCCTAATACATACAAGCTGTGGGCGACGATGACGAACTTCCGATGAAATTTCCGGAATACGGAGTCGCCATGATGCACACTGTCACGACCCCAGCCAGACCCGACACCAGACGCACAAACCCCAACTTAGATCAGAACCGCCAAGAACAACCAGAACAACTGCCGTGAACCACCCTCGTAAAAGAGCACACCTGCAAACCCTTTCAGGAATTTGTCAAGACCCTTTCGGGATTTAAACTACCTTTTTGGGTGGGTTTACACCATATAAATATATAAAAAGGGAACAACCCAATTTATTTATATATTTATAATTTTTCTTTTCTCTTTTTTTCCAACAACTTAGGGCCCAAGGAAATGCCTTGGGGCCCAAGCACCAACACCGGGCCTCCTTGGGCCCAAGCAATGTCCTTAGGGCCCAAGAAAGGTGATGTGACGACGCCGAACGACACACGGGACCTCAGCCAGTAACAAAGGTGGGAAGGCCGACCCAGCCGAGGGAAGAGGCGAGGCCAACGTCAGCATCAAACCACCCCTGCAGCAAGAGGACGGGCAAACCACCGGCGGAGAAGAACCGAAGTCGAGGCCATAGGGCAAACAAATGGAGAGAAGAGATCGACGATGGGGAGCCAGCAATCGGGGCTCGCCACCGGCAGCGAGGACAACAGTGCCGGCCCGAAGGAAAGTCACCAACCCAGAGACGAAGATGCAAGCGGAGGAGAAGAAAAGAAAGGAAGGAGACAACAGCGCGGCGCCGTCAACAACAACCAATCTCCCGCTCCCAAACTGTCTACACACAGATACTCAATTCCACCAACAAGGGAGAACCGACCAAACGAAAGGCCAATGACCCAAACCAAAGGGCGAAAGTAGACAAAGACGAGATGCCAGATTGACACACGATGGGGAGATCCATGTGACAATCAGAACCAAAAAACCTCAAAATTAGGGAGAATTTCTCAAAAGAAGATGAGCAATAGAAAAAGCCCCAATTTGATTCAATCAACAAATACACAAAAGAGGGGATTCAAGCATGGTAAGAACTTGGATACACAAGTGGGTGAAATTGTAGAGAGAGGGGAGAGCCCCGCTCTCTATAACCCTTCTTTATTTATTTTATTTTAAAATACTACCCACAAGAATAAACTTTATTTTACAAGAATTGATAATTTTGAATTACTTTTAAGAAACTATATATAGCACATACTTTTAAGAAAAGATCTTAATTAAATTCATTTTAAAATTCACTTTTTCGAAAACATTTATAAAAAACTTTTTGATGTTCAAAACGTTGTAGAAAAAAATCATTGGCTCTGATACCACCTTCTGTAACACCCCCTTTTATACTATTTTTTTATAAGGTAAAGATTCGGGTGGTGATTAGTCAACCTGAGAGCATCACGAAAGATGAGATCACAAAGATCTATAAAGGGTTGGGGGTCAGACAGGCCTGACACCCCAAAGGCCGACGAATCAGCAAACAACATACAAAAAAAAAGGTGCAGACACATGCACTACCAAGTATTTGTCAGGCGATCACCTGCAACGTTGGAAATCACTATCTTTCTACTCGGCCCCACCATTCTAAAATATCAAAATCTTCATCTTCATCTTCATCACTGCGAAATTCAAAGTTAGTAGACAAATATCCGTCGAGCTTCGAGTGCGGGCTCGACGAGAACCTCGACCTCTTTGTGCCAAAAATATCTCTAGCAAGAGCCTTAGTTCGAGCGGTAATACTAGCGCGGGAGGATCCGCTCGAGCTAGAAGGCGCAAGAGGAGGGATGTTAGGCGCTCTAACGCCCGTAGAAAAATGAGTATATAATGCTTCAGGTATTCCCCTAACTCTAGCAACTATAATTGAAACATTGCAATCGGAATCATCTTGGACATCGGGCGTAGGAAAATAGTTTTCTAAAATAATTTGAAGCCCAGTTAATTTGTATCTAGGGTCGAAACAACAAGCTACAAGGAAAATATTAGGAATAACTTTCTAATAAGACAACCATCTCTCCCACATGGTGAAAACAACGTCGGATATGCATTGCACTTGAAGCCCGTCCTGAAAGGCTATGGCAATGTTCATAGAGACAAAACAGAAAACACTAGATGTAGGAATGTAAGCATGACTAAAGGTTTCGGTTGCATCATGGAAAACCTTGAAAACCTCAATTACATCTCGAGCAACCACCCACACATCCCCAAAAACGTTTGAACCTTCAATGTTTTGGGTGGCAAAAGCGGAAAGAAGTTCTCTATATTGATAAGAATCATAAATCATTTTGTATGTCGAGCTCCACCGAGTGCTAACATCTCGGGGGAAGTTATTCGGGCAAATGTTATTAGATCGGCAAAACTAGTGCCATTGGTGGCGAAGCTGTTTGCTTCGCCAAAGTGCCCGTAAGACATATCGAATAGGTTCGATAATCGATTGTAAATAAGTTAAACCATCTTGAACACATAAGTTTAAAATATTAGGTGCACAACGAACAATACTGGGTTAACTCTCGATAGAGGCGGTGTTAGCGGATGCGTTGTCAAAATCGATTGAAAAAACTCTTTGAGTCAATCTATACTCTTGTAAAACTCTTAAAAGGACCGAAGATATGTTACGGGCCGTGTGGGCCTCGTCAAAAACTCGAAAACACAAAACTCGTTTGTGTAAAATGAACCGCTCATCCACCCAATGACAAGTGACACCCATATATGAGTGGTGTTGTCAGTGGTCGGTCCAAATATCACTACAAATCAAAACATGTAAATCGCTAAATTATTGAAAATATTCAATTAATTCAGCTTTACGGGTTTTATATCTTTTTTTTAATCATTTTCCTCTTAACCGTGTTTCGACTCATAGATTGCCAACCGGGCTGAACATTTTTCGTAATAAATTCGTTGAAACATAAACGTTATGCAAAGTTATAAGCTAGGCCTTCGGCCGCTATCATTTCAGCAAAGTTATCACTACAACTAGCGTAATCATAACTCCATAAGCCAGGGGGTTGAGAGGAAGTAGTTGCGTACCCGGAAAGTTGAGTTTGACCTTTCGCCAAGCCGAGTTTCTCCGGATGCTTCGATTCGATATGGCGCCCGTAGTTCCCATATCTGTTCCCCTTCTTGTGCTTGTAGACCTATGGGCAAAAGTTGCACTTGACAGAGTAATAGTTTTCGCCCCATCACGGAGCAGACGAGCCCTTCTTGAACCAGTATTTCATCGTGGCGGCCTTACAAGCGACCGGTTGCTCGTAGGTGATTTGTATGCAAGGTATTACCTGCTTTCTTTTATAAAAAGTAAGGAATATGACGTCAGAACGAGGTAATAAATGTAGGTGATTTTCTAGAACCGCTTCAGGAAGCACTTTAAACATTTTGAATTACATGCTCTTTTCCAACAAAATATAGATTTAAAATATAAATAATCTCAGGCTATATTTTAAAACATTTTGTGACTTATTATACTAATCAATTTTGAAAAACTAAAGGTATTAAATGTTAAAAATGAAAGGTTAAAGAAATAGATGTTTATAAAATAAATAATTAGTATTTTATAATAGCATAATCAAGTATTTATTAATATAAAATCGGCTCAAATAATATCTTATTATGCATAATTTTAAAATTAAATTATTTTTATAATTTTATCAACTAAGGTTTTATTTAATATATTTTAGGCTACTTAGCTATACAATGAATATACTTTTTCACTAAAAATAATAATAATAAATAGTTTAAATCAACAACTACTCCCTCTGTTAATTAAAACATGTCGTTTTAGACATTTGCACATTTTTTAAGAAAGCAAATAAAAGCAAACAAAAATACACTAATGCCCATAATTATTACTTTACTTTTCCATTTTATGGAAAACTACAACTAAGGCTGTGTTTTCTCGCGCAAGGGGATTTTAAGGGGTGAGGATTATTTGTAAGGGGTGGAAAGGGTGGATATATATTTTACGAGATGGAAAGGGTGGGGATATATTTGACAAAGTATCTCGTATGGTGTTTGGTTGATTTGAGTTTTTAAGAGGTGCAAATCATGTCAAATACCCAATCCACCCTTGAATACAAATTAAAACAATATCCTTCTCCTCCCCCATTTCCTATCAGAACAATATATCCCTCGGCTTCGTCGAAGAGCAGGCCGACTGTCCACCATAGCCACCCAGATCCGGCGGTTGTGCTGCAGCGCCGGGGAAGCCATCGTTGAGGGGAGGCCGCCGCCACTGCCGGGCTCCAAAGCATATGTCGACCGAGCTATCAGATTGCATTTGCCATGTGAGTTTTCTGTTTCGCAATCAAGGTTTAGGGTTTGTAATTCCTATGGATGTGATACGAATTTAGGCAACATCGTAGTTTAAATTGTGGATTTATCACTTGATCTTTGAGGTAATAACTTCAATTTTGTTATGTCATCCTTGTTTTTGTGATGGGATTCCTAGGGCAGTATTCAGTGGGCAATTGTAATTTACCCCATAATTTGTGAACAATGAATTTTTTTTGTTGAAATGGGTGTTTCTCAACTTATTTTGTGTAACGATAGGGTCTGTCGGTGTAGTTTTCATGGCAGTTTATTTTTCCTTATATCACACAGTGGTAATGAAGGAGTTTGTGATTGCTTTTGAGATGCTCGATGTGCCGATGCATACATAATGTGATTGCTTTTGTGATGGTTGTTCTTTATACTCTTTCTTCTGTTGATGCATAAATAATGTGGTGGAAGGGAAGTTCCACACTACATGTCTTTATTTGTAAATGTTCATATTTGCCTTTGCATCTTCTGTTCTTGTCTTATCTGTTTTATGTTGTTCATTACCTTTAGTTGCTGATTGTGAAATAATCCATTGCCTTTTAGTTACATTGGTTTTAGTTGGTGAGAATGGCACCGAAAAAACTTGTGCCCCTAAGGAGACGTCGGAGCCGAAACAAACCCCATTGTATTGGACGTAAGATCTGTCCAAGATACTTGTGGAAATAATCCTCTCTTACCCGGAGTCTGTTGGTAGAGAGCAACCGATGGCGTGGAAGAAGAAGTTCAAGGTTGATTTCGAGGGAATGACCGGAAAGAAGTGTAATTCCCATACCTTGAAAAACCATAACCGGGACATGAAGGCTGAATGGACAAAGTGGAAAGCCCTTAAGCACGGGGAGACTGGCCTCGGTTGGGATGCTGCGAAAGGTACCATTGCAGCGACAGGATGAGTGGTGGGATAAGAAATTAAAGGTAAGTCATCGCCACTTTTGTAGTTATATTCAATTGTGGCACTAGTATTTCGATGTGTGAAGGTCCCATTTCTTCCGGTTATGCCTAGGGTCATCCCGAGTTCAGCCGATTTCGAAAGAAGGGTGTCCCCCCCGAATTAGAGGAGTTATGGACCCAACTGTATGACGGAGCAGTCGCCACATGCGAGTTTTGCGTCGCCCCCTCCATGGACGCTTCGAAGAGGTCGGGTGTTACTAAGACGTCTTACGTCGTTGAGGATGGAGGGGAGGACAGTCGAGATGACGAGGAAGAGGACGGGGAGTACGGGGATCGTGGGTCCTAAGTCGACCCACTACTAAGCGGAGGCGCATACATAGAGGGATTGGATGAGACCATCCCGTCCCAGCCGGTGCATGTGACTCCCACACCAGGGGGCACGCCTGCCCCTCCCCCTGGAATTGCATTCGGAGAAGGGCATCTGAATAGGGGGAAGCGGCTTGCGGGATCCGCTTCAACGAGCACTCAAGGCCCGGGAAAGCGGAGCACGCGTAGGTCGGAGGGGTCGAGGTTGTTTGAGCAGCATGTCGATAACACCAAGGAGACAAACTCGTTGATACGGTCAATGTTGCACACGGAGGCATCGTCTTCGAAGCCTGGTTCCATAACAGGAGACGCACTCGCCATCGTTCAGGAGTTGGTGAGGGACGGCCTCCTGCAGGAAGGGGACCCACTCTGGTGCTTCACCCAGTCCACCTCTTAAAATTTGGGAGGAAAACACAACCTATTAGCATCTTTAATGATAATATTAGGGTCATATCATAACTATTTTTTATAATAAAATACTATAAAATGGAGGAGAACTAATAAAGTGGGTCTCATACTATGATACACATCTCACAAAAATTTCTTGGGTTAATAAAAAATATGACATTTATTTTTATTTTTCTTTTAAAAAATTATCTATGATACTTAGAGTATAAATATGCTCTAATCAATCTCTAATCATTACAAGAGTAATTTTGAAAATTGAACATCAAACCACCTAAAATGACATGTTTTTGTCAACAAGATTTTACTCCTAAAACGACGTGCTTTTCTTAACGGATGGAGTATTAATTTAATCTTTTATATCTTATGAGATAAAATTTCATCTAATAATATCTTATATTTAAACGACGTCGTAAAGTCACTAGTCGAGGTTAACGTGCCCAGCTCCTACCTCTCACTAGCAAATCCTGTTTCTCCGTCTTCAACTGATTTCCTCTCCGCCAAGCCAACTGACCCGACTATTGATTCCGACGATCGGAAGTTGAGGACGCGATGGCGATGCAAACAGGGATGGGCCTTTCCAGGATCATATTCATCTTCGGAACGGGTAACACTTATCTGATGCGATTTATACTTGTATTTGTTTAGCCCTAAAAGTGATATTCGTTTGAGTCGTTAATCGATCTTCTTTCCTAGGTTACACTGCCACTATTTTGGCTAAGAACGGGAAATTATCCGATGTGATTGGCGAACTCCAGGTTCTGAACGCACTCTCTTTCTTCGCTGAGTGTCAAAAGCTATCCAATTTTTGACCTAATTAAATTGGGCAAATTTGAGGGCAAAGATTAATTTTTCGCTGTTTTGGTTGGTTTTTGGATAGGCTTTCATCAAAGGCTTCGAGAGCTCCGGGGAGTCCACGAATGCTGATTCCGATCCAATTGCAGCGCAAGTATGTTTTAATTTCAACTTTGGGATGCTAATTGGGCATTGGGCATTGAATTTATTTACCTAGCATTCGATTTTAAATATGTGTGATTAATTGTTTTACTGGCTTGTAATTAGTTAGTTTTGTCTGTTAATATATTCCTATTAAATGCTACTGATGAAAGACCTTATGCTTTGTCTTCTGTTTGGAATATGAAATTGTCTGATTTTAGACTTTTAGGATCTCATGGTTTTGAATCGAATTTGATTTTCCAAGTAGGAATTTGCTGCATGACTTGGTTTGGGATGTGGTTAACCACAAGCCTTTTGATTTATTTTATATTTTTTTTTATCTGATTAAACCTTCTTGGAATTGTCTGAGGACCTTCCTAAAGTTTGAGGGAGGAGTTTCCTCATGCAATTGGTAGGATCTTCCCATTCCATTTTGCTTACCCCTAAGCAGGATACCCCTTTCTTTTAATCTTGACTGTATCGGATTTGTATTCTCTCCTTTTGCATGGGTAGAAATTTATCCTCATATACTCAGCTTATTGATATGGTTGTTTTTGAAGAAATTTCTATGGAACTTCTGTAGAAGGTATCTATTTTAACTTGACTCATTTTGTACATATTTAGGTGCGTTGGTTAGCACAAGAAGTTCGCCATTTGGCTAATCATTCCAGTCAAATAACTGTGCTCAATGGTGGTTCTGGTCAAAGTGGTATATTTTGTCCACCTTTAATTTACATGATACAACAACTATTATGGAACTCTGGTTGGTAATATTCATCGATTTCTGCCTAATTTAACCATTTTGCATTCTGACAGGAATATCATCTCTTATAATTCCAGTTGGAGCATTGGGTGCTGTAGGCTATGGTTATATGTGGTGGAAGGTAGTATTATTAGAACTAAAAAAATCACAGTTTGTTTCTTATTATCTTCTTCTTTTGTTTCTTGAATTCAGATCTATGAAATGAAATGGTTAATTGGCGATAATATCCTTGTCTTTTTTTGAATGTCCAGGGATTTTCTTTTACAGATCTTATGTATGTGACTAAGCGTAGTATGGAAAGTGCTGTATCAAATTTGACAAAACATCTGGAGGGTGTTTCGGATGCTCTTGCTGTAAGTAACAAATTATCCCATTCCTTTATCCCTTAACTTTTCCATGAAGGGATTTGCTTGTGTGGCCTTCTATTCAATATTTATGGAATTAAGTTTTTTTCCTTCTTGAAAAATCTTCCACAAGCATAAAAAGATGCCAAAATTGTGCTACTCTCTGTAAATAAAATATATATATATATATATATATATATATATATATATATATATATATATATATATATATATATATATATATATTCTCCTTGATGTTCCTCACACGATTAGAATGATTAGAAACTGCAAAAGAATGTCTACATATCAATGATGCTCCTCACACGAGTAGTTGGCCGTTTGATTTCTCTAAACCTTTCTTTATCTGATACAAGATGTGTTATATTTGCAGTACTTTTTCATGTTTCTGGCATATCTTCATGACCTCATGCACTTATGCAATATTCATTTGTAATCTCACATTTCATATTTTCTTGCAGAAAACAAAAAAGCATTTGACGCAAAGAATTGAAAACTTGGATGGGAAAGTTGACGATGTGAAGGAAATGACTAAGCTGATTAAGGGTGATGTGCGTTCATAAAGCCCTGTCTCTTCACCCGTATTTTAATATTATTGTTTTTTTGAAAAAAAATTACATGTGTTCAGTATACATTAACACCCCAAGTTTTACCATTGGTTTGTGATCGGTTGTTTGGATCTCTAAAATGTGCCAATCACTTTTATCATTATAGGAACATTGCCTAAAATATAATTTGTATTTTCTGGGGAGTGATATTATATTTTGTCATCCACTATATCCTCAAGGACAGTATATTCACCTAGCAATAAACATGAGAGCGCTGGAGCTATCTAATCATCTAGCATAGTGGTTTTGTGGACATGTCATGCCTTCCGCATAGCTTTACAAGCTACTCTCTCATTATCTTTGCATTTATAAAATATGGCAAAAACAGATTGTCCTCATAGTATTTTGTCTGAGTTGTTTATATTTCTCAGTTTGCATGTTTAAATGGGAGAAATTCTTTTGCTTTTGGCTGTATGATGAATTGGGTCTTGCACCATAGGTTACATATATACACCAAACTGAAACTTAAAGCTGAACAGCACACTTGTGTGTACATGAATGAGCTGGATATGCATCTAAGCATATTAAATAAGCTAGTATGTCTACTGAAATATATTTTGAAACCTGAAACTAAAGATTATACACATATCTTTGAAGAGGGCCATAGTTTAAACAAAAATATTACTTCAGCTTGTTTGGCAATATAACTGGGTATATCATGGTGCTGCTTATATGTTTGTTCCATTAAAGACAGATTAATCTTTGAACAGGTTTCAACTGTCCGAGTTGACCTTTCAAGAATTGGTGTGGAGTTGTATGACCTGAAGAATACAGTTTACAGTCTGGTGAGTACAATGACCCCGACTGTATTACTTTATATATGCATTATTTTTTTAACTGGTGCTTTTTTCTGGTTTATTGTTTTCAAGAACCTTTATGAACAATATGGTTTTTAAAAGAGTAAAGCATAATTTTCTCCTTCTCATTCCTTATTTTTCTTCGAAACCAATCACAGAAAAGTTTTCTTTTTGCTTGCCCTTTCCCTGCATGCCTGCACTCTAGAAAATTGTTATCAGATGTGGTTTCCATGAATCACATGAGCTTCTGATTTTACCTTTTGCTGGTTTCCTTTTTTTGGCAGGATGACAGGATCGGTTCCCTGGAAGATAAGCAGGTAATGGCAGAGATGACATTATCCGATCTTTTTTCAGGAAATGACAGCTTTGATCAATTAATGGCTAATTAGCTGGTGCTGAGAGATTTATTTTGTTATCATATGTCATAGTTATCTAACTATCGATTTAGCAGATAAATAATACACATTGCCACTTTCTCATCCTACTCATTTCAATTAAGCATGTGATGTAGGACTATTATATCAAGAACAAGTGCAACATTAAAAGTTAAAAGTCGACTGTGTAGTGTGTCCTATGATATGCTGTATTAAAATAATGCAACAAATAAACAATTGAAGGGAACACAAACTTTAGGATGTTTAGCCAACATCACGCTTGATGATTGCATCAGAATTGGATTGCATGGCAAATGTCAAATAAGTATCCTGAGGCTGTTGAAATAGTTGAACATATGCTTGTTGGCTGCAGATGTAGTCTGCTAGCATGCAGAGCTTTGTTTTAATATTATTGCTGTCCCTGCATGCTGTCCTTTATGGGTATTGTTGCTATTTTTCTCTGCTGTCCAAAATCCAGCTATTGCTATTTTGTGCTAACATAGAGTTTCTGCAGACCCTTACTCTTGCTGGGGTTGACTACTTATGTCAACTTGTTGATGGAAAAAGAGCGCCACAGTATCAGCAGTTCTTGCAGGTATGGATTGTAAATGAAACCGTTGAGCTCATGACCAAATGGTGCATTGAAAAACTTTAGCATTTATCGTGATTCAGTACACTGTGCTTTGCCTTTAATTCATTATTTATACTATTTTTGCAACTCTGGCAAGTAGTGGGTGTTCCCCATCTCTAAAACAAACTAAAAGGAAAAGAAGGGTAAATAACAGAGAAGGGAACTAAGGGGAGACTTTTCTGATTTTAAGATTTTCAGCTTTTAAAGTGAATTCAAAGCATGAATGCATAGAGTCAAGTGTATGAAGGTATATATTTTCAGTTTCTGATAACTTTTGACACTATTTGCAGGACCAGTACAAGTCTCGAGGACTACTCCCATCCTCGGAAACTCCTCTTGTTCAGGTTAGATATCGTATGGCATTACATCCACGTGGGACTTATTATTGCTTATATCATAAGAATAGTACTCTTGGCAAGTTCAAAGAATGGATTTTCTTGTTTCTCTTGACTCTTAGATTTAAAAGAAATAGTGGTGGAAAAGTTGTGGCAAAAATCCACTCATTCCTCTTATTTAAAAAAAACTCATTATTTTTTACTATAAAAAATTAGACAATATTTTTTTTTGTTCATTTTTCTCTGCTGTTACAGGGCCTGAAAGACATTGCAGACATATTGACAATAACCAATGGTAGCAATAAAGATGGTCCTAATACTCCGGCTAACCAGCCTCGAAGTTTTTTAAGGTTTGACGGTTAATTTATCCATTATGCTTTCATTTTAGTGTAGAGTGTATACTCTTTGCAGTTTAGTTTCATTTGTAACTTAGAATGCTGAAATTCCAATCTTCTAGATTTAGATCATTTAGCAACCTTTTATTTATTTATTTATGAATTCCTATTTTCAGCATTGGCTGACGGAATAACTTGAAAAATTGTTCTACAGGATCCAATCAATCAAGACTGCAGGTTGAGAAGGAAGCTGCTTGTTGGCACTTCTGTTTTGTCGACGGATTTGTTTTGTGAAAAAAAGGGTTATAGCACTGATGAATAAGGATTCTCTTACTGGATTTGACTGAAGGTGAAAAACCACTCGGAGTTGATGGTTTCTTGCATTCTCGTTATTCTACTGCTCGGTGTTCGTACACCATAAGACATATTTACTGTTTAAAGTTTTCCTTTACACTTGAAGGCATATATGATTATACGGATCACTAAATTTTTTTTAATATGGCGATGTGTATCTTTAAACTGGATTGGTTCTAGAATCGATTTGGCCAAAATATGCTGGTTTTGAAGATCTGATTGTTGCAGATTCAGTTCCTATTGAGTACTAACTGAGCTGTTTTTAGCATTTGATCTCGTGAAGAAGAAAAAGAACTTGTATAACAAAAACAAAAGAATAAAAATTGAAATCATATCCTTAACTTAAGATTGCAACAAAAAATTAAATTACAACATTTCTATAGGATTTTACAAATATATGGATGAAGGGTAAGATAACAGCAACCTCATCAGAACTACATCCTATAGATCATTTTCCTTTGTTAGCGTCGGAAACACCCTAATATGCCGAAAGGAAATTAAGATAGAAGAAAACCGAAGTCGGTAATGTCGATTCGAGCAACGCCCTTACGCTACACAGGCGCTGGTGATTGGGAATCAGCATTCCTTGTTCGATCTACACTTGGTCGGACCTGCAAAGCGAGCCAGGTCTCTGACTTTGGTCCCTGGCGCGGCTGGTATCATGTCCCCCTGGTAAGGGTTGTTCTTCAAAGGCGACCCTGATTGTCTAAAGTAGGCTCCATTGATGAACAAATCGTTCTCTGATCTCCATGTCCATGTCTTCCACTCGCTCTCTGGTGCCTCCCTCTTGGTCACCTTCAGTAGCCAGACCGAACAACTCGGTTAGTAAAACCGAGTTAGCTACACACTGTGGCTTTTCTACCATTCAAAGACCATATATATACCTGTTTGTTGTCGGTTTTTGGAGGGGCAATGAACCGGTTTCCCTGGCTTATAATGGTGGGCTGTTGGCTACCTCCGATAGCATACATGAGCCAGTGGGTGTAGTCATTGTTAACCACATGGAAGAAACCGTATCGGCACCTTGGCATTCTCTGCACTAGCCCTTTCCCGAAGTTGTTGAACGCCACCGTTATCTGCATCTTCTTGTCCTCCGTGTAGTAGTCCTTCGCTCCGAACAAAAACACCTACAATAACAAATCGAAACTCGAGATCAGCATCGAGATAAATGCATGAAATGTCGACGGACTATCGAATTTACTAACGTCATTGTGATTAGCCATGTGGTTGTTAGAAATGGTGATAGCGGTAGAGCCCTGGATGGCATCGATGAGGCCATCAGAGCACCGAGCGAGGGACACGTGGTCGATCCAGATACGACTTCCTCCGAAGATGGAGATACCGTCGCCATCACTACGTGTTCGGAGGCCATTGTGGTTAGCGGAGTCCCGGATCAAGCCACCGGAGCCGGGGACAATGTCGTGGATGTGGAGGCCGTGGATGATTATGTTATGAGCGTATTGGATGGTTATCTGCGCGCCATCTGCTATGTGTATGTTGGCTCCTCTCGCGTCTATCGTCTTGTTACTCGTCATCAGCAGCTCCTGGTTGAGCTTGATGTTCATGGCCTTGTCGAAGATGATCCATAGCGGCTCATCCTGGATGACCGCGTGGCGGAGGGTGCCAGGTTTCGGGTTCACCATGTCGCCGTCGGATGGGTCAGTCACGGTGTAGATGCGGCCGCCTTTGCCCCCTGTGGTGCCACGGGCAAAGCCGAGCACGCAGTCGGTTAGTTGCATCCGGTTCTTCTCCCAGTGGCCGCCGCCGGTGCATCTCCAGCACCTATCGATTGGGTTTGTGGCCAAACATGGCCCTTTGTATTTTTCAGCCATCCCTCTCCTTGTGCTGTTCCTGCCCTCATTCAAGTTCGCCTTCATAGCCCTACAATATCATATATGCACTTATAAGAGTTGAAGCCACAATTTGATAACTAAGGGCATGTTTCGCGCGGCAAATTAATTTAGCTTAAGATTAAAATCTAGATGAAATTTTTGATCGATGAAAAATAGTAAATTTTTTAGCATAACAAATTACATAGAGTTTTGTAAAACTATTTTATCGAAAACACGACAAATCTTGTCACAACTCTTTGAAAAGCTCAAATAACGAGATAATCCGTTGAATAAAAAAACCCTTTAAAATTCTCCAATATCTGAGAATCTGTTGGAGATGCTAGCCTAAGATCCCTTTATTGAGCCTACTCGACTCGATCGTGCTATTGCCGCCGTAATTCAAAATTTGATTGATTAAAGAAAATTGATATACTCACTGGTGAACATGATAGTTAAAATGGTTGGTAACGTTGTAAGGGTCAGGGTGATAAGCCTCCCTAACAGTATTCCTAGACGACTCGGCCCGGTTCTTCCAGTACTCGTCGAACTCAGCGATGTTGGCATCCGAACCAGGTGGGTTCGACACCGCAACAATCATGATTAACAACAACACAATCAAATCTCTCGCCATTGCAGCTGTCGCACCAATGTATCGTTTTATTTATATACAATTTTGCTGGTTTATGTGCTTTTTTTTTGTAGTTTCCCCCTTTTAATTAGGGTTTCAAATTGGGGTTTTTATTTTTGCGGAGGAATTAGGAAAATTGAGTATGAAATTGGCCAAGGTCTGGCGGAAATCCCACCGGGATCAACCTCAGCCAGCAAATGGAGGAATCGAACGATGCAGAAATCAAAGCTGCTAATCGATGGATTCTCCTAACAGGCGAATAATTAATCACGACTGGGATTGTGAGGGATGGGGGGATTCTTCAGAGGTTAATATGAAGGAGATGGTGGAGGGAGGTTTCCTGAGGCGAAACGGGAAGGTCGGGGATTGCATCCTTTTGAATTCCCCGCCATTGAAACTCAATATTTTTTTTTGATGGTTATTAGATCGTGATCTTTATTTTTTTCCTCCCTAAAATGAGCAAATCAGGATTTCACCGTTGATTGAAGATCTAATTATGATTTCGAATCAAAAGCCTAAAATCTATTTGTGATTTCAGCAAATTGCACGCAACTTTGGAGGAAGTTAGGAAAAAGAGCATAGATTTTTAAGGTTATGATCGAAAAATACGATTAATTTATTGTGTGATAATTCGAAAATAATAGCTCAAAAATCGCTTTTAGCAATTTTTTTGGTTCATGAAAACTTAAGTGACGTACTATTATCATGCACCTTTCTATATATATATATATATATATATATATATATATATAAACATAAGTTAACAAGTTTAAATGGAAAATATTCACTTATCAAATAAAATAGAGGGAATTTGCTGATTTAGACTTTTTAGCAGGTTTGATTAAGTAGTTAGGCCCATTAATTGTTTTTTTAGCTAGTGGAAACCCTAATAATTGTTTATTGGTTAGACCGCTCTTCTTCTTCCTTGGGTGATTCTTCTCTCTCTCCCTCCCCCCCTCTCTCTAGCGAGCGTCGATTCTTCCGCTTCTGGCTTCCCCTCCCTCCGGCTTTCACCCTCATCGACCGTCGCGCCTCCATCAGATCCGAGCCTTCACTGTACCGCCGCGCCATAGCCGATCTGGTTCGTGTACACCAGATCTGAAGCTTCTCGCCTAGATCTAGTCGCTCCAGTCACCCTCTTGCTCAAATCCGGCGTCCATGGAGGTTGTGAAGGGGCGAGGACGAGGAAGTCGACGACGGCGACAGCGACGAGGCCGCTGATGCTGATGCCGCCTTCTGTTTCCTCAGCCTCAACAGCTCCTTCAACAGGACCGTGCACTTCGGCGGCCCCGGCGACAGATCGTCGTCGATGAACCATATCCTCGGCTCCGGCACCGGCAGAGGCGCCTTCACTGCAGTACTGTTCTTGTCTTCATCCGTCAACGAATTAGAGCTCTTCAAGGCGATCTTCGCTGGCGTTTGGCGGAAAGGTAGGAACTTTCCTTCGAAGAAGAGCTCGTCGGCGGTTAAATACAATTATTTGCTTTCAATTTTGTACAATGGAGCATGGAATTGAGCATTAATTTAGGTTATGAATTTGGCAGAATTTGAGGTTCTGATTTGTGCGATTGGAGGCATGGCAGAGCGGGAGCTGTTATCCGACAGTACGGTGAGAGAAGAAGTTGAGATCAATTTGGAATTGCAATTGACACATTGTAAATGAAGAACTTAGTGTCCATTCTAGTTAATGACAGATTTCACTCTATTTTTCTTGATTATTGGAGTTCTTTATGGAATCATTGTTATGCATTTTTTGTCATATTGGTATCTTCCCTGCAAATCTGCTATTATGTTAAATTGTTGAATGGGAAACAATTGAATTGTTCAAATCAATGGACTGTCTTATTAGGAAAATAGGATGATTGTGCTCCTTTCATATTTGAAATCAGTCAAAATTTGTACAGAGTCTTAATGTAGTAGATGTAGTAGGTACATGTTGCTTCTCAAATTAGAGATTGAATCATATTGTTGCTTCTCAAATTTGATGTAGTAGGTAGATATCAAGTACTGTAGTAGGTATGTGTTAGTAGTACTGAATTTGATGAAGTATAATCATATTGTCATCAATTAATAAAAGTCATTAATAAAATATGTCATCAATGAAGTTTAATCACATTTTATGTCATTATGTCATCAATTGTATAAAAATATAATAAAAAGTGGCATCAAATGATTTGATTAAAAAAATGACATCAAATAATTACATTAGAAAAATGGCATCAGAACAATACTTTGAAAAAATTTCATCACATTAAAGAAAAAAATGTCATTAAAAAACTACTTTGAAAAAATATTGCATCACGGTAAAAAAAATATCATCAAAAAAATATAATATCAAGTGATTGTATCAATGAAGTGTAATCACAAACGTGTCATCGGTGAATGAAAGTATAATCGATGAAAATACATCGATATACAATTGATAAAATTAAAAACATGTGGCATCAATCGATTTTATTAAAAAAATGGCATCAAATAATTACATTATAAAAATGACATCAAAACACCATTTTGAAAAAGTTGTATCACATTAAAGGAAAAAATGTCATCAAAATACTACTTTGAAAAAATATCATCAAAAATATGGCATCATGGTAAAAAAAATATTATCAAAAAATTGACAAAAAAAAATGGCATCAGTCGTTAACAGTAAAAAAAATGACATCAATGATCAACGTGACATTATTGTAAACAAAAAATGTCATCAAGGTTTAAAAAAAGTGACATTAAAAAAGTGTCATCCAATCATTTCATTAGAAAAGTGGCATCAAAGTGAAAATAAAATATAATAAAATTTTGGCATCAAAACGGTAAAATATAGCATCACTAAAAAAAAAAAAGCATCAAAATGGGTTGGTCAACGTTGACTGGTCAATGGTCAAACGGTTGACCATTGACCAACCCACTATATTGGGAAGGGGTATAGGGCAAAACTAATTAAATTGATTTAGGGCCTAAGTACCCAATTGAATATTCAAAAAAGGTCATCTACCAAAATCA
Organism: Persicaria maculosa; assembly: GCA_963922045.1. NCBI lineage: Eukaryota > Viridiplantae > Streptophyta > Magnoliopsida > Caryophyllales > Polygonaceae > Persicaria > Persicaria maculosa. Next base: position 22,220,126 of record OY998252.1, on the reverse strand, counting down.
CCCAATTATAATTGAGGAACCCTTTTAAGGATTAAAAGGTTCCCTCGATTCCCAATCCAAAAGCCTTCGCAATCAATTTATGTTCTTCCTCATCCGATACCAAACCAAGATCTAAACCCATTCATCAAACACACGTCAAACACAACAAACACACAAAGCTGTCCAGAAACCGTCGCCATTAGCCCAGAAACCGTCGCTGCAGAACCCAGGAGCCGTCGCGGCGGCGGCCGCTGCACTAGGTGCTGCGGGCGCAGCATCCGTCGCCGCCAGTGTGGTCATCGCTGCACACTTCCAGATTCCGTCGCTGTTTCTTTTACTTAGTTTTTATTTGTTTGTTTTCCTTTCTTTCACAATAGTTTCAAGTCCTTATTGTAATTAATTATAAACATCGAGAATAGCAAGGATAATTGCAAGATCGGGCCATCAACAGTTTGGTGTTCTTGATCTTGAGTCCACAGGCGAAGGATCGGGGATTCCAAACGTATCATTTTCCCTGCAGTTCGTCTTTCCTTGATATTGATTCCTCAAAGAACATCCTCATTTTTCCATCCCAATTCATATCATTCTTCATGACAGGCCTTGTGCCTTTGGCATCATCCTTCTTTCTCTCCATTGACTCCCTAGAACTTTCCAGTTTTAATTTAGCCCGGTCCATTGCCTCTTTCTAGGTTGTATTTTTATATCCTCTTGAAATCTGTGTTTGGTTTTTTTTTGTTTACCCTTTTTTATACTACTGTTTTTGTTTCTGCCTGCAGCCATAAAATGCAGGTTGAATTGTTTATTGATGTGCAGTGTGCATGCCTCCATTCATCTGTCATTGCACAAATTAGAAATGTGTATCTTGCCCTGCTAGATTCTTCGGGCAACAGCAGTGCACACCCTCCCATTGGTGTTGTGGGTCTTGATTGGAAAATTTCATTAGTTTAGTTTGTGATGCCAATTTCATGTATTCCATAGAGGAAACTTGTCTTCTACATGTATGCTTGCGTAACTATCAATTCATCGCATGTTCCAAATCCGAATTAATATCATCTCGATTAGCTTCATGTTTTTACAATGAATTGATTTTTCTTTTATTCAGCCCACAACTTTGTTTATTGCGGTTGATTAAGTTCAATTGAGACATGCTGATGTTGTTGCATTTTTTAGTTGCCTTTGGAGCTATTTTATTTGCCTTTGGAGCGACCGATTCCACGTTTTAAGATTCTCTGTCATCAATTATATAAAAATATCACCAGAAACAATTACGATTGTCATCAATGTATAAAAGTTGTCAATAAAATATGTAAAAATAACATTTCATGCTCCTATATCATCAATTGTATAAAAAAAATGTGATAAAAATGTCATCAACAAAAGATGTCATTATAAATGATTGAGATAAATGAAGTGTAATTACAAATATTATCAATGAATAAAAATGTAATAAACATGTCACCACAAGTGATTGCACCAATGAAGTGGCATCAAATGATTTGATTAAAAAAAGTGAGATAAAATAATTACATTAGAAAAATGGTATCAAAACACTACTTTGAAAAACTTCCATCAATTTAAAGAAAAAAAATGTCATCAAAATACTACTTTGAAAAAATATGGCATCATGGTAAAAAAACATATCATCAAAACATTGACATAAAAAAGTGTCATCAGTAGTCAATAGTAAAAAAAAGGCATCAATGGTCCACATGACATCACAGTAAACAAAAAATGTCATCAAAGTTTGAAAAAAGTGGCATCACACAACATCAAAAACATTACTTTAAAAAGTGGCATCACATTAAAGAAAAAAAATGTAATTAAAAATTTGGCATCAAAACACTATGAAAAATGGCATCAAAAAAAGTGGCATCAGTTGGTAAAAAAAAAAAAAAACCGAAAGAGTCGGTCAACATTGACCGGTCAACGTTGACCAGTCAACGGTCAACGTTGACCGATTGGGAAGGGTGCTAGCCTACCTAATAAAATTAATTTGGGTGCTAATTATCTAATTAAATGTTCAAAATAAGCTATTTAGGAAAAACACCCAAAACTTAATCGGGAAATATTTTCATAAATTAAATTATTTTAGCGTTTTCTTAATATTGTTTTTCTATGATCGATATTTTATTGGGTGATTTTGGTAGATGGCCTTTTTTGAATATTCAATTGGGTACTTAGGCCCTAAATCAATTTAATTAGTTTTGCCCTAGACCCCTTCCCAATATAGTGGGTTGGTCAATGGTCAACCGTTTGACCATTGACCGGTCAACGGTTGACCATTGACCAGTCAACGTTGACCAACCCATTTTGATGCCTTTTTTTTTTAGTGATGCTATATTTTACCGTATTGATGCCAAAATTTTATTATATTTTATTTTCACCTTGATGCCACTTTTCTAATGAAATGATTGGATGACACTTTTTTAATGTCACTTTTTTTAAACCTTGATGACATTTTTTGTTTACAATAATGTCACGTTGATCATTGATGCCATTTATTTACTGTTAACGACTGATGCCATTTTTTTTTGTCAATTTTTTGATAATATTTTTTTAACCGTGATGCCATATTTTTGATGATATTTTTTCAAAGTAGTATTTTGATGACATTTTTTCCTTTAATGTGATACAACTTTTTCAAAATGGTGTTTTGATGACATTTTTATAATGTAATTATTTGATGCCATTTTTTTTAATAAAATCGATTGATGCCACATGTTTTTAATTTTATCAATTGTATATCGATGTATTTTCATCGATTATACTTTCATTCACCGATGACACGTTTGTGATTGCACTTCATTGATACAATCACTTGATATTATATTTTTTTGATGATATTTTTTTTACCGTGATGCAATATTTTTTTAAAGTAGTTTTTTAATGACATTTTTTTCTTTAATGTGATGAAATTTTTTCAAAGTATTGTTCTGATGCGATTTTTCTAATGTAATTATTTGATGTCATTTTTTTAATCAAATCATTTGATGCCACTTTTTATTATATTTTTATACAATTGATGACATAATGACATAAAATGTGATTAAACTTCATTGATGACATATTTTATTAATGACTTTTATTAATTGATGACAATATGATTATACTTCATCAAATTCAGTACTACTAATACATACCTACTACAGTACTTGATATCTACCTACTACATCAAATTTGAGAAGCAACAGTATGATTCAATCTCTAATTTAAGAAGCAACATGTACCTACTACATCTACTACATTAAGACTCTGTACAAATTTTGACTGATTTCAAATATGAAAGGAGCACAATCATCCTATTTTCCTAATAAGACAGTCCATTGATTTGAACAATTCAATTGTTTCCCATTCAACAATTTAACATAATAGCAGATTTGCAGGGAAGATACCAATATGACAAAAAATGCATAACAATGATTCCATAAAGAACTCCAATAATCAAGAAAAATAGAGTGAAATCTGTCATTAACTAGAATGGACACTAAGTTCTTCATTTACAATGTGTCAATTGCAATTCCAAATTGATCTTAACTTCTTCTCTCACCGTACTGTCGGATAACAGCTCCCGCTCTGCCATGCCTCCAATCGCACAAATCAGAACCTCAAATTCTGCCAAATTCATAACCTAAATTAATGCTCAATTCCATGCTCCATTGTACAAAATTGAAAGCAAATAATTGTATTTAATCGCCGACGAGCTCTTCTTCGAAGGAAAGTTCCTACCTTTCCGCCAAACGCCAGCGAAGATCGCCTTGAAGAGCTCTAATCGTTGACGGATGAAGACAAGAACAGTACTGCAGTGAAGGCGCCTCTGCCGGCGCCGGAGCCGAGGATATGGTTCATCGACGACGATCTGTCGCCGGGGCCGCCGAAGTGCACGGTCCTGTGGAAGGAGCTGCTGAGGCTGAGGAAACAGAAGGCGGCATCGGCATCAGCGGCCTCGTCGCTGTCGCCGTCGTCGTCGACTTCCTCGTCCTCGCCCCTTCACAACCTCCATGGACGCCGGATTTGAGCAAGAGGGTGACTGGAGCGACTAGATCTAGGCGAGAAGCTTCAGATCTGGTGTACACGAACCAGATCGGCTATGGCGCGGCGGTACAGTGAAGGCTCGGATCTGATGGAGGCGCGACAGTCGATGAGGGTGAAAGCCGGAGGGAGGGGAAGCCATAAGCGGAAGAATCGACGCTCGCTAGAGAGAGGGGGAGAGGGAGAGAGAGAAGAGTCACCTAAGGAAGAAGAAGAGCGGTCTAACCAATAAACAATTATTAGGGTTTCCACTAGCTAAAAAAACAATTAATGAGCCTAACTACTTAATCAAACCTGCTAAAAAGTCTAAATCAGCAAATTCCCTCATTATAATTCCAATCTAATTTGTATTGAATGTAAAACATGAGTTTAAATAGACAATAGACCAATTCTATCTTGTGCAAAAGATAGAGTTTTGGTAATTAAAGATAAATCAAATAATCTAAAGATATTAAATCTTTCCTAAGATAAGTAAAACTAACTAAGGATAGAAAATTAACAACTTTGTGGAAAAGGAATTACCTAGATGATATATTTTCCTTCCACCTTATTATTTCCTAATTGCATAAAATAAATATATTTAATTAATTAAAATTCGAAATTTAACTAAATAAATAGGTGGAAATTCGTCCAAACAGTGACAGCTGTAAAGATGATGAATTTCAGCCATTCTCGAGGTCGATTCTGGAGAAACCTTCAACAACAAAGTTGTAGATCTTTTCGTCCTCGTTTCAACAAGGTATGGTATGACCTCATCCGATAAATATGGACCGCGAACGACCCATTTTACCGAGACGTCGATATGCTGTCAACCCATTAAGAACGAACTCAAACTTGAACATTAGATCACTTTGCTCCTTTGAACCTTGTTCCATGGTGGAGCCTTCTTCCTCCTTTTGAGGATGACACTCTTCGCCATCAATAGCCCTCGAATCGGTCTTGAGAGCTCGCCTGGATCAAGATCATTGTTTGACCCACAAAAGACCATCTTGATTCCGAGCCCACAGGCGAAGGATCGGGGATTCCAAACGTATCAAGTGGCATCAGAGCCGTAGGTTTCGCAAGTTCTTGTTTTTTTTCTTGATGTTATTTACGATTTGATTCAATGGTTGACGTTATCTGGGGCGATTGGGATGATGATCCCGATCCATGGGCTGCACAACAACAACGTCGCCGAGAGTTGCAGAGACGAGCTTTGCAACAACAACAAGCTTTAGAGCGACAACGAGAGGCACAAAGGCGCCGCCTTTGGCTTCAACGGCAAGCGGAAATCGAAGAGGAGAGGTGTCGACAACAACGTCGCCGTCAGATTTGGCTTCTCCAACAACGAGAGGCTGAGGAGGCACGACGAAGAGAGGAGGAGGAACGTCGGCGAGAGAAAGAGGCACAACTTCAAGCTAAGCTCAAGGAGGACTTGAAGGAATTGGAGAAGGCCATGTTGGATCGCATTCGTCAAGCTTTTGTTTCAGCCTTCACCCCTGCTCCAGCGGTTATAGTTTCCTCAACCGACGATGAGGTTATTGAGCCTAAGGAGCCTATAGTTGAATTCGTTGCCCCAGATTCAGCACAGCGCGACGACTTTGTTTCGCAGATTCCCGTTGACTCCGACCTCGGAATTGAGTCAACTCAGTCTTGTTGCGAAGCTGATTCGACGAGCTTTCCAACGGTGGGTCACACGCTGCAAGACTCTCCCAGGAAGACCTCCGAATCTGTGCTGCAAATGGACTGTAGTGCTGCGTATGATGTGTTGGTTGCTTCTGACGACAACGATGAGGACGTTGGGGACACTTCTCTTGAGTTAGCTATTGTACCTCTTGAGAATATTCCTAATGTTGAGACTTCTGAAATTCATAGGATTATTGAGCCTAATGATATTGTTCCTCTTGATTGCTCAATGTTCCCTATGATAGGTGTTGTTTTTGAGGTTCATTTGCCTCAAATTCTGCTGGCGCCATCTCAAGTTGATGCTTAGAGAAGTTACTTTCTGAGTGCTGCTCCTTCCCCAATGCTCTTCAATGACTCGATTCGAGGACGAATCGAAGCTAAGAAGGGGAGAATGATGCAGATCAAGATGGCCTTTTGTGGGTCAAACAATGATCTTGATCCAGGCGAGCTCTCAAGACCGATTCGAGGGCTATTGATGGCGAAGAGTGTCATCCTCAAAAGGAGGAAGAAGGCTCCACCATGGAACAAGGTTCAAAGGAGCAAGGTGATCTAATGTTCAAGTTTGAGTTCGTTCTTAATGGGTTGACAGCATATCGACGTCTCGGTAAAATGAGTCGTCCGGAGTCCATATTTATTGGATGAGGTCATACCATACCTTGTTGGAACGAGGACGAAAAGATCTACAACTTTGCTGTTGAAGGTTTCTCTAGAATCGACCTCGAGAATGGCCGAAATTCATCATCTTTACAGCTGTCACTGTTTGGACGAATTTCCACCTATTTATTTAGTTAAATTTCGAATTTTAATTAATTAAATATATTTATTTTATGCAATTAGGAAATAATAAGGTGGAAGGAAAATATATGATCTAGGTAATTCCTTTTCCACCAAGTTGTTAATTTTCTATCCTTAGTTAGTTTTACTTATCTTAGGAAAGATTTAATATCTTTAGATTATTTGATTTATCTTTAATTACCAAAACTCTATCTTTTGCACAAGATAGAATTGGTCTATTGTCTATTTAAACTCATGTTTTACATTCAATACAAATTAGATTGGAATTATAATTGAGGAACCCTTTTAAGGATTAAAAGGTTCCCTCGATTCCCAATCCAAAAGCCTTCGCAATCAATTTATGTTCTTGCTCATCCGATACCAAACCAAGATCTAAACCCATTCATCAAACACACGTCAAACACAACAAACACACAAAGCTGTCCAGAAACCATCGCCATTAGCCCAGAAGCGGCCGCAGCAGGCTTGTTGCGCCCGCAGCATCCGTCGCCACAACTGTGCCGTCGCTACTCCTGTTTCCTTGATTGCCTTTTACTTAGTTTTAATTACTTGTTCTTCTTTCCTCTTAGTATAGTTCAAAACCTTTTATTGTAACTACTTGTAAACATCAAGGATATCAAAAATATTGCAAGATCGAGCCATCAATTGTTTGATGTTCTTGATCTTGAGCCCACAGGCGAAGGATCGGGGATTCCAAACGTATCAGAAAACATGGGAGTGGATGTAATCTGTTCAAAAAATCTGGGAAAGGTATGCAAGATATTTCTGAACCCCATAGATTCACAGAATATCTTTATGCAAAACCTTGAAGCATACGCCAAGTAGCTAGGTAAAGGCATACATTAGGTATCTGGAATCTAAAATATGCAACAAAGATGCCAAAGCTAAAGTAACATCCAAAAAAACAACATATCAAGAAGCATCATTCATAAAGCAAGGAGGAAGGAAGAAATGCCAAGTTTATGTATGACCATGTCTTTTTTCATAAACAATCAGAAAGGACGAACAACACTGATATAATGTTACCTCAGTCACATCCACAAGCATAAGAACTAGTAGATTTTACCGTGGTGTCCATCTGGGCTGATTGCTTTTGGAACTCCCTGATCAGCTTAGCATGAGCCATTTGCTGAAGAAAGGGAATGAAAAGGATGGGGTTAATCTATTAAAGTTGCTGATCCATGCTATATTCAGCTCATCCTCTTCACTTTGACAGTAATATAGTGGAATCTGAACTAAGATCACTGGACCAATAGTGGAGGAATCCGAGTAGAAGAGGACATAGGTCCACATACGGACTGAAACTAAGGTTGCAGTCTTTGATCCAACTTCATATTATTCATTTAGAAATGCCATTTAGTTGGCTTCATTTTACAACTTGTAGTTTTTCAGAATGAATGTGAGGGCTTCAATAGATATAAAATTTGACTGTCATATTCATCCGTTTATTGTTTGCATTTAGTGTTTTTTCATAGTTTCTTTTCTTATTTCCTTTCAGTTTCATCAATAGACAAGGAAGAATGAAAACCTTGTTCATGGCAATCATAGCTTTAGTTACGCCTTTCATACCAGTAGAAATCGACGTACTAGCGTACATTGCCTGTCCAAAGAAACATAATCCACCCGTTTCACTAAAGACAAAACCATATATACTGAAAAAAGCAATTTAGAAAAGAAAAGTGACCTGTGTATGAGTTGCAACACCCCTAATCTGAGCACGACTGCCTTGCAAATTGACTATATGCTGACGCAGACGAACTAGTTGACGAGCTAAAATTCGGGTGGAAGCCTTGATGACAATGCCAAAAAGTCTGTTGTTTTACTTACTTTGCACTAGATCAGATTTTAGCTTCAGTAAGATGCAAAACACCTTAAGGATGGAGAATTTTTTTCTCCATCCGTATAACGTTGATGTCCGTCTTTTATAGTTAAGAGTTACAGGAGTTGCGTGAGAAACACATCTCGTCTTAATTTCTCATAAATCTGTTTGGCAAGAGTCTCAATTTCTCATAAATCTGTTTTGGGCAAGAACAGCTGTGGGGATCCTTATCATTCATATCTATTATACCTATCTAGGTCTCAAATTTGGGTCTTAGAAACTATATAGATGCCAACAATGAATTCATGCAGAAAGGCATAATCAATCTGTAGAGGCCATGCTATCTAAATCCTGGAAATTCAGATATGCACTTGCCTCATTGCCACTCTTAGCCTCTTTCTTGATTTCAGCTACCAATTTCTTCTCCTGTAGTTCCAATTACAAATCAGGACAAACATTTTCTAGGGTGATCACTAGAAAAATTCGCATTGACATAGGGTTATGAACAAACCTCCAACTGCAGTGATCCAATCTCACGTTCAATACCTGAAAAGAAAGCAAAAGAAATGGAGCAAAATGTGATAGGAATGTAAGAACTTGTACAAAGTAGGCGCTCGAGAACTATAAATTCAGATTCGGACTCTTAATTTAGATCCTTTCAAGATCAAGGTCTTGCTCATTTTCTTTAGTTGCGATTTATTAAGTAAGCATGTTCATGAAGGAAGTCTCTTAGGTAATGTAACAACAAAACAGTTGCCAGCATAAGACATGTATCAATTTTGTGATAATCTGGATGTAGTCACCACATTAACCTACCAAAAGACTACATTTGCATCTACATCCAGGAAATCTATGAAGTACATTTGTTCAAAACACACCAAAAAAAAATCACTGAAGTTCTAAACTTGCTAAATTGAATCAATCACAGTTCTACCAAACCACCAGTTTAGTTTTTTAATCTAGCAATTTAAAGATGGAACCATGAACATATTTCATAAGCAACTCAAAGTTGAGACACGTTCTACCTCTTGTTGCAACTGCCATCTCCCTTTTGCTCGTCCTAGTTTGCTGTTGCTCGGCGGCCTTCATCAAGCATATTACCTTCTGCAATCCGCTCAATTCCCTGAGATCTTCGAAATCAGATACCGAGAGAATGTAAATTTTGGAATGATTGACTGATCGATTTGCTGAGATTTGCATTTTATGGAGAGTTTGTTTGGATTATACAATCTCGGTGAAGGAGTTAGGGTTCCATTTTGGGGGTGAATTTGATAGAAGGAAGAAAGAGGAAAAATAAGGGAAAGAGAAGAGGCGGTGCAAGTGGTGGAACTGGTGGCCGGATCTCCAGTGGTTGGAGGAGAAGTTCAGAGTTCACCAACATGTCGTCCCGCACGACACCAAATCCAGATCCGGATCTAGGTTGCAGTCTCTTGTAGCGAAGGTTGTACTGAGGCTTGACGAGAGGGTTTCTCGACCAAATAAATTTGTAGTCAAGACCCCGCTATAGGATAGTGGAGTCAGGTTCGTCCTCAGGAGAGAAGTCAGCGGTTCTAGGTTTAGTGTGTTTTGGGGTTCAGGGATAGCGGGAAAAGGTGGGGAGGTTGTTGTCGATGTCGACTAAGACTTGGTCGATGTCGAGGGAATGATAGAAGAAGAGGTGGTCGGTGTCGGGTAACTTTGCAGGATAAAAATAATGAAATAAAATAAATAAAGATGCAAACTTCCAAGGTTAGGGATCACCACAACAATAAACATATGCGCAGATCATAAATCACATAAAGATGCATGCTTTATATCAAATAACTTTCGTTATTAACAAATAGGAATATAGAGGCTTTCGCATAAACCCTAAGTGTTACTACCTTTTCTTAATTAGGATCAATCAACTTTCGCAGGCAAAGCCTAATTACTATCCAAATTCATAATTAATTCACTTTCGCTTCATAATTGCAAATAAGGAATTGTCCTCGACTGTCGCAAAGGATTAAGCACATAGGTAGATGATAATAAAGACATATAAATTCATGGATTTATAAATCAAACACACATATCTATGTTGGGATCACCCCAACCCTAGAAGAAGGAAAATTAGAAAGCAAACATGATGAAAGAAATTAACTTTAACATAAAATAAACTAAAACTTACAAAACCTTCCAAACGTTCCTCCTCTCTCTCCTCTCTCGCCTCCTCTCTCTCCTCTCTCGCCTCATGTCTCTCCTTGCCTCCTCCCTCTCCTTGCGCCCGAAGACGGCTTTGCTTGAATGAATGAAAATCAGCCCCTTAGGGCTTTATTTATAGCCTTCTATTCCTTGCTAATCAAGGATAGAATCTCCTATCTATATCTAAAATTATATCTTAAATGCTTAATGATAAATAAATTGCTTAAGGGAAATAAATCCTTAAAGGAAAAGATAAATCTAAACTAGGTAAGTCTTCATGTCTTGATGGATCTCCCTTCCATAGATAGACTTGATCAATTTTGGATAGAATCTTCGGCCAACTCGACTTCCTTCGTGCCCAAGCAACTCCAAGTCTACTCGGACAGCTCACGTCGACGCGTTTCTGGAATCTGGTCTACTCGATCTCGACAAGGGCTTGTCGATCTCGACTAGGATTCGTCGTCGACCGGACTTCTCGGGTGAATCTGCTCGACAGGCTCGGATCTGGGCTCCTGGCGCTCGTCGATCTCGACTAGGTCTCCTCGAGATCGACTAGGGTTCCTCAGCGCCTTCGTCCTCGGCTTCTCGATCAGCTCTTCTTCTCGACTCTGGGTGTGGCGTCTAGGCTTCGTCGATCTCGACTAGAGCTTGTCGAGATCGAGTTGTCTTCCGGAGCTGGGTTGGTCTGGCTCAGCTTTCTCGGCCAGGCACTGTCGACCAAGTCTGCCCGGGCTCTCTACTCGAGATCGAGTAAGGTGTACTCGACATAGAGTAGCTCTGGCTTCGGCTCGGTTTGTCCTGGTTATGTACTCTCGGATTCTGGATTTCTGTAGTTGTTTTCCGAGCTTTTCTGACCTTCCTTAGAGTTGTTGTAAAATGCCTCGAATTCTGCGAAATTAAACAGAAACTGGTGTAGATTCCATAATTTGGCAAATAAACATAAACTACATAGATTCTGTACTATCTTAGCCCAAATGAATGAAATGTATGCAGAAATTGATATAAACTTAAGTGTAAAACATGGCAGATTCAGCTCACAACAAACACCCCATACTTAAGCTTGCTTGTCCTCAAGCAATACTTTCAATTGTCATTCAGGGGAAGAATTCAAAACTCTCAACATCTTAGATTCATTCTCATATAACCCTGCAATCAATTACCATCCTCGAAAAGGTACTAGTGTCACAGATCCATGCATGTGCAAATATACAAAAGCAACATCTACTCACAAAAGGAGGGTTATGCAAAAACAATTCATATGTGACAAAGCATTAATAATCAAGAGGACTTTAATTTAAGCTAAAATAAGGAGTAGATTGGTAAAAGGTTAAAGGTGGGCAATTTCTGGCAATGTGGTGCTAATGATCCGGGGAAATGGAGTATTTCCAAATTGAATTTCATACCACATTTTTTCTCCATAAGATTCATCACCTTTCATAATGCTTTTATCAATAATATTGCTTTTACCTCTCTAACCTCAGCACTGCCTTCTCGCGAGTCGCAAACATGGGTGTCATGAATGGCCCCGGATACTTAGTGCGTCGGACTCCTCACCTGGTGTCCCATCTCTCCAAACTATTATCTCAGAGAGCAGGGTCGATCTTTGATCGGATTTTCTTTCACTCATTAAATTTTCCATATATTTCAAACAATTCCGCCAAACTCCAATAATGATAATAATAACACAAACACCATATAACATCTCCATAATGTAACATCATTCTCAACATAATCCCCGGATAAGGTAAAGAATGGCAAATATTTAGATCATGTGGAGCAAATATGAAATAAGGCATATTATGGCTTTTGTGATGCATAAGCATAGGTAAGGCTAGGATTATAAACATATGAGCATTATATGGAAATATAAAGTCCTCCATCATCTTATCATGCAACATGTCAAAAGCAATTTCAAATTTTACCTCCTTTCATGATTTTCAAGAAAATATGCACTTCATTGTGACTTCCCTTTACTAGGCAATTTCATGCTATATCTCTAATGAATCCAATTTTGCATCGTCGAGTTCAATATAAAGCTTCCATGACATTTATAAAAATTTTCAACGGGGGTCATTTTTCTCAAATTTTGGAAATCATGCATATAAGCACATAAATCAATAATGCATTCCAAAATAGCCATGTATAAGAAATAATGCACATATAATGTCAAATATGATCAAATATGCATGAAGTAAGCCCTTCCCCCACCCCATACTTAAACATTACAGTGTCCTCACTGTATAAAAGCAAGGGTAAAGAAAGAAACTCACTAGACAGATGTGCAGGGCTTCATAATATCGAGTTAAAATGCCTGAGCCGAGTCCGTTTTTAGCTTGCATCTATCCATGGACCTGAAAAGTGTAGAAGACATATACCCACAATAGAAAAACTAAAAGTTCCAAAAACAAAAACAAACAAAAGCAACAAAGTCTCAAAAGTCCAAAAATAAATGTCTATGTACAAGCTCTAGATTTTATAGTCGCTAGGCCAACTTCTCCATTAAGCATTAGCCTGGCTCATCTTTGTCCGGAGGTATAGGTGGATCTGGTGGTTCCTTCGGTGGTGGAAAGCGTGGGATGTCATCCGGAGGCATCATGTGAAGAAGCTTAAACCTCCCCGAGTGAACGCTCCATGGCTTCACCCATTCATCTTCCTGGGCTCCAGTTGGCATGCATAAAGGAAGATATAAAGAAAATATACATACCTCATCATCATACCTCTTCCGATTCATAGGTTGACTTGGTTGCGCGTCTCCACCACAGCAAAACGGTGGAGTAGGAAGAGATATTTCCACCTCATCATGCGGAGCTTCATGCCACTTTGCTAGGACCCCGTACTTGAATATGAACATCGGTTGCTCAAAATCATCGGGGATAGCCTTCACCTTGTAAGGTAAAAGCGATCTTGGAATGCCCTGGTCAACAATGTCCAACTTCTTCTCTTCTAGTGCTATTTCGCCGTGGGATCCTTCATATGATTCATCAACAATAGGTAGCAAAGTAGGAATTAAATTCGAGGAAGGACATACCTGGTTGTCGACATTGAGTGGGTCAATTGGCTCGTCGAGAGGAGGGCATGGTCCTTTAGACTGAATGGAAGCCTCAAGCCTTCGGATTTCGTCTTCCAACCGAGCTATTTCCCTTAATCGTGACTCCTCCACTGCGATCCTATTTCTCCGTCTCAAATCTTGATACCATTCTTCCCATGCAGGATTCCCTTCGACAAAGTCTTCCATCTTTGTACCTAAGCTTTGAAATCACAATCAAGAACACAAATTAGTGGTAAAAGCTTGGCACCCAGTTGGTACCGGTGAGGTAGGTGGTGGTAGGGTATGTGATAGGGTAAGAAAAAGGGATGGGCTTTTCTGAACCTTAAACACAATTAAACTAGGCGCGATTGATATCTCCCCGGCAACGGCGCCAATTTGACGAGAGGGTTTCTCGACCAAATAAATTTGTAGTCAAGACCCCGCTATAGGATAGTGGAGTTAGGTTCGTCCTCAGGAGAGAAGTCAGCGGTTCTAGGTTTAGTGTGTTTTGGGGTTCAGGGATAGCGGGAAAAGGTGGGGAGGTTGTTGTCGATGTCGACTAAGACTTGGTCGATGTCGAGGGAATGATAGAAGAAGAGGTGGTCGGTGTCGGGTAACTTTGCAGGATAAAAATAATGAAATAAAATAAATAAAGATGCAAACTTCCAAGGTTAGGGATCACCACAACAATAAACATATGCGCAGATCATAAATCACATAAAGATGCATGCTTTATATCAAATAACTTTCGTTATTAACAAATAGGAATATAGAGGCTTTCGCATAAACCCTAAGTGTTACTACCTTTTCTTAATTAGGATCAATCAACTTTCACAGGCAAAGCCTAATTACTATCCAAATTCATAATTAATTCACTTTCGCTTCATAATTGCAAATAAGGAATTGTCCTCGACTGTCGCAAAGGATTAAGCACATAGGTAGATGATAATAAAGACATATAAATTCATGGATTTATAAATCAAACACACATATCTATGTTGGGATCACCCCAACCCTAGAAGAAGGAAAATTAGAAAGCAAACATGATGAAAGAAATTAACTTTAACATAAAATAAACTAAAACTTACAAAACCTTCCAAACGTTCCTCCTCTCTCGCCTCCTCTCTCTCCTCTCTCGCCTCATGTCTCTCCTTGCCTCCTCCCTCTCCTTGCGCCCGAAGACGGCTTTGCTTGAATGAATGAAAATCAGCCCCCTAGGGCTTTATTTATAGCCTTCTATTCCTTGCTAATCAAGGATAGAATCTCCTATCTATATCTAAAATTATATCTTAAATGCTTAATGATAAATAAATTGCTTAAGGGAAATAAATCCTTAAAGGAAAAGATAAATCTAAACTAGGTAAGTCTTCATGTCTTGATGGATCTCCCTTCCATAGATAGACTTGATCAATTTTGGATAGAATCTTCGGCCAACTCGACTTCCTTCGTGCCCAAGCAACTCCAAGTCTACTCGGACAGCTCACGTCGACGCGTTTCTGGAATCTGGTCTACTCGATCTCGACAAGGGCTTGTCAATCTCGACTAGGATTCGTCGTCGACCGGACTTCTCGGGTGAATCTGCTCGACAGGCTCGGATCTGGGCTCCTGGCGCTCGTCGATCTCGACTAGGTCTCCTCGAGATCGACTAGGGTTCCTCAGCGCCTTCGTCCTCGGCTTCTCGATCAGCTCTTCTTCTCGACTCCGGGTGTGGCGTCTAGGCTTCGTCGATCTCGACTAGAGCTTGTCAAGATCGAGTTGTCTTCCGGAGCTGGGTTGGTGTGGCTCAGCTTTCTCGACCAGGCACTGTCGACCAAGTCTGCCCGGG
This sequence comes from Persicaria maculosa, assembly GCA_963922045.1. Lineage (NCBI taxonomy): Eukaryota > Viridiplantae > Streptophyta > Magnoliopsida > Caryophyllales > Polygonaceae > Persicaria > Persicaria maculosa. The sequence continues at coordinate 22,204,826 of OY998252.1, read as the reverse complement.
CTCTCTACTCGAGATCGAGTAAGGTGTACTCGACATAGAGTAGCTCTGGCTTCGGCTCGGTTTGTCCTGGTTCTGTACTCTCGGATTCTGGATTTCTGTAGTTGTTTTCCGAGCTTTTCTGACCTTCCTTAGAGTTGCTGTAAAATGCCTCGAATTCTGTGAAATTAAACAGAAACTGGTGTAGATTCCATAATTTGGCAAATAAACATAAACTACATAGATTCTGTACTATCTTAGCCCAAATGAATGAAATGTATGCAGAAATTGATATAAACTTAAGTGTAAAACACGGCAGATTCAGCTCACAACAAGGCTGTGAAGAAGGGGAAGGAGAGTGCGAGCAGGAAGGAGAAAGGGGCGCAGAAGGAGCGGATTCAGCCAGAGAAGCGGAGATCGGTTCTCTGACGACGACAGAGGAAGAGTAAGGTGGAGACGACGACATTCGAAGGTGTGAGCAGGACGAAGAACAGCGTGAGAGAGAGTGAACAGGTATGAGTGTTAGGAGGCTAATTTTTTTTAATAAGGTGTTATAACGGCCAATTTATTTTCTTAGGGTGCTAATAATCTAATTGAATTAGAAAAGGTGATATTTCACCAAAATTTCTCTTAAGTTTTTGTGAAAAAACTAGCCATAAATACTTAGACCCCGTTTGGTATGTGTACTGCAATCGGAATAGGAATGAAAATCAAAATGGAAACAGAAAATGGTAATGATCAATTCCTGGATCGAGCTGGTTGTATATGATATGTTGTTGGAATGAACCATTATTGAAATAATATTAATAACAATAATAGAAAAAATATATATTTAATAATAAAATAATGATAAAATTAATCATAGTAATAGAAATATAATAATAATAATAATAATAATAATAATAATAATAATAATAATAATAATAATAATAGTAGTAATAATAATAATATGGTTGAGCGGGAAGTTATGATCCGTGAAGTTCGGACCCATTGTCCTGCAATCTCTCGTTGGGCTGAATTTTGCTACTCCAATCTAGCTAGGTTGTACTACGGGGATCATACCCTATGGTCTTGTCAGGGGGTGCAACAAGGGGATCCTCTCGGCCCTCTACCTTTTGCTTTATTTTGTATTCGTTGGTGCGCAAAATCTAGGACACTTTTCAGGTGTGTTTTCAGACTTGGTATTTGGATGATGACATTATTGTTGGAGATACCTTGGTCATGGGGAAGGTTCTACAGATGATTATTGAAGACAGACCCAGTTATGGTCTGCACCTCAATGATGGTAAAATTGAAGTCTTTTGGCCAAAAGAGGACTCGAGGAGTGGTGACCCACAATTGAGTTACTATTGCTGCGTGCTTTTACTGGAGTCTCAAAACTTTATTTTGCTTTGCGTACACGCCCGCCTCGTGCCTTTGAGTCTGCTTAGCTTAAGTTTGATCTAGCTCTTCGATGTTCTCTGGAACGTATATCACTGCTTCTGGGCCAGGTTTTGGCAATTGGCAATGGAGGCTCGCCACGTTGTCCTTTAGGTTTGGGGACCTCAATGTTTATCCTGCAGGTGACGCTCTCTTTTATCCTTTTCTGGCTTCGTGTTTGCAATCAGCTGGCCTGCAGATTAAGCTTCTCCAAATACCGATGTCACAACACCTGGGTATGCCTTCGATGACGCCGTGCGTGCCTTCAACACAAAGGTAGCTAGAGACTGATATTATGAATAATTCAAGTGAGATTGCTGCCCCTAAGCTCATGAAGAAACTGGCAGACATATATTTCACATGGATTACGAAAGATGTTGAGAATACCTTTTCCTTGTCACCGCGCTAGATGGCTTTGTGGAGTTCTCAGTGTGGAGACCATGCTACTGATTGGCTTAGGGTTGCATGTCTCGATTTCTGGGTTGGGTCAAACTATGAATTCTAAGACGTATCGTTGTGTGTTATGTTATAGATTAGGCACCCCTTTGTTTTCCATTTTGGAGCCTTTGTTCTGCTTGCTCCAGGGTATTTGAGAGTGACATTTTTTGGGATCATTTTGTGTCATGTGCAGGCATTATGGGGATTAAACATCGACATAAAGTTGTTCGTGACACTTTGGTAAATGTCTGCTGTCGTTCTGGGATATCAGTTGGTAAAGAGGTTGATATTGGTCTGTGTGGGGAGATGGGAACCCCCCCTCCCCCCCCCCGGCGCCCCGCGGACATGCTTCTTTATGCGTGGGATGAAGGGCTAGATGTTTGTGTTGATCTGACATGATCATCACCTTTAACGTAATCTGGGATGACTGATTTTGTTCCAGAGAATGTGGTGGTTGTGGAGGCTCGTCATAAGAGGGTTAAGTATCAAGCTAAGTGCAAAGTCATTGGTTGTGGTTTCTTACCCTTCTCTTTTGCAGTAGGGGAACTTGAGTTAGACGGCATAGCTCTTCTAAAGAGGATTCAGAAATTTTCTCAAGCTCAAGATATTGGGGTCCGTAATACGGCTCATATTTTCACTGGGGTGGGGTTTTCTTTACTAGGGTGGGGTTTTCTTTTGCTAAAGGAGTGGGAGCCCATATTGTTTCTCGGCTCCCCACTAATTCTTTGTAAACTCTTATAATAATAATGATAATGATATGGATAGTGACAATGATATAGAAGAATGGATGAATTTTTGAGTTAGAATGAGCATTCCTCAGTATTTTGATGTGAATGAAATCTGCTTCAAAATGGAAAATGGATGATTATTGAGAATCATTCCGATTCCTAGTTTCAATTCCTAGTTATGTGTGAGTTTTAGTGGAAGGTAATTTTGGAAATTCAGAAGATCATCAACCCGTACGTCATAATAGATATTGTTCGACATTTCGACAATATCTGCGTATACCATTGCTAAAGAGAAAGAAATTAGATAGTAGAGTGCCTTGATAGTAAAGATTGTATAAATAATATAGGTAAACCTCATCATTTATTTTAAAAATGACTAAACTGAATAGAGTGCGGAAGACCATTTTGAGAATCCCTTAGGAGACTCAGGATTTAGTAGAGTGCGGAAGACCTTGCTGATCGAGCTTACCTAAGGTGTGCAACGAGATCACCGCCCATGCTTAATTGGTTGTCATGTCTAGGCTACCGACCTTCAGAATTGATTCGTTTGTTTCACCAATTTCCACCGCCTCCATCTTTCACCACCATTAAACGATTATATTGACCTACATTTCTATCTCATCATTCTCTCATTGATTCTTCTTCTTTACTACCAAAATACGCACCAAAAAGAGTAGGATTGGGAGTATAAGACTGTTGGCTATCTTGCTATATCCAATCTTTTTTTTTTTTTATCAAACTTCACACATTCTTTAAAACAATGTTTGTGTTGTAGGAGGAAATCGAGAGTGCAAATAAAATATAAATAAAGTACAATAAACCAGATTCCGTCCCTTGCAAATGATTACAAGACTTCCTCCCGATGCAGTAGTGGGAAGTCAGGATCGATCCACAAGGAAGCGTGTCAGCGGATCCTAGGTAGCAGATGAATCTCACGGCAGAAGTCGACCACAGGTTGTCGATCTCGACTAGGGTTAATCGACAGAAGATCGGACAAGTCGAACAGCGCAGCAGCAGCTCCTGGTGGTTAGTCGATATCGACTAGCCTTTACTCGATATCGAGTAAAGATGTCGATGTCGATGAAGTCCTTGTCGAGCACCTGCACAGGAGAAGCTACGACGATCTGGGATCGGGGATCAGTACCTCGATATTGACCAGAAGTTGTCGATATCGAGGAAGGCAAAAACTTAAAACGAAAGAAAGTAAAAAAAAAAGCTTTGGGATTCTCGAAATAAACTTTATGTAAAAGACTTCCAAGATTGGGGTTTGCAACAACGATAACCAAGCATGCATAAGGCAGAAATAAACAGATAATCATGTAAATCGCATCAAAGGATCAAGCTTTCGCCTTTTTCAACAATTAGACAACTCTTTCAAGAAACCCTAATTGTCTCTATTGCTTTTATGTTTACAATCCAAGTTGTTAGCATGGACCTCCATTAGATGGGTAATAAACACATAACAAGTAGTAGATGCTCAAAATAAAAGTCGGATCTTTACCTCAAACATGCAGGGCTATCGTTGGGCTCACCCCAACCCTAGAATTGGGTTGACTACTCGCGCTTCATCGTAACCTCAGACATTGATTGAAAGGAAATAACTACGTATATTAAATCAAACAGAGCTTACAAACAAAGGAAGCCAATTCCGCTCTCGCTTCACAAACTCCTCTTGGCCACTCACTCTCTCTCTCTACTACTTCTCCTACTGAAATTAAATTGCTGTGTGTTCGAATGAATAAAACTCAGCCTCCTTAGGCTTTATTTATAGGCTTCATAGAAATCTCTATCTATATCTAAATCTCTATATCTAAAAGCTTAAAGATAAATAAATGGAATAACATAAGTAAATCCGAAAAGGAAATTATATCTAAAAGACTAAAATATCTTCATATGGATAAATCTTCTCCTCATGGATAGATGTTGATAGACACGGATAGACTCAGACAACTTCGACCCCAAGGAATCCAAAACCGTGTAGGACAGCTCAAACCGCGTACGCGGCTCCTGGATAGATCTCCTCGATATCGAGTAAACTACTCGATATCGAGTAGAGTTGGCGTCGACTTCAGCTTCAGCGGCATGGTCTAGTAGCTCTTCCTCGGACTGGCTCAGGTGCGCGCTTCTGGTGTTGTTGATATCGAGAAGTTTCCTCGATATTGAGTAAGGTGGCTTCATCGGCTTGGCTGGCTCGGCATGTCGGGTAGCTCTCTTCGACACTGCTCGGACATATCGACTCTGGTCTTGTCGATATCGAGGAGTTTCCTTGATATCGAGGACTGGTGTTGCTCAGTGTCCGGTTGTCTGGTCAAGTCGAGTAGCTCTCCGCGGCTCCTCGATCAGGTTTCTTCGTCGATTCCAGGCATGATCTTCAGCTTTGTCGATATCGAGTAACTAACTCGATATCGAGGAGTGTCCTGGAGTCGGGTAACTTTGTTCCTCAGCTTCTCGACATGGCTGTCCTCGATCATGGTGTGTCCGGACATTGTTTGTCGATATCGAGGAAATGAAGTCGATATCGAGTAATCTTTAGCCTCCGTCTTTGCTTCTTGGTGTTGTCCCGAAATGGCTCCATATTCTGCAATATTAAACCAAAACTTATGTAGATCTCTATTTCTAGCAAATAAGCATATACTACATAAATTCGACATATTCCCAACCCGAAATATGCAAAGTGTATAGAATATGGAACTAAACTGTGTATTTCAACATGGCTACTTTAGTAGACATCAGTTTGCGAATCAAGTTGATCGTTGTACTTGACTCAACTCAGTTGTTGTGCTATGTGCAGTTGCACTCTCATATAACATTCCTAAGGGGCCTCAAGGACCACTATGCAAAGTGTATAGAATATGGAACTAAACTGTGCATTTCAACATGGCTACTTTAGTAGACATCAGTTTGCGAATCAAGTTGATCGTTGTACTTGACTCAACTCAGTTGTTGTGCTATGTGCAGCTGCACTCTCATATAACATTCCTATGCCAGGACAACATTCAAGCCACGAACGAAAGTCGTGGCCTGAGTGGATCATTGGTCGCTTGAGAACTCAGGTGACTAATACCCGTCGCCAAGATCTCGTGGCAAGAACGTTGTGCATTGAATATAGGTCGAGGCGTTGAACAATTCAATGTTTGTTAATTTCCTAAATGTCATTCAGGTGACGAAGAATATTCCGTCGTTGTTGTTAGGAGGAAATCGAGTATGCAAATTGAAATATAAATAAAAGCAGCAAACCAGATTCCGTTCCTTGCAAATAATTACAAGACCTCCTCCTGATGTAGCAGCGGGAAGTCAGGATCGATCCACGAGGAAGTGTGTCAGCGGATCCTAGGCAGCGGAGAAATCTCACGGATAGAAGTCGACAACAGGGGTCCTAGATCTCGAGTACAGCAACTCGATAGAAGATCGGACAGTCGAACACAGCACAGCAGCAAGCACAGGGGTTGGTCGATCTCGACTAAGGCTTCCTCGAGATCGAGTAAAGCTTTGTCGACGTTGTGTTGTCTGGTTGTCGATTACCTGCACACAGAAGCTACAGCGACCTGGATCGAGAATCAGTAACTCGAGATCGACCAAACTTGGTCGAGATCGAGTAAAGGCAGAAAACGAAACAAAAGAAATAAAGTAAAGGCAAAGGCTTTGGGATTTCGAATTAAACTGTATGTAAAAGACTTCCAAGATTGGGGTTTGCAACAACGACAACCAAGCATGCATAAGGCAGAAATAAAACAGATAATCATGTGAATTGCATCAAAGGACTAAGCTTTCGCCTTTTCCAACAATTAGACAACTCTTTCAAGAAACCCTAATTGTATCTACTGATTTTATGTTTACAATCCAGGTTGTTAGCATGGACCTCCATTAGATGGGTAATAAACACATAAAAGGTAGTGGATGCTCAAAACATGATAAAAGTCGGATCTTTACCTCAAATACGCATGGCTATCGTCGGGCTCGCCCCAACCCTAGAAGTGGGTGGACTACTCGCGCTTCATCGCAACCTCAGACATTGATGTATGAAAAGAAACTTGCATTAAACTAAATTCAAAGCCTTTATAATCCCGGCAATCCAACTTTCGTTGAATGCCAAAACCCTAAAACCTTCGAACTCCTAAAACTTCTCTGTGAACTACTTCTCTAGCTTCTGAATTGAATTGGAATAAGATGCCTAATGCTCAGCCCCTAAGGCTTTATTTATAGCCTTCTACTCCTTGCTATTCAAGGACAGAATATCTTTATCTATATCTAAAATTATATCTAAAAGCTTAATGATAAATAAATTAAATAAAATAATTAAATCTAAAAGAGGAATTATATCTAAAGTTTTCAAGTGTCTTCATGTGGATAGATATTGATATATCTTGGATAGAACTCGGCAATCTTCGGCCCCAAGGAATCCAAAACCGAGTAGGACAGCTCACAACGCGTTACGCGACTTCTGGAAGGTTCCTCGATCTCGAGTAAATCTCCTCGATCCCGAGTAGAACTAGCGTCGACTTGGCTGGCTCGGCGTCTCGGGTTGATGGTCCTCGATGTGGCTCGGACTCTGGCTCCAGGGTGTCTTCGATCTCGAGGAGTGGTCCTCGATCTCGAGTAACTTGGGCTCATCGACTTGTGTGCTCGGCAGTGTCGGGTAGATCTTCTCGACATGCTCGGACATGGGCTTGGCTTTGTCGATATCGAGTTGTGGTGTCCGGGCGCTAGGTCGGGTAGTCTCTCCCCGGCATCCTCGGACATGCTCTCCTTGACTCCGGGCATGGGCTTTGGGACTTTGTCGACATCGAGTTGGGTACTCGATCTCGAGGAAGGTGTGGAGTCGGGTTCTTTCGTCTTCAGCTTCTCAACATGGTCTTCTCGATCAGTGCATGTGCCTAGACCTGGGTTGTCGATATCGACTAAACTTGTCGACATCGAGTAGATTTGTGCCTCCGTCCTTGCTTCTTAGTTTTCTCCCGAAATGGCTCCATATTCTGCAATTTTAAATGAAAACTTATGTAGATCTCCATTTCTGACAAATAAGCATATACTACATAAATTCGACATATTCCCAACCCGAAATATGCAAAATGTATAGAATATGGAACTAAACTATGCATAAAGACATGGCTACTTTAGAGACATCAAATCACCCCATACTTATACTTGCTTGTCCTCAAGCAATAACCAAACAATAACCAAGACCTACAACACATCCTTCAAGTCTTCGCCTTTTGTCAAAAGCAACATCTCTGTTAGTAGCAATGTAAGACAAGTGAATTTAACGTCTTCACACATATATGAGCGATCCATAGGCATAGGCAATATAAATCCAACCTCACAGGGAAAATGTGTTTACACTCAACTCTCAATGTGTTTAGGCTTTGAAGATCATCTCTCAACTCACTTCCATATACAATCTCATAAACATTGCAATTTAAATATGAATCCACTTCGCAACCAATTATGAAAATGCAACAAGAATTATCAGGAGGACTTCGCTCAATAGAATTCTTCAAAGAAGATTACATTCGGCGGGGTTGTAATGGGGCTTGGTAAGAAATATAAGGGTATGGAATTATTTGCCCATGTGGTGCTTAATACAATTCGGGAATCAAGACTCCTAAATCTCCAACATAACCAAACCATAACTCTACATCATATGCATCAACCAAACTTCCCAATTTATCTTAATGAAGTATGTAACCTTTCAAACTTCTTCAACCTCTCCAAAGTATGTATCTTGCGAATAATGAAAGAAATAAGGTAAATTTGGCTCATGCACTTTATTCACAAACATATATACTTTTTCTCTTCTTTTTTTTTCGATTTTTTTTTGAAACGAAAATAAAGACTAATAGTGCATTTATAAGGTGAGCCAAAAATCCTTTTACATAGTATGCATAGCAAGATAAAAATTATAAAACCAACCCATATCTCAATAAATTTAAAAAATCCTTCTTACTTGAAATGCAACATAAGCTTATTCCTTCCACAAACCATTATTTCAACCAACTCTAAGTCTTAATTCCCAAATGGGGGTCAGGCTCAATTTGGCTAAGGATAATTTTGTGGAGTTTATAATAAAAGTCTCAGGCTAATGTTCTGGCTTCAAGCAGGGATAATGCAGGGTAGGTAAAGAGAGGATAAAATTGGCTTAAAAGGTGCCTCCATCATTTAATTCTCATTCACATCATCATATAAATGCATTGGCTTTGAATAACTATCACAATATTTAGAGATGCATAGGAAGAGTAAATACACTCAAGAAAGCAGAGGGATTTTTAATGTTCTCCCTATAAGGCCAAAATTCTCACTAGGACAATTTTTGTTGGATTTTAACCTTTAGCTTAGGATCATATGTGCTCAATTTCATCACAAGTTCACAATCCACATAAAAACAATTTCGAGGACTTAGGCTAAACCTTCCAAACATGCCATAGGATTTACATGATCAAGTCAGTCATTATTTATCATCATAGGACATCTAAGTTAGGGTATAAAAACTAAGACAACGCAAAATTTAAACATGCATATTTTTTTTATTTTTTTCGACATTTTCTATTTATTTTTATTTTTTCTTTTATGCAAGACTAAAGTATGAAAAGGAATTTAAAATGCATAAAATTTAAACATGAATGCATAACATAAAATAAAAATTAAAATTTCACCATGTAAAACCAAAAGCAAGATTAAAACATATAATAATGATAATGAGCCCTTCCCCCACTCCATACTTAAAATATACAGTGTCCCCACTGTATAAAATCAAATAAAAACAAGAGTAAAGGAAGGAACTCACAGGATAACACATCGAGGATGGCGGATCAGTGCATGTCGAGTAGAATCTTTCTCGATCTCGAGTACAGGGAACTCGGTCTCGAGTTGGATTGTCTGCTTCCAGTGGATTTCTGAAGTCGAGGAGCTTCTGGGTTTTGTCGATATCGAGTTGGCCTACTCGATATCGAGGAGTGTCTGGGCTGCTCCTCTTCGTCGTTGACGACTTGGCCTTCGTCGATTCCGACTGTTTTTCAGGGACCTCTTATTCCACTTTTCGCGATCCTTATATGCTTGCCGACTTGAAAGTGTTAGATTGCACACAAAAAATAAGACTATCCACATGAAGTATTCTAAATTTAAAAACCAAAACCAAAAACCAAAAACAAAAAGTTCAAAAGTCCCAAAATTCATAAAGTTTTATATACATGCTCTAGATTTTAGAGTCGCTACGCCGACTTCTCCGTTTGCGCTCAAGGACCCTTAGTGTGGGGCCTGCTCATGCTTGGCCCTTCCCCTGGATCATCTAGGTCCTGATTGTAGTATGCAAGCTCAGTTGACAGGTGGTTGCTTGCATCATCTTCCTTCTCTTTCTTCTTCTTCCTTCCAGCTCTTAATTTCCGCAGATTCTCTCGCCATGGGGCCTTACCTCCCCTTAAATTATTGATAAATTTCTTAATGGACTGAGGGGGAGTAGAATTTATACCTGAACTTACCTTTTCGGACCCAAAACAGAAATCTTCGGGCTTGGGGTTAGTCGATGTCGAGTACGGCTTGTCGATATCGAGTACAGGGACCCCATACTTAGGCTCTTGGCAAGTCATTGGCTCAGCAGAGGAAATTGTCGATGTCGACAAATCTTGGTCGAGATCGAGCAGAAGGGTGTCGAGATCGAGGAGTGTTGGTCGATCTCGAGTTGGCTCAGGGTGGTTTCCTCCGTTGATTTCTTGGTCCTGTGGTTGCTGATGCTTTTTACCTCTAGCCATGAAATTTCCTCCTTTGCAGGGCCAAAAGAGAAATCTAAGACCTCATCTCCTATGGTGAAGGTGAGCGATCGATTCTTGACACTAATTCTGGCATCTGCAGTAGCTAAGAATGGTCTACCAAGAATAATAGGGCTAGTAGGATCTTCAACGCAGTCTATAATAAGGAAATCTGCTGGAACAAAGAATTTACCAACCTGGACGGGGACATTCTCAACTATACCTGTAGGGATGACCACTGTATTGTTTGCCATGTATAGTTTGGCATCCACACTCTCTATGTATCCTATCTTTACCTTCCGCCAGATTGATAAGGGCATGATGCTCACACTTGCTCCTAAATCACATAGAGACTCATATTTATATTGTCCAAAACCCACAGTAATAGAAAACTTACCAGGGTCAGGTCTCTTTTCAGGGAAGTGGAGTACTTTGCATTCGCCTGCGATCTCTGAGATGGATCGCTTCTTGCTCAGGATTTCCTTCAGAAATTTGGCATATCCAAGCATCTCTTGCAGGGCTTCTGTAAAAGGAATAGAAACATTCAGTTCTTGCAGCATATTAACAAATCTGTTAAACCTACTTGCAGTGGGATCTTTCTGTGTTTTGGAAGGGAAAGGAAGTTGCTTTTTCTGCTTCGGAGCCAGATCAGACGTCGGAGATGTTGCAGAGTCGTCGACCTCGTCTTGTCTTTCCTCGATCTCGACCAGTGGCTCCTCGAGATCGACTTGGGTTGTCGACTTCGAATTGTTGGGCTGCGCAGTGGAGTCCGAGTTCAGCTTCTGGTCCGTGTCGAGTAAGTGCTTGTCGAGATCGAGTACAGGGTCCTCGAGATCGAGTTGATCTTGCTCTGTCTCGATTTGCTGCTCTGCCTTGCCTTGCTGTTTCCCGACCTCTGGATCGTGTAATTGATGCCCACTTCTGAGTTTGATAGCTGCGACGTATCCGGTCTTCCCCTTAGGATTTGGTTCTGTTTGCCCAAGGAGCTGTCCGGATGGTCGTGGGATCTGTGCAGCGATTTGACCCATTTGGGTTTCTATTCCCCTTTTCCAGATGTCCAATTCTCCAAATTTTGTAGTGATGTTCTGGAACTGGTTGTTGATAGTGCCTTGATTCCGACGCATCTCCTCAAGGATCAGCTGCAGATCATCCTTCTTTTGATCCCTTTCTGGATTTCCTGGAGCTCTGTAGGGTGGGGGTTCCTAGGGGGACCTTGGTTCCACTGTGGTTGATAGAACCTTTGATCTCCCATATAGCGATTGGGACCCCCAGCCTAGGCCACCTCTTCATGTGTCTCTGCCATCCTGACTTGCTCAGTGTGTGGGCACTCAGTAGTGGTGTGCCGCTGTGATCCGCATTCGATGCAAGGCTGGTTGACAGACAGATATTTGACTTGCTTGAGGAGCTTGCGATTCTGGTCTCTGTAGAACTGCTCCTTGACATCTGGGTCAATCTCCTTTGCTGGCTCATAGAGTGGCATAGATGCTGCTGGCCTGGCATAGGAGTTCTCCTCATAGTTTGTAGTAGACCCATATTTGTTGTCATAATTGGTGAGCTTGTCTAGCACACCCCAGGCGTCGATTGGTGGCATCGTCAAATACTCATAGCGAGTGTACTGATTGATCCTGTCCTTAGTGACTTGATCAAGAGAGTTGAAGAAGATCTCCTGAATGACGTAGGGTGGCTGTCCATGAGTAGGGCAAGATCGCAGCAGTACCTTGTAGCGTTCCCATGCCTTTGCCAGCGGTTCCCCAGGCTTCTGTTTGAAGGCGGTGATTTTCTGGCGGAGGAGTGCTGTCTTGATGGGTGGGAAGAATTTATTCAGAAATTCTTGCTCTACTTGGGCCCATGTTGTGAGTGATCTTGGTTTCAGCCCTTCAAGCCACTTCAGTGCAGGCCCAGCGAGAGACCAGCGGAAAGCTTTCATCTTGATATATTCCAGAGTTGTACCTTCAGCAAGAGTACGACACATGTCAAAAAAGTTGGTAATATGCTCAAGAGGACACTCATTAAATTTGCCATAAAAAGCATTATTTTTAAGCTCTATAAGAAATTGAGTGCGAATTTAATAAGAGTTTTCAGGGATTAGAATCGCCGATTCAGGCACGACGAGAGTCGGGTGCATATAATCCTTTGCAGTGGTTGGGTATTGGGCAAGCTCAGCTTCTGCTTGTTCCCTGGCTGCTTTCTCAGTGGCGATAGCAGCATCTTTAGCGGCCAGTTCCCTTGTAAGCCTTTGTATCAGCTGTTCCTGTGTTTCTGCAGCCGCCATGGCTCTTTTTAGCTTAGCTTGGATGTGTAGAAGACGTTCTGGATCGTCTAAGCCGTCAAACTCAGGTGGTTGACCAGAACGGCGCATACACCTGTAAAGTAACTCAGAGTAGACGTGAGATTTAACTACCTAAGGCGCGAATGATAGCTTCCCCGGATACGACGCCAATTTGTTGTTAGGAGGAAATCGAGTATGCAAATTGAAATATAAATAAAAGCAGCAAACCAGATTCCGTCCCTTGCAAATAATTAAAAGACCTCCTCCTGATGTAGCAGCGGGAAGTCAAGATCGATCCACGAGGAAGTGTGTCAGCGGATCCTAGACAGCGGAGAAATCTCACAGACAGAAGTCGACAACAGGGGTCCTAGATCTCGAGTACAACAACTCGACAGAAGATCGGACAGTCGAACACAGCGCAGCAGCAAGCACAGGGGTTGGTCGATCTCGACTAAGGCTTCCTCGAGATCGAGTAAAGCTTTGTCGACGTTGTGTTGTCTGGTTGTCGATTACCTGCACACAGAAGCTACAACGACCTGGATCGAGAATCAGTAACTCGAGATCGACCAAACTTGGTCGAGATCGAGTAAAGGCAGAAAACGAAACAAAAGAAATAAAGTAAAGGCAAAGGCTTTTGGATTTCGAACTAAACTGTATGTAAAAGACTTCCAAGATTGGGGTTTGCAACAACGATAACCAAGCATGCATAAGGCAGAAATAAAACAGATAATCATGTGAATTGCATCAAAGGACTAAGCTTTCGCCTTTTCCAAAAATTAGACAACTCTTTCAAGAAACCCTAATTGTATCTACTGATTTTATGTTTACAATCCAGGTTGGTAGCATGAACCTCCATTAGATGGGTAATAAACACATAAAAGGTAGTAGATGCTCAAAACATGATAAAAGTCGGATCTTTACCTCAAATACGCATGGCTATCGTCGGGCTCGCCCCAACCCTAGAAGTGGGTGGACTACTCGCGCTTCATCGCAACCTCAGACATTGATGTATGAAAAGAAACTTGCATTAAACTAAATTCAAAGCCTTTACAATCCCGGCAATCCAACTTTCGTTGAATGCCAAAACCCTAAAACCTTCGAACTCCTAAAACTTCTCTGTGAACTACTTCTCTAGCTTCTGAATTGAATTGGAATAAGATGCCTAATGCTCAGCCCCTAAGGCTTTATTTATAGCCTTCTACTCCTTGCTATTCAAGGACAGAATATCTTTATCTATATCTAAAATTATATCTAAAAGCTTAATGATAAATAAATCAAATAAAATAATTAAATCTAAAAGAGGAATTATATCTAAAGTCTTCAAGTGTCTTCATGTGGATAGATATTGATATATCTTGGATAGAACTCGGCAATCTTCGGCCCCAAGGAATCCAAAACCGAGTAGGACAGCTCACAACGCGTTACGCGACTTCTGGAAGGTTCCTCGATCTCGAGTAAATCTCCTCGATCTCGAGTAAATCTCCTCGATCTCGAGTAGAACTGGCGTCGACTTGGCTGGCTCGGCGTCTCGGGTTGATGGTCCTCGATGTGGCTCGGACTCTGGCTCTAGGGTGTCTTCGATCTCGAGGAGTGGTCCTCGATCTCGAGTAACTTGGGCTCATCGACTTGTGTGCTCGGCAGTGTCGGGTAGATCTTCTCGACATGCTCGGACATGGGCTTGGCTTTGTCGATATCGAGTTGTGGGGTCCGGGCGCTAGGTCGGGTAGTCTCTCCCCGGCATCCTCGGACATGCTCTCCTTGACTCCGGGCATGGGCTTCGGGACTTTGTCGACATCGAGTTGGGTACTCGATCTCGAGGAAGGTGTGGAGTCGGGTTCTTTCGTCTTCAGCTTCTCAACATGGTCTTCTCGATCAGTGCATGTGCCTAGACCTGGGTTGTCGATATCGACTAAACTTGTCGACATCGAGTAGATTTGTGCCTCCGTCCTTGCTTCTTAGTTTTCTCCCGAAATGGCTCCATATTCTACAATTTTAAATGAAAACTTATGTAGATCTCCATTTCTGACAAATAAGCATATATTACATAAATTCGACATATTCCCAACCCGAAATATGCAAAATGTATAGAATATGGAACTAAACTTTGCATAAAGACATGACTACTTTAGAGACATCAGTCGTCTGGGAGAATGTTGGCATTAAGAGGACCCACTTATCTACAAGGTTTGGATTCACTATATTTGCCACGTGGAACACTATCCCACATTATATTCTCTACAGATAAACACACCAAAGATAAACTTAGTCAAAATTCTTACAAATTGATACCCACCATTGGATGGGTCTTGGGTGTTGGTGCGATAGCGAATGTAGGCCTCAATTTCTGTGAAAAAACCGCTTGAAATAAAACCCTAAAACCCATGTTTGAAAGTGTTTAAAGGTTGTGGCGTGGTGTAAAGGGAACCACTGTCTTAGAAGCGAAATCACCCCGACACATTGGTGCAGGTCGGCTACTGGCGTCGCCCTCCAAGGATACTCATCAGACTTCTCAAGCGTGCACTCGCCATCAGAGTCTTGGAACCACCCAGGACTCAGAATAATTTACATAAGAAGAGAGGAGGGGAGGAAATCGTGTGTTGAAAACTTAAGGGCTAGACGGTTTTTAAAACAAAAAGAAAGACGCTCCACTTGCTGAAATCTCGGAGAAAATCAGAAACTGTTTTTAACAAAACTGATAAGGATGGAATCAGTCAACGGAACCCTAATTCATCCTTATCGGAGGTCATTTATATGATAAAAATTAAAAACCGACGTAAAAGGTGACCAACACCACACCGCGCACGTGTCACGGACCGGCAGCGGTGGTGGTGGTGCGCGCGTGTGGGATTCCTATCCCAACTCTTAATAACCCCTTCAAAACTCTCCTTTAAAAACAACACCTTAATTACTTTTACAATCAATATGGGACAAGGAGGTCCAAAAGCCAAGTTTAAAACCCCCATTGTGAACATTACTCCCAACAGTCCCCCATTAATGTGAGAAACTAGGGGTTTTGAATCAAAAACATCATTCTGAGCTGGTTTCGTGGAGAAAGTACTTAAATGCTGGTGAACGAATCTTGAACCAACACATAGTGAAGCTGAGTGCCTTGCTTGTCATAGAAGTGAACGAATCTTGAACTTCTAGACTCACGAGTTGACCTCAACAGCACATACCTTCACCACTGCCCCGGTGGTTCCGCGATCTAACTGTCAACTGTAATGGTCATCTCATATCTTTGGTGCTAAAGAGTGCTCTAGAAAGACAACCCTAGTCTTCCATAGAAGGCGACCAACCCTTCACATTCTCGTAGGTGATTCCATCAAGTCTACCTCACATAGACCACCCTTATAGGGCTATGGTATCATTAAAAGCATAATGCTCAACCTCTAAATTTTTTGGTGAATCCATCAAGTCCTACTCAATAGAACCACCCAACTCTGGGCTATGGACTCATTAAGAGTTCGAGACTCATCCTTTCTTATACACCCGTCCTGGGAATGGGTATGGTGTATCTCCGCTCACGTGGGTTTGAGCCCCATTCTCTTAGATGATTCAAGGACCATCCTTCTATTCATCCCCTTCGTCAACGGATCTGCCAGATTTCTCTCAGACTTCACATACTCCAAGCAAATGACACCGGTAGCAATCAACTGTCTCACAGCTTCGTGTCTAATCCGTATGTGTCTCTTCTTACCATTGTAAGTATTGCTGTTAGCTACACAAATAGCAGATTCTGAGTAACAATGTAGAGAAATAGTTGGGGTCTTATGCCCCCACAAAGGTAAGTCATCCAGTAAGCTTTTCAACCACTCAGCCTCTTGACCAACTAAATCTAATGCTATGAACTTAGATTCCATAGTTGATCTAGCAATGCAAGTTTGTTTTGATGACTTCCATGATATAGCACCACCACATAAATTGAACACATAACCACTAGTGTGGAGCTAACCTCATCATTGTTAGTGACCCAGTTTGCATCACAATATCCCTCCAAAGCTTGGGGGAAACCCACATAATGTAAACCCCAATCAAAGGCGCCTTTAAGATATCTCAACAATCTATTAAGTGGAATCAAATGCTCACTACTGGGGTTATGGGTATATCTACTGAGTCTACTCACAACATAAGCAATATTAGGCGAGTGTAATTCATCAGAAACATTAGACTCCCAATTATTTTAGCATACTCATTTTGGGACACACCATTTCCAAAATTGTTCTTCAATTGCATGTTAGCATCGTAAGGAGTTCTAACTGGCACAACATCAAATTTATCAAACCTTTTCAACATTTTCTCTACATAATGAGGTTGTGATAAAATGAATCCATTTTCTTTTCTAGTTACGTTAACTCCTGGAATGACATCAGCTTCACCCGTGTCTTTCATCTCAAACTTAGATAACAAAAACTGTTTGGTTGTGTTTATAGCATTTATGTGTGATCCAAATAACAACATGTCATCCACATATAAACATATAATCACACAATCAGCACAAACCTCTTAGAATAGACACATGCATCAAATCCATTTACCTCAAATCCAAAGCTTAGGATAGTTGTGTGAAACTTCTCATACCATTGCTTTTGTCCTTGCTTGAGTCCATACAATGACTTCTTGAGTTTGCACACTTTGCTTTCCTGTCCTAGAACAATGCACCCTGGAGGCTGTTCCATATAAATTTCCTCATTTAGATCACCATTAAAAAATGCAGTTTTAACATCCATCTGATGAACAAGCATTTTATGGTAGAAGCCAAAGCAAACAATGCACGAATGGTAGCAGTTTTTGTAACAGAAGAATAAGTGTCAAAGAAGTCAATCCCATATCTTTGAGTGAATCCTCTTATAACTAGTCTTGCCTTATATCTATCCCCTGAGCCATCCATTTTAAGTTTCTTCTTAAAGATCCACTTACAACTAATGGCTCTATTTCCTTTAGGCATATCAACTAGTTTCCATGTGTGATTAGACATAATGGATTCTATCTCACTATTAATAACATCTTTCCAGAAACTAGCATCTAATGAACTTATTGCCTCATCATAGGTTTTAAGATCATCTTCTATCATATGAAGACTAATGAACGTCTCATCTAGTTCATTTAAATCATTAAGTTCAACTAGAAATGCAGTCACAAAATCAGGACCAAAACTAGTTTTCTTCTACACCTTTTACTTTTCCTAGGTTCATCATGATCAGCATGAGCATTAGGCAAAACAGTATTAGGCATAGATGAAGATGCATCATGAGATAAAGAATCAATAGCAGGTAATGCAGATTTCTTTAAAGGAAACACATGCTCAAAGAAAACAACATCACGATATTCACACAAGGTACGATCACTCAAACACATAAAACGATATGCAACACTATTTTTAGCATAACCAATCAGAATTGCATCAAAGGTCTTAGATCCAATAGTATCAACTTTGAACGAAGGTAAGCCCACCTTAGCTAGACACCCTCACACTTTCAAGAATTTCAGATTAGGCGGATGCCCTTTCCAAAATTCATAAGGTGTTTTGTCAAGCTTCTTGTGAGGTACCTTATTCAAAATATGATTGGCAGACAAGACAACTGCTTCCCCCCACATATTATTAGGCAAACCAGAACTAGAAAGCATAACATTCATCATTTCCCTTAAAGTTCTGTTTTTCCTTTCAACAATACCATTTTGTCGTGGGCAATAGGGAGCTGTAAATTCATGAATAATGCCATTTTGTTCACAAAATTCTCTCAAAGAATGAGTGACATTCACCGCCCCTATCAGATCTAAGCCTTTTAATTTTGGGATTCAATTGGTTTTCTACTTCAGCTTTATACACATAAAACATGTTTTCTGCTTCATCTTTAGACCTAAGCAAGCATACCTTAGTATATCTAGAATGGTCATCCACAAATATGCTATAGTAGCGCTTGCCACCTCTACATTCCGTGTTCTTAAAATCAGCCAAATCAGAATGGACTAACTCCAGCAATTTAGTTGTCCTTTCTAACACGGTTGTTTATGAAATTTGGCCACAACACATATTTCAGATTTGCTATGGTCATGTTTGGATAGGCTAGGAATCAAACCCATATCATGCAATTGACATACAGAGTTCGCATTCACATGTCCCAGTCTAGCATGCCATAAATCAACAGAGTCAGCAATATAAGCAGAAGTAGAAGCATTCTCATTATTCTCAATCATGGTCTCAAGCACATACAAAAAAGCAACCATACAAGCCTTTTCTACAAATTCTCCATTTTTGGTTAAAACCATTTTTCCAGCATCAGTCACTTGATTAATTCCAACTATCTCAAGCAAACCACATGAAATCAAGTTTCGGCACAGAGAAGGAACATAAGCCCTCCCTGTTTCTGCTGTTTCTCTGGCTGATTGCCAGACTTCTTGGATTTCTGGCCCTTCTTTGGTTTCATGTTTGGCTTAGAGCCTCCAGGCTTGTTTCCTTGCTTGGACCTGTCAGATTTCACAGAGAACTCAACCAGATTAGCTTTCACAGAATCATCAAATTTGGGTTTAGGTTTGTCCTTGAGGCGATTTGCCTCATCGATCTTCATGTGACCGATGAACTCTTCTAGAGTGAGGTCTTTCATCTTGTGCTTCAGATGATTGCTGTAGTCAGCCCGCGAGTCATGAAACTTTTCGATCAGGAAATTCACTTGCATGACCTCGCACATCTTCATGTCCTCGGAGAGAATGTCAGCCACCAGGTTCTCATACTCGTGCACTTGGTTTATGATTGGTTCATGATTGGTTTATCATTCGCTTCCGCTTACACCAAGAGAGAGAGAGAGAGAGAGAGAGAGAGAGAGAGAGAGAGAGAGAGAGAGAAACCCTAGAGGCGATTCGGCGACGATCCCGGTTCTTCACTCTGATGAGCTTGAATCCCAAGTTCCCGATGAGATTCAAGGAAGTCCTTGCTCGACTTAGGAAGGAAACGCTACTTCGGTGCACAACCTCAGCTCTTCATCAGCTTCTGTTCGTCTTCGTCTTCAGATGGAGTGAAGGGAGTATCTGTTCATATTTTGTGTTTCTCCTTGATTACCCGTTGCTTGAGCCACTAGATCTAGGATCGTTTCTAGTTTATCTGTCTATCTATATCCATGACTTATATTCGATCATACTTAGTGGATTCATGGGTTTGAGTCTCTCCCTCTTGAGGCTCCGCAGAGTAGGGTAACCGAACTGCATCACCAATCCTTGTTTTCTCTCTTACCTTCTTTTATTTGTGTTTATCTCTCCATTTAAATATATGTTCTAGGGTTTAGATTCGAAATCGGTTTTTTACAAAGTGGTATCAGAGCTTGAGTGTCCCATTTCTTCCTTTCTCTCGTCTCTGTAGACGCGGGAAATAGATCTGGGAGCGTGGACATTGGGCAGGCCATATAAAGTATCCACGGTCAGGCACTGTTCCTCTCCCATCCGACGTACCACACCTGTTTTCAAAACATATCTGGTTTTTCAAAACGTTTTCTCTGTGGTTCTGTGTTAGTATTCATCATCTGTAAGCTTGTTTAACACTTCAAGCTTCCATTTGAACAAACTAATTAACCCTAGTTTTTCCTTCTGTTGCAGGTACCATGGCGGATTCCTATGTCAATATCAAGCCATTTGATGGCAAAATAGACTTTGTCATGTGGCAAGTTAAGATGAAAGCCATTCTAATTAAGGAAAAATGTTGGAGAGCTGCTGCTCCAGTTTCTCCACCCTCAACCCCTTAGGGAGACCCTTCAGTACAACAACTACCCCCTCCAGCACCAGTCCCTCCTAAAGTATCAAAACAAGCACATGCCGAGATAATGCTTAGGCTCACAGATGATGTGGCCAGACAGGTAGTCGAGGTAGATGACCCCAGGGCTCTCTGGTTAGCCCTGGAGGATTTATTTCTTGTTAAATCCCTGCCAAGTCGCATCTCTCTGCTTTGTAGGCTCTCCACTTTTAAAATGGACACATCTATTACATTAAATGATAATTTGGGCAAGTTTTTAAAAATGACACAAGAGCTAGAGAGATGTGATGATAGCATTAAGGATTCTCACCAAGCCATTTTATTGTTAAACTCTTTGCCCTCACAATTTGATCATTTTAAAGATGTCATTCAGTTCTACAGAGAGCCTCTCACTAAGGAACATATAGTGGAGACTATCTCTGAGAAGAATGAGATGCTCAAAGTGTTCAAATCAAAACATGGTGCCAAGTCTGACACTTCTGAGAAATATGAGGTTTTGTTTGCTAAAACAAACAAACCTAAGAGAAATAAGTCTAAGAACAAAAAGAAAAAGGAAGATGAGATTCCTAATGCATCTTCTCCTGAGTACAGTACCAAGGTACCCAAGGATTCCAAATGCAATTGTTGTGGACACCTTGGTCACTGGATTAAGGACCGCAGGAAGAAAAAGAAGGCCGATGAAAACAAACTCAAGAATTCTATGTGTGTTTCTTTGCTTGAGTTTGATGTTGGTAATTATCCTAATGAACTTTTCATGTGTATTTCAGAAGATAGTGATCCTTTATCTTGGATTCTTGACTCTGGTTGCACTATACATGCCACACCAGTCAAAGCTTGCTTTGACACCCTTGATCAGAGTAAGAGAGGGGTGGTCAAACTTGGAGACCGCCACTCTCTTGCCATCAAGGGGGTGGGGGATGTATCACTGAAAATGTTTGATGGGAATGTTATCACCCTTAAGGATGTTAAATGGGTCTCTGATTTAAGGAGGAGTCTTATGTCTGAGTCTGTTTTTTATTGCATGAATTATGAAATCACAACTAGTAATGGCATTAAGAGAGTTTTCTAGAATGGTAAATGCATTGTCAAAACAATTAGAAAAAAGGGTTTATATCATGTCATTGCTCCTGAAAATGAATGCAATCTTCTTGCCAACTCTACATACATGACTTCCCAGTTGACAAAGCCGTGGCATCTTAGGCTAGGTCATATTGGCAATAAAGGTCTTTATTATCTGCATAAGCATGGTTTATTATCTGAAAAACCTACTGATTTGTCCTTCTGTGAGAACTGTGTCTTTGGGAAAGCTACAAAACAGGCATTCTCCAAGTCATTGTGCACTGCCTCCAAGCCCCTTGAGTATGATCATTCAGACTTATGGGGTCCTGCACAAGTGGACACAATTGGCCGGTGGGAAGAGATACTTCATTTCATTTATTGATCACTTCTCCAGGAAAGTTTGGCTCACTCTTCTGAAAACAAAAGATGAGGCCTTTCAAGCCTTCAAAACCTGGAAAACTAAAGTGGAGCTCCAAACTGGTAATAAACTTCTATGCTTCAAATCAGATAATGGCCTTCAGTTTTGCAATACTGCCTTTGATGATTTTTGCAGGGAGATGAATGGCATCAGAAGGCTGTTGTTGCAGGAGGATGGTCAAGTATGAAATATAAATAAAATATAAAGTAAACTGACTCCCTGTCTCAGCAAATAAATACAAGACTTCCTCTCGTTGTAGTAGAAGGCAGTCAGGATCGATCCACGAGGAAGCATGTCAGCGCCCGCCTTTTCAGTTTCAAACTCAGCAGATTTTGACCAGAAGAGCGCTCGATATCGACCTAAGGGCTCGATATCGACCACACTGTCGACAGAAACTGTAAAAACACAAAAACAAGTAGAAAGAGACAAAAACAGCAAACCGGTCGATTTTGACCAACACCCTCGATATCGACCAAATAATATCGACCAATAGTGACTCAATTTTGACCAATAACAAAAACTTAAAACTCGAAACTTTTGACACAAATCAATAAACTAAAATACTTCCAAGATCAGGGTTTCAACACCACAACGACAACCATGTAAAATAACACATAAAGGCATAAAAGATCATGCTTTTCATCAAATAACTCTCTTTATTAACAAATAGGAATATAGAGGCTTTCAGATAAACCCTAATTGTTACTAACCCTTTTTTACATAATTAATCCAAGTTGTATTAAGATCGCTTTCGCTTCAATAACACAAACAAGGATCACCTTCAACTTTCGCAAAAGAATCATGCTCATAGGGATAGAAGATGAAATCGCATCAAAAGAATCATGTTTAAGCAATTCAAGAAATAATCCTTAAATATGCACACATATTGTCAAATAAATCAAATATGCACAAAGTAAGCCCTTCCCCCACCCCATACTTAAACATTACAGTGTCCTCACTCTATAAAAACAGGGGTAAATAAAGAAACTCACTAGACAGGTGTGCAGAATGTCAGAAATCGAGTGCAAACGCTGTTGTAGGCCTTGGTCGATTTCGAGTAGCCTGGTCGATATCGACCTAGCTGTACTTGATTTCGACTGAATTTGCTGCTTCCTTCTTTTTTTTTCTGCAAAAAATGTTAGAAGAGAAATACCCATAATAGAAAAACTTGAAAATAAAGTCCAAAACCAAAAAACAAAAACAACAATGTCCAAAAATCCCAAAAACGAAATGTCTATTTACAAGCTCTAGATTTTATAGTCGCTAAGCCGACTTTTTCCATTAAGCTCAAGGTGGCCTCTGCAAGGCCCATGTAGCTTGGGCTTCAAATTGGGCCCCATTCTTATCCATCAGTTGTAGTCCTCCTGAATGGATCTTGTTTACCGTGAAGGGGCCCATCTTCTTCTTTTTGAACTTGTTAGGGAACCAATGATAATTTGATTTGGAGACATAGACCTTATCTCCAACTTCGTATTCCTTGGGCTCATCATTGGAAACCCAGCATAAGCGCACATACCAAGGCAAACCTCTCCCATGTATAGATAGATCTTTAATTGAAATAGAAGAAGAAAGATCCATACCTTGGCTTACCTTTGTAGAATCGAGCTCGGGGGCCTTCTGAGGTTTTGGTCGATTTCGACTAGTACCAGTCGATATCGAGCTCTGCTGCTCTGGTGGAGTTGACTCGATATCGGGGGAGGGGGGAGGGGTCGATTTCGACCAGAGGTGGTCGATATCGAGCTCTGCTGCTCGATATTGGTTGACTCGATTTCTGGTGGAGTTTACTCGATATGGGGGGGTCGATTTCGAGTTATGGTGGTCGATATCGACCTATTATGTGACTCAGTCGATTTTTCCTGGTCGATTTCGACCCTATACTTAAGACCTGGCAAAGCATCCGAAAAATAGTTAGTCCATATCGACTTACCTTGGTCTATGTCGAGTGGATTCTCTGCTTCTTCGTATAGGATGGCCATGATCTCCTCCACCCGAGCTTCCATTTCCCTCTTTTCTAGCTCTTCGGGGGTCATATTTCTTACCTTAGGCTCCCCGCAAGTAATGTACCCGGATGATATAGACTTGACCTCTTCCATGGGGCATGTATGCCTTTCAGTTTTATTAAAGGAATACTCAATTACGTCATCACTGATGTAATCAAAATTTTTCAATGGGGGTGATAAAAATAAACTTTGGAAAATAACATATAAGCGTAGATAAATAATCATATCCAAAGTAGCCATGTTTAAGCAATTCAAGAAATAATCCTTAAATATGCACACATATTGTCAAATAAATCAAATATGCACAAAGTAAGCCCTTCCCCCACCCCATACTTAAACATTACAGTGTCCTCACTCTATAAAAACAAGGGTAAAGAAAGAAACTCACTAGACAGGTGTGCAGAACGTCAGAAATCGAGTGCAAACGCTGTTGTAGGCCTTGGTCGATTTCGAGTAGCCTGGTCGATATCGACCTAGCTGTACTTGATTTCGACTGAATTTGCTGCTTCCTTCTTTTTTTTTCTGCAAAAAATGTTAGAAGAGAAATACCCACAATAGAAAAACTTGAAAATAAAGTCCAAAACCAAAAAACAAAAACAACAATGTCCAAAAATCCCAAAAACGAAATGTCTATTTACAAGCTCTAGATTTTATAGTCGCTAAGCCGACTTTTTCCATTAAGCTCAAGGTGGCCTCTGCACGGCCCATGTAGCTTGGGCTTCAAATTGGGCCCCATTCTTATCCATCAGTTGTAGTCCTCCTGAATGGATCTTGTTTACCGTGAAGGGGCCCATCTTCTTCTTTTTGAACTTGTTAGGGAACCAATGATAATTTGATTTGGAGACATAGACCCTTATCTCCAACTTCGTATTCCTTGGGCTCATCATTGGAAACCCTGCATAAGCGCACATACCAAGGCAAACCTCTCCCATGTATAGATAGATCTTTAATTGAAATAGGAGAAGAAAGATCCATACCTTGGCTTACCTTTGCAGAATCAGGCTCGGGGGCCTTCTGAGGGTCTGGTCGATTTTGACTAGTATCGGTCGATATCGAGCTATACTGCTCTGGTGGAGTTGACTCGATATGGGGGGGGGGGGGGGTCGATTTCGACCAGGGGTGGTTGATATCGAGCTCTGCTTCTCGATATTGGCTGACTCGATTTCTGGTGGAGTTGACTCGATATGGGGGGGTCTATTTCGAGTTATGGAGGTCGATATCGACCTATTATGTGACTCAGTCGATTTTTCCTGGTCGATTTCGATCCCATACTTAAGACTTGGCAAAGCATCCGAAAAATAGTTAGTCCATATCGACTTACCTTGGTCTATGTCGAGTGGATTCTTTGCTTCTTCGTTTAAGATGGCCATGATCTCCTCCACCCGAGCTTCCATTTCCCTCTTTTCTAGCTCTTCGGGGGTCATATTTCTTACCTTAGGCTCCCCGCAAGTAATGTACCCGGATGATATAGACTTGACCTCTTCCATGGGGTCTGTATGCCTTTCAGTTTTATTAAAGGAATACTCAATTACGTCATCACTGATGTAATCAAAATTTTTCAATGGGGGTGATAAAAATAAACTTTGGAAAATAACATATAAGCGTAGATAAATAATCATATCCAAAGTAGCCATGTTTAAGCAATTCAAGAAATAATCCTTAAATATGCACACATATTGTCAAATAAATCAAATATGCACAAAGTAAGCCCTTCCCCCACCCCATACTTAAACATTACAGTGTCCTCACTCTATAAAAACAAGGGTAAAGAAAGAAACTCACTAGATAGGTGTGCAGAACGTCAGAAATCGAGTGCAAACGCTGTTGTAGGCCTTGGTCGATTTCGAGTAGCCTGGTCGATATCGACCTAGCTGTACTTGATTTCGACTGAATTTGCCGCTTCCTTCTTTTTTTTTTCTGCAAAAAATGTTAGAAGAGAAATACCCACAATAGAAAAACTTGAAAATAAAGTCCAAAACCAAAAAACAAAAACAACAATCCCCAAAAATCCCAAAAACCAAATGTCTATTTACAAGCTCTAGATTTTATAGTCGCTAGGCCGACTTTCTCCATTAAGCTCATGGTGGCATCTGCAAGGCCCATGTAGCTTGGGCTTCAAATAGGACCCCATTCTTATCGATCAGTTGTAGTCCTCCTGAATGGATCTTGTTCACCGTGAAGGGGCCCATCTTCTTCTTTTTGAACTTGTTAGGGAACCAATGATAATTTGATTTGGAGACATAGACCTTATCTCCAACTTCGTATTCCTTGGGCTCATCATTGGAAACCCTGCATAAGTGCACATACCAAGGCAAACCTCTCCCATGTATAGATAGATCTTTAATTGAAATAGGAGAAGAAAGATCCATACCTTGGCTTACCTTTGCAGAATCGGGCTCGGGGGCCTTCTGAGGGTCTGGTCGATTTTGACTAGTATCGATCGATATCGAGCTCTGCTTCTCTGGTGGAGTTGACTCGATATGGAGGGGGGGGTCGATTTCGACCAGAGGTGGTCGATATCGAGCTTTGTTGCTCGATATTGGCTGACTCGATTTTTGGTGGAGTTGATTCGATATGGGGGGGGGGGGGTCGATTTCGAGTTATGGTGTTAGATATCGACCTATTATGTGAGTCAGTCGATTTTTCCTGGTCGATTTCGACCCCATACTTAAGACCTGGCAAAGCATCCGAAAAATAGTTAGTCCATATCGACTTACCTTGGTCTATGTCGAGTGGATTCTCTGCTTCTTCGTTTAGGATGGCCATGATCTCCTCCACCAAGCTTCCATTTCCCTCTTTTCTAGCTCTTCGGGGGTCATATTTCTTACCTTAGGCAGTAATGTACCCGGATGATATAGACTTGACATCTTCCATATGACCTGTATGCCTTTCAGTTTTATTAAAGGAATACTCAATTACCTCATCACTGATGTTGAAAGTGAGCACTCCCTTCCTTACGCTTATGTTGGAATCCACCGTCGCCAAGAAGGGCCTTCCTAGAATGATTTGACAAGCAGGGTCCTCTACCATATCAATAACTAATAAATCAGCAGGGACAAAGAACTTACCTACTTGCACTGGTACATTATCCACCATGCCTATTGGGATGACCACCGTGTTGTTCGCCATATAAAGTTTAGCATCCACAGGCTCTAGGACACCTATCTTAATCTTGGACCAGATTGATAAAGGCATTATACTCACACTGGCTCCCAAGTCAGATAAAGCATTAAATTTATATTGACAAAATCCAATGGTTATAGCAAACTTACCTGGATCTGGCCTCTTTTATAGAATGTCCATTTGGCTGCATTCATCTGCGATCTCAGCCATTGACCACCTTTTGCTCAGGTTCTCCTTAAGAAACTTGACATAGGATGGCATCTCATTAAGTGCTTCTGTGAAGGGTATTGTGACGTTGAGCCTTTGAAGCATCTTGATGAAACACTGGAACTTCTTCTCCGCTGGGTCCTTTGGAGATTTCGTCGGGAAAGGCAGCTTTTTCTTCGGCGGAGGTACTGATGTCGAGTGGAGAGGGTCGAAATCGAATGGATCTGCTTGGTCGATATCGACCTGTGTTTGGTCGATATCGAGTTGGTCTGCTAGCCTCGGGATTTGCTGAGGAGTTGGGTCGATTTCGACCATAGAGGGGTCGATATTGACTGGGTTGCTCGATATCGACTGGTCTACAGTGCCCTTCTCCTCCGTTCCCCCGCATACCTTACCTCTTCGTGGGTCTCTCCTTGATGTACTTGATCGACGTGTGGGCATGCAGTAGTGTTGTGCCTCACAGACCCACATTCCAAGCAAGGCTTATCCTTAGATAGAAACTTAACATGCTTGGTGAGATGGCGTACCTGATCGTTGTGGAACTGGTCCCTGATGTCTGGATCAACCTCCTTGGGTGGCACATACAACGGCATAGATGGGGCAAACCTTTCATACCTTTCGTCAGAAGCGGCCGCAGAAGTCCCATATGTGTTGTCGTAGTTGGCCAGTGTCTCAAATACCTCCCATGCTCGGCGCGGAGTGTATCCGAGATACCCATAGGCGGTGTAGTTGTTGATCCGGTCCTTAGTAGGTGCATCCAGGCAGTCGAAAATGATCTCTTGGATGACGTAGGGTGGTTGTCCATGCGTAGGACAGGATTTTAGAAGCCTTTTGTAGCGCTCCCAGACCTGTGCTAATGGTTCTCCTAGCTTTTGTCTAAAAGCCGTGATTTGTTGTCTGAGGGCAGCTGTCTTTGCAGGGGGAAAGAACTTGTTGAGGTACAGGTCCTGTAGTTCGTTCCAAGTGCGAATTGATTTTGCAGGCAATCCTTCCAACCACTGTTGTGC
Organism: Persicaria maculosa; assembly: GCA_963922045.1. Classification (NCBI taxonomy): domain Eukaryota; kingdom Viridiplantae; phylum Streptophyta; class Magnoliopsida; order Caryophyllales; family Polygonaceae; genus Persicaria; species Persicaria maculosa. Next base: position 22,176,705 of record OY998252.1, on the reverse strand, counting down.
TATTCCTGCAAGGGACCAATGAAAAGCCTTTAGTTTTAGATACTCTAAATTAGCACCATCTGCTATAGCTTCACATAAGTCTATAAAGGTGGTGACATGCTTTAAAGGACATTCATTGATTCTTCCCCTAAATTGACTCCTCCTAATTTCAGTAATAAAATAAGGACGAATTTCAAAATTAATAGCGGGAAGAACGATCGGTGATTCTGGGACATCCAGATTAGGATGCAAATACTCCTTTGCGTTGGCTAGGATATGCCCAATCTGCTCCTCAAGTTCCCTTCTTGCGTTAATCTCGCGATCTACCCTTGCCTCTCACCGTTGCTGATTCTATGCATATTCCGCCTCTCGTCGGGCGTGTTCTGCTTCTCTGGTGGTGAATGCCTCAATCTGTTGGCGGAGTTGCTAATCTAGGAAAGAAACTCTATCTATATCTAAATTTATCTATCTAAAGACTTAATGATCAAATTTGGAAATAAAACAATTATATCTAAAAGGAAATTAGGACTAGTGTGGATAAATCCTTCTTCTCTTGATAAAACAATTATATCTAAATTTTTTTGGCAATGTGGTGCTAAATGATCCTGGGAAATGGAGTATTTCCAAATTGAATTTCCACATTCCTTCTCTATAAGATTCATCACCTTTCAATAATGCTTTTATCAATGATAATGCTTTTACCTCTCTAACCTCAGCACTGCCTTCTCGCAAGTCGCAAACATGGGTGTCATGAATGGCCCCGGATACTTAGTGCTTTGGACTCCTCACCTGGTGTCCCATCTTGCCAAACTATTATCTCAGCGAGCAGGGTCGATCTACCTTTATCTCCTGAGGTGATCGGATTTTTTCTCACTCATTAAATTTTCCACATATTTGAATCTTTCCTTGCCAAACTCCAATAATGATAACAACAAAAACACCATATAATATCTCCATAATGTAACATCATTCTCAACATAGTCCCCGGATAGGAAATAAGGTAAAGAATGGCGATATTTAGATCATGTGGAGCAATAATTGAAATAAGGCATAATATGGCTTTTGTGATGCATAAGCATAGGTATGGCTATGATATAACAATATGAGCATTATATGGAAATATAAAGTCCTCCATCCTCTTATCATGCAACATGTCAAAAGCAACATCAAATTTTACCTCATTTCATGGTTTTTATGAAAATAATGCACTTCATTGTGACTTCCCTTTACTAGGCAATTTCATGCTATATCTCTAATGAATCCAATTTTGCATCGCCGAGTTCAATATAACTTCCATGACACTATTTCTTTGAACAATTCACAAGCAATGGTAGATGTCTCATAGAATTTTGAGTTTAGCCTTATGCACAAAAATTTTTTACTCAAAATTCGCCATGTAAAACCAAAAGTAAGAATAAAACATATAATAATGATAATGAGTTCTTCCCCCACCCCATACTTAAAATATGCAGTGTCCCCATTGTATAAAATAAATATAAAACAAAGGTAAAGGAAGGAACTCACCAAATAACGCGTCGAGGAAGGCAAAACAGGGCATGTCGAGGAACTGAGTTGGTCGATATCGAGTACAGTACTCGATATCGAGTAGGCTGTCAGCGTCGAGTGAAATGCTGAAGTCGAGGAGTCTGGTGACATGGTCGATATCGAGTTGGCCTTTGTCGATATCGAGTAAACTGAGTTGCTCCTCTTTGGTCGTTCTCGACTTGGCCTTCGTCGATTCCGACTGTTTTTCAGGGACTTCTTATTCCACCTTTCGCGATCCTTTTATGCTTGCCGACCCAAAAGTGTTAGATTGCACATAAAGACAAGACTTTCCACATGAAGTATTCTAAACTAAAAAACCAAAAACCAAAATAAAAACCAAAACCAAAAAGTTTTAAAGTCCCAAAATTCAAAAAGTTTTATGTACATGCTCTAGATTTTAGAGTCGCTAGGCCAACTTCTCCGTTTGTGCTCATGGACCGTCAATATGGGGCCCACTTGTGCTTGGCCCTTCTCCTGGATCATCTAGGTCCTGATTGTAGTAGGCAAGCTCAGCTGATAGGTGGTTGCTTGCATAGTCTTCCTTTTCTCCCTTCTTTTTCTTTCCAGCTCTCAGTTTCCGTAGATTTTCTCGCCACGGGGCCTTACCTCCCCTTAAATTATTTATAAATTTCTTAATGGACTGAGGAGGAGTAGAACTCATACCTGAACTTACCTTTTCGGGCCCAAAACAGAAATCTTCGGGCTTAGGGTTGGTCAATGTCGAGTAGGGCTGGTCGACATCGAGTACAGAGACCCCATACTTAGGCTCTTGGCAAGTCTGGAGCTCAGCAGGGGAAGTCGATGTCGAGGTAGCTTGGTCGACATCTACTAATGCCTTGGTCGATATCGAGGAGCTTTTGTCGATATCGAGTTGACTTCTGGTGCCTTCCTCCGTTGTTTGCCTGGTCCCGTGGTTGCTGATGCTTTTCATCTCTAGCCATGAAATTTCCTCCTTTGCAGGGCCAAAGGAGAAATCTAAGACCTCGTCGCCTATGGTGAAGGTGAGCAATCGCTGTTTGACACTAATCTTGGCATCTGCAGTAGCTAAGAATGGTCTACCAAGAATAATAGGGCTAGTAGGATCTTCAGCACAGTCTATAATAAGGAAATCTGCTTGAATAAATAATTTACCAACCAGGACGGGGACATTCTCAACCATACTTGTAGGGATGACTACTGTATTGTTTGCCATGTATAGCTTGGCATCCACAGGCTTTATACATCCTATCTTCACTTTCCGCCAGATTGATAAGGGCATGATGCTCACACTAGCTCCTAAATCACACAAGGACTCATATTTATATTGACCAAGTCCTACAGTAACAGAAAACTTACCAGGATCGGGTCTCTTTTCAGGAAAGTGGAGCATTTTGCATTCGCCGGCGATTTCTAAGAGTGATCGCTTGTTGCTTAGGATTTCCTTCAGGAATTTGATATAAGCAGGCATCTCTTACAGAGCTTCTATAAAAAGAATAGAGACATTCAGTGCTTTGGAAGGGAAAGGAAGTGTCTTTTTCTGCTTTGGAGCCAGAACAGACGTCGGAGGTGTTGCAGAGTCATAGACATCGGCCAACTTCTCCTTGACATCGACCAGGGGTTCCTCGATATCGACAAGGGTTGTCGATCTCGAGTTGCTGGGCTGTGCAGTGAAGTTCGAGCTTGGCTTCTCCTCTGTGTCGAGTAGATTCTTGTCGATATCGACCAAGGATTGGTCGACATCGAGTTGCTGCTACTCGTTGTCGAGTTGCTGCTCTGCTTTGTCTTGGTGCTTTCCGACCTCTGGCTCGTGTAATTGGTGCCCACTCATGAGTTTGATAGCTGCGACGTGTCCGGTCTTCCCCTTAGGATTTGGTTCTGTTTGCCCAGGGAGTTGCCCGGTCGGTCGTGGAATCTGTGCCGCGAATTGACCCATCTGTGTCTCTATGCTCTTCTTCCAGATATCCAGCTCTCTAAATTTTTTATTGATGTTCTGGAATTGATTGTTGATGGTGCCATGATTCCGGCGCATCTCCTCAAGGATGAGTTGTAAATCATCCCTCTTTTGGTCCCTTTCTGGATGTCCTGGAGCTCTATATGGCGGGGGGTTCCTAGGAGGACCTTGGTTCCATTGTGGTTGATAGAACCTTTGATCCCCCATATAGCGATTGGGACCCCTTGCATAAGCTACCTCTTCTTGGGTCTCTGCCATCCTGACTTGCTCTGTGTGTGGGCACTCAGTAGTGGTGTGCCGCTGTGATCCGCATTCGATACAAGACTGGTTGACAGAGAGATATTTGACTTGCTTGAGGAGCTTGCGATTCTGATCTCTATAGTACTGCTCCCTGACATCTGGGTCAATCTCTTTGGAAGGCTCGTAGAGAGGCATGGATGGAGCTGGCCTGGCATAGGAGTTCTCATCATAATTTGCAGTAGCCACATACTTGTTGTCATAGTTGGTGAGCTTGTCTAGTACACCCCATGCGTCAGCTGGTGGCATCGTCAGATACTCATATCGAGTATACTGATTGATCCTGTCCTTAGTGACTTGGTCAAGAGAATTGAAGAAGATCTCTTGAATGACGTAGGGTGGCTGTCCATGAGTAGGGCAAGATCACAGCAGTTCCTTATATCGCTCCGATGCTTTTGCCAGCGGCTCCCCAGATTTCTGTTTGAAAGCTGTGATCTTCTGGCGGAGGAGTGCTGTCTTGGCAGGAGGAAAGAATTTGTTGAGAAATTCCTGCTCTACTTGAGCCCATATCGTGAGGGATCGTGGTTTCAGCCCTTCTAGCCACTTCAATGCAGGACCAGCGAGAGACCAGCGGAAAGCCTTCATCTTGACATATTCCAGAGTAGTACCTTCAGCAAGAGTACGGCACATGTCAGTAAAATTGGTAATATGTTCAAGAGGGCATTCATTAAATCTTCCATGAAAAGCATTATTTTTAAGTTCTATAAGGAAGTGAGTGCGAATTTTAAAGTTATTTTGAGGGATTAGAATCGCTGATTCAGGCACGACGAGAGTCGGGTGCATATAAACCTCAGCAGTGGTTGGGAATTGGGCAAGCTCAGCTTCTGCTTGCCTCGCACGCTCAGCTTCATGTTCCCTGGCTGCTCTCTCAGTGGCGAGAGCAGTATCTTTGGTGGCTAGTTCCCTTCGAAGCCTCTCAATTAGCTGTTCTTGTGTATCTGCGGCCGCCATGGCTCTTTTCAGTTTAGCGTGGACGTGCAAGAGGCGTTCCGGTTCGTCTAAGCCGTCAAACTCAGGTGGTTGACCAGAACGGCGCATACACCTGCGAAGTAACTCAAATCAGACGTGAAATTTAACTACCTAAGGCGCGAATGATTGCTTCTCCGGCAATGGCGCCAATTTGTTGTAGGAGGAAATCGAGTTCAAAATACTATAAAATAAGTCAAACCAGATTATGCCCACGTAAATGATTACTAGACCTCCTCCTGATGCAGTAGTGGGAAGTCAGGATCGATCCACGAGGAAGCGTGTCAGCGGATCCTAGGCAGCGGATGAATCTCACGGCAGAAGTCAACCACAGTGCTCCTCGATCTCGACTAGGGTTAGTCGACAGAAGATCGGGCAAGTCGAACAAGCAACAACAGCTGGCGGCGGTTTTGGTCGATATCAAGCAGAGGTTACTCGATATCGAGTAAACCTTCGTCGACGTCGGGTTCCTGGATTCAGACACAGAAGCAATAGCATTCTCTTTGACCGAAGATCAGTAGTCGATATCGACTAGACTTAGTCGATATCGAGGAGGACAGAAAACTTAAAACGAAAATAAATAAAGAACAAAGCTTGCGGGGTTCGAAATAAACTATATGTGTGAAAACTTCCAAGATTGGGGTTTGCGACAACAATAACCAAGCATGCATAAGGCAAGAATAAAACAGATAATCATGTAAATCGCATCGAAGGACCAAGCTCTCGCCTTTTCCAACAATTAGACAACTCTTTCAAGAAACCCTAATTGTATCTACCGATTTTATGTTTACAATCCAAGTTGTTAGCATGGACCTCCATTAGATGGGTAATAAACATATAACAAGTAGTAGATGCTCAAGACATGACAAAAGTCGGATCTTTACCTCAAAAACGTAGGGCTATCGTCGGGCTCGCCCCAACCCTAGAAGTGGGTGGACTACTCGCGCCTCATTGCAATTGCAGACATTTATTTAAAATAAATAACTTGTAATAAACTATATTCAAAGTCTTTACAATCCCGGCCCTTCAACTTTCGTTGAATGCCAAAACCCTAAAACCTTTGAACTCCTAAACGTCTCTGTGGAACTACTTCTCTAGCTTGTGAATTGAATGAATAAAAACTCAGCCCCCTAGGCTTTATTTATAGGCTTCAATCCTTGCTAATCAAGGAAAGAAATCTCTATCTATATCTAAAGATAAAACTTTAATAAAAGAAACATTTATCTAAAAGGAAATATATCTAAAACATCTAAAATATCTTCAAGAGTGGATCATTCTTCTCTCCATGGGTAGAACTTGATAGAATTGGATAGATCTCGGACATCTCGTAACTCAACAGCCCAAGTCATGATCGGACAGGTCCAACAGCGTCGCGGCCCAGAAAGGTGTTACTCGATATCGAGTAAGTTCCTCGATATCGAGGAGAGTGGTTGTCGACATCGGCTTCTTGGCTTGGTCGAGTAGCTGCTCTTCGGACTGGTTTGGACTTGTGTTGCTGGGTTTACTCGATATCGACTAAGTTTGTCGATGTCGAGGAGTTGTGTCTTGTCGACTTGCTGGCATGTCTTTCTCAAGAAACATCTCCCCGACCTGGCTCGGACAAGTGTTGCTGGGTTTGTCTATATCGAGTAATTTACTCGATATCGAGAAAGGGCTGCTTGGCATCTCTAGGTTTTCGGCTTCTCGATCAGGTGGTCTTCCTCGACTCCGGGCATGGTCTTCAGGTCTTTTCGATATCGAGTACATTACTCGATATCGAGTAAGGTTCTGGAGTCGGGTTGGCTTGTTCCTCAGTTTCCTCGATCAGGCTTCTTCTCGATCTGGCCTTGCTCGGACATATTTTGTCGATATCGAGGAAAGGTAAGTCGATATCGAGTATGGCTCAGCTTCCGTCTTTGCTTCTTGGTTTTGTCCCGAAATAGATCCAAATTCTGTAATATTAAACCAAAACTTATGTAGATCTCCATTTCTTGCAAATAAGCACATATTACATAAATTCGACATATTCCCATCCCGAAATATGAAAAGTGTATAAAATAAGGAGCTAAAATGTGTATCTCAACATGGCTATTTTAGTGGACATCACACCCCGACCCTAGAAGTTGGGTGACTACTTGCTCTTCATCATGAATAAACACATCAAAGATTTCTGGAAAATAAATTGCATTAAATAAATTAAATAAGAAAGCTTACAACCGAACAAAGCCAACTCCGCTCTCGCAAGACTCCACCTTACTCGGCCTCCACCTTCTCTCTCTCTCTCTCTCTCTCTCTCTCTCTATGTAACTAAATGGAACTAAGATTGAATGAATAAAACTCAGCCCCTAGAGCTTTATTTATTGGCTTCATTCCAAGCTAATCTAGGAAAGAAACTCTATCTATATCTAAATTTATCTATCTAAAGACTTAATGATCAAATTTGGAAATAAAACAATTATATCTAAAGGAAATTAGGACTAGTGTGGATAAATCCTTCTTTTCTTGATAGAACTTGATAAATCTTCTCTTGAGTTGATAGAATATCTCTTGCTTCATGTGGAAGAAAGCCAGCTCAAAATTCGGACTCGGATTTAGCTCGATTTCGTGTATGTTGGTCGATATTGATGTCCATGTTTTGTGCCATGTTTTATACTTACTTTAATATCAATTTATGCATGCATTTCATACATTTGGGCTAAAATAGTACAGAATCTATGTAGTTTATGCTTATTAGCCAAATTATGGAATCTACACCAGTTTCTGTTTAATTTCACAGAGATCGAGGCAATTTACAGCAGTGCAGAGAAAGGAGGAAAAGCTCGAAGTCAACTACAGGAAGTCCGAGGTCAAGGAGCAGCGGAACCAGGATAAATCGAGCAAAGGACATGAAAATCGAGTCAACACAGCTTGGCCGATATCGAGTACCATTATCGATATCGAGTAAGTCACTCGATTTCCACCCAAAGAAGCCAGAATCGGCTAAGGAAGAACAGAGAAGTCGATATTGACTTTGCCAAGTTGATATCGAGTTGCCCATATCGAGTGAAGAATCCAGAAGTCGACCAGAGAAGCTGAAGAAGAAAGACGTTGGTCGATATCGACCATCACAAGTCGATATTGAGTTGATGCAAGTCGATATTTCTCTTGGAGGCCGAGATCGAGTTGCTGAGATGAAGCGAAGAAAAGCTAGGTCGATATCGAGTGAGGCTACTCGATATCGAGTGGACCAACAATGGCCGATTTTGAGCTTGTCCGAGTTCTTGTTAAGGTTCTATCCCGAATCCAATGGAGATATTTCCGAGAGAAGATTCCCCACACATGAAGATTTTAGATATTTATCTTTTTTATCTTTTTATCTATCCTAAGGGTTGAACAATTAATTACCCTAGGATTTATCTAGTTTTACTTATTTAGATTTATTTATTTCCAAGTAGAATTATATCTTCTAGTTAGATAGAGATATAGATAGAATTTCATTCCTTGATTAGCAAGGATTGGAAGCCTATAAATAAAGCCCATGGGGATGGTTTTTCATTCATTCAATTCTAGAGAAGAAGGAGGGTAGAGAGAGAGAGAGAGTGGAGGCCGAGAGAAGTTTGTGAAGCGAGAGCGGAATTGGCTTCGATCGGTTGTAAGCTCTATTTAGTTTATTAATGCAAGTTTCTTTTTCATCAATGATGTCTGCAATTGCGATGAAGAGTGAGTAGTCCACCTACTTCTAGGGTTGGGGTGAGCCCAACGATGGCCAAGCGTGTTTGAGGTAAAGATTCGACTTTTATTGTGTTTTGAGCATCTACTACCTTTAATATGTTTATTACCTGTTTAATAGAGATCCATGTTAACAACTTGGATTATAAACATAAAATCGGTAGATACAATTAGGTTTTCTTGAAAGAGTTGTCTAATTGTTGGAAAAGGCAAAAGCTTAATCCTTCGATGCGATTTGCATAATTATCGTTATTTATCTTGGCTTATACATGTTTGGTTATCGTTGTTGCAAACCACGATCTTGGAAGTTTTCTTTTACATAGTTTATTCCGAAATTCGCAAAGCTTTGTGCTTTATTTTATTTTTACCGTTTCTACTCGATATTGACCACTCCTTGGTCGATATCGACTTCTAACTCCCGATCCAGAAAGATCGCTGCTTGTTTGTGTTTCTGCAGAACAGGTCGATTTCGAGGAACACCAGGTCGATATCGAGTCACCCAAGCCAAAATCGACTAACTTCCTGGAGCTTCCCAACATCGACTGGATTTGGTTGATATCGACTACTGTTGGTCGATATCGAGTTGATCCCCTGAGTCGAAATCGACGTGAGAATTATCTGCTGCCTGAGATCCGCTGACACGCTTCCTCGAGGATCGATCCTGACTTCCCGCTGCTACATCAGGAGGAGGTCTTGTAATTATTTGTATGGGCATAATCCAGTTTGATTTATTTTATTATATTTCGAACTCGATTTCCTCCTACAACAAATTGGCGCCGTTGCCGGGGAAGCAATCATTCGCGCATTAGATAGTTAGATCTCACATTTCTTTTGAGTTTTCTTTTTGCAGTGTATGCGCCGTTCTGGTCAACAACCTGAGTTTGACGCCTTAGACGATCCGGAACGCCTTATACACGTCCACGCTAAATTGAAAAGAGCCATGGCGGCCGCAGAAACACAAGCCCAGCTGATAGAGAGGCTTCAAGCGGAAATAGAAGCCAAAAATACTGCTCTCGCCGCTGAGAGAGCGCATTGAGCAGGAGGTTGAACGTAGGAGGCAGGCAGAGGCTGAGCTTGCCCAATTCCCTACCACTGCTGAGGATTACATGCACCCGACTCTTGTCGTGCCTGAATCGGCTATTCTAATCCCTGAAAACAACTTTGAAATTCGCACTGCCTTCCTTATTGAAATTAAAAATAATGCTTTTTATAGAAGGTTTAATGAATGCCCTCTTGAACATATTACCAATTTTTATGATATGTGACATACTCTTGCTGAAGGTACTACTCTGGAATATGTCAAGATGAAAGCTTTTCGTTGGTCTCTTGCCGGTCCAGCATTGAAGTGGCTTGAAGGACTGACTCCACGATCCCTCACAACATGGGCTGATGTAAGGCAGGCATTTCTTAGTAAATTCTTTCCTCTTGCCAAGACAGCGCTCCTCCGCCAGAAGATTACAGCTTTCAAGCAAAAGGCTGGGGAGCCGCTAGCAAAAGCATGGGACCGATACAAGGATCTACTGCGATCCTGCCCTACACATGGGCAACCACCATATGTCATTCAGGAGATCTTCTACAATTCTCTTGATCTGGCCACTAAGGATAGGATCAACCAATATACTCAATATGAGTATCTAACGATGCCACCAGCTGACGCATGGGCTACCCTCGAAAAGCTCACCAACTTCGACAATAAGTATGGGGCTCCGACAAACTATGACGAGAATGCCTATGCCAAGCCAGCCTCATCCATGCCCCTCTATGAGCCTCCTAAAGAGATTGATCTAGATGTCAAGGAGCAGTATTATAGAGATCAGAATCGCAAGCTCCTCAATCAAATCAAGTTTCTCTCTGTCAACCAACCCTGCATTGAATGTGGCTCACAGCGGCACACCACTCCAGAGTGCCCACATACAGAGCAAGTCAGGATGGCAGAAACCCACGAGGAGGTGGCTTACACAAGGGGTCCCAATCGCTATATGGGGGACCAAAGGTTCCAACAACCACAATGGAACCAAGGTACCCCTAGGAACCCCCCGCCATACAGAGCTCCTGGACATCCAGAAAGGGATCAACGGAAGGATGATCTACAGATGATCCTCGATGAGATGCGCCGGAATCAAGCGGAAAGCAAGCAAGCCAATAGCGCCATCAATAATCAGCTCCAGAACATCAATACAAGATTTGGAGAGCTAGACATCTGGAAGGGGAACATTGAGACCCGGATGGGTCAATTCGCGGTACAAATTCCATGACCGATCGGGCAGCTCCATGGGCATACAGAACCAAATCCCAATGGGCAGCACGGACATGTCGCTGCTATAAAGCTAGGGAGCGGACGCGAACTGCACGAAACAGAGATCGGAGAAGCAAACGACGGCACTGGACAACAGGTCGATATCGACCAACACCTGGTCGATATCGACCACCCTCAGGTCGATATGGACCCGTCGGCACCAGCAACCTAGAAATCGACCAAGGAGCTCGAAATCGACCAGAACCAGATCGATATCGACCAAAATATAGTCGATATCGAGTCACCCCTAGTCGATATCAATTCTTCTGCATCGCCTCCGACAGCTGATTCCGCTCCAAAGCAGAAAAAGACGCTTCATTTCCCTTCTAAAGCGCCGAAAGATCCCACTACAGGTAGGTTTAAACGATTTGTTAAGATGCTTGAAGAACTGAATGTTTCAATTCCCTTTACAGAAGTTCTTCAAGAGATGCCTGCATATGTCAAGTTCCTCAAAGAGATCCTTAGCAACAAGCGATCAATCACAGAAATCGCCGGCGACTGCAAAAGAATGGATTTCCCTGAGAAGAGACCTGACCTTGGTAAGTTTTCTATTACTCTGGGATTTGGACAATATAGATATGGGGCATTGTGTGATCTAGGTGCAAGCGTGAGCATCATGCCCTTATCAATCTGGCAAAAGGTGAAGATAGGAGCAATAGAGCATGTGGATGCCAAGCTATACATGGCAAATAATCAAGTGGTCATCCCTACAGGTATGGTTGACAATGTCCCTGTCCAGGTTGGTAAGTTTTATATTTCCGCTGATTTTCTGGTTATAGACTATGCGGAAGATCCTACTTGCCCTATTATTCTTGGTAGACCTTTTCTAGCTACTGCAGATGCCAAGATAAGCGTCAGAAAGCGATTGCTCACCTTCACGATAGGCGATGAGATCTTAGATTTCTCTTTTGGCCCTACAAAGGAGGAAGTTCTACGGCTGGAGGTGAAGAGCATAGGCAGCCACGAGGACGAGCACACAACAACAGAGGAAAGCACCAGAAAGTAGCTCGATATCGACAAGCACAGATCGATATCGACCACCCAACTCGATATCGACCACCCCCTTTCGATATCGACCTCCTCTATTGAGCCACGAACCTGCCAGAAGCCTAAGTATGGGATCCCTGCACTCGATATCGACCCCTATTACTCGATATCGACTGACCCTCAGCCCGAAAATTTCTGTTTTGGGCCCAAAAAGGTAAGTTCAGGTACGATCCCTATATCTCCTCCGTCCATTAATAAAAAATACGGAAATTTCGCGAGGTACCCCTGGGGTATTGCAATTTTCGCGAGGTATACAACTCTTTTGCATATTTCGCGTGGTACCCCTGAGGTTTCTAATGTTTTCGCCTCGTGCCCTCCCCGTTAAATCTAACCTAACTCCACCTATCTCCGTTAGTTTTCAATTGTGAAATTAAAAAAAAAATGAAGAAGAAAGAACGGACTGAGAGAGGAGCGAAGAGAGAGACCAAATCTGGCCCAGTGAGGATGACGGTGACGGTGAGCCGGGAAGGGGAGGGCTGGTGGAGGACGGTGACGGTGTCTAGTAGAGGCGGCGGTGGGGAGGAACCGTCTGGCGGTGGCGGATGAGAAGGAATCGTAGTGGAGGAGATTGATTTTGCCGAGGAGGACGCTGGCGGCAAGGACCCCCGTTATCGTCGTTTTCCCCTCCGCTTGGCCTCCATCCATCTCTCGCTGCAAGAACAACCCCCTATCTCTCTCTCTCTCACGTGGGTCCCTTTTTTTCTCAGCATCCATGGAGTCCAATCAGTCCATGGGCAGCTTCCAGGTAACAACACCAAGCCCATTCGTCGGCCACGACATGCTAGTGTGGTACAACTGATGTCCATCCTCAGGTCTTCAAAGCTGTTTGAGTTGCCGATTTTTTGATAGCAAGATCAGCAGGGCGAAGAACTCTTGCTTCTTGATGTCATGTATCGATCCCCAAATCCAAATCCCAAACCCCTAAATCCACTTACAAAATCGCCAATCAAAACTCCAACTTCCTATAACCCTAAATCCCAGATTTCAGTTGCCTGCCTCTTCTCTATCGATTCTCAATTCTTCCTCGTTCTCCGGTGGACTCTCTGTGCTCCGTTCTCTGCCTTCGTTCCACTCCTTCATTATGTGCCTCCCTCTTCGCTCCTTGGCGGTTTCGGCCCCCAAATCCACCGATTCGACTCACAACGAATTGGCTTCGAGCGGAGGTGATGCATTGAAGGGCGGCGAGGAGGCCAGGTAAGGGGAATTTGGTGATGGCGAACTTGTTGATGATGGCGAGGAGGGATGAGCAGAGGGCGTATTTGGGGACGGGTGGTCACGGTAGGGAAGGGGAATTTGGTGGTGGCGGATCGGCGATGGAGCTGAGGGAGACAGAGAGAGAGGGAGATCCGGTGAGAAATCAATGGCGGATTTGGGGAGGGTGGTAGGGCGGATCTTCCTTTTTTTTTTCTTTTTTTAATTTCACAATTGAAAACTAACGGAGATTGGTGGAGTTAGGTTAGATTTAACGGGGGAGGGCGCGAGGCGAAAACATTTGAAACCTCAGGGGTACCACGCGGAATATGCAAAAGAGTTGTATACCTCGCGAAAATTGCAATAGCTCAGGGGTACCTCGCGAAATTTCCGTAAAAAATATGATTTTTAGAGGAGACAAGGCCCCGTGGCGAGCTAACCTGCGCAGGAATACGACTGGAAAGAAGAAGAAGGAAGCCAGAGGACTCTATGCAAACAACCACCTATCAGCTGAGCTTGCATACTACCATCAGGACCTAAATGATCCAGGAGAAGGGCCAAGCATAAGAGGGCCCCACATTGACGGTCCTTAAGCACAAGCGGAGAAGTCGGCCTAGCGACTCTAAAATCTAGAGCATGTACATAAAACTTTTGAATTTTCTTTAGGACTTTAAAACTTTTTCTTTTGGTTTTGGTTTTGAATACTTCATGTGGAAGGTCTTGTCTTTTTGCGGGAAAAAATAACAAATTCTGGAGGTCGAACAAAAACTAGAATCGAGGCAACCTAGTCGATATCGAACTACACTAGTCGATATCGACTCCTTAGGTAGATTTCCACCCAGCAGCAGAGGAAACGAACCAGTCGATTTCGACCAACCTTACTCGATATCAAGTGAGTTGGTCGATATCGACCAAAAGCCCCGATTTCGACCAAGCTGCACACTTGGAATCCAACGAATTGCGCTCGATATCAACCTACATACATCTAGTCGATATCGACTTCTGGCAATCAACAACAGCCTAATTCCAACCCTACAGCGCGCTATTCGGTGAGTTCCTTCCTTTACCCTTGTTTTTATTTTATTTATACAGTGAGGACACTGTATATTCTAAGTATGGGGTGGGGGAAGAACTTAATATTATTTATTTATGTTATATTTTTGTTTTTGGTTTCACATGGTGAATTTTGAGTGAATTTTTAATTTTTGTGCTTAATTGCAAAACTCAAAGTTTGTTCTATGAGACATCTCTCAATGCTTGTAAATTGTTCAAAGAAATAGTGTCATGGAAGCTTATATAGAACTCGACGATGCAAAATTAGATTCATTAGAGATATAGCATGAAATTGCCTAGTAAAGGGAAGTCACAATGAAGTGCATATTTTCTTGAAAACCATGAAAGGAGGTAAAATCGAAGTTGCTTTTGACATGTTGCATGATAAGAGGATAAAGGACTTTATATTTTCCATATATGCTCATAATCCTAGCCTTACCTATGCTTATCCATCACAAAAGCCATATTATGCCTTATTTTAATTATTGCTCCATATGTTCTAAATATTGCCATTCTTTACCTTATTTCCATCCGGGGATTATGTTCAGAATGATGTCACATTATGGAGATTATTATATGGTTTGTTGTGTTGTTATGTCATTATTGGAGTTTGGCAGGAATGTTTGAAATATATGGAAAATTTAATGAGTGAAAGAAAATCCGATCACCTCAGGAGATAAAGGTAGATCGACCCTGCTCGCTGAGATAATTGTTGTAGGAGGAAATCGAGTTCAAATTATAATAAAATAAATCAAACCAGATTCATGCCCACACAAATAATTACAGATTTCCTCCCGATGCAGCAGTGGGAAGTCAGGATCGATCCTCGAGGAAGCGTGTCAGCGGATCTCATGCAGCGGTAGAATCTCACCTCGATTTGGACTCAGGGGATCAACTCGATATCGACCTAGGTGAGTCGATATCGACTGTTCCAGTCGATGTTGGGCAGCTTCCAGAAAGTCAGTCGATTTCAGTTTATGTCACTCGATATCGACCTAGGGCAAGTCGATATCGACCAGTGCTCCTCGAAATTGACCAAATCTGCAAAAACACAAACAAGCAGCGATCTTTCTGGATCAAAAATTAGAAGTCGATATCGACCAAGGAGTGGTCAATATCGAGTAGAAACAGTAAAATAAAGTACAAAGCTTTGTGAATTTTGGAATAAACTTTATGTAAAAGAAAACTTCCAAGATCGGGGTTTGCAACAACGATAACCAAACATGTATAAGGCAAGATAAAAAAGAATAATCATGCAATCACATCGAAGGATTAAGCTTTCGCCTTTTCCAACAATTAGACAACTCTTTCAAGAAACCCTAATTGTATCTACCGATTTTATGTTTATAATCCAAGTTGTTAACATGGATCTCTATTAAATAGGCAATAAACACATAAAAGGTAGTAGATGCTCAAAACACAATAAAGTTCGGATCTTTACCTCAAACACGCTTGGCCATCGTTAGGCTTGCCCCGACCCTAGAAGTGGGTGGAATACTCGCTCTTCATCGCAATTGCAGACATCATTGATGGAAAAGAAACTTGCATTAATAAACTAAGCAGAGCTTACAACCGATCGAAGCCAAATTGCTTTCGCTCCTTCACTCCTTTCGGCCTCCACTCTCTCTCTCTCTACTTACTACCTTTTCTCCTTCTCTAGAATTTAATTCATAAAAACTAGCCTCATGGGCTTTATTTATAGGCTTTCAATCCTTGCTAATCAATGAAGGAAATTCTATCTATATCTATATCTAACTAGAAGATATAAGTCTACTTGGAATTAAATAAATCTAAACTAGATAAAACAAGATAAATCCTAGGGTAATTAATTGTTCAACCCTTAGGATAAATAAAAAGATAAAAAAAATATCTAAAATCTTCATGTGTTGGGAATCTTCTCTCGAAAATATCTCCATTGGATTCGGGATAGAACCTTAACAAGAACTCAGACTAGCTCGAAATCGGCCATTGTGGTCAAGTCGATATCGAGTAGCCTCACTCGATATCGACCTGGCTTTTCTTCACTCCAGCTCAGCCACTCGATTTCGGCCACCAGGAGACATATCGACTGGTCTCAACTCGATATCGACTATGTCAAGTCGATATCGACTTCTTCCTTTCTTCTTCAACTTCTCGAGTCGATTCTGGGATCTCTGCTCGATTTTTGGGTTACTCGATATCGAGTTGTTATACTCGATATCGACCTCTCTGTTCTTCCTTAGCCGATCCTGGCTCTTCTGGTGGAAAACGGGTGACTTCACTCGATATCGACTTGCAGTAGTCGATATCGACCAGTGTGTTGTCGACTCGATTTTCTCATTTCCGGCTTAATTTGTCCTGGTTCCGCTACTCCTTGACCTCGGACTTTCTGTAGTTGGCTTCGAGCTTTTCCCCCTTTTCCTGAACTGCTGTAAATAGCCTCGATTTCAGTGAAATTAAACAGAAACTGGTGTAGATTCCATAATTTGGAGAATAAACATAAACTACATAGATTCTGTACTATTCTACCCCAAATGTGTGAAATGCATGCAGAAATCGATATAAAAGTCAATATAAAACATGGCACAAAACATGGAAATCAATAATAGTTCGGCAAGATGGGACACAAGGTGAGGAGTCCAAAGCACTAAGTATCCGGGGTCATTCATGACACCCATGTTTGCGACTCGCGAGAAGGCAGTGCTGAGGTTAGACAGGTAAAAGCATAATATTTCAAAAAAAAAAGCAATGAGCAATGAGAGAAAGGTGAGAAATCAAAGGAAGAAGGAATGTGGTATGAAAATTTGGAAATTACTCCATTTCCCCGGATCATTAGCACCATATTGCCAAAAATTACCCACCTTAAGCCTTTTACCAAATCTACTCTTTATTGAGCTTAATTAAAGTCCTCTTGATTATTAATGCTTTGTCACATGAATTGTTTTTGGATAAACCTCCTTTTGCGAGTAGATGTTGCTTTTGATTGCAAATGTATGGATTTGTGACATTAGTACCTTTTCGAGGATGGTAATTGATTGCAGGGATATATAAAAATGAATCTATGATGTTGAGAATTTTGAATTCTTCCCCTGAATGACCATCCAGGTTATTGCTTGGGGACAAGCAAGCTTAAGTATGGGGTGATTTGATGTCCATGTTTTTGTGCCATGTTTTATACTTACTTTAATATCGATTTATGCATGCATTTCATACATTTTGGCTACAATAGTACATAATCTATGTAGTTTATGCTTATTAGCCAAATTATGGAATATACAAAAGTTTCTGTTTAATTTCGCAGAGATCGAGGCAATTTACAGCAGTTCAGAGAAAGGAGGAAAAGCTCGAAGTCAACTACAGTAAGTCTGAGGTCAAGGAGCAGCGGAACCAGGACAAATCGAGCAAAGGACATGAAAATCGAGTCAACACAGCTTGGTCGATATCGAGTACCATTATCGATATCGAGTAAGTCACTCGATTTCCACCCAAAGAAGCAAGAATCGGCTAAGGAAGAACAGAGAAGTCGATATTGACTTTGCCAAGTCGATATCGAGTTGCCCATATCGAGTGAAGAATCCAGAAGTAGACCCGAGAAGCTGAAGAAGAAAGACGTTGGTCGATATCGACCATCACAAGTCGATATCGAGTTGATGCCAGTCGATATGTCTCTTGGAGGCCGAGATCAAGTTGCTGAGCTGAAGCGAAGAAAAAAAAAAGTCGATATCGAGTGAGGCTACTCGATATCGAGTGGACCAACAATGGCCGATTTCGAGCTTGTCCGAGTTCTTGTTAAGGTTCTATCCCGAATCCAATGGAGATATTTCCGAGAGAAGATTCCCCACACATGAAGATTTTAGATATTTATCTTTTTTATCTTTTTATCTATCCTAAGGGTTGAACAATTAATTACCCTAGAATATATCTAGTTTTACTTATTTAGATTTATTTATTTCCAAGTAGAATTATATCTTCTAGTTAGATAGAGATATAGATAGAATTTCCTTCCTTGATAAGCTAGGATTGGAAGCCTATAAATAAAGCACATGGGGCTAGTTTTTCATTCATTCAATTCTAGAGAGGAAGGAGGGTAGAGAGAGAGAGAGAGTGGAGGCCGAGAGAAGTTTGTGAAGCGAGAGCGGAATTGGCTTCGATCGGTTGTAAGCTCCGTTTAGTTTATTAATGCAAGTTTCTTTTCCATCAATGATGTCTGCAATTGCGATGAAGAGCGAGTAGTCCACCTACTTCTAGGGTTGGGGTGAGCCCAACGATGGCCAAGCGTGTTTGAGGTAAAGATTCGACTTATATTGTGTTTTGAGCATCTACTACCTTTAATATGTTTATTACCTATTTAATAGAGATCCATGTTAACAACTTGGATTATAAACATAAAATCGGTAGATACAATTAGGTTTTCTTGAAAGAGTTGTCTAATTGTTGGAAAAGGCGAAAGCTTAATCCTTCGATGCGATTTGCATAATTATCGTTATTTATCTTGCCTTATACATGTTTGGTTATCGTTGTTGCAAACTCCGATCTTGGAAGTTTTCTTTTACATAGTTTATTCCGAAATTCGCAAAGCTTTGTTCTTTAATTTATTTTTACCATTTCTACTCGATATTGACCACCCCTTGGTCGATATCGACTTTTAATTTTCGATCTAGAAAGATCGCTGCTTGTTTGTGTTTCTGCAGAACAGGTCGATTTCGAGGAACACCAGGTCGATATCGAGTCCTTTTGGTCGATATCGAGTCATCCAAGCCGAAATCGACTAACTTCCTGGAGCTGCCCAACATCGACTGGATTTGGTCGATATCGACTATTGTTGGTAGATATCGAGTTGATCCCCTGAGTCAAAATCGACGTGAGAATTATCCGCTGCCTGAGATCCGCTGACACGCTTCCTCGAGGATCGATCCTGACTTCCCGCTGCTACATCAGGAGGAGGTCTTGTAATCATTTGTGTGGGCATTATCTGGTTTGATTTATTTTATTATATTTCGAACTCAATTTCCTCCTACAATAGATATCGACCAAATATGGTCGATATTGACCGTCTTCTCGGATTCTGTCTCTGACACTCGATCTCGGCTCCCAAGAGAAATTTTGACCAAGGTTGCACTCGATATCGACCTGTGCTTTCCTGCTCCAACTTTCTGGGTTGATTTCTGGCATTCTGGTAGAAAATCGACCTGCTCCTTCGATATCGACCAAGGTTGGTCGATATCGACATCTTGTGTCGAGTGCTTCTTTTCTCGTTCTTTGCTCGATTTGTCCTGGTTTCGCTACTCCTTGACCTTGGACTCTCTGTAGTTGTCTTCGAGCTTTTCCTCCTTTCTTTGAATTGCTGTAAAATGCCTTAGTTTCTGTGAAATTAAACAGAAACCTGTGTAGACTCCATAATTTGGCAAATAAGTGTAAACTACATGGATTATGTGCTATTCTAACCCAAATGTATGAAATGCATGCAGAAATCAATATAAAAGTAAGTGTAAAACATGGCAAATTAGGCTCACAACAAAGGCAAATCACAGTGCATGGCACCCCTCAGCAGAATGGTACTGCTGAGAGGATGAACATGACACTGTTAGAGGAGGCCAGATGCATTCTCTTCACAACAGGCATGAAGCACAGTCTTTGGGGAAAAGCTGTTGTCACTACAGCATATTTGATCAACAGATCTCCCTCCTCTGTCATTGGCTTCAAGACTCCATAAGAGTTGTGGATTGATAAGAAACCCAGTTTGCCATATTTAAAGCCCTTTGGTTGCACAGCTTATGCACATGTTTCACAAGGCAAGTTGCAACCTAGGGCACTTAAAGGTGTCATGCTTGGGTATCCAGAAGGAGTTAAGGGCTATAAAATTCTCCTCATACAACCCGGAGGATATAAAGTGATTGTCTCACGAAATGTTACCTTCAATGAATCTGAATTTCATTTTAAAAGTGTGCTAACACCTAGAAATGAGAATACAGGTATCCCTGATCAGCCTTTAAAATTTTTTGCAACTGATGACCAGTTGCTGTCACCTACTACCTCTGAGGCAGGAGATGATGATGAGTTTGACATAGGCTATGTCCCAACTCACTTCAGATCTTCTCCAGCAAGTCCTACAATCTCAAATGATGCTCCATTACAACAACCACAATAATTAGGTGGAGGAAATGATGAAGGGCATCAAAATAAAGAAAATGAAGAGAACACAACTCAGGGAGTACCTCTAAACCCTCAACCTTCTGCTTCTACTTCTGAATCTCCCAGTTCTTCTTCTAGTTCTTCAAACACACTTGTTGTACCTTCTATGTCTGAGCATAATTCATCTTTTGCTTCATCTGTGCCCATTGTTGATAACTTTGTGTTGCATGACTATCAATTTGCTAGAGATAAGAGTCCTAGAGCTAGAATTCCTAACAGAAGGTATACAGATGATATTAATATTGTTGAGTTTGCTTATGTTTCATATGAGATTGTCAAAAATAATCCCCCTGAAACTTTTGAATCTGCTATGAGATCCTCTGATTCTGTGAAATGGTTTAAAGATATGCTTGAAGAACTTGAGTCTATGAAAGCCAACAAAACTTGGATTCTTGTTCCTAAACCTGAGCATGCTAAAACTATTGACTTTAAGTGGGTTTTTAAGGTCAAAGAGGGGACAAAATCTGATGAACCACCTAAGTATAAAGCTAGACTTGTAGCAAAAGGGTTAATCAAAGAGAAGGATTGGATTACAATGATATATTTGCTCCAGTTGTTGAATACAAAACTCTGAGATTGCTTCTTGTTATTGTTATTGTCTTTGATTGGGAACTTGAACAAATGGATGTTAAGACAGCCTTTCTTCATGGTGATCTGGATGAAACCATTTTCATGAAACAACCTAAGGGATTCACTGATAAAAACAAACCAAATCATGTTTGTCTGTTGAAAAAGTCTATTTATGGTCTTAAACAGTCTCCAAGACAATGGAACATAAAATTTGACTCTTGCATGAGATCTCTTGGTTTTATTAGAAGTGAATATGATTCCTGCTTATATATCAAAGGGGTTACCACCAAATTTCCTTTGTTTATTCTGCTTTATGTGGATGATATTCTCCTTGTCTGTGCTTCCATGAGAATTATTTCCGACACTAAGAGAAATCCGATGAAACACTTTGAGATGAAGGACCTTGGCCATGCCAAGAGAATTCTAGGGGTCATGATCTTTAGAGATAGACCCAAGAAGAAACTCATGCTTTCCCATGTTGATTACATTGAAAAGGTTCTTAAGAGATTTAGCATGCTTGATTATAAGTCCTCACCTATACCCTTAGGAGGGCATCTTGTCTTGAGCAAGGCTCAATGCCCTAAAACTGAACATGAAAAGAAAGATATGGCTGATGTTCTCTATGATGTTGCTGTTGGTTCAATCATATATGTCATGCTATGCACAAGGCCTGATTTAGCTTTTGCCATTAGTGTTCTTAGTAGATATATGTCCAATCCTGGAATGCCTCACTGGAACGCAATGAAGTATTTGCTTAAATACTTGAATGACACTAATCAGCTTGGCCTTGTATACTCAGATTATGCATCTGCTGGTGATCTCCAAGGGTATGTGGATTCTGATTACGCCAGCAACAAAGACACAAGAAAATCCACTACTGCCTATTACTTTACCTGGGCAGGCAATTGCATATCTTGGAAGTCTCAACAACAATCTGTGGTGACCTTATCCTCAACAAAAGTTGAATATATGGTAGCAACTGAAGCTGCAAAGGAAGCTATCTAGTTGAAAGACATACTTGGAGAGATTTTCATAAAGAAATTTGTACCTGTGATCAACATGGATAGTCAAAGTGCTTTGTATTTGTGTAAGGACCCCATGTATCATGAGAAAACCAAGCATATAGATGTTAGGTTTCATTTCATTAGGCACAGGGTCGAAGACAAGGCACTGGACGTCAAGAAGATCAAAGGAGAGCTCAACCCAGCTGACTTTGACACGAAGATAGTTCCTTCCAGCAAGTTTTACTATTGCAGGAACTTTCTTCATATACTTGATGCTCACTAACCATGCAGGTACATATTGTGAGCCTATTTCGCCATGTTTTATACTATCTTTTATATCGATTTATGCCTGCATTTCATACATTTGGGTTAGAATAGTACAAAATCTATGTAGTTTATGCTTATTTGCCAAATTATGGAGTCTACACAAGTTTCTGTTTAATTTCGCATAAATCGAGGCACTTTACAATAATTCAGAGAAAGGAGGAAAAGCTCGAAGTCAACTACAGAAAGTCCAAGGTCAAGAAGCAGCTGAACTAGGACAAATCGAGCTGGAAACGAGGAAAGAAGCACTCGACACAAGAGGTCGATATCGACTGAACTAAGTCGATATCGAGTGAGTGAAATCGACCATAAAGCTAGAGCGGAAAAGGACAGGTCGATATCGACCACTCTGATCGATATCGAGTGAAATATGGTCGAAATTCATGTCGGAGGCCGAGATCGAGTATCAGAAGACGGAGCTGAGAAGATAGGTCAATATCGACCACATTTAGTCGTTATCGACCAACCCACAGAAGCCGAAATCGAGCAAGTCCAAGTCCGAGTGCTAAGCTGGTTTTCTTCCACATGAAGCAAGAGATATTCAATCAACTCAAGAGGAGGTTTATCAAGTTTTGTCAAGTCCAAGAGAGATCTATCCACTTTAGATATAATTTCCTTTTAGATATATTTCTTTTATTTCCAAATTTAATCTTTAAGCATTAGATAGATAGATTTAGATAGAGATACAGTTGTTCTTTCCTAATTTCCTAGGGAATGAACACTATAAATAAAGCCTTAGGGGATGAGTTTTAGGCATTCAATTCCAATTCAATTCTAGTTACAATTAGTTACATAGAGAGAGAGAGAGAGAGAGAGAGAGAGAGAGAGAGAGAGAGAGAGAGAGCTTGTGGCGAGGAGGAGCAAGAGAGTTGAGAGACGATTTGGCTTCGATTGATTGTAAGCTTTCTTTTATTTTATTAATGCAATTTAGTTCCCTTTTATTATTGATGTTTTTCTTGATGATGAAGAGCGAGAAGTCACCCAATTTCTAGGGTTGGGGTGAGCTCGACGGTAGCCATGTGAGGTGATGCGGTAAAGGTGCAATCTTTTGATGCAATTTCGTCTTCTATCCCTACGAGCATGATTCTTTTGCGAAAGTTGAAGGTGATCCTTGTTTGTGTTATTGAAGCGAAAGTGATCTTAATACAACTTGGATTAATTATGTGAAAAAGGGTTAGTAACAATTAGAGTTTATGCGAAAGCCTCTATATTCCTATTTGTTAATAACGAAAGTTATTTGATGAAAAGCATGATCTTTTATGCCTTTATGTGTTATTTTACATGGTTATCGTTGTGGTGTTGAAACCCCGATCTTGGAAGTATTTTAGTTTATTGATTTATTTCATCGGTTTTGAGTTTTAGTTTCTGGGTTAGTCGAAATCGGGTACTGTTGATCGATATTATTTGGTCGATATCGAGGGGTTTGGTCGAAATCGACCAGTTTGCAGTTTTGTGTTCTGCTTCTGTTTTTTTTTTGTGTGTTTTATAGTTTGTTGACGCAGTGGTCGATATCGACTAGACAGGTCGATATCGAGCGCTCTTCTGGTCGATTTTCTGCTGAGATCTGGAACTGAAAAGGCGGGCGCTAACACGCTTCCTCGTGGATACGATCCTGACTGCCTTCTACTACAACGGGAGGAAGTCTTGTATTTATTTGCTGAGACAGGGAGTCAATTTGCTTTTATATTTATTTATATTTCATACTTGACCATCCTCCTGCAACAACAGTACACGAGCCGAGGACGGACGAATCAAAGACTCAAACCCACATGTCCCCAATTAAATGATCGAATACCACATATGGTGGCTAGATTAGGAGGGAAAATTGTTATGCCTAATATAATCTAGATGCACATGTATTAGGGTCTATGGATACTAAAGATTAGGGCTGGGCAGAAATTGGATCGGACCGGAATCGGATCGGGACCAGACCGGAAATTACGGTCTTGGATCGGAACGGAAATATTACGGTCTGGTCCATGGTCCAAGAAAAAGAGGATTCCGGGTTCCGGTCCAAACCCGGGACCAGACCGGAAATTCCGGGTCAGACCGGAATTGGACCGGGTTCTTTAATTAAAAAAAAAAAAGTTGCGCCTCCGCTTCAAGCCTTCAACATTCTTCATAGTTCATTAACTTCATTCACGGCACGCCGCTCTCTTCCAGTCTTCCTTCCCTAACCCTCGCATCTCACGGCACGCCGCTCCCTTCAAGACTTCAGCATTCTTCATTCCAATCTTCCATTCACAACATATATTCTTCACTGGATTCATTCACGACACACCGCTCGCATCTCTCTCTGTGTAATCGCCCTTACACGCACTCTCCTGTCGTCTCTAGCAGCCTCATCCTCTCACCGGAGGCACGTCTCTTGCAGGAGTCGCAGTAGCCTCGCCCTCACCCGATGCCCTCCTCTTCAGCAGCCTCGCCCTCTCCTGACACCCTCATCGTGAGCAGCCTCGCCCTCTTATCTCTCTGTATTGAGTGTAATCTGTAGGCCTCTCTACCTCTCTTCGCCCTCTTTTTCACTTCTAGTCGATCTAGGTTGTTTTACAATTTATACCATTTTCAGTTTGTAACATTCAGATTGTTTTACAATCTGTTGTAGGTGGGATTGATTTTTCATCTAGGGTTAGAAATTTCAATTTTTAAGATTTTCAGAATCTTTAAGATGTAAATTTCAATTTGTAAGATTTATGTAAATTTCAATTTTCAGATCTAGTTTTAAAATCTAAATTTCAATTTTCAGATCAAGATTTAAGATTTAAATTTCAATTTGTAAGATTTTTCATCTAGCAATAGCATTCAAATCAATTTAACATTCAAACATGGCTGCTGTGTTTAGAATTAGGGTCGCTGTAACCCAAAAAAAAAGGAAAAAAAAAGAAACATGGTTGGGATGAATCCGGTCCAAATGGTCTTTCCGGTCCGCGGACCGGAAAACCCGGGACCATATTTCTCGGTCCCGGTCCGATCCGCGGTCCATGTTTCTGAAAATTCCGGTCCACCGGATCGGACCGGGACCGGAATATCCGGTCCGGTCTGATCCGGTCCAGACCGGATGCCCAGCCCTACTAAAGATGGTTAGGCTAGGATCCAGGTCCCAGATCTTAGGTGGCTCGAGACGTGGTCAAGTCGGAGGAACTTGACTCAAGGGCTCCATGGCGCCAAGACTTCTTCAAATGTGTTGAGGACTAAAGTCTAAGCTTAAGTCTTTGGCCCATTATTGTAGCTTGGCCCAACTCTCTGCTCACTCGGCCCACACCTTCCTGAAGACGCTCCAACGGCTCATTACTGCCCTTGCTAATTGAAACGGTGCGTTTCCATTAGTGATGGCTCGAGTATAAAGCGGATCCTTAAGAAACCCTAAGGGGTTGAGAGCTTCAGTCATTCGCTTATGCTTACATCGAGACAGAGCTAGAGAGAGAGAGAGATAGAGAGAGAAACCCTAGAGGCGATTTGGCGACGATCCCGATTCTTCACTCTGATGAGCTTGAATCCCAAGCTCCCGATGTGATTCAAGGAAGTCCTTGCTCGACTTAGGAAGGAGACGCTGCTTTGGTGCACAACCTCGGCTCTTCATCAACTTATGTTCGTCTTCGTCTTCAGATGGAGTGAAGGGAGTATCTGTTCCTATTTTGTGTTTCTCCTTGATTACCCATTGCTTGAGCCACTAGATCTAGGATCGTTTCTAGTTTATCCGTCTATCTGTATCCATGACTCGTATTCGATCATACTTAGTGGATTCATGGGTTTGAGTCTCTCCCTCTTGAGGCTCCGCAGAGTAGGGTAACCGAACTGCGTCACCAATCCTTGTGTTCTCTCTTACCTTCTCTTATCTGTGTTTAGCTCTCCATTTAAATCTGTTCTGGGGTTTATATTCGAAATCGATTTTTATAGGTATGTTGTATAATGATAATTTACCCTTTGGATAAATGGACAGAATCAAATGGGTAAAAAAATAACTCATATTTCACCCATCTTACCTCCTCGACCACCTAATGGGTGGTGGGTAAATTGGACATATATGGAAGATGAGTCGGGTGCAGTGATGGTTTACCTGTAGTGAATTGGTTGAAATGAGGACTTCATATCCAATCACTCAATCCATTGCCATCTCTAACGATGGAGGCTTCTAACTGAGGGGTTCATTATTTGCAGGAGAAGGTGATGCCTCCTCAAGAAAGGAAAAGGGATCTAGCATTTATGGTAAGTATGATTGATCGGAACATGAATGAGGGGATGAATGAGGGGTTGGTGTGGGCGGGTGCAACGGCCACTCAATTCAACAAGGGTTAAAGACTCTTTTATGGCATAGTCTTCTATGGCAGAAAGTTGAGGTGGTGTTATAGAGACTCACTTCTCATGTTTTTAGTTAAGGAAACATAATCGTTGACCTTTCAAATCTAGTTCATTTTAAGTTATAATTTATTGATCAATATTATAACTCTTACCCTCATATTTTCCATATAAAATTTATTTCTTCCGCTCATTTGATTATCTAATTTGAGTATAGGGTAACTATCCCCTAAAATGCTCAATCCATTTTCATCTTTAATTTCCTTCTCTAAACTCATTTGAAAAGTGACAATCATACAAATTTTACACATAAAATCTAATTTTTTTACCTTCAATTCCCCAGCCACTACTCTAAAGCAAGACCTAAAGTTGGCAAAGGATATATAGGGGAGTGAACTATATATTTATCCGTGTATATACCTTTATATCTTGTGCAATTTAGTCCATACGATAATTTTTTTGTTCATGGGACAATTTACTTTTGCCTTTGTTTAATATTGTATTTGAAGACTTAATTACAAATTAATAGTTTCTTATCATTCTTGGCAATGCTAGGTGGAAGTGTGGAACTCGTATCCACCACAGAAAAACTTGGTGGTAACCGGCCAAAGTGATTAACATCAAACGCCAATTCCATGGTCTTCAAATCACAACATGTATCAACGGCTTAGATTAAGTATACATAATATTTCATACTAGGAAGACAAAATATGATGATTTACCCGTGATATCTGTGGACAGTGAAGATCCCGGAAAGATCCCATTATTTGGAAGATATAGACTTATCTTTGTGGAATTTTGGTAAGAAGTCATATAATTTTATTGGGCTATGTGGTATGGTGTCGGGTCTGACTAAGATCGAGACGGTGTGTATCGAGGTGACTCTATGATCCGGAAACTTCCTAAGAAGATCGCTTTCATTGCCCACGGGGACTCCTGATGTATCGCTGGTCAGCAGTGTCATCACATGGTGGTGCTTGACTGTTTGACGTTGGGTTTTAGTCTATGTTGTTCCTAGCTTGTTAGGGTTAGTTTACTTGTTTGGCTAGATCTGTTAGTTTGCCACTGATTATGTTGCACCTTCCTATTTTACGTTGTATGTTTGACAGTTTGCCTTTTGCCGACTTTGTCGGCCACTCGATGAGTCAGACGCCCTTGATCGAATTCTTACCTTATAAAAAACAAATTTTTTATTGGTGTTTTTATTTTATGCTTTAAGAGTATATGATAAAAACTAAAATTGAAAAACATCGGTTTTCTAAAAAAAAAGAGAGTGAACCTTAATAATCTAATTTAAATTTAAAATATAGATAAAACATTTTAGTTAGGGTAATATTTTTCAAAATAGCAGTCTTATTATATAACCTTTAGGGATAGGTTAGAAAACCCGTAATTTTATAGACATTTAGATGTGAAGAGAAAAAAAGAGTTTAATAACGAAAAGTTTGAAAAATACAATTTTAAAAAATAAAATTAAAATAATTAGAATTTGATAAAATTAAGAAAAATGGTAAAGGGTGGGGTGAATTAGGAGAGGTTACAAAGAGACAGGGGTTTCGGCCTTCGGGACAGTAGATCCACTCTGTATTACATATTTACGTTTACAAAATGATAGATTACTCTTTCTATTATCAATTATTTTTAGGATGAAATTTCATCGGGCTTACATATCTTGTGCACATCTCAATTTTAAAAATGGTATCAATAAGGTTGAACAATGCAAGCGCACATAAGTATATAAGTCGGCAAACTATCTATCATATTGATATTGTCAATTGATTTTATAATTGAACGTCATTGAACTCATAAGTCCCGACTCTAATAATAGATTTCGTTTCGGGTAAATTAGTGAGAGATGAAAAATACATGTATATGTGCGCTGCAGAGCTAAACTCGATCATCACACATAAGCGAGTGATGAAATATCCATTGAAATCTCTTCGGATAAATAATCGCCACAAATGTATATTGCGGTGCCTTTGATCGGTATCAACTTGTCTAATCATGCAAGTAGCTCAACAAGATTTTTTTTCAGAAAACAACAGGAAGAACAAAAAAAAAATCTGTGGCTTAAGAGATGTGCATTTTCATACCTCACATGTGTCAACTCACATCCCTTAAATTCCTATAACCGCGGATTTTCATATATACCTCACAAAATTTATATGGCCCTCGACATTTCACTTCTTGCCCGACTTTTATTGTGTGGATACTTTCTCCCTTAAGGAAAAGTCTAAAACACATTCCCACCAAAAAAAAAATGCTACTCTATCGGTTAAAAAAAAAAATTGTAGTTTTACCGAGAAAATGTTATTAAGAAATAAAATCAAAATACATGAAATAATCTCTTTTTCTTAATAAGATTTTCTCGCTAAAACTACAATTTTTTCTCCCTAAATTTACTTTATTTGATTGTTGCTCAATTGGTATCTATTTAGGGTAATACTAGTAACTTTTTGAAGTTTTTAGGTTCACATAATTTAAATTTCTATAAGCACATCTTTTTTCCACAAAATTTATATTTATTAATGGAGTGAGTATTTTTTACACACATCAGTTCGACCATCGAGTGAACAATCATAGATGTTTGAAGTTTGAACATACATTAACCACTTATATCATTAATCCATAAATCTTTCAATAAATTAAAATTATTTTATATTTTACATAACTTGATTTCCTTATACACTCAATCAATGTTGGAAAATTGAAGATAAAAGATAGGGATGACAATTTCAGCTTCACCAGATTTGAACTCAAATCACTTGATAAGAAAAAAGTGAGTGAAAATTCGGGAAAAAAAAAGTTGGTGAAAAGTGGATGGTGAGTTGGATTGGATACTTGGATTCTGGTGATGGTTTTTTAACTCATACTCGAACCATCATATATCTACCAATTTACAATATAATATAATATTTATTTATTTTTATAGCTATTACTGATGACTAAAAAATATAAATATATTTTTTCTTTTCAAACCCTATATCTCTAATGGTACATACATTACGATCCGACTTTGCAATTCAGGTGAAATAATAATTTTAATATAATGTTCTTCAAGTCCATTTGTTTATAATGTTCAAGATGTATATTTTATTACTTATTTTAGATGTATGTTGTAAAACATAATGTTATTTAAGACTTGTCGTTTTATAACAATTTTTATTTATTTATGATAATATGTTGCCTATATGACAATTTACCTTTCAGATTAATCGAAAATGGATAGAATTAATTAAATGGGTGAAAATCACTCATATTTCACTCATCTCACTGAGACCCGAAATCGACCCAAACCTAAATGACTCGGGAAATTGAGGGTCGAGACCGGACTACCAATTGGGTCAAAATCGACCCAGTGAGTCAGCACCATGTAGATGCCACACATGAAAGTACCACAAAAACCCCACACAGAATCGTCATGTAATTGTATACGTTATGTCATTCATAAGTTAAAGAATGTACATAATTTATAATTACAGTATGTTTAGAACACTTATTTATATAAGTATGATTTTTTATGATTAAAATATTTATATAATATTATTATTATAATTATAAATTTAATAATAATAATAATAATAATAATAATAGTAGTAGTAGTATTTATAAATATGATTGACCCTGAATAAACGGTAACCTGATTGATCCGAAATTCAATCTACCCGGACTCTTGATCGATCCGAATGACAAGTCTATCTCATCCGCTCACCCGTTGAGTGATGGATAAAGTCCATCCATGTATGATGAATCAGATAAAATGAGAGCCCATCCACCCAATACCCGATCTCTTGGCATCCCTACTTATATTACTCAAATCAATAATTAAATAAGCAACTGGTTACGAATTCCACTATCTAGTAGCGGAATTCAGTGATCCACCTCCCATTCACATAATCACATGTATGTGCAGGAGATCATCCCAACCCTACTTGCATACCTCCTTTTTGTCACTTTACAAAACATAGCTTAAACTTGTTCCCTCCCTCCCATAAATACATCACCAAGAAAACCCTCTTCCTCCACTTGACATAAACAAAAAGAAGAAAACAACCTAGTATCCGTCGGAACCGAATTATTCGGCGAGGCCTAAAATGGGGTCTTGTGAGATTCCGGTGATGATAACCTCCAAAGAAGTGGTGGCGCCCTCAAACCACCACCACTACCACCACAACCAACCCCGGTTGCCGCTATCAAACCTAGACCACATCTACACCGGCAACCTCATGGTTAGCGTCTACTTTTGCTACACCAAGCCCAGCTCCGACCACCGGGCCATGGTGGGAGTGTTGAGGGAATCCTTGGCCCGCACCCTCTCCTCCTTCGCCGTCTTTGCCGGAGAAATCGTCCCCAATTCCGCCGGTGAGCCGGAATCGCTCTTGTCAGGACGCGGTGTCGACTTCTTCCATGCCTCCACGGATTTGGAGCTCGGAGATCTCGACCTCTTCCATCCCGATGTCAGTGTCCAGGGCGTCCTTGTTCCCGATATTCAACGAGGTGTTCTTGCTGTTCAGGTACACATATTCCTCTAAGTTTCTAACTTTTATTGAGTAGTTAAAACTGATGGATTAGATAGGTAAAATAATTACTCCGTATTAAATTAAATTGTTCATGATTTAGTGTAATGGATTTGATAACCAAATTAACTGGTATAAAGACATTATAACATAACCATTTTTGTTCCAAACGGCAAATGAAGATTTTTTTTTTTTTTTGATAAAGTATTAATTTGAGATCGAGACCCAATTCTTGAGATGTCAACAAGTCGACAGACGAAGACCATAACAAAATACAATAAAAAGCATAAAAGGCGTGAAGAAGACAGACAAGAAGCACACTTCAACTGAACGAATCTAGGCAAATTAAGATTTATAATGTACACACATATATGCGTTGTTTATGATATTCTTATGTTTTTCATATGTTACCCCTTCAGGTGACGGAGTTTAGATGCGGTGGGCTAGTAGTGGGAATAACGTTTGATCACAGGGTGGCCGACGCCTACTCCGGTAACATGTTCCTGCTTTCGTGGGCGGAGAATGCCGTCCACGGCAGATGTATTACCTACGCCCCCAACATCGACCGCTCGCTGCTCCGCCCCAAGAACCAACCACAACCGCCGAGCCACAGCCACGACACCGCTTCTTCCATCGAAAGTTGGTACGTGGCCAAGCCGCGCAATGAGCTGCCTTGTTTCCCCAACGGCTACCACCACCAGCCTGCGCTCGACGACCCTGACGAGCAGTTCACAAGCCGGACGTTTTACATCGAAGCGGAGAAGATCAGTGCCTTGCAAGACAAAGCATGCTCCAACAAGGGCTCCAAAGAGAGCTTCAGGTACTCTTTCAAAAATTATTACATAAACTTACCTATAAACTTGTCAATAAACTCGAAAATTCCGATCCTCAAACTCAACTGATTCGAAACCCAAAATTTTATTAAAATTTTATAAAATCTGACCCGACCTAAACTCATTTAGGCTGAAACCCAAAATAGAACTCATTCAAATGAGTCTTACACGTTACTTAACTCTCTCAGATTCGTTATTCTCACCCTTAAAAAGAAACCCAACATCTTTCTGATATCCAAGGTTGGATGGGGTGTCACAGAAACCCAAAACACACCCAACCTGAACTATACCGAAACTCGAACCTAGAATAACCGAAATTCGAAGCCTATCACAACATAATCAACATAACTTAATTTAGTTAATTAGATAAAAAAAACCAAAACCCGAATCAACATGAACCAAATCCAACACGATCTGAATAGTTTTTCAAAATAACCGAAATCCGAAACAACTGATATTGATTGACCCAATTGAGCAATGAAACCAAGTATTTGACCTTTTCTTTGGCTAATCGAATCCAAATGTTGTGGACAGAACCAAATACGAGGCATTCACGGCATACCTATGGCAAGTGCTAGCAAAATCCATCACCAAAGACGACAACACCTTCAAAATGTCGATAGCCGTTGACGGGCGGACCCGGATGTACGACCCCGACACCCAAAACGCAGCGTTGATGCCCCACTACTTCGGAAACGTCGTGTCCTTCCCCTACACGGAGGCCGCCGCGGCCAATCTCAAGGGAATGCCACTAGCCAAGGCGGCCGACCTCGTCCACCGCTGCAAGGCGGAGACGACGACCCGGGAGCACTTCTCGGGGCTCGTGGAGTGGGTGGAGAAGAGGCGGCCGATGCAGCCCGGGGCGAGGGTGTACGCGGAGGCCACCGAGGAGGGGGCGGCGGTGATGGTGTCGTCCGGGCAGAGGTTCCCCGTCTCAAAAGTCGATTTCGGGTGGGGGAAGCCGGCGTTCGGGTCGTACTACTTCCCGTGGGATGGGGAGGCGGGGTACGTCATGCCGATGCCGAGTGCCGCCGGGAATGGGGATTGGGTGGTTTATATGCACCTCCGCAAGAAGCAGATGGATGTGGTGGAGAGAGAGGCCGGCCACGTCTTTAGGCCTCTTGTCTCGTCTTATTTTGACGCAACTTCCGTCAAAATAAGATGAGACATATCTATCTTATCAAGTCCTTTACATAAGTACTTACATTACATATATGTATTCAGTGATTGTGTTGTGTAATTAATTCTACTGTATAACTTGTTAGGTTGTTGCATTGCAAAGTTGCAATCAATCCATTCATCATCGAGTGAATGAACTAATTCAAACTTCCTGGCCAGCCTTGAAGCATTTTAATTTGTAATTTCACCGAGTGAATGAAGGAATGATTATTTAAACAGCCACGAAACTAGAAAATATAATTTATACTCCCTCCGTTCAACAAAACTTTTCAACAAAACTTGTCGTTTACTATTCACGCACGCTTTTTTAGAATGATAAAAACTATATAAAATATTCATTTTTTTAAAAAATTTTTTTAACAAGTTTGTACTTATTAATAATAACTACGAAATTGTTAAAAAAAATTATTTAAAAAGTCGATATTTTATATAGTTTTTAGCTCCTAAAAAAGCGTGCATGAATAGTAAAACGTCAAGTTTTGTTGAACGGAGGGAGTATGTGTTTACGAGGGTAAATCTATATTTTTACTAACAAAATTCTTATTCTAATAAATAAATACTAAGTATATAATTTTTTATTATTAATTTTTTCTCATTATTTTGAGTAAATTACACATAACCACCCATAAATTAGGTTGGTTTTCACATAACCACCCATAAAATTATAAATTACAGAAAACCACTCATAAATTTGGTTTGTTTTCAAAAGACCGCCCATTTGTTAAATGTCCATTTGTTTCATTTGTAAAGATGAAAATGCCCCCATATTTTAGTTTTTTAAAAGTAATAATTGAGGGTTTTTTCAAGTACAACATTTGTTCGGCAAAATATGTCGTTTAATATTTACGCACGTTTTTTAAAATGATAAAAACTACATAAAATTTCCTTTTATAATAATTTTATACTAGCCTATTTCCCGTGCTATGTATGGATTTAATATAAAAATATTATTAAATTATAATAATTATTTTCAAATAATAAATTTAAGGGGTTTTTTAAATTATTTTTATAATATTCCTTCTCATATATGAGTATAAAGAAAAATAATTTTTATAAGAATTGAGCCTCCCTTTTAAAACAATTCATAACATTGTAAATCTGATACATATATATTGGTTCAGGCATTTATATATTTTTACAATGCTTAATTTCCTTACTTTTTTCAAGGTGAAATGTCAAATTAAAGTAAAATATATACAATTGCTTTACATTTAAAAAAGTTGCATACTATGAGCCTTTCTGAATATAGATTCATTATCTGACTCATTTTCACTCTTTATTAAGATTCAAATTCTTAGTAGTAGCTAGAGCCAAAAAAAGATTTAACAATAGGAAGTTTAGCAACTAGAGAAAATATGTGCTTGTAATCCTCGTCTTTCACCAAATTAAAGCTTCTAGCAACAGCTTACCTTGTATAGTTGTATCTA
This sequence comes from Persicaria maculosa, assembly GCA_963922045.1. Lineage (NCBI taxonomy): Eukaryota > Viridiplantae > Streptophyta > Magnoliopsida > Caryophyllales > Polygonaceae > Persicaria > Persicaria maculosa. The sequence goes on along the minus strand of OY998252.1, from coordinate 22,142,393 downwards.
TCTACTGATCCATTAGCCTTATACTCGACTTTTAAGAGGTTTTTAGAACCAAATTACCCTCTTATCGGGTGGAAGTGGTGCCAATTCCAGAGTGTGGTTCATTTCTAGAGCATCGGTTGCTCACCGACTAGTATTCTACCGGGCTAGTATTCTAGCACACAAGCCGAGTGAGGTTCCATTCTAAAACCAATTGACAATGAAAGGAGTAGCTCACCGACTCATATATTAGGCTTGATATGTTAAATTTTTTGATGTGGGACAATTTTGGTCACCTTCACATCTCAATACTGTGAAACTTAGGAGATGGAACATCCGTTGCTATGGACGATGGGGCGGGACTATGATTGCCGTCAATAGAATAATGTATCCCTAATTTTCTCTTCGATCTAGAGAGAAAAGAATTAGAGGGTAACGTCAAAACATAAGGTACTCACTATTTTTTAGTAGTATTTGATATCACTCATAGATGTTAATAATTAATACTCCATTTCGTTAATTAAAATATGTCGTTTTAGCCTTTAGAAAGTAAATATTGTTATGAAAAACTTGTGATTTTATGTATTTTGTCATCTACTTTACAAAATTGTCAGTATTGTTAGTTGTAGTTTTTAATAAGTGTATAGATTTTCAAAATATAACGAAGTATAGGTATATCTTATCACCTCTTAGGTTTACTCAATGTTTTCATCACACCAAGCTGAAAATATTTTCCCTGAAAAACTCTGATCCAGTTAAAAAAAAAACCGGCCCAAATCCAATTAAACTGCGGCCCAATTTCCCATAAGCCAATCACGTTTGATTGCTTGGGAGGCAGGAGGTAAAAACACCAATAACACAAGGGTAAATCCGTCAATTCAATCCCGGTCTAAACCCAACCAAGAAGGCAAGAAGGGTTCCCCGTCCTTTAAAACCCCACCGCCGCGCTCCTATTCCGAGTTCTCCCTCCCCACTCCCTCACTCAGCGAAAACCTCCCCCAATCTCCGCCCTAGCCCTAGCCACAATCTCCGCCCTCAGCTATGGCGGCGACTTCCACCTCCGACGCTCAATCCACCGCATCCGAGGGCCCCGTCCTCACCTTGATCAACAAGCGCATCCGAGCGCTGCGCAAGAAGCAAACTCGCATCCTCCAGATGGAGGAATCGCTCTCCCAGGGCAAATCCCTCAACAAGGAGCAGCAGGAGGTCCTCCGCTCCAAGCCTGGCGTTGTCGCCCTCATCGACGAGCTCGAGAAGCTCCGTTCTCCGCTCTCCGCCGCTGTTTCTGAGGAGGTCTCCCTCGCTCTCCAGAGCCACAGCCAGGCGCCGGTCAACACGGCTCCCGATGCTAGCGCTGCCGATTCCGCCTCGGAGGATGCTGATGCTGTCAGCGGCGGTGAGCTTGACTCCTCCTCCGCCGTCGATGATCTGTTGAATCTGCTCTACTTTGGGAGTCTGTTTGATGTTATGCAGCAGAGCGACTTCACTTCGGTTATGCTTACGAAGACGCACGAGAGAAGTTGCTGTTTGACCTACGATTACGTTACCGATGATGCCACTGATCTTCTTGTGGAGCGGGATTTGGATTTGATTGCGGCTTTGAAGGGGTTGCTGATATCTCGGCCTGTTTCTTCTGGCCTTTCGCACAAGAACGCTCTCCACCGGTGCATTGAGCATGCCAAGTTGTGGCTTGAGAAGTCTGACCAGCCAATCGACTCACAGTCCAACATCACCTGTATGAACTTTCATTCCAAATCTTTAATTTGACTGCTTTTTCAATCATCCTTGCTTAATGAGGAACAAATCATTCATTTGTTTGTTAAATTGTGTTGCACCAGATGCTGGTCTTAGAGAAAAGCTTAGCAAGATTATGTCCTCTGATTATTACACTACCACGCCTGAAATGAGAGGGCCAGTTGAGATGGTAGCTGCGGCGGGTGTTGCAAACTTCGGATCCTTCCAGGTTCCACTTCATGGATCTGTGGTGCCTGTTTCAATGCCTACTCAAGAGGAAAAATCCGTTGGGCAGTACCAGGAGGGGGTAAAGATCTAATCCATTTTTTTAATGCTTGGATTGGTTTAAATGATCGCTAGACATTTTACTATTTTAGTATTATTTGATTTTATATATGGAATGCTCAGATCTGATGTGCATATTTCCTTCACTCACTCTGTGGCTCTTCAACTTCGGTATTTCTGTGTTTTTATTAATAGCAGGGTTTAATATTGTACTTGCTTTAACTGTTCCTAATCTGATATAGATATAATCTGTAGTCCTTTATAGCAAAAGGTTTTATTGATCAGTTTTTATTATCTTAAGCACAGACATGTTCTGTTGAAAACTTGATTCTGCGCATAGCTGACTAACATTGTTATACATTGCTGTGCATAGCTGACTGACCTTGTCAATTTGTCATACATTAGCTCGTGATTCAGGACAGTAGAGGTGACTTTATCTTGTGCAAAATGAGAGAGCACCCTTGCTCATTTTAGGCTTGTTTCATTGTTGTGCCTTGTTGTTGGGTTACTGCTATTCTTGCCCTATTGCCTTATGCTCTGCCTATATGCAAAGGAGTACTTAATCAATTTGGGCAACCTTTTTGTGTTGATTACCTTGTCTGTCTATTAGCTGCTGAATTTTGTTGAATAAACTAATTTCTTACTTCGTCGTATTAGTTAGCTTTTTTGTCTTATTATATCAATTTTGAAGCTTGTTGGGCAGTCAAAACTAAATGCGTGCAAGCTGTGTCTTCTATCTTTGTTCTCATTATATGGACACAAGGTTTCCATGTGTTTTGAGAGTTGCTTGGAATCTATGGATGTGTAATGTTATATTTGATGGGCCAGTTTCATTGAGTTGATCTTACATGATGGTTTAGTGGACAATGTTTATGTCAGGAGCTCATTCTTGTTTTGTGCACAAGAGGGTCTAAGAATGGCCTTTCTTCGTAATTTGGTTTACTCATGGTTGAAGATTTGATCCTAACTAATTTGATGGGTACTGTAAATTCGTGAATTACTTACATTTTAGGGTTTTGTTACATGTGAGACTATTTTAGGGTACACAGTTACATTTGTGCCAGAACAATGTAATCCCAATACTTGTTGTTTACTCTTTGAATTGAATGGGGTCATTCTTTATTTATTTATGTAAGATACTGTGGAAATTTCCTTTATGTGGGAAGTTAGTGGTAGAATTGGCTTGCGGTGCCTGCTATTGGTTTTAGTTTTGATGCTAGGTGTTTCATAACAATTATTCACCAGTAGGTTGTTTAGCCATCTGTTCATATACTTAGGAATCCCGACCTTATTTGTTTGTTCGATCTTTTATCAGGCAACTATTCATATATTAAAAGACTTTTAAGATCTTATCATATACTACGTATCTTTCTGTGTTACATTTCCAAGATTAATACTTGAGATACTTGAACTAGAATGTGGTCATGGCTATTTTTTTTGTTTAATAGAATGTTGAAGGTTACTAGACATACCCAACTTTGGCTAAAATGGATCCATTTATAGAATACCTGCAGCAGTTTGATCAATACATTTTTAGGAATTGCATTATGATATTATGAGGAAGTAAGTAAATGATATGTATAACATACTGATGGCTTGCTAAAACTGGTAATTAGTTTGACTGCAATTCATATTCTTCTCTAATGTGAATGTGATGGTGATCAAAAGTTGTCAAAGAAATGAAGGTTGTCTGCCAATATGAATCGTTGTCATGCTTTCAGAACAAAGAGATCATGTATTTTGCATCTGCCTCAAAATTGTAAAGCTATCATATATGAATGATTGGTTACCTTTGTGGGTTAATAAAAGAAGATTTCAAAATCTATATAAACTCAAGAAGAGCTTGATTTTCTTGGTGTGAAAGCATCTACCCTTCTATGGGTAAAGTTCGGTGGAAAATAGCATTTTTTTAAAAATGAAGGAGAGTTCTCTGAGAAGAGATACTTATGCAAAGGTTCATGTAAAGGTGGAAGGTTTACCCTTTTTGTGGATTCAACTCCACTTCAAGGAAGGAAATGATTGTAGAAATCTGGTACTTTTTGTTACAGCTGCTTAGGAATATCTGGGCAGCTTCTGAACTTGGAAAACCTTTTTTTTAAATGGGATTTCAGTGATATTTCCAATTGATCGTTCTCAAATGCATAGCTGCTGATATGCACTACCTGACAATTGAAGTAAATGTTGATTTCTGTTCCCACTAAAATCCATCGTTCCTATAATCCTATTCCTTCTTTCACCCTTGTAGAAATGGCAGAAATCTGTTTTTTCATAGAAAGAGCGTACATATTGTGCAAAGAGAGAATTCGCCACATCTAATTGTACTTCATTTTTTTTTTCTTCACATATTATTCAACAATGTTAGTAGTAGCAAAAACCTGTTTTTTTTTTGCTACTTGCTATAGTATTCATTCACTTTTATCTGTATAGCCGTTGTTCTTTAATTAGTTGGTCATTTTCATTAGTTAAACCATTAGTTTCTATTTGATGCAAGGCTAGATGTGTTTGCTACTTGTTACGAAGGTGATATATGTTTATGACACTAGTTGTGAACTTCTGATACACTTCCTTTTGGACTAACCTTAATTGTGTTGATCCTTTTGTGGCCACCATCGAAGTTCTAGATAATGATCCATGAGGACACCTGTTCATATTTTTTTAGTAAGAAAGCAGAATTATATTGGTCACTTCACTAGTTCACTCCCATATTTTACAGACAGGATGTATCTCACGGAATAGATGGCAATTGTAACTTGTGTTGTTTTCCTTTTACATGAAACTGACTAGAGCATATCAGCTCATGAAACTGAGTAGATGACAATTGTAACTCGTCATGAATTGCAAAAATGTTAAGAGCTGAACACCTAAATTCCAATCTTAGTTGGCTAACTGTTACTACACTTTTTATTGAAGGAGGAGAACACAAATCATGAAGAATACGAAATTACGGGTGAACAACAACTTGCCCCAGTGGAGGAGATTCAGAAGGCAAGTTAGCTTAGCCTATTCCCAAATTTACTGGAGTGAAAGAGAGTTTGTCGTTTCATGGATTTCTGAGCCACTCTTGGTCTCTGACAGGTCAATCTGGAGACAGCAAATTTAACAGAGGAGGTCTCATTTGAAGTAGATGGGGAGATGGTACAAGTCGAGAATGAACAGCAGCAGCAGGATGACCTTGATTCAAAGGGACAACAGCAATACATGCCTCGTAGACCCTACCAGAACTACAGGGGATATGGAGGCCGTGGGCGTGGTAGGGGCTACCCTAATGGACGAGGGGGAAGAGGAACCGGGAGGGGTGGTGGACCGTATCAGAATGGGCGGGGCCAATACTATGAACAACAGGGTGCTGGAAACTACTATCCAAGAAACAACTACAGGGGAAGAGGCGGGAGGGGCAACAACGGGGGCGGGAACTCATACTACAACCATCCACCCGGGGTGCAAGGTACGCGTGCTGAATCAAATGTCGGGGTCGCTTCATAGGCCGTGCAAGTGCCTGGTGATTAGAACAAGGTCAATTGCTGTGCATTAAGGTACCGGTGCGTTACTCTTGTGCAGTGTGTGCACTCTTTTGAAGTTTCTCTAGTTTCTTTCTTCCCCATCTGTAGCTCTCAACCGATGGACAAATTTCCTAGAAGAAAATCTGGCAATACAGTAGAATTTGTCCAGCCGTTTAATCTAATTTTTGCTTAGATTGGTTTCTTATCAAGTTTTGTGGCCACCTGAGATGAGATTGGATTACGTGTTGTTGCACCTGGGAAGCTTAAACCATTTATCAATCTGGTTATTTTGTATTTTGTTCTTGTTAATCGTTAACTCGATTTGGATACCATGAAGATGATCAAAAAATTAAATGGGAAATTTCAACCGTTGAATCTGGATTGAGTGATAATTTCAGCGGCTGAGAACAAGGTAAAATGAAAGGAGATTTGCGTTAGATTTTGTTAGTACTATTAGTGTAGTGGAATTAATGTTTGTATACTCAAACTTGTCAAAAGACAAGATTTTGAAATTATATTCTCCTCAAGTAGTAGCCGTTGAAATATTTTTTCTATCTTGTTACATTATTACTTTTGTTTATTATACATGGCATCATATCTAATCTGGATTTGGTACTTTGGAACCTAATCACCTTTTTTTTACCCTAATGTTTTGTTTGGCTCTCTGATGAGTACATGTAATACTCCGTATTAAATTAGCGGTTTCTCTGTTTGAAAAGATTTTCTTTAATTTTGTTATTTAGCATCAGGGTTCATCCATTTTATTTTATGGAATAATTTCTAAATGAAGTTCTTAACATATTCTCTTAGGCCTGCATTAAAAGGACAATCGAATTAGCACCAAAAAAAAAAGGGACCATCGAAAGATTAATCTTGTACTCCGTATCTGTTATAAAATGGCTAAATTGATGTTATTAAGAGATAGTTTTTCTAAAATTGAAATACTTATCCTATGTTTTAGCAAATATAAGTTTAACATATATTGACTTGAACCATGTGAGAGATCGAAAATTAAAAACACCCGATTTATTTTAAGTGTTCATTAATCAGTGTAAGTTTTGTCAACGATAATATGTTGACATAATATTTTTAAATTATATAATTATTTATAAAAAAATATTAAAAATATGAAAATAAATTTGATAAATTTGAATTATAATACGAGAATTGAACTGATAACAACTATCAATAGATCAATCTATCTTATGACATATAAGTAATTTTTTTTGAACTGGTAAATATATATATGTGGGTGTAGCCAAGTTACACAAACACGGAGACCAAACAAAGGGTCTCGTGGGAAAAATACATACGGTGTATACCTCTCAAAAAGCTACCTCAAAAAAACTCCACAAAAACCTCCAGGCCCTATTCACGGCAAGATTCCCCTATACATCAGCCCTCTAAGTCTCAAACTCAAAACCAAATCAATATTTACGACGTTTAAGTAATTGATCACGTTTAATTTACTTTTTTTAAAAGAGTTTTTACAATTTTTTTATTTAGAGGAATTTTTCTCAAACTGGAAATATTTCTCCTATGTTCTAATGATATAAGTTGACATATATTGATTTTGATAAATTGAACAAAAAAAAAAAACAATTAGTTTAAGTATTCATTAATACTACATCCATATCAAAATACTTGTCTTTTTACTTTTTACACGTTTTTTAAAAAGCGAAAAAATCTATAAAATATTAATTTTTTTCATAATTTTATAGATAATTATATGAAGTATGAAATTATTTTTATAAATTAATAAAATTATTGATATTTTATATAATTTTTATCGTTCTTAAAAAACGTGCCCAAACTAAAACTGGTATTGATACGAAGGGAGTACGTCGTAACTCGTAAGGAGACAATCAATGTCGAAAGTCTAAAGTGATTCTCTTTCATAAGTTTGGTAAAAGTGGGGAGTTATACTTTTTTTTTTTTACCTCCCTTTTGGCATTCCAATCAGACCTATATTCTTTTACTTAAACAACCCAAATTATGAATTGCCCTCTCTGCGATCATGATATGAATTCACATTTTCACCAAATGTCAAATGACGCTGTCCTTAGTTGGTAGGATGGATAGACAAATTGAACAAGTAATCCGAAATACCGACAATATCATTACTGAGATCTTTTCTAATCTATCTTCGGAGCAAAAATCAATCCTAGCTTTCTTGCTTTGGGGAGCCTGGACCATGAAAAATAGAATTCTATTTTATAACAATAATGTCGACAAGATTGAAGATTAGAAAAGATTTATTAAGCAATACAGAAGAACCTGGAGAAAAGCGCAAACGGAAGATTTAGAAAACGATAAAGACAATAGTGGAAGTAACAGCTATCAAAAGAAAATGAAAAGACAGAAAATGGTAAAGTGAAAAAACCCGCCTATATGCGTCGTTAGTCTAATTTTTGATGGTGCGAAGATCGGTTCTGGTCGTGCGGCTTCTAGATTCGTACTTAGGAATTGTCATGGGGAGGTTCTGTTGTGCGGTGCTCTGGATCACGGGATGGTGTGAGTGGATCGTGCTGAGTGTTTTGGTCTTTTGAATGGCTTGCAAGAAGTTGCGACGCAGGGCTACTCCCGCCTTGTGGTCGAGGGAGATAGTTTGAAGGTAATCAATGCTTTGAAGGGGGTTTGGCGGTGTCCATGGGAGATTGAATCGGCGATCTCCGATGCTATGGTTCTCTGTCGTGCGTTTGACAACGTCTCCTTCAATTCGCTCATACCTTCCGTGAGGGGAACCGTGTGGCTGATTTGCTTGCTCATTTGGGTCTTTCCTTACGCTTTGTCGGCGTATATATTCCTGCTCAGTGTGCTGATACAGTTCAGCAGGACACCCTTGGGCGGTGGTTTAACCGCGGTTAACCACCCCTAAATGTTCCTAAATCCTACAGTAATAGAGATTTTATTTACCTTGGAAATTTATTGGTCAATAATGAGCAAGTGATACATAAATAATTGAACAATACTTTTTTTTTTTGGTAGATAAAAATATACTACCTCCATTCAGAAATAGATTCCGTTTGACTTTTTGACACGTTTTTAAGGAGCTAAAATTTGTAACTTGTTTACACGCAACGCCAAAATTTGGATTATTCCATGTCTTAATGCCAAAGTCTCAACTTTCAGCGGGATCTGATTGCCAATTTGGTCGTAGTAAATGTGGATCGTTCTACCCTCCTAATCACGAATGACATACCAACAAGTGGTTTTCTCCATTTAGCAACTTTTTGTCGTAGTCTTGACCATGTATGATTGGTAACATTATCAATCGAGTACATTGAATATCATCCTCATTTTCAAGCATGGAGTTTTTCATCCAATTTTCCAAGTGAGTTGCGATGATATGTTTAACAACTTCCCGATTCGGAATGGATCATTTCTGAAAATTATTTGATTTCTAATGTACCAAATTGTCCACCAGGTTACCGCTACTTTCTCCTCTTCAGATTTTGTAAAAGTGTTTCCAATTAATGACAAGATAGGAGAGAAATCTCTCGAATTTACAATCAAGTTGATTATAGCCTAATGGAAGATATATGAAAATTAGAAAATTGGCATTCCACAAAAAGATATGTTTCATCTTCAATGACAATATATGCCTTTTATGAGGTCAAGAGGATAAATGTCTTACTTAATTTAAAGAAAAAAAGAAATTAAATATTTCGAAATTTTGCCCGGTAACCCTAGGGTTTCACGTAATTCGCGTGGTAATTAAATAAGTGTTTCAGATATTTCGCCTGGTAACCCTGAGGTTTCGAAAAGTTTTGTCTCGTGCCGAGAAATTTACTTTGTCCAAAAATTGTAGTTTTAATGTTTGTAGAGGGTGAGTAGTGTAATATTAACAAAGTTTGTGGAGAGATTTCACAAATACTACTCTTTTCATCCTCTTTCTTCAGACGAACAACTAGAAGAGAAGATGCATGTGTGATAGCAGAGGGAGGGAGACGAAGTGTACATGCAGCATGCCGACGAGCAACTAGTGGCTCCAAGGGGCGCGACGACTGAGAGAGGAGTGGCGGCGGTGCGGGTGGTGGCTCTTTTGAACGGCGCAGCTGGTTCCAGCCTAAAGGTGATATACTTGCCTTTCAAAAATTTTGAATTTGAATATGTACATTTTTCCCGAAATATTTGAATTTGAATAAAAATATTTTAAACAGTTTTTATCTTTTAAAAAACATGTAAAAAAAATAAAAACAATCTATATTTTGAGACCGAGCGAATATAATATGATTCCATATAATATATTCAGGGGCTCCAAACTAGTTATTGAACCTTCAACCCTTGTTTTGTTGTGGAATTTTCGGCAACGCGTTGCTGATGGGTAACTGAATTTGATAAATTAGACGGGGTACATAGTTAAATTTAATTATTGATAAGGGTGTTTGGTAGTCCTAACCGATTGAAGCAAGAAAATGAATAGATTTATTAATTAAAAAGAAAAAAAATCTTAAAAGTTTATACTGCATAGTTACTGAAAAGTCAATCATAAAAATTAATTAAACTAAAATTTTATATTTATCTCAATATTATCAAATTGAGCATAGATGAGTTTTCCGTTAAAATTAAGTCCAATGTCGCATCACGATGTGCTTTGAATTGGTAAATAATGAACGGTTATGCAAGGTTCGAATCGAGGATCTTTGCAAACTACCCGCAATTCCTTTTCAGTTGAACCATTCCGCAATGGTTACATCACGATATGCTACCTCCAACTTTAAAAGGAAAAATATTAAAACTTTTTTTATGAATTGGATTTTTCAAACTAAAATATCGAAATGTGGAGGGTTGCATTGATAACATGTTAGTTTTCGGCGTGTTAGTGAATTCACATCAATTTTGCACGGGAATATATAAACGTGCATCAAATGTCAAAAAAAAAAGGTTATATTCGTATATTGCAAGAGTTGAAATACGATATATATGTTAAAGCTTTTGTACTAACGAAAACGAGAGTCACACAACGAATCTTAATTAATTAATGCTCATTTCTGCCCATTTCATTTTTTTTTCCGCCGAAAATGCTCCTAAAAATAACGTGGTCATATTTGGTAGCCTAAAATTATACAATTGCGTCCACAAAATAATTTTATAAGTAAAGTCCATAATGAATTATTCAAATTAAATTTAATTAATTGTTGCTTTTTTTTTAAAAATCTATGTTAGTTTCAATTTAACTTTTACAGGTTTTTATATCGTGGGTTAAAATTGCATGAGATCTTAATCCAGTTATAATGATCGAACCGTCATAGTAATACACACTAGCTAGTACTCTGTGATCTTTTTTCTGATTTTTTTTTTCAAAATATTCATTAAAAAATAAATAATTACACTGGAAATTATTTATAAAAATATTCATTTTTGCAGGAATGACAGAAAAACACGGTCTCAAACCTGGAAAAAAAATTAACGAATAAAACGCGGATTCAATCCGCGTTTTATGCTTTTATTTTTTTTAAAATGATTAAAGAAATAAAAAACAAAAACAAAAAAAAAGTAAAACGTGACCGTTTCCCCTCCCAGACCGGGTAGACATAGGTTTCCCCTCCGGCCGCTGCACCTCCCTCCCTCTGGCAACCTTCTCCGACGTCCACCATCGGTACCCCGCCTGCCCGGATCCCCGCCACCTTCTACGCTGACTCTGCCTCTCTCCCTCGTCGCCTCCCTTGCCCGACCTCAGATCTAGCGTCCGGAGAAGACGCTCGAAATTGAGGGGAGACAGGCCGCCAATGGAGCCGGCCTCCACCACCGACCCCTCGGCGTCGTCACCGTCCTCCCCTGCTGCCTCCCTGCCCCCCTCCCCTGCTGCCTCCCTTCCTCCTCGGAGAAGACACTTTAAATTGAGGGGAGATAGAGGCGCCAACGGAGCCAGCCTCCACCACCGATCCCCCGGCGTCGTCGGCCCCACGCCCCCGTTCTCCTCCCCTTCACCTTCCTCCTCGCGAAACCACCGGACTCGAGCAGTGAATGTTGCTTCCTCCTCTCCCCAAGCCATCGATTGCCCGAATCTCCTCCTTTCCACCAGTGACCTCCGACCTCGAAATTGGTCGATGGCTGCCCCGAATCGGGACTCCGACCTCCTCTCTCCTCCTTCCACCAGCAACCTCCTCTCTCCTCCTTCCACTAGCAATCCGCCTCGTCCCAGCCCGAAATCGGACTCCGAACTCCTCCCTCCTTCCTTTCCTTTTCCCATAACAAAAAAAAAAAAGAAAAAAGAAAAGAAAAGAAGAGACGCGGCTCCACTTTTGGCTAAAAATTAATAAATATAACTGTATAATTCATTTCGAAATAAATTACTAAAGAAACGCGGATTCAACCCGCGTTTCTTTTATTATTATTTTTCACCCATAAATCCAATTTTAGAATTTTTTTTCTTTGTTAATAAAACGCGGTCTTAGACCGCGTTTTTCTATTACGCCTGCAAAAAATGAATATTTCTGTAAATAGTTTCAAGTAATGAATAAATGTGTAATTATTTATTTTTTAATGAATATTTTGGAAAAAAATTCATTTTTTCTTTACTAAAGGTTTTAATTAAGTTTGATATCGTGAATATTGAAATTTCTTTAACCATGCGAAAAAAATATTTCACTCCCTTTGTTTTTAAGGGTCATTTACTATTTATATATATTTTTAATAATATTTTTTATATAAAATATTAAATTTTTACTTTTTTTTTTGATATAATTTCATACTTATTAAAAAAAATAATAAATATTTTATTATAATTTTACCATTCTTAAAAAGCGTATACAATTAAAGAGTATATATATGACAAAAAAGGTATTTTTAAACAAAAAAAAGTATGTATATATATGATACTTTTTTGACTTGATATCCTTTAATTAGTAGTTAATTATAATTAAGCTGAATTAATTAAGTAGGGTAGCAATTGATTGATGGAATATATTTTCACGGTTTTTCTATCCTATGCCCTAAGGGCATTGGATAAGACCCTAAATTAGAAAAGATTCTATACTAAAAAGACAAGCGATCCTAAGAATCTAATTAAAAAAATGCTAAAATAATTTTTAAAAAAAAATCCAAATTTAGGATCTTATCCTTAGAAAAATCGATATTTTAATTAGGGATTTTTATTGGAACCTAAACCTCTCTCCTCGCCTTAAAAACCTAGTATGAAAAATTAAAATAGATGCTTTACCCACGACCAACAGGCTTAATAGGTACATCAACAGAGTACCAAGCACCTGTTCCCTATGTAACCTCGGAAATGAGGATGCCACTCACCTCTTTACGGAGTGCTCCTTTGCTAAAGAATTAATAGCCCAGTTCGAACAAACAACAGGTATGTTCTTTCGCAACCTCTCCTTGCAAGGTTCCCTGTGTAACACCATTAGTCAAATCAAGCATGCAAATCAATTCTTCGAAGATCTAGTGGTTATTAGGGAAGTTATATGGGAAACTAGAAACAAGTTAATTTTTAAACACACAAGCTCGGACACTTTTGGTAACATGATTAAGCGGATTAAAAAAAATACCCAAGACTGGAGAGAAACAAATCCCAGGAGTATTAATAAAGATATCAATGAGAGGAAAAAAAGGTCTAGATCTAAATGGACTAGACCAGAAGGAGCCATCTACAAGATTAACGTAGATGGTTCTGTCAAACCCACCGACATTAGTTAGGTGGGAGGAATCATTCGTGATTCTAGGGGCCATGTAACTGAGATCTTCTACCAGGAAGTAGATCAATGTACGATTATTCAAACTGAAGCATCATCAGTTCTATTAGGGATGAAGATAGCGCGAAGATTAGGCTTGCACAAGATTGTTGTAGAAGGGACAACCAAAAGCTGATGAGAATTCTTTCAAAAGGAAAAGACGTACAACAGATGTGAGATTATGCGCCAGACAAAAGAAATCAAGATCATGGAAGCAGACTTCGAAAATGTTGAATTCAATCACATCTACGGAGATCGAAGCGAACAAAGTTGCAGATTATATAGCCACTATTAGTGATAGATCTACAATCCCTTAATTTTAATAGGGAACTTTGTACCATCATCCGTCAGGATGATCCCGGAGCGCATTTACATTCTTTGTAAATAGCTCCGACTGTTTGACTACTGTATAACAAAAAAGAAATTAGGCATTTTTATTTTTGTTAGCCCATGGTATATACAGTATTTTATTTCATTTTTATAATTAAAGAAAACGCCGTATTCAACGGTTTGATTATACGCCTTGATTTCTCCCCCTTTTCTAGATTCCATTGGTGACTATATAAAGGCCACCTATCTGCTTAGCAACTCTACATTAAACCATACAACCTACATCAAACTCCCTCTAAACCATATATATACTTTATATCCTCTTTTTTTCTTCTAGTTTATATAATTTGTTCAAGAAGATCCAATCATGGGGGTAGGAATGTCTAGAAGCCTCCCTGCACAGAGCCGGTCACCGGCGTTCTTCCCACCGCCACCACCGCGCCCCACCACAACCACCTTCTTCCCACCACCACCGCCGCCTCCGCCAACTACAACAACAACAATGACGATCAGTGCCAACCGAGTAATCGCCTTCCACTCCTCCGCCAAATGGAGGGCTTACATGGAATCCTCCAAATCCTCCAACAAATTGGTACCAAAAAATAATTAATTTCATCTTAATATTATTAATTTTCATCTTAATTTAATCACTAACTTAATTTAATATATATAATATGTAAGATTGTGGTGGACTTCACTGCAACATGGTGCGGACCCTGCAAGATGATGGAGCCAATCTTGAACGAGTTAGCATCCAAGTTCGCCGACGTCGATTTCGTCAAGATTGATGTTGATGAGTTAATGGTAAATAATACAATGTAGTGCCCTTTGAGAACCTATTTAGTATTGATATCTAGATATCGGATATTAGTCCCTTATATCTGATAGTGTTTGGTATCCCCAAATATCTGTGTTTGGTATCGTCAGATATCGATGTCACTATATCTAGATTTGGGTCTATTTGATATACTGATTTTGAGGGAAGTATCACTTGATAATAAAGATATCAACCGATATCGATATCTTGATATTTAGATATATTGATACTAAACGGCCCTGAATTTCCCCTTTTTAAGTTCGAAAACTAACTAATTTCGATGAAATGGCGATGCAGGAGGTGTCGACGCAGTACGGAGTTCAGGTACTCCCGACGATCCTACTGATGAAGAAAGGGCAGGTGGTAGATAAGGTGGTTGGAGTCAACAAGGAAGACCTCCGGAAGAAGATAGAGTTGCACAGCCTTAACCCTAATTACACCCTTAATAACGGTTATTACCAGTATAATTAAGTGCTAAGCTAATTAACTATATAGTTATCATTTGCCCATAACGGATTATGGCGGGAACCCTAATTATATGTTATGTTATATATCGATCATGTATCCAATAAAGTGGAATGGTTAACTTTGCTAGTGAATGGCAGCGTGACGTCACTGTGATGTCATATGTATAATTTGTGACGAGCTTGAATAAAACTTTCTTGTGATATGTTTTTTTTTATCTTACATTTTAGGCAAATTTTTTTTTTTTTTGTTTTTGAGGGAAAAGATTTAAGATAATAAGTAAAATGATATTCCCTCTGTTAATTAAAACTTGTCGTTTACTCTATTCATGCACGTTTTTTATAATGATAAAAACTATATAAAATATTAATATTTAAAAAAATATATAAATTCATACTTAATTGTATTACGTACGTATGAAATAATTTAAAAAAAATTATTAAAAAAATTAATATTTTATATAGTTTTTAATTAACACCTAACAAAGCGTACACGTGAATAGTAAAACGTCAAGTTTTAATTAACTGAGGGATTATAATCGAAATTGCTTCTATATATAATCGGATCGATATATAGTTGGCAACGAACGTACGTTACGATCTCCCATTATCTACATTCAACATGCAAATGGGTTTGGTTTTATGATTTTTATCCATTAAACTCTTAAATATTATATGGATGGTTAAATACGTCATATACATGCATACATGACGATTTGAATAAGTGCGGAGAATCTTGTGTGAATGAAGAAAATTTTCGAGAGGACGTGGTAGATGAGATTTTGATGTATCGATCCCTCAATGAGTTAATTAATGGAATGATTAGAGAACATAGTATCCGATCTAGATGTAGAGTGTATGAGTCCAATTGAACTAAAGAAACAACAACATACTATAAAGTATCCAATAAATTGTTTAAATTATCGATAATTAAGACGAAAAAATTTGATGATTTTTTTTAAATGTAAAACAATTAGGATAGATAAGAAGTAGTTCATCCCAGATATCTTTTGGGATGAAAATTTATGCACAAACATATGTGGTATATACAGGGTTAAGTTGATAGTGGTTATATGATCCAACAAAATCAATATATCAGCTACACTGTTAACTTTCATAAACACGTAATGAATATGGACTGTCTAAAAATGATAAATATCCATTAGGGAATCATACATGATCATTTTGCTTTCTCAAGGGCACTTCCAAACAGAGGCGGATCCAAACGTGGGCATGTGGGGGCACGTTCCCCCACCCTCATCCGACGAACCCCGTATATGTATTCTCCTCGTCGATAGCTTTGTTTTGATATATAGTACGCGCGCATTAATCCGATATCCGAGTAAAAAGTTATGCATGTTTGAAAATTGAAGGTATATTAATCACTTTAAATCTGATTTAAATAACCCACTATGCTTTTATAGTTTATTTAGATTGACATTACTATACCATAATTTATGTTGACATCTTTGAAATAAAAGATTATATTACTTATTTCGACAATTAAGTAAGAAATTATGAAAGTTTAAATGAAGAAAAATGTCACATTTTCTACTTTGCAAGATATTAGTGATGTTTTCTGAAAAAAATGATCGAGGTAGGAATTCACAAAGCTTTCGATTTGGTATATCATCTCATCGAGTTGGTTTTAGTGTATCGGTTGCAAAAATATAGTGGAAAAAGTTTTCTAAACTATGGGTATTAACCGTATTATCAAGCCATATCTGCGCAACAACATAAGAGAAGATTTTCTCTCTGATAGTTTTGTCAACTAGGTTGAAAAAAGATGTTTTCAAGCACATTGATAATGAGGTTATCATTCAACATTTTTAGGGTATGAAAACCCATAAAATGGATTTACCCCTTATTGAGTTGAACTATTTCATTATAAAACTCTAATTAGCAATGAAGAATTTTTCGTACTAGTGAACTCTTTTATTTTTATCACTATTTTGTAGTGTTGAAGACGTTATGTGTTGTACGAGTTCGTGTTATTCATTGTTGTTTATTATCGGTGTGCCCCCACCCTCTTTGGGTTCTGGCTCCGCCACTGCTTCCAAATACTCTTAAGTGTATTAATAACGCTGAGGTTATCACATTCTACTTCAATATTTTGGATATTAAGTCATAGTGTTTTGCTAATTCTGAGTACTCTTAAAGTTGTAGCATTGGCTCTGATAACCGAACATGATGGAATATATACTAATATAATGTTCTTCATCGAGACACGTTTGGCTTCATGGTCCTGAATCACAAAGCCAATAATATTGCGGAGTTTCTATTGTTCTGAAAGGATCCAACAGAGTTTAGTTTGAACCTAATCTTTTTTTGTTTTTCTCATTTGATTCCTTTTTTCTTTCTATTTACGCAACCATGTGAGCTTTTCGAGAAATTATGAGTTGGTGTTATGCTTACCTCTTCTTCATCACTCATAGCTGTGTTTCAGTACGTTCAGAGTCTATTAATGTTTAATAAGTTTTATTACATTGTTGGTTTTACTAATCTCTTTTTTTAAAACTATTTGGTTCCTAAAGTACCAATTACCAAATACTCCACCAAATGGTTGCTGTTGTACTTTTTTTTTTTGTGCTGATTGTTTGCTTAAGTGTTTTAATAATATATAGAATGTCCGTTTGGTATAAGCATGCAAGGTAAACGGAATGTACATAAATTTTGTATAGGAAAATATATCTAGATAAGAGAAGAATGTTATTTTTTATAAGAAAAATAAGATAGGAGGGGTAATGATTAGAAGAGTATGGAGGATATGGTTACCCTCTTGTTCAAAATGAGGGATTGAAAATAAAGATTTGCTAATTAAACAACACAAATTATAGATACATTAGATTAGATGTATAGGCCTTTTTTCCGATAACCGACTAAAAAATTAATTATAAACGTTTTAAAATTAAAAACGGATTAATTATTTCAAATATCTTTTAATAAATCACGATGCTTTTATATTTTACGTAATTTGATATTTTGGTACTATAATTCAACCCAAGAGCTTCAAAACAAGAAGTTATATTACTAAATTTGATAATTATATATATAAGAAATTATGCATGTTTAAGTTTGTATATCTTGTTACATGCACGTTATTGCATGCTAAGAGAACAACAAGTTACATATTGACTTTGTAGTTTTCAAATGATATATTTTTAAACGGAAAAAATGTTGTTATAGATTAAAATGCTAAAATGAGATCATTTTTTTTGTTTAAAGAGAAAAAATATATAACAAATGATACAGTATTAAAATAAAACACTAGCATTTGGAACAAAAAAAAACATTGTGTTTTTAACTAAAAATGTTATTTTAAACTAAAATATCATCGTTTAATCTAAAATATTATAGTTTTTATGCTAAACTATAGAAAAATCTATCGAAAAATGAATCAACAATTTATAAATGACAAAACTTCGGCCCCTTCAATAAAATTCCGACTCCGTCCCTGATTAGATTTAACCCCCCGTTTGTTTTTTGGTTGAGAAAGGTAATGATTACCCTTATGAATATAGTCCATATTTAAGTTAAGATTCATTGATCATTATTCTAATCATTCTCCTTCCTCTCCCATTTTTCATACAAATTTGTTATCCTTCTATTCCCTAATTTGAAGAAGGGTAACTAATACCTCTAGGATGAGCTAATAATCCCTCCCATTCTCTCCTCCAAGCTCATAAAAAATTATGATCATATACATTTTATGTGTAAAATTTAATACCTTACCTTTTCATTCCCTTGTTATTTAAACAAACGAGCCCTTGTAGTAACAGTACAGACAGTACATATAAAATAGGTTGAAGAAGGCGATACGTAGCTACGTAAGGCAGGGTTATCCGATCCTCACTCCTCAGCAAAGGAATTTTGAATGGGGCTGGTATGGTAGGCCAACCATTTCGCATCTTTTCACTTTTATTAAAGTAATTTTACCCATCTTATCTGTTATACTGTATGACATAATATGATCGCTGTTGTTTCGATCCCCTCCTTCAATTGGTAAATAATGGTCGATCATTTAGGGTTCGAACCGATCGAGGATATTTAGATATTACCCGCAACTTCCTTTCCGGTTGAGCCATCCGGAATTGTTAAACTGTTTCGATCCCCTCCAATAGTAGAATAAATCACCGGTTGTTTTCTCCTTTCCAGTGGGTCGAGCCGGTCGGCGCAAGCCGGTTTATCTGGTGCGTGGCTCTTGCCGGCTGGGTCACGTGCCCGGGGTTTGCCACCAAGGGTGGGTTCCTCGTCATAAAAAAAAAAATCACCGGTTGTTTAGATTTTTCAATTCTGGCATTTATGTCCTATATTCCAAGGTCATATGATAAGAACATTAAATGAGAAAGGTTCCCTACCAAATATAGAAGCAATCCTAAGGAAAATAATATTACGAAAAGCTAAAATAATTTAAATTTGAAAAATCTTTCTCGATTAAGATGGTTATCCTATACGTATCCTTAGAGCATAGAATAGAAAATCGTTCATTTTTTTTAATTGTAAATAATTATTATAATTCACTTCGCTCCGAGTAGGTCTAGTACTAAGAAAAAGTGTGTCATTAAAAGTGAGAAAGTTTTTTTTAATCATCTATATCTATATAATACTTTAAATGAGAAGCATTTTTTATGAGGTGTCACTCTCTTCTTAAAAGTAAGGTATCTATCTATATAATACTTTAAATGAGAAATATTTTTTTATGAGGTATCACTCTCTTCTTAAAAGTAGGGTATCTATATCTATATATCTATATAATACTTTAAATGAGAAGCATTTTTTATGAGGTGTCACTCTCTTCTTAAAAGTAGGGTATCTATATCTATATATCTATCTATATCTATATCTATATCTATCTATATATCTATATCTACCCCTTATACTTATTATTTTAGAAGCAGCCTCTTTGTAAAAGAATGAGCCACGTGTCCCCTTTGAGCAAAATTAAAAACAAAAACTTTCAAACTTCTCTCCCCACGTTCTTCCTGCAAGAACTGCTCCCATCTCCCATCTCTCATCTCCTCCTCGCACCGACGATACTTCCTCTCTTCCCAAACAAAAAATTTCAACCCCCCACCTGATGGTTTATAATTATTCTTCCTCTTTAACTCATTGAGTATTTTGGATTTTTGGGGCTTGAATTAGTGTTGATAGGAGGAAATCGAGTATGCAAATAAAATATAAATAAATCACAGCAAACCAGATTCCGTCCCTTGCAAATAATTACAAGACCTCCTCCTGATGTAGCAGCGGGAAGTCAGGATCGATCCACGAGGAAGCGTGTCAGCGGATCCTAGGCAGCGGTGGAATCTCACGGTCAGAAGTCGACAACAGGGTCCTCGATCTCGACTAGGGTAGTCGACAGAAGATCGGACAGTCGAACACAGCAGCAGCAACTCGGCACAGGCTACTCGATATCGACGAGGGGCTACTCGATATCGAGTACAATCCTTGTCGACTTCGGGTTGGCTTGTCGATTTCCTGCACAAATAAGCTACGGCGACTCTGGGTCGAGAATCAGTAGTTGAGATCGACCAGGCTTGGTCGAGATCAACGAGGGCAAAAACTAAAACGAAGAAAAATAAATGCAAAGGCTTTGGGATTTCGACTAAACTTTAATGTAAAAGACTTCCAAGATTGGGGTTTGCAACAACGATAACCAAACATGCATAAGGCAGAGATAAACAGATAATCATGTGAATTGCATCAAAGGACAAGCTTTCGCCTTTTCCAACAATTAGACAACTCTTTCAAGAAACCCTAATTGTCTCTACTAATTTTATGTTTATAATCCAAGTGGTTAACATGGATCTCCATTAGATGGGCAATAAACACATAAACAAGTAGGAGATGCTCAAAACATGATAAAAGTTAGATCTTTACCTCAATTATGCAGGGCTATCGTCGGGCTCGCCCCAACCCTAGAAGTGGGTGGACTACTCGCGCTTCATCGCAAACTCAGACATCATTGATTGAAAGAAAACAATTTGCATTAAACTAAATTCAAAGCCTTTACAATCCCGGCAATCCAACTCTCGTTGAACGCCAAAACCCTAAAACCTCTGAATTCCTAAACTTCTCTGTGGAACTACTTGTCTCTGACTGAAATTGAATGAATAAAAACCAGCCCCTAGGGCTTTATTTATAGGCTTCTAATCCTCGCTATCCAAGGATAGAAGATTTATATCTAAAACTATATTTAAAAGCTTAATGATAAATAAAAGACATAACATAATTAAATCCAAAATAGGAAAATATATCTAAAGTCTTCCATGGATAGATCTTCTTCTCTTCATGATGGATCTTGATAGTTTCGGATAGAATCGGCAATCTTCGAGCCCAAGCAAGCCTAAGTCGAGTAGAATTGGTCAAACCGAGTAACGCTGTTCTGGAGGTCTACTCGATCTCGACCAGGGTCTTGTCAATCTCGAGTAGAAATCTTGGTCGACTGGCTCGGCTTGTCGTCTCGGCTAGCTGGTGCTCGACAGACTCGAACATGGATCCTGATGCTCGTCGATCTCGAGTAACCCTAGTCGATGTCGAGTAGAGAGGTTCTGTCGACTAGGTCTTCTCGGGTAGGTGTGCTCGACAAGCTCGGATCTGGGCTCCGGGCTAACTCTTGTCGAGATCGAGTAGAGATGTGCTCGGCTTCTTGTCCTCGGCTTCTCGATCAGCTCTTCTCCTTGTCGACTCCGGGTGTGGCACTAGGCTTCGTCGATCTCGACCAGGTTTTGTCGAGATCGAGTTGGGTTCCGGAGCTTGGTTGATCTGGCTCTCGACGTTGCTCCTGGTCGACAAGGCTGTGCTCGGACGTACTTGTCGAGATCGAGTAAGGGCTACTCGAGATCGAGTAGCTTGGGTTCTTAGCTTGATTCGACTGGTTCCGCTGCTGCTTTGACCTTGGACTTCTGTAGTGGATTTCTGAGCTTTTCCGACCTTCCTTAGAATTGCTGTAAAACGCCTCGAATTCTGCGATTTAAACAGAAACTGGTGTAGATTCCATAATTTTGACAAATAAACATAAATTACACAGCTTCTGTATTATCTTAACCCAAATGTAAAACATGGCGAATTAGGCTCACATCAATTAGGTTTTGGATTGTTGGGGCTTGATTGTTTCAATTTCTGGTGCGTGAGTACTGAAGGCAAGGGGTTCGGTACTTCAGCGTCACTTTCCAATTCAACAAGCACATTTTCAAACCCTAAATCAGCGAGGGAGACAACAGCGATCGGCGACGCGATTACGGAGGGTACGAGGCGCCGGCCGGCGGTGGCACACGACTACACGAGGACTGAAGAGCGGTGTGAGTTGGGAGAAGTCGACGAGCTCTCACTTCTCAAATCGCGAATCGCAGTGGAAGGTTCATGTTCACTCCTCAGAAGAAAGCCCCTTGGACTCCGATTCCTCCTTCACCGGAGCGGAGGACCGACGCTTCTAAGGGGAATGTTTTGGTTGCTGGGCGGCTAAGCAGTGCTGCAAAGGGGAAGGCCGTCGCTTTTGCAGATGGCTTAGTGCCACCACCTCCGCCCTTGAGTTTCTTGGACGGAAACTGTGGCGGTACGGGGTACGACTGTGGCAATATGGAGGATTGGAGGAGGTTTAAAGAAGCGGGGCTGCTAGACGCTGCGGCCCTCGAGAGGAGGGACCATGATGCTTTCAGCAAGAAGCGCAAGGGTGATGAACGCCGCGTCGGTCTTGCTCGATCTCGCACCATCGACAAGGTAATCTCTAGCTCCTTCATTGTTTTGATTGTTGATCTTCATTTGATTTGTTCGAAATTTTAGTTTGTCTGAGTCTCGATTTCTTGATATACAGCTATGTTTAGTCTAAATTCCGCCATTGATTTTTTGCAGTTGCCATAGATTGCCATAGATTGGCACTCCGCTTGCAAATCAATGTTTAAGAGGCTATATAAAATTGACTCAAGAGAGTTGAGATATCTGATATTCATGATTTTTCATTATTTGATTGTTTGATTGACTGCATTCTTTAAGTATGTTAAGTGTTTGATTTCAAATTACCTGATTGCATAATAATGCAATTAATATGCAGAGAATAGGCCTTGTGTGTTTGACTTAACCTTTGACTTCATATGGCTGCACATGGGATTCTTTAGTAATTTTTTTTTGGTCTATTAGATAGTCCAATTTTTTTTTCTCTTCCAAGTAGAATAGGCCTTGTGTGTTGGTTTTACAGATTGAGTACAATGACATTAATTTTGAATCTATGATTGATGACATTAATTTACAACTCATGACACTTGCCTGAAGAATTTATGTTCTTGGGCCGCCTTTTGAAATTCCTAATGTTTCTTAATGATCCAGTTTGACTTCCTGGATAAAGATTAGATTGGGTACCATAAGCAGTTTAAAGCTAAACCGCTTGTGTTCAAGGTGGTTGAACAATTTCGAAAAGGTATCTACTGCTTATCTTCTTTAAGAATTTTTATTTTCTAAAATTTTATGGAGCCTTTTAATAAACTGTGTATCTCTTTACAGGAAAGAAAGGTGGTTATGATCTTGGTGAAGATATGGCATCTCATGACGATGACGATTTGACTGATCAAGTGCAGGAGAGTATGTGTCCGTCACATCTACGCACTATGGCCTTTTTTTCACATTAAGATATTTTATAATATATATATATCATATACAGAGTAATAATTTGTACATATTTCCTAACCTTTGTTATATATATATATATATATAAACATATGATCTCCTTACTCGAAATATAATGTATAAATATATATCCTGCTCCATGGTGCTTTATATATCCTGCTCCATGGTGCTCCACAAGCTACTACAAAACGTCGAATACCATGTTTATTTTTTTCAAGATTCTGTAATTTCATAAATAAGTAGGTTGAAGATAACTAAATGAAATGTAATCTTACTATGAATGTTTGATCGTTAACATTGATTGCCTATGAAATTATGAGGAGTTGGTGACAGAATTGAGAAGTTGAAGCTCAATCTACTTTATAATTTTGTAATAGAAGCTGATCAATATTTTGCAACAGAAAATTATGAGAAGTCGGGCGTCAAAGCCTCAACCATATTTGCTTTACTGCCTTGCTGATAGTATTGCACTAAAGATTTTACACTTCAGTGGTGACTGTACTCCCTTTGGAAAATGGGATTCCTTTGCTTGGACTTTGGACTTCCACTTTAGATCATTGTTTTAGATGCACGAATCATCTCATGCAAGTTAGTTGATCTAACATTTAAGGTTGTCAACTTTTAACCTAAAAAAAAGGGGGCTTTGAAATCAATCTCCCAAGGGGTGTCGTTTCTGCTTTCTAATTCGGTTTTAGATGTTCAATATGATTGCATATACAACAATATACTTACAGTGATTGAGAATTACATATACCGCAATATACTGTACAATATGACTACATTTCATTGAGAATTTAGTCTTGATTTTGTTTGCTACCTGCTTCTATGCACATCTATGTATATTTTTAATTTTTGAAAAATGTTGTCATGAATATTACTACATTTCATTGAAAAAATGCTGTCATGCACATCTATGCTCGATTTCTTCTTGGGTATTTTTTTGATCTTATATGGCTGATTTCGTATTTGTGCTTTTGATTTCGCTCTGGGACTGATTTCGCTTCTTAATTTTTAGTGCCCTAGGACTGATTTTGCTTCTAGGATTGATTTATGATTTTTCGCTTGCTTCTGAATTTCTGATTTTTCGCTTACTTCTGATTTCGCTCTAGGACTTATTTCGATTCTTTTTCGTTTACTTCTGAATTTCTGATTTTTATTTCGAATATGCTTCTGAATTTCGATTGCTCTAGGACTGATTCACATATGTTGCTTCTGATTTCGCTTCTAGGACTGATTTTGCTTCTGAATTTTGAGTGCTCTAGGACTGATTTTGCTTCTAATTTCGCTTTAGGGCTGATTTCTCTTCAGAATTTCGAGTGTTTTTGAGTGCATTGTTGCTGTTAGAGTGCTTCTGAATAACATATGGGTTATAACTTATAACCCATATGTTGCACACATTCTGTCAATTGGGATGTGCTTCGCTTATATTTGTTGATTTGTGTACATATTTCAATTGAAATTGAATTTGACTGTGAAATGTCCTTAATAAAAGTCATTATTTGGTGTTAAACACCCGAATTATTTTAGATCATGTGTATTTGTAATTTAATGTAGCTCACATGCATCTTAAATAAGATATTTGGTTATAGTTTATGTTGAGTTGTTATGTTTGATTACTGTTCTTATAACCATAATGTTTTTCACGGCATTGTTGTTAAATCCGTTTAACACATGCCATTGCTGTTGTTATGGCCATATTTGTTTTCATGCCTGTGTTGTGAGCTGTGCTGAGTAAAAGTCATTAGTTTGTTGTTAAGCACCAGAATTGTTTTGGGTCGTGTGTATTTGTAATTCAATGTAGCTTGCATCTTAATTAACATAGTTTCATATAGTTTGGGAGTTTCATATAGTTTGGGTCGAGTTGTTATCTTTCATTACCGTTGTTATGACCATACTTTGTTTCATGGCATTGTTGTTAAATCTATTTAACACTTCCAAGGATAGGATGCGAATTTGGGGGGGGGGGGGGGGGTTGCTGCTATAGAGACTAAGGCAAACAATGGGCAGAACGTTGATTGCGAAGAGAAGAAGCAAGTGAATGGGAATCAAGCAGAAAAGGTGAATGAAAAGGAAAATGCTAAAGGGATAACACAAGAATTGGATGAGGCTGCTTGAGATGTTGTGAATGGACTATAGAAAAGCAAATATCTAATTCTTTAGTAAATAAGTCAATCTGGATATGGATGTTGAGGTTAAGATTTTAAAATGAATGATTAATGAATATTATATAGACTCAAAGATCTCAGTGGCTTAAGTATTGGTAATGAATTTAGTTATTTCATCATCTCCTTCACATTCTCTAATTCAGGCAGTTTTTTAATCTATAGAAAAGTTGTGTTTGCTTGTGCTGCAAATATTTCTATACAACTATAGAGCTCCTTATCATGTGCTTAATGTGGAACACATGTGCATATGCAAATTCAATTCATTTATATAGTTTAGGTTGATTATTCTTTCTCCATCAGCTTATTTATGTAAATCCAATTCCCATTTCTTTTACTTTCTGTGTTGTATCACTATTTAATGTTTTGTTGTATTTTATTAGTCTGATTCACAGGCAATGTGTGAACTATATTATGACAATGAAAAATGAGGTTTTAATATTACATACAATAAAATTAAGAATATATGAAAATAAATAGTCTATTAGATGTCAAATTGAAATGAGTGGTTACTCATTTGTTTGAACTTAATTTTATGATTCCATTAGTTTAATTTTAGAGGGTACATTCAAATTTTAATGTACTTAAAATTGTTATTGAATAGATTTAGTTGGTGCTTATGAGTCTATGGTAGGTTGAGTTGGAATAATTGGACTACCATGATAACACACAAACTTAATTCGAGTATAATCATAAAACAATTATTTTCTTCAGCCCTTTTCACAGTCATGGTATGAAGTATATTATAATCATGAAAATCAGGTTTCAATATCAGCTAGATAGGTTTCTTATTTTTTTGTTTAAGATTGACTAATTGGTTAATAAACCAACTAGATAGGTTTCTTTTTCCCTTTCTCTTTCTCTATGTTTGCATAACAAAATCGCTCTTTTAGGTAAAATTGATGAAGCTTCGGTAGATAAAGAATTCAATGCGAGGAGGTCATCTCTTCAATAGAGAATCAATATGATGTCCGGCGATGAAAAAGGCACTGCGTTGGAGATTCAACCTTATTACAATAGAGAGAAGACCGACAATGACCACAAAAAGATGTCACGCCGACCAGTACGCTACCACTCTTCATTTCTCTCATGATGCAAGCTTTACTTTGGTTGTTTCTTCATTTATTATCACTGTTTTCAACGAAATTCTATTTTTTAAGGTTGATTCATTACATTTTGGATTTGAGCTAATATCCCCTGATGTGAGGTCTTTATTTTTCTTTTTGCCATTGGATTTTAATTTAGTAAGTAGTGAGATTGGTATTACTTTCTATTTTGGATTGGAGCTAATTTTTTTCTCCTTATTTTTGGGCTTGATTAAATAGTAAATTCTCCATTGAGTACCTGCGTCATTGAGAGAGAGCGAGATCTAGCCAAGCTGAATCTCCACCACGAACTCTGCCCCAATCAATCATCTGTCGCCACCCTTACGGATGTCATGATTCTGAGGCAATCTCCATCTCTACCACACTTCTTCCTTGTGATTGCAGTCTTATTTGAATGGATCTCATAACCATATCTTGTGGATGCTGAATTGAATCGTTTCCTTCGACGATTATTAAGCGTGGGTATGGTGAAAATGGAAGAAATTGAGAGAATTTGATAAATTGCTTTTATAAATAAATTGTGAACATGGTTTCCTAATAATTCATTGAGAATGTGGGATGATAAATTGATGTAAAAATAAATGCTTAAATTTTTTTTTAAAAGGGACACGTGGACCTTTTTTTTTTGTAAAGAATTTGCTTCTAATTTTATAAGGATGCAAAAAAAATTTCCTTATATGTGCGAGTCTTTTGTCAAATCTTTCATACAAAACACCAACTATAAGAATGTTATTTTGATTAGTTATCATTTACGATCTATCAATTTTTTGCATCTAAAACCTAACCGAGTACTCATAATTTTTTTTCTACATACACAAGTCATGCCCAACTAATTTTCACATTCCATCAATTTGAGAGGTATAACATTTTTTTAATGTTTTGGCCTCTTTTTTTTTTTATAGTAGGCAAGAAGTAGATCGACTCGGCGATCTAGAAGATCGACCCAGCGATCTTGAAGCCATCAAAAGATGGCTTGAATGACCCTACACAGAGGGTCGCCAGTAAAAAAAAGAAAAAATTTCTAAGATTACAATTACAGAAATTTAAAATTAAAAATATCTATAAATTAAAACTATGTTTCTTCCGATCAATAATTGGAGCCTTGATTATTGATATCTATAAATTTCCTTAATGTTTTGGCCTCTTAATGTTTATACACTTACAAATAGAGTTCCTTTTTTGCTAATTAAGGGTCTAAGTATTATAAAAACACACACTAAATATCATTTTTAAAATTCTTTAGCTATATAGGGTTTATACATTTAAACTTAGGGTATCTTTATCAAATTGGTTTATAATTTAGATCAATTTAAAAAGTGTAGAATGATGTTTAATAGATAAAATATCATAAAGGATCCGAATTCGGCTTTCTTAAGCTAAAAACTATAAGGTGTCTTTTTTTTGTCTTCAATTATGATGGATACTAGGAGAAGCGTAGAAGCGGGTGATTTAATATTTTTTTGTCAAATTTGAAGTATCGATTGTCTCAATAAAAAAGTATTTCATCATGATAATCAAAGATTTCGAAGAACAACCTGACAAGAAGCAAGAGCAATATGTTAGTAGAAAATTAATGTGTCAAATATTTTGTTTAAGATATCAAACTTGACCGTAATTATGAGACTTTTGTTTGTGATTGTAAGTGTTATTGTATTATAACGAGGGTTATAATTGATAACATGACAACAATTCAAATGAAATGAAATATATTCATAGTACGAGGGGGAACTAAAACGGTAAATTTCAATAAAAATGCTCACCCGTACAAGGTACGGGAAAAGTACTAGTAATACTTTAAATGAGAAGCATTTTTTATGAGGTGTCACTCTCTCCTTAAAAGTAGGGTATTCAATCAATTTTTGAAAAAATTCAAGTAATCCATTATCTTACCATAAATTATAATTTTAGTAATTTAAAAAAAAAAAGGATTAATTCAAAACATAAAATTAATATTAGTAATCTATATCTATATATACTACTTTAATTGCTTTTTCAACCAATTGGTTTAATTCAAAACATTTAATTATCTGAACTGAACTTTTACTATTATTTTATAATATTAATTTAACATATTATTAAGATTTATTTATAAAAAACTGCGTCATGACGCGGAAATCATACTAGTTTTCTTCGTACAGACTCAAATCTTGAGTTAAAGAGAGGAGAATCTTTGGTAAAGTCACCTTTGTGGTAAATATTTATTTGATATACGGAGTAGTTTGTTATTCCAAGTAATTTCAAAACCTGGTTCTTAAAACATACCTAAGGACATATGCATTTAAAAAATGCGATAAATTATTGGTCACAACAGTTGAAATTCCCCGAGCCGTTGTGGAATCGGAAGGAGACAGCCGTGTATTATTCGAAGGGCCTTTTACTTTATGTTTCCGGGGGGCCATATCAACATACAACTAAATGGAGATGAGGAATCAATATCTAAGAAATCAGGCAAAAGGAGATCGGACAGATCGAGAAAGGTAAGAAAAAAAGCATATATATGTTGAATTCAAGGTTAGATGCTTGCACTGTTCTTATATATATGGATGCATCACCTCACCTGGTACGTACATAACTATGAACGCATATAATGAACACCTTTAGGCTTTGTCAGCACAAATAAGTCATTTTAGTTCATTGTCAACTCTAGTGCCTCCATCAATTATAAATAATGGTTGCGATGGATTAGCCGGAGATCAATCTATGTTGAGCCTCATGTTGATTTAGATCAGACGTCACCAAATGAGGCTCCACAGGAAGTGTTACACACTCGATGTAGATTATTGCATCTATTGTAAATCTTGTAACTGATTTCCCGTCAAATTCTTGTTCACATGTATAAGACCTCTCGAGGTGTAACAGAACAATCAATCAATACAGTACATTCTCTCTTCATGCTCAGTTCCCTCTTTCTCTCTTCTCTCAAAGCTTTCATGGTGAAGTCGTGCTCTCTTGATCTGAATCCAGTCAATTACTCAACAATTGACATGGTATCAGAGCGCAGTGAAGATTTCGGCGTGCGTCGCACCGACGATGGTGGAATTGGTGGAATTGATTCAATGGATGAGCTTTACCTGCATCACTCTGATCATCCCAACTCCATTCTATCCACACGACTTCTGGATGGCCGAAATTACAGTCACTAGAAGCGATCAATGGAGGTGTCTCTCATGGCGAAGAACAAGCTCCGTTTTGTCACCGGAAATTGCAAGCGACCGGCCACCGATGCTACTCTTCAGCAACACTGGGACAGATGAAACAATTTGGTACTTTCTTGACTTTTACACTCTGTTGATAAAGATATCGATGAATCTGTAGTGTATTGTCGCACTGCTTCACAAATCTTGAAGAATTTAGAGAATCGATTTGGTGCAATCAATCGAACACATTTATATCAGATTCAGAAGGATATTATTGTTGTCAATCAAGGAAATCTCAGTATTCAGGATTATTTTACTAAATTCAAGCGTTTTTGGGATGAATATATGATTTTGATTGAATGTGAGTCATGTGATTGTGACTCTACTCTTGCGATGACAAGAATGATTCAAGATCAGCAGGTGATCTTCTTCCTCATGGAATTGATGATACTTATCGGTTTTTTATTCAAGATGAGCAACAAAGAGGTGTGAACCGGAGTCATCCTCTCCAGGAGATGCTTCAACGTTTGCTTCCCAATCCAAAGGGAATTTTTCTGGATCCAATAAATCTCTTTATTGTGATCATTGTAAGGTACCTAGGGGTGTGCAGAAAAACCCGAAACCGAAAACACGACACGAAAACACGACACGAAAAAACCCGAAACCGAAAAAACACGACACGATAATGACATGAACCGAGAAAACACGGCTGTAAACGGTTCGTGTTCGGGTCGGGCAAATCGCATAATTTTTTTTTTAATTTTTAGATCTAGAGGTAATAATACTTGTATAAAAAAGATCCCATAAATGACAAAGTGTTCAGCTGGCTCAATTGGTTTAAGGGGACGGAGGGATTGGGCTATAATTAAACAGATCTGGGTTTGAATCTCATCATTTCCCTATTTTTTATTTCCCTATCCACCTCTTAAATCCCTAATTCTCAAATCCCTAACTCTCGTTTGCTCGTCGCCGCCAGACGCCATTGTTCTTGTTCAATTCCTCCTTCAGTCCTTCCATCCTCCTCGCTCAGATCTTCCCTCCTTCCATCCTCCTCGCTCAGATCCGAAGCCCCTGTCGCCTCTCTCTCTCTCTCTCTCTCATGACGCTTCCTCCCTCCGCCTCTCTCTCTCTCTCTCTCTCTCTCTCTGAGATCTCACTTCCTCGCACCTAAATCACCAACGCCGCCTCCTTTCTCACGCCGGCAGTGTCCCACCTCCTCCCTCCTCTCACCAGCACCGGTTGGTGCAGCAACAGCCACCAAGCGACAAGGCCCAGAAAAAAAGCTCCAACCTCTGTTCACCGGCCCCTGATGACGCTTCCTCCCTCCGCCTCTCTCTCTCTCTCTCTCTCTCTCTCAGATCTCGCTTCCTCGCACCTCGATCACCAACGCCGCCTCCTTTCTCACGCCGGCGGTGTCCCACCTCCTCACTCCTCTCACCAGCACCGGTTGGTGCAGCAACGGCCACCAAGCGACAAGGCCCAGAGAGAGAGAGAGAGAGAGCCTAACGGATCGTGTCGGATAACACGGGTATCCGACACGGATCCGAATACCTTTACCGTGTCGGATACCCGGTTCCTGGCGGTTCGTGCACGGTTAGGCATATTGGTCATAAACGGTTTCAGGTATCCAACACGGTTAACCGTGTCGTGTCGGATACCCGGTAACGCACACCCCTAAAGGTAGCTGGACATGTCATGGATAAATGCTGGAAAATCCATGGATATCCTTCGAATTCAGGTGCATCAGGCTCCTTTTGTGATCATTGTAAAGTAGGAGGACGCACCATGGATAAGTGTTGGAAAATTCATGGATATCCAAACACATCTCCAACTTCAGGAGGCAGTTCTTCACAATCATCATCATCTGGATCTCATCCTTTTTGCACACATTGCAAGAATCTTGGTCATGTTGTTGATAGATGTTGGAAGCTACACGGGTATCCAACTGATCATTCCTCTGCAGGCAATTCCAAGAAGCTAGCTGCTAATGCTACTTCCTCTCCTGTCACACAAGAGCAATATCAGCAGTTGCTAAACCTGCTGCAGCGTCATGAAGTGAAGGAACCCACAACCATGTTGGCAGGTACAAACACTTGTCTCTTTTCTTCTATGCTTAACTCTTCATGGATCTTGGATAGTGGAGCAACTGACCACATGTCTCCTCACTTAAACCTTTTCCGATCCTTTGAATCCTTGTCCAGACCATCCTCCATTACCTTACCAAATAATATGAAGGCAACCATTTACAATATTGGCACTGTCAATATAGATCCTCACATCTCTTTAAAAGAAGTCCTTCATGTCCCTGATTTCTACTTCAACTTACTTTCCATCAGAAAACTCATACATGACATACATTCTAATGTTCTCTTCACTCCAACTTCTTGTATTATCCAGGCCCTAAAATGAAGAAGCCTCTGGTAATTGGAAGTGAAGAACGTGGGTTATACATTTGCACACAAGGCATATGAGCTACCATCCTTTCCTGTTTTGTCTTCTGTTTTACACTCTGATTTTTCCAAATGTAACTATGATTTCTCCACTTCTGATGTTGTGTTTTCTCCAAGTTGTAAAGCTAAACTTCTACACTGCAGATTGGGGCATTTACCCTTTGCTCCAATAAAGTACATTGATGATTTTGTTCATTTTACTTCTCCCACCTCTATTTGCCAAATCTGTCCACAGGCAAAATTACACAGACAACCATTTCCCTTGAGATCTGCAAACTTTGCAGCTCCTTTTGACCATGTGTACTTTGACACTTGGGGACCATACAAGCATACCACTCATAATGGCTATAAATATTTTCTCACCTTGGTGGATGATTACTCTAAATGTACATGGACATATCTCATGGCATCTAAAACAAATACCCTTTCCATTATGACAAATTTTGTCTCTTTAGTCCATACACAGTTTGCCCTTCCTATCAAAGCTATGAGATCAGATAATGCAGTTGAGTTTGTTGACCAATCCATTTCAAATTTCTTTGCTAAAAATGGTATTATCCACCAAACCAATTGTGTTGATTCCCCACAACAGAATGGAGTTGTTGAGAGGAAACATAAACGCTTGCTTGAAGTGGCTCGTGCCCTTAAATTTCAGTCCAATGTCCCTATTCAATATTGGGGAGAGTGCATTTTGACTACTACCTACTTGATCAACCATAGCCCTTTACCTGTCCTTTCCAACAAATCTCCTTATGAACTCCTTTACCATAAACTTCCATCATATTCCCAACTAAGGGTGTTCGGTTGTCTGTGCTTTTCCAATACGTTAAAGAGGGAAAGGGACAAGTTTCAAACCCGAGCTAGTCCATGTGTTTTTTTGGGTTACAGTTATGGCAAATGTGCCTACACTGTTCTTGATATTAAAAATCAGACTGTATTCCACTCTCGTGATGTGGTTTTTCATGAAACACATTTCCCATTTCATACAACTCCTTCCAATTCTCATGATATACCTCTCCCTCCACCAGTTACTCCTTTTCCTTCTACAATTTTCTTACCATCTTCTACTTCTTTACCTTCTGATGGTTCTCCTTCTTCTGCAAATATACCTCTTCATGATGATTTGATTCCATCCAGTCCACACACTCCCACTGACACTTCTTCATCTAATGAGAATTCTCCTCCCATTGAGAATTCATCAAGTCAACCTGTTGAACCTATTGTCCCAGCTCTCAGAAGATCTTCCAAAATTCATCAATTCCCTACTCATCTTAATGACTATGTGTGCAATGTGTGCTCTACTTCTTCTCCTTCCATCTTTTACCACTTTCCCAAAGCTCATTTTGCTTCTGCTTAAAACCTACCTCTTACAAAGAAGCTTCCAAAGATCCTGATTGGGTTCTAGCTATGAAAAAAGAGATAGATGCTTTGACTGCCAACCATACTTGGATTCTTGTTCCATTGCCTGCAGGAAAGAAACCCATAGGCTGTAAATGGGTTTTCAAGGTGAAGCTAAAAGCTGATGGAAGTCTAGAGCGCTATAAAGCTCGTCTAGTTGCCAAGGGATTTACAGAAACTAAGGGTATTGATTATCATGAGACTTTTTCCCCTGTTGTCAAAATGACAACCATTAGGACTGTTATTGCTCTTGTTGCTGCTCATCACTGGTCACTCCATCAAATGGATGTTAATAATGCATTCTTACATGGTGATTTATATGAAGAGGTATACATGAAGCTCCCAGAGGGGTTTTCTACTGATTCCAACCTTGTTTGCAAGCTTCAAAAGTCTCTCTATGGACTTAAGCAAGCAAGTCGACAGTGGTTTCATAAACTCACCACTGTCTCTCTCTCTCTCTCTCTCTCTCTCTCTCTCTCTCTCTCTCTCTCTCTCTCCAATTCGTGCAATCAAAATTGGACTATTATTTGTTTACCAAGAGATCTAATGGTCATCTCACAATAGTAGTTGTCTATGTGGATGATTTGTTGGTCACTAGGTCTGATCCTCTTACAATTTCTCAGCTTAAGGCTTACTTAGATGACCAATTCAGCATCAAAGATCTGAGGATTCTTCATTACTTCTTGGGCATGAAGGTTTCTTATAGTTCCATTGGAGTACATTTATCACAATACAAGTTCAGTCAGGAAGTTCTTCGTGAGTCTGGACTCATTGATATTCGTCCAGTGTGTACTCCTCTTCCTCAGAACCTCAAATCGGATCCTCTTCATGGTGATATTTTACAAGACCCTATTTACTTTAGAAAGATGGTTGGTAAATTGAATTTTCTCACCCATACTCGCCTGATCTATGCTTTGCAACTCAGACATTGAGTCAGTTTCTTCAAGCCTCTCGCACTTCCCACTTAGATGCTCTTCATCACACCATTAGGTATCTGGGTGGTACTCTACATCATGGGATTGTCCTTAAAGGTTTTGATGCTCCAAGGATTTCCACATACACTGACTCTGACTGGGCCTCTTGCTCATACAGTAGGCAGTCTGTGACTGGTTTTTTTATTCTTTTAGGTGCTTCTCCCATCAGTTGGAAGTCCAAGAAACAAGGGGTTGTTTCTTGTAGCTCCACAGAAGCTGAATATCGAGCCATGGCTCAAACTGCAGCAGAGGGTACTTGGCTTGCCCGTCTCCTTGAAGAACTAGGCATGGCTCCAATCAAACCCGTTACATTGTATTGTGATAACCAGTCTGCATTGCAATTGGCGAAGAATCCAATCTTTCACGAGCGCACAAAGCATATTGAAGTCGACTGTCACTTCACTCGTGATAAGGTAGTCGAAGGACTCCTTGATTTGTGTCACATTCCAACAGCTTCACAACCGGCAGCCGTTCTCACGAAGGTTCTCCCATCCCATCAGCAAAATGAGTTACTAGGCAAACTTGGGTTGTCACCACCCCAAGTTTGAGGGGGGGTGTTGAGCCTCATGTTGATTTAGATCAAACGTCACCAAATGAGGCTCCACGGGAAGTGTTACACACTTGATGTAGAGGATTGCATCTATTGTACGTCTTGTAACTGATTTCCCGCCAAATTCTTGTTCACATGTATAAGAGCTCTCAAGGTGTAACAGAACAATCAATCAATACACTACATTCTCTCTTCATGCTCAGTTCCCTCTTTCTCTCTTCTCTCAAAGCTTTCATGGTGAATTCATGCTCTCCTGATCTGAATTGAGTCAATTACTCAACAATTGACAATCTATAGCCAACACTCATCTCTAGCATGCCCCAAAAAGGTGATTCTTGGTTACATACTCTGTCACAATTCAAGCAATTCAGGTGAAGAAATCCATAAGATGCACAGAGGTTTTGGTTTGGGACCATCAATGATGGCGTTTATTGATCAAAAACAGATTACAAAGAGAGTGCTCTTGATGAGATCTTAATCACATCTTATTTCTTCTCCTTTTATTCTATTTACAAAATGTCGGCTAACTAACACTACTAAATGACACTCTATCTTCCGTCCATCTTGCTTCTGTTTGGACGGCTGTGATGACGTTCTTGAGAGCCTCGGATTGCTAACTGAGTTAAGCCATCTGCTTCTTCCTTCGTATCCTGTATTATACTTTGATTAACTAGGGGTCTATTTGATAACACATAGCTGAGTTTTCATAAGCTAGTAAAGTGTTTAGTAACTCGGCTAATGGAGTAGCCGATACAAACTAACTGATGGGATATGACTAAATGAGAAAATATGAATAGAGTTATGAAAAGCTTGTGATGAGTAACGGTTTAAATCCAATTTTAAAAGCCAATTCAATTAAAATTTTATATTTAACTTATTTAAAACTATAGAATATTAAAACCAAAAGTTTTGAAAAGCTATCTAAATTGCCAAATGGAGCCAATGAAAATCAATTTGAATAAAACAAGTTGCCATTTTGGTGGCTATGTATCTACAATAAAACTTGACGAATTGATGTTCGTCGACATAACTATGGTTCTTCCATATGGTGATCGAAGAAACACCTCTCCGACATAGTCGTGTGCTTGATCCTTCATTATTTAATGTATTATTGTTTTTATCTTTTAATTTTAAGTTTTTACTTTACATTTTGTGTTTTGATTTTGACCTAAATTGGTCATTTCTACGGTTCCTAGTCTTTTTGTTAGTTCGTTCAAACAAACAAATACAAAGGGGAACCAAGCGGAACTGTGGCGGCCCTAACCTCCATTCTCTAGTCTTTCCGTTCAAAGCTTTCGAGTTTCAGTCTTTCAAGGGTCACCTGTGTTCAGTCGTTGCTTCCGGCCTCCCGACCCCTCCGATCGTTTAAGATCTCCCAGTTTCTCACTTACTCTCTCAATGGCTTGTTGGGGTTCATTTGGAAGAAGCACTAGCGCCCGAAGGAATTACAGCATGGTAACCATGTCTATGGTAATGTACCAATGGTAACCACGACTTGTGGTTGGTATGTGGTATGAAAATTTGAGTACCGCCAGTTTGTGGTTGGTATGTGGTAATCACTATTTTCACAAACTAAGTGCACCAGCCGGGAATCGAATCCGGATCTGTACCGTGGTAGAAAATTAAAATGGTCAAAAACCAAAAATGCACCAGCCGGGAATCGAACCCGGGTCTGTACCGTGGCAGGGTACTATTCTACCACTAGACCACTGGTGCTTTGTTGAGGTTATTCTGATATTGTATTAATTTAAATCCCTTCTTCAGGTTTGTGTTTCTAAATTTCTGTTCACGAGTTTTTCCAAGTGCTGGTGAACGAGTGAACATCACCACCAAACTTTGTTAAGAATGACCCATTTTTTTCACTTCATTTACTTGAATTAAAGGCGCCCGTGCAATTTCTAAGGTAAAAACCGCGATTCCTAGAATAAGGACATTTAATCTTAGCCATCAGGAGGAGTTGCCAATATTGACTGTTACTGCAGAGTTGTTTTGCAAATTGCAGTGCATCAGATTCTTCCTCGTCATTCATCTGTTATCAGTAAAAATGTCTTTGTAGCTGTAGCACAAAAATGTCAGTTTATTTGGCGTCTGTAATCTGTATTCATCAGATGAATAAGGACATCTGCATTGATGGTCAGATTCTCTTTAGGACTTGCGGATGGGATAATCCGAATTGGATCCCACATTGACAGGTTAGTACATGCCTTTTATTACTTACGCATACTGTTTTAAAATGATAAAAACTATATCAAATATTCATTTTTTATCAATTTTTTTTACGATGTCATATTTATTAACAAATATGAAGTTGTTTAAAAATGGATATTTATTTAGATTTTATGTGCATGAATAGTAAACGACATGTTTTGAATGGCTATGAGGACTGATACAGATTACACACAACAGCTCCGAAATTTAGCACTTGCAAATTGTAAAATCTGAATATTCACAGAGAAAAAAAAAATTGTGATTGCTCCTTGTTCACCCTTTCTTTGATGTTAATGTACATTCACCGTTCATGGAGATAACTCTCGTAGCCCTTGTATGAAGATGGTTAACACTGTCACAGAAGGTAGAAACTATGGCTAAACCTCTCTAACAAAGCCATGTTCTCATCACGAAAGAACGATTAGATGAAGTCATATCAGGTGGGTGCTCCTGTAGCTCCAATGACTCATCCCTGCGCGGATTGAAGGTAAGAGTAAGACAGGACTGCAACCATTCAAATTTAGATGAGTTTGATAAAACTAGACCAATTTCTAACATCTCTGACAACGGATTCTGAATAGCTATTTATAAGATCATCTTTAAACAATACAAGGGCTGTAGTAGGAAACCGAGAACCACAAAGCATTTAGTTATTATTGTGGATCAATTCCGAATAACAGCACACTAGTTTGAGTCTAATTATTATTGGAGGAACAAAAGGATGAGATCATCGAGATAAATGGAGTTCGCCAAACAATCTAAACATGCCAGAACACGTATGAAATAGTCAAATGAATAGTTCAGCTCGGAAATAAAATTGTAGTCACCTTATCAGCAAAAGAGAAAATACTCTGTCAGCATCTCCTCAACTAATACAAAACACCTCGTCATTCTGCAATAAAGTAAAGGCGCATTGTGGATAAATAAGGATAAACGAAAGATCAGATAGGTTGAATTTGATTGAAAAACAGCATCAAGTGTGCTTAGAACTAACAAAGGAATCATGGATAACAGTTGCATGACAAAACATTCAGGTTGAAAGATGAAGCCTGGTAGAGTGGCAATGATGATTGATGACTATTTATCCATCTCATTATCAACAAATCAGTTTTGAGTTTATGACAAAGGTGGAGAGAGATTCATGCTTAGTCTACAATCTTATTGTTTTCAATGGAATTGAAGTTTGCCAAAAAAAACTTCTTTGTTTATTAGAAGGCCGTATATCAACTGATGTACCTTATTTCATCCTTCACTCTTCATTCTCTATTGCAACTAGATGATTCAGCATGATTCTTTGCTACTACTGCAGCTAGGAACCAGGCTTTGATGCTTATCGTCTTCCTCCACCTGCTCCCAAAAATCCCCATAAAAGAGATGGTATAAGGAAGCAAATCAAGCAATAACTGCAAAAGAAAGTGGACGTAAAAGGTTAGAGTTCACGTTTAGCTTTAAAATAAAAGTATATCGCTACAAAGCCTGCTTAATCGAAGAAACTATGCAGCTGCTGTTCTAAAAAATGAAAGAGACCAAAAAAGGTAAAAATGGATATATTTTTAAGCGACAACCTTCGTGTGCTGGACTGCTAGAGAATGGCTCATCTGCCTCCTTTGCGGGTTTCATCACTCTATATTTTGCACTGAAGACATGAGAACTTTCAACAAACTCTTCAATGCTCAAGTATTTCTCCTCTTGTTGTCTTCAAATACAAGGAGTTTCTGTATGGCGTCGTCACACAGCTCTAGAGCTATATCCATGTTCCCCTCATCAAAGTTGTTATTGAGGAAAAAACTGTATATGTCTTTATCAGCATGTAAGCCTTTTCTTTTCATCTCTTCAAATAGTTTCTTTGCCTCTGGATACTTCTTCTTCTTAACAAGTATCTTGATAAGAGCATTATAGGAACCACAAGAAAGATCAAAACCTTTCGCAACCATTTCTTTATGCAGATACCATGCCTCTTTCATATTCCTTGCCTTACTATGTCCTCTTATTAATGTGTTGTATGTGTTGCTGTCTGGCATCACCCCATGAGCACACATTTCCTTGTAAATTTCATAACTGGTGCGCATATCATTTCTAATGCAATGTTGCTTCATAAGGGGATTATATGTTGCAGCAGTTGGCTTGATACCTTTCCTCAACATCGATTTGAGTAACCTTTCCCCGTCCTCCAGCATACCCAACATACAAAAGCCATTCATTAGGACATTGAATGTCACAATTGTGGGTTGCAGACCTTTATCAAGCATTTCCCCTAGGAGCTGATGGGCCTTGTTGATCTCCCCTGACTTGCAATAAGCATCCATCAGAGTAGTATAAGTGACAGTATCTGGATACACACCAGCCACTTCCATGTCTTCAAAGAGCTTTACAGCTTGGGGTACATTACCTACTTTACAAAGACCGTTAATAAGAACATTATAAGTGTATACATTTAATTCCAGTCCTCTGGCACAAACTTCATGAAGAAGTTCATTAGCAGCATCAACGTCCCCTTGTTCGCATAAGCCATGGACAAGAACAGTATAGGTGACAACATTTGGTGTAATCCCCGCCTGAATCATCTTATTGTGTAGGTAAAAGGCTTTTTTAATCTCACCTGCCTTGCAATAACCACCAATAAGTGATGTATAAATAACCACATCTGGTGCAAATCCCTTGTTCAGCATTTCATGGAACAGCATATGCGCGTTCTTTATCTTTCCACTTTGGCTAAGTGAACATATAATTGCAGTGTAAGTTATTAAATCAGGAAGAAGACGTTTTCCTTGCATTTCCTTGAAGAGGGAGATTGCAGCTGGCAGATTACCATGCTTGCCAAAACCCGTCATGATAGTTGTATAGACTACATGGTCCGGCGAAATTCCTTGATTCATCATTTCTTCCACAACACTTTTTGCTTCAGCCACTTTACCAGCATTGCACATAACAAGAATTATGCTGTTGTAGGTGAATGCATTTGGCTTCAAACCCTTCCCTTGCATCTCATCAATAAGCCTCAATACCCTCTGCAACTCTCCAACAGAGCAATACCCATTAATGACAGTACTGTAACTTACAACATCAGGCAAACAACCTCTCAACTCCATTTGAAACAATAGGTGGTGAGCTTCAACAACTTTTCGTGATCTACAAAGAGCATGTATAATTATATTGTAGGATTCAATATTAAAGGGAACCCCCATCTCCAGGAAGGCATTGAACACCTCCAATATATCCTTGAGCAATTCTGATTGACTAACTATCTGCCGCAAGAACAAATTACAGGAATCAACAGAGATAACCAGTCCATAGTTCAACATCTTCTCAAAGAACCTCCTTGCCTCGTTAAGCATTGCATTTTCAACAAGAACTTCAAAGAATATATCAAAAACTTGGGGCTCCAAACCCCACTCCTTGTAAGTATAAATCAACTCCTCTACAAAACAAGTGTATGAATGGCTTACGTCCAAATTAGGTTTTTCCCAAAAATCAATTATAAGCTTTCTAGCCATTTTCAAGTCCTTGGAAGCAACTGCAATATGAATCACGATACAGCGGGCTTCCATAGACGGCTCTCTACGCTTACATACCCAATCAAACAAATCCAGAACAAGCGCATAATCGTTTCTGATGTTCATTAGAACCCAAATGAGATGTTTAGCACCAAATTTGGATTCATATGCCCTTAACACAGTACGCATCGGATCATGACGACGCTGCTTTATGGTGGTGGAAATGTACTGCACGAGTTCAGAGTCACGCACGCTGGGCTTCTTAGGGGAGAAATCAGGATAAGGTCTCGTACCAGTCGAATAGGAAAATGATAGATTTTGATTTTGGCTCCAAAATCTCTCATTAGTAAACAGATGTGATGAAATACCCAAATTGAGCTTACCAGTCAATAGTGGACGACAATGAAAACAGAGGGAGATGGGGACCCTCTTCATTGCAGCGTAAGAGATCCATCAATTTAAACTCTGAGAACCTTTGAATACTGAAGGTAAAACCATTTGCCACTTATGTATAGGATTCACGCTCTTTACCCTTCCACATCAATTCATCACAATCAGCAAAGGAAACAGGTAGCCTGTCAAGCATAAAATAGGAAAACCCGAATTTTTCAATCAGCTTTGTTTAAATTAGAGTAGAACAGATGACCCAAAGAGTACACTAATCGAAATATGTTGCTAAGTGCTAACAGAATGGAACATTTCCACAAAAGGAGTGCAATTGTTCAAGTGTGTTGTTACATGCTATCTTAAATGATATGAAAACGGGGAAGTATTATTCCTAAAATGTTTTACATGTTTTAAAATCTAAATAAGAACATAAGATACATAAAAACTACATTTCCTTACAAAACCGTATACAAGAAATATACAAGCAGGTGGAGAATAAACAATCCCACAGCATTGTAAATGTATAGCAACACAATTAAAAATCACAAGCATATTAAAAATCGGATTTTTCTGAGTGATTGGTAACTAATTGTGTTGCAAACAGCACTCAGCCGTCCCCATTTAAATTGAACCAAAACCCCAATTTCTAACCTTGACTTCAGAAAAACAATTTTGGCTTACTAAGCATCGCCATCGCCTCAATTACTTCCTCGATTTCTTACTCTAATATGAACAACTGCATTTCACTGACTTTTTCCATTAATTACCAATTCATGTTATATTCTAATCAAACAACAACTAGGCAACATGTATTCCAAATCGAATACAACACAGCTTGGAAAAAACAGTTCAAATTGAACAACGAAAAGAAATTAAACCTGGCATGCCACAAAGTCGACACCTTTGCACAACCAAACGCCTTCGGCACCCTAGAACTTCAATGGTGCTCGAACTTCCGCTCGATGAGTGCGCCAATGGTGGTGCTCGACTCGTCCCTGACCGGTGCTTCAATAGTGCTCGGCGGGCGGCGTAGCAACGTGAGGTGAGGCGGAAGATGAATCAAGATATGCGCGACTGAGAGGTTGCCGGTGGGCGGCGGCCGAGAGCGAGTCGAGAGGCTGAAGAGAGTCCAAGAGGGAAAGAGTGAACGGCGTCGTTGTGCGTTACTAAAACCTCCAATTTATGGTTTGGGTTTCACATTCTATCAATCCGCCCTTATATTAAGGCAGTCTTACAAAACCACCCAATAAAGGAGAAATTGCACAAAATTATCCAAATTTATGTCATTTAACGCAGACCTGTCAATCAGGTCATTTTGGATTTCTGGTAAAATGGATTCCGAGTATAACGGTCTCAGATAGATCTGGGTTAACTCGAACCCGAATTTGACCAGATTTCGGGTCAAATTGGGTCAATTTCGAGTTTGTCAATTTTTTCATAAAAAATCGTATTTTGATGACTTTACGATAACTTCAAAATACTAAAGTTAAAACGTGGTTGCTAAGTTGTTCTTTTTGGTCTCTATACTTATTAGAAGATGTCATCCTAAGCTCGAGCGCTTGTAGTACTACATTTGATACGGAGTATGA
This sequence comes from Persicaria maculosa, assembly GCA_963922045.1. Lineage (NCBI taxonomy): Eukaryota > Viridiplantae > Streptophyta > Magnoliopsida > Caryophyllales > Polygonaceae > Persicaria > Persicaria maculosa. Next base: position 22,099,528 of record OY998252.1, on the reverse strand, counting down.
AATATTTGATTTTTACTACTACATTACTTATGATTTCTAATAAAATTTAAAACTCTATAAAATTTCAAATAACTTTTTGAAATTATTTCATACCGATTTCATTCCAACGAATACTCTCTCAATACTAACGAATAATTAGAAGTTATTTTTAATCTCATCCGTTGATTTTTTTAATTTAATAGCTTAGATTTGTTAACATGACACACCACCATTTTTACCTTCTCCTCCTCTTTTCACCTCCACAACGCAAGTGTCTACCACCACCAAATAGATCATAAACTAATTTTACTTATGCTTCATTCTTTCTTACAAACGACTTCTCTTGGATCCCTCATCCCTCTATTCTGCGAAAAGAGCAAGAATGCACAGAGCACTTTGCTTCATTGCCTCCTAGATAACCTAAAATGTTATTGAGGGACAAAATCCACTCAAAACTCAAACCTTTGATCGATAACTGGAAACTCGAGATCAATGGCTGTGAAGAGGGTGAGAAGTGAAATAAGAACAGAGAGAGTGACTTTAACTAGAAAGAAATGGTTGTGAAAGATTAGGGCTTCTTTTTTTATTACATATCAGGAATCCCTTTTCAACATTACACATTTTGCCATTATATCTCATACAGGCAGCTAATTCTGCCCCAGTCGCTGGTAATTTGCGTAGTCGATTCCGTTCAGCCGAATACAACATAGCATCTGTTCCGGCAACTCTTCCGCCTTGTTCCCCTGTTTCCGAATAAACCAGCAGGAAACAGTTGATGTCAAAGAGAGTATTTCCGAATAAACCATGAAAATGCAAGTTCTCTAGGAGATCTGCCTAAACTTGCCTGTATCGTGAGGCCAAAATCGACGATGCACATCTTGAATCTGTCTAGGAATGCTGCGAAACCTTTCCTCGAAATGTAACTGAATCTGTGCATATCCAGATCAATTTCAAAGTAGTTCTCACCCTGTGTGCGAAAAAAAAAAATTGAAAAGGGAAAAAAAACTCTTATGAGATTCTTCAGTTGCAGTTTCATAGTACAACTTCAATGATTAAGCTATCTGCTATCCCATCAAGAGCTTTTTCAGACTCTTTTTCGTTATATATGTCATTACGTACCGAGTAGAATTCGTGCTGAGGCCGTGAGAGCACGGGCTTCTCGTTATAAGCACTAATTAGCTTCCTCTCGGCAGAACTCAAGCGAAGATCATCAACATTGACCACACGGCCTAAAATCTTCAGCCTTTCCCTGAATGGCACGACTGAGTCTACCGGGAAGCCTTTAATCTTTTCAACTTGATCATCCATTAACTTCTGCTCAAACAAGATGTGAAATTACAAAGCTATATACACAGCAAAAGGCAAAATGGAAAACTAGTGCACACGAAACAGGAGCGGATCCTAGAGCCGTCAATTCAGTAAACTGACATAGAAAGATGACAGTGAAACTTAGAACCTTACGCGTAAACTTTCTTGGAAATGCAACGGAAGTTCCTTGGCGAAACACTCGTTGAGTTTAAAATAGAGGACAACGCTCATTCCTTCTCCATCAGCTTCGGCTTGAAAAAACGCGGGAGGATATACTGGTATCTGTAGAAAGGAACAGTATGTCACAGTGTCACACTACCAAAGTCATGCTATAACAACAAAGGGCACATCAGGATTTAAAGCGAAGGAAGAAAAAATAAAGGACCATTTTCTGTTCAAGCCTCGGTCCATGGTTAATCATAAACTAAGTTTGGCCTCAAATTCAACATAGAGACTATGTCCTAGTCTTTCCATCAACATAGATTACCAAAATATCCCATAATTCAAGGAATCTTAAAGACCATTTCTAATTTTTTTTCCCCAAAAGTTCAAGGACTCACGGATCCCATTTGTATCTTTGTCCATAGTTAGGGACTTTAATGGACAAAAAATGTATTTGAGACACGTTTGTAAGTTGTAATTTTGTCCAAAGTTGATGGACTATAGATGGATCATGGATTTTACCCTTTTCATCTTTCATAGTTCAAGGACTTTAATTGACCAAAGTTCAAGGACTATAGATTATTTTTGGCCATAAATAATGTGTACTATTATGTATGCAGCGGAAGTGCAGAACTGAGGTCATTACCTGAACATTTACAACAAGAATAGGTGGGAAGCTTCCAGAAGAATTTGTAGTGGGGAGCTCCACATACCGAGCAATGTGATCAATCTTTCGAGGAGATAAAAACACATCAGCACCGAATGGGCAATATGCAGAAGAATTTGGAGCAAAATCCTTCTTTTTATCCCTGCGACAGGAAGTGGCCAAAATTTCCAGGCAATCAGAAGAAAGCCATTAAGCAAAATTTGTCAATCTTCCCTTAGAATTTTATGTGTTTGTAAAATACCTCCAAATCTGCTATGTTACCTTAAGTAGTTAGAGCCGCGAACTTTGAAGACACTAGGTTCAACCTGTGACCAACTGTCAAGCACGCTCTTTTCTATCGGACAGAATGGTACTTGGGAACCCGCTACTGGCCTTTGCAGAAGACTCTTTGACGAAACTAACACAATTTATATGAAGAACATGAAAACCAACACAACAAAACAATGCCACACAAAAAAGGAAATAGTATTGTTAATTCTCACATAAAGTCGAATTGGAATGTTGGTCCTTCCATTTGAAGGAAAGCTTCAATGACGCCTTCTTCTTTGCGCTTGGTGGGCTAGAGGTTCGCTTCTCGGCAGAAGGGGCAGTAGTGGCAATGCAAGGCAAGCAGTTTCCAGGCATGCCATTTTGTTCCTTTCCGTTATTTTCATCAGCAGACGAGGCAATCTCATCAGCGAACACTAGATGCTTTGCTTCACCATTACTCCTAACACAATCGTTAGTTGAGTGATGCGGTTCTCCTGTTATCTGTTGCTTATCAGTGGATGAGACACTAGACCCTGATCCCCTCTCTAAGCTGTTTTGTGACAGCGAATCTGCATATCCTCATTTCTGTTTTTATCTTTGCTATCAAGCTTGGTGAAAACAGAAACACTGACAGGCCTAAATCAATAATTAAGGTACTGAGAAATCATACCATCTTGAACACTGTGGAAGTCTTCATCATAATCCGACTCAAATGCTGGGGCAGAATCAAACCATGCCTCCTCAGTGCTTCCTGTCAAGAAAATCAAGTAGATGTTATTGCAGTCTTCACAAAAGGATCAGGAAAGATCAGCATAGGTTAAGTGATCTTTCCATCCCCACCCTGAATTTCTCATGGATGATTTCCTCGAGGAATAAATCATGGCCATATCCTCCAGTAAGCCATCAGAAACTGACCAATAAACAAGCCTATTGCCAGAACATGAGCATACTTTCTGGATAAAATGCAAGATGGCCTAGTGCCTTATTTAGCCTAGCAGATTGTTCCTAGACGTCTTTAGCCATGTGCATATCATCAGTAGCACCAAAAATGAAGCAAAAGCTATAGGACTCCACATCTTATCAGTTTCCTATAAGTAATCATTGCCCAACTGAACACTTGGTTAATTTCAGAGCTCAGGACTAGAAATTGATCCCATAAAAGCTGCATGCACCAATTCAAACTGGCAAACATGGTAAATTGCCCAAAAATTTGCTACAAAACCCAATAATTAATCAATCTAATGAGCTATTAAAAGGAAGTAAATGGAGTCATTAATATAACTCTAACCAGTTCAGCTAATACCCACCCATGGAAGCTCAATCAACCCCATGAAACTGTAGGCAATAGCTAAACATGGGGCATCACCCACAACATTTCCTGCAAGACCCACTAATTAATTAACTAAATCATTGAATAAAAACCCAGAAATTCCGAACACCAAGTTCAGCTAAAACCTAAAATCAGCTACTAAAAAAGACACAAATTTTGAATTTTTTTTTTTTTGATTTTATATATAAAAAAGGTCCTTCTTTTAATGTCTATCATCAATCAAAATACCCAGAATCATTCAATCAAGAACCCCCAAATAAAACTCAAACAACAAAAACAAATTAAAACAAAACCTGAAAAGGTGTTATTGTTGGGATCAAGAGAGGGCGAATCGGAGGAAATGCGCCTCTTGGGGGACTTGTTCTTCTTCCTGGTCCTCTTCTTCTTCTTCCGGTTCTTCCAGTCGTCCGCCACACGCTCTCTTTGCGCCGATGCACAGCCCCCCATCTTACAAATTTCAATTACACACTTGTGTCCTTGTATTTTGCAAGTAATCCACCCCCGCCATTCAGAACAAGGGGGAAATAATAATCAAAATAATTAATCTGGAGAGAGAGATGGATTAGACACAGAAAAGGGGGAAATCGATCAATTCAGATGAATTAAAGCCTCTACCCGGAAACCGTGAAGGGGGAGGCGAAATGGGGAGAGAGAATTAATAGAACGGATTTAATAATCGATTGATCAACCCCCTCCAAAAAAATCATAAAAAAATAAAAGATGGAAATAAAATTTGAATGACCCCCGTGCAGCTGTGCTTGTTTATTGAAGGGTGAAAGGTCGAAAGATCAGTGGCCATGGTTAATAAAGGAGGCTCGGAGTTGGGTGGAGGGAGGAAGGGGATGGAGGATGGTGGGACCCTTTTCAGGAGGATGTGACACGTTGCAAATAATTGGGAGTAAAAGCTTGACAACTGACAATTGGGCGTTTTGTTTTTTCTTCTTTTTGGAGACGATTTTTTGTTCGGCCAATTTGCACCAATATAAAAAAAAAAAAAAAAAAAAAATGAAGTTTGCAAAAATAATTATATGGGGAATAATTTGCATGAAAATGACAAAATGTCATTTTTGTAAAAATTTTGAGCACCTTTCCAACCGGTTGAAGGTAACCAAGATTAGAGAGAGAGGAGGAGAGAGACCCACTTTAATTGTTTTAAACTAATTTTCAGCCATTTTTATTTGTTAAAATTAAAAAATGAATTTATTTTTTAACTTAATTTAATTTTATCTATCTATAGACACCCGCTTTATATATGTTTATGGAAAAAAATATTTCGAAGTAAAGTTGGGTCTACATCTTATCTTGATCTCAATTTAGAGTATGACATGGATAATCATTTGGATGGCAAAGACAACAATTCAGCTGTCACAGAAATTCACACAACTGGCAAGATAAACCAGAAAACCTGGGCGGAACCGACAATCGTTGCTCCGGAAATGAAAGGTAAAGCTGCCGACGTGGACATGGGGGGCAATGCTCATAGAGGAGAGCGTGTCGTTTGGGTCCGTCAGGAGCAAGATAATGGAGACAAGTAGGTACCCATCTCGGAGAGAGTTCCTTCGCCGGAAGCGTCGGAGGACATAAGCAAGCGTGGCGTGGCAAGGTGAAGAAGTCCTCAAAGCTTGTTACAAAGTAAAAAGAAATACTAACTATGTGCTGAAATACAAAAAAAAAAGCATACAACCCTATACATGCATGGCTTCACTTGGCCTTAAAAAAAGAAAAAGTTACAATTTACGCTTACTAGCCAGTAACTACTGTTGTCTAACCACTGACTACGATCTCTTAGCCAATATAAGACTAACCCCTGTCGGGTCTCGTCTACCTCATGAACTTCCCACCTCAAGGATAGCTAGGATAAACGACATTATTTGAGTTGCCAAAGGTTGGTTTTTGTTATTTTGCATATATGTACGCCAGTTATAGTATGTGGTTGTCCGTTTTGATTGCCTAAGATGCGAACCCCGAATATATGTGATTTACGCTTACTAGCCAGTAACTATTGTTGTTTAGCCAATAAAACTGATGTTTCGTCCACAAGCTCAATGCCCATATACGAGGCTAGTCGGAGGTCCACCGGAGCTCCCACCTAGTTGTTGACCATCCTCAAGGCATATACTTCCATATCCGGGGGGTTCAACGCTAGATCTAAAGCCTCTCACACCCAGATCCGGTGTTGGTGCTCATCGTACATGCGAAGCAACGATTTTTGCCCCACTGTTCAACCCTCCGCTTCACCTTGGTGTCCGGCGAGGCAAAGAGTCATTGTGGCCGGAGTGGACCCCCTCAATATCCATCTCTATCACCCTTCCTCCACAAATCTCCCTCCATCTCCACAAATCCGATCGACCTCCACACATTCCCATTTTCCCTTTCACAAAATCCAAAAAAAAAAAGAAAAAAAAAAGAAGAGGAAGCCAAATCCGAACGACCGACCTCCGCACCAGTCGCCTAGTGCCACCACGACCGCTGCCCTCCACCCCGCCGCCCTCAGCCTCATGCCTCTACTTCCCCCTTCTTCCTTCTCCTGTTCGGTTATTGTGAAGCTCTCTCTCTCCCTCCTTTGTTTTGCCTTAAATCCCGCCCAAACACACCTCCAAAATTTCAAACTCCCGCCCAAAATTTTAACCCATTTGGGTAAAGGTAACCTGTTAGTTTTGCAAAAAAAAAAAAAATACTTTTTGACATGAAGAGGTCCCGTGGTGCATGTTATTTGCTGACGATATTGTTCTAGTGGACAACTCACGATCGGGTTTAGCTCGCAGGCTTGAAAACTGGAGGGAGGTGTTGGAGTCCAAGGGTTTCCGAATGAGTAGGACAAAGACAGAGTATGTTCAGTTCCGTTTTGGAGAGGGTAGGGACCCAGAGGCTTCAGTAGTTTTGGGGGATGATCCGGTCCTAAGGAAAGAGTATTTTAAGTACCTTGGTTCATACGTTCAAAGCGATGGGGGTGTCGACAAGGATGTCGAGCATCGAATCCAGGCAGGATGGTTGAGATGGAGGAGGGCGTCAGGGGTGTTATGCGACAAGAAAGTTCCGGAAAAATTGAAAGGGAAGTTCTACAAGGTGATGGTTAGGCCGACCTTATTGTATGGCTCTGAGTGCTGGCCTATCACTAAAGCCCAATTACAGAAGTTGTCAGTGGCTGAGATGAGAATGCTGCGATGGATGAGTGGCCACACGAGACTTGACAGAATCAGAAATGAAGATATTAGGAGCAAGGTTGGAGTTGCGAGTATTGCTGACAAGCTGCGGGAGTCCAGGTTACGGTAGTTTGGGCACGTTAGAAGGAGACCTATTTCAGCGGCTGTGCGTAGGTGCGAGAGCTTGGAGCTTGGGGCTATTCGTAGGGGAAGAGGTAGGCCGAAAAAGAGCTGGATGGAGGTTATCCGTCAGGACCTCAATTTGCTGAACCTCTCAGAAGATATGACGTCGGATAGAGACCACTGGAGGAGGCGCATCCGGGTTTCTGATGTTTAGTAGTAAGGGTCAGGGTGCTGTGTCTTGCTGTTACCTCTTGCCTCCTTTTCTAGCGTCTATCTTGCTCTTTGTGATTTCTGTGACTTTTTATTTTGGGTATATCGGAAACACTCTCTCGACTCGTTCGGGGAAAGAGTGCGTACATCCTGACCCCCCAGACCCTGCTTTATCGCGGGATAGACTGGGTTGTTGTTGTTGTTGTTGACATTTACCCTATTTTACATAGGAGGAGTCATTTATGCAAAGTGTAAAATATTTTGGTATATCCACTGCCATTTTCTCTTTTTGTTCTTCCTTGTTTTGTTTTATAAGTGTTGTAGAAAATAAGAGGGTACGGAAGTTTGGGCAGGGAAACCAACATTTTTTTTCTTCTTTGGATTAAAAATTATTCGATATCAGACAAGTCTAATTCTCGAAAAGGTTGTCAGGCAAAAATCGCCAACCTACAGTACAAACATAAAACAGAAAATAAATATCTTTATTTACTCCATCCGTTTGCGAAAACATGTCATTTTAATAGTTCGATTTTGTTCATAAAAACATGTCATTTTAGGTATATTAGCTTCCACTTTACGAAAATATCCCTGACATGAGTGATGAGTTGTGAGTTTTAGTTTTCGATAAAGTAAAAAAGTAGAGTAATAAATTAGGGTAAATTAATTAAAAAAAAAGAGTATATTATTGGTTTTCTTAAAAATTGTGCAAAGAGTTAAAATGACATGTTTTCGCGAACGGGGGGAGTTGATAATGGATATTTCATATAAGCATTATAGGTATTTCTTATTTCATTGAGATAGGAGTTTTGCATATGTTTTAGTCTAGTTTCATAAATTGCTTGTGAAGTATTCGAATTCGGAATCTACGCATTTTTAGTGTTTATTCTGCAGAGTTACATTCCGACCTTGAAGGGATCTTGTAAGAGCTTAAGAGACATGTTTTGGAGCATATGAAGGTTAAGGAAGAGGCTAGAGAGGAGCAAGGAAGCACAACATCGAAGGAAAGAAGAGAAACTGTCACTGCGAAGGGAAGCGCTCGCCGTGCTTTAGGCAGCGCCCGCCGTGATGTCGTTTCCAGCGATTGTGATCTGGATCCGAATATTCTAATTTCTATTATAATATTATTATATTTTTAGGGTTTGCACAACTCTTTATTAGGTTTTATTTGGTTGTTCCAGTCGTGTGTGGCAGAGAGTTGTGAGACAATGAACACAATTAGAGAGAGATAATTTTGGCCTATGAGTTGCTAAACTCATAGTTTCGCATGTAATTCGAAGACATGGTTGTTTGGATTATGAGGATTTGATTCTATTTAGCTATTCATAATCATATTTATCATCTTGTGCTTATTGATTATATTTGTGTTCCTTTCTATAAATGATCACCATGCCAAGAATTGCAACTTAGCTATGAATTCGTTGTTGTATTCTTGATAGCAAACGAAGGTATTGAAGCAATGATATTTCTTTGTCTTTGTAGTGGATGATTTCGATTGATCTATATTGGTAGGTGTCGATTAAGTTTGATGTCGGCTTGCACCTATTTGTCTCTAATTGTGTTGAATCGATATGTCAATTGGTCTAATTACTTGAGTCCTTAATGCTATTCTTTAGTGATATTGAATAAGGTGATTGTATCCCTGCGAATCCTTCAACTTTAGTCAAGTAGACACATGCTTATGATAATTAATGAATCAATCCTAGGACCATATATAAATCTCAACTATTGTCAGAGAATTACATGTGAAATATATTCTCTAGTCTATTATCAATTACTTTGTAATCATTAAGTTGGTTACTTTACTTCCTTATTAATTTATCACAAGTCATTGTTTTTGTCATAAGAGTCTTCGTTAGAGATATTGATAGTAATCCGATTCTCTATGTGGGTTCGACTCCGAACTTCATCGGTATACTAGTAGTTGTTTGATTTATCAATTCATTGATTTACTAATCTATTGGTTTTGAACTTTTAGTTAGATTTTATTACTATTTGACAAAGGGCGAAAGTGTCAACGACGTTCGTCCTGCGCCGGGAGTAATACATTACTAGTATAATTTTTTTAACTTTTCATTTTATACTTTATTACTGCGATAATTAAAAATAAGCATTTATATTGTACATTTTACTTTGTTATTTTATATTTTATACTTACCACGTGATACACATTATAGTAGGTTGTGTTTTCTGTAGATCAAGACATTATAGTATGTTGTTGCGAGAAGATTGGATGTCATAGACTTTTGAGTGGAAAAAAGGCATATAGAAATAGAGAATTTCAAGCTCTCAACTCTACCAAATTACAAAATAAAGCATATCTTTTATAAGCTTTCTCTTTGGATTAGTGATTCTTGAAAGAGATTAATAAAATATTTCAAAAATCATCTCAAGCTCAAAACGTTACCTCAAAATTTTTATTTTATAAGTGAAAATATTCGAGATATCATATAACATATTGTCCGGTAACTCGAGAGGTCAATATATTGATAGATGGACTAATCGTCATGAAACAATACAGAAGTTTAGATATAGCGCAAATAAACAAAATTAACAAATTAAGAAAAATGACATGATAGCAGTAACCCACCACCGGAAAGGACGGCTCCTGGAGAAGTACGGATCAACGACATTGCCCTACCTATAAATGATGGATCTTCAAAAATCACGGACACTTCCACGATCCACTCGATCAAATAGGGCGCTCGATACTAAAACCTCATCCGGAACTAAACCTAGCGACACCAGCCAAGGAACAATACCACGTACACTAGAGGACATATCAAATTATGAACAGAAGGATGAGGCAGACCATTTATTAGTAATTTAAATCGCACCCGAGTTTTTCTAAAATCCAAGACTATGCAATCCACAACCTCGAATTTTCGTTCATCTCCTTGGCCTCAAAGGATCTTCGACTCCTTGGCCCTCAACGATCACCAAATCCTCGACCCCTAAGGAGCTTCAATTCCTTGGCCCTCCAAGTAACAATAACTCCTTGGCCCCCAAGGAGTGGAGTTGAAAGTCGAGGGCGGTTGAGATAACAACAATTGATTGTGGTGAGAGGTGTCAACCAGTGGTTGAGAATTATTTATGGGGAAGTGTTTAAATTAAATAACATGGGACTTTCCCGGTGATCGGAGGAAGGAAACTCTAACCGATTGAGTTTAAGCGAGAAGTGATGGATCTTCGACAAGTCCAACTCCGCAAGGCCTGGTACTCCTTTGAAGGATTGTGATGCGGGACCATCATCTACATCTCCAGACGCGCCAATCATACTCGGAGACGGACCGATGACGAGAGCTCGAGCTAAGAAGCTTCAACGCGACTCATTCCTCTTTGTGAGTCATTCTCTGTTCTCGAGTGCGGTTCAACTCCCGGAGCCACCGATGACGGCATACATGTGCATTGGAACCCAGATTTCCAACGCCGGAAGCCAGCAGCGAAGCACATGAAGCTAGCAGCGACGTGGGCGGGCGTGCAGGAGGTCGCGCGGGTGCAGGCATCCAGGCGTGCGAGTGTGCGCGAGTGGCCTGTTGGGCGCTAAATGGTGTCGGCTTGAAATCTCTTAAGTTGTTATTTCATGTGTTAATTAGAACCTTGATTAATTAAGTCATTTTAGGGATATTTTAAATAATTGTTTTTATTTATTTTTATTAGAAATTAGTCTTCCTAGGGTTATATTAGCCGGCCTTCATTGTGAGAAAGTCAATCGATTCGAAGCATTGCTCATCGATTGCACAATTGGTTCTTGATCTAACTTGGTTTGCTTTGAGTTCGTCAACCTCGCGAGAGCTTGGTGATCCTGGTAATCACAAGTCCCCTCCTTGTGCCTCCAAGTTGTCCGCTTGGTTGTGTAAGGTTGTAGAGGCGGGCTTTATAGTCGTTGGTATTTGGTTCCTACCCTCTTAGAAGGCCTGGGGTCTTTGCCTCATTCTATTTTAGTTCGAATCACCCATCTATCAGTCTTTAATTCATTATTTTGTTGAGTCTAAGTTGCTGCGTTTATTTGTCTTTGTGTCGATATCGAGTCTTAGTTTGGAGTTCTTGAGTCTTTTGCTTCCATTCTTCTCTTTGAGTCTTGATTGTCGAAGATCGAGCCATCCTACGGCTAACCCCGTATCAAATTGGCATCAGAGCTTTGGTTTCCGACATCAAAAGTTGTGTCTTTTGTTTCCCTAAACACAAAACCTACAAAAAAAAAGAGTCTTTCTTTGTTCTTGGTTTTTACTTCTTTAATTTTTGAATTTGATTATTACTAACCTCTTGTTTGTGATTTTTTGTGGTTGCTAGCCCTAAACACACTTAGCCGAGACCTTTGTTTGCAGTCGACCAATCTTTGGCACAAATCATATTTGATATCACCTAGCCGATTGTCATTACAGTACGTCATGTGCTTCTTCATAGTTGACGGCACCAAAGTTGGCCGAGTTGGTCGAATTCCGCACGCATAAAACCCTAGTTTGTCTATCTTGTTCCATCTTTTGTTTTATCTATTTAATTGCCTTATTTAATTTCTGATTTTGTGGTAGATTAATTCATATATCTATCATAAATTATAAAAGGCTTTAGATTGATATACTTACCAAAGTTAGACAAACCCTCACCTATATATATTTCATAAGGGTTACATAAATTTTATTTTTCTTTCACCATAGTTTAAATTTTCAAGAGTCCTTTTATTTCATAGATAGTTTCTTGCATTAGTCCAAAAAAAAAACATTCAAGCTTTGACCTAGGAGGATAAAATTCACTAGGGGCTAAAGTAGCTTCAAAAAAAAAAAAAGGGATTGTCGAGTCTAGTGCAAGAAGCTTCAAGGACCAATTTTGGTGAAAATTTCATAGCCCTACTCGAAAAAGCCTTAAACACATACCTCCCAAAACACAAATTTTTTTAAGCCCTACCTTGCAACTACAACGTCCTTCTAAGGGTTTGAATCAACAAGAGGAAAAAGTCCAAGTTTTCTTTTCTTTTCCTTCATTTTTCTTTTGTTATTTCGTGTGTTGAGTACTATCCACCCACATATCGAGTCGGTACCACCTACTACCGAGTCGATACCCCCAGGTTTCGAGTCGATAGTTTGGTTCTGTTGGAATTTCGTCGAGTCTCATACCGAGTCGATACCCTCACATACCGAGTCGATACCCAACATACCGAGTCGATACCTTGGCATACCGAGTCCATACTTTGCTTCTATTGTGATAATACTGAGTCGATACCTTGACATACCGACTCGATACTTTGCTTCTGTTGGATTTTTTCGGTTGTTGTCTCTTGCCGATTCTCTTGATCTCTTACCTTGTGTTGCTAAGTCTTTGCTTGAGTGTTGATTTGCCCAAAGCGGATTGCTCCAACAAGCTTGTCATACCAATTAGAGAGAAGAGTGTGAGCGAAACACTTGCGAGATTGTTTATATTTTTCTAATCTTAACATAGTTCCGTGTTTGTCTTTATTTGCAATGTCACAGCAGGTTAACAATGGGAACAATGCCAACAATGGCAACAATGACAACACCTCCGACGCAACTATATCCGTCGCAATGTTCAATAACACAATGAACACTCTCAACGCCACCTTGGCGGCAATGATGGATAAGTTGACGGCCTTGGAGGCTAGACCAACGGGTTCTAATAACCTTGGTGGTCAAGGTAATCAACGGCGTGACGATACGCCTAATGATGAAAGGGAAGTCCGAAATCCTAACCCTCCTCCTAACCTTAATTTGCATAATCCTATCTTTGAAGAGAACAACTCTCCACGAGGGGAGAGAAATTATCGAAATAACGGATTTGCTAATGCGCAGGGGCATGGACGAGGAAGAGGTAGAGGTCGTGGCTTCCAGGAAGAGTTCTACTACTCGAAGCGTGACAATGACTTCCAAAAGGAGGACTATTGGGATCAACGCCCGAGGCGGAACGACAGAGGAGGTCGTTACCAATACCGTGAGCATAGAGATCCTGATCAGGACGGCATAGGTAAGGTAAAGGTAAAGATTCCTTCCTCTGATGGTAAGACAAATCCAGATGCATATATTGACTGGGAGACAAAAATGGATCAAATCTAGAACTGTCGCAATTTTTCTGAACCTAAGAAAGTACAATTGGCTTCTTTAGAATTTCAAGGATTTGCTCTTATTTGGTGGGATAATTTGATTAACGGAAGAAGAAGAGCCCTTGATGCGCCTATCGCGTCTTGGAACCAATTGAAAGCTTTAATGAGAAATAGGTTTGTCCCTCAACACTACGCTAGAGAGCTTAGACAACGGTTAGAAAACCTTAAACAAGGTAATAAATCTGTTGAGGAAACCTTTAATATTATGCAAGAAACCATGGCTAGAGCTAATGTCGTAGAACATCATGAGGATACAAATGCTAGATTTCTTCGTATTTTGCATCCCGCCTTAGCTCAGGACATTGATTGCTTTCCTTACTCTACTCCTACTGAATTGTTGCATTTGGCTATTAAAGTTGAACGTAGAGCTAGATACAGGAATCAAGGCGGAAGAATGACGAGTGGGCAGCCCCAACCATGGCGCCAGAACCGGCCTAACCAGCCCCAAGGGCGGCTTGACGGCGGATACATCTCTCGGCCAAACCAAGGCCAAGGGAAAGGGGAAGGCCGAACATTCCAGCAGCCTTTTGACAAGGGCAAGGCGCCTTGGACGGAACGAGATTCATCCGGGACATCTACTGGTCCCAAAGGGAGTAATCCTAACCCCTCTACTACTAGATATAGGGACATTGTGTGCTTTAAATGTCAGGGTAGAGGTCATACTATGAAGGATTGTCCCAATAAGAAAACTCTCATGATTAATTACTTGGGTGAATACGTGTCTGACAATTCTTGTGATGAAAATGAAGAGCATGCTAATGATAATGATCAAAACCTTAATCTGCTTACTTATGATGAAGATGATGATGGCATTGACTATGAACATGAAGAATCACTGATTGTTAGGAGAGTCTTAAGTGTTGTTCATGCACCATGTGATGACAATCAACGTGAGAATCTGTTTCATACTAGATGCTTAGTTAAGGGTAAGGTGGTTAATGTGATCATTGATGGGGGAAGTTGTTGTAACTTAGCTAGTCAGGAAATGATTGATAAATTGCAACTTCCTACTATTCAGCATCCTAGGCCTTATAGATTGCATTGGATGAACGACTGTGGTAATTTGAAAGTGAATAGGCAAGTCAGAGTGCATATCAAATTAGGACATTATGAAGATGATGTGTTATGTGATATAGTACCTATGCAAGCCTGTCATATCTTATTAGGTCGTCCTTGGATGTTTGATCGTAAGGTCTTGCATGATGGCTTTACTAACAAGTATTCCTTTACTTTTCAGGGCAAAAATGGAGTTCTTAAGCCTATGACGCCAACCCAGGTGGCTGATGAGATTGAGAAGCGGAAGGTAAGTAAAGGCGAGTTAGATAAGGAGGCTCATTCGAGCCATTTGTCTACCCCTACTCGGCCTAAGGGTGTATTTTTGGCTTCCAAGAGTACATTTTTAGACGAGTTTGCGGATGGGGAAACAACCCTCATGCTCCTATGCAAAGGGTTGAATATGTTGAGTGAGGAGCTTAGAGCTACCCTCCCTCCTCGCATCCAGCTCTTATTGAAGAGTATAAGGATGTTTTCCCCGAGGACATACCAGCAGGTCTACCCCCTATCAGAGGAATTGAGCATCAAATCGATCTCATTCCAGGGGCTGCATTGCCTAATAGGCCTGCTTATAGAATGAATCCCACTGAAACCCAAGAGGTTCAATCCCAAGTCCAGGAACTGTTGGACAAGGGATATATTAGGGAAAGCTTGAGTCCATGTGTTGTGCCTGTGTTGTTAGTGCCTAATAAAGATGGTTCTTGGGGAATGTGTGTAGACTGTATGGCAATTAACAACATAACTGTGAAATATCGCCATCCTATACCTCGCTTAGATGACATGTTAGATGAGTTGCATGGTTCTTCTATCTTTTCTAAAATCGATTTAAAAAGCGGCTACCATCAGATTAGGATGAAGGAGGGCAATGAATGGAAAACAGTCTTCAAAACTAAATTTGGACTGTATGAATGGTTGATTTATGCCTTTTGGATTGACTAACGCACCTAGTACTTTCATGAGACTAATGAATCACGTGCTTAGGAATTTCATAGGTAAATTTGTTGGTTTTTATTTTGATGACATTCTTATCTATAGTAAATCACCTGAGGAACATGAAGCGCATTTGAGGGAAGTACTTTCTACACTTAGATTAGAACACTTGTATGCCAATCTTAAGAAATGTGAATTATGTAATAATCAAGTGTCTTTTCTGGGTTTTGTAGTGAGCTCCAATGGACTGCGTGTCGATGAGGCGAAGATCAAGGCTATACAGGAGTGGCCGATGCCGACTACCATTGGCCATGTGCGCAGCTTCCAGGGATTGGCGAGCTTCTACAGACGTTTTGTGCGCGACTTCAGCTCCATTGCAGCCCCTCTTACAGAGCTCACCAAGAAGCGGTGTGAGTTCAAGTGGGGTCCAACTCAGGAGGATGCGTTCCGACAGCTCAAGGAGAAGCTCACGCAAGCCCCATTGCTGGCTCTGCCGGACTTCACTCGGCCTTTCGAGGTTGAATGTGATGCTAGCAGAGTTGGAATTGGAGGCGTCCTCATGCAAGAAGGTAAGCCTATAGCCTTCTTTTCTGAGAAGTTAAAAGGTGCATGTCTTAATTACTCTATGTATGACAAAGAACTTTATGCATTGTTTAAAGTCCTTAAGACATGGTCCCATTACCTTTGGCCTAGAGAGTTTATACTTAGGACTGATCATGAATCCTTAAAACATTTTAAGAGCCAAGATAAACTTGATAGGAGGCATGGTAGATGGATGGAATTTATTGAGACATTTCCTTATGTTATAAAGTATAAGAAAGGGAAAGACAATGTGGTTGTTGATGCTTTGTCTAGGAGACATGTCCTTTTGACCACTTTGGATTCTAGAGTCTTAGGCTTTGTATACATTAAGGAATTGTATGCTAATGATGCTGATTTTGGGAAAGTTTTTGGAAAGTGCCTAGATAAGGGTCCTACCGACCAATTTTATATATTTGATGGATGTTGAACAAAAATGCGCGAATAATTGTAAAACATATTTTATTTAATTTTTTAGAATTTGAGTTCGACCCCTTTTGGTTATCCTCTTGATTCGAAGTTGTATCGCCACCAAGACTTAAGTGGTTTTGGTGATTTGGGCTGTACCCGAATTTTAACGGGTTGCCTACGTATCCCTTAGAAGAGAATCAAGCCTTACGTAGTTCAGAGTATTTGAATTGATTTTATTTTTGGGTTTTGGTGATTGAACCCGACGAGCTTAAGCTTTATGTCGGGTGTCCTACGTACCCGTTTGGAACGGGATCAAATCACCCGTAGTTCTTTTAAGGACGAATCTAATCTGATTTGAGATGGGCGACTGAATCCAATATATATTGAATTTTAATATTGGACTTCCTACGTAACTCATAAAAGAGCATCAAGTCTTCACGTAGTTCTTTTTAAGGACCGTTTGAGTTTGAAGAAATTTAATTTAAGGTTTTAACCCCGTTTTCTTTTTTCTCGTTTAGAAGTCAATTTTGAGATTGACCCACTGGAATAAACCGACAATGAAATTTTACGAGTTTAACTTTGTGATTTTGTTAAACTCAATTTCTAATTTGTGTCGATTATAATTTTTTTTCTTCCGCGTGGGTCGGTTCTGCGATTAAGCAAAATTTGCCATATGTGAGCCGAAATGCATGGCTTTTCATCATTTTGATAGTCTTCAAATTCCACTTCCTTTTTTGGTGGATCAATCAATTTTGTTTACAAGCCCAATTCGTTTCTTCTTCCAATTTTTTTTTAAAGGAAGCAGCCCACATTTTTTTTAATTTTGAGCCTGAAAGCCCTAGTTAAAAAAATATCAAATCAGACCCATTTTTTTTGGCCCCATCTGATCTCTTTTTTTTTTTTATTTTGATAGACCCAATTCAACAGGGCTTTCAATTTTGGAGTTCCTGTTCACCGTCTCTTCTGTCGCCTCTTTGTTTCCTCGACGACCGCCACCTCCGGCCTCAGGCGACCGCACGAAAGAGGGTGACCGCCCGGAAGAAGGAGGAGCATAGGTGTTGCACCGACGGCGCACGAATAGAACTGGCTAGTCGCGCTACGAACCGAAGACCCTTCGAGCTCAGGTACGATTTTAGGGTTCCTCTTTCATGCGAATTTCCCCAAATTTAGTGTTCAATTCGATCTTTTTTTAGGCGATCCTTAGTTCAAATTCCATATTCCCACCCGAACCCCTCGTTAATCGAATGCCCAATTTTTGAGATTTAGTTGTTTGTTGATTTCTCTTTTCTTTCTTGTTTTCAATTTCTAATTTTTGGGGGTTTTGGGTATGAGACGCCAGGGAGGTTGAAGAAGGTCGGTGAGTCTCAAACTCGAACGAGGCGGCGCATCGAGAAGCTGCTTAAGTTCTCAAGCGCTGCCCTGTGACGTCAGAAGCGGACTCGGGGTATGTTCGATTCGATTCTCTTTGCCCCCTTTTTTTTTTCTTCTGTTTTCAACGTTAAGTTTGTGCACTTGTGTTGAGAATGGATTGATTTAGGGTCATAAAGCATGACTTTGCCATCTCTAATTTGATGCAAACATCTCCCAGTTTTCTCTTTGATGTATGCATATATTTTATTTTTATGCTTTTGAAAGAGATCAGTTTGGTAGATGTGTGATTGGCTTTTGTAAATTTTGTTTTCTATTTTTTTTTTTCCTTTGAAACCTGTAGACTTAGCCCTTGAATGAGGATTTGTGTCTGTTTGATACCGCCCAGTCCATATCTCACAGAAATTTTGACAGAGGGAATTTAGGTGAAGGTTTGTTCTGTCTTTGATTCTGCTCTGAAACCCAGGCCTCAAAACTTCCCTGACTTAGGATTTGTTTTGTGTGAAATTGAACTAAAATAGAAAACTTGTGTGCTTTCTTTGCTCTTAGTTTCTGCTATCTCTTTTTTTCTTCTTCTTGAGATTGCTTGCAGTTTGTTTGTGACCTTGTTGGCTCCTTCAGAAAATTTGAGTAGTGTTTTGAATGTAAACTTAGGCAGAGAGACTTTAGGATTTGGTCCTGTGTGAACTGAATTCCTTCTTTTTGCTTTCAATTTCTTGCTTTAGAAAAGTCTGACTGCGGTGAGTTTATTTCCTTTGGGTTTGCTTGAATGTCTTGCAATTTGTTTATTTGAATTAGTCGCTTGGTTTAGGAAAAATCCAGCAGCGCTTCGCCCTCTTTTAGGGCTGTTTGATGATTCCGAAACCCCGGCCACAAGCGAAAGCTCGCAAGGTTTGCAAGGGCGGGGTTTCGAGAATCGATTTGGACGGCACTTCGACTTGTTTTGGGGCAATTTGATGACCCCGACTTGATGAAGTTGCTGCAGTAACAAATTTTTTCTTTTCCTTTTGCTTGTGTGAAATTGCTTGTGATTTGTGTGCAAACTTGCTGGCATGTTTTAAGCTTTTGGGCGGCACTTCGCCCTCCCTTAGGACGGTTTGGTGATTCCGAAACCCAGGCCACAAGCAAAAGCCCGCAGGGTTTGCTAGGGCGGGGTTTCGAGAATCGATTTCGGCAGCAATTCCACCCAATTTGAGTAGTTTAATGATTCCGGAACCCTGGCCACAAGCGAAAGCCCGCAGGGTTTGCAAGGGCGGGGTTCCGGGAATCGCGTGAAGAGGTTGATTTTGCCTGCATCTTGCCTGCCTTCAGGGGGATTTTATGGTGCTCGAAACCCTGGCCACAAGCGAAAGCCCGCAGGGTTTGCCAGGGCGGGGTTTCGAGACCCAAAAGAGCCTAGATAAAAGCTCCTACCTTGCTTTGTGGTTTCTGCAGCTTTTTTTTTTCTTCTGTCGTGCTGTGTTTGTATGCTCAGCTGTATATGTCAGCCTTCTTCCCCCTTTCAAAGGGCCTAGGTCTTCTTTTATAGGGGAAAAGAAAGAAAGAGGAGATACACGTTTTTTCCTTTTCATGTACAGCCAATATCTTTTCTTTTCCTTTGATTTGGAAAGCATATATTTATGTGTACAGGAATTTCTCTGTAGAACCATATTTGAGAGGCTTGACTTTTGTGAATGATTCTTTCTCTATATAATAAGCCATATGTCGATTTGACTTGCTATGCATAGACTCTCCTAGCCTATCTTGGCTTAATATATTATATTGATTTATTTTATTGCTGCATTTTCTTTGCCATTTCATTCACTTTGCCTACAACAGGCCCTCGATTTGGATTTTTTTTGTGAATGGGTTGGGCCTTGCTTTGTGAACCACTTAGGCTAGGCCTAACATGAACATTCATCTAATTCATTTTTTTTTTCTCTTTATCTTGCAGCAGGAACTTGAGCAAGTGGAACAAGACACGCCTGATTATAAAGAACTTGCCGCCAAAGCAACTTTTTTCTGTAATTTGGGACAACCTCACTTAGTTTCCTCGCATTGTATGTTCGATTTTCTGAATAATTCAATTTACGAATTTGTAGTGCACTTAGCATATTGTATTTGACACGTAATGCTTTCCGTGCACATTTTACTTGTTCGTAATGGCTACCATCGACTTCTACTTATTTCTGAATTGTCGAATAGAGGCTTGCATGAATACAAATGCCTATAAAGCGATTCTTTTCTTTGAATTGCGGAATGCACACATTTTTTTTATTTTTTTTATTTTTTTTTTTTTTACTCCCAAACAATGGATTTTTATTTAGGAAAGACCAAGTGTGTATCCCTAGGTGTTCTCTTCGGTTATTATTGGTGAATGAATCCCATAGTTGAGGTTTAATGAGTCATTTTGGGAGAGATAAGACCTATCATACACTTAAGTCGCACTTTTACTGGCCACATATGCTTAGGGATGTAGAACATTGCCTTAAGAGATGTATTGACTGTTTAAAGGCCAAGTCTAAGCTTATGCCCCATGGTTTGTATACCCCACTGCCTATACCCTCAGCCCCTTGGGAAGATATTTCTATGGACTTTATTGTGGGATTACCTAGAATTAAGAAGGGGATGGATTCTATATTTGTGGTGGTAGATAGGTTTTCTAAGATGGCTCACTTTATAGCATGCCATAAGACTGATGATGCTACAAATGTTGCAAATTTGTTCTTTAAGGAAGTAGTTAGGTTGCATGGTGTGCCTAAGACAATTGTGAGTGATAGGGATGTTAAGTTTCTTAGTCATTTTTGGCGGACTTTATGGAATAAATTGGGAACTAGATTGTTATTCTCTACCTCTAGTCACCCCCAAACAGATGGCCAAACTGAGGTGACCAATAGGACCTTAACCACTATCCTTAGAGCCATTTTAAGGAAAAATTTGAAGCTTTGGGAAGACGCTTTACCTCATGTGGAGTTTGCTTACAATAGGACATTGCATTCCTCAACTAAAATCACTCCATTTCAATGTGTATATGGTGTTAATCCACTAACCCCCTTTGATCTTACTCCATATCCTATGAGAGAGAATGAGTCGTTTAACGCAGGTAAGCATGTTGAGTTCGTCAAGGAGCTACATGATCGGACGCGTCAGCAGCTCATGCGGAAGGCTGAGTACAACGCCAATAAGGCCAACAAGGGGCGCAGATTGGTGACGTTCAAGCCAGGGGATCTTGTGTGGGTGCACCTGAGGAAGGAGAGGTTTCCAAACAAGCGGAAGAGCAAGCTTGCTCCCCGAGGAGATGGACCTTTCAAGGTTCTACAGAAGGTGGGCGACAATGCCTACAAGCTGGAGCTTCCTGGAACATATGGCGTCAGTGCTACCTTCAACGTCGCGGATCTCATTCCATATCTTGCCGTGGACGAGGACTTGGATTCGTGGTCGAATCATTTCCAAGAAGAGGAGGTTGATGCGGGACCATCATCTACACCTCCGGACGCGCCGATCATACTCGGAGACGGACCAATGACGAGAGCTCGAGCTAAGAAGCTTCAACGCGACTCATTCCTCTTTGTGAGTCATTCTCTGTTCTCGAGTGCGGTTCAACTCTCGGAGCCACCGATGACGGCATACATGTGCATTGGAACCCAGATTGCCAACGCCGGAAGCCAGCAGCGAAGCACATGAAGCCAGCAGCGACGTGCGCGGGCGTGCAGGAGGTCCCGCGGGTGTAGGCGTCCAGGCGCGCGGGCGCGCGTCGAGGCGCACGGGCGTGCGCGAGTGGCCTGTTGGGCGCTGAATGGTGCCGGCTTGAAATCTCTTAAGTTGTTATTTCATGTGTTAATTAGAACCTTGATTAATTAAGTCATTTTAGGGATATTTTAAATAATTATTTTTATTTATTTTTATTAGAAATTAGTCTTCCTAGGGTTATATTAGCCGGCCTTCATTGTAGAGAAATTCACGTCTTCCATTATTCAAAAATACAGTCTTTGTGTGAAACACAAGTGTGAGAAAGTCAATCGATTCGAAGCATTGCTCATCGATTGCACAATTGGTTCTTGATCTAACTTGGTTTGCTTTGAGTTCGTCAACCTCGCGAGAGTTTGGTGATCCTGTTAATCACAAGTCCCCTCCTTGTGCCTCCAAGTTGTCCGCTTGGTTGTGTAAGGTTGTAGAGGCGGGCTTTATAGTCGTTGGTATTTGGTTACTATCCTCTTAGGAGGCCTAGGGTCTTTGCCTCGTTCTATTTTAGTTCGAATCACCCATCTATCGGTCTTTAGTTCATTATTTTTTTGAGTCTAAGTTGCTTCGTTTGTTTGTCTTTGTGTCGATATCGAGTCTTAGTTTGGAGTTCTTGAGTCTTTTGCTTCCGTTCTTGTCTTTGAGTCTTGATTGTCGAAAATCGGGCCATCCTACGGCTAACCCTGTATCAGATTGCTTATTGGCTTCCTCGACGACCTTGTCACCAGTGACGATGTAATTAATGGAGACATCGGTTGCCAAGATTTTGAGAAAGTTGTCTTGAAGGAGGCAAGGGAGGATTGGTCGTGGAGTAGGGTGGCAGAGCAGGTGATGGAGATGGGCTTGTTTTTTAGAGTTTTAAGGGAGGTGGGGAGATCAGATGATGAGAAAGAGATATGATGGTTTTGAAAAGGGATCAGGAGTGGATTTGGAGGTGGGTTGGAGTTTTCAAAAGGTGGGTGTTGGGGTTCGAAACCAATTGGTATCACGGTGGTTGTTGTAGCGGCGATTGAGGTTGTGGAGAATTGATTGGAGTTCATGATGTGTGTTAGTGCAAATGTAGGGCCGCCGATGGAAACCGAGTTGGAAAATCCGTCGAAAAACAGTGTGTTTAGAAAATCAAAAAATGTTGTGGCGTGGTATATGCCGAACCCACTGCCTTAGAAGCGAATTCGCCCCGACCGTAGGTGCAGTCGACTACTGGTTTCGCCCCCCAAGGTTACACAGCACACCCTCGTAATCGTACACTAAAAAACAAAGGTTTGGAATCACTAAAGCTTTGCTCAGAACTAAGGTGAAAGAGAAGAAAGATGGTTTTCTACGAGTGAATTTTGAAGAAGGAGACGTCTGGTTTTAAAGCAAAAGGAGACGCTCCTCAATCAAACGTGCAGGCGAAAATCTCAGAACGGTTACAATGGACTCTCCTCATTCAAAACGTGATGGAAATTTCAAAGCAGTTATAACAGAGGGATAAAGACGTGACGGAAATCTCGGAGCAGTTATAACAGAGGGATAAAGACTAGAAATAGTTCCAAAAAAACAAAAGGATAAGTCACAAAAATCTCGGAGCAGTTATAACAAAGGATAAAAGTCACATAGTGCACGTGTCACGGACCGACGGCGACGACGGTGATGTGCGAGTGTTAGACTCCTATTCTATCACTCAAACCATGGGTGGATAAGAGACTGTTTTAAAACAACCCCTCATGTCCCTAGAAATCAATGTGGGACAAAATCTTTCACCTTCCATCAACATTCAAGCATTTACTCTAACAATGTGGGGTATGTATGGGGCGGGGTAGAAAAAATGACTAAAATTATAAACAAGTTGAAATTGAAAAATTGTGTAAATAAATGTTGAAAAATTATGAAATAATATAAACTTCTTATATGGGGCGTAAAAGAGTTTGTTTGTAAAAAAAATGGAGTTTATTTGGTTATTATTATGGGTATTATAATAATTTCAAACCAAATAAACTAAAAATAACACTCAAAAAAAGTTATCACAAATTTTTTAAACACCCATTTTAATAAAAAAAACCCAATTGTAACAAGCTCCATACACAGCTTAATATTTTAACTCTTCGTTTTGGTAGTTTAAAAACTACCCAACTATCCCATACACACCAGTCACTAGTACAAACTTACTCATTAAAAGCGGTTTTTTATAGGGAAGGACAGCGCTTATTGAGGTGATGTTAATCAAAGCGCTATGAGTATGGGTAAGAGCGGAAAATAAAAAGCGCTGTTAAAATGGGAAGGACAGCGGTTTTTTGTAAAAAGCGCTGTCAAGCTTCTTTTTTTATTTTTTTTAAAAAAATTTCTAAAAGACAGCGGTTTTCTAAAAAAGCGCTGTTAAAATTACAAGGACATCGCTTTTTCAAAATAACCGCTGTCTATATAATTTTTTTTAAAAAAAAAAACGTCAGCTGTTATTTACAGAATGCATACAATCCTGAATCCCCTGTTATAATTATACACCGTCAACATAATTAACTCACAAAATTCAATTTTTCAAACACAAGGAATTACCAAATACTAAATTGAATTGTCACAACAATGCCACATCAAATTAATCAAATTGAGAAACTATTAAAAATACTAAATTCATGCATCATAATGAAAATGAAATGTCTAATATCTTTAGGCATTCGAAAAAGTAATTCCTATATAATCAAAATAATTCCTATCTACCATATCCACAAGCTTTTGTTTCCTCCTATTGGTAAAGGAAGAATGACTTGAATTTCTGGAACACTATAAAAGATATGCCCTGCAAGAGGTTTACATTTTATCAGCTATACATTCTAGGAGTGTATAATGAAAGGAAGTTCAAATTACAATGAAAAGCAAAGTGCCAAATTTCTCAGAAAAATAAATTTACCCTGAATGCGGTCTGAACACTCTTGGAGGGGAAATTTCAGCAGCAGCTTGTCCAGCGTTATACTGGTATGGGGAAAATACAACATCTTTTTCTTGACATTGTTGGAGGGCTCTCTCCAAATAATGTTGGAACCAAATCTTTAGTTGGTCCTTTCATAAACCCTTTACTAAGTTCTATCAAGGTATCCTTCATCCTGCGATATGTCACCTAACAAAGAAATTTATAGAGATTATATTCTTCTGTAAATCATTTCCAAAATGTCACTCATAATGGCATTGGTACACCTAAGAGTACAGACAGGCTTTCTATTTCTAACCGTAACCTCCATCCATAGCATGAATATCTAACATTACTTGTGCAGGATATTGCATATATTTTCCCATGAATGCATTTACCATTTGCCATGAATATCTAATACACCTAATGATTTCATGATTAAGTTCAATTATATGCTAATGTGATAGATTAGAGGTAGGAAAAAAAATGGCGCAGACTGAATAAATACCACAAAATAGGAATGGAACATACCTCATTTGTCGATTTCTCAAGCCTTAAAAGGACTGTTTAGGCCATCCTCGGGAATATCATCAAAAGCGACAGTGGTAGATGAATCCTAAGATTTTCCATAATCAAGGATAATCAAAAGCTAAACATTTAGTTCTCAAATCTAAACAATGCCAATGAAAAAGTAGAGCCAAACAATTTGTTTGAACTATAAATTTATTACCTTCAAACAAAAAACAACACCTTGTGCAGGAGACCCTGTATCAGCTTTGTTTTGTTTTAAAATAAATACATCATGAGTTCCAAACTATCAAGTCAAAATCATGCAGTGAACAATGATCCCCAAAACACAAACACTACAAACAATATAAGCCATTTACTCTTTGTTTAAATAGAAATATAGAATTTTGTTTTAGTAAGATCCATTTGACAACAATAAGCCAACCAAAAATCTCCAAAGTGAGGCGCTACCTTATGAGGAGGAAGAACATCTCCTTTCATAGAATGAAAGTATGAAACTCGATTAGACTCTTCCCAAGCAACCCTGGCTATTGCCAAAAACCAATTCAAGAAAACACAAACCACAAAAGCCAACGCAGAAACGAGAAATTTTACCTGAGACGTCAACGCACTTCAAATTGACAATTGTACTTCTGAGCAGTTTCTTTGCTCCTGGATGAGCAAGAAGTGATAGAATTCGATATCTCAACTTCCTGAGACACGCAAAAAACGGAAACAGAAGAGAGTTATAACGACATAGCAATGCAACCACAAATATTTGTTTCCCTGTGGAGAGCTAGTTTCTTTTGTACCATTCATACACTTGTTAAGGCAAACACGATCTTTCCTTTTCTGTTACATAGCAGCAGCATTCATAGTCTTCTCACTTTGTAATGGAAATTGAGGAATACTATTCCATATATCATGATGTACATTATGAATAATAGTTTGCCAATGTCCTATCTTTTGAGTTATCTTTTGGATATACTCTTATGTTTGAAAGCTCCAAACTCCCCAAATATACCCTTCTTTGAAGTTTTTGTTTCGGAATTAGAATTTAAGCTTAATTATGTTTCTAAACTCATCCTATAAGACGTGGTAGAGAGAACTTGCCATGTTCTCCATGAAGCCTCCCTTTTGGATGCATATTCAAGTATTTGTTCTAGAATAATGCATATGTTCTAGAATTAGGAAACACTAGATAATATGATAAACTACCCTAGAATACAAGTATTTGTTTATCGAAGTATGAAACTTAATTATCCACAATATCCCATTCCAAATTCTAATAAATGATAAGAATGAAAAGAAACATAGATCTTCGATCAATATGACCTCCAAAACCCAAATAATCTTGCAGAAGGGTTTGCAATGAGCGATTGAAATGCATCCAATAATTAAAAACAAAAAAAAAACAGACAAGCTACTAGCTAGCAGTGAGTTCATCCAAAATCACTGTTACGAACAACAGCAAAGCTTCCAACTTGGCAACAGGATATCAAATTGAACTGAGTGTTGCCAAAGAAATATCAAATGACAAGCTACTTCACATATGCATAGCCATGACACCAACTAAAGCACGCAACAAGTATCCTCATTTTGCAAGTGAATCAAAATTGCACCACTGAACAGATTGATTCCATAAAATCAGAAACAAGTCGATCAATTTTTTTTTAAAAAAAAAAACTAATGGCGGTTAGAAAAACTTAATTTCACCGTTCCTCACACTTCAACCTCCGAAATTGTTGAAGCAACCAATTATGAAGCTCCATAATGGGAGGAAATTAGCTATGATTTCTCCAAATAGAAGTTACCTGGAGCAGTTGCAAAACGCATAGAAAGCTACTCAGAGAGTGGGAGGTCAGTAAAGCACTGCTCAGATAGTTGCAGAATGCATAGAAGTTACTCAAAAGGGTTTTGAAAACAGTTGAAAGGGATGGAAACATACAGTAGAAGGGGGAAACCGATGGAAATCGAGCACTGCTTGAAAGTTAAGACCAAGTTCTAGCTGCTTAAAGGTTAAGCACTGCTTGCGCATGTTTCGACCGGAATCGATGGAAATCGAACACGTACGGCTGTTCACAAACCAGTAGAAGGCGGAATGTTGAAGAGTAGAATCGGGGAAAAATGTCAAAATCAAACTCAAATAAAACTCAAATTCCGCTCAACCTAGTGCTTACCACAAGTTTCAAAGGCGGAATGTTGAAGTGTTTGATCGATGATGATGGAGATGGACAGGACTGTTGGTGAGCGGCTCGACAGGACTGGTAGGTGCTCGTCGGCTTGTGTGGTGCTGTTGGAGATCGACAGGACTGGTAGGTGCTCGTCGGCGGTTGGGAGGGCGGTCGGAATTTGCCTCGTCGACGGCGCCGATGATCTCGACTGCAGGCAGGAGAAGAATCGAACGGGCTGCTGGTGGTGGTCAATTAGGGCTGGCTGATGATGAATTTGGGGTAAAGTAAATTTGGGGGTTTCCTCCAAAAAAAAATTGGGACAAAGTAGTACCTTTTGGACATCGCTTTTTTTATTAAAAACACTAAGAAAGATTTTTACTTTAATAAAACAAGAGGTATGGTTTAAAAATATATATTAAAAAAAAACCAAATACATTCTCAGCGCTTTTTCTAAAAAAGCGATGTGCTTCCCATATATTTATAGCGCTTGTTTTATACAACCGCTATTCTTGAAAAAAAATATTTAAAAAAAATAAACTAAATATATTCTCAGCGCTTGTTTAGCAAAAGCGCTATGCTTCCCAAACATTAATAGCGGTTTTGAATAAGCGCTTTTGAATTTTCGCTATTAATGACTTAATTTGTACTAGTGAGTGGTAGACCCAAGTAAATGCGGGCGCGGGTCGAATTTGGAACGAATTTTACCCAAAATATTGTCCTGTTTACGTGGGCGCAGACCGAGCTAAATCCACTTAATGGATTGGATGTTGTGTCCTAGTCCGTCCGATATTGCAGGCGCGGACTACCCGTGGATACCCACAAACCTAACCGTCGTTGTAGACATTCGACCAAAACAAAAATTATACTAGTTAACACACACACGATCGGATGGACATGCAGTAGCACATAACCTTCAAAATAGAGACAAAATCAGTGTGTGTATACATAATTTTTGTTCAACAAAAAAAGTTCCTTTACATTGGTGAGTTTATATATATATAGTATTTATTTTTATTTTGTAATGTCTAATTAGAGATTTAGGTTATAGATTTTTTTCTTATAAAAAATAATATTTAATATTATTTACTATATATGTATTTTAATAAATTAAAAAAACAGCGGGTACCCGTTACGGGCCTCCGTAACGGATATATTAGTCGATCTTCCCAATCTCGTATCCGCTGTGGGCGTGGGCCAGGCTTAGCTACCCGCTTGGACTTCGCCCCATGTCCATACCCGTCTAAAATAGCGGACGGACGGACCGGATCGGGCGGACTGACCCGCATTTGCCCAAAAGTGTAACAAGTGGTGATGGTAAGGTTACCTTAAAATGAAAGTTGTACAAAAAAAAATTATTTCATCAATATTCCTGTTTTTTGGGTTCTTATTTTATCAATATTTGCTGAAAATTGTAGCATATATAACAACTTGCACACCTAATCTACCCATTAAATACTCCATAAATACTCCAATCTACCCATTAAATAATCCATAAAGTATAGCAGGCTAATTAAGACTTGTGTAATTAATTACTAGTGAATGAAGATTCTAAAACTGATCTAAAATTAAGCTCCATTGGCATAGCCATATATATATACTTCATAAAAATATGTCAAAAAGATTTAACATGATATAAATATTTTTACATATAAAATTAGTCATATATATACTGGTATGGTTTATGAAAATAAAAACAATTTTATGGATAGTTTTCTGAAAATTTTAATCTCACAAATGATTCTCATTATAAAATAACGCATATTTTATAAGATGAGTTTACGTGACGAGTAAGAATACAGAAAAGGGAAATAAAGAATACACGCCATATTAAATTGGAAAAGAGAAATAAATGAAAGAATACACAATAGACAATACAGTAGCGTCTTTCTTTATTTTTGAATTGTTTATGGGGCAATTTTCATATAGGCCACGAAATTAGGCTATATTAGGAATCCGTCTCCCACCCTCTCCATATTTGGGATTTGTCCACCGAATTTTTCAACATGCTGAAATTTTTGTTTTCAGCAAAAAAAAAAAAAATTCCACGAAATTTAGTTTCTTTTTTTTTTTTCGCGTTTCCAGAGTTGCTGAAACAGAATTGCTGAAACCCCTGTGCCACCATCTGTTTCAGCAGTGTTTTTTTTTCGCTTTTTTTTTCTTTTTTTTTTTGCGTTTCCAGAATTACTGAAAACCATGTGTCACCTCTCTGTTTCAACAGTTTTTTTTTTCGCATTTCCAGAGTTGCTGAAACCCCGATTTTAGCAACGTTGTTGATGCTGAAACCCCGATTTCAACAACGTTGTTGATGTTGAAGTGATTATTGTTGACACTGCTGAAAATGTTATACATACAAGCTACTGAAATGCTTAAATACTGAAAACAGAAAAGCTGAAATGTTGTCATATATGCTTGTAAGATATAGTAGCTCATAAAATTTTATAAGAATCAATTTCAACAAAAAAAATCTAGAAAAAGGCTCAATTTGATAACAAAGACTCAATATACACCAGAGATTTGTATTCACAATAATTTATATATCTATAAATTAATCAATGAAAGAGAAAGAAATTGAAATGTTAAAGCATTTCAGCAATTGTTGAAATACTGAAATTCATCAAACTACTAAAATGCACCTGGCGGACGATTGATTCGTTTCTTTTTCTCCAAGAAGGGAATAACAAGGCAGTCACTCTCCAACTCATGTTGAAACCGGGGTTCACCGTGCTCTCTTTGTTCTTCCTCGTTCTACCGACGTTGCTGAAATGCTGAAACCGGAATTCTTTGTGCTCTCTGTCCTTCCTAGCTTCCTCGCTCTCCTCCTCCTTAATCTCAGCATATCGTCAAAAATCAGACAAGTGCAGGAGAGAGAATCTCATGGTAGTTAATGGTTTCGACAACAACAAATTAAGTTCTATCCTACAATTTCAGCGAGAAAGAGACTCACCAGACACTTATCAAAGGCTTAGATCGGAAAGTTTGCTGAAACCGAAGATGCTGATACCGGAGAGGAAGGGGACAGCGCCAGTACACTTATCAAATTAAGTGCTGAAAATTGCTTATATTGTACTGTATTAAACACAACACCTGTTTGTTTTCCAAAATCACGATTCAAGATGATCAAAGCACAAATGAAGAAGAAACACAACCACGCCGGTGCACCCCAACACCAACAGTCCCACCATCATCTTTCTTTATCTTCTCCCTCTCTCTGTGACTTCATATTGTATTAAACACAGCACTTGTTTGTTTTCGAAGAGAGCAAGGTGCTGAAATTGCTTACCGGAGCAAGGTGCTGAAATCCGAAAAGAGGAAGGGGACAGCGCCAGTACAGCACTGGTCGAAGAGGTTGAAGAGATCGGAGGGAGGCGGCGGTGTCGGAGGGAGGTGGCGGTAGCGGAGGGACCTGAGATCGGCCGGAGGGGGCAGCGAGGGTGCCGGAGTCGCTGGGCAAGAGCGTCAAACTTCCATGGCTTTCAGATCTGGAGGGATCTGGGCGATGAAGGAGGAAAACGACGCCGGATTTGGTGGATGGACAGCGACGCCGGCTCCCGGAGATCGAGCGGATCTGGTGGATGGACAGCGACTCTAGATGCGCCGGATTTGTTGGTAGGGAAGGAGAAGGGGAGGGTTTGGAACCGGAAGCGACTCTAGATGCGGCGGCGCGAACAGCGGATGATGAACGGAAGATCGATCTAGCGGCGGCGAGAGAGAGGTGAACTGGAGATTGGTGAGCGGCGGCGGCGAGGCGAGGGAGAGGTGATGAGGGAGAGTTCCGGATTCCCGAGGAGGAGGAGAGAGAGGAAGAGCGAGGGAGGGGTCGACGAACGAGATCTGAAACGGGAGGATCTGTGATGCTGAAACGGTAATGGATACATGAGATTAGAGGGGTAATTTTGTCCAGAAAATTTTTGGTGGACAAAACCCTAATTTTACAAGGGTGGGAGACACTCTCCAAATAGAGGCCCAAAAATGAGTCCATTGGGCAAATTTTCTCATTGTTTATTGATCCAAATAATTAATTAACCTAATTGCTATACTGGTGATATGGAGTTTTCAGTGAGATGCTTTGAAAATGAAGTATGTGCTTACCCAAAACGTGATATTTGTTAGGGAATCTTTTTTAAAAGTGATTTTAAATTACAAGTAAGATTGTAATTAAGTTTTATTAATTCTCAAGTACTGATAGAGCATCTCCAATGATGGATGCTCCAAAACTCCTTATTCAATAAAAAAGTTTTAAATAGGTTGATACGTCGGAAAAATGGAGAAATTATCCATAATGATTGGTACGGTCACCCATATATTTTAGATTAAAAAAATAAATTGAAGAGGTTGATTTCCCAACATTAAAGATGCGATGTATATATATGGTACTGAGATCATGGATGCATAACCAGCCGGTAGAGATATTGAAATCGGAGACATTTTGATGGGGTTTATATATATATATATATATATATATATATATATATATATATATATATATATATATATAAGGTAGGAATTCGAGGGCTAGACATGTCTGTCACTTCGAGAGGCCGATAAAATCGGTAAACAGTAAACCGTCAAAATATATCATAAAAATAACAAAAGGTGCAAATCAGACAGTGATGAGCAACACAGAAGGTATTTTGATGTTATTGTTGATTCTATTATGCATAAAAAATTTCCCATTATGTTTTTTAAATAGATATATATAAGTGGCGAAATCGACCACTACTACAAGCTACAACTATATATAAACCCGAATATAACGGCTGAATGTTGGGTCGCTCAGTCTTATCAAGATTACAAGTTATGTCAATATGACACTGATTAAAGAAAGCATCAAAATTAAAAGAGAAAATTTGCCCAACAGACCTTTTTTTTGGGCCTTATTGAAGGAGTGTCTTCCAAGTCCGTCAAATTAGGTTTTTGTCCACCTCTAATTTTTTGGACAAAATTGCCCTTGAAATCTTTAACCAAATCTCTCAGAGTCGCAACTTGCAACTCATTCTCTTCCTCGCGCTCACCACTCCACCACATCCTCCAGCGTTTCATCGCCTCCCTCTCGCTCCTCCGTTATCGCGCTCACCACCCCACCACATCCTCCACCGTTGCCCCCACCACCATCCACCGCCGGCGACCACCACAACCCCCATCATCGCTGTCGGAACTCCTCGACCACTCCCTCGCTTGGATCTGAGGAGGCGCCAGATCCGCTCCCTTCGTTCTCGCTCCGGCTCCGGATCGTTTCATAAGCTTTCAATTCGATGGCGACAGGCCAGAGGCGGAGGCGGCGGAGATTCGGCGAAAGCGGAGGTGGAGGCTGCGGAGGTGGACTCTGGTTGCTTCTCTCCTCGATCTCCCTATTGCTTCCGAGTTCCCGCATAATTGACGTCGGTGGAGCGGGAGGAGTCCACCACCCTCTCCGACCGGATCTGGACGGGATCTGGACGATTATTGCCTCCTCGATCAGTACGAGTTCCTCCTCCTCAGCGCCGCCGCCACCGATGTACGACCTCGCGTTCTTCTGGATTTATCCGCGCAGGTGAATCCCTCTTTATCTCTCTTCGATCGATTTCATCTCCTTTCCAATTTACTTGTTGATTATCTCTCGATCTCCATTAGAGTTCAGCAACTTTTCAGTTCGAACTCAGAGATCTACTTTTCAATTGATCGATTAATTGGATTCCAAATTAGCTATCGTCAATTTTACAGTTTCAGCGTTCAATTCCTGCTTCGATTTAACTCAATTTCCTCCCGCAGGAAGCCTCAAGTCCATCGATGTACGACCTCGCGTCCTTCTGGATTTATCTGCGCAGGTGAATCCCTCTTTATCTCTCTTCGATCAATTTCATCTCATTTCCAATTTACTTGTTGATTATCTCTCGATCTCCATTAGAGTTCAGCAACGTTCGAACTCAGAGATCTGCTTTTCAATTGATCGATTAATTGGATTTCAGCACCTTGCTCCTCTCCATGGTAAATTTTTGTGCAGTATATGTATAGCATATATATTTCATGGAAGAATTGAAGATGCTCATATGTCTCCAAGGAAGTGAAATAGGATTTGATGGATGCTGAAATTTTGTGTAGTATAGGTATAGCATATATATTTCATTGCTTTCATGGCAAAATTAGCCCTAATTTTGATTTATTTTATGAGAGAGTGTTTCTGTGGCTGTGCTTTTTGCTTTTGGGATTGGGATTGGGTTCCTTTCTTTGTCTCTACGCCTGCCATGTTTGATTCTGTTCAGATGGTATAGAACAGAATCGAACAATTGCTGCTGTAATCTATTAGGTCGATCTAAATGTTGAAATAGACCGACTCACTGGGTTGTGATCAGAACGTGCATATCTATTAGGTCTACCTTCAATGGAAACTATGTTTATAATCAGCTGAAGTGGGTATTTTCACTTGCTCAGGCTGGCTTTTCCTGACTGCAAGTTTGTGTCTTTTACTTGATTTGTACTTCTTGAGGTTAAGGTTTTCCTATCTGGCTGGATTTTTTTTTTTAATAATTGAATTAAAATTGATGCCCAGTGTCATATTTGATACGCAGTTCTAATCTTATTTACTATGCTTCAGCCATCACTACCTTTAGTAAATGCTCTTGCCCATTATAAACCTTCCTATATCGAATTGTTTATGACTTCTTGTGCTGCAATCCAAAAGTAAAGCATCTGTACATCTTTATATTAGGTACTACTATTTCATTTAAATGTGAAATGACTTTCCAATCCACTTCAATTGCAACATATTATTATTCAAATTGACTTGCCGAGGGTGTGACTGGTTTTGGTGTTAATTTTGTGTTTGTCCTTGAGATTTACTACTAAAGTACCAATAAATCAGTAATAGAGTTTCTAATCCGGAGATCTGGTCTCAATGAATGAACGTGAAATGTATTGAATGTTTGTTTGCAATTCATTTCAGCAAAATTATATATGTATGCTAATTGCCTATTGATTCGTATATGTATGCCAATTGATTCATATACATATATGTATGCTACTGTAAGTCATAATTGTTATCAAATTGTGCTAATTGATTCATAATTGCTTATTGATTCCATGCTAATTGCTTATTTCAGCATCTTATAATTTCAGCATCTTATAATATTTTATTTTTGAATTGTTGTCAAATTGCACAAAATTAATGGATTAATGGATTATCTTGATTTTTACATGGTTTGGGTTTGGATATTGGCAATTTCAGCAATTGTTGAAATGCGGATTGTAGTTTCAGCAATCGCTGAAAATGTGGACTGCAATGAATTTTGATATTCATTGCTTTAAATCTCCTTTAAAAGCCTCCTAGCTCAATGGTAGAGCAATGTGCTTATGCACAAATACGTGGGTTCGAATCCCGCATAGGCTAAATTTTATATCTCGTAACACAATTTCAGCAACAATTTCAGCATCAGCAACGTTGCTGAAATCGGGATTTCAGCATCAACAACAGTGCTGAAATCGGGGTTTCAGCAACTCTGGAAACGCGAAAAAAAACCGAAAAAAAAAACTGCTGAAACAGAGGGTGGCACATGGGTTTCAGCAACTCTGGAAACGCGGAAAAAAACGAAAAAATAAAGCGAAAAAAAAACCCGCTGAAAACAGATGGTGGCACAGGGGTTTCAGCAATTCCGTTTCAGCAACTCTGGAAACGCGGGAAAAAAAAAAAAAAAAAAAAAAAAAAACTAAATTTCGTGGAATTTTTTTTGTGCTGAAAACAAAAATTTCAGCATGATGAAAAATTTGGTGGACAAATCCCAAATATGGAGAGGGGAGGAGACGGATTCCTAATATAGCCTAATTTCGTGGCCTGTATGGAAATTGCCCCAAATTAAAATACTTTTATGTGATATTATGGAGTGAAATCTCAACCAAGTTGACAAATAATTGTATATATTCACAAATAATTCCATTTTTAGCAAATTGTTCGAATACTAAAAATGATTTTTTTTTATTAGTGGAAAGGGAGAGCTATTCTCTCTGGTAAGATGGGTTTTTCACGGTGTAATTTTTTTTTTTTTGATTTATCTTGTATTTTTCGGTTCGTTTCTTAATCGGTTATCCGTTGTCGGTCGTTTTAACCTCTTGATCCATCGAAAATGTTCGATACCTCGAATTCTTTCCGGTTTTATAAGAATTGAAATGGTTTACAAGTGTTTTAACACACTCTTGATATAGTGAATGAAGGAAAAATAAAAAGGTAATTTTTTTGGATATATTCTTATTCTTATTCCCGAATTCCCCTCAACTATTTCAAAAAAAAAATGATATATTTCAATGACAAATTTAACATTTTCTTTCAATATTATTAAAAAAAAATTCTTTTCATTTTTTTCCAATATTTTTTAAAAATTTATTTTAATTAAAAATAATGTATTTAAAATTTAAATAATAATTTCTCATTATACATATACACAAAAACAACGTTTTAAATTATTTTTTTTTTAACACTACCCGACAGAAATGTTGGCTTCACAACTTTTAATGGATTAAACCTATTTTACAAGCTTCTAATTAAGTTTATCCAATTTGAATGTCATTGGGGGGAAAAAGGCTGACGTTAATAGATTGGCAAAGTGGAATCACATCTCTACTCACCAAAACGTTTACGATGAACTATAATGAGTTGACTCCTCCTGGGTATGACTTATCCAGAGAAGAAAGAACGAAAGGAGTGAGTGAGTTTGCACGGAACCTATATGGTGGGGGAAATTCACATGTGATGTGATCCAATCAAATAAAGCACCCACCCATGACCCATCCATCCAGTTGAAGATCTAACTACTCCGATAGTCCGATCCATCATATCATTTCTATTTCTATGGTGGGGCTTCATTGCTAAGTGGTCTTCATTTTATTTTGCAGTACACTATTTTTTTGATCGAAAAGTGGGCTTCATTGGGTAATTACACAGATACTCATATTGATAACCGTCGAAAGTT
Source organism: Persicaria maculosa (assembly GCA_963922045.1). Classification (NCBI taxonomy): domain Eukaryota; kingdom Viridiplantae; phylum Streptophyta; class Magnoliopsida; order Caryophyllales; family Polygonaceae; genus Persicaria; species Persicaria maculosa. The sequence goes on along the minus strand of OY998252.1, from coordinate 22,063,689 downwards.
CGATCTATGAACTCGGCTGGTACTTTTTAAATCACATTTTTATTTAAAAAAAAACACCTAAATAAAAAAATACTAATAGGGACATTCAGTATCTGGTGTGTGGCACTGACTCTGGAAGATTCAGATGATCGTCACGGACGCTTAGCACCTTCTGCAATGCTTCGAGGAATTCACCTGCCGGCCTATTCTCCGTGGAGTGAAAATCGAGTTGTGGATTTGGTGGCTAGGCTCCGCATACGATAGATCTTGGAGCTCTCTCTTCACATCGGGTGTTTCTTATCCTCGTCCGAAATGACACGATTGGGTGATGAGTTAGTAGGGTCTGACACCACCCAAACTCTTATCTTGAATCGAAAAAATATATATCAATATAAAACCAGATTTTTTTAATACTTGTATATCTAAAGGTAACTATTTTAAATACCAATATTCGGCCAAAGATTAATTGTAGATGATAAGGGAAAGTAGATTCATTTGATGGCTTATGTTTCTTAAGCATAGATGTAGTTACAACTATTAGATATATGTATAGATTGATGATATATGTAAATATTAGGTTCCAAACTGTAATTATTGTAAAGTCAGGAAAGTTCTATAAATACTCACAATTGACACAACTTGTTATGTTCTTTCTCTTCTCTCATATCAATACAACTGATTTTCTCTCTTTGTACGGAGATTTACAAATTGTTCATGGTATCAGAGCACGAAGGTTTTTCGATCTGATCGCGGGGTTGATTTCGGCCTGGATTTGCTGGATCGTTCTTCATTATTGTTCTCTGGTTTACAGCCGAGGTAAGTTCATTTCTGTTTTCGCTTTCTTTTTTCTTGATTTCTATTGTCACGCTTGTTGGATCGTGAGTTCTTGATGTTCAACAATGTCTGAGAAGGGGAATTCTTGGGGTCGCAAGTTTCATTTTGAGTCTGTTCATAAGTGAATGTTAATGATCCTCTGAATTTGGCAAATTCAGATAATCTGGGGCCAGTTGCTTTCTTTCCAGTTTTCTGGAATTAATTTCCTCGGATGGAGTAGAGGAGTTAGGCTTGCTCTTGATGCGAAGAAAAAATTGGGCTTTATCGATGGTTCTTGTGTGAAGCCCATCAACTTTTGATGGGTCTTGGGATGAACTTCTCCAAACTGAAACATATTTGAAATGAACTTTAGTCGGTGGAAGGGTTCATTGAATGTTCTTGTGGAATCATGGCTAGTTGTACTTGTCAATTCACCAAAAAGATAGTTGAAGCTGAGTTTCGAAATAGGTTGATCCAATTCTTTATGGGTCTTGGTGATGCTTAATTATGAAGGGGTTCGAAATAATATCCTTTCGATGGATCCGCTTCCTCTAGTGAACAGGGCGTATTACTTGGGTCAACAAGTTGAAAGCCAGAAAGGAATTACTCCGGGAGGAAAGGTTTATGATGTTGGTTCTCAAACCGAGTTCATGACACTAGTTGCAGCAAGAAGTCCGACGGCTCACTGTCTCAAAATGTCTATTGTGATATGAGTGAAAAATTCTATTGATAAAGTTTTTCGTTAAACTCTACTGAATCAAACCGGGCTTGTAAATAAGAAATACTCCGTAAGAAGCAACTTACTTCCCATAAACTTAAACGGAAAATAATTAGATCCGACTATGATTTATTTGTACTGCAATCTTTATAAATACAAGTATTTGTAACTCGTTGTTTGTAGGCTAGCACTAAATGATAGTTAAGTATTTTAATTAGATCAGTCTCTAGACAACACTAGTATCAATTTGTATGAAAATATGATGAATGCATATATCTATTCCAGCGACAGATCTTGAAGCGTTTAGTTGAGGGGGTGGAAGATTAATCTCTAATTTTTTTTTCGGAAAAAAGTATCAATATTATTTGAGGTTTTCGGATTTAATTATAGTATTGAGTTACGAAGTTTAACAAATGATAAGTACGATAGAAGTGTATTAATTTGGTAAATGATGTGAAAAATAATTTATATTGCTTCAGTTTTGAAACGTTTATAACTTTTTACTCAGTTATCGGATTTGAGCTTATAATATATAAATCGAAGCTTTCGGCGAGACGAATATGTATATTAAATTTTATTTTTGATTGGGGAGTGACTATCACCTCTGACCCTAAGGAGGATCTGCCCCTGATCTATTCAATGTGGGATGGTTAACCACTAATGTATGTTTTCTTCTGACTGATCGACAATGTTGTACAAAATGTTGTCATATCAATCTGAATCAGAACATCTAATTGGCATGACTTTGTTTGGGCTTTTCCCAAAATCCAGTGGGCCTCTAGTCAAATGCAAATTGGGCCCAGTCCAACCATGTCTAAATGAGCCCAGCCCACGATGCGATTTGTGGAAAGATCCCACCAATAGTAATTACATGTACTTACATCAATGACCTTATAGGCATTTTTTTAATACAAGGAAATAATTAGACAAGAAGTAAAAAAGCCTAAGAAGCGCCCTTCTTCCTTAGAGCGTGGTCCAGCATCTGATTCCAAATCTACATCGGCCGGGATAGGCATTTTGGTCCTAGCCTCAGAGCAATTGGGCTTAACAAAGCAACTAATTTAGTTCCACGACATTTTTGTGATTTTGTCCCGAGCTCAAATCTCCAATAGTTAGTTTTATTTTTCATATAGGTTTCAAGTTATCATGCACACTAAAATAGTACTCCCTCCGTTCAAAATTATAAGTCATTTTAGGTGTTTGTACACATATTAAAGAAAACACAAAAGGTTACTTTTATACTCTTCAGTAATTATCCACAATCACTAACAATCAATAACATTTCATAAAACAAATCAAAAGTTACTTTTTTCTTAAACCAATGCCTAGAAAACCTAAAAGGACTTATATTTCTAAACAAAAGTTTAAACCTAAAAGGACTTATATTTTTTAACGGAGGGAGTATAATACAGCAATGATCAACTTATTTCATAATGGAATATATTTTTTTTATTAAAAAATCCTCTAAAATACACTAAAATATGATGGTAAAGATTGCGACAAAAAAATGTTTTTCTCAAGTCTCTCCTCAAATACTGCACAATGAAGTTTAATAAATTTTAACCAAAGAGATAATCTAATGGCAAAATTTTGTTCATTTATGAGCCCATAGGGCCACATCAATAAAATTAATTACATTTTTTTGAAAAAAAAAACCTTAGTAACGCAAACAAAAACTTGTATTGTAAAGATGCCCGTAGAAAATAGAGCTCCTAATTTCGGAGATCAAGCTCATAATTTCAAAATTAGGACACACATCTTTCGTTTATGTACCAAGGGAGGGTAACAGAGTGACGGACAATGTTGCACACATTTGTCACTCTGTTCGGAGTCATGACATCATAAATGATATTTGTCTGTTTGACCTCGTCCTTTTGGATGTCATCGGGTAACCCGTCTATTTTGAAATGAAGGCAATATTATTTTGAAACAAAAATTTACATAAATAAATTATCTTCTTTCTTCGGAAAAATGGTTCCTTGGAGGTTCGTCTTCTTTGCCCACAGGTGACTCCTGATGTGTCATTGGCCTACGGTGCTGCTTCAGGGTAGTGCTTGGCTTCGTCTACGTGATCGTCTTGTTCGGTTTAGTTTTATTTAGTTTCGCTATTGTAGAGTTCTTGCCTTTTTTTTTGCACCATCTTTGTATTTTTATACTTGCTTAGACGGTTATCCGTCTGCCGACTTGTCGACCATCGAGGTTCAGGTATGTCTGACCTCGAATTTTTTCATAATAAAAAAAATATAAAAATAATCATCTAAAAATTTAAATATGAAACCAATCTATTTTGAAATGGAGGCAGTATTATTTTCGTTAAATTACAGGATCCTCAACTATGTTACACGGAAACAGAAACGGAAACCGGAAGGGAAACGAAAATGGGGAAACGACAATCCAAATTTTATAGGAAACGGAAACGCCGAGGAAACGACAGCATGAATTATATGTTCATTTAAAGGGCTAAATAAGAGCAATAAACATATCAGCAAGTCATACACATAGACTGCAATATTAGACTATAAATTGAAATGTTTAATACCGTGATAAAAAGTGTCCTTCCTCCTTAACAAAAATCAATACAAACTTGTCAAACATTTTAAATGTCCTTACTCCTCTTCGACTCCATTAGCTGCAAAGACTTTTTGTTGGCTTTTTTCAACACTATGACTTCCACTAGTACCGCTACTCGCATTTGAGGATGGCATAGTAAGAGTCGCGAGGGAGAGAGCACTGATTAAGTGAGAGTTTGTCATGAAAGCACACCAAGCGGAGATAGTCATATCGGAAGGGAGGAGAGGAAGAAAGACCAAAAATGGATGAGAATGATGCGGCAAGGGTAGAGAGAAACGGGAGTTTCAAACGGGAAGAAAGGAAAGCATGATTTAGAGTTTGATTTTTTATTTTTTTTAATTATAAAATTAGTGGAAACACCACCTGGCAAGGCAGAAACGTTTCTAACCAAGCGGAAACGATCAAGGTTTCTGACTTTTCTGGTCAACGAAATGGTCAAAGTTTCTGACATCTCAGAAACGTTTATGAGGTGTTTCTCCAGAGTTTCGGAGTTTCTTCATAACCAGAAAAGTAAAAACGCTATGAAATGGAGTTTCGGTTTATCATAGATCCTCAATGCACTCAAAAGCCACAGTGTTTCCATTCCAATGTTCCAAACTTCTGGCTAATAAGTAGCTACTATTCCTACTAGCTAGGGACACATTGAGTGCACAATTTATCCTGGTTGGTCGTAAAATGTACTTTGGCCTACGATGAGATTGCGTCGAATTAAATGCAGCCAACTCAGCAAAGCATCTTCAACACGATCCAACGGCTACAAAGCGTTAGTGGGGTCTACGCTACGGTGAGCGGCGTAGCACAGGATCACTCCTCCGCAATAGTAAACAGAGAGAGATTTGGAAGTTGGTTTTCTTTTCAGATTTCAGCGCTGGACACTCCGAGAATATCTCACTCAAAAGTCACTTCTTTTCAACTCCCGAGGCCTCACCCCCCACAAATCTCAAATCAGTGGTGGTGGCCTTGTGGTGGTACGATTGGTGCTCTTCGCTAAGTTACGCCTGCGGTGCTGAATGCGATGCTGATTGAGATCCCTTCCACAATCCCCAAGCTCCAGCTCCAGCCTCAAATCTAGCGACATTGTATAGATTTCCTTTTTTTGTTTTAGTGATTTGGTTTTTGTGTATGATATTCTCGTCCTGGATTGGTTTCGGATCCTGATTGGAGATATTGTGGGATGGATCCGCCATCGCTGATGAATGAGAGCTCGTTCCCGTCCGCCAACGGAGCTCCTTACAGTTTGTCCGAGATCTGGCAAGTTCCGATCAATGGCGGCGGCGGATCAGGCGTTGGCGGTCGGTTGGAGCTGCATCGGCCGCCTTTCGTGGCCGATTTGAGCCATTTCGCAGGGGAGGCGGCGGTTGCTGCTAATCGGGATGTCTCTGGGAGTGATGTTTTAGGTGGAGTTAGTGGCGGTGGCTGCAGCGCAAGAAAGAGGAGAGATGCTGCCAAGGAGGAGGCGGTGGCCACGGGCGTTTCTACTAGCACTGCCAATGCCATGGTATTTTATTCCTTCGCTAGCAGCTGGATTTTGATTTCAATTTCTCCATGTTCTGTGATTGTAATTGATTTAGGCATTTCCTTTATTCAGTCGATGATGAAATTTAGCTCTTTATCTTTTCCTGGTATATAGTTTAGATTTGTAGAGATAGTGCAGATTCAGATACTGTTGCCATGATATAAATCTTCTTAAGAATTTGTCAATTGTCTGTTATGAAGTTCAGATAATGTAAGCATACTGCACTGTTTAACAGAAGGTATTTAGGATATCTTACCTCTGCCCAGTATGTAATGAATGGCATTTCATCAGTCTCCATTAAATATAAGGTGTAAAAGGTCTTCCACCTTCATAGATGTAATTGATTATGCTCACTGTTAGTAATTTAATTACTACAAGTAGATAAGAATATTGAACTGAAAATTTAATTAATTTTTTTAATTTTTGATGCTTCATGTTATATGTTTGATGATTTTTTCCCCATTGTTATGATTGAGCAGAATGATAATATCAGTAAAAGACTCAAGACATTAGGATCAGGTTGTGAGAATCAACACAGCGAAGAAGATGACGAGAGGAAGGGAACAGATCAAGGCTCAAAACTCCAACCTGAGCCACCAAAGGATTACATTCATGTTCGAGCACGAAGAGGCCAAGCTACTGATAGCCATAGCCTAGCAGAGAGGGTAACTCTCATTATCCAAATTTAAAATAGGTTCTCTCCCTGCTTTTCTGTCACGAACTGACTGCAGTTTTCTGTTTTAGGCGAGAAGAGAAAAGATAAGCGACAGAATGAAAACTCTTCAGGATCTCGTCCCTGGCTGTAACAAGGTCTGGTGTCTTACATTTTTTCAGCTCCATAAGTCATCGTATGCATGTGGTTCTTTAGTCGTCCAAGCAAAATAGATTGAAATCATTTTGAAGCTGATGACTTTAACCAACTTGAGTGCATCTTGTAGTTTATGTAGCTTCTTGTTACCCCTGATTTGTTTTCCTTGGTTTCAGGTTATTGGCAAGGCAATGGTACTAGACGAGATTATTAATTACGTCCAGTCCTTGCAGCAACAAGTTGAGGTGTTTATATCCACTGCATTTTTCATTTAACAATGCCTGCCTGTGATGTGGTTTAACAACTAATTCATGTTTGATGCAGTTCCTTTCAATGAAACTTGAAGCTGTCAATTCAAGGCCAAACGTCGGGTTGGAAGGATATCATCATCCAATGAAAAATGTAAGTTACATGCCCACATGAGACATAGGTCCCTCTGTTATAAAGAATTTCACTTGCTGTGACAGCTAATGACGTTGTGACAGATTCATTTGATGTCCCCTTGCCCTTTATTTCATACATACTGTTAGCACGACTTAGGCATCTCAGTTGAACAGTAGCCCATTTAAGTGGTGGCTATGGATTCCACCATTCCAGTATCTTATCAAAAGTAACTTTATGAGAGTATCATTTTGCATATGGTTCATACATTGGTGTCCCAAGGCCCCGGATTAGTTAGGATATATAATGTTTTGGTTTACGGAGTGTTGCTTACTTTCTGATTTAATGTCTCTGTTTCAGTTTGGACAACAATCGGGATTCGATCCTTCTGGAGTGGCATATGGTCCTCAAGCTCCTGAAGAGGACGCTAGAGGGTCTTCCCCGGAATGGCTGCACATGCAGGTTGGGAGCGGGTTTGAAAGATAAAAGTAAACCATTCTTAACGCTCCGCAAACTGGAGTAATAAGAGCAACTCAGATTTTCTTCTCCTTCAAGTGATTCGTGCCATACATACACAAGAATCAGGAAATTGGTCTTGCCATGTATTTTAAGACTGCGTGGAATGGATCGATAGTTCATAATCTGCGCATGTAAGAGAACAGGAAGAATTGATCTGGATGGCTTCCACCAATGTAAAGAAACATTCAATTTAGCAGAGAAAATTCAGACAAAACATACAGTTTAAACATGAACACGCATTCAGTAATCTCTTGAGACTTCAAGTGAAATAATGGTACATGGTGGACTGATATCAGTTTGATTTTTGGAGTTGCAATGTGAACCTTTCATAATGCTTGATATAATAAGAGAGATCTTGGCATTTGGTATGGCTGTTTACCCCTTTTCTTGTATGCTGATCAACTTTTTCAATTTATATGCCAAATAGAAAGCAATTGGAATAGCAAGGGAGATATAAGGCGCCTCCTTCAACCACCATCGGCTGCCTGAACGGGTTCAATTGAATCTGCAACATTCAAATCAAGTATTTTCGGTAGAGTTAATCGTTTCATAGAGATAACTATGAGGAGAAGGAGTGAGTATACGCACGGGAATTTTGAGCTCATGGCCAGTGATGTCACTCAGGCACTTTGCTGCAAGATGGGCCGCTTCCTCACAGAAGTCTGTAAATACAGCGGGCACATTCAAATGCTTGATCATTTCCTGGGATAATAAGCAAATACTTTGGTGAAAAGGATTTCTTGAAAACGTGTGAAAAGGCAATGAGATTACAGCGTAGTGTGCATACAATGGTTGGTGCCCAGCTGGGATAGGCGGCTATGCCTGCATTTGCTGCAACAATCAGGTCAGGAAACGACGCCTGTTCCCTCCCAGCAAAAAAGAAGAAAATATTTAAATCTAATGATGTGAACAGTTAAGCATAGAATGGAATTCAACTAATATCTACCAACACCCTCTTCAAGTAGACATGTGCTATTCACATCCAGAGTAGTTTATAAACTTAGCTCATAATGACTTCACAAGGAGAACATTTCCGACATAGAGAGAGGCCAACTAACCTTTGATATATCCGTAAAGCATTCATGATAAAAACCTTTAGAGAAATGCAGTGTCACAGATTGGCGTTGGTCATTACAATTATTCAAACCAATGTCCTCGTGATTTTCCTTGCATCTACAAGCAGTATCACTACATTGAGCATAGTGATCCAGATTGATCCTCTCACCATCTCTGTTGCATGGCCGAAGATGTATAAATATAGAAAGAAGGAAATACATAAATGAAGAGGGATATAGAAATGCAATTCAAAAGTTTCGTTCTGTGAGCTCTATGCTCAATTCGAAAACGAGTCCAAAAATGCCACTACCTATATTCAGGTACTCTTGGTCCAATGAGCTCTATGTGCACCTTGCGACAAGGGAAAAGTGCTTTCAACTCATGGAAAACAGCGAGTTGAGAAAGCTCTTTATCAGGCCCTTCAAAATTTTCATTGATTCAAACATCGGATTTCAGCAGAAGTAGGCTACATAAAAAAGCAGACAGAATCTTTGACGCACAAATGAGAACAATGAAGAAAAAAAAAAGAGATCATAAAAACAGAAGCAGATAACACTATCAATACATAATGCCAGCCAATAACCTTTTATGCTCTTAATCCTCTTATACATTTAAAAAAAAAAGGAGGATACTGTGAGAATATACCAAGATAGTGGATGTTGATGTCTTCATTCTTTTCAGATTTCATCTTGTCTAGAGAGATAAGTTGCATCGCATGATATATTGTCAGTGGCTGCAATACAATATCAGAAGCCATTACAAAATAAAGATGAAATGAAAACTGGTGGAAGGACAATAATATTTGTGAAATTTAACTGATAATTGTGAATATAAAGAAGGGAGGGTGAAGGACACCTTTATTGCAAAATTCAAACATAGTCAATTGCTTTGGCAACATAAAAGATGAAGAAAGGGGTAAATATGCATCAAATATCTCATACCCAATGAAGCAACAACGCTACAGGTGAATCGAGTGGGATATGTCTCCACTCATAGTATTCCTCCCAAGAGCTCAATTGCTTCGGCGTCATACATAATGGAGCTGACTAACATTCGATGAAACAGTCACATTATAGTGTTTTTAGGGCATTTAAGTATAGAGCAAAGAGTAAAGATGGATACCGATACATGGGGACATAGTACTTGGAAGATGCCACTTATCAATTAACCTAACACAACAGATTACAATGAAATAAGTCCCCAAACTGAACATTTTAAAGTTTCCAATTGACTGGAAAAGAAGAGTAAAGCAAACAAAACCTGGATCGATCACAGAAGACACTAGAAGGTGCACAAGAACATTCCTGAGACCACATTCCGAGCCGGTGAAGGCTCCGTTTGGCCAAAAATGAGCACCTAGTTTCCTGCTTTTCACAAATCTAGACAGGGAGATCCAAATGAGCAATCAAACAAAACACCTTGAGGGAAATATAAATCCAGAGAGGGATACCAAAAAACAACCATATAAGTGGCTTCCTCACAAAACTGGAAAGGGAAATCATTTAGCTCATCAGCATGTGACATCTGCTCTTCTAGCCTCTGACACTCCTCCTTGTGATCACTCCAGTGTGAGATCTGGAAAGCCAATTTTGATCAAAACTATCAAAAAACATTTAAACTGCTCCAATTCACCCACCCACAACATCCCTAGACAGGAAACTGCCAGAAATCGCAAAGGGCAACCTAATTTCATTCAATCAGTTGATTAATCAGCGCAAAATTACACAGCGAAACGCTACCCAAATCATCAAGAAAACCAGCGCAAGTGACAAAAGAAAAGATGTTACAATCAGTACAACGAGTGCGGTTCTTTAGGGGGAAATTGAAATTCGTAGAAACAAGAGAGGGACGAAAACCTGGTGAGGAAGGGAGCAATACGCGACGGCTCCGCAACGAGCACAAGGTCTCACCGCCGGACCGACGCAGGGGCTCCCCAGCCCCTTTGCTGCACACTCCATTCTACGGCGTCTCCGGTCACCGGACAGTGGGGACACCGGCTTCTGCTTTAAGCTCGCTTGTACTTTGTCTGTGTATATATGGGCTCACTCGCTTCTTAACAGGCCTCATGGGCCGGTTTTGGGCCGTTGATGTTTGCTTGGCCCAAATTCGTCACCGTTCCAAAGCTGTTGGCTTGTAGTCCTAACCATGGTTGCGACAATATTATCATACTCGTCGTCTTCTTGTTGTTTTTTCTTTGTGGGATTGCATTTCCTCAGTTGAAATTTGGGTGGATCGTTGTAATTACTACAAAACCACAAATACACTATCTTATTGCCTGCATTAGATCTGTATCTGTAATGGTATGATAAATACAGATGTTTTTCTTCCTCTTGCTAATTTTACTAAACAATTTAGGTTAGGGAGGGCTTGTTTGTAATTGTAAAGGTCAGTACCTAAGAAGGGTTCAAAGCTATCAATGAACCCAGAAACTCAAATCCATGATCACTCACTCTGCAAGTACAAAGGCACAACAACAACCCAGTTAATCTCGCAATAAAGCGGGGTCTGGGGGGTCAGGATGTACGCACTCATACCCCGAACAGGTCGAGAGAGGGTTTCCGATAGACCCAGAACGATAGGGCAATAGAACCACATAGTAATAGGACACAGAGAAGGGGCAGAGATAGCAGGGAATAGGAAAGGGAAGGCGCAAGGAAGCAGCAAGAAGGTAAACAAAGACACGAGGACACAGATCAAATCAAAACCATAACAAGAGACACTAAACGTCCGCAGCTCGAATGCTCCTTCTCCAGTGGTCTCTGTCCGAAGTCATATCCTCCGATAGGTTCAGCAGAGAGATCATGTCTGATAACCTCCAACCAGCTCTTCTTAGGTCTACCTCTTCCCCTACGGATTTCTCCCAAATTCAGGATTTCGCACCTACAAACCGGAGCCGAAGCAGGTCTCCTACTGACATGCCCAAACCAACGTAATCTGGATTCCCGCAATTTGTCCACAATACTCGCAACTCTAACCTCTCTCCTGATGTCAGCATTTCGGATTCTGCCGAGTCTCGTGTGCCGAGTCATCCATCTCAGCATTCTTATTTCAGCAACTGACAGCCTCTATTCTTGCGCTTTAGTGATAGGCCAGCACTCAGAGCCGTACAACAAGGTAGGTCTAACAACCACCCTATAAAATTTTCCCTTCAGTTTAGCTGGGACTTTTTTGTCACAAAGCACCCCCGCCGCTCTTCTCCATCTTAGCCACCCAGTCTGAACTCGATGCTCAATATCTCTATCAATGCCCCATCACTTTGAACGTATGAGCCCAGGTACTTGAAGTACTCCTTCCTGGAGACTGAAACCTCCCCCAATGCAACCGAGGATCCCTGATCATACCCATCTCCAAAACTAAACTGAACATACTCGGTCTTGGTCCTACTCAATCTGAGACCCTTAGACTCTAGCACCACCCTCCAGCTTTCAAGCCTGCGTGCCAAACTTGCTCTTGAGTTGTCCACAAACACAATGTCATCTGCAAACAGCATACACCAAGGGACCTCTTCTTGGAGTGGGGCAGAAAGACAATCCATGACAAGAGTGAATAGAAATGGACTGAGAGCTGAACCCTGATGGAGCCCCACCCGGACTTGGAAGTACTCTGAATCTCCACTCGGCGTTCTAACACTAGTCAAGGAACCCTCATACATATCTCTGATAGCTCTGATATACGTTCCAGGCACTCCTTTCTTAACCAGGCAACTCCAAAGCAAATCTCTCGAAACTTTGTCATAAGCCTTTTCTATATCGATGAATGCCATATGCAAATCTTTCTTCCTATCTCTGTGTATCTCGATCAAACGCCTCAGCAAGTGGATAGCTTCTATAGCAGATCTACCAGGCATGAAGCCAAACTGGTTCTCATACACCTGCACCAACTTCATGAGTCTTACCTCTATAACTCTTTCTCATAGTTTCATCGTGTGACTCAATAGCTTAATACCTCTGTAGTTGCTGCAACACTGGACATCACCCTTGTTCTTGTAGACCGGAACTAATTTACTAAGTCTCCATTCCGCTGACATGTTACCTGAACTTAGGATGGCATTGAAAAGCGAAGTAAGCCAAGTCAAACCTTTATCCCCTAACCATTTCCAAACTTCCCCCGGGATATCATCCGGACCAGAAGCTCTGTTGTTCTTCGACCTGCATACAGCTTCTTTAACCTCCTTAATAGTGATGCGACGGTGGAAGCCAAACTCAATACGCTCTGCGAACCTAGGACTCTGCTCGGAGGGGAGAAAATCCTCGTTAAGTAATTCTGAGAAGTATCTCTGCCATCTCTCCTTGATCTGCTGATCTTCAACCAACACTTGAGCACTCTCATCTTTGATACATCTGACGTTGTCTAAATCTCTGCTCAATCTCTCTCTCTGACGAGCCAAACGATAGAGAACCTGCTCCCCTCCCTTCTGATCTAAAGCCTTGTATAAACAATCAAAGGACATGTTTTTAGCCTTAGCTACAGCTCTCTTGGCCTCCCTCTTTGCCACATTGTACTTGGACCTAAGCTCTGCGTTGTCCTCTCCAGAACCTCTGTGTAGCCACCTGCGAAACGCCTCCTGCTTCTCCTTCACTTTTGCCTGCACTTCCCCAATCCACCAATCTGCGCCCCGACTGGGCCCTTGACCGCCTTTAGACACACCCAAAACCTCCCGACCAACTCTGCGGATACAACCTGCCAAACGACTCCACATCGCGTCTGCACTGCCCTGCAACTCTCTAATCCCCTCCTGATCAGCCGCCTGCCATACCTTCTCTTTGAAACGAGACCCAGTAGTTCCTGAGAGACGCCACCACCTGATTTTCATGGGCAGATTATGTTTTTTCTTACATAGTCGACCTTGCACCACAAGGTCCAAGACCAGAAGGTGGTGTGGCGTGGAGAGGCCACCAAAGGGGATCACTTTACAATCTTTGCAGCTCCGTCGGTCTTCCTTCCTCACCAAGAAATAGTCAATCCACGATCTTCCGACATGACTATCAAAAGTGACCAAGTGTTCATCTCTCTTTCGGAACAACGAATTACAAATAACACTACCGAACGCCACTGAGAACTCCAGCAACGCTGTCCCGCCATCATTTCTAACTCCGAAGCCAAAACCTCCATGAGCTTTCTCGAACCCGTCATTAGTACAAAGGCATAGGGGAGATTTGCCAATCCCACTAGATGAGTTCTAGTAGGATTTTCTAGTTGCCCTTTTCCACACCTTGTCCATAGTTGCTCACTTGCTGGTGTATTTGGTACTGCACCAAAAGCTTTGGATCACTGATGTCGTCGGACATATTATACCATTCACGCTCTTAGAAAAAGATCATCCTTTGCCCATGATTTCTCATCTAGAAGTCTGTAACTAAAAGAATAAGTTATAAAGTCATAGATGATTAGATGTAGAAATAACAGTTTTGAAGAAACCGGGTGGTGATGGCAATGGAAGGGCGTTTGATTGACCTCCGGGCAACTTAATTGTTAGGTCTTTCAGATCCATCTTCTTGAATGGATAGGAAGCCGATTTGGACGCAGTTCATCGCTTTATGTCTACTCTACTAACTTATGTACTTCACCTTCATTCCAAAGTCTCCATGCCTGTTTCAAGATTGTAAGGAGTTTCGATCATTCAGAGCTAGCAAGAAAATTTTACGTTTAGATGAACAAAAAAGGTAGCCCTAGTTATTAGGTAAGTAAGCAAATTTGGTAAAAGCTTTTCTTTGCCTTTCTGTTTTTATCAGACAGAGACAGTTTATGAGGAATAACATCGAGACAATTTAACGACACTCGTATTTGTTTAACTTCCTGTAACGACCCAGAATTATAATTTCCGGGTTACGTTTCAAGGGATAAAATCCCTTGTTCGGATCTTGCAATCCAGGTACGGGTCGAGATTTCAAACTCATTTTAAGATTAGTAGAAATAGGGATTTCAAACCCTAAAAGCCACGAAGGGTCGTTGGGTACCCTTAACCTATCTCAAGACTATGTCGCGAAATTTAATTCAAATGAAAGTAAAGCGGAAGCAAAGTTAAGATACAAAGTGTAACGGCAGAGCCGGGTCAAAACCAAAACATAAGCGAATGATTACCATTTATACCAAGTTATAGAATTAGCTAGGTTCTTCGATTCGCCAAAAGGAACCCCGTCATATAGATATCGATCACTCAAATCTGCAGAAAATACTAAAAAAAAAAGAACGGGGAAAGGAGTCAGATCGAGCCACTCATGCGGGACCGGCAGTCCTCGCTGAGGCCACATAGTATGTGCTATACCTAATAAAGATGCTCTAATGCAGTACGAAAGTCAAACACACTAGCATGCTCCTAGTTATAATAAAGTGCAGAAATACTGTAAAGGGCCCAAGACAATGCCAAGTGGCATATCCCTCTCCTACCTCCACCCCCTTCCGATAGGGCGGAGACTGGCCAGCTCGTGAATGCATTCCATCATAATCGGGCGGCACGCATGCCTAACCCGCTCCACAATAAAGCCCGCAGGCATATCATAATATAAGGAAGTTCATGACTCGATTGACTCAGGGTACCCGATGAGGCTGGGCTACCCTATGACCCTAGCAAAGAATCTAGGACTATAACAGATAACGGCCGTTCTGTTTCAAACGCATAAAGTAAATAGATGCTCAATCAATTAGTGCAACCTAAACATGATACTACATGGCATGCTTTTATGCATATGCAACACCTAACATAAAATGCAACAACAGGCATGAATGTCCAACCTGAGTAAGCCCCCTAGGGAACTTACCTGAAGTCTTCACATCCAATTAACCAGCAAACAAGCCACTCAGATAATCATCCATCGGTCCACAAGCCACTCAGAGAACCATCCAATCACACTAGCAAATAATAAGCAAGAAACAACTCATCAATACATACTTAATTAACACACAAGTAGGCTTTCCAGTCAACACAGGATTCAACAATATTTCATTCAAATAATCTGGCATTCTCATCATTCTCCATTAACCTTGTTCCAATCAAGCACGAAGCCTAGTCCAAAGCCTTACAAAGACCGTCATTCAAAACATCTTACTTCACATAAAACTCAGGTTTTACTTAACCATTCTCTCAAGTAATTCATAATTTATCACATCCTCAAATACTCGACCAAATTCATGAGTTCTCAACACTAAGGATCAACAAGTCTTATTTATCAAACTCGCATAACAAATCATGATCAAGGAGGTCATATAAGAACTAAGGTTAAATTGTAACTAAACCGTATTCTAAGGTCATAGCCATAACAAGGAAGTCCATGTATAGTAAGTTCACAAGGCACATCAAGCTCTCAAGACATTTCTTACATAGTTACACTAGAACTCAACCAATTAACGAATCTAAAGCATTCATATTATTGATCTAGTTAACTAATTTTACCTAGCTTAAATATGAGGTAGCGATATCAAGTCAAACGAACCAATTTCATATCTCGAATAGCACAACAAGCTTACAATTATAACAAGTTCTAAAGGCATCTTAACACCTCTTATAAACTTAAGGCTTTAGTTTCCATGGAAAGAGTTATATCTCAATTATTAATTCAATTTATCTCGAGTCACACAACCAACCCTGTTTGAAGAGTATCAAATTCCAGAGTAGCTCCAATTCAAGGCATGATAAATTTTTACTCACTAACCATAATTAACTCATACATCAATGGCACTCAAGTGGTAATATATATGACCTTAATTCAATTGGCACGCACATCAATAGCCCTTAATCCATATCTTAATAGATGTTAATACTATCTAATCCAATTAGTCCATTCCTAACAACACAAACGGCAAGAAATTCTAATTGATTAAATTCAAGGCAAAACAAACTCAGCCCCTAGTTGGACGATTCTCAAAGCAAGGAATTGTCAATAACCCAACAAAATTGCAATTAAAGGATGTCCAAGAGGGTATACCCAAATCCCGTTATCGATTCAAAGCAAGGGGCTCGGAGGTCGGGCTAGACCGGTCTAATTTAGGCTTGCAATTGGGCTTCGGTTTACGGAGGCTCGGATCCAGCTCCTGGCTCATTCTTCAGCCGCCCAGCAGCTCGTCAGTCCAGTCAGGGGAGGAGAGGGTGCCGGAGATGGGGTACATCGACAGCTGCTGGCTCAAGCTTCGATGGCGGCTCCGAGTCTAAACAAGAGAGGGAGAGGTGTCGTCTCCGGCGAACTTGGCTCCTCTACGGTGGTCTACAGGTTTCGGCGAGGTCGGGTGAGAGAGAAGGCCGGACAGAGGGGCTCTAACGAGAGGAGAGGAGGATGGCGGCTCCGGCTGCAGATCTGGCTCGCAAGAGGAGAGGAGGACGACGACTGTGTGAGTTTAGCCTCCGCCGTCGAGACTCGCCCAGGAGGCTCGAGGGTTCATCAGCGGCTCGGAGAAAGCGTCTGTCATGGTCGGATCTGAATGAGAGGTAGAGGAGACGCGAGAGTCGAGTAACAGAGAGCGACATCGAGAGAGAAGAGGCGGAATCTGAGGGAGGAGGGAGAGCGAGACTAAGCAAGTGGGAGGGAGGGAACAACAAATCAGATCTGGGAGTGGAAGAGAGGAATGATGAACGAGGGAAGCCATTGATGAGGCTCTCACCCGCTCAGATCTGTGTAAGGAAAGGAACACGATGAATGGGGCGGCTAGGGTTCCTAACACGCTTCAAGTAGGGCTAAACTAAATTACAAGAAATCGCAAAATTAATCCGATATTTCTTAAGTTATATAATATTTGCCACATTAAACATCAAATTTAACCCAATTAGATTATGATATTGGAAAGCGGAACGTACCTGTTTTTAAACCAAATACAATTTTATGCCGGAATTTGCTTCGAATAGAATAAAATCATTTTGATCGAGGACGGAGGTTTTCAAAATTGTCGAAATCCCCTACATTTAATATCGAAATTAAATCATAATTTATAAAATAATATTTTAAAGCATCGAGCCTTTACATCATCCACCTTTAAAAACAAGTCTCGTCCTCGAGACTAAAATTCTTTTTAAAAGAAACAAAACAATTCGAAAACTCAAGTCAGCTCTCGCTATGTCCGTCAACCAGATTCTCAAGGATTCAAGAACAATTTATCCACCTCTAAGGGCTAATCCCGTATTTCACTTCCTAGGTTCATTTCTCATGATCAGTCTCAACATCAATTTCAAATATTAACATATCCAAAATATCATCATAGCAAAATTTATCAGATCTCAACATTCAAGCTCAAGATATCAACATATCATAATTCATCATACTATAAAATCACATCGTCAACATATCACATCATAAGTAAATCTTAAAATCGTAGAAATATGCACTTGCTATCAACTAGAAAGAAAACAATCATCATATTCACACATCATCACCAACCCGAAAGGTCACACTCAGCATCATGACGAGCATAGAATTGGACAAATGAAACGTGCCCCTCTGGTCAGCCTAAACGACACACTCTTGATCACACTATAAACAATTATACAAGGATAACGCAAGGCCTAAGTTGTGACCGAAGGAAAGAGACACTAAAGGATAACTCGACTAACTCATGACATGAAGATAGATTCGGATGGTATCTGGTAAGACCGAACACGAGAATTTTGCCGATGCCCATGGGAAACTCTTGAGGTTACGATCGCATTACTCAAATCATCATATAACACATTAAGTCATAAATCAGACAACGTGATAATCTTGCACACTAACATGAACCTATCTCATAAGGCAATAGAAGTATGATTCTAATGTAAGTGTCGTAACATGTGGTAAGGTTCAATGTAAATAATCTAACATTATGGGCACAACCCCAATATACGCACTACTATCAAATCAAAGCCGCACTGACAAGGAATATCACATATAATGGTCAGGAAATGCTATTAAGGTACAACATTCATATATACATAGGATAGTCTTAACAATCTACCATTCGAAATTAGCCAATTATATCTAATACATGGTTGAGGAAATCCTATATGCCGCTATGGTGGAAGGGGACTAAGCAAAACATGTAAGAATTAGTATCATCATGTCTCAAAAGTCACAAAAGAAATATCATATAGTTTACTAGAAAAGACAAGTGTGGTGTGTGCTTCATGCAAATTGTGTCAACAAGGCATACATTAACACGTATTTCACACCGTTATGAGCTCAACCTTGTAGATAGTATAGTATTAATGATTCTTAAGCAAGGTGTGGTGCGTAGGCATGCGAGTGCAATTTAAACTATAGGGGGACGTCTGAGCCTACACAGTTTAAGCTATTAGTGCATAACGGTACAGAAAACATCATGTGGCAAGTAAGAGGAAGCATGTGCAATATTATGGTCTACACATGATACTATCCATATAAAATAGAGTATGATGGTGTCAAAAGGTAACAAGATTACCCTAATGATGATATTCAAAATGCGTAAGCAGTCATAATTTCACAAAATCACATACAAGGGCAATTATGCAAGATAGTTATATTACCAAAACCTTATTACATGCGTGATCACACATATAATGTAAATAGTGCAAAAAATCACTCATCATATTGTTGATGCGAATTTTCTACATATTGTCGAAAACACATGGCGATAGGTAAGTACATAAAATATACTTAACAACAGACAAGATGATACACAATAAGCAAATACCACCCATATCATAAGGGCAATTATACAATTAATATAGGGAGTGCAATAATCACGTTGTTATTTTCTCAACTATTGAATTTCCAAGTAGTATTAATAATATATGGTAAGGCGTAAGCACGCGGAGCTATGGTCTAACATCTAATCATGACGATACACAACAAGTCAAAACAACTATACAACCACACAATAATAATATATGGGGAGTGTAATCGAAAACGATATGAACCTACAACGATGATGAATAGACATGGATATAAAGAGTATAAGAATATAGATATGCATGCCAACTCACATACAAGTAGAAAAGGCACAAGCTGATCTATCATGAGTCATGCAACAATAGTAATCAATCGATTTTATAATTAGGGTCAAAACCAAATAATCATTCCCTCGAAAGTAGAGATCATATAAGGGATACTAGTAGCACACAACATAGTAGGATGACACATAAGTAGCAGGTAACAACATACGTGATAGTAACACCCAACAGGCCAAAATAGTCATACGAAAACATAACAAGAGCATGAGAGATGTGTAAAAGGAGATAATACAACAATGAAACAGTAGTGACTATCTAAAGTTGCTCAAAACGTCATGATGTGCATATACATGTCAACAAGAAATGAATATTACAAGTAACTAAATATAATGTCATATTAAGTCAGGGATGCGCAAGTGTGTCTACCATCAAAAATAATAAAATTTTCCAAAGGTAGCATATTACAAGAGAATAACATGTATATATCCAAAGATCAACATATAAACTTTATAGCTACAGTGGTGGGTGCTCATGCGACGTGTGAGGTCCTTAAGACATAACAATCGTAGAGTTATAACACATGTTAAGATGGGACAACGATAAGAGGCACATAGCTAAACAGGACTTAAGCACATGAGACATAAAATCATAACATAGTTAAACCGTTATCATTTAACAGCTATAAGCATTCGAACATACATGCAGATGTGGCAAGAACATACAAGAAGGATGACAAGTCTACCACGAAACCGCAATAGAATTAGTAAAGGCAAGATGTAGACGGGACATACAAGCACAACATAACTAATTCAATTATACATATCATTCTTAAGCATTCCAAAGGAAAATCGGTAGCAAAAGGGAGAATGAAGAGACTATCATGAATCTATGATTCAACGTAATAAACAATAACATAGATGGTGGTAGTTCACAAGTCATGGACCCTATATGACACTAGTAACATCAAATAGGCCTATGAGCACATAAACATATGATTATACATATCAACGTATATCTAGATAAAACAAGTATATAACGCAATCGCACATCAAAACATGAAACATAACGAGACTACAATTATAACCAAATAGGAGTTTCTCAGGGCAACAACGACTCATCCCCACTGACTCCATAACCCATTCCGAAAAGAATCTTAGTTGTTTCTTAGGAAGACAATATATTTTTGGGCTGACACCGACCATAGACCTTCAAACGAAATTCTTCGAGTGAGCAAGGACGTCAACGGGCTCTCGATAGAAGGGATGACATCCAACTATTTCTAAGAATCACTCATAAAGACCCTCCTTTTTGTGTTGTATTTCCTCAAGATAATTAACTCTCTAACTTATATTACACGTCCGCAACATGCTAGGTCCATATGGTTTAGAACGTAGATAAGGCAACATGAAAGAAGGAGATGAATGAGGGAGAATCAACGCGACAATAAAATAAAATAAGAGCATTGAATCCATGAAATGGATAGGGCAACCTTCATAATTCAAGACTCTTATTAACAACCTAAGAATGGAATACCTGGAAATGAGACATATTGTCATTCCAAAACCCTAACTATTAGGGGCAACACGAGTAAAGGGCAATCAAGTTGAAATCGATGAATAAGATGGTGAGAAAACATACTCTAGAACAAACGGAAAGATGATAGCAATCAAGCACAACAACAAATACGACAAGGTAAGAGGACTCATCAAGTGAGAGGACAACATTTACTGATTAAAGATCAAACTAACGAATTAGATAACCAAGATGAGATTGATAGAAAGAGAGACAAAGAGTTGCATGACATTTCATCGAGTTTCTCAAAGATCGCAAAGAAAACTTCACCAAGAATCCATGGAGGTTAATCAACAAATTGAGCTTACTATCTCATCGAGTCTCACAATTAACAAGTTAGCTCGAGTATACATCTATTCATTATTTCAACCTATACTAGTCAAGTTGTATAAGTCTCTTTCCCTAAACACGTAGACAAGTAAGAATAACATCGTCTTATTGGGATAAGGGACATGTAAGACAGCAATTATACAAGTCAGACAATTGTAGGATATTGAGTAGTCACATAAGCAAAACATCATAGATAGTTATCCACATCCATACGAGCGAGATAGAGGGGTATGACATATCTTCACAAAATCTCATAGAGTCACAACATATAAACGATAACACGTCGAGAGTAGGAGACACGACGTCATATTAATCGCATAGGTCTTATTTTATGAATAAGCGAATTATGTCTATTCAGTGATTCACAAACCTTTTAGTCGAGTTGTATACACATGAAAAGCATGTACAACATCAGCTAAATAGATCATGGGATAATATCATGTCAAAACATCTCAAATAAGCACATAAGCGATGCATTTCGTGGTCCCTACAAGTATTTCATAGGCGTCCCCATGAAATACTTGTATAAGTATCACAAAATCATCACAATGTCTTCGCTAGATCCGATCAAGTACTTCACAAGCGTCCCTGTAAAATACTTGTGTCGACTCTATGAAACATTATCATGTAAGCATCAATCAACAATTTATATCAAGAATTGGAATTTCATAAATATTTCTTATCAACTCAACCATAGAGTCTCATATTCAGAATATCACGACTCTCAAATCAACAAACATAATTTCTCAATCCTCAAACCCATAAATCTTTCCATCAACTATAGTAAGGCTCTCAAGTCCGAGCTCATAAGCTTAGCTTTCCACTAACCAACACAAAACTTCAACCACAACCATGTAAATTCTCATAATATCATCTCATGTCCTCATCAAACCAAGTGCCAGAATTGCCACAGTTGCCAGAAGGCACCCAACAATTGCCATCAAAAGTGATATAAGTAACAAAACAAGTGTGCATAAGCCAAACACATCAAGAATGGTATTAAGCCAAACAAGTGTGCATAAGCCCACAAAAAGACCTAAACATCTTATAATAATCACGTCAGATATTATAATGAGAGAAACACATGTAAACAGATATCATACTAACTCATTAAGAGTAACATACATGAATCATCAAACTTCTCCCCCGAATTCATTTATCTCTATAATCAAGTTTACGAATTACCCAAACAAGATTTTGCATATGCACGTTATGCCCATAAAGTATAATACGCATCTAAAAGACATATTAGACAAGTAGCTAAATCAAGAAGAACAATACATATACAGTTACACAATCTCTCCCCAAAACTCCATCCGTCGCGGTGAATCTCCTTGGGGTCTTTCATTCCCATCTGTAAAGAACAAGCTGATATTTTGCCTACCGTTCCCAACTACACCCAATAGGGGTGGTCTAGTGCCTTTACTACCCACTCGCGTACCCATTTGGTCGGTTTTCCTCTTTTATTACAAGTCAAGTTCATTACTTAGTCCAATTTCGGTTAGGCATCTTAACTTCATTTTGCCCCTTTAAAACACTTTCAAATCATTTGAAATTTATGGGCGGTTTTCCAAAACATACACTCGACCCTTGTGTACCCGGATTGCACAACCTCGGCTCTGATACCATCTTTGTAACGACCCAGAATTATGATTTCCGGGTTACGTTTCAAGGGATAAAATCCCTTGTTCGGATCTTGCAATCCAGGTACGGGTCGAGATTTCAAACTCATTTTAAGATTAGTAGAAATAGGGATTTCAAACCCTAAAAGCCACGAAGGGTCGTTGGGTACCCTTAACCTATCTCAAGACTATGTTGCGAAATTTAATTCAAATGAAAGTAAAGCGGAAGCAAAGTTAAGATACAAAGTGTAACGGCAGAGCCGGGTCAAAACCAAAACATAAGCGAATGATTACCATTTATATCAAGTTATAGAATTAGCTAGGTTCTTCGATTCGCCAAAAGGAACCCCGTCATATAGACATCGATCACTCAAATCTGCAGAAAATACTAAAAAAAAAAGAACGGGGAAAGGAGTCAGATCGAGCCACTCATGCGGGACCGGCAGTCCTCGCTGAGGCCACATAGTATGTGCTATACCTAATAAAGATGCTCTAATGCAGTACGAAATTTAAACACACTAGCATGCTCCTAGTTATAATAAAGTGCAGAAATACTGTAAAGGGCCCAAGACAATGCCAAGTGGCATATCCCTCTCCTCCCTCCACCCCCTTCCGATAGGGCGGAGACTAGCCAGCTCGTGAATGCATTCCATCATAATCGGGCGGCACGCATGCCTAACCCGCTCCACAATAAAGCCCGCAGGCATATCATAATATAAGGAAGTTCATGACTCGATTGACTCAGGGTACCCGATGAGGCTGGGCTACCCTATGACCCTAGCAAAGACTCTAGGACTATAACAGATAACGGCCGTTCTGTTTCAAACGCATAAAGTAAACAGATGCTCAATCAATTAGTGCAACCTAAACATGATACTACATGACATGCTTTTATGCATATGTAACACCTAACATAAAATGCAACAACAGGCATGAATGTCCAACCTGAGTAAGCCCCCTAGGGAACTTACCTGAAGTCTTCACATCCAATTAACCAGCAAACAAGCCACTCAGATAATCATCCATCGGTCCACAAGCCACTCAGAGAACCATCCAATCACACTAGCAAATAATAAGCAAGGAACAACTCATCAATACATACTTAATTAACACACAAGTAGGCTTTCCAGTCAACACAGGATTCAACAATATTTCATTCAAATAATCTGGCATTCTCATCATTCTCCATTAACCTTGTTCCAATCAAGCACGAAGCCTAGTCCAAAGCCTTACAAAGACCGTCATTCAAAACATCTTACTTCACATAAAACTCAGGTTTTACTTAACCATTTTCTCAAGTAATTCATAATTTATCACATCCTCAAATACTCGACCAAATTCATGAGTTCTCAACACCAAGGATCAACAAGTCTTATTTATCAAACTCGCATAACAAATCATGATCAAGGAGGTCATATAAGAACTAAGGTTAAATTGTAACTAAACCGTATTCTAAGGTCATAGCCATAACAAGGAAGTCCATGTATAGTAAGTTCA
The DNA here is from genome assembly GCA_963922045.1 of Persicaria maculosa. NCBI lineage: Eukaryota > Viridiplantae > Streptophyta > Magnoliopsida > Caryophyllales > Polygonaceae > Persicaria > Persicaria maculosa. The sequence continues at coordinate 22,039,419 of OY998252.1, read as the reverse complement.
CAAGGCACATCAAGCTCTCAAGACATTTCTTACATAGTTACACTAGAACTCAACCAATTAATGAATCTAAAGCATTCATATTATTGATCTAGTTAACTAATTTTACCTAGCTTAAATATGAGGTAGCGATATCAAGTCAAACGAACCAATTTCATATCTCGAATAGCACAACAAGCTTACAATTATAACAAGTTCTAAAGGCATCTTAACACCTCTTATAAACTTAAGGCTTTAGTTTCTATGGAAAGAGTTATATCTCAATTATTAATTCAATTTATCTCGAGTCACACAACCAACCCTGTTTGAAGAGTATCAAATTCCAGAGTAGCTCCAATTCAAGGCATGATAAATTTTTACTCACTAACCATAATTAACTCATACATCAATGGCACTCAAGTGGTAATATATATGACCTTAATTCAATTGGCACGCACATCAATAGCCCTTAATCCATATCTTAATAGATGTTAATACTATCTAATCCAATTAGTCCATTCCTAACAACACAAACGGCAAGAAATTCTAATTGATTAAATTCAAGGCAAAACAAACTCAGCCCCCAGTTGGACGATTCTCAAAGCAAGGAATTGTCAATAACCCAACAAAATTGCAATTAAAGGATGTCCAAGAGGGTATACCCAAATCCCGTTATCGATTCAAAGCAAGGGGCTCGGAGGTCGGGCTAGACCGGTCTGATTTAGGCTTGCAATTGGGCTTCGGTTTACGGAGGCTCGGATCCAGCTCCTGGCTCATTCTTCAGCCGCCCAGCAGCTCGTCAGTCCAGTCAAGGGAGGAGAGGGTGCCAGAGATGGGGTACATCGACAGCTGCTGGCTCAAGCTTCGATGGCGGCTCCGAGTCTAAACAAGAGAGGGAGAGGTGTCGTCTCTGGCGAACTTGGCTCCTCTACGGTGGTCTACAGGTTTCGGCGAGGTCGGGTGAGAGAGAAGGCCGGACAGAGGGGCTCTAACGAGAGGAGAGGAGGACGGCGGCTCCGGCTGCAGATCTGGCTCGCAAGAGGAGAGGAGGACGACGACTGTGTGGGTTTAGCCTCCGCCGTTGAGACTCGCCCAGGAGGCTCGAGGGTTCATCAGCGGCTCGGAGGAAGCGTCTGTCATGGTCGGATCTGAATGAGAGGTAGAGGAGACGCGAGAGTCGAGTAACAGAGAGCGACATCGAGAGAGAAGAGGCGGAATCTGAGGGAGGAGGGAGAGCGAGACTAAGCAAGTGGGAGGGAGGGAACAACAAATCAGATCTGGGAGTGGAAGAGAGGAATGATGAACGAGGGAAGCCATTGATGAGGCTCTCACCCGCTCAGATCTGTGTAAGGAAAGGAACACGATGAATGGGGTGGCTAGGGTTCCTAACACGCTTCAAGTAGGGCTAAACTAAATTACAAGAAATCGCAAAATTAATCCGATATTTCTTAAGTTATATAATATTTGCCACATTAAACATCAAATTTAACCCAATTAGATTATGATATTGGAAAGCGGAACGTACCTGTTTTTAAACCAAATACAATTTTATGCCGGAATTTGCTTCGAATAGAATAAAATCATTTTGATCGAGGACGGAGGTTTTCAAAATTGTCGAAATCTCCTACATTTAATATCGAAATTAAATCATAATTTATAAAATAATATTTTAAAGCATCGAGCCTTTACACTTCCAACAAAACACACACACACCAATCCACATTTTCACAAATTCACAAACACAATATCTAGGAGTGATTATCCTGAGCATTTGAACTTTAGCGAGGAATTCATTAAGTTATTTTCCGAATGCAGACTTCAAAGATTCATGAGGGAGATTCATGCTGGGTGTAGGTACCAACGTCGTAGTTTTTGAAGGAGTGAAGGTCAGAATGGAGATGGCAGTTCAGCAGAGCTGTTATTTAGCATAACTAACACGGTTTGCATTGTGGGTCTAGTAGCTGCATCTTGCTGAACACAAAGCAATGCTATTTGGATACATCTCATCACTTCCTTTCTTGAAACATTCATCTGTAACTGCAAGATAGGATCTACTAGCTCGTCGATTGTCCCCTCGTTCCAATGCTTCCTTGCCTGCCGTCACAGTGTGATTCGATCAGTTTTAGATGGTGATATAAATATTGAACCAAATGATTTATTTGTCTTCCTAAATTCAAAGCAGGAAATTCTAGTTTCTAACTCACTCGGAATGCAAGTCCTTCGTTTTGTTGGCCACTTACAATCTCCAAAAGTATGACTCCGAAACTGTAGACATCTGATGCTATGTAACCCCTGCAATAAATAATCACCCAATAAGTATTAGTGTTGAGAGAATGAAAGGATGTGAAGAGACCAAAAAGAGTCTCACATCGATAATATAAACAAAGAAGCCTTATTATATAAGCTAGTGGCCGGGTTACTCCTCCTATAGCCAATTGGTTTTAGGATGGAACCCCGCTCGACTTATGTGCTAGGTTATTAGCGCAAGGGCGCACATGTACACACGACCCCTGATCCCGAGTCCCAAGCTTAAGCTTGTACGAATCTTACAACGTGCCACCAATGTCTGTCGTATTTCCTTGAGAGTGGTCCATTGCGACGATGAGTCTTTCCACTCCAACATTTGAAATTTTCGGGTTCAAATCTTGTTCTAGCAATATGTTGCTTGCTTTAAGATCACATTGTCGCATTACAAGTTGAAGATGTTGATGAAGATACTCAAGGCCACTAGCAATGCCAAGTATGATCTTGTGTCTTTGTTCCCATGTTAGGTGCTTCGACTTGCTTTGATCTACATTAATTTTAGTCATGGCATATATATTCAAATTGAAAAGAATTCATTCTTGTTTAAGTAAATCTACAAATTGAAATAAGTATTACCAAATAGATATTTGTCAAGGGTTGAGTTAGGCATGAACTCGTACACTAGCATTCTTTCTTCTCCTTCCACACAGAACCCTACGAGTCTAACTAGATTCGCGTGCTGAAGCTTCACAGTCAATTGCACTTGGTTGACGAACTCTGTGATTTCTCGTCGTGAATCGTGGATAAGCCTTTTGATGGCTACTTCTTGACCGTTCTGGAGTTTCCCCTGTCAGTCATTTAGCCAAATACCAAAAATCCCTCAACGTTGGTAATTAAGTGGTTAGGAAGGAATCTTTCATCTATATATGTAACTGTGAAACTAACATGCTGATATCTGTTTAATTACTAAGAGCATCCCCAAGACCCCAACAGCTCCTCTAAAAAATCTCTAAAAAATAGAGAACAAAATAACAAAATCTCTAAAAATTTTACACCACAACTCCAACAGATTCTCTATTATACAAATTGCTACATTTATTATATTATATACACTATAATAGATGCATAAATTCATAATTTAATAAATAAAATTCCAATAACTTCATTAAATCAATAGGCAACCACCAATGAACAAATAGGTAGACATTGAAAGGGGTGAACGCATTTAATTTTACAGATTCTAACCCTTCCTCTAAATTTAGAGATTTTTTCCCTCTCTCCATCTATTTCTCTATTTTAGAGATGAGTTTAGAGAAGTTGTTGGAGAAAAAAAATGGTCTTTTTCTCTAAAATCTCTCATTTTCTCTATTTTGGAGAAGCTGTTGAGCTTGCTCTAATAAGATAGTGAATCATATTGATATTACCCTACCCGGTAAACGGCACCAAATCTTCCTTCTCCAAGCCAGTTTACAATGGCGAAGTTTGAGGTTGCCACCTTCATCGCTTCAACATCAAATTGCTTGGCACCTTGTACCTCGTTTTCTCTTCGAACTACTGAAACAAAACTATCTTTAATTTGTTAGATTTTGGATGCCACTGCAAAGTTAGATTTAAAAAATACACTGGAAATAGAGATCATGCATGTTGATGATGACTTAAGTTTATTATCCCAAAGGTGCAAAGTTTTTACCAAGGAGTTCGTTATGTGGATTCCGCAGACAAAAAAGAAGGCTGATGAGAATCAATGACAGAATTAATACTATCGGACCAATGATGAATCCGCCAATCCCTTAAAAAAAAAAAACATTAATATGTGAAGATCGATCGGATATCTTTGTACACGCTTATATATATAACGGATATATAGTTGTTACCAGCTTCATTAATTGAGGGAGGTGAAGACAATATTATTCGCTGAGACTGGTTTGATTCGAAGAGATGATACATTAGGCGGCGAGGGCGGAGGGGTTCACCATTTATATACACAGCTACTAACAACCACAAGAGGAATCCCACAATCAAGAATGAATTCCAAACTCGGCAATGGAACGCCATTAATATTGGTTGATGTACTTTGATTCTGCCAACCTCCCCAAAGCCTATATATATATATATATATATAAATTATTTGGCAATACTGAGCAATTGTTTGTTAGAATAAAAATTATACTTTTGTAGGGACGAATAATTTCTGCGTACACGTGTAAGACATGTTTTACACTATAAGAGTCATGTAAACACCTCTTATAATGTCAATTGTGAACAAACAGATTATTCATACATAACATCAAGATTATTCGTATAATTTAATATAATTATCATATGTATCAATTGCCTTTTCAAATGAAAATTATTCTTTGTACCAACCTGATTATTAGTACAAGCTAGGTATGAATAATCATGTTGGTGCAAATGAATAATTGTGGGGTTCAAATTCTCCTTCAAATCTCACCTGATGAACTTGATCCTATGTTCTATATTTGTTCACAGCTTACATCGTAGTATAGTGAGGTGAATCCATTGTAAACACCCTTTACAATGTGAATTGTGAACAAATTTGGAGCCCGGCCAGGATCAAGAAGATCAACTGTTGAGATTCATAGGAAAAATTAAAGAGCAAAACTATTCATCTATAACAACAGGATTATTCGTACATAACTCAGACAAATAATCATACTGCAACAGATGAATTATTTTCATATGATAAGACTGATAATACATACGAATAATCAATCTATTCACATATTAGACCTTATGAGGTATTTACACCATATATATCTATCTCTATATAAGAATGATCTCTCTATCATATACTCTAAGGCGCGCCATAAAAAAAGAACCTAAATCGAAAAAGATGAACCTAGAATTAGGTTCATCTTTTTAAAAGAAAAGGTAAACTAATTAAAATTTGAAAAATATTTCTAAATTAGTACTCTGAGCAGCATAGGATAGAAAAGACGATATAAGAAATGAGAAATAGTAAGTTTGTATTTGTCAATCTTGAGACCAGGCCAGTTCTCTCATAACATTCTGCAAATTGCTTTGGTAATATACTAATATATATGTTGAGAAGAACTTACAATTACAACCCGGCATATTCCTTTGATGACAACTAAAGGCTGATACACATAACAGAGACTGATGGGTTTCGTGTAAGCAACATTTAAATTTGGTCAAATAGCTTAATTTCCGTGGTTAATAAGGAGTTAGACATGTCAAAATGCAGTCGGACCTGAGAACTTGGACCCGATTTGGCCCGTAAAATGTGGATTTTGGGGCAAATATTTCAACCCGAAATCCAAAACGATCCGAATCCATTCAACATGCAAATTTTTGGGTTGGTTTGGGTCACCCATTGGGTCATGCTCTAGGATAATGCTCTAGGATAATGAATGAAAATCTCGTCAATACATACATCGGCATAAACATCGACGTTTGATCACACTCATAAAATGTGGGTTTTTAAGAGGATGTAACTCATCTATGGAATTACCTGTTATAAGATCTTGTCAACATATACGATAATATATACCACTGTGGCCGAGGCTTGTCTCAAGCCGTAAAGTGAGTTGTTCAACTTGTAAACTAGAGCATCATCTTGATGATCGATCATGAAGAAAGGTATTAGTCACATCTAGCTGAAATAGCTTCTACTTTTGACTCAAATCCACTGACCCTAAAGCTCGAACATTAATCATCATCTTGATGACCGGTGAGAACATTTCGTTGTAATCAATCCCCTCTCATGCATTGAGTGAATCCTTTGACTAGCTACTAGGCCGGCGAACTTTGTATCTATCTATACTCTCCTCTGAACTCCTCGATCTTCACCTTGTATACCGGCCAAAGACACCCAATAGCCTTCTTGTCTTAATTAGGCGATCGAACTTACCACCTCCCACGTTTTGTTCAAGTCCAAGACCGGCCTTGAACTCCTCTTTCGTTGCATCTTGCCAAACTAAGTATTCACAAGCTAGCTTCCTTATAATTAGTCAATGGCTCATGATCGATCAGGAAGCAATGAGCTTAGAGAAACATGTGAAGTTGGAGCTGAAACTATATATACAAGTAATTAAGGGTGTGCCTATATATATATAGAGTAGGAATGACAGCAGAATTTTACCAGGAATACTGGGATATTGTAGGCCCACCAGTCATAAAGGCAATTAAAGGATTTTTCCACTCTGGTCGAATCCTGAAACAAATCAACCACACCTTTATTACTTTGATCCCAAAATGTGACAACCCGACAACTACAAACCACTTCAAACCTATTAGCCTCTGCTCAACGATTTACAAAGCTATAGCCAAAATCATTGCAGAAAGGATGAAACCGATTTTAAAGAAAATTATTCACCCTCTCCAAGGGGCATTTGTATCTGACAGAGCTATCCAAGACAACGTCTTAATAGCCCATGAAAACTTCCACTCATTTAAAAGTAGACGCGAAAAAGAATGATGGATTGCCGTCAAACAAGATATGGAAAAGGCATATGATAGAGTAGAATGGGAGTTCCTATTCAAAGTTCTAGAAAAATTTGGTTTTTGCCAAAAATTTCGAACATGGATAGAGCAATGTGTCCAAACCGCTTCCTTCTCAGTCTTGGTTAATGATAGCCCCACGGACCCCTTCATACCAGAGAGAGGGATCAGACAAGGAGACCCACTCTCACCCTATCTACTCATCATAGGAGCAGAAATTCTTGCTAGGAAATTACAAGCCACTTCAAACCAGTCAGACAAATCCATCGGATTCAAAATATCTAGATCAGGCATGGAAATCCCCTTCCTATCTTTCGCGGATGATATGATGATATTCGCCAAGGCAAACCAAGACTCGTGTCGAATGGTGAAGAATATTATTAACGACTATTGTGCCATATCGGGACAAAAGATCAATTTCCACAAATCGGCCTTTCAAACTACCCCAAAAGTCCCGAACAGTACAAAACAACTGATCCAAAGTACGATCCATATCACAAACCATATAGCACTTGATAAATACCTCGGCTGTCCCATTATCAATGGTCGAGTCAACCGAACCACATTTGAAGAAACAGTAACCAAAACCAGACAACAACTCACGAAATGGAAAGCCAACTCTCTTTCACAAGAAGGAAGGGCGACACTAATAAGGTCAAATCTGGCAACTAATCCAAATTATATTATGCAAAATTTTATGCTCCCCACAACAATCCATAAAGAACTTGACCAAATAAACAGATGCTTCTTCTGGAACAAAGATCAATCCTTCTCCCCCCTTATTGGCTGGGACAAAGTGTGCAAGCAGAAACGATTGGGAGGCGCAGGAATACATAAAACAAAATATATGAACCAAGCACTACAAATGAAATTGCTTTGGAAAATCTTAGCAGAGCCATGTAACCCATGGGTCCAAGTGATTAAAGAAAAATATTTGAAAGAAATCCCCCTCCTTGAATACCAACGAAAAGGAAATTCATCTTGGCAATGGGCCAAATTAATGGAACTAAAAGAAGAATTCTACAAAGGACTAATATGGCAAATAGGAAATGGAAAGACGATAAATTTTTGGAAAGACATCTGGCTAGACGGAAAACCATTACAAGGTCGACAACATCCAAATATCACAATCAACGAAAATGGCAAGGCGGAAAAATACATCGACATCAACAAGAAATGGAAAATTGATGAATTATCTAACATCCTTCCAACGGATGTGGTCAACAAGATCGATGACATCTACATACCAGAACACGAAATAGAAGACAGACTCTACTGGAAACCAAGTAAAAATGGTTGGTTCAGCACGGAAAGTGCACTAGTACACATCACAAAGCAAAACACAGAAGAAACTTATGACACGACATGGATATGGAACCTAGACACATTCCCGAAAGTAAAAAATTTCATCTGGAAACTTACACTAGATGGAATCCCGACGAGAACCAGACTAGTAAACAAAGGCATTCATGTTCCACTATCTTGCGCTTTGTGTGACCGGACGGATGAAAGTCCAATCCATCTCTTTACCGAATGCCACAACACCCTACAACTGATTCACCAAATTGACCCAAACATTGAAAAAGTGATTCGAGAAATTGACACTAGAAACAAATCAATCAAAAACAGTGTATGGGAAATTTTTACTAAACTCAACCACGAGCAAAAAGGAAGACTTGCGACGACATAGTGGAGTCTATGGACAAGTAGGAATCGGCAAATATTTAAAAATCTCAATACAACGTCCATCCATACTATGGAGAATTATACCAAACAACAAATACAGAACTGGGCTGCCTCTAAATTGACCTTTGAAGAGGAGGCCACATACCAACACCAGAAAATTTGGACAACTCAACCACGGAGAAGAAGAAATTTGAGATGGAGCAAACCAGATGAGGGATCTTTCAAAATTAATTTTGATGGATCCAAATTATCTTCGGGTGAAGCTTTTGCAGGTTTCATTATTAGGGACCACAATGGGGCAGTCATCGAGTGTGACGGCTTCAAATGTAGACACATTTCAGCATTAGTTGCAGAGGCCTCGGCGATCAGAGGAGGCATCGCCAAGGCAAAGGAGCTTCGGCTTCCGAGCATCACGATTGAAGGCGACAGCCTGGCCGTCATCAATTGTTTGCGAGGCCTGTTGTGCTGCCCATGGGAGATCGAGATGCTGATTTCTGACACCCTTCTCCTACTCCAACACTTTGTTAGGGTGTAATTCGGCCATGTCTTCCGGGAGGTCAACTCGACCGCCGACAGGATCGTGCGTCTAATCCACACAACGCTTACGCGGGACCTCCTCGTTGATCCTGCTCTGCGTGTACTCATCCGCAAGGATGCCCTTGGGTGGTGGTCCAGCAGGGCCTGACCTCATCCAAATCTTTACCTTATTAAAAAAAAAAGATATGATATATGGCGGCCGCGGGTGAATAGTTTTGCTAGAACGTTGAGCCTTAAGTGTTGCGATGATGGGACATTGTAAAAGAAGGATTTATTTTTGACGACAGCAATGGCTTCACACATGCCAAATGTACCCAGAAATCATGTATGAAAACGAACAAAACAGTAATGAAGATGGATGATCAAATTAGGCAAACTTTCTCTAGGGTTTTCCCTTGACAGTCGAGATGCATTTCATTCCTCTCTCTTAGTTCAAGAAAACAGAAATTGGGAGCTTATATACTCCTTACAGGTTGGACCACATTTGTCCTTATTCAAAGAGCAAAACGCATAAGGAAAAGCAACATAAATACGGTTTTGCTATATGCACGGTCAAAATATCGCCGAATGTACGGAATACCTTCGCCATCGCGCATTACGGATGCGCGTTTAAAATCGCAACCGCGGACTGGGCATTTGCGGATTCGGGGTCTGACAATTTCCGCTGACGCGGACTGGGCGTGCGCGATACTGACGGCAGACGCGGACTGGGCAAGCGCGGATGGGACGTCTTCATCACGCGCGAGAATCTCACCTGCTCCCCTCGATCACGGGTCTGATGGCACACGGGAATCTCATTCACGGGTCACCAATGTAGCGTGTGGGATTGGCTATAAAATCCCAATGATTCTCTCCTTCTGCACACTTTGGGTGAGCAAGGTAAGTAATTATTTCTCCTATCTACATTTTTCTTCTTCTCTCCTATATATACATTTGCTGATCAATGTGAATCGTGCCTTCAATTTTATTTCAGAAAAGGTTTCAATTCATCATCTAGTTGTGTTTGCCCATTTTTGCAGATTTTGGTGGTCCGGCAAGGGGCTCTTCATTTGCTTTTATTTATTTTTGCAGATTGTGTCGCCCAGTTCAACCTTCAAGTTCAAGGTATTCATTTTATTTTCTTACTTTGCCCCTTAGTTTACATAATGTGGCTTAAACCAACTAATATAAATTTTTATTTCGTGAAATCAGGAATTATGACATCAAAAATGAAGAAAGTGGTGGGTTGGTTTCGAGGTGAACGATCGTCGCAAGATAAAGAAGAGCGTCGGAGAGCTCGAGATGTAAGTTCATATTGATTAGTTTTAATAAATTTTATATTAATGATAATGTTTAGTGAAAAAACGAACAAGTAATATTTGTAATTGTAAGATGTTGAAAATTCAATATTTAGGGAAAAAATTACGTAAGGTTTGAATTAGGTAGATAGATAAGAAAAATTATTTTTTGAAGTATGTAAGTGAAATTATATTGGAAAAAATAATTTGTGTGTAGTAATCTCATTGGTGAATTAGTCTTATTATAAATAAGAGTTGACGTATATTAGATGGTAATTTCATGTTAGTTAAAAGATTTTTTTTAGCGACTTTATATTGATAAGCAACTAAAAATAGGTAATCGAAATTCGTTATGACTTAGATAAAATTACGTTGAAAATAGGTAATCGAAATCACCGTTTTGATGAGTTGTAGATAGATAAAATTTGTTGTATATCCCGACGACCCTCTGCCTCTTCCCTCTTCATCTTTCCAACAGAGTTGTACACTTGCCGGATACTTGTCACACATTTGGAATCTTCATCTTGAAGGAGCTCTAACAATTGCCGAGGTTTTAACCCAATCATGGCACCTCGGCGTACTTTATGATGTTGCTTATCAGTCAACCTTCCGGCAAAGACATGTCCGTACAAGTTATCCGAAAGATTGTGGTTGTGAGAACCACATACTACAAAAAATCTCCATTTGTCTGTTTCGTACTCACGACCCTCGAGCTCAAATGCACATCCTCGTTTCTTCGACTTTTTTTCCCTGTTTGATGATGGTGGGAAATCCTTATCCACATCGATCGTGCCTCTAGCATAGCCATAGTACTCACAAACCAAACGAAAGACACCTAACCCGTTTCGCTTGTTTTTCCAAGACCTATGAGTTATTAATACCATATTTCTAATTCCAGCCATAAAACGAGCCCACTCCTTTGCGTTTTTTGAGTCAAAAAAATATCCACCTATCTGAAACATAGCCGAATAATCGGTACCCAAGGCTAGAGGAAGGTCGGAGAGATCCTAGAATTAAAAACATAGATACATAAATACTATACAAAGACATTGGAAACAAACACATTCAAAACATATAGATGTAAAATAAATTTTCCTAATATTGTCATATATACTATATATTCAAACATATTTGAAACATGGAAGATAAATACATGAATTTCCCTAATATTGATGATATTTGCATAAATATTACTAAACACACACATTGGAAACAAACATATTCAAAACATATAGATGTAAAATAAATTTCCCTAATGTTATCATATATAAAATATATTCAAACATATTTGAAACATGGAAGATAAATACATGACATTTTACTAGAATCGTGATTAAACTTACATCGATGTGAGTTAGAAGTTCTTGTGGATTGCTGTAACTATATGGGTCGAACGGTAGATCATCTTCACCTGACGACGACATAGGGAGCAATTTAGGATGTTGGAAATATTAGCTTCGTAAGAACCCTTAAAGTGTGGAGATACTTGTGCTCTAAATACGGGGAGGGTATATATAGCGATCGTTGACGAATATTATAGGAAATAAAATATATTTATATCCAAATATATCTATCTTCAAATATCTTTGAAACGCGATATCTTCAAATATCATTATCGATCCAAAATTGATATCTACGGGATTTCGTCAAATATCATTATCGATCCAAATATATCTACTGGAATCTTGATTTAGGAAATAATTGTACTCCTAAGTTATCCCGATTTTTTTTAAAAAAAAAAAACATTGGCAATCGCGCATTGCGAGTTTGCGGAATCCGCAAACTTGCAATGCGCGGTTGCGGAAATTAAAAAAAAAAATTGCATTGGCAATCGTGCATTGCGAGTTTGCGGAATCCGTAAACTCGCAATGCGCGGTTGCGGAAATTTTAAAAAAAAAAAAATTGCAATCGCGGACTGTGAGTTTGCGGATTTTGCAAACTCCCAGTCCGCGATTGCAAACCGTGTAAAAGGCGAGAAATTGGCCGTGCTAATAGTAAGCCCCCATAAATATGGATTAGCAAGCTAAACCACATTAACTAACTCCTAACGGCTAGTTAACAGTGAAAATGAGCATCTCTCAATAGACATAAACATAAGGAGAAGGAATTCTTAAAAGGTGTTAAATTACGTTGGGTCATATACGACATATATTTTCTCAACAAAAGGGAATACTTTCTCGTGGAAAACCACATCTCTCAAAAAGACTTGCTTAGTCTCCAAGACAAAACACAAGGCACGTACTGCTCTTGGGCCGGGAAAATTTATCTCTCATAAGGGGTTTTTGAATGTACAAGTTTGCTAGCTAGGCACTCAAGCAAAACGTACACAAGGCACGTACTGCTCCTAGGGAAACTTATCTCTCATATGTTGCATGCATGGCGTGGAAGCAAAACAGAGACTCCCACAACACCTCGATCGGCTACTGTTAATAATAAGGAGGCACCTTTTATGCAGTCCGATCTCTCATAAGGGGTTTTTGAATGATGAAGATTTCTAGGGAGCTTGTTGATGATGTGAACTGCAGCTAAAACACTATCCCTCCGGTATTACAATGGCTAATTAGATTCGAACATCAGGACTCAACACCTCCCTCAAGTCTAGCCCATTTGTTTACCAAAAACACGTCATTTTATAATGTTATATATTTTTTTAGGAAAAAGATGCCATTAGGAAATTTGACTAAATCCCGTAAAAATATTTCCTACAAGTTCATTTCTTAGGTCTCGTTTGGTTAGTGAGTTAAAAACCCAAAAAGTTTAAAAACATAGGAAGTAGAATATATTCCTGTGTTTGGTTGACAGAATGACACAGGAATACAACTTCCTAGGAATTTCAATTCCTCCAAATCGTAGGAAGTTCACTTACCTATGGGGACTAGGTAAGTTGAACTTCCACCCTTTTTTAATGTGAATTTCTTTATTTTCCTATTTACATTTCTAAAAACCAAAATTCAACCAAATAACTTTTTTTCAATTCATGGGAAGTGTATTTCACGGGAATTCAATTCATAGATTTTTAGTTATAGTTTCATATAATGTAATAAATGAGAGTATAAAAATATATTTATCAGTTTCCTAAAATTGAGGGCAAGAATCTAAAATGACATATCTTGGTAACTAAATTGAGTGAGTACTTATTAACAAAAAAAATTGAAAAAGAAAAGGATGAAACCGAATCTTCTTCACGATTCGCACGACTCAAATAATTTCTATAGCGTGATTTTTTTGTGAATGTATAAGTTAGTTGAAAAAAGATATATTAGAATTAAAAATGATGAAAATGATTTAATAAGGAAAAGTAGCAATTAGACATATAAAAATGTACCGCTTAACATAAAATATAAATGGAAAAAATGATGAAAATGATTTAATATGGGGAAGTAGCAACAAGACATAGAAAAAGCACATATTTTTACCTTTTCCTTCATAAAACTTCTTCCGTAAAAAAAAAAAACTTGAGTGGTTTCAAATCTCATAACTTTCGAAAAAGTGTTCGATTTCGAAAAAAAAAAGTAAATTCTTCCGTAGAACACCAACTTGAGTGGTTTGAAATCTTATAACTTTCTAAAAAGTTTATTTACCTTTTCCTTTATAAAACTTGGTTTGAAATAAACTATGAATTTTTTTTTGGTTGTGTCGTCATGCGAAGGAGAGAGAAAAAAGTGTCTTTTTTTTTTTTTTTGAAACGGAAAAAATTTGACCATAGAGCTGAGCTCTATCAGCCAAGAGCATCCTTGCGGATGAGACTATGCAACAGAGAGTCATCAGGAGTCCAGATACCGTTGAAGGTTGGAGTGATACGGGACAAGCGATCAGCTACCAAATTTGCCTCACGGAAGACATGACAAATCTCAACAAAACCAAAAAAGCCCAACGAGACTAGACTGTCCGAGACAATCATTTCAGAGTCTCCAGTAGGCTTCTCCATACCTTTCATACTTTTTATTATTGTTGAGTTGTCTCCTTCAATAATAAGGTTTGTTATTTTCAGTTCTGTTGTAGCCTGAAGTCCCATCCAGAGACCCAAACTTTCACAGCCACAGACAGAACCGATTGGTGATGGTCCATTACCAGAGAAAATCGGGGTTCCTACAGAATCACGAATGATGAATCCATAAGAGCCCAAACCATCCGCGGAGAACGAACCATCAAAATTTAGCTTATGAGTTCCAATTGGCGGAGGTTCCCATTTTGTTCTCTTTCTCTTTGATATAGATCTTTGCTTGTTCACATTTGTGGGTGTATTTTTGTTGTTTTCGCAGTACTCCGGGCAGTTCAAATTTGATGTTTTCCAGACATATATTTGCTCCTTTATAAAGGATAAAATGCGTCTTATGTCCGGGTTTATGTTTTCAAAGAGTGTTTTGTTTCTGGAGTACCAGATACCCCACCAAGCAAAGGCGAGATCTTCAAAGCATTTTGTTGCTATTGTATTTTTTATTTCCCATAGCGTGGTGTTCAAGTGTTCGTCTTTGCTGAAACAACCATTCATTTTCCGAAATGTTCCCGGGTTATTTGCAATTAGGGTCTCCCTCGTAACAGGACAGTTCCATAGTAAATGGTTTAGGTCTTCATAGCAAGAGTCGCAGTGGGGGCAGTTTGTCGGAATCCCTAGGTGTCGAGAAGCTAGTTTGACAGAAGTAGGCACTCCGTTCTTAAGGATTTTCCATAGGAAAGATTTTATTTTCGGGGGGATATCTAGTCCCCAGATCCAATTTGCGTCTGATGTTTCATGTTTCTTGTGGTTGTATATCATGTCAATAGCAGATTTAGTGCTGAACCATCCATTTTTGCTCCATTTCCAATAAAGTCTGTCAACTTGAATGTGCTGTGGTATTGGTATTGTCTTGATAGTTTCAATTAGGCTGTTTGGAATTATGCTTTGTAACTCTGCGTGTAGTTTATCTTGGTTCCACGTTTTGTTGTCTTTGAGAAAATGTTTTACATTGATTGTATCGTCTATTTGTTGGGTTCCTAAGATAGATGAATTTATAGGTGTTTGGCCTAACCACTGGTCTTGCCAAAATTTCATAGAGGCGCCATCTCCAATAGACCAATGAAGGCCTTGTTTAAACAGCGGGATTAGTTTTATTAACTGGGTCCATTGCCAGGAAGAGGTACCCTGCTTCTGGTATGTGAGTATATTTTGGTTTTTGAGATATTTTTCTTTAATTAGTTTAACCCATGGGCTAGTTGGTTCCGCTAATAGTTTCCAGAGTAATTTCATCTGAAGCGCAGTATTCATATCCTCCGAGCTACGCAGCCCCAACCCTCCATTTTCCTTGGTTTTGCAAACCTCATACCAGCCGATGAGGGGCTTATGGTTGGGTCCTTTGTTCCAGAGGAAGTTCCGGTTGATCTTATCAAGTTCCGTATGGACTGATTTTGGTAGCATAAAGCATTGCATTATGTGTAGAGGTTTGGCTGCTAGCGTTGTTTTAATTAGAGTGCAACGGCCAGCTTGTGAGAGGCAATTCGCTTTCCATCTGTGAAGTTGTGATTTGGTGTTTGTTAGAAGTTCCGTGAATTCTTCCTTTGTCATTCTTCCTTCTATTAGGGGGCAACCCAAATAGGTACCCATCTTAGGGGTGTGCGCTATTTCTAGCTCGTTTCTGATTAGATTTTTCTGGGTGGTTGTGACGTTTTTAGATGTTTGGAATTGGGATTTGTGCCTATTTACCTTTTGTCCTGAAATAGCTGAGTATTCAGTCAAAATTTTGTTAATTTGATCGCAACCGGTTTTGGTTGCTGATGCAAAGATGACGATATCATCCGCGAAGGCTAAGAAAGGAATTTTTGTTCCCCCTCGCGTCAGTTTGACTCCTAGATGGCTTTGTGGTTTTTCCGATTCATGTTGTAACCCACGAGCCAGAATTTCCGATATTATTAAGAAAAGATATGGTGAAAGTGGGCATCCTTGTAGTATTCCCCTCTCGGGAAAGAAGATTTCAGTGGGTTCATTGTTTACTAGTACCGAGTAAGTTACCGTGGTTATGCATTCTTTGATCCAAAGGGTGAATTTGGGTGAAAACCCAAATTTAGACATAATGGTGAGTAAGAAATTCCAGTCGACCATATCGAATGCTTTTTCCATATCAAGTTTCACCGCCATCCAACCTGATTTTCCATTTTTCTTTGAGAAGGAGTGGAAGATTTCGTTCGCAATTAAGATGTTATCTTGTATTGATCTGCCTGAAGAGAAGGCGCTTTGTAGTGGATTAGTTACTTTAGGGATTACCCTTTTGAGTCGTGAAGCTAGAATTTTGGATATGATTTTATATGTTGTTGAGCAGAGACTAATAGGCCTATAGTGAGATGTTGTGGTTGGGTTGTCTATTTTTGGTATTAATGCTATGAACGTATGGTTTGTTTGCTTCAGGATTGTTCCGCTTAGAAAGAAACTTTTAACTGCTTTGATGACTGATGGTTCCACAATATGCCAGTACTTTTTGAAGAAACCAGCTGGAAAACCATCAGGTCCTGGTGATTTGTCATTGGCAAGACTGAAGACAGCATTTTTAATTTCAGAGTTCGTGACTTGGCGAGTTAGCCATTCATTATCTTCGTTTGAGATTTCGTTCCCTACATGGTGAAGTAGGTTGTTTTGTGTTTGTTGCCTAGCATATTGCGTAAATCTCTGGCTAAAATCGTGTTTGATTAGGTTTCTAATATCTTCTTCTTTGTTAATTGTTATACCCGCCGTGGTTTGGAGGTGTTTTATTATGTTTCTATTTCGCCTTCCTGTTGCTATTTTATGAAAGTATTTAGTGTTGGCGTCTATGGATTTTATGTGCATCCTTTTCGCCCTTTGCCCCCAATATTTCTGCTGGAAGGAAAGGAGGGAGGTATGCTTTGAAGTGAGCCTTTTGATTTTGTTATCCAGGTTTTGGTTGTAAGCATTGCAAAGATTCTTTTGTGATTCTAGTAGATCTGTTTCTACTTGTTTAATTTGGCGGAAAACATTCCCAAAGGTTACTTTGCTCCAAAGCTTGCTTTTTCTTTTAACCTCTTGTAGTTTTTTCGTTAGTTTGAACATTTTCGAGCCAGGGGTGTCTATCCTCCATGCAGAGTGCACAACTGACTCATAGGATGGTTTTGTTGTCCATGCCATTTCAAATTTGAAGGGTTGCAATTTTGGTTTGCGGTTATCCATAAGGTCCAAAGTGATCTGGGCGTGGTCTGACTTAAGAAAAGCATGGTTTTTCGTACTAAGGTTCGGGAATTGTTTAAGGATAGGGTGGCTAACCATAGCACGGTCTAGCTTTTCAAATATGTTATCGGTGCCATGTTCACGTTTTCTCCAAGTGTAAACGTTTCCACAGGTTGGGGAGTCTATCAGATTGAAAGTTCTAATAGTGTCTTGTAGTCTTGCAAATCTATTTGCAGATGGGATCCTGCCTCCTAATTTGTCGGTAGGTTCTAAAATTTCGTTAAGGTCTCCAAGAATAATAAGCGAGTCCTTAGCATTGCGAATATAATCTGAGAGTGAGGCCCAGAAGTTGTTTTTTTCCTTTGCGTAAGGGGTTGCATAAACGAATAAGATTTCGACATCAATGTTAAGGGTCGTGTTTATGTAGTATGCCTGAATGATGCGGTCCGTCGAGTTTCTAATTGTGAAGGTTTCATTATGGAATTGGGATTCTTTCCAAAGAAGGCAACGTCCCCCAGCTAGACCATTGGATGGAATGAAATGCATTCTGTCAAATCCTGGTTTCCTCCAGCAATTGTCTGGCGGAGGGTTTTTTAATTTTGTTTCCGCTAGCATTAGGATTTTTATGTGTTCTGCTTTAGTTGTAGCTTCAATGTGGGTCCAAACATTCTTTCTACTAAGACCTCTTATATTCCAAAAGCTAAACTTCATTAAAACCTTTTGAGGGGGAGATGGTAGTTTTCTGGTTGAGAACCTTGTTTATGGGAGTAGAGAACTTCCAATTAATGGGGGTTTTGGTTACATGTGCATGTATTTGTTTAAGGGTCACTAGGCTTAAAGAGTTTTTGTTTTGATTGTGTTTTAATTTGTTTTTGAGCGATGTTGCATCTTTTATATAATAGTTAATATGATGCTTATGGCTTATGATTCCTGGGTATGGGGGAAGGGGATGTGTCCAAAGACCCCAATAGAGGTTTGTGAGCAAACATGAAGCGTTAGAAACCCTTGTATTCGAATTAGACTCTAGGTAAAAGATCACAATTATTAATCTGTAAAACCTATTGCAGAGATAATAATGATCATGATTTATATTGAGGAAGCGACAATAGTGTAGTAAACGAGTATTCACCAAATAGCCTGTTGTGTTTAAGAAACATAGATCGTATTGTATGTTGCTTCTTTTTTTAAACAATGGTTTAAAAGTCAAAGTGATTGAGCCACCCTAAGAGCAGCTAGGATCTAAAACTTTGAAGGTGGCACATGGAAGCTCACTTAAGCTGAGATGTGGCTTGGTGCTGGTGTCGTCAAAGTGGATAGCTTGAATCCATGTCAGTGGTGTTGGGTGCCTTTGGGTGAGCATTCCCTGGGCTGGAAGCCAAAAGCCGACAAGGCATGAACCAAGGGACCAGCCAAGATGAGGCAGTAGCTGCACAAAATGCAAGCAAGTATGTTGTTCAAGGGAATGACTCCCTTGAGCAGGATTAGTAAAGTGATATATAACATAGTCACATATGTAGTTATACAAATATGTTTGATTGCTGATAACAGATATGGTGCACTGGTGTAGTTTAGGATAATGTGGTAGCATGGCAAAGTAAGTTTTGATCAGATAGTAAGCATCCATGCACAGAGATAAGGTTCTTGAACAGCAGTAAGAAGTCATAGAGTTGACAACAAAGTACTTTAGAAAGAGGTTTCCATGGTGAATGTCAAAGCACATATTCAAGTAGTAATTAAAATCACAGATTGAAGCAGCACTAGAGTTATGATTAAAATCAGTGATGATGCAGTTGTGTTTTTGAGACATTCTTGGTAGAAGTAAATTAGAGATCTCATAAGTAAGAAGCAGTAATCCCAAGCTCTGGCAATACCAGTGCATATAACATAGGTTTTGTTTTGTGATTAGAGATATGGTGCAAGCAAATGTAAAGGCATTAAGAGATGAGAAGAGGAAAACCAGTATGACAAAAGGTTTCAGCATAAGGTAGGCATGGATAGGCTGATAAAGGAACAAGACAAAAGCATGATATGAAGCCAGAGTTCCATCAACAGAAATTTTTAGAGTAAGATCTCCATTAACAAATGCTAGACTCACATTCATAGCAGATATAAAATTAAAATTAGGTGACATCACACTTAGTTGATTGAATTCAGCAGTTAAATTATAGAAAGTTTGTAGCATTTTCATGAGTATACGCATCAAGTTTATAGCATGTTCAACAAGAAAACAAAGGAGTTTATACCGACAATACATTAGTTCATAATAATAAAGTTGGTTAATCTTAACAAGTATAAGATAGTGGTATAGTTCTAGGTTAATTAACAATATGACAAAAGTTTCCAGCATAAGAGAGGTATGGATAAGCTGAGAATGAAACATGAAAAAGTCATGATATGAAGTCAGGATTCCATCAGTAGAAGATTTAAGTGTAAAATCTCCATGAACAAAGGCAGAACTCTCATTCATGGCAGAATTAAAGTTAAAATTAAGGGAAATCATACATAGTTGGTTGTATACAGCAGTCAAATTATAATAAGTATGTAGCACTTTTATGATTATAAGCAACAAATTTGGAGCCTGGTCAGCAAGAGAACAAAGGAACTTATTCTGATAATGCATTAGCTCATAATATGGATTTTGATTACTTATAAAGGTTAGATTACAAACATTTGTAGTAGCAGAGCTAGTAGGAGAGTAGTAAGCCCTAGAAGGCCACAGCCAATAGCAAACAAGGCTAGTGCAGTGACAGTTAACAAAATACCAAGAGGTTTTAGGTTTTAGTTGAAAGGCAATTGAAACCTCAACAAAAACACCAAAACAGATGGGCATAGAGATAGGCAGATAATAGTCCCAAAAAATCTGAAATTGGTAATGGTGTTTAGTAAGAGTGAGGAGATCAATTTTGTGTTGATAATCATTCGAGAGGCACCAGCAATTATGCTCTATATCTAGTCTAGATAGCAAAAAGTATCCGGTTCTTATTGTAGAATTCAGGTTCATTTTGGGAGGAGGATAACCACCGCAAAATAAGATACGGTCATGTGCATACAGGTAGGTTATGGTATGACAGATGTTAACAAGTTCTATGTTTATAGTTTCTTTCCAACAGACAAAAGATGTGGGCAACATCAAAGACCATTGTTGGAGATACGAATGAGAATACTTGAGAGAATCAAGCCAAATTTTTTATTCGAATTACAGAAAAGACAATTCCTGTTAGAGTTTCTCAAGAATTTGAATTTATCATAATGCAGATAGAAAGGTCCAATACAAAGAGTCCATTTTACATTTTGTAACGGGTGATTTTATTTTTGAAAATGCTTAGGATCATCAGGCATTACAGTTAGGTCTGGATTGCAGTAAAGTGTAATGCGAATAGAGATTTTGCAAGTACTGATTAGAGGAAAGAGGGGAAATAACCTCATCCAGGCCAAATTGGTCCACATGCTTTGCATAAGTGTTGAGTTGCTGTGTAGCCAGTGGGATCTAAAGTGCCAGCCTTCGTTAGTGTGGCAGTGGACATAAGGGTTGCAGAGAGAGAGCCAAGTCCAACCCTCCAACCACCAGAACTGTGTAGAGAGTTGGTCGATCTCTTGGGTCCAATTGCAGTCCTGCATCACATGATTCAGAGTTTGTTGCTCGAGTAAAAAGATCACTCGAGCATGGTTAATTTTTTTTACAAATATCCAAATATCATCTAGGTAGATTGTATGCAATGATATAGTGCAAGCTATGTGTGTTTCATATCCAGCTTCTGGATTAATTTCATTCAAATCTTTTGTACAAGTTAAAGAGGTTTTTCCCCGATCATAGAAATTTATTGTGAGCAAGTGTTGAAGGGTTAATCTGATCTTATTGCAAACCCAGTTTGTGCAGGTAAAAGGTGAGTAACCATGTTTGATAAAAGCATATTTATATAAACTACATATCTTATATTGATCTCTTACATGATCCAAAAAGCACACAGTACAGATCATGTCAAACTTTTGTTTCAGTTGGTGTTTTTGGAGTTGGTTGTAGGATGTGTTAGGGTCGATTTTCCCTTTGCCCTTGTCGATATTACTCGACTTGGAGGGATTGGGTTTATATCGGGGTTCACCCGAGGGCTTCCCATTAGGGTTTTTTTTGGGTGTCGGTGGATTCTCAGAGAGAATCCCCTTCCCTTTGAGTTTAGATGGGTTATTAGCCATTAAAGCTAATTTAGAGGGGTTGAAGAATATCCAGGCTGCAGATTCAGAAAGGAGAAGAGAGATGAGAGGAGAAGGAGAATAGGAGTGAGTTATGTGAGCATTAAGTTGGATACCTGTGATTTTAGAAGCGAGATTCAGAGGGACAATGTCCCAGCAACACCGCGAACTGGGTAAATGATGGTGAAGCCGGCTTCGGGCGACGACTTCCCCAATCCAGAAATCCGAGAAGCAGCACACAACAAAACCTCCGAACCACACCGAGGAGGATAAACCAGAAGAAAGCCCTCTGAAAATAGCAGTCGTTGCAGCGAGATGAGACCCGATGGCCGATTTGGTTGAACATTGAAGACGGAATCCAAGCAGAGAACGCAAGGGCCCCTGCACCCCCTCCGGGAAGAATCGGCCAAAGAAGAGAGAGGTAGAGAGAAACCCTTTGATCACAGTAATAATTACTCCTAGGAATCTCCATAGGAGCGAAGAGAACGATCGGAGAGGATGAAACCCTAGAAAGAGAACAGAGCGCAAATCCCCTCGCGAGATCCAAAAGTTGTGCCAAATCCAGTACCAGTAACATTTAGGCGTGATGGGGAAAGACCTATTGAAGTTTTGGAGAGAGATTTGGGTGGGATTTGCAAAAGAAACTTGATTTTTTCCAGATTGGTTTTGGGTTTTCGGCCTGGGAGAGGAGGAGTTGGGTGCGGTGAGGGGCGCGTGCCCCAGCGCGTTCTTGTGGGTTTTTCGGAGAGGGGCTTCGGGTTCCATATACACTTTCCTTTTTTGATCTATTAGAGAAAAAAGTGTTTGGTTTCGATCAAAAAATCGAAAGAGGTGTTGATTTTTTTAGGCATATGCGGTAACTTAGGGATGTGCATACATCGATATATATATATATATATATATATATATATATATATATATATATATATATATATATATATATATATATATATATATATATATATATATATAGGGGTGTACTCCGGTGGTGAGAATCAAAATTGCGGTAAAAACCTGTGAAAACCGGTTTTTTAGCCCGGTTCACTTGCTTTATAGTCCGGTTCTGAATAAAATCGAGTTATAAAGTCACTATGTAATTTTAAAATATGAGTTTTTTAGCATGATTTTTAGGCTTGACTGAACTATAAATTCATGTGTTATTTTAAAACTGAAGTTTTTAGCACGGTTTTAAGGTTGAACTGAGTTGTAAAGTCACCGTGTGATTGAGGTTTTTAACGCAGGTTTCAAATAAACCAAGTTATAAAGTAGTTCTCACGGTTTTTACCACAATTTGAGGTTTTCACCGGAGTCAATCCCTGTGTGTGTATGTGTGTGTGTGTGTGCGTGCGTGCGTGCGTGCGTGCGTGCGTGCGCGCGCGCGTGCGTGTGTGTGCGTGCGTGCGTGCGTGCGTGCGTGCGTGTGTGTGTGGAGTGGTTCCCTTGTGCACCCCTTAGGCTGTATCTTGTATACAAATATAAACCATTGATGGAGAGGGAATGAAGGGTCATGATTAAAAGTGATTTTCTTTTTTTTTCCTTTTAATTTGTGGGCCCCCCTTGCCAAAAAACACTCATTCTCTCTCACTCTCTCACGTGCATCTCACCTTCCCACCCATCCCCATTCTCTTTTTTTTTAAAAAAAAAAACTGTTTTTTAACACAATTCAGTCACCCAACATATATATAATTTTTTTAAACAACTCTAAATTCGTTTATCTTAAAAATTCGTCAATTCAACCGAATAATTTTTTACATTCTACCGAATAATGTTATTTTATCTTTTTCCATCCAGCTTAGATTAAAATTTACCAATTTCACTGAATAATTAGTCACATACTACTGAATAATGTTTTATTTTTCTTTCCAAATGATATTTCATATTCCACCGAATAATGCTTCAAAATTAACCGAATAATGTTTCATATTTCATAAACCCCAAATTCATAAAAAAAAAAATACTACCAATTTCTATGAATAATTATTCATTATCACCGAATAATATTCAATATCCCACCGAATGACTGAAATTTCACCGAATAATTACCAACTAATTAACACTACCAACCAAAATTCGACTCATTCAACTGAATAATGAACGAATAATAACTGATTTCATTCGAACGGAGGTCCAACTTAACACCCTTGCCCATCTCCGGCCACCATCAACACCTGCAGACCACCACCAACCATCGAAGAGTCCAAACCCGCCTCCGCGACAACACCGACGAACCCACGCAGCCCTCACCCGACAGTTCATCCTCCCTCTTCTTCGCAGCACCCACGCAGCCCTCTTCGCCCTCACCTCGCATCCACCACAACCGCCCTTCCTCTCGCTTTTCCGACCACCACTGCCCACCTCCGGCGTACGTACCCAACTGCCCCCGCTGTCCACATCCACGCCACTCAGCCCAAAGGGCGAGAGGGCTTGGATCTGGCAAAGAGTGATAGGGCGAGGGGGGCTTGGATCTGAGCAATAGGGCTTGGGTCCGACTTGGATTTGAACGAGAGGTCAGAGATGGTGGCCCGAATCTGAGCGAGAGGGCTTGGATCCGGCAAAGGGCGATAGGGCGAGGAGATTTGAGATGGTCGCCGACCCTCTGAATCCGACGGTGATGTGCATCGACGCCGCACCGGGAGGAGTTTCCTCCCTCAACTGCCATCGTCCCTCTCAATCTCGCCTGCATCGTCCCTCCCTCCATCGTGCAAAAGCATTCCGTCAAGGAGGACGGTCGGGGAAGCGACCGGAGGAAGGAGGTCGCCTCCGCCACCTTACCTCCCTGCCGAATCACCTCCTCGCCTCCTCCAAACGCGCCTCGCCTCAACTCGATTTTGGGACTCCACGAAGATGAAGAAGCAATCGATTTGGGGACTCCGCCACCGCTCGGAAACACCACCACCACCGTTTTCGCCTTTTCGACTCCAACGATTGAGATTGAACAACGCCTTCGCCGCCGATTGAGATTGAAGAATGAAACGGCTCTAAATATGGGTGGAAAGAAGAACGCCCAGATTTTAGGGTTATATTGATTCTTCACACGCGCTCCACGCTCAATTAGATGGGATTGAAATTAATTTTTCAATTTTTTTTTAAAAATAACTCAAAACACGTGGCATCATCCTATCCCTCCATTTAATTTAGATCAAAGACTCAAATCTGTGCAGAAAGTACACCCTAAGGGGTGTGCACAATATACCTATTCTCTCTCTCTCTCTCTCTCTCTCTCTCTCTCTCTCTCTCTCTCTCTCTCTCTATATATATATATATATATATATATATATATATATATATATAAAATATAATATAAAAGAATACTTGCACACTTTGTAAATTGATTTCTTTCAATATTTTTAATAGTTATATAAACACAAATTTGATTTACGAAAACGGTGCATGAACAAATCTGATTTATGAAACACAACATGAACATCTCATGAAAAAAAAATTTAAGAAAAAAATAGATTTTAGACTCTTTTAAAAATCAGATTCCTAACGCATCTTCTATAGCTTACATGAAATACCATATTTTAGCTTAAAAAAAACAGCTCGTGAAACATAACAATTCAGATAAAAACATTATATTTATGGAAAAAAAAATCAGATTTTGGATTTATGAAAAAGTCATATTTCTGGAAAAAAAAGGTTTTAAAGATGTTTTAGAAAATGTTATTTTTGAATACTTATGTGCATAGTTTTGGTGCTGTTTTCTGAATTTTCAAATATATTTTTGAAAATGTTATCTTTACACACTTGCTTTGTAAAATTGCAAAATGTATGGTCTCAGTTAGGAACCCGGTGAATATAAACGGCTCTATCTTCGGCTGATCGAGGGAGAAAAGCACATATTTTAAAAAAATTAATGCAACTTCGCACGAGGGCTCACACCTATTATCAGTAAAATGCTAAAAGAATTAGTAGAATATATGTTTATTTCTTAAGAAAATAGACATTATTCATCAAAAAAAAAAAAAAAAAAAAACATTATTCTCTAATGGTGCTCAGGCCCAATATGAAGGGGGTTTGGGCCTTCTGGTGTTTTTTCATTGTGAATTGGGTCTGCACCTCCTGGAGTCAGTCTATTGGGCTGCACCCTAACCTTCTTCAACTGGGTCAGTGTGATAAGTTGATTGTGGATTGGGTTGGGGCCTCCTGGAGTTAGTTTATTGATCTGCATCAACACCTCCTTCAACCGGTCTGTATTGTGGTTGATCTCTATAGCTATAGGTGAATGAGCAAGGCAGTTGATAAAATACACTGCCATGATGACTGATATGAAGAACATAACATTTTTTAGGGAAACCATTCCTTCAACTTCAACTTCAACTCTTTTTCTTCCTTACAAATGATTAATTTTTGGTGTTCTATATGAGATTATTTATAGAACAAGCGCATAGTTGAATTTTATGCATACGTTGAATCAAATAATAATATGATTTTCGTTTTTTTTTCCCTAGTTATGGTAATATTTTATATATTGAATGTATATTCATGTGTTGGAAAAGAAAAGCCTTATCCTTTAGAATTTTCATAGAGGATATATATCAATTTTAATTGTTTCAATGTAATTCTCCATTTAAATTTAATTCATGCGATTTCCTTCCTTTTTCCTAAAATTAAGTTTCAACGTAATTATGTTAATAATATATTGAATGTGTATTCATGTGTTGGAAAAGAAAAGCCTTGTCCTTTAGAATTTTCATAGAGGAGATATATCAATCATCAATCAATCATCAATCATCAATTCAATATATAATACTAAAACAGAGGCGTGGAAATCCTATGTGGCGGGCTCTGGTGCGATTCGCTTACGTGTCGTTCTCTGGTGCAATCTGACCGAGTTTTTTGACAAGTCAATTAATGACGAACCAATAAATTTAAGCTATGTTAGACGATAACCCCATCTATTTATCCATATGTTATCCAATGTGTCCATTTTAATTGAAGATTAAATTAATTTTTAGTATAAATATTCAATATCATATCCTAAAAATCTTATCATTTTACCTTAAACTATTTTATAAATGCTTTATCTAGCCATCTTAGTTAGAAACCTTATTTTTATACTCCACATCTAAGAAATAATCTTTTTAATATAATAACTTATTTTTAATATAATTTTTTCATCCATATCTTAATTGACTACCCAATTAATATTTTTTTTTATCAATCGGTTATCTTATAAATTACAGTAATATTACTATTATACTTTTTTGGACATTGATTTCTTTTTCTTAAATAATAAAACACGGAGCAATAAATCAAACTTTGATCTTCTACAAAGTAAAATTTATAATTCAAACAAATACAAGCGTATCTCATCTCATCTTTTATTTTTAAACTATGTAGTTAATTACTAATGAAAGTAAAACGGTAGAGAACATCTAATATATACGTACTAAGATATGGATTTCATTTATTTGTTATTTTTGCTGGAATATAATCTATATATGAATCTATCTATAAATAAAATATTCAAACAGAGGTCTGAAACGAAAAATTAGAAAAAGAATAATGAAATTACATCATACAAATTTGAAATATATCTTTATTTTTCTATAACAATAATTTAATTTTATAGATGCGTGTGATATTAAAGTATGTGTGTGTATATATATATATATGATAATAAATAAGAAATTAAAAGGTTAAAAAAATATTTTATATAATTTTTTGATCTTACACAATTTGTGCATAAATAATAATAGTCATATAAAAAAACCGCGAAGATCGCGGACAGTAAAACTAGTTTTAATTATTTCAATGTAATTCTCCATTTAAATTTAATTCATACGATTTCCTTCCTTTTTCCTAAAATTACGTTTCAACGTAATTATGTTAATAATATATTGAATGTGTATTCATGAGTGGAAAAAATAAAGAATGTAATGTGCCTTTGGACTTTTCATTGGAATATCAATTTCCATTATTTAAATGTACTTGGAAAAAGGTAGTGTTATGTACTTATGTTCATGCCCTCTGAAATTGAGCACAAAAAAAAAAGCAAGGATCCTCTACTCCAATCTCTCTACTCCACTCCTTACAACATTGATTTATTTTAACATATATTTAATTTTAAAAAAATTTAAAAAATTCACCCTTTATTATACTTATAAAACCAGAAGCAATGTCTTTGCTAAAATTTGCGCCGCGTGTCCTTCTACGAGCAATCGAAATTTGGGTAGTTTTCACCCCCAAATATGGAGATATGGGTATTTGATTTAGCGTAAATCAAGCGGAATTTGGGTAGTTTTCACCCCCACGTTCTTCCTTCCTCTCTTACTCCCTCCGTCCCAAATTGTTTGTCTTTTATATTTATGCACGCTTTCTTAAGAAGCTAAAAACTATATAAAATATTCATTTTTTAATTAATTTTTTAAAACTATTCTATACTTATTAGTAATATCATGATATTATTTAAAAATATTTAATAAAATATTGATATTTATATAATTTTTAACTTCTTAAAAAAACGTACATGAATAGCAAAAAGACAAACAATTTCGGACGGAGGGAGTATCAGATATCAGCTATGGAATTCCCAAATCAGTCGCTCAAACATTTCTTAAAAACAAATAATTTGGGACGGAGGGCTATGGAATTCCCAAATCAGTCGCTCAAACCTCTGGAGATCGGAGCCGTCTACGCAGCCGATTAGGGCTGGTATTCGGACCCGCCGCTGCCCTTAGAGATCAATTGGAAGTGGATTTCGGAGCCGCGACGATCGATTCAGATTGGATTCCAGAGCCGCTGCCTTGGTTCCGATTTGAACTGGATTCCGGAAGGCCGTCGCAAGTAAGGAAGTCGTCGTCTGTTTTTTCCGTTTAAGATTAATCATTGCTTCGTATCTACGCGATTTTGTGTTGTAGAGGGATTTGGGGTCAAGGGCGGACGAGAAGAGGATGACTGAATGAGTGGTTCCTTTCGGGACGCGCCACTGCTGGTTTCAGGAGTTCGAAAGGTGATCTCAGGAGTTTGAAATGCAATTTCAAGAGTTCTTGGTCGATTCGACTTCAATTGCCCTCGACGCCTTGACGCATGTGCTATTTCTTTTTCTTTGGTCTCTTCGTTCTTCCTTATAATGATACGTTGATTGTTGTGGAAGTGGGGCGCGATCGATCGACAACGAGGGCTGGAGGCGGGGAGCAATCGATCGGCGGCAAGGGCTGGGGGTGCAATCAATCGGCGGCGAGGGCTGGAGGTGTGGCACAATCGATCGGCGGCAAGGGCTGGAGGCGTTCACGTGTCCCTCTTTTACCAAAAAAGAACCGCTCGATGTACCAGGAATTCCTGTTACACTCGATCTCTTCCTTTTCCATCATTCGATCCATGTTCTCCTAATCTTCTCTTCTCCTCCTTATACTATCAATTAATTATGGTATTTTGTTTCCTTTTTTCATCAATTAGAGTGGCTTTGCCGACTCGAAAGTCTCAATTCGACGCGCCGACGCCAAGGGGGTGCAAACTGTGCAATTGGACCCAATCGCAATGATAAAAGGACGTTCGATTTGAGTGACGATGGCTTTGTGAAATTCAAGATTACTTTTATAAAAAAAAAATATTCAAGATTGCTTCTTTTGACCCTGTTGTCTTAGAGAGTCTGCAGTTGAATTTGGGTAGCATCGTTGATCAGAGTTTGAGGTATATCTTTCTCAAACATGATTGCTTATGGATTCTTTGAATTTACTCTCATGTATATATATTTTGAAGGTTCGATAATGTAAAACAAAGTAATATAGAAATACTCTAGAAGGGGGATTGAATAGAGTATGCCGGTTTTTCGCAGATAGTCTCAAGACTTTTGAAGCTCGTGCAAAACCCTTTGAGATTAGACTTAGTCTTTTCTCTGAAAACCTGAATCACAAAGTTAAACAATCGAACCAAGTGCGGAAATAAGGTAAAACAGTAAATAAAAGACTCGATGAGTTGTTTACGAGATTCGGCACGAACTTGGCCTACGTCCCCGCCTAGGGTTCTTCCACAACCCTAGGATTCAACCGGCTTTTATTGATTCACAAGACTTAGGATCCTAGTAGCTCCCCGAGAAGCCTCTCTCCTATACAATTGCAATCTAGTCAACTCACGTTCCCTTGGAGTCCTAGACTAATCTAGAAGAGCCCCACCTCTCTATGCTATCTAGTACAATCCTCTTACACTTAGTGAATCAATCGCCTAGTGTTCACTTCCTGAGTTACAAACTCTCGAGTATAACACTATAACAGAATATATCCTATAAGCTCACTGTGTAACTCTTAAATGCTTTGAAATGAAATAACAGACTCTTAAGAACTAGCTGAGAGCACACGAAGAAGACAAGTCTCGCTTGAAGGCTTGAGTGTATGAAAGCTTGTGTTCAACAGATGTGTTTGTCTTCTTTTCTTCCTTTTCTTTTTATAGAGAACAAATCGGCGCCTCCAAAGATGAATCTTTTTCTTCAACGGCTAGGCTTGATCATGGCAATCTTCGAGATCTTCTATTCTTGGAAACTTGGACGCCATGATCTTCCAATTTGAATTCTCTCAATTTTGAACGCTTAAGGAAGGATATAAAATTCAAATAGCTTCCTGAAAGGTTAGTGAAAATATAATAATAATATGGAAGCATATAATAAAATAATATTCGAGCATAATAATATAAAGAACAGGTTTTGTGTTTCATCAACACTGCTAAAGCTTCAAGACCTTTGACACAAACATATTGTCAAGGCCTTTGAAACTTATTCCGATTTTCATCAAGGGAGTGGAGTTATCAATCTCCCCCTTCATGAAAGACAAAACCTGTGCATCCCTGCAACTTAGTCAAACATATATAATAAAAGCAAAATCGGACTAAGTACCTGCATGAGTTAGACGAATATTGGATCATAATTTTAAAACATGAAAATATCCAACCAAAAACAAAACCAAGGTCTTCCAAGACCTTTGAATCGCAACAGTCTAACACCACAGAACATCTCCCCCTTTTTGTCTTTCAACAAAGGGAGGAGGTAAAACAGTCGTCAAAAGTTTTGAAACAGTTTCCAAAAACCAGCAATGTTTCAGTTTTGGGGTAAGGGTAGGGTAGGGTAGGATGGGGTTAAGCTTCATTGTCCGGAGCATCATCTGTGAGCAGCGACCTCAGACCTTGCAACAGCTTGGTTACCCCGCTCATCTCTGTCATGAACTCCTTGTGCAACTCCTTGATATCCAGGCGAACTTCCTCCAAGCCCAACTCTAGGTTGTCCATGCGCTCATCAACAGCTGAGGCAGTGGGAAGAGCTTTTGAAGGAGAGGCAAGACTCAAAGTCCCTTGGGGGGACCGAGTGATGCCTATCTTTTCAAGACTCTTGGAGTCGAACTTACCCCTATGACGTTGCTGTTCTTCATTTTTAAATCGATTCCAGAAGCTTTGAAGATTTGGGTTAAAAGGGTGGCAAAGGGGAGGGGAGTTCCTTTCCTGGCTTTTCTTGTGTGAGCCATGGATCCTAAAATAGTATTGGCCAGATTAAGATCAAGGCCATTGAGGATTCGGTAAAGTAGGACCATGTCATTGTCGGTCAGGAGAGAGCCGGAGTTTAGACGGGGTAAGAGGCAACGCACAATGATGTTAAATATGATCTTTCCCTCTAGGGTAAGGGATGAGTGAGTTAGCTGCTTTGAGGTGCTAGTGGATGCTTCGGGTAAGAGGTATTTGGATCGGGCAAGGGTAATGCAGTCTTCTTTAGAGGGGTTTTCTTCAGAGGGTGGACAAGGGCTTGGTAGGCCAAGGAAATCAGCAAAGTCAAAGGAGTTGAAAGAGATTCTAACTCCCTTGACGACAGATTCCAAGAACCAACCATCGTCAATGTGTTTGGCTTTGAGGTTTATGTAGAACAGGCAGGTGAGTTAGGGATAATAGACGGTTTCAAGATTGAGAAGGGTCCAGGCTGGGGATTTTTTTAAGGATAGCAATGCAAGGTAAGTTCAAAGCTTCAAAGAACACAATATCCAAAAAATCAGAACAACAGATCCTACGAGTTCGAAACTCATCTACCCACTTTCCAGCTGGTTCAGCATTTTCAAACCATGAAGAGGGTAGGGATTGGTTTACCTGGATGTAGGCGGGTGGATCAGTATTCTTCCTGCGAGCCTGTGTTGGAGCAGTCCTCTTGGCAGGCGCCTCAAGGCCTCTGAGGCTACCCTTCCTGGTATGCTTTGGAGAAGGAGGCTTGACAGCTGCTGGGGCTTTCCGCTTCTTTGGAGACGGGGGAGGAGGAGAAGGAGAAGGAGATGCAACAGGTTCTGGGTCCTCTTCCTCCTCGTCCTCAGACCCCGAGTCCTCAGCGGACCCCTCATTGTTGTCTCCTTCAGCATTCTCGTCATCACCGGTCTCATCATCCTCCTCTTCTTCTTCCTCTGGTTCCTCCTCAGTGGGAACTTCTGCCTCGGCCTCTTTCCTGATTCTCTCGGCCTCCTCCTCGACTAGCTTTCTTGCCTGCTCAGCCTCTTCCTCGGCCTTCTTCTTCCTTAAGGCTTCTTCTTCAGCTTCGTTGGCGGCATCCCGTTCCAGAATAGCGTCGAGATCCTCCTCTTCCTCATCATCCACCTCTTCAGCGATGATTTTCTTTTTCCCTTTCTGCTTTGCACTGAGAGGCTTCTTAGCAGAGCGTTTTTGAGAGCCATTGGTTATTGTAGTCGTGCTCTCATCGATGGTGCTCTGGACAACAGCAGGGACGATAGCTTGAGGAGTGGGTTCTGGTGTAGGAGAAGTAGCAGTGACCTGACGTCCCTTGGGGGTGGCGCCAAGTCTTTTGGGTGTGGAAGCTTTCTTTGATTTGGGAGTCATGGAGGTAATCGGCTAGGGTTTTTAGAACAGTTTGGAAGGTTGAAGAAAGAGAATCTGGAAGGGTTTGGATAAGTCTGAATTGGTGAGGGAGTCGGGTACAGATTTGGGTTTAAATAGAGTGGGGTGATGGAGTTGATTGGACGAGTTTAGAGTTCCAAGGATAGTAATCATAACATTGTCAATTTGAAAAAAATTCCAATTCAAAATTCAAATCTTTTTTTAACCATTTTAAAATGGAGGGAAATATCCGAAATTATTTTGTTCCAAAAATATCTCAACGGATAAAAACATGTGACAAATAGAATTTTAAAATCCGTTAAAAATATACTTGATCAAATATCTAAAAAGATATTAACCAAATATATGTGATCCGATATCTGTAATCTACCATTCAGTTCACAAACCTTGACATGATTCTCAAAGGTCTTGACACTGAGTAAAATTTATCTTTCGTAAAGGGAAAGCTCCCCCTATGAAAGTGCATCCTTGTTAAGCATCCCAATCTCTCGTCTAATGAAGGTGAACCTGTCCTCTGCCAATGGCTTAGTAAAAATGTCAGCCCATTGATAATCAGTTGAAATAAAAGAAATAGACACATCACCTTTTTCAACATGGTTTCTAATGAAATGATGCCTGACATCAATATGTTTGGTCCTTGAATGCTGAACAGGATTCTTTGTAATGGAGATGGCACTTGTATTGTCACACTTAATGGGAATGCCTTTGAGGTTGATGCCAAGATCTCGCATTTGTTGAGCTATCCAAAGGATTTGGGAGCAGCATGCTCCAGCTGCTATGTATTCGGCTTCTGCAGTGGATAGAGCGACTGAGTTTTGTTTCTTTGAGTGCCAACTGATCAAGGATGCTCCTAAGAATTGGCAACATCTTGATGTGCTCTTCCTGTCCACCTTATAGCCTGCAAAATCTGCATCAGAATACCCGATTAATGTGAAATCCTTTTGCTTTGGGTACCATAGTCCAAGCTCCTTAGTGCCATTGAGATATCGAAAGATCCTCTTCATAGCCACGAGGTGAGATTCTTTAGGATCAGCTTGAAACCTAGCACACATGCAAACACTAAACATGATGTCAGGTCTACTAGCTGTGAGATATAGTAAAGATCCAATCATCCCTCGGTACTCCTTTTGATTGACACTTTTTCCAGACTTGTCCTGATCTAGAGATAGTGTTGAGCTCATGGGAGTCTTGGCTGCTTTGGATTGATCCATCTTGAACTTCTTCAAGAGATTCTTAGTGTACTTGCTTTGGTTGACAAAAATCCCTTTCTTGGATTGATGAACTTGTAATCCCAAAAAGAAGTTGAGTTCACCCATCAAGCTCATCTCAAATTCACTGCATATAATGTCAGAAAATTCCTTGTACAAAGATGTGTTAGTAGCACCAAATAATATATCATCAACATAAATTTGAATAACCAAAATGTCCTTTCCTTTGGTCTCGATAAAAAGAGTCTTGTCGATCAACCCCCTTTTAAAATCATTTTCTAAAAGATATTTTGACAAGCGCTCATACCAAGCTCTTGGGGCTTGTTTCAAACCATAAAGCGCTTTGTCAAGTTTATAAACATGATTAGGAAATTCCAAACTTTCAAAACCTGGGGAATGAGCCACATAAACTTCTTCCTCTAGGAAACCATTAAGAAAAGCACACTTGACATCCATTTGATATAACTTTATGCTCATAAAAGATGCAAATGCTAATAATATACGAATGGCTTCAAGCCTGGCTACGGGAGCAAAGGTCTCCTCGTAGTCAATACCTTCCTCTTGATTGTAGCCTTGAGCAACAAGCCTTGCCTTGTTCCTCACGATCTTACCATTCTCATCTAGCTTGTTTCAAAATACCCATCGTGTGCCAATGACTGATTGATGCTTTGGCCTAGGCTTCAAGGTCCAGACTCTGTTCCTTTCAAATTCGTTAAGCTCACTTTGCATAGCAATGATCCAGTCTGGCTCTTGAAGGGCCTCATCTACCTTCTTTGGTTCAATAAGAGAAACAAACGCGTGAAAAGCACAAAGATCTTTAAGTTTAGAACGAGTTTGAACACTAGAAGTAGGGTCAGAAATGATATCCTTTAATGAGTGTGATGAGGAGTATTTGAATTTCCTTTTGCTAGTCTCAGCTCCTTGATTCGTCACACCAGTAGGATTGATTTGAGGTACATCTGACTCCGTGGTCCTGTTTGGTTCAGTTTCAGCAGTTTCTGACGTTTCAACACTGTTGGATTGGACACCAAGGGCTTTGGACGAATCTTCAACCCCTTGGGCCAATTCTTCAGTGTTGAGAATTTGTTCCTGCATGTTCTTCTTCTCTGTGTTCTTGGTAGCAGCATCATCACCTTCCTCGTTCTCTGCATGGATGTTAAGATCTATATCTGTAACATTTTCACTCAAAGAACCGTCATTGCATTCATCAAATATAACATGTATACTTTCTTCAACTATCTGGGTCCTTTTATTGAAGATTCTATAAGCTTTGCTACTTATGGAGTAGCCAAGAAATATACCTTCATCACTACGCGCATCAAATTTCCCAAGGTTATCTTTTCCATTGTTATGAACAAAACAAGTACAGCCAAAGGGTTTAAAGTAAGATATAAGTGGTTTGCGGCCTTTGAAAAGTCCATAAGGAGTTTTCTTTAAGATAGAACGAATAAGACAAGCTGTGTTAACAGCTTCAGCCCAATAGGTTTTAGGTAATGCATTTTCTAAAAGCATAGTCATGGCCATATCCTCCAAGGTACGGTTCTTTCGTTCCACAACCCCGTTTTGTTGAGGTGTCCTAGGAGCAGAAAAGTTATGGGAGATGCCATATTTAGCACAAAACAAATCAAACTGAAGTTGATCAAACTCCCTACCATGATCACTCCGAATTGACACTATGGGCTCGTTTCTTAAAGTTTGCAACTCCTTACAAAGTTTTGAAAACTCAAATAAGGCCTCTGATTTTTCTTTTAAAAATGCAACCCAAGTATATCTAGAAAAATCATCAACAACGACTAGCATGTACTTTTTACCATTGGGAGATTTGACTCGCATAGGACCACATAAATCCATATGTAAAAGTTCAAGGGGTCTAGAAGAACTTATAACCTTTTTGGGTTTGAAAGAGCTACGTGTTTGTTTACCTCGTGTGCATGAATTGCACATATCAATACCTTTGAAGTCCATCTCAGGTAGCCCTCTTACAAGCTCTTTGGACACAAGCAAGCTCTTGGGGCTTGTTTCAAACCATAAAGCGCTTTGTCAAGTTTATAAACATGATTAGGAAATTCCAAACTTTCAAAACCTGGGGAATGAGCCACATAAACTTCTTCCTCTAGGAAACCATTAAGAAAAGCACACTTGACATCCATTTGATATAACTTTATGCTCATAAAAGATGCAAATGCTAATAATATACGAATGGCTTCAAGCCTGGCTACGGGAGCAAAGGTCTCCTCGTAGTCAATACCTTCCTCTTGATTGTAGCCTTGAGCAACAAGCCTTGCCTTGTTCCTCACGATCTTACCATTCTCATCTAGCTTGTTTCAAAATACCCATCGTGTGCCAATGACTGATTGATGCTTTGGCCTAGGCTTCAAGGTCCAGACTCTGTTCCTTTCAAATTCGTTAAGCTCACTTTGCATAGCAATGATCCAGTCTGGATCTTGAAGGGCCTCATCTACCTTCTTTGGTTCAATAAGAGAAACAAACGCGTGAAAAGCACAAAGATCTTTAAGTTTAGAACGAGTTTGAACACTAGAAGTAGGGTCAGAAATGATATCCTTTAATGAGTGTGATGAGGAGTATTTGAATTTCCTTTTGCTAGTCTCAGCTCCTTGATTCGTCACACCAGTAGGATTGATTTGAGGTACATCTGACTCCGTGGTCCTGTTTGGTTCAGTTTCAGCAGTTTCTGACGTTTCAACACTGTTGGATTGGACACCAAGGGCTTTGGACGAATCTTCAACCCCTTGGGCCAATTCTTCAGTGTTGAGAATTTGTTCCTGCATGTTCTTCTTCTCTGTGTTCTTGGTAGCAGCATCATCACCTTCCTCGTTCTCTGCATGGATGTTAAGATCTATATCTGTAACATTTTCACTCAAAGAACCGTCATTGCATTCATCAAATATAACATGTATACTTTCTTCAACTATCTGGGTCCTTTTATTGAAGATTCTATAAGCTTTGCTACTTATGGAGTAGCCAAGAAATATACCTTCATCACTACGCGCATCAAATTTCCCAAGGTTATCTTTTCCATTGTTATGAACAAAACAAGTACAGCCAAAGGGTTTAAAGTAAGATATAAGTGGTTTGCGGCCTTTGAAAAGTCCATAAGGAGTTTTCTTTAAGATAGAACGAATAAGACAAGCTGTGTTAACAGCTTCAGCCCAATAGGTTTTAGGTAATGCATTTTCTAAAAGCATAGTCATGGCCATATCCTCCAAGGTACGGTTCTTTCGTTCCACAACCCCGTTTTGTTGAGGTGTCCTAGGAGCAGAAAAGTTATGGGAGATGCCATATTTAGCACAAAACAAATCAAACTGAAGTTGATCAAACTCCCTACCATGATCACTCCGAATTGACACTATGGGCTCGTTTCTTAAAGTTTGCAACTCCTTACAAAGTTTTGAAAACTCAAATAAGGCCTCTGATTTTTCTTTTAAAAATGCAACCCAAGTATATCTAGAAAAATCATCAACAACGACTAGCATGTACTTTTTACCATTGGGAGATTTGACTCGCATAGGACCACATAAATCCATATGTAAAAGTTCAAGGGGTCTAGAAGAACTTATAACCTTTTTGGGTTTGAAAGAGCTACGTGTTTGTTTACCTCGTGTGCATGAATTGCACATATCAATACCTTTGAAGTCCATCTCAGGTAGCCCTCTTACAAGCTCTTTGGACACAAGCAAGCTCTTGGGGCTTGTTTCAAACCATAAAGCGCTTTGTCAAGTTTATAAACATGATTAGGAAATTCCAAACTTTCAAAACCTGGGGAATGAGCCACATAAACTTCTTCCTCTAGGAAACCATTAAGAAAAGCACACTTGACATCCATTTGATATAACTTTATGCTCATAAAAGATGCAAATGCTAATAATATACGAATGGCTTCAAGCCTGGCTACGGGAGCAAAGGTCTCCTCGTAGTCAATACCTTCCTCTTGATTGTAGCCTTGAGCAACAAGCCTTGCCTTGTTCCTCACGATCTTACCATTCTCATCTAGCTTGTTTCAAAATACCCATCGTGTGCCAATGACTGATTGATGCTTTGGCCTAGGCTTCAAGGTCCAGACTCTGTTCCTTTCAAATTCGTTAAGCTCACTTTGCATAGCAATGATCCAGTCTGGCTCTTGAAGGGCCTCATCTACCTTCTTTGGTTCAATAAGAGAAACAAACGCGTGAAAAGCACAAAGATCTTTAAGTTTAGAACGAGTTTGAACACTAGAAGTAGGGTCAGAAATGATATCCTTTAATGAGTGTGATGAGGAGTATTTGAATTTCCTTTTGCTAGTCTCAGCTCCTTGATTCGTCACACCAGTAGGATTGATTTGAGGTACATCTGACTCCGTGGTCCTGTTTGGTTCAGTTTCAGCAGTTTCTGACGTTTCAACACTGTTGGATTGGACACCAAGGGCTTTGGACGAATCTTCAACCCCTTGGGCCAATTCTTCAGTGTTGAGAATTTGTTCCTGCATGTTCTTCTTCTCTGTGTTCTTGGTAGCAGCATCATCACCTTCCTCGTTCTCTGCATGGATGTTAAGATCTATATCTGTAACATTTTCACTCAAAGAACCGTCATTGCATTCATCAAATATAACATGTATACTTTCTTCAACTATCTGGGTCCTTTTATTGAAGATTCTACAAGCTTTGCTACTTATGGAGTAGCCAAGAAATATACCTTCATCACTACGCGCATCAAATTTCCCAAGGTTATCTTTTCCATTGTTATGAACAAAACAAGTACAGCCAAAGGGTTTAAAGTAAGATATAAGTGGTTTGCGGCCTTTGAAAAGTCCATAAGGAGTTTTCTTTAAGATAGAACGAATAAGACAAGCTGTGTTAACAGCTTCAGCCCAATAGGTTTTAGGTAATGCATTTTCTAAAAGCATAGTCATGGCCATATCCTCCAAGGTACGGTTCTTTCGTTCCACAACCCCGTTTTGTTGAGGTGTCCTAGGAGCAGAAAAGTTATGGGAGATGCCATATTTAGCACAAAACAAATCAAACTGAAGTTGATCAAACTCCCTACCATGATCACTCCGAATTGACACTATGGGCTCGTTTCTTAAAGTTTGCAACTCCTTACAAAGTTTTGAAAACTCAAATAAGGCCTCTGATTTTTCTTTTAAAAATGCAACCCAAGTATATCTAGAAAAATCATCAACAACGACTAGCATGTACTTTTTACCATTGGGAGATTTGACTCGCATAGGACCACATAAATCCATATGTAAAAGTTCAAGGGGTCTAGAAGAACTTATAACCTTTTTGGGTTTGAAAGAGCTACGTGTTTGTTTACCTCGTGTGCATGAATTGCACATATCAATACCTTTGAAGTCCATCTCAGGTAGCCCTCTTACAAGCTCTTTGGACACAAGCTTCTGTAGTGTATGTGGACTCACATGACCGAGTCTCCTATGCCAGAGCTTTGGATCGTCCGTCAAAGCTTTTAGACAAGTTAAGCTTCCTTGTGCCACTTGATCAGCATTTACAGCGTATATATTGTTGTAACGATATGCAGTCAGTATGACTTCATCTGTATCTTCTCTGCACACTAGACATCTTTTCTTGTTAAATCTGGCATTGTTGCCACTATCACATAATTGAGAAACACTAAGCAAATTATACTTTAAACCATTCACAAGATAGACATTTTTAATACTATGGTTGGAATCACTCCCAACGCTACCAATACCAACGATGTCACATTTTCCTTTGTCACCTAGAGTGATTGTTCCTGTGGATTGCTCCTTTAGATAATGAAAGAGAGAACTCTTCCCACTCATATGCCTCGAGCATCCACTATGAATAATCCATTTTTGCTCCTTCACCTTGGTGATCTCCTACAAAACAAACATCAACCTTTGTGGCTAGACCAATAAGCAAATTTGGATCCATTATTGGGATAAACCATATTTGGTAAAATAGTGCCTTTTGGGACCCAAACTTGTGTTATCCGTTCTTTTCTCAAATGAACAGAAAATGTATTGCGAATGATATATGGATCCTTTCTTCTATAGGGGCAGGTCTCTTTTACATGTCTCTTTCTAGCACAGTGGTGACATATATGAGAGGTTCTGCTTCCTTTTGCCTTTACAAAGGTGGTAATCTGCTGCTTCTTTAAAAACCTTGGATTGTAACCAATACCACTTTTGTTTAGAGAACTTTTTTGCTCACCCAACATCCTATCAAGAGTGCCTTTGGATTTGGTAAAACTTATGAGGGTTGTCTGTTAATCTTGAATCTTATTATTCAGGGAGATCTTCTCGTTCTCTAAGTCATGATGTTCACTTCTCAGAGACGAGAGATCTTGCTTGAGTTCAGATTTCTCTGAGTCAAGAGTCTTGACTTTAATGTCAAGACCGGAATAAGAAGCTTCAAGACTTTTAACCCTCATAGACAGATCCTCAATAGTTCTTTCCTGGTCCACAGTTCTCTTAATAAGAGTGTTAGTCTGGGCAATAAGTTTCTCTTCATTGGCAATCATATTAGAAAGGAATTCCGATAGTACCTCTTTTGGACTTGCCATAAGTTCTCTTACAGTTAACTCAAGCTTCTCATCGTGGGATTCATCTTCTGAGGCCATAAGACAGACATTGGCCTTCTCATCATCGGAGTCAGAGTCAGAATCGCTCCAAGTTGCCACCATGGCTTTCTTTTTCCATTTATCACCCTTCTTGGACTGGCTCTTCGTCTTTTGAGGGCAATCTTTCACAAGATGATCTCGAAATTTAGAAGACTCTAATCCATCCTTGTTGTTGAATTGTTTCTTCATTTTGAGGATTCGAGCAAGGCCTCTTGTGATAAGAGCAAAAGGATCATCCTCATCGTCATCCTCATCTTCGGAATCAGATCCATCTTTGGGTTCATCCTTCTTAGACTTGAGCGCCAAGTTCTTAGTGCTTGCTGGAAGTTCTCCATCGTCTTCATTAAGGATCATCTCATGCGTGATAAGTTTCCCAAGCAGGTCATCAAGGGGCAGAGTAGTGAGGTCTTGGGCTTCCTCTATGGTTGTTACTTTAGGACCCCACTTTTCTTTTGGGAGACACCTCAATATCTTTCTTACTTTCTCAACGTTTGTAAAGCTCTTGCCGAGAGAGTCAAGGTTGTTGGTGATTTCTGTGAATCGTGTGAACATGGCCTTGATTGACTCATCAGACTTCATTTTGAAAAGCTCATACTTTCGAAGGAAGATGCTGATCTTGGTGTCTTTCACTTGGCTAGTTCCCTCATAGGTGACGACCAGCTTGTCCCAAATTTCTTTAGCTGACCTACAAGATGAAATACGGTTAAACTCATCAGTGCTAAGACCACAATAAAGTAAGTTAATAGCCCTGTAGTTTTTGGAGACGAGTTCAAGATCTGCTTGGATGTATTCAGACTCCTTCTTTGCGACTTTGGTTCCATTTGGTCCGTCTTTCTCTGGAATCTTTGGCCCATTCTCTATAATGTTCCAAATTTCCAGATCTTGGTCTATGATGAACATCTTCATCAATGATCTCCAGTGGACAAAGTTGTTTCCCTGCGCAAATCATCCGCTTGCTTCACCAGACATGATCGAAAACTCACAAGATTGTTAGATCAAAAGCAGTGAGTAAAGCTCTGATACCAATTGAAGGTTCGATAATGTAAAACAAAGTAATATAGAAATACTCTAGAAGGGGGGTTGAATAAAGTATGCCGGTTTTTTGCAGATAGTCTCAAGACTTTTGAAGCTCGTGCAAAACCCTTTGAGATTAGACTTAGTCTTTTCTCTGAAAACCTGAATCACAAAGTTAAACAATCGAACCAAGTGCGGAAATAAGGTAAAGCAGTAAATAAAGGACTCGATGAGTTGTTTACGAGGTTCGACACGAACTTGGCCTACGTCCCCGCCTAGGGTTCTTCCACAACCCTAGGATTCAACCGGCTTTTATTGATTCACGAGACTTAGGATCCTAGTAGCTCCCCGAGAAGCCTCTCTCCTATACAATTGCAATCTAGTCAACTCACGTTCCCTTGGAGTCCTAGACCAATCTAGAAGAGCCCCACCTCTCTATGCTATCTAGTACAATCCTCTTACACTTAGTGAATCAATCGCCTAGTGTTCACTTCCTGAGTTACAAACTCTCGAGTATAACACTATAACAGAATATATCATATAAGCTCACTGTGTAACTCTCAAATGCTTTGAAATGAAATAACAGACTCTTAAGGACTAGCTGAGAGCACACGAAGAAGACAGGTCTCGCTTGAAGGCTTGAGTGTATGAAAGCTTGTGTTCAACAGATGTGTTTGTCTTCTTTTCTTCCTTTTCTTTTTATAGAGAACAAATCGGCGCCTCCAAAGATGAATCTTTTTCTTCAACGGCTAGGCTTGATCATGGCAATCTTCGAGATCTTCTATTCTTGGAAACTTGGACGCCATGATCTTCCAATTTGAATTCTCTCAATTTTGAACGCTTAAGGAAGGATATAAAATTCAAATAGCTTCTTGAAAGGTTAGTAAAAATATAATAATAATATGGAAGCATATAATAAAATAATATTTGAGCATAATAATATAAAGAACAGCTTTTGTGTTTCATCAACACTGCTAAAGCTTCAAGACCTTTGACACAAACAGACTGTCAAGGCCTTTGAAACTTATTCCGATTTTCATCAAGGGAGTGGAGTTATCATATTTCATTACTTGCAATACTTTCACATTATTTTTCTTGTATGTTCTATTAAGCTTAGACATATATACAACACTGATTTTTCTTCTATATTATATTTCATTCAAGAATTGTTGGATTATTTGAAATTGGATGGATTTTGTTGAATCTGCTCTATTTCATTGCAAAGAGAAGGCTTTTTTTTTTAAATTGAGGATGCAAA
The DNA here is from genome assembly GCA_963922045.1 of Persicaria maculosa. NCBI lineage: Eukaryota > Viridiplantae > Streptophyta > Magnoliopsida > Caryophyllales > Polygonaceae > Persicaria > Persicaria maculosa. Next base: position 21,996,987 of record OY998252.1, on the reverse strand, counting down.
GGTCTGCTTATAAAAACCTTTCATTCAGTTTTAGAAGCTTTTGACGATTTAGATGAATTCTTGACTGTTCCCTCCTTTTGTTGCTCTTGCAGTTGAGGATATATAGGCTTTCGGTAAGTTGCTCCCAATTTTGAATGGCAAGCTAATTGGGATGTCCTTTCGTGTTCCAATTGTGGATGTATATGATATGATGATTTCACTATGATGCTCGAAAAGGGGTCACATGATGAAATCAAATATATGCTATATTTTTCATGTAAGAATTTTTATTCATACTCTTCGTGTTCGTGATCTGAATGTCGCATATTGTGAAGCAATTGAATGTCGTATATTCTAGATTATTATGAATCTATCTACGATAACAATTTCCATTCTTCTTTATATAGCATATAAGTTACTCATGTGCTAATACTTCGCTTTTAACTTCTTTGGTTGCAAGTATCCATTATTTTTATTATGTTTTGTTGAACGTGATTATTAAGGGTTTTGATACATGCACATGTTTTCCGCCTATAGCTTAATAAGACATTCGCCTATAGTTGTAGAATGGGTATATTTGATTATGGCCATATTTGTTTTCATGCCATTGTTGTGAAATGGACTGAATAAAAGTCATTATTTGTTGTTACACACCAGAATTATTTTGGGTCATGTGTATTTGTTAGTTAATTTAGCTTAGAACTTAAATAAGATATTTTTCTATAAATTGTGTAGAGTGGTTATATTACGATCGAGAGAGATTGGTTGCAGATCATTGTCATTTGGTATCCACAATGACTGTTGAGCAACGAAATGTATATGACAAGATATTATCTGCCATCCAAAATAACACCGGTGGTGCTCTTTTTATATGGATATGGTGGAACGAGGAAGATGCTTGTATGGAGAGCATTGTGTTCTGCATTCTTTTTATATGGATACGGTTGATCTACTATTCTCTGTCAAATTTAAAGTATCGCTAAATTGAGTATTTGTGTTTCTTATTTGTCAATTTTATTGTAGGGGTTTCAAATTTCAATTGATCAATTCTACAAGGTGTTCATATTTCTGGAAAAATATAAGCATTTGACAACTGAATCTTCATTCTTTTGACTAACAAAATGTCTTCTGCATATATATTTGAAGGCCAATCCTATTTAGGTGACACAATCACAAATATGATATCAACACTCAGGAGAAAGTAGGAATGTGGTTGCTACTAGATGTGCAAAAAAATTCATGGTGTGTGATGCTTGAATGTTGATTGTACAACGAAAGAAATCTTTTAATACTTCATGAAATTGTGAGTTGATTTAGCTGGTAATTTATTTTTCATTTATTATCATCTTTCTAAAATTGTTGTTCTCTTTTTAGGTTGCTTAAGTGCCCAACATTTTGTGGAGTGAAATTTTTTTTCTTCTGTCACCTAGTGTGATCTTGTAAGAGGCTGGCCAGCTGAGACCATTTACCCCCAAGAAGGCCTTATACAAGGAGAACCTCTCCATATTTATTTGTCATATATGGGCAAGCATTATCTAGGTTGGTTGATAAAGGAATATTGAATGTGTATGATTGTATGTTGTATGCAGAAGCTGAGATATGGGGTAGTTGGAACAAGCTAACTTTGGGTAAGAAGTTTGGAGGTATGAGGTTCAAGGACCTGAAGTTTTTCAATTGGATTGTCTTAGATAAGCGAGCGTGGAGATTGCTTCATAATCAGAACAATCTAGTTGCTAGACTTTACAAAACTCCTTAATGCTAAGAATGGGAAGAAGCCTAATTATGTGGGAAGCTAGATGGGCATTAGAGAAAGGAATTTGTTGGCAGATTGGGGATGGAAATTCATATAAGATGTGGAAGGATCCATGAATAATTGGATATGCTAGCATGAGAGATATTAGTCACAAGCCTCAGGGAAGCGAAAACATGGTTTTTAGAGAGCTGATTGACGTTGATCATCTCATATGCACTATTGGGACTCGAGTAAGGTGAATTAACTTTTTTGTGCCTTTTGAGGCCAAAAGACATAAGGCGATTCCTTTAAGGTGCATATCAAGGTCTGATAGAATGATATGGAGATGGAAGAAATGGGGAGAATTTAGAGTGTAGAGCATTTATGATGCCATAACACTTGAGGATTAAAATCAGATTGAGGTGGGCAGTGGGCACTAGCATGCCAAATAACAATCGTGGGGGAAGATCTGGAAGGAGCCAAGGTCACGCCAATGGTTAATGTTAGTATATATGCGAGCTCAAGAAAAATAGTACCCACCAACTGACGAATACATTAAATTGAATGCCAGTAGATTTGATGGAAAAGGAATTGCATTAGGAGGGGCCTGATTGTTGGCATGGTTGAGCAACTGCAAATGCAGTCCATACCTTTGATTGCTAAAGCAAGAGCAATTCTTAGAGGGTATGTAACTTGCAGCTTCCCATGGCATTCAAAATCCAATTGTAGAAAGTGATAAGTTGCAGATTAGACATGTGCTTCAAAAGGTTGATAAATGTCCAAAGGAGGTTTTCATGTTGATTCAAGTTCAGTTGAGTCATACTCTAAGAGCTGGGAATTTTGTAGCTCATAAACTTGCATGTCTCTAGCCATGGGCATTAGGTTTGGCGGTAAGTGATTCATCTCTCCCAACTCTGGTTTATATCTAAACTATATTCCATGATACAAAATACAGTTGAATGTATGCGCTATTTTCCATCAAAAAAAACTTATGCAGTATGGAACTGAATTGTTATTTTTATATTTAAAAAAAATCACATATGCAGTGCTACTATAAGTTGACAATGAAATAATGTTTGCTTCAATGTTCATTAGTAGTTGGATTGGTAAAGTTTATTAATTGCATGAGGAAGGTTGAGCCTATGTTGGATCACATTTACACAAATTTCGATTAGTTTTAATCATAGAACTATCTTCAAATAGACACACTGAGTTTGCAGTTTCTGTGGGGGATCGATATTTAAGGTTTGAATTGTGTTGTGAATGAATTTTTTGTGATATCTGCTTAAGAAGTATTGTTTTTCTCTCGACGATCTTCACTAGGGCCTTGTTTGCAGTTTCTGTGGGGGGATAGAGGTTTAGGGTTTAAATTGTGTTGGCTAGTTTTTTTGTGCAGTCGGTCTGGTTTGACAGGAACATGACCCTCCTTAATTTACTTTTTCGACTTCAGACCCAATTGTGATGACATTTTGGAGGTGTGATTATGGATCTAATCAAGTTTTTTCGTTGATTCCAGAATCTTTTTATGCTTGCTGCTCATGATGTTTTGGTTTTTGGTAATTCGGCTTACATTGAAATTGTGTTGGAGCAAATTGAGATTCTTTTTTAATGCTTGCTTGCTAGTTTTTGATCATTTGTATCATGTTGCCTTGGGTGCTTTTATATATTTATTTGTTGGTGATAGATTACATGGGCTTTATATTGTATAGTGGGCCAAAAGGCCCATATCCATTGTAAACTATATATATATGTTTAATCAATGAATGAAATCCTAAAGGAGGACTTTACAATCAATCTCGTGATCTTACAGTTGGGTTGTGTTTTGTGCTGGCAAAATTCATTTCAAGTGATTAACTTCGCCTAGGCTCCTTTCTTCAACTACTTAGTATTTTGTGCTCTGATAGTATGGTTCGTTGATTTGCACTAGTTTTTGAGAAATTAGGAATCCAAACAGGAATCGTCATCTATGTTTCTAGCGTTGGTTTCAGGAGATTTTAATCTTCACTCTTATAGAATTATCATCCATGTTTCTAGTGTTGGTTTCAGGAGATTGTAATCTTTAATCCAATTCCCCATAAACCTGAGGTGCATGGTTCAAAATATATTTAATCCACATGTGTTTGCTCATACAATTGAAGAGGTCATTGTTTAGGACAGAAACGCAAAAATGTCACTGTCCTATATGTAAATGTATGAATGTCCTGAAAACAAACAGAGTCTAGTTATGAAAAAACATAAAATGGAAAGGCCATGTTTCCTGCAGTTGCAAACTGTACCCCGGTTATGAATAACAAAGTCTAAGGTCTCGAAATCGACTGTTCTAGTCTCAAAACAATACTATATGTCAAGCCTTGAAAGCGAAATGTCCATGTAAAGAAGGAAACTCACGGACCCTAGGTACTCACGGACCCTAGGTTGAAGAATTGTGAAAGGTCTCGACCCCGAGTAACAAAACTATTGATCCCCAAAACGGAGAGCTATGGAAACATGTAAATTCAATTTACCAAAATATAAGACCATATCGAAATCGGCAAGTCCAAGTCCTGAAAGGAGAAGTACATTTCGTGAAGACATACAATGTTTTATCGTGAAAAGTCCAAAGTGTTGCTCTCCAAATGAAACAAATGCCCCTTTCAAAATGGAAAGATGCAAAATACCAAAAACTGAAAGTGTATCTTGCCGGATGAGGTCACGAAGATTTAGATGAATTTAGTCCAGTGATTATGCTCGCTTTTAAAAATGATTTTAATAATTTTGATTTTTTTTTAATTCGTAAATATATTGATAAATCCTGAAATGACACCGCTATAGAAAAGGTTGGGCTGAAGGAACCATTCAACCTACCTGAGAAGTTGAGAGGTAGCTCATTTTGCAATTCAACTCCAAATTTGGCAAATTGGAAGTCGATACCGTGTTTCCCATTTTTGCGTATCCTCATAACTCATTGCTTTCCAAAATTGAACCAGTCGAATTCATTTTTGCCGGGAAAAAAACGGTTTGATTATATATATAATATACTCCGTATAGGATGTAATTAATTGCCGAATCCAAAGAATTAGTCATCATATAACCAGCTCCACTGAGTTGCACAACTACTTTAACAATAGTGTTACTCAACGTAGTTCAGGCATGTGTTAACTTATAAATCGAAAATATTTAAGAGTACAACTACTTTAATTTATACTATTCAATGTAAAATTATTAAAAATAAAAATTTAAATATCAAGCTTAGAGCTCGTTTGGTTTGACTCTTAAAAACCCAGGAAGTAGAACTTCCCAGGAAGTAGGAAAAGTTCATGTGTTTAGTTTGTATTTCTAAAATTAAAATACGTAGGAATTCAACTTCCTGGGAAGTTGAATTCCCCCAAAATGGAGGAAGTTCACTTACCTAGTCTCCCCTAAGTAAGTTCAACTTCCCTCATTTTTAACTTGGAAATTTCCATTTTCTTCCTTCAATCTCCTAGAATAAAAAAATCAACCAAACATATTTTTAGAATTCCCGTCAATTAGATTTCCCGGGAATTCAATTCCCATGAAGTAACTTCCCGGGAATTTCAATTCCCACATTGAACCAAACGAACCCTTAGTTAACTTCTAAATAATCAGTTTTTAATATAATATAATTTTACACAAATAAAATATATATTTTCCTCTTTTAATATGATTTATGGTCATTCTAATTATTCAAAATAAAATCAGATCAAAAAGATAATTATAATATTTATGTTGAAGTTTAAATTTTATATTAAAAAATTAATTATATTTTCAATCCAATAATTATAAATTGATAATTTTTATAACTATTTGAACATTAATTAAGTTTAGCATATAATTCAATTATAATCATATTCAATTCAATATATTATGGACAATCAAAGAAAATTTCAATGATTTAATGAGTATATCTATTCTATACTTATATATATAAAGTTGGGTGAAAGCAAAATTAATTGCACTAATTAAATGATAACAAATAATCTAATATATATTCAATATTACCAAGGAAAATCAAAAAGACATTCTAGCATAGTGGTTTTAGGTATAGTTATTATACATGAAGTTTGAGGTTCGATTCTCCGTATTTGCACTATTTTAGTTAAAATTCATTATATAAAGTTCTTTTAAAAAAAATGAATATTTTTTAGGAAAATATTCATTTTTATTTGTTTTAAACCTAAACACATGCATTTCTAAAGCATTTATCTTATTTTTTTTGCGTATATATATAGTTGAATTGCATGTATATATAAGTGAGTAAGAAGATAAATACAGAGCCAAGTTAATATATTTATCGAATTTCAAAGATAAATAATTAAACATATTAAAACTTTTAGAGATAAAAAAAATTTATTAATAAAATTACAATGATAATATATTAATTATCCACATTTGCACTATTTTAGTTAAAATTCATTATATAAATTTCTTTTGAAAAAATGAATATTTTTTAGGAAAATATTCATTTTATTTGTTTTAAACCTAAACACATACATTTCTAAAGCATTTATCTTTCTTTTTTTGTGTATATAGTTGAATTGCATGTATATATAAATAAGTAAGAAGATAAATATAGATCCAAGTTAATATATTTATCGAATTTCATATATTTATCGAATTTCTAAGATAAATAATTAAACATATTAAAACTTTTAGAGATAAAAATGATTATTAATAAAATTACAGTGATAATATATTAATTAAAATATATATTTAAAATAAGTCCTCTATAACTACAATATTTTTCAATTAAGTTTATGAGGGAAGTGGAGTAAATGACCCTTGATCCGAAAAACTTTGCTAAACTAACCCCTGCAAATAAAATTTACAAAAGGTCATCACCTCTGCCGGTTAGAGACGGATTGTAGCCGGTGGAGAGAGAAAAAGTAACAATCATTTATTGCCTGTCTCTTTCAATCTCTGAAAACCTAAACAGTCGACATTCCCACATCTTGAGAGAAAGAAGAAGATGGAAGAAGGGCAGTAAGAGGGCGAAATTGAAGGGCAACGGCGGATCTCATGGCTTTTGCTGGCTCCGGCGAGGCTACAGGGGCGGAATTGAAGGACAAGAGAGGAAGAAATCGAAAGAACAAGGCGAGATGAAGGCGAGATGGAGGTAGGCGGTGATGGCTGCGGCGGGCGGAATGCTCTCTCCCTCAAGCACCTCCGATCTCAGATCTGCAAAGCCGATTCGGCGAAGCTTGCCTTGTCTGCGATCGTGACGTCCATGGCGCCAATGCTCTCTCCCTCAAGCACCTCCGATCTCATATCTGCAACTCCTGCTTGTCCAATTCCGCCGTTGTTAGGTGTTCTTCCCAGTCTCACCCCACGCAGCTCTTCCTTTGCCAGGACTGCGATCGAAACATCCACTCCAACTCTTCACACGACCGCGTCCCGATCAGCGCTTTCTCCGGATGTCCATCCTCTCTCCACCTAGCTTCGATTTGGGGGCTGGATCTGCAGGATAAGCGCCCCTTTGATCTCCCCTCACAAACCCTAGAGCAAAATCAGGAGGACGACAACGCTTTGACATGGAGGTGGGCAGCTATGGCTCCGGCGGGCGGAATTGATGATGCCAACGATGCGGAATTGATGCTGCCAGCAATTCAACCGAGTGTGAAGAGTGCCTAATTGAACTGAGGAGGTGATAGGGGACGCCAAAGCGAGATCGATCTGAGAGAATTTGACGGCGTTGATGGCCAATCTGGACGTTTGATGCACCCAATGCAATCAGCCGTTGCCGTCGTCGGCCAACCTCTCCTCTCCGACTCTCGTCAACGGTTCTTCGACTCTCGTCGACGGTTCTTCGACTCTAGCCGACGGCTCTTCGACTCTCGTCGATGGCTCTCAGACTTCCTGACTGACGCCCTGACGAACCCTTCCTATGGCTCTCGTTGCTTACATCCTGGCGAATTGAAGAGGTATGTTGATTAAAGCTTGGTGGATGCAATATTAATCGATTTAGGTTAATGATTGGAGGTTTGGTCCGTAGGAATTAGGGTTTTTATTTGGCACTTAGTTTGCGATTTAGGATTTGGAAAGAAAGAGGGCGGAGGATGAATGAATGTTGTAAAAGCACTTTTGTTTATATGATTCTTGGTCTTAGATTTGACAAAACAGTATACAGAAGATGCTAGTCACTGGTAGTAACTCTCTCTCTCTCTCAAATTGCATTCACTAATGTAACGATGAGTGTGTAAATGCTCTCAAATTGCATTCACTAATGTAACAATGAGTGTGTAAATGAATAAATGTGCTTTAGTTGCTACTCTTCTTGGTGATTTTTTTTCAAATTTATAGTTCCTAGAGTCTTATTGTTGATTTGTTGCCAATTTGGAATCTTCTTCTTGTATACGTGTTTGGGCTTGTGTGATATGGTGTTTGAATGTAATTGTTATAGTTACTAGAGTCTTATTGTTGATTTGTTGTCAATTTGGAATCTTCTTCCTGTATACGTGTTTGATCTTCTATGAAATACATTAACTTCTTTATCTTTTTTTTTTTTGGGAGCAAATTAGGTTTAGTATTTAATTTAGATAGAGTTAATTTACTTCGTAGCTGAGGAGCGTCATTTCAAAGGCAAGTGCTACCAAGTGGCGATGAAGTCCGAGCGCTCATCTGTCAAGCGCTTTAAGTATGCGTTTTTCCCGTGTCATGTACATTGTATTTTAATGACATGTTAATAGTAGTTCATGTCATGTACATCATCTGTGAATGACAAGTTCGAATTTCGCATATTTACAAAATGTGCGAACCACATACTCAATTACTCGTTATGTAGCATAATCGTTTCCAAGTACATCATAAGTGACACAAAAGTGCACTGATCAGTCGACCAAGACGCACATAGCACACTGTCATGTCAAAACTATCAACTATCATGTCAAAGGTATTACTTGACATGTTAATAGCATTACATGTCATGTACATCGTCATTGAATGACATGTTCGAATTTCTCATAAGTATCAAATGCGCTAACTACATGCTGAATTACAAAAGCTAGAGTATAATCTTCTCCACTTAATTGAAAGCTGTCGCCGCCTCTTAGATGGATGCAACTGGGAGTATCGCATATGCCACATACGGAGGCAAGCTAACTCCGTCATCGATAGTCTAGCAAACTTATCTCTTTCCTCGCCTTCTCCTATTACTGAATTTACTGAATCACCGGCTTGTGTTCGGGAGGCCCTGAATGTTGTTTGTTCCACTGAACTCTAAATTTACTATTCTATAATAAGGCCACTAGGCCACCTTTTATACCAAAAAAGAAAAGAAATTGTTGCTATATTATTCTACCTTTATCCATTTGATTCAAATTGAGGGACTGTAAATAAGTTAAACTTTTTTCCAAGTTTTTAGTTGTATTGAGATTTCAATATTGAATTATTTTACTTTCATAAAAAAAAAAATCATCATGGCTTGTAGTGAAAACAAGTGTTTTGTATTGAATTATTTTCAAGTCTAGGCCTGCATCCCCTCTCTTGTTGGACGGCCGAATTTCGTGAAATCGTGATTGTTGAGCCCTCAACTAATATGGTTTCTGCCAAATTGAGCCCGTTCTACGAGCATCGTTTCCTCCCGCTCATCCTCCCCCTCCACCTCTTCGTCTTCATCGAGATTGGGTGTAGAAAACACCTTCCTTCGCCACAAACTTCAATAGATCGAAAACCCGCCACCGCTGCCACCGAGCGCTCCTCTGCCAAGCGCTTTAAGTATGCACTTTTCTCGTGTCATGTACATCGTATTTGAATGACATGTTAATAACAGTTTATGTCATGTACATCGTCTATGAATGACAAGTTCTAATTTGCCATAATTACAATATGTGCGAACCAGATACTCAATTTCTCGTTATGTAGCATAAGCGTTTTCAAGTGCATCATAAGTGACACAAAAATGCACCGGTCAGTCGACCAAGACACACATAGAGCACTGTCATGTCAAAACTATCAACTATCATATCAAAGGTATTGCATGACATGTTAATAGCATTACATGTCATGTACATCGTCGTTGGTTGACATGTTCGAATTTCCCATAAGTACAAAATGCGCTAACTACATAATGAATTACAAAAGCTGGAGCAGAAGCGTCTCTAGGTGCATCATACTTTTCCTCATCAAGAATTGAATAACCAAATTCGCCAAATGAAAAACACGATCAAATAAGAAACCAACAACGTAATTGATCAATGCTTGTTGTTGATTAGTGGTTTCGGCGCTGATCCATCTCATTCAATTGCTTCAAGCATCCGTCGAGCGTTTTTTTTAGAATATAGACGAGTTCACAATTCTAAAATTCAATAAAATACCAAAATGGCTAATTCATCACCTAATACAAAATGACTAATTCTAAGCAGTATATCATTCACTTTTATTAAAACTCAACCCAAATTCTAAATTCAATAAAATACCAAGCTTCACAATTCTAAAATTCAATAAAATACCAAGCTTCGCACATGTCATGTAAAAAAACTTCACCTGTCATGTAAAACAATTCATCTGTCGAGTAAACAATTCACGTGTTAAGTAAAACAATTCACCTGTCAAGTAAAAAATTCACGTGTCAAGTAAAATACATTATGTGTCATGTAAATCCGGTATGAGTGACATGTAAATTCAATATGGGTGATGGGTAATTATATGTTGATTCGGACCTTTATAATTGAAATGGTTATCCCCGCGATTCAATCTATGTGGCCAAGGGAGGATTCAAGGGCTACGACTTTCATCCAACAGGACAACGCAAGAACTCATCTTCATCTATACGATGAGCAATTTTAGCTTGCCGCTTCACAAAATGAATTTGACATTAGATTGATATTTTAACCGGCCAACTCCCCGGACTTAAACGTTTTTTTGGTGTTGCTGTCATAGAAAAAGAGAGGAAAAAGTATGAATGATGTTCGGTTTCATATGCAGATGAGGTTCATTCAATATTGTAATATAGTATGAATGATCAAAATTCGTTTTTATTACCACAAGTGTTATCGAATATATGATGCATGATCTTTGGCAATTTCGCATTTAACATGTTGTTTTACTAAAAAATGTACATTGTCTATGAATTACAAGTTCGAATTTCCCATAATTACAAAATGTGCGAACCACTTGACCAAAAAAAAAAAATGTGCGAACCACATACTCAATTCCTCGCTATGTACCATAAGCGTTTCCAAGTGCATCATAAGTGACACAAAAACGCACCGGTCAGTCGACCAAGATGCACATAGAGCACTGCCATGTCAAAACTATTAACTATCATGTCAAAGGTATTACTTGACAGGTTAAAAGCATTATACGTCATGTACATCGTCGTTGAATGACATGTTCGAATTTCCCATAAGTACAAAATTCATTAACTACATATTGAATTACAAAAGCCGGAGCATAAGCGTCTCCAGGTGCATCATACTTGATACCAAAAGACACCGGTCATTCGACCAATACGGACATGGGTCGTGAAGAACACACAAGGGGAGATGAAGAGCTATTCACGCTGCACTTACCATTTTTTACAGAGAAATTCATGGAGCGTATTTGCCCATTACACTAGCAAAGTAGTAAGATTGACAAAGATTATTCAATGGCACACACACAGGATTCATGGGAAAGCCTAATTACACTAGCAACGTAGCAAAATTGGCAAGTAAATATTAACTAGTGTCATGTACAAACGCTCAGGCTGGAATGTTGACATAAATGGGTGACATGTATAAAAGCTGATGGCAAAACGTGAGTTGTTTTTTCTAAAAAAGTGGGTTGTTTTTTCTCTCTCTTTCTCTCAGCACTTTCTGAAAAAGTGGGGTGCTTTTTCTCTCTCCTCCTCTCATCACTCTCTCTCCTCTCATTAATTCCCTCTCTCACATGCTTTTCTTTTTCCCTTTTCCTTTCCTCTCTCATCTCTCTCTCCCTGTCAATCCCTGTCAGCTTTTTGTCCAGTTGTCTCCCACAATCTCACCTGTTACCGGCTACACTTGTAAGCGGATATCCGCTTTTAACAAATTTTTTCCGGATGGGGTTAGTTGTGCAAAGGTCATCACCCAAGAGGGTCATTTTAGCAAATTTGCCTAAGTTTATACTATATTGTTTTTTATTTGTTTTAAACCTATACACATGCATTTCTAAAGCAATTATCATTTTTTCGCTTATATAGTTGAATTGCATGTAGAAGTGAATAAGACGATAAATAGAGTCAGCCGAGTTAATATATTTGTCAAATTTTAAAGATAAATAAACATATTAAAAGTTTTAGAGATAAAAATTGTTAGTAATAAAATTACAAAGATAATATATTAATTAAAAAATATATTAAAAATAAGTCCGTGCGTAACACGGGCATGCTCAGTAGTAATTAATAATTTTAAAGTCTAAGGAGTAAATATCTAATTAATCAAGTTTTTAAGGTACATACCCGATTTCCCAAATGAAGATGAAAATGAAGGAAGTCAATGAAAACTCAAAAGATTGATGAGATAAATAATTAGAAGAGCAATGATTTATAGTTAGCATGTAAACACATGCTCCCATTACACAATAATCTCTCCCTTTATATATGAATGAATGAAGCACATTACACACCTACACTGTTTTTAATATCTTATTTTGTTACACATTGTTTTTTGTATTTAATTCATTTAGTAATGTCAACTTCAACGGCCCACAGAAACAATATATAATATCTACTTCCCTTTCTGTACTGTATTATTTATCATACGAGTGAATCAGACATGATCTTCGATCTATTTGGGCAGGTTATATATATAAGGCTTTATGTTATTTAATACTCTATAATAATAATCAAAGTTTTGGTATCTCTTAAATAGAATACTAGGGTTTTTTTTTTTGGGTTTAAAAATGGTATTTTAGATTTCTAAATAAAATTTTAAACTTTTATTATTACGTCAAACCAATTCTTGAGAAAAAAAAATTGTCTATTTATAACATGTTTTTGAAAAATAATAAATTTTGAGTGTATAAGATGATAGAAAATTATTGATAAAATGATCAAGTTGAATGTGATCCTAAAATACTAAAATAAAGATTGTCTTATTACTTTTAGGGTTCATTTGGTATAAGAACACAAGGTAATCAGAATGAAATCAAATTTTGTATAGGAAAACATATCTAGATAAGAGAATAATGCTATTTTTTGTGTAAAAAAATAAGATGAGAAGGGTAATAATTAGAAGAGTATAGGGGATATAGTTACCCCTTGCTCAAATTAGTTATTGAAATAAGAAGGAACAAAACCAATTTTATATGAAAAGCTATGAGGAGAGGTAGTGCTTAAATCTTTTTAATAATGTATGTTAAACTATAATTAGACTACGTTCGTTTTCTTTTCCTTTACCTTTCTAAAATTTCAACCAAACCAACTCTTAATGTGTTCTCAACTTCTCCCATATGCTTTTTAAATACTTTTGCTAAATTGTGAGATTTACACTTTAGAGTTTAGAGTATTATAAAATATGTCATCTGCGCTTTAATTTTTTTTTTTTATCTTTAGTATTTTATTAGTCGCCAATTTTTCAATGAAATACAAAATTAGAGTAATAAATAAGTATATAATACTAGTATATTGATTATCGGGGCGGATATTTTCACCGCTAATTTTTACTATTTCCACCGCTAATCACCGCATACTTATACGGTGGTCTTAATCCACTTTTTCCGAGACCCACCGCATGTATATGCGGTGGATCCGTTGACCGTATATAAACCCACCGCATACCTATACGGTGGGTTATGACGACCGTATACATGCGGTCAGTTTTTGAGCAATTGAAAATGGTTTGTAGAAGTGGTCCAAAACTGTCGTCATAACTCACCGCAAAGTATTGCGGTGGCCCGCTACATAGGTATGCGGTGGGATCGTTGACTGTCATTAAACCCACCGCATAGGTATACGATGATTAGCGGTGAAAATAGTAAAAATTAGCGGTGAAAATATCATCTCCCCATTGATTATTCTCTTAAAATGTGTTTAAATATTAAAACAAACCGATAAACTATTTTCTTGGAGTATAAAAAGAAGACCAAATTACAAAATAACCAACCAAAAGCAACAACACCCAAACCACATGGAAGGGTAAATAGGTAATTTAGTTTCCAAGTGTAAACTTTGAGATGGTTTCATACTTATAAATGTTCTTCCCTCTCAAAGCGTCTCCAGGAGGAACCAATTCAAGTCAACCACCCACCCAACAAACCTCAGCTTACAAATTCAATTCAAACCTCTCCTTACTTATATAAATTACATCACCATTTTCGTCTTCATTCACATGCCGCTCCACCTAATCCAATCAATCTGATTAACCACCTCACCCAACTCTGATTTGTCGCCCAATTTCCTTGCAACTGCAGCAACATACTATGATTTCTTCGCCATGAAACATCAATGGCGAAGCTCAACACCAACAACAGTAGCTGCTGCAACTGCACTCCATTTCTCCTCCTCTTTTTACTTTTCATTTTTACGAGTTTCTCCTTTTCCGAATCCATCTCTTTGCCGCTAAATCTAGAGACTTACTACCCTTACACGCTTCCGGCGCCGGCGCCGCCGGTGGTATCTCCGGCGACTGACTATTCCCCTGCCATTACACCGCCACCGCCACCGACGACTCGGTCGAGGGCGTATACGAAGAAGTTAGCTACCGCGGTTGCTGCAACCGCGGCAACCACCTTCGCCGCGGTCGGATTGCTCTTCCTTTTATGGCTCAAGTTCGGCCGCCGAGAGCATAAGCAATCGCTTCCGGCTGCCGTGGTGGCCCCCGCGGGGAGCCGGTCGGAGTTCACGAGGCTCGGAGGGAGGGTCAAGGGAGTGATCGTTGATGAGGATGGACTGGATGTGATCTACTGGAGGAGCCTCAAGAGCAGCACTAGTCGTAGTAGGTCGTTGTCTGATGCCGATATTCATTCCGGCGACGGAGTCGGTGCCGCCGGTCAAACACAACCACCTCCAATTGTCCCGCTACCACCGGAGAAGAAGATTCCCGCAATACCACCACCGCCGCACTTTCCACCGACGAAGACAACTCCGCCGCCGCCACCTCCCCGGCAAGGCAGTGGATCATCGTCGTCGGCGACACCGGAGATACAAAAACTGCCGTCCGGTGGAAGTAAAACGCTAGAGGCCGTTGCAAATCAAGAACTCCACAACTCCATGGCCAAGGAATCCTTCCAGTTAAGCTCCTCTCCTTTGATTATCTCGATTCTGTTACAAATTCAATCAATTTGTTGTATTGAATTTCAATTGAATTGTTGTTTGATTGATGATTTAGGTACAATGGTGATATGATGGAAGCTCTATTTGGTTCCATGGCCACCAATAGGAAAGCTACCATTGAAGATGATCTGAAGCACAATGCCGAAATCTTCATCTTAGACGAGCAAAAATCGCGGGACGCATCGGTTGTCCTCGAGTCATTCGGAGTTCCTCCCGGTAAGGTGATCGAATCCCTGCACAAGGGGAAAGGCCTGAGCATAGGAGAACTCGAGAAGCTTGTGAGGATCGCCCCTACACGAAAGGAAGAATCCGAGATCATGGCATTTGATGGGGATTCGACAAGGCTTGCTGATGCAGAGTTGTTCTTATACAGTCTCTTGAAGGCTGTCCCCTCGGCTTTTAAGCGCGCCAGTGCAATGCTGTTCAGGTTGAGGTACGATGCTGAGATCGGTATCATTCAGGAGTCGTTGCGAGCGATTGAATTAGCGTGCAACGAGATTAGGAGCTGCGGCGTGTTCTTGAAGCTTCTCGAATCAATACTCAATGCTGGGAGTCAGTTGAATGGCGGGACTGCGACAAACGCGAAGGTCTTTAGCCTTGGTAAGCTGCTGAAGTTGTCGGATTATAAGAGCAGCGATGGGTCGACCACCCTGCTGAATTTCGTCGTCCATAAGGTGGTGAGGAATGAGGGGAGACGATGCGTTCTTGCGAGAAACAACAGCACGATTCGCAGCCACGACAAGAGTCCTGCAACGCAGTCGAATGACCCGGTAGCCAAGGTGGAGAAAGAGAGGGAGTTCCTGAAGCTGGGGCTGCCTGTTGTGGGCGGCCTTGGCTCCGACTTGTCGAATGTGAAGAAAGCTGCGTGTCTAGACTACGAAGCTCTTCTGAGCTCTCTCACTTCTCTCAAAGCCCGGGTTGATGAGACGCGGCAGCTGGTGGCCCAATGCAGGTCATCTGATGGCGGATTCGTTAAGGAGATGGAAGGCTTTCTGGAATCGGCTGAAGCGGATATAAAGGCGATACAAGAAAAGCAGACAGGGGTCATGGACGCTGTCATGAGAGCAACACAAGATTATCAGGCTGCAGATTCAAGTGGTAGCAACCCACTTCACCTGTTTGTCATGGTGAAGGATTTCTTGGGTATGGTGGATCAAGCCTGCATCGAGATCACTCGGAGTTTGCAACAGAAGAAGCCTGCGACAGCTGTTTCCGGACCTGGATCATCACAGCCGGATGTACTCAGGGGTCGGGTGAACTTCCCCAGACTACCGGACAACTTCTTGTCAGATAAAAACTAGTGTGAGTAGAGGATGATTTGTAAAAGAGGTCTTGTATATTTTCTCATTATTTCCTCCCCGGATTAGGGCATTTACACATCCGCAAACCAAACATTCTATTTTCCTGAAGAGTTTCCAACAATCTATTGTCTATTGCTATCTTTATCGGCCTATGACAGTACAAAAATGGCTTAACAATTTGGTTGAATCAATGAAATGAGTAAAGTGCATCTATGTACAAAACTCCATCCCCTATATAAATTGCTATTCTACAGGCCTCTAAGAGCCATATCTGCTCATCTTTATTGGTGAAAAAGGGTAAAATGTGGTGAAAACTTAAGAACTATATAATAACTGAAATCAGAAGATAACTGCAGTAAAAGCCAAACTCTTCTTCCTTTACGGTCCATTGAAGGATGGTGACCAGAAAGGTTCAGGATAGTACCCAGGGCACTGTTGCAGCGAAATCGGAGGCTTGAGGCAGTTGTTCTATTGTGTTCAGGACGTCCTATGACCCAGAAAGAAACCGGCGAAATCTTTCAACTTTCCTGGAGGGCACCTTTTGTGATACTCCCAAGGTATGACCGTTGGTGCCTGTCCTTGTCATTCTCCTATTTCTGCCCTTCAGGGAGATGAAGTCTTCTGTATCATAAACATAACGCACCTGGAACAAACTTTTTTAGCAGATTGCTAAAAAATGTGATCATAGGTAAAGATAATTTAGGTGATTTAGAGTTATGTTGCTTTTCTGCCTTTCGTATGCACAAGAAATATACGTACCTTGGAGGAAGTGCAAGAGACCTTATAGTTCAATGCATTTGAAATATGAAATCCTTCACTCGGGCGTTCCACTAAATTTCTGGAAAGAAAAACGTCGTTTGGATTAGTAAAGCGGAGAATGTGTGCCCAAGGTCAAAGGAGAATGATTCAAACTGATCTCAATCAACTCTTACCGCTTCATGAGTATACCAGGCTTCGTTTTGTCCGAAAAAACAGTCAGAAGGTCCTCATTAAGATAGGCTCCATATTTGGGTATTGAGTCAGCTGTAAGTTCAGGTGTATCATGTTCGTTGTCCACTAGCTGAATGGACAAGCGAGTTGGGGTGCCTGAATGCTGCAAAATCAAGACAAAGCATTAAAAAAACATGATTATTAGTACAAAACAAACTACTGGCTTTATATTGAGACTTGAGAGTGCTATTTCTGCCTTTTTTGATATGTTATCCAGAAAGTACTTTTCATGTATCTTTAAGCAGACAAGAATTTTATAGAGAGAGAAGCATACACATTCAATTTGATACATGTTATCATCACCGAGAAGAACTCTGGTATTGTCATTATAAGCTAAATCAGCAGCTTTTCCTGATCTCCGGGATTTTTCATATTCATATAACTCGAGAAGCTTGCTTTCCATTTCACCGTTGGCTACTATTTGCAGCTGTAAAGCATAAACCAGACATTCCTTTACGTTGTCACTAGACACAAAAAGAAGTTCAACAAAAGGTACGTGCATTACCTGTTTGACAAGCTTATATATCAGTTTGTCCAAAGTGAACAATAGATATGACTGAGCACCAATGATAGCACGACAATCATCTTCGAATTTTGTATTATCAGATGTGCCATCTAGTAAGCTAAATAGCGCATCCATGAACCTGTAAAATATCAAGAGCCTTTTTCAGATTCTGAAGCAAATGTTTCCTTTTTACTAATTGGGGATTTATGATGGATGCATTCATTGCATTGTTCACCTTTGAATTGAGTAGCAGAAAAAGGATATTTATACTGGATTACTTGCCTTGAATAAAGAGTGCTAGGAATGCTGTCATTTGAAGATCTCCATTTTCTCTCAGAGGATGAGGAGTTTCTCTTTGCTGATTGTATCCTCTCATACAGTATCTGTCAAAACAGGCATGGGGGACAGTTTTAGCAAGCAAGACTAACATTATATTCAACAGAAAATATTCTACTAAAGAATGGGCCTATTGGCCAAACCTGATGAAGCCTAAACAGCACGTAGAAGGAATCATTTCCATAGAAGACATGAGAATCCTTCGTCTCCCCATATGACATCGTAGTGACATGCTTTGCAAGTGGCTTCACAGTTTGTAGAAAACGTCTAGAAAATGGCAGGGATGATTCATCAATTTCATCATGAGCAACTTCCATACCTTCAGCCTCGCCTTCACTTCCAACCTTGTCATTATGCTGTCCATCCTCCTCTTGCTCTACAGGGGAGCAACCCTCACCCTCATCAGACTCACTGACTGAGACATCTCCATTTGTAGAGGCATTCTCTGTTTCCTCTAACAATCTAAGGACATCTTCATAACCTTTACCATTAGCATTAGCTTCACTTTCTAATCTGCCTTCCCCGTGGTATCCCACTTTATTATGTTGATTAGGACTACTTACAAAACTACCGTCTGCTTGATGGACAACTTCTGATCCAGCATCTCCACAGACAAAATTACCCTCTTCCATGTCCCCAGTTGGGGATAACTCCCCCTCTTCTCTTTCATATTTGGAGTGCACATCAGAACCTTCAAGGTGTCTATGCCCTACACTGGTAGGCATGGCCCCATTTGTTACAACTGATCTTGCACAATCAACAGCCTTAAAAAGGCAAAAGCAAAAAAATTAGTAAAAAAAAAAAGCTGATAATCCTGATAAATCAATGAAACCAAGCAAAAAGTCAAGGGTAAAGAAGGCATCAGCAGCAGCAAAAATAGCATAAGTTACAGAACAACCGAAAGCCAGAAATTTAGGATTTGACAAACTTAAAAGCCAATAAACTATACTTATTAATTGGTATGAATTCTCACAAGTGAGCTTAAAATGAAAGGAAACACCAAACCCAATTGATCTTCTCTAAAGAAGTACCACATGATTGAGCTTAGATTAGATTTTCAAGGAAAAATATCTCCTTGGCAGTTCTACTCATGATCTGTTCAGTGAATGAATCAGATTCAAGAAATTGAAAATTCTAATTTATAAGTCATACATACCTCTAGTGGATGTGAAGTATCACCATTTGGCCTCACTTCAGGAGCACTATCAATTCCATTGAAAGTTCTGGATAATGTGGCTACAAAACCTGGCAATTAGAAGACATTTCAAACTTCAGCACATCTGACCAATACTAATAAGTAATAACAAACATTAGATGTAATGGCTCAAGAATAAGTTGAAATCATGTGAAACAACATGAATCAGCAACCTGATGTATCCATGTTTGTTCTCTCATTAACTTGGTCAGTTCCTGAAGAATGAGACATGTGACAGCTTCCTGGTTGATCATTGGAAGACCCAGCGATTACATCAATAGGTTTTGCTCTAACAAGCACTCCAACTTGTTTTGAAGTATTACAACTGCCATTAAGACTATCAACTTCTCCATTCTTTCCAGAAACCAAATGTTCTGGTGATGTAGCCTCCCGCCCAGCAGCCATAGGATTACTGTTTTTAGCAGCCTGATCCTCTGCATTTACAGCATCTTCGGTATCCTCAGCATCCTGGGGGCGTGTAGGCACACCAAACATTGTCTCTAGGAAAGTTGTCCAGATCTCCAATACTTTATCCACCTGCTCAGGAGTACAAACTTCTGCTGAGGAATGCTTGATGAGCCGATACAAATCTTCGTGAATGTCTGGATCAAGATATTCAAATTCCATATGTGAAATTGCAGGATGTCTGCTTCCAAGAGCAACAGATTGCAGTACATAATCATCCTTCCCCTTCTGCTCACTTTTCTCTTTAATCTCTGTTAACAAGGCTGTTTGAAAAAGATAATAGAACACGGTAAAAAGTCATCATTTGAATCAAGAGTTTTAGTAGCCAAATCAGCTTGTAATAGTGTAATACATTACAGAAAAATTCTCCACTTGTTAACTTTTCTGTTTCCATTTGAGGAAAAATGTCTAGCAAATGCAATTTATACGGTATATGCGATGCATTATCAGTTTAAGTAAATCAGTGTGCCATTGGATTTGGTAAGTAATATAGCTATCCAGACAGCCCTAAAGGCTCCAACTAGTGTCCTTGGCATTTTTATCCAACTCCTTGCAGCTTTACAAAACTATGGGGACTATCAAACTTGTGAAACTATCAGCAGTAGTTACAGCATGGATCAGCACAAAAGAATATGAGGAATCAGAGATGTGTGATACAAAGAAAAGGTTAATATTGGACCAGGCATGCAGCAACTAACAAGAGCTCAGCAAACCAAGACTAGGTTATGTAATTCTAATATACTACATCAAATAAAATAAAATAGGATCCCATGCAAGTATTGCTAAGTAATGTTTAATTTTGAAAACTCAAAAGCATTTTCTCATCCATGTAAATAGAGTACCTTTTGTGCTCAAGCCCTTTGTATCCTGCTGCTTGAAGTAAAAACTGCGGTGATCAAGTGACTTATGGTAATTCTTTGCATATATTTCTGCCCAGACTTTGTTGAAATCAGCACGACATCTAGCCCACTCCTCCTGTTTCTGCTTCAAGCGTATTAAGATAACAGGCAAAGCATGTATTGCTTTCTCCTTTACCAAGTGAACAACATCAATACCATGGTCACTATACAAGCGCTCAATGCATCTAAGATTGAGAGCTGCAAAAAAAACAGAGAAGCATCGAGATAGCACCAGAAGTAATCAAAGAAGAAGTATATATAGATAAGATCTCGTAACCTTCAACTAATACTATACCTGTAAAATACTCTTCTATTGGGGTATCTTCTTTGATATTGTTGCTTTCAATCATGTCCAAAAGCTCTTCTGTCCGCGTAATAGTCACTTTCACAGACTCTAACAACATATCTAATTCAAACCTGAAAAGCCAAAGGACAGCATCAGGCTTCTACACAATGCAGGCAAAACATAGAACAGGATTCAACTTATCTGTCAGAACCAAATGGTCCCTCCCAACTCAGCATATGAGGGAACATTAGTGATTATACCTGTCATCTTCACATCGAAATAGGCTTTCCTCGAATTGATTTTTCCGCATGTGTTTGAAAGAGTAATCCTCACTTCCGGAAGTAACAGAAACCCAATGATCATTCAATACCCCATGGCAGAGTTTTGTCCTCTTGCTCGACACAGATATTGGATACTATAAAATAATGAGTAGTTGTCAAGAGAACTGCAGAAAAACTATGTTCAAAAACCAGGACTGACAAAAATTTTACAAGGAGCAGCTTACATTTTTGGGAAGAAGACGATAACTTGGAGTGCACCGCTCACAATCAGAGAGGTCAAGTTCTTGAATAGTTTTTCCCAAGTATTCATTGCTTAATGGTACAGATGGTTGATTACGATAGAGTATACTCTTTTCAGGGCGTTCTCTGCTTCCATGGTCTCTAATTCCACCCATTTCTTCCCTTTCCTGATCCTGCTCTCTTTCTCTGCCTTTGGAACTCATAGGTCTTGCCAGGCACTCATTGTTCCGCTCTTCTACAATGTAGTTTAGCATTTTGGATTAGAACGGAAAGAAGCATCGAGAGCAGAAATGAAAAGGAATAACAGTGTTAAGTCTAAAACACATATTCACAGTAAACACCTAACAGCAAACTCACATCCAAATTCAGAATATTGGTACTCCCTAGGCATATTTAACAAAGTAAGCCATACACAAAGAAGCTCGTATAGATCCTTACTTTTATGGGCACCTTTGTCATCATAATACGATGGCAGCCTTTGCAATCCCAGGTTTTCAGAACCTTCTTCACCCTCATCAGAGTCATCAAGCATGTGATCAGCATTGTATCTGTTTGAGAGACCGTGCTTGTTATTAACGTCCCCGTCATCAAGATCAGAGCCTTGATCATCTCTTTCATTATCTCTCCTGGCTCTGTCTTTATCATCACAACTTAGCAGCTCCTTGTTGGATCTTATCACTAATTGATCATCGTCGGGATCAGGTTCAGAAGTAAATTGTCGATCGGCGTGAGGATTGATCTTGTCCTTCTGAAAGAAGTATAATCGTGATGGATAAAGCAGGAGAGAGGTTGAGCATATGAAACTAAATCAACAAACCATATACCTACCCTATCAACTTGCATTGGTTGAAATGTGGGCACTGCAGAACCTCTATCTTGCAGGATAGTGTTCCTCCCAGATACAAACTTTGAATCACTTGGGAGAAAATATGTGAATTCATCAAGCAATTCTGGATTGTCTCTGAAGAGCACTGCAACCTAGAGACCAAATCATTGGTGAAATGGTAGAATCGACAACCCAATACAGCAAATCGCACAACGAAGTTGGAAAAAAAAGAGTCTAGGTAAACACACCCTTTTGTAGATCTCTTCAATGGACTTATGTTCAATACGGTACATATGCAAAATGCCTAAAAACGACTTGTATACATGATCATTGCCTTCAAATCGTGCCTGGATCGTAAGAGATAGCATTAATCATAACATTCAGGGGGGAAAAAATTGCTTTCAGATACTGAAATTGAAATATCTAATCTATCACCTTTATTTTGTTGATAAAAGTGATTGCTTCTTTAAATTCAACTGCTTTCTTCACAGGAGGCTCCTCTGGAAGGATGATTGCATACTGTTCAGGCAGAAAGGCATTGAAACCCAGGATTAAATCCCGGTGTCCTTTAAACAACTCCTTTATTCTCGCAATCACACCTTTAATCTCAATTCTGCCAAAAAGTTAAGAGCATGACAGTTGATCAGCAGTTTCCACAACAGGTATACATTCAAACGATTCCAAAAAAGTAATCACCGTTACCTTTCGGATTTGAAATCCCTCATGACCTCAAGAAACTCGCTGTATTTCTCCTTCTTGTCATGAAACATATTCCTCACAAGCTGCAGATACCTCAAGACATCTTCATTTGTTGCGTTTTTCTGCACCCTGCTACTGATATTACCACCGCCATTTGCCATCTGAAGTTGAACAGAGTTCCACTCGAGTTGGATTCGCGGTATGCCCTATAAACTATAGTTTTCCGCTGCGGGAACGTCGAACCGAAATCGTTCAGAAATTCGAACCAAATCGATGATGGCGGCGAACCCGATCGGCGGGGAGGGAAGAAAGCGAAAACGAAGGGAAGAACAGAGATCTAAGGAGAGGGAGAAGAACGACTTACAGAGAACAATCGAAGAACACGAGAACGACAATGGTCTTTCTATGGTCTCTCTCTGGCTAGATAGACGGGATCGGAAGATCACAAGGGTTTTTGCAAAACCCCAAATTTGCCCAATTTATTTGAATCAAACCCCAAAAAATAGAGATATAATATACGAGTAATTTAAAAAAAAAAAAAAAAGAATTTGGCTGGTCACAACCAAAATCTTACCATATAAAACTCAATTTTTATTTTTTTTTGAGAACTAAAACTCAATTGATTTTTCATTATCTTTCCTTTATATATCTGAATTTTATCTTCCCTTTATATCTGATTTTTAAAATTTTATTATCATTTAATTTAAAAAGAGCGTCTCCAACGGAATCTCTATTTTAAATAAAAGTAAAAAAATTAGAGAAAATGTTTTTTACTCCAATCAATATCATCAATATCAATATCAATCAATATCAATATCAATATCAATATCAATATCAATATCAATCATCAATATCAATCATCAATATATAATACTAAAACAGAGGCGTGAAAATCCTATGTGGCGGGCTCTGGTGTGTTTCGCTTACGTGTCATTCTCTGGTGCAATATGACCGGATTTTTTGACACGTCAATTAATGAGTATCCAATAAATTTAAGCCACGTCATACAACGACCTAATCTATTTTACCTACGTGTCATCCTATGTGTCCACCTCAATTGATAACTACAAATAATTTTCGATATAAATATTAAATCACATAGTTTAAGTGGTTACAAAACCTATCATTTTACCTTGAGTTATTATATAATTAAATATTTTACATTAGATTATTCTATCTTTATTCATTAAGATTGGTTAACTTAGTTCATATATGTAATGATAAGATTTCATCATTTTCACATTAATTTTTTTTTCCAATTAATTTCATACAAAATACTCCGTAAGGTTTTTAAAAAAAATTATTAATTTGATAAAATTTGATAAAGTTTAGTAAATTCTTTTGTTCATATATACTCCTAATACGTACAGCAGTACGATCTGATTTTGATAAAGTTTAGATTTTCTTACATATATAATAACCACATCATTTAATATGGTCCATCATGCATCATTAACATTTAAAACTAATTTAAATAATAATATGTTGATAATGTTTTATAGTTATAGTTGAATAAATAAAAAAAATCATGGAACCTTCTTTTTCTTATTAAAGAATTTGTTTATTTAGATCACCCTAATAATTTAGATTACTGCCAACCAAAAAATCAATGCATGTTATATCTTTTGTAAAGCTCCGTTTTTTTCACATTACATAGTTACAACTTACAACACGTGACTTTATATCAACCTAATGGTTTATATAGTTTTTTCCCAATTAATTGATACCCATAATTCAATACTACGTGTATACACACACACTAACATAGAGACCTCAATTCCTATATGTTGGATATTGATCGAATTTACTTATGTGTTATTTAAGGACACTGTCTATTTTATCTATGTGTCATCTTATATGTTTACCTTAATTGATTAATACAATTAATTTTTCATCATTTGAAATTAAATTTTCATCATTTGGATAGATTATTTTCTTTGATTAAGTCTTATACATTTTTATAATTAGTTGCAACACAATTTTGTTTATTTTTAGCTTTAAATTTGTTAATGATGTTATTTATTTAATTAATATGTTTTAATGGATTGTATATTGATTTTCTAGAAAGGTTTCAATCAAAATATTTTTTTTATCTTTATAATTTAATTTTAAAAAAAATCAAAGATAATATATAATAAAATAATATTTATTAAAATGCCGCGTAACACGCGGGCAATAAGACTAGTAACTCATATATATTGAAAGTTTGAAACTAGCTTAATACCTCGTGCATTGCACGGACCTTTGTTTAAAAATATAAGTTTATATAATGTTATTCATTATTTTTGACATAAATATCATAAGTATT
The DNA here is from genome assembly GCA_963922045.1 of Persicaria maculosa. Lineage (NCBI taxonomy): Eukaryota > Viridiplantae > Streptophyta > Magnoliopsida > Caryophyllales > Polygonaceae > Persicaria > Persicaria maculosa. The sequence goes on along the minus strand of OY998252.1, from coordinate 21,971,720 downwards.
ACTCCGTATTAAGTAGTGCACAAATAAGCATTCTCTAATATATTGAATAATGAAAAAAATGCTAAATAATAAGGAAATTTAATAATTGGAATCAAATTGAGCTAATTAAAAAATATTATAAGTATTACTAAGCCGTTAAAAAATAAGTATTCTCTAAAATAAGTTTGAGAAAAACAATTGTGCAAATTAAAATAAATAGAATTGCAAATAGATAAAAGTACGTAATAAAATTCTTAATATGAAACTTTATTAATTTATCTAAATATATTAGTTCTATCAATTAATCACAAAATTTGTTGAGTTATCATTAGATTTATCTAAACTAATTTTGGGGTGAAATGTGGTAACTAACAAAAGATATTAAGTTTTAACACAAAATAAATGAGAAAAAAAATAAAAATAAAGTTATAATAGAAAGCAGTTAATTAGTTAATTTAATTAAAAAAATTAAATAACTTTAATTCAAACGAGTAAAAAAAAAGTTTTGGAGAAATTAATATTCTTGTTAAAAGTATGACAGAATGAGATGATAGAGTTGGTAGAATAAAAGATGAACTCTCTATTTCTTGTGTGTATTATCAAATGAGCTTACAAGTCTTATGTAGGCAAGGTAAAAGAGATACATAAATGGCCAAATGGGTGTCATTAGGGCTGTTATATGAACTGAACAGCTCGGGATCGGCTCGAAAAAGCTCGACTCGAGCTCACTTACTTATTTAAACAAGCCGAGCTTGAACAAAATTTTAAGTTCGGTTGAAAGCTCGGCTCGTTCGAATAAAGCTCAAATAGCTCGAATTATATGGAATTTCTAAAATTTTATTTAAGTTAACATGTTATAACCAAGTAGAACTACTTAAAGCTCGGCTCAAGCTCGTTCATTTCCTAAACAAGCCGAGCTTGAACAAAATAAAAAGCTCGTTTAAAAATCAGGCTCGGCTCGCCTCGAGCTCGTTTAACAAATGAACAAGCTTGAACATGTCAAGCTCGGCTCATTCGGCTCGAATAACACCCTTAGGTGTCATCATAAATGGGCCCCCTCCTCCTATCTCGTAACTCTCTCCCCCTCACAATAAGGATAGTTTCAGCAGCCTTGTTTTTAAATATGGAGAAAATTTATCGCTTTAAGGATAGTTTCACCTTTTTTAGTCACAATAGGGAGAAGATGGGGATGAGTGTTAAAACACACACTCATGGTAAATAAACAAGTAAATAAAAAATGAAAGCTTACATTTCGAAGACCTTTGCTAGCTTCATATGGCTAGGGTTGACAATTTCACTCGCACCCAAATCGAATCAGAATCACCCGACCCAAAAAAGTGGGTGAAAACCATAAAAAAGCAGATGATAGGTTAGGTTGGATGTGGGTGATGATTTTTTTCACTTGCACCCGACGGCCCAACCCACCACCTAACATATCATCCATCAGCCGCCACCACCCACCACCCATTTACAATCTAATATATTATTTGTATATTTTATTATTGCAATTTATGAATAAAATAGATACGGTAGAGAACTGGTCCATTTCGGCTTGCTTTCTAGTGCGATCAGTTCTCAATCTTGTTTATTGGTAGTTTGATGTCAATAACTTTTTGTACAATATTAATCGGTATATTTCTCAATTCCTCCAGTTTCATGCATTCTTTATTCGATCTATATATCGATCTACCTTCTTTGTTCCTTGTTGATTATGTATTTGATAGTTTTTTCCCACTTAATTTCTTTCTTAAGATCTACAATTTTTTTTTGAAACGGAAAAAATTTGGCTGGAAGGACCTGCCCTACAAGCCAAGAGCATCCTTGTGGATGAGACTACGAAGCAGAGAGTCGTCAGTAACAAATACATTGTGGAAAGCAAAATTCAGATGCGATAGACGGTCCGCAACCTGGTTTGCCTCCCGAAAGACGTGACGAATCTCAACCGAAGCGAAGAAGCCCAGCGAGACTAGACTGTCAGAGACAATCATTTCAGAGTCTCCAGTAGGCTTTCCAAGACCTTTAAGACTGTTAATTATGGTGAGGTTATCAGCTTCGATCACGAGATTTGTTATGTTGAGTTCTGTTGCCGTTATAATTCCTTTCCAAAGCCCCATGCTCTTTTTGAATTGGTAAATAAAGAGCAGCCATTCCGGGGTTCGAACCGGGGACCTATGACTATTATCCACAAGTCCTTTCCGGTGAGCCATTCCGGAACCATGGGCAGAAGGAGAGAAGCAACTGACGATTGGGCCCGGAACCACAGAAGATTGACGGAGAGCAGCCCCATGCTCTCTGAACAAGCAACTGACGGATAGGGCAAGGTCCGGAACCACAGAAGATTGGGTCACCTCTGCTATCCCTAAGAATAAATCCATAGGAACCATGGGCAGAAGGAAAGAGTGCGCCGTCAAAATTCAGTTTATAAGCTCCCGGCTCAGAAGGTTTCCATTTTATATGTTTTCTTTTTTGCTCTTTTATCACGTTGTTATGGTTTTTTACTGTCGGGGTATCAATTAGGTCATCAATATTTTTGGAGAAATTCCACAAAGAAATTTGATCTCCAGTGAAAGACACAATGCATCTTGTGTCTGGCTTTATATTTTCGAATAGTGTTTTGTTGCGGAAGTACCAGATTCCCCACCATGCGAAGGCAAGTTTAGCAAATCGCTGTGTTCCTATGTTTTCTTTAATATCCTGAAGGGTTTGATTTATTCTTAAGATCTACATATATTTCCAAAGTTTGATAGAACACCCCCCCCCCCCATTTCCAATTTGTTGTAAGAATCCATTACATAATTCTTCCATAATCTCCACTAGTCTCCTCCACTGCCACGATACATGTGTTTTTGTCCTTTGTAATCTCAACGAGACGCTTCCTTCATACTATACATTTCCAGTTTGTAAGGCTTTGTTTATGTGTTTTAATTTATTAAGGCCTAGATCATCCCGTTTCTTTAGTTTGCGAACAATTTTTTGTTTTTAAATTTTTTTTTTTGGCTGTAAATTAGCGGTGAAGTTCATTTTACAATGATAAATCCAATAAATTAAAGGACAAAAGAAAAACTTTTAGAAGTTTTATTCTCTAATCCTCGTATTAAAAATACGGGTATGCTATTCACACGGTGAGTTTTCGCCAAATGCACGGCGAGAGCAGTTAGGATCTGCTGTGCCATTTACCCTATCTTCTCATTGTGCCTTCTCCCATTACACCTCTTTACTTTTTTTGTTTTTTAAATTTTAATCAATTTTTTTTCTTTAATTAGGGGGGTGGGGAGGTGAATATGGGGGGCCTTCCCCTTTGGGGACAGGTGATCCCACCCGCGGCGAGAGATGCCGACATCGACTTCAGGAGACAAGAGAAGCTCCGACATGTGAGTGCTTGTGTTGGGTTGAGTGTTGGGGAGTGCCGACAATGTACTCAAGTCGGCAAGGTGTTTGCCTACACCATACTCCCGAGTCGACAACATCATGGGGTGAGTTTTGCACACACATTGTTGGCCAGAGACTGCAGACATTGTACTCCCAAGTCGGCGCACAAGTTGTTGGCCAAGGGCTGGTGATACAAGCTGTTGGACAGGGGTCGTCGACACCGTACTCTCGAGTCGGTATGTTGTTGGTTGTCTCTGACCTCCCGAGTCGACGGTTCAACCGTGCGTTTGGCGAAAAATTGGTCACGCCAATAACAATCCCCTTAAAATATAAAAATTTTATTTATTTTAATAATTAATAATAATACAAAGTTAACATATACCAAACTCCTTATTAATTAAAATTTTAAATACTCGGTGCAAGTCATGACATAATATTTTGATAATTGTAGCTTACAAGACAGTTGATGGTTGTTTGGCGCTCATTGTAGAAGAAATCGATATCCTTATCTCCGATCGTGATTTCCTTAGTAGGAGTTTTCAGAAAATACATTTAACAGGTAGTATCAAATCACATGTTCCTAAATTTGTCCCCCCTTCGATCTTTCAGCCATCTCCATCTCACAATCTTCACTTAAAATGAAAAGAAAAATAAAAAAGTTTAGGTTTAGAGATTTGATTTTTTTTCCCATGTGAGAGAGAACAAACAAGAGGTAGAACAAGACGACATAACCCTATAAATTGACTTTTCAAATTAAACTGTGATGAATTGATCCATAGATCTAGACAAAACAGAATCGGAAAAGGAGTATACATATAGGATATGAAAAATGTGTCAACCAATCACCCTTGAAAATCGGAACATGAGTCATTTTAAAAGGTATATATTTGTCGCGAAAAGGTTGGGAAATACTCATATGGACATCAAGGGGATAATCTCAATGACAACAACTTCTTCAAAGAGATTCGGAAATACCCTTGAGAAATTGAGATGATAATTTCGAATTTCCCATTTCACTTTCTGTCATTTAACTATGCATTTCAGGAAGATAATTTAGTAACAGTCAAAATTGCATACATTAGCCACAAAGCCGATGGAACAGTGGCAATAAATTACTTAAAAATTTTTAATCTCATTTGACAGGATGCTCTCGTCTGATAGAGGATTAGCTCCTATCTGCCATTCGAAATCTTTCTTAAAAATAAAAATAAAAATAAAAATAAAAATACAAAACCGAGAGATAGAGGATTCGAACCTGACTAGACACTCTTAACACATTTTTTTTAAAGTTGTAGCCAAATAACTTTCTTTCTGAATTTATCAAAGGGTGTGAGAAATCAGATCGATCTTCGAACTCGAAGATCAGCCATGGCTTCTCATCTACAGCTACTTCCCCTTCCTCGATCTATAACTGTTGCCGCTTTCGTACTCTCGTTGTTCTACCATCTCTCGTCTGCGAATCAATTGTAAGCAATCTCTCTCCATCTATCTATCTATCTATGTACGGGATCAAATTGATTGAAAGGCTAACCTATGGTGTCTCTGCAGAGAAGCAGAGATCGGAGGTGCTGGTCACAGGTCGCTCTTAGGGTTTAAGGAGACTCCAGAAGGTGGTAATACTACCTTCGAGTGCTCTCCTTCTGGTCCTTGCATTCCCTGCCAATATTCTGAGAAGGTATTCTCTTCTTATCAATCTACAATCCTTTATTGCCTCAGTTAGGTATAAACGTTTGTGCGATTTTCAGTTTTTGTCTGAAATAAGTTAATTTAATCGTGCCTGTTGATTCAATTTTGATGGTGCAGCTCGATTTTACGGAGTAATATTTATTCCTCTATTTTGGCATGTTGAATTTGTCCGTTTGGCCATTTTAGTTATGCAATTGATGATGGTGTGGAGGAATTAGAGCTCTATACGCTCTTACATATTGGATCTAGTGTTTTTTTTTCGCCTTAATTTGTCGTGTATTTTTCCATCTTTCTGTGCTCTATCTTCGTGGTAAATTTAGGGTTTAGCTATTACTGTTAAATGTACTTTCTTTTATAAAGTAAGCAATTGGAAGACTATGCCTCGAAGAAACATTTTGAATAAGTACAGTATCATTTATGAATATGAGGACAATTGCAAGGGATTCATAGAAGCCATTTTCAGGCAGACAAACTGGTGGAATCCAACATGTCTGTAAGATCTATCAGTATGATTTTTCGAGATTCAGAATCAAGAGATTGAGGACAAGTGGATGTAGACATAGTTTACACTAGCTTATTTTTGTGTGCAAATGTCCATTGTGAATCCTTTTTTGATTCTTCGTGTTTGTCAGTTCATTTAGAGTTGAGACTTGTTCTTTTTCTCCTGGAGCCAAATAAAATGATTGCAGTTTTGGTCATCTACTCATTGTTGAGATATTTTTCCAAGCAATTCTTATCTGCCCCGGCTAAAATTGGATAATCACTCTAACTACATTTCCTGCCAGAATCTTTCATTGGAGATCGATCTTTGATTGTCCTACAAGCAAGTTTCATTATTGTTTGTGCCATCTTTTCTTCTTATGAATAAAATTGATTTTTAGTTGCAATGTCATTTTCTTATGTATGGTTAACATGTATCCAACTAATTGTCTATTTGTCTGCAATCTAAAGTTTGCTGGATTCTGAAAAATGGCTAGCAAGATACAGAAAATGGCTTTTAATGACAGCTTGTGATATGTAACCATCAAGAAGGAATCTCATTTTTTGGATTTTATTTTTCAAATACAGTGGTACCTCTGTACTCACAATCAGCGACTGTAAATTAGTTTTTCGTTTGGCAAACTAGTAATGTCACTTTAATTGTTGGAATTCAAAGTCTCAGGTGATGGGTGGATGGAGTCTTCTATCACTTAACCCAAGTTCCCGTTTTACCACCTAACTCATTGACAGCCCTAGTCTTTATTCCTGGACAACTATAATAGTCAAGGCAAACAAGTTTACAGTTACTGCTCAGGATTATTGAGATACCAGTGGATTGGAAAAAATAATACTATAGCATTGAGTATTGTTACTGAAGCAGTGCACATTATAATCACCCATGGATAATTGACAACTTGGGGAGTAACGGTTGGTTACATTATCAGCATCCCTTACAAGTTAGAGAAAAATAGCTTCTGCCTATGTATCTGAAATGGAGTCAGTTAATGCTGTGTGCATTTGTGATGTGACATATCTTCGTGAACAGTAGTCTAACCAGTCTTTCAAATAAGAAATTGAAATTTTCATGGGCAGCGCCTCATTCTCATTGTGTATAATATGTTACAGACAGAAGAAAAGTATCGTTGCAGTGAGACAGGATACCGTATTCCTTTGAAATGTGTAAAAGTCCAACAAGAAGCAAAACAAGCCAAGAGCGAAAAGCAGCACAAAAGGCGTTCTACCCTTGGGGTAGAGTTGGAGGAAGAAAATCCTCTTGCGAACAATCATGACAAACAAGCTTCTGATTCAGTTAGAGATAGAGCATTACAAGAGAATAAGGCCAATAAACCGGCAGCTGCTGAGGGTTATGTCACTTACAGGAGTTGTATACCTGCTGTAAATGAAGAAAAGCTATCAGTACTTGGTTTTGAGGTGTGTGATGTCATTTGAATCTTTTTGGTAGTTTTGACTCGTATGATATAGTACAAAAAATAAATAAATTGAGAATTCAACGATAGTTGCTTGATATAACTATCAAAATTAGATAAACAGATGTCTTTAACAAATGCTGCGACATTATTCTGCTGACATGAATTTCAACATTAGACCACGTTCACCACTCCTGAGTCCTGCCAAAGTGTTTCTACTGTTATACTCGAACGACTGTTAATGTAGTAACTTCTTTCTCCTTCAATTTCTTATGCATCAGGTTTTCATGCTGGGTTTGTTGCTGATCAGTGGGTCTGTTATCCTTCTAAAGCGGAGGAAAACATCTGTCATGCCTGGCGCTGGAGGTGTAAGAATGCAGACCAATCCCAGGTTTTAGAGTTTAATCTTGTTCTTCTTGTACCCTTTTCCCTCTTGTTTGATAAGAATGAAGCATGAAGGTTGATGTAGGTAGGATTATAGTGAAATTTCATGTATTTACCAGCTAAGTTAGCTGCATTTAGAGATTATAGTAAGTCATTGCCAGCTACTATTTGCAAAATATTTTCTGAAGTTAAAAGTATATGTGCCACTCTTATACACAAGATGACATTGAAAGCCAAGTTATGAATGCTTTGTTGTGCAAACGTCAGATCTTAAACGAGGCTTCAGATATTAGTGTGAAACATCAGTTGATCGTTTAGTGTTCACAATATGGTTTCTTGATTTGGCTCTACACACCACAAGGTTCAAGCTTTGAAGGATGGCCACAGTCTAATGGAGGCAAAATAAATTGTTGTGCTAACCATATCTGCAACCCCTAGTCAACGCACCCAACAAGACAGTGATAGTGCAAAACCAACTTCGACCATTTATGGATGATTTTATATTATTCAATGTAAAATTTAGCAGCTTCATAGACGTTCGTTTTTTTTTTTTGTTTTTTAATAAATGTCAACTAGACTTCAATTTAAAATGAACATTCGCTCTACTTCAGAAAATAAACTGTCATTGAAGCACAAAGTTCACCATCACTGTACAATCACAAAATCGCGGTACTGATTCGGTGATTCCATTCACTCACCACTCGAAAGCTCAGACACTGATCGAGACCATTGAAGCGCTGTCGTATTGAGCTGAATCACCTAGGGATTCATACGATGTATGAAAACGACGATGATTATGATGGTGACGAAGATGGCATGGGTTGAACGAGAGTATTGTATGTGATTTGCCTGAACGTCTGGCGAGGTTCTTCATAACTAATGAGTAGGGTTTATCCGTTTATGTTTCATCTTGAGCAAGCTAAACTAAATTTGGACGGTATTAGAGAATGCTCTGTTTCACGAGTATGTCAAGAGTTCGCTGGATCATTTGACATTTTCTCTTAAAAGTTTGTGATACAGTTAAAAAATAGTCAAATATATTTTATCATGTCACGCCCATATATCACTAACTATACTCTCTCTAATAACCTTCTTTACATTAATTTTTTTGGTGCGAACCTTCTGTTAGTGCTGGCAAATGGTACAAAAATTATCATACCAACCACAAACCGACTATGTTGGTAACCATACTTGTGGTAACCAAAATGGTGGTAACTATCGTGGTGGTAACCACGTGAAGGTGGTACGGTAATGCTAATGAAATCTGAATACCATGGTAACCGAGTATATGTATTAATTTTTTTTATTTAATGTTTTATTGTTTTTACCTTTGAGTTTTAAGTTTTTAATTTATATTTTGTGTTTTGATTTTGACCTAAATTGGTCATTTCTATTTTTTCTACTAGAAACAGTAGGAACATTTTGAATGTTTGAAGACTTTAAAATTGTTTTGTTTGAACTTGTAGGAACATTTTTAATGTTTGAACAATTGAACTTTGTTTGTTTCTTCAAGACTTTGAACTTGGTTGGTTTTTTCTACTTGATTTATTTGAACTTTTAAAAGATGGTAACCATATTATTTTTTGTAACCATATTTTTTCGTTCGATAACTTTGATGACCACCGAAAGGTAGCCAAAGAATTTCAAAAATACAAACAGAATTAAAGCTTGGTAACTATGGTAGTGTACCGATGGTAACCACAAATTGTGGTTACTACATATGCGGTAACCACGACTTGTGGTTGGTACGTGGTATGAAAATTTGTGTAGCACTAATTTGTGGTTGGTACTTGGTAATCACCATTTTTTTGTGGTAACCGTACCATGCCAACCCTACCTTCTTTACATTATAGTTTTCCCTACTAAACCATTACATTTATAATCTCTCAATGCTCATATAATTCTATAAAAAAAGACCTGCGTCTTAATAATAGTAATAATAATAATAGTCGTATTATCAATACAAATACGATTAAAAGAAAATATATATTAAATAATAAAATAATTATAAAAATAAAAATAGTAATATAATTATAAATATAATAATACTAGTAACAATTTTTTTTGACGTAATATAAGAATTAGGTCGGAGCGGCCGAAGTAGAGGCCCTTCCTAGCGCATCCTTGCGGATGAGAACACGAAATTCTGGATCATCATCACAACAACTGTCGATAGGGGATGCATGTGCACTACGAGCGAGATAGTCAGTCACATCATTTGATTCCCTGAAAATATGACGAATAGCTACATAAAAGAAGGACGAAATATCTAAAAGAATATCTGATTATAGTAGCTCGATATGCCAGGGACACTTCCAATCCCCCAGCAGAGCTTTAATAACCAGTAGGTTATCTCCCTTGATAAGGAGGTTTTGAATGTTGATTTGTTTTGCCTGCAAAATTCCCATCTTAAGGCCGAGGTTTTCGGCATAAGCAACTGAGACATTGATACAAGTGTTCCTGCCCAAAGTCACTACAACAACCAGACAGTCTCGAATAACGAAACCATACGATGCCGAAACACCTGGTCTTACGGAACCATCTAAGTTTAGCTTGTAGCAATCGGTTGGAGGCTTTACCCATAGCCCAGAACGTTGATTAGCCCATTGCGGAGCCACCGGATGCCTATTGAACCGGCTTGAATTACCATTTTTGTTTTCGTGGGAATCTGGACAGTCACCATCATAGTTTAAAAGTTTTGTTTGTTGCCAACGGTGGGTAAAAGTCGTGTAGAAAAGCTCCATCTCAGTAATAGATACTTTGTCTGTGTGATCGAAAGCTAGTTGGTTCCTGAAAAACCAGAGAGATCACCGAGAGCAAGCCAGGGCCCCAAATTTATGTAAACCAATTGCTAGCTTAAGATCGTTGAGAGGAACAAATGATCCCAACATAGCATTTGTTACAAAATAACTAGGCAAATGGATACCTAATGCCTTGTGCAGAGGAATGGCCATTGGGCACTCGATAAATAAGTGAGTAGCGGATTCATTGGTGTTGCCACAAAAAACACAACCTGAGGGAACAAACACGTGAGACTTCTGCAGTCGTTCAGTAGTAGGTAAACTATCAGGAGAAATTTTCCAAAGGAAATGACGCACTTTAGGTGGGACATCCAAATCCCAAATCCATCCACAGTCAAAATTTGGTAAACCTTTGTTTTTTGATAGCAAGGAATTTGTCAAACTTGTAGAAAACCATCCATTGGTACTGGGGCCCCAATAAAGCCGATCCATCAAAGGGTTATTCGGAAGAGTGATTCATAACAGATGGTTAGTATCTTCTAATGGAAGCAGATTGTTTAAGGTAGATAGAAGCAATGGTTTGTTCCACTTTAGGTCCATTGTAAGAAAATGAGATACCTTAATACCCAAAAGGGCAGCTGGGATAGGCTGAAGATCCCTCGTGTCAAGGCGATAGGAATAAGCCCATTTATGAGTCCAGAAGTCAATGGAGTACCCATCACCCACACCGTCCACACTCCACTGAATGGCCGACTGAAATAAGTGTCGGATAGACATTAGGCGATTCCATTGCCATGAAGAGTTACTTTTCTTATTGTAAGTTAGGAGATTTTGTCCCTGAAGGTATTTATGCGAGATACAATACGTACCCAGATGTTGTTTGGTTCGGCCAAGATTTTCCATAAAAGCTTCATTTGTAGCGCTATATTCATAGACTCGGCTTTATGAATCCCCAGTCCGGCAGTCCCCCAATCATAGTGTCACCACAGATCTTGTCCCAGCTTATAAGAGGTGGAGCGTTCGAATTTTTGTTCCAAAAGAATTGTCTGTAAACCTTATCTAATTCCTAATGGATATGAGATGGTAGTAAAAATGCTTGCATAAGAAAGAGCGGTTTGGCACTCAAATTAGCTTTTATGAGGACCTTAAGGCCTTCGGCAGAAAGACCCGAAGCCTTCCATTTCATAAGTTGTTGTTTGGTTTTAAGAACTACTTAATTGAAGGTATCTTTGTTGTCCCTACCATTGACTATGGGACAATCCAGGTACTTATCAAAATTATTTGCTTGGGGAATACCAAGAACAAAGATAGTAGCGTTAATAGTTGTTGTTGTTGTATTAACGGAAGCTTGAAAGCTGGATTTGTGCAGGTTTACTTTTTGTCCAGATATCAGACAGAAACGGTCTAAGATAGACAGGACGAATGTACATGCCGTTTGGGATGCTTTACAGAAAATAAGGATATTATCAGCGAATGCTAAGAAAGGGATCTTGATTCCCGGATTACCGAAAACCACACCCATATCTTTGTTTGACAGGCTCTCTCGATGCAGTGTTCTAGCAAAAACCTCCGATGCTAGAATAAACAGAAACGGGGATAGTGGATCCCCTTGCCTTAGACCCCTTGAAGGTTCAATAATTGAGGTAGGCTCATCGTTTACTAAAACAGAGTAAGAAATTGTAGATACACACCCTTGATCCAACCAATAAATTGGGCGTCAAAGCCGAAACTAGACATGACTTGGAAGAGAAAAGATCATTCAACCCGGTCCTATGCCTTCTCCATGTCTATCTTCAAAGCAACCCGACCAGATTTGCCCTTTTTAAGCTTAAATGAGTGAAACGCTTCGTGGGCTATTAGGATATTATCCCGAATAGATCTTCCTTTAGTAAAGGCTCCTTGTAAAGGATGGATCAGTTTATCAAAAATCTTAGTTAACCTTGTTGTTAAAACTTTTGCAATAAAACTTATCGGTTTGTAGTGGCCGACTGTGGAAGGATCACCCCGTTTTGGTAGTAAGGTAATGAAAGTATGATTAATTTGCCTTAGAAGCCTACCACTGGAGGAAGAAGCCTTTACTGCTTTGATAATGGAAGGCCCCACTGACTTCCAGAATTTTTGGTAAAAACTAGCCGAGAAACCATCCGGCCCAGGTGCCTTAGCAAGGCTCATAGAGAAAACAACGCTCTTAATTTCTTCATTAGAGATAGGTACTATGAGCATATCATTGTCTATCTGGGTTACTTGTGTAGGAATAACTGCCAGATCTCTGGAGAGATCAATACCATCCCCCGAAGAACATCAGAAATGAGCTTTGAAATCTTTTTCAAATTCTTGATGAATAATATGAAAATCTGCTAAGATCACACTGGCCATTTGGAAAAGATATCGTCTTTATAACTTTCTTGCCTCTTTTGGTCGAAGCAATCTTGTGGAAATAGCTAGAATGAGTCATTTAATCTGGCATGTTTTACCTTAGCCCGCTGACTCTAGTAGCGTCGATGGAAATCCAACATCCTTTCCCTTTTGTTAAGCAATTGTTACAGAACTTTCAGATGATTGCTGTTATAGTTTGTAAGAAGGGATGTTTGTAATTGAAGAAGTTTAATGTCGGTAACCTGAATTTGATTGTTAATATTAAGAAAAGTTTTTTTGTGCCACACTTTGGAGAGGCGCTTGAGTAACTCCAGCCTTTGGACAAGTCGGAACATATAAGACCCTTTCAAGTCTAAACGTCAGGCTCGAGAGACTAAATTCTTGTAATTCGCCCGATTTGCCCAGGCTGATTCATACTTAAGCTCTATTCTTGGGTTGGATATTATAGCGGAAATCCATGGAGATTGGTGCATGATCAGATCTTGTGAACGGGTGAATCTGAGTCCGAAGCTACTCGAAAATTGTAGGAACATCTGTGTGTACCAATATACGATCTAATTTCTCCAAGCAGCTGACGATCCCACTTTGTTTCCGTTTTCAGGTAAACTGCCCACCAAAGGAGGGAACCTCATGTAAGGAGAAATTATTTTTGAAATCATTTAGTCGCATAAATCTGGAAGTAGTTGGGCACACTCCGCCCATCTTATCAATTGGAGAGTTAATTTCATTGAAATCTCCCATAATACAGTAAGGTATGAGAAAGTTTTGTAAGTAGAGAGCGATGGAATCACAAAACACCAATTTACATTTTTCATTTGGTGGGGCGTAAATGAGGATCATGGCAATGGTCTGTGGGACTCAAAGTCAGAGTAGTTGAAATGGATAAAATGGTTATTTACCGAAATAAGTTCAATAGAACCCTGAGTCGATGGAATATCTTTCCAAAGCAAACAAACACCTCTAGAAAAACCTGAGGCCGGATCGATAACTATGTTTGAGAAACCGCATTTTCTCCACACACAATCTTTTGAGATCTTATCAGTCTTTGTTTCGAGTAATGTGAGGACATTGATATTATTATTCTTACAGAAAATATCGACGTTTGCCCAGAAGTTCCTACTGTAGATACCGCAGGAATTCCAAGAACAAATATTCATAGGAAACTACTTTTTGTATCTTTTTGTACACTATTAGATCGGTAGCTACTAAGCTTGTGACAGGTTGTGGAAGTCCAAAGATCCAAATTATTGGAGGAATTAAGAATATCCCCAAACAGGATTTGCCCAGGAGACATTTGATCCCCAAAATAACAAGGGTCGGACCATACATGAATCAAATTCAGCCGATGCAACTTCGAAACCAAATGAATGGTGAGTAAGTCCGGTAAGGACAATGGATAGCGACGTCCAACAAAACCTACAGATGGAACCATAGATTCGTAAACATGGACTGATAGTCCCAGATAACATTGTGATATCACTTGTGAAGTGAAAATAACCTGAATGATTATATAAGAGTAGGTTTATTGGTGAGCCATTGGGCTAACCAATATACCACATCATCCCAAAAAAAATAAAAAATGATCTGGCCATGAGCCCGGGCAAAACTTTCGTTGCAGATGAGCCCGGCTCATCACACCAAAAGTGGGCAGTGGGTATTCAACCATGAAAGGCAGGCCAATCACCTTTTGCCACATGGCTGCGCTATGGTTTTTTTTTTCTAAACTCAATTTCCGCCTTATTTCAAATATATTTATTTATAAAAAAATTCTTTTTGAATGTAACTTATTTTTATCTACCAATAGACACCCATTTTGCATATGTTTTTTTCGAAAAAAAATTCAAACATATAAATACTCATATTTCACTTCTTCCCCATTAAAAAATGCATTTAACATCCAAATATTGATTCGGTTGCTCTAGTAACTTGTAACTTTCAGTTCGTATTATCGTTCTATGTAATGTTGAATTATTCTCATTTTATAGTATTATTATAACGAAAAGATTACGTAATGACGAATAATAATAATAATAATAATAATAATAATAATAATAATAATAATAATAATAATAATAATAATAATAATAATAATAATAATAACTTTGTTTATTTGAAGGAAAAAAGAAATAGATAAAAAAAGAGGGTAAGTTATGAGTTCGGGACGAGACTCACTAATAATTTGCTGAAAAAGTGAAAAGTTAGGTTGAGGTTCATAAGCTGATGTGGCAGTTAAAAAGTAAGAAGTGAGCCTGGGACGGGGCTCACTAATAAATATGTTCTAAGATATGTTGCAGTTGTGTTGGTAGCAAATACTCCATCCGTCTCAAAATACATGTCTTTTTAGGACGGAACACGGGAATTAAGAAGTATGTTAAGTGTAATGATTAGATATAAAAAGTAGGTTAAATATAATGATTAGCCTTGTATTTGTTTTTTTTTTTAATTTGTGAGAATGAGAGTAGGAGCCATGTAAAAATTAGAGTAATGATTAGATGTAAAAGTAGGTTAAGTGTAATGATTAAATCTAAAAAGACATGTATTTTTGACAAAATTTTATGAGTTAAAAAGACATGTATTTTGAGACGGAGAGTAGTAACTTTAAAGTTGAAGTTCACAAAGTTGAATTTTTTTTCAAAATATTCAATAAAAAATAAATATTTAACAAAATATTCACGTTTTCAAACTATTTACAAAAATATTCATTTTTGTCAGATTTATTTTTTATTGAATATTTTGTTAAATATTTATTTTTTATTGAATATTTTGAAAAAAAATTCCACAAAGTTCATATACATAGGATTTAGAATACTCTGTAAAAAACAAACATAAGTAACAATTTTTTTTTCTCATCAATAACAATAATAATAAGGGCAATTTGCACCAATATACCAAAAAAAAGTGAAGTTTGCAAAAATGACAATGGGGGATAATTTGCATAATGACAAAATGTCATTTTTGCAAATTTTTTGGGCACCTTTCCAACCGGTTGAAGGTAACCAAGACTAGGGGGAGAGAGAGAGAGGAGGAGAGAGAGAGACTCACTTTAATTGTTTTACACTAATTTTCGGCCATTTTTATTTGTTAAAATTAAAAAATAAATTTATTTTTGAGCTTAATTTAATATTATCTATCTATAGACACCCACTTTATATATGTTTATGAAAAAAAATATTTCGAAGTAAAGTTGGGTCTACATCATATATTGAGCTCAATTTACAATTTACGCTTACCAGCCAGTAACTATTGTTGCATAGCCACTGACTACGATCTCTTAGCCAATATAAGACTAACCCCTAGGGGTGGGCACAAATCCCGCAAATCCCGATCCCGTCCCGATCCCGGTGGGATTTAGGACAAAATAGCGAATCCCGTCCCGATCCCGTCCCGCAAAAATTATGCGGGACGAAACGCGGGACGATCCCGGTGGGATCCCGCAAATCCCGTCCCGTCCCGCATATAATAATAATAATAATAATAATAATAATAATAATAATAATAATAATAATAATAATTTTTATAATAATAATAATAATATTATAATAATAATATTATTATAATATTACAGAATAATAATAATATATTATTAGTATTATTATTTTGAGCAAATATTATTTATAACTATAATAATAATTTTCAATTTTCAATTTATAATTTATAATAATAATAATATTATTATTATTATATAATATTATAATATAATTTAATAATAATATTAATTTATAATAAAATTATTATTATTATTATTATATTATTATTATTATATCATATTATATTTTTTTCTTGTAAAGTATAATTATTTTATAATAATAACAATAAAAATAAGTAATATTATTTTATTTTATTTTTAATTATAACGTGGGATTATTTTTATTATTATTATTATTATTATTATTATTATTATTATTTATTATTATTATTATTATTATTATTATTATTATTATTATTATTATTATTATTATTATTATAAAAACATATTACAAGAAATTAGTGGGCAACCGAGATACTATCTGGGCACCCACTCCTTTAGCGATAACAAAGCCAAGTCGAGTAAAAATATAACGTGCAGCACGAGCCCCAGCATCCTGAGATACCGAGAATTTCTGAATTCGCTTCAGCAATGCAACCGCATCTGTATCCAACTCCCCCAATGAAGAGAATGAGAAGGGTAGGAAACCATAACCAGCCGCCGTACACAAAACTCGATACTTGACACACTTACGTCGAGCAGCATCAACAACAACACGACCAGGCATAAAGTCAGAAATTCCAGACTGAGTCAATGGAGAGGATCCCATCAGATCGACACACACATCCCGCCCATTTAGAGTTACAAGAGGCAAATAGCTAATTAAATACGGTATTCTTCCTAACTATCAGTCGATAATTAGACAATATTGGTAAATCTCGTCTCAATTCCTTTCCGTCCTGATCTAGTAAGATAATGTAGCCAAATATGTTGAACATTATAATTAATTATACAATCATTGTATGAATTAATAATAGTATTATAATAATAATAATATTATTATTATTATTATTATTATTATTATTATTGAATAATATAGTTGAGAATAATACCGTATTCAACATATTATACTAAATAATGAATTATGAAAGCATTTTTCACTTTGCAAATTTATATAATATTTTATTATTTTTATACGCGGGACAAGGCCCGTCCCGTCCCGATCCCGTCCCGTCCAGACACCATCCCGTCCCGAAAAAAAAATGTCAATCCCGTCCCGAAAAAATTTCGCGGGACGAGTCCCGTCCCGACCCAATCCCGTCCCGTGCCCACCCCTACTAACCCCTGTTCAACCCTCCACTGTTTAACCCTCCGCTTCACCTTGGTGTCCGGTGAGGCAAAAAGTCGCCGTGGCCGGAGTGAACCCCCTCCATGCATCCATCTCTACCACTCTTCCTCCACAAATCTCCCTCCATCTCCACAAATCCGACCGACCTCCACACATTTTCAATTCCCTTTTCACAAAATCCAAAAAAAAAAAAGAGAAGAGGAAGAGCCACCACGACCGCCGCCCTCCACCCCGCCGCCCTCAGTCTCAGGCCTCCACTTTCCCTTCTTCCTTCTACTGTTCGGCTGTTGTGAACTCTCTCTCTCCCTCCCTCTCCCTCCTTTGCTTTGCCTTAAATCCCGCCCAAACGCACCTCCAAATTTTCAAACCCCCGCCAAAAAAAAGGAAAAAGTTACAATTTGCGCTTACTAGCCAGTAACTACTGTTTCCTAGCCACTGACTACGATCTCTTAGCCAATATAAGACTAATCCCTGTTCAACCCTCCACTGTTCAACCCTCCGCTTCACCTTGGTGTCCAGCGAGGCAAAGAGTCGCCGTGACCGTAGTGAACCCCCTCCATCTATCTCTACCAGCCTTCCTCCACAAATATCCCTCCATCTCAACAAATTCGGTCGACCTCCACACATTTACATTTTCCATTTCACAAAATCCAAAAAAAAAGAGAAAGAGAAGAAGAAGCCAAATCCGACTGACCGACCTCCGCAGTCCGCACCAGTCGCCTAGTGCCACCACGACCGCCGCCCTCCACCCCGCCGCCCTCAGCCTCAGACCTCCAGTCCCCCTTCTTCCTTCTCCTGTTCGGTTGTTGTGAAGCTCTCTCTCTCTCCCTCCTTTGCTTTGCCTTAAATCTCGCCCAAACACATCTCCAAAATTTCAAACTCCCGTCCAAAATTTTAACCCGTTATAATGGGTAAAGGTAACTTGTTAGGCCTTGCTCAACGGCGGGCTCCGGGGCTCTTAGACTCGCCAGATGAGCAAAAAAATAAAATAAAAGGAAAGTGAAAATAAGTAAGAGCCCAGCAAATGAGGCTCATATATAAGAGCATGTTTATTAGAGGGCTCAAAGGCCCTTATAATTTCCAAATCAGCAAAAATAAAAAAATGAAATAGAAATAAGGTAAGAGCCTCATGCTTGGGGCCCTTTTTAGGAGACCCATTTGCCAGGCTCTTAGTACATATGGGGGAATTAAATGTGCGGTGAAGTGGGGTTGTTTTGCCCATGTGATAGACCACATGGTTAATTAATCATTTAAAAATTGAATTTTACGCATTTTTTGTTATTAAAAAAAGATAAAAAATTTATATTCAAGTGTGAATTAATTTTATCTACTTGTAAACACCCATTTTGCATATATTTTTTTAAAAAATATTTTTCCAACAATACCCATATACTTTTTTTTTGAAACGGAAAAATTTTGACCATAGAGCTGAGCTCTATCAGCCAAGAGCATCCTTGCGGATGAGACTACGCAACAGAGAATCATCAGGAGTCAAGAGACCGTTAGAAGCAAAAGCGATACGTGATAAGCGATCAGCTACCAGATTTGCCTCACGGAAGACATGACGAATCTCAACAGAACCAAAGAAGCCCAGCGAGACTAGACTGTCCGAGACAATCACTTCAGAGTCTCCAGTAGGCTTCCCCAAACCTTTCAGACTTTTTATTATTGTTAAGTTGTCTCCTTCAATGATAAGGTTAGTTATTTTCAGTTCTTTTGCAACCAGAAGTCCCTTCCAGAGACCCATACTTTCACAGCCACAAACCGAACTGATTGGTGATGGTCCGTTGCCAGTGAAAATTGGAGAACCTACAGAATCCCGAAGGATATAGCCATAAGTGCCCAAACCATCAGCTGAGAGGGACCCATCAAAGTTTAGTTTATGTGTTCCATTTGGTGGGGGTTCCCATTTGGTTCCTTTTCTCTTTGATATTGATCTTGGTTTGTCAACATTTGTGGATGGTTTTTTGTTGTTTGCACAGTAGTCCGGGGAGTCTAAATGTGATGTTTTCCAGACAAATATTTGTTCTTTTATGAAGGATAATATGCGTCTTATGTCCGGTTTATGTTTTCAAAAAGCGTTTTGTTTCTGAAGTACCAAATACCCCACCAAACAAAGGCCAGCTCTTCAAAACATTTTGTTCCAATTGTATTTTTGATGTCCCAGAGTGTGTCGTTCAAGTGTTCGTCCTTGCTGAAACAACCATTAATTTTCCGAAAGGAACCCGAGTTGTTTGCAATCAGGGTCTCCCTTGAAACAGGACAGTTCCATAACAGGTGGTTTAGGTCTTCATAACAAGAGTCGCAGTGGGGGCAGTTTGTCGGAATACCATAGTGTCGAGAGGCTAGTCTGACAGCAGTGGGCACTCCATTCTTTAGTATTTTCCACATGAATGATTTTATTTTTTGGGGGATATCTAGTCCCCAAACCCAGTTTGTGTCTGAAATTTCATGTTTTTTGTGGTTATGTATCATATCAATAGCAGACTTCGTGCTGAACCAGCCATTTTTGCTCCATTTCCAATAAAGTCTATCGACCTGGATGTGTTGTGGTATCAGTACTGTCTTGATGGTTTCAATTAGATTATTTGGAATGATGCTTTGTAACTCTTCCTGTAGTTTTTCTTGGTTCCATGTTTTGTTATCTTTGAGGAAATGTTTTATGTTGATTGTTTCGTCTATATGTTGTGTTCCTGACATAAATGAACTAATAGGCGTTTGGCCTAGCCACTGGTCTTGCCAAAAATTGATAGACGCGCCGTCCCCTATAGACCAATTTAGACCTTGTTTGAATAAAGGGATTAGTTTTATTAACTGGGTCCATTGCCAGGATGAGGTTCCATGCTTCCGATATGTGAGAATGTTCTGGTTTTTAAGATATTTTTCTTTGATTAATGTGACCCAGGGGCTAGTTGGTTCCGCTAATAGTTTCCAGAGTAATTTCATCTGAAGGGCTTTATTCATGTCCTCAGAGCTACGGAGCCCAAGCCCTCCATTTTCCTTGGTTTTACAAACCTCATACCAACCGATGAGAGGTTTATGGTTCGGCCCCTTGTTCCAGAGGAAGTTCCGGTTGATCTTATCAAGTTCCATGTGAACGGATTTGGGTAGCATAAAGCATTGCATTATGTGTAAAGATTTGTCCGCTAGCGTTGTTTTGATTAATGTGCAACGGCCCGCTTGCGAGAGGCAAATAGCCTTCCATCTGTGAAGTTGTGACTTGGTGCTTGTTAGAAGTTCTTTGAATTCTTCCTTCGTCATTCTTCCTTCTATGAGGGGGCAACCCAAATAGCTACCCATTTTAGGGGTGTGTGCTATTTCCAGCTCGTTTCTAATTAGATTTTTTTGGGTGGTTGAAACATTTTTGGATGTTTGGAATTGGGATTTATGCCTATTTACCCTTTGTCCTGATAAATCTGAGTATTCTTTCAAAATTTTATTAATTTGGTCACACCCGGTTTTGGTTGCTGATGCAAAGATGACAATATCATCTGCAAAAGCTAAGAACGGAATTTTCGTTCCTCCGTGCGTTAATGTGATTCCTAGGTGGCTTTGTGGTTTTTTCGATTCTTGTTGTAACCCACGTGCTAGAATTTCTGAAATTAATAAGAAAAGATATGGTGATAGCGGGCATCCCTGACGTAGTCCCCTCTCGGGGAAAAATATATCAGTGGGTTCATTGTTCACTAGCACCGAGTATGTGACTGTAGTTATGCATTCTTTGATCCATTCCGTGAATTTGGGTGAGAACCCAAGTTTAAACATAATTGAGAGTAAAAATTTCCAGTCGACCATATCGAAAGCTTTTTCCATGTCAAGCTTGACAGCCATCCAAACCGATTTTCCATTTTTCTTTGAGAAAGAGTGGAAAATTTTGTTTGCAATTAGGATGTTATCTTGTATAGATCTGCCAGAAGAGAAGGCGCTTTGAAGCGGATTAGTTACTTTGGGGATAACCCTTTTCAGTCTTGAAGCTAGTATTTTGGATATAATTTTATATGTTGTTGAGCATAGACTATCTTTGGTATTAATGCTATGAACGTATGGTTTGTCTGCTTCAGAATCCTTCCGCTTAGAAAGAAGCTTTTAACAGCTTTGATGACTGATGGTTCAACAATATGCCAGTGCTTTTTGAAAAAGCCAGCTGGAAATCCATCAGGTCCTGGTGATTTGTCGTTGGCAAGACTGAAAACATCATTTTTAATTTCAGAATTTGTGACTTGACGGGTTAGCCATTCATTATCTTCGTTTGAGATTTCATTCCCTACATGATGAAGTAGATTGCTTTGTGTTTGTTGTCTAGGATGTTGCGTAAATCTCTGGCTAAAATCGTGTTTGATTAAGTTCCTAATCTCTTCTTCATTGTTAAATGTTATACCAGCCGTGGTTTGGAGGTGTTTTATTATGTTTCTATTTCGTCTTCCGGTTGCTATTTTATGAAAGTATTTAGTGTTGGCGTCTATGAATTTGATATGCATTCTTTTCGCCCTTTGCCCCCAATATTTTTGTTGGAAGGAAAGGAGAGAAGAGTGCTTTGAAGTGAGCCTTTTGATTTTGTTATCCAGGTTTTGGTTGTAAGCATTGCAAAGATTCTTTTGTGATTCTAGTAGTTCTGTTTCTACTTGTTTAATTTGGCGAAATACATTTCCAAAGGTAACCTTGCTCCAAAGCTTGCTTTTTCTTTTAACCTCTTGCAGTTTTTTCGTCAATTTAAACATTTTCGAGCCAGGAGAGTCTAGCCTCCATGCAGATCGCACAACTGCTTCGTAGTCTGGTTTCGTAGCCCATGCCATTTCAAATTTGAAGGGTTGCAATTTTGGTTTGCGGTTATCCATGAGGTCCAAAGTGATCTGCGCGTGGTCTGATTTTAGGAAAGCATGGTTTTTCGTACAAAGGTTCGGGAATTGTTTTAGGATAGGGTGGCTAATCAATGCTCGGTCTAGTTTTTCAAAAATATTATCATTACCATGTTCATGTTTTCTCCATGTGTAATTGTTTTCACACGTTGGGGAGTCCACTAGATTGTAAGTACTAATTGTATCTTGGAGTCTAGCAAATCTGTTTGCAGATGGAACCCTCCCCCCCCCCCAATTTGTCGGTTGGCTCTAAAATTTCATTAAGGTCTCCTAGAATAATCAGCGAGTCCTTTGTATTGCGGATATAGTCTGAGAGAGAGGCCCAGAAAGAGTTTTTGTCCTTTGCGTAAGGGGATGCATAATCGAATAAGATTTCGACGGTAATATTAAGTTCTGTGTTTGTGTAGTCCGCCTGAATGATTCAGTCTGTAGAGTTTCTAATAGTAAAAGTTTCATTATGGAAAAGGGATTCTTTCCAAAGGAGGCAAAGCCCTCCCGCAAGTCCATTGGATGGACAGAAATGCATTCTGTTAAAACCCGGTTTTCTCCAGCATTTGTCCGGAGGAGGGTTTGTTAATTTTGTTTCGGCTAGCATTAGGATTTTTATGTGTTCCACTTTAGTAGTTGCTTCGATGTGGGTCCAAACATTCTTCCTGCTAAGGCCTCTAATATTCTAAAAGCTAAACTTCATTAAAACCTTTTGAGGGGGAAATGGTAGTTTGAAGGTTGAGAACCTTGTTTATTAGAGTAGAGATTCTCCAATTAATGGGGATTTTGGTTTGTTCATAATCAGTGTTATTAGTTTCATCTCTACTTGTGTGTTCATGTGTAAGTTTTTGTTTGAGGCTCACCAAAAACAAATATTCTTTGTTTTGGATATGTTTCAAGCTGTTTTTGTTAAAAGCTGTGTCATTAATATAAGAGTTGATACATAACTTAGTAGTGATGGGTCCAAGGTCTAAAGTATTAAATTGGAACTCAAATGAATTATAACCCAAGTGGTGGTTTAGGATCAAGCATAAAACGTTAGGAGAGCTATTATTCATAACAGAATCGGGATAAATGATCATATTTATTATCCAGACAATTTGTTTGTTTTGGGTTTTATGTATTTTCATATAGAGATTTGTTTCTATTATTATTATATATTTAGACATATGGTAGTTGGGTAGTTGGTTGCCCAAGAGTAGTCCTAAGCACAACCTAATCATGGTTGTAGCTGTATTTTTGACAGTTGTGGGAGGGGTTTTTTGTTCCTGCCTTCCTGGTGGTTTTTGAACATAAGTTCAATGAAATCAGAGTAGCTACTAGCCAAGGCGTGGTAACAACCAAAGAAACGAGCAGACTCAAGATTAACATTGATATTCTGAAATAAGTTTAAGAATAAAGGAGGCAATCTTAAACTAAAAAAATGTCAATAAAGTTTAAGAGCCCCCAAAGACCTTGATGTACAATCCAATTATGAAGATTCTAGTGCAAGAGGGTAGCTAATATGTATAAAAGAAAGATCTTATAGTGTTTTTTTATTTACAGAGTTCATACATGGTAATATGATCATAATAAAATCTACCTTGTGGTGCTTGTAGTAAAAGTCGAATAATGTGATGTGTAGATTGACACATAACAGTCCAGTTGTTGTGTGACATATAGCAGATTTAGGTGCTGCAGTGGTTAGCATCCTCCTGAGTGCAGTTAGTTGTATGGTAACTTCATGTTTTTGATGATCACACTTTCTCAAGGGGAAATATCTTCGAGCCCAATTGTCCAAGGTTGTGTGCTGCAAGATTTGGAAAAGTATATTTTGCTCGAGAGAAGAACTCCCTCGAGCATAGTTAGTAATATAGTTTATAGCAGTATTTTTAGTTCTTTGTAAAGCAGTAAGCAATTTAACCATATCTGAGATAAAGCAATCATAGAATGGTGATTCTTTAAGCATGAGAAGATAGTTAATGGCTGGACTTATTAAGTTTTGGTGTAAATGAGAGGTTGAGTTGTGAGAGCTTTTAGTTACAGCTATTTCAAACCACAAATCAATGGGAAATAATTTTGCTTGTTTATAATTTATAGATGGTAAATATGCGTGTTTCCAACCCTTAACCTGCCAGAACACTAGCAAGCAGCATAAAGCAGGAGAAAAGCAACCAAATATGATTTGAGAAACCATTGATAGTGCATAATCTATTTTTATCTTCCTTCCAGAGAATAGGTTACATTCATATGATATGGTGGCAGTACAAGGAACATAAGAGATTGCCAAATTAAACCATGATCTAGTACAAGCCGAGCTATAGCAGCTAAGGTTAGAATAATACCAAAAGTTCATAGGATTAGTGACATACAAACCAAGATTTTGCCAAAAAATAGGAGTAAGATTTTTTCCAAAATGTAAATTTATTTCAAAAGGTGATGTAAAAGTTCTGCATTCATCACTTCTGACCCATGGGCAAGGTCTAGTAATCCCATTATTTAGCAAAATCTTGCAATCCATGGATTTACACCTTGTGATACGTTGTAATCCCCAACGACTTGAATTGCTCGGATCTTGCGTCGTCTTAAGACCAATCTCGACTCGTCCTTGAATATTTGATCGGCCGAAGGAATAAATGAGGCTACACCTTGCCGTCACCATCCAAGTCCACAATGTCGGCTTGACTACAATTGTAATCGCAATTGGTAAAAGCAAGGTAAGGGCAAATGGGAAATTAATTTGCCGCTTGACCTTATTTGCTCAACCAATTAATTGAATTTCGATCGGAGAAGAACGTGACAAGTAACGTAGGATGGTAGAGTGTTGTTAGGGTTGAACAAAGAAGAGAACGCTTAGCCAAGCGCTCTTCTATTCAATTCAACGTGAGAATAAAAGATGACGAATACAACTTAAATAGGGTTTGATGGTTAATGAGAGTGGCTCCTTGCAAAGGAACCCTAGTTCTCTCATTTATCTAAAAATAATAATAAAACCAACTAAATAAATATAAATCCTACTAATTTTATCTATCTTAGAAACTAGCTTAAAATAGATAAAAATAGATAAGGAACAAGGAGATAAAATATCTCCTCCAATTTATTCCCTAAATAACTAATACTAACGGAAATAAATGAATGTCTTAAAAAGAACAAGGGCATCATCAAGTCTCGCCCTTCATTAAGGTAGAATGGGGACGAAGACTAACCGCCGGTTGAACCTTGAGCATCGTGACCCATGAAGGTCGAAGCCCTTGGTCCATGGTAGCACCTAGATGAACAAGAAGGGCCTTGGTTGCATCTTGAATCATCTTGGCCCGAGCTCTAGTGATCGGAGCTCCGAATGGCACTCTCATCTTGTCGTCAATGTCGTCCGGAGCCATGGGACTTCTGGCGCTATCATTCTCCTCCACTTGATCACGATTAGTCCTCGAATCGTCGTCGGAAGTGTCATCCGAAACGAACAAAGATAAATCTGCGACGTTGAAAGTGGTGTGTACTCCATACTTGTCCGCTGGGAGGTCGAGCTTGTAGGCATTGGGACCCATCTTCTGAATCACACGGAATGGTCCATCTCCTCGGGGATCAAGCTTTGACCTCCTCTGCTGTGGGAATCTCTCCTTTCTCAAGTGCACCCAAACAAGGTCGCCGACGTCAAACTGCACATCCCGGCGATGCTTGTCCTTAGATGCCTTGTACTGGGCTGCCTTCCTCTCCAATTGTGCCCTAGTCCGGTCATGCCGTTGCCGGATGAAGTCCGCTTGCTTTGCCGCATCAATGTTCTCCTTCTCCTTGAAAGGTCGCGGCGTCATGTCTACAGGGGTAAGGGGGTTTCGGCCATACACCACCTCAAATGGAGTCCACTTCGTTGCTGAATGGATCGACTTGTTATAAGCAAACTCAACAAAAGGTAGGCAGTCTTCCCACCTCCTGAGGTTAGTACACAAAACAACCCTTAGGAGAGCCCCTAGGGTCCTATTAGTGACCTCCGTCTGGCCATCGGTTTGGGGTCACGATCCGAAGAGTCACGATCCGATACAATAGTCAAAGGCACACCATGCAATCTAACAATAGTCAAAGGCACACCATGCAATCTAACAACTTAGACCAAAGAGATTTCCAAAATGAACTCACAAATTTAGGGTCACGATCCAATACAATAGTCAAAGGCACACCATGCAATCTAACAATATCCCTAAAGAACAAGCTAGAAACATGTATAGCATCATCGGTTTTGTGACATGGAATAAAATGAGCCATTTTAGAAAATCTATCAACCACAACAAATATAGAATCATGACCCTTAGAAGTCCTAGGCAAGCCTACAATGAAATCCATCGAGACATCTTCCCAAGGCCCCTTAGGAATCGGTAAGGGTGTATACAAGCCATGTGGTTGGTGTTTAGACTTAGCCCTAGCACAAATGACACAACTTTTGACAAATCTCAGCACATAATTAGTCATTTTTGGCCAAAAGTAGTGTTCTTTTAACCTTGCTAAGGTCTTTTCTAGGCCTCCGTGGCCCCTAGACTCATGAACCTCTAAGGTGAGAAGTCTCCTAATAGAAGAAGTCGGGATACAAAGCTTGCCCGATCTAAATAAATAACCATTATCCACAAAATATGACTCAAACTCACCTTTTGACACACATTGAGCATATATAGACTTAAAGAAGGGATCATGCTCATAAAGTTCCTTGATTAAAGCAAAACCAAGTATATGTGCATCACAATGGTTCAAGAGAACATACCTTCGTGATAGCGCGTCGGCTACCACATTCTCCGTGCCTTTCTTATGTTGCACCACATAAGAGAAGGTCTCTAGGAACTCCACCCACCTTGCTAGACGCCGACTCAGCACAGTTTGGCCCTTGAGGTACTTGAGGGCCTCGTGATCCGAGTGTATGACAAACTCCTTTGGCCACAAGTAGTGTTGCCAAGTGCGCAGGCAACGAACAAGAGCGAGCAACTCCTTGTCATAGGTGGTGTAGTTGAGCTCCGCCGGGCCTAATTTCTCGCTGAAATAGGCCACGGGTCGACGGTCCTGAAGAAGAACACCGCCAATCCCTGTGTTAGACGCGTCACACTCGAGCTCAAAGGTCTTGGAGAAGTCCGGGAGCTGGAGCACGGGTGCATGGGTGAGACGGTCCTTGAGGGCGTCAAAAGCCCTCTGATGAGCGTCATTCCAGCGAAACGCTACATCCTTCTTGGTGAGCTCATGGAGTGGTGCGGCAATGATGCTGAAATCCTTCACGAAACGCCGGTAGAACCCCGCAAGACCAAGGAATGATCTCACATGGGTTGGCGTCGATGGCTGCGGCCACTCCTCAATAGCGCGAACTTTCTCGGTATCTACCTTGAGACCATCCCTGGACACAACAAAACCAAGAAAAATGGTAGATTTCGAAGCAAAAACACATTTCTTAAAGTTAGCATAGAGTTTCTCCTTTCGAAGACAATCAAAAACACACTTTAAGTGGTGAACATGGTCATCTATGTTTCTGCTATAAATTAAGATATCGTCAAAGTAAACAACGACAAACTTTCCCAAGTATTTTCTAAGGACATGGTTCATAAGCCTCATGAAGGTAGATGGTGCATTAGTAAGACCAAAAGGCATTACAAGCCATTCATAAAGACCATACTTAGTTTTGAAAGCCGTTTTCCGTTCATCCCCTTGTTTCATCCTAATTTGGTGATAGCCACTCCTAAGATCAATTTTAGTAAAAATGCATGCACCATGGAGTTCATCAAGCATATCATCCAAACGAGGTATAGGGTGACGATACTTAACTGTAATTTGGTTGATTGCACGACAATCAACGCACATTCGCCACGATCCGTCCTTCTTGGGCACCAAAATGACAGGGACGGCGCAAGGGCTAAGGCTCTCCTGGACATAGCCCTTCTCCATAAGCTCAGAGACTTGGCGTTGCAACTCCTTAGTCTCCTCCGGACTCGCACGGTACGCCGCACGGTTAGGCAAGGGAGCGCCGGGCATGAAATCGATTTGGTGCTCAATCCCCCGGATGGGTGGTAAACCAGGGGGTAGCTCATCGGGCATCACATCTAAATAGTCCTGCAATAAGCGAGAGATAGGCGCAAGCAAACTATCAAAAGAACTAGAAGTGACAAGAACTTCCTTTTGAAGCAAAAGGATATAAGGGCGATGTGAATCCCGTGTCAACTTCCGAGTCGTGAGAGCCCGCTTCTCCACGGA
This sequence comes from Persicaria maculosa, assembly GCA_963922045.1. Classification (NCBI taxonomy): domain Eukaryota; kingdom Viridiplantae; phylum Streptophyta; class Magnoliopsida; order Caryophyllales; family Polygonaceae; genus Persicaria; species Persicaria maculosa. Next base: position 21,943,425 of record OY998252.1, on the reverse strand, counting down.
TCCCTTGATGGGCGATGAGGGCGTCGTCGTGGAAGAAGACGAGGAGGAAAAGGAGGCTGCGGTGGCCGCGGGTGCTGCCCCAGAAGCCGCGGGCGCGGCGATTCCAGGGGCCGCCGCTGCAGTGGCCGCGGGCGCGGCCTGCCTAGGCGGGCTGCTTGTTTTGCCGTCGTCCTTCTTGTGTGCTTGGGCCGCCTTTTCGGCTTGTTGTTGGCGCTTCCGGACCTGATCCTTTAAAATAACTTGAGGAGAAAGAGGTAGGAGAGTAACTCTCCTCCCGTCATAGTTAAAGGAATAAGTATTCAAGCGACCATCATGAATGACACTCCTATCATATAACCAAGGTCGGCCTAGCAAGATATGACTACAATCCATATTTACAACATCACACAATACTTGGTCGCTATATGATCCTATTTGAAAAGACACCAAGCATTGTTTAGTAACAAGAGTTTCAGAGTTACCGTCGGTGATGCCGTTAAGACCATAGTGGGTAGCACGTGGTGTAGTAGCAAGATGGAGGTAATCAACGACCTTCTCGTTGATCAAATTGTAGGAGCTCCCTCCATCGATGATGACCGTGAGTGTGGCTTCCCGAACCACACACTTGGTATGAAAAATAGTCTCTCGTTGGTCGGCCGCAGGCGTTTCTTGAAGAGTTAAAACGCGCCGGTTGACCAAGCAAAGTGCATCGTCGAAGGAGTTGGGGTCGATGTCGATGTTGTCCTCATGAGACATATGAGCCGACTCCTCCACTTCGATTGAACTTGGGGGATTTTTGTTGTTAGGAGGAAATCGAGTATGAAATATAACAAAATAAATCAAACCAGATTCTGCCCACGCAAATAATTACAAGACCTCCTCCTGATGTAGCAGCGGGAAGTCAGGATCGATCCACGAGGAAGCGTGTCAGCGGTGGAATCTCACGGTCAGAAGTCGACAACAGGGTCCTCGATCTCGACTAGGGTAGTCGACAGAAGATTGGACAGTCGAACACAGTGCAGCAGCTCGGCAAAGGGTGGTCGATCTCGACTGGGGTCTACTCGAGATCGAGTACGGCCTGTCGAAGTCGAGTTGGTCTTTGTCGATGCCTGCACAAGTAAGCTACGGCGACTCTGGGTCGAAGATCAGTAGTCGAGATCGACCAGGGGCTGGTCGAGATAGACGAGGGCAGGGAGTAAAACGAAATAAAAGAAAGTAAAAACAATTGCTTTGGGTTCGAACTAAATTTAATGTAAGAAGACTTCCTTTGTTGGGGTTTGCAACGACAATAACTAAGCATGCATAAGGCAGAGATAAACAGATAATCATGTGAATTGCATCAAAGGACAAGCTTTCGCCTTTTCCAACAATTAGACAACTCTTTCAAGAAACCCTAATTGTCTCTACTAATTTTATGTTTATAATCCAAGTGGTTAACATGGATCTCCATTAGATGGGCAATAAACACATAAACAAGTAGGAGATGCTCAAAACATGATAAAAGTCAGATTTTTACCTCAATTATGCATGGCTATCGTCGGGCTCGCCCCAACCCTAGAAGTGGGTTGACTACTCACGCTTCATCATAATTAAAGACATCAATAATAAAAGGAAATAAACTTGCATTAATAAAATAAAATAGAGCTTACAACCAAAGGAAGTCAATTCCGCTCTCGCTTCACAAAACTCCTCTTGGCCACTCACTCTCTCTCTCTCTCTCCTACTACTTCTCCTACTGAAATTGAATTAATAAAACTGAGCCCCATGGGCTTTATTTATAGCTTTCTAATCCTTGCTAGTCAAGGATAGAAATCTTTATCTAAATCTAAAACTTTATCTAAAACTTTAAAGATAAATAAAAGACATAACATAATTAAATCTAAAATAGGGAAATATATCTAAATGTCTTCAATGGATAGAACTCTCTCTTCTTTGATATTTTCGGATAGAGTCAGCAATCTTCACGCCCAAGCAATCCCAAGTCGAGTAGGATTCGTCGAACCGAGCAACGCGGCTCTGGAGGTCTACTCGATCTCGAGTAGGGTTGACTGGCTCGGCTTCGTCGTCTCGGCTAGCTGGCGCTTGACGAACTCGGACTTGGTTCACGGTGCTCGTCGATGTCGAGTAGCTCTCGTCGACCTCGAGTAGACTGGCTATGTCGACTGGGTCTTCTCTGGTCGAGTAGCTTCTCTTCGGCATGGACTCGGGCAGGCGCTGGGAGGCTCGTCGATCTCGACAAGGTCTTGTCGAGGTCGAGTAGGGTTGCCGGCCTCCTGGTCAGGTCGGGTAGCCTTCTCCTCGAGTCTGAGTCCTGGCTCCCCTCTTTGTCGACCTTGAGTAGCAGTACTCGATGTCGAGTAGGGTTCTGGTTCTTCGTCTTCTGTTTCTCGACTCAGGCTCCTCGATGATGGCTGTGTCTAGGTAAGTCTTGTCGAGATCGACTAAGCCTAGTCGATATCAAGTAGCCTGGTGTTCCGATTCTTGCTCCTTGGTTTTCTTCCGAAATGATTCCATATTCTGCGATATTAAACAGAAACTTATGTAGATCTCCATTTCTGACAATTAAGCATATACTACATAAATTCGATATAACCCCAACCCGAAATATGCAAAATGTAAGGAATATGGAACTAAAGTATGCATAAAGACATGGCTAATTAAGCTCACAACAAACACCCCATACTTAAGCTTGCTTGTCCTCAAGCAATACTTTTATTTGTCATTCAGGGGAAGAAATCAAAACTCACAACATATCAGATTCATTCTCATATATCCCTTGCATTCAATTACCATCCTCGAAAAGGTACTAGTGTCACAGATTCATGCATGTGCAAATATACAAAAGCAACATCTACTCACAAAAGGAGGGTTATGCAAAACATTCATTCGTGACAAAGCATTGATAATCAAGAAGACTTTAAATTAAGCTCAATAAGGAGTAGATTGGTGAAAGGCTAAAGGTGGGCAATTTTTGGCAATGTGGTGCTTTTGATCCGGGGAAATGGAGTACTTTCCAAACTTCCATACCACATTCTTTCTCCATAACATTCATCACCTTTCATAATGCTTTTTTTTCTCAATAATAATGCTTTTACCTCTCTAACCTCAGCACTGCCTTCTCGCGAGTCACAAACATGGGTGTCATGAATGGCCCCGGATACTTAGTGCGTCGGACTCCTCACCTGGTGTCCCATCTCGCCAAACTATTATCTCAGCGAGCAGGGTCGATCTTTGATCGGATTTTCTTTCACTCATTAAATTTTCCATATATTTCAAACATTTCCGCCAAACTCCAATAATGATAACAACAACACAATCACCATATGACATCTCCATAATGTAACATCATTCTCAACATAATCCCCGGATAAGGTAAAGAATGGGCAATATTTAGAACATGTGGAGCAATAATTGAAATAAGGCATAATATGGCTTTTGTGATGCATAAGCATAGGTATGGCTAGGATTATAAACATATGAGCATTATATGGAAATTTAAAGTCCTCCATCATCTTATCATGCAACATGTCAAAAGTAACTTCAAATTTTACCTCCTTTCATGGTTTTCAAGAAATAATGCACTTCATTGTGACTTCCCTTTACTAGGCAATTTCATGCTATATCTCTAATGAATCTAATTTTGCATCGTCGAGTTCAATATAAGCTTCCATGACATTATCAAAAATTTCAATGGGGGTCATTTTTCTAAATTTTGGAAATCATGCATGTAAGCACATAAATCAATAATGAATTCCAAATTACCATGTAGCAATTCAAAGAAATAATGCACATATATGTCAAATATGATTAAATATATCCAATATGCACAAAGTAAGCCCTTTCCCCACCCCATACTTAAACATTACAGTGTCCCCACTGTATAAAATCAAATAAAAACAAGAGTAAAGGAAGGAACTCACAGGATAATGCATCGAGGAGGCTGAATCAGTGTATGTCGAGTAAGTGTTCTTGTCGATATCGAGTACTCCTTACTCGATATCGAGTAGCTTCATCTGCGTCTGGTGGTTTTCTGAAGTCGAGGAGCATCTGGGCTTGTCGATGTCGAGTACGTCTACTCGAGGTCGAGTGACTTCTGGGTTTCTCCTCCTTGTCGTCGTCGACTTGGCCTTCGTCGATTCTGACTGTTTTTCAGGGACTTCTTCTTTCCACCTTTCGCGATCCTTATATTCTTGCCGACCTAAAAGTGTTAGAAAAGAACAAGACTATCCACATGAAGTATTCTAAAAGACCTAAAGCCAAAACCAAAAACCACAAACCAAAAACCAAAAAGTTCAAAAGGTCCTAAAAGTTCATAAAGTTCTATATACATGCTCTAGATTTTAGAGTCGCTAGGCCGACTTCTCCGTTTGCGCTCAAGGATCATTATTGTGGGGCCCACTCATGCTTGGCCCTTCTCCTAGATCATCTAGGTCTGGATGGTAGTATGCAAGCTCAGCTGACAGGTGGTTGCTTGCATCATCTCCTTTCCCTTTCTTCTTCTTCTTTGTAGCCTTTAATTTCTGCAAATTCTCTCGCCATGGTGTCTTAGCTCCCTTTAAATCATTGAAAATTTTACTTATGGACTAAGGGGGAGTAGAATTCATACCTGCAATTACCTGTTCGGACCCAAAACAGAAATCTTTGGGCTTGGGTCTACTCGATGTCGAGTACTGTTGGTCGAGATCGAGTACAGGGATCCCATACTTAGGCGCTGGGCAAGTCTCTGGTTCAGTGGAGGTAGTCGAGATCGACAAAGGCTTGTCGAGCTCGAGGAGAGCGCTTGTCGAGATCGAGGAGGGCTTGTCGATCTCGAGTACAGAGTTGGCTCCCTCCTCCGTTGTTTGCTTTGTCCCGTCGATGCTGATGCTTTTCACCTCCAACCATGAAACTTCCTCCTTTGTAGGGCCAAAAGAGAAATCCAAAACCTCATCGCCTATGGTGAAGGTGAGTGATCTATTCTTGACACTGATTCTGGCATCTGCAGTAGCTAAGAACGGTCTACCAAGAATAATAGGGCTAGTAGGATCTTCAGCACAGTCAATGATAAGGAAATCTGCTGGGACAGAATTTACCAACCTGGACAGGGACGTTCTCAACTATACCTGTAGGGATGACCACTGTATTGTTCGCCATGTATAGTTTGGCATCCACAGGTTCTATGCATCCTATTTTTACCTTCCGCCAGATTGATAGAGGCATGATGCTCACACTTGCTCCTAAATCGCACAGAGAATCATATTTATATTGTCCAAAACCCACAGTAACAGAAAACTTACCAGGGTCAGGTCTCTTTTCAGGGAAGTGGAGTACTTTGCATTCGCCTGCGATCTCTGAGATAGATCGCTTTTTGCTCAGGATTTCCTTTAGAAATTTGACATATCCAGGCATCTCTTGCAGGGCTTCTGTAAAAGGAATAGAAACATTCAGTTCTTGCAGCATATTAACAAACCTGGTAAACCTACCTGCCGTGGGATCTTTCTGAGCTTTTGAAGGGAAAGGCAAGGGCTTTTTCTGTTTTGGAGCCAAATCAGCTGTCGAAGGTATTGCAGAGTCGTCGACGTCGGCCAGATGCTGCTCCTCGATCTCGACCAGGGGCTTGTCGATCTCGACTTGAGGCTTGTCGATCTCGACTTGTGTTGTCGACCTCGAGTTGCTAGGCTTCGCAGTGGAATCCGAGCTCAGCTTCTGGTCTGTGTCGAGTAGGGTCTTGTCGAGATCGAGTACGGGCTCCTCGAGGTCGAGTTGGGTATGCTCTGCATCGAGTTGCTGCTCTGCTTTGCTTTGTTGTTTCCCGACCTCTGGCTCGTGTAATTGATGCCCACTCCTCAGTTTGATAGCTGCGACGTGTCCGATCTTCCTTTTAGGATTTGGTTCTGTTTGCCCAGGGAGCTTGCCGGACGGTCGTGGGACCTGCGCAGCGATTTGACCCATCTGGGTCTCTATTCCCCTCTTCCAGATGTCCAGTTCCCCAAATTTGGTGGTGATATTCTGGAACTGGTTGTTGATGGTGCCCTGATTTCGGCGCATCTCCTCAAGGATCAGCTGCAGATCATCCTTCTTTTGATCCCTCTCTGGATGTCCTGGAGCTCTGTAGGGTGGGGGGTTCCTAGGAGGACCTTGGTTCCACTGAGGCTGATAGAACCTTTGATCTCCCATATAGCGATTTGGACCCCAGCATAGGCTGCTTCCTCATGTGTCTCTGCCATTCTGACTTGCTCGGTGTGTGGGCACTCAGTAGTGGTGTGCCTCTGTGATCCGCATTCGATGCAAGGCTGGTTGACAGATAGATATTTGACTTGCTTGAGGAGCTTGCGATTCTGGTCCCTGTAGAACTGTTCCCTGACATCTGGGTCAATCTCCTTTGCTGGCTCATAGAGTGGCATAGATGGTGCTGGTCTGGCATAGGCGTTCTCATCATAGTTTGTAGAAGTCCCATACTTGTTGTCATATGCCGTGAGCTTGTCTAGCACACCCCATGCGTCAATTGGTGGCATCGTCAGGTACTCATATCGAGTGTACTGATTGATCCTGTCCTTAGTGACTTGGTCAAGAGAGTTGAAGAAGATCTCCTGAATGACGTAGGGTGGCTGTCCATGAGTAGGGAAAGATCGCAGTAGTTCCTTGTACCTTTCCCATGCCTTTGCTAGCGGCTCCCCAGGCTTTTGTTTGAAAGCTGTGATCTTTTGGCGGAGGAATGCTGTCTTGGCAGGAGGGAAGAATTTGTTGAGAAACTCTTGCTCTACTTGTGCCCATGTTGTAAGGGATCTTGGTTTCAGTCCTTCTAGCCACTTCAGTGCAGGTCCAGCGAGCGACCAGCGGAAAGCTTTCATCTTGACATATTCCAGAGTGGTACCTTCAGCAAGAGTACGGCACATGTCATGAAAATTGGTAATATGTTCAAGAGGGCACTCATTAAATCTTCCATGAAAAGCATTATTTTTAAGTTCTATAAGAAACTGAGTGCGAATTTCAAAAGAGTTCTCAGGGATTAGAATCGCCGATTCAGGCACGACGAGAGTTGGATGCATATAATCCTCTGCTGTAGTTGGATATTGGGCAAGCTCGGCTTCCGCTTGCTCCCTTGCTGCTTTCTCTTGCTCCTTCGCTGCCCTTTCATTGGCGATAGTGGAATCCTTTTCGGCTAGCTCCCTTGTAAGCCTGGCAATCAGTTGTTCTTGTGTTTCAGCGGCCGCCATGTCTCTTTGCAGTTTAGCTCTGATGTGTAGAAGACGCTCTGGTTCGTCTAAGCCGTCAAACTCAGGTGGTTGACCAGAACGGCGCATACACCTGTAAAGTAACTCAAAGTAGACGTGAGATTTAACTACCTAAGGCGCGAATGATTGCTTCCCCGGCAACGGCGCCAATTTGTTGTTAGGAGGAAATCGAGTATGAAATATAACAAAATAAATCAAACCAGATTCTGCCCACGCAAATAATTACAAGACCTCCTCCTGATGTAGCAGCGGGAAGTCAAGATCGATCCACGAGGAAGCGTGTCAGCGGATCCTAGGCAGCGGTGGAATCTCACGGTCGGAAGTCGACAACAGGGTCCTCGATCTCGACTAGGGTAGTCGACAGAAGATCGGACAGTCGAACACAGTGCAGCAGCTCGGCAAAGGGTGGTCGATCTCGACTGGGGTCTACTCGAGATCGAGTACGTCCTGTCGAAGTCGAGTTGGTCTTCGTCGATGCCTGCACAAGTAAGCTACGACGACTCTGGGTCGAAGATCAGTAGTCGAGATCGACCAGGGGCTGGTCGAGATCGACGAGGGCAGGGAGTAAAACGAAATAAAAGAAAGTAAAAACAATTGCTTTGGGTTCGAACTAAATTTAATGTAAAAAGACTTCCTTTGTTGGGGTTTGCAACGACAATAACTAAGCATGCATAAGGCAGAGATAAACAGATAATCATGTGAATTGCATCAAAGGACAAGCTTTCGCCTTTTCCAACAATTAGACAACTCTTTCAAGAAACCCTAACTGTCTCTACTAATTTTATGTTTATAATCCAAGTGGTTAACATGGATCTCCATTAGATGGGCAATAAACACATAAACAAGTAGGAGATGCTCAAAACATGATAAAAGTCAGATTTTTACCTCAATTATGCATGGCTATCGTCGGGCTCGCCCCAACCCTAGAAGTGGGTTGACTACTCACGCTTCATCATAATTAAAGACATCAATAATAAAAGGAAATAAACTTGCATTAATAAAATAAAATAGAGCTTACAACCAAAGGAAGTCAATTCCGCTCTCGCTTCACAAAACTCCTCTTGGCCACTCACTCTCTCTCTCTCTCCTACTACTTCTCCTACTGAAATTGAATTAATAAAACTGAGCCCCATGGGCTTTATTTATAGCTTTCTAATCCTTGCTAGTCAAGGATAGAAATCTTTATCTAAATCTAAAACTTTAAAGATAAATAAAAGACATAACATAATTAAATCTAAAATAGGGGAATATATCTAAATGTCTTCAATGGATAGAACTCTCTCTTCTTTGATATTTTCGGATAGAGTCAGCAATCTTCACGCCCAAGCAATCCCAAGTCGAGTAGGATTCGTCGAACCGAGTAACGCGGCTCTGGAGGTCTACTCGATCTCGACAAGGGTCTGGTCGATCTCGAGTAGGGTTGACTGGCTCGGCTTCGTCGTCTCGGCTAGCTGGCGCTTGACAAACTCGGACTTGGTTCACGGTGCTCGTCGATGTCGAGTAGCTCTCGTCGACCTCGAGTAGACTGGCTATGTCGACTGGGTCTTCTCTGGTCGAGTAGCTTCTCCTCGGCATGGACTCGGGCAGGCGCTGGGAGGCTCGTCGATCTCGACAAGGTCTTGTCGAGGTCGAGTAGGGTTGCCGGCCTCCTGGTCAGGTCGGGTAGCCTTCTCCTCGAGTCTGAGTCCTGGCTCCCCTCTTTGTCGACCTCGAGTAGCAGTACTCGATGTCGAGTAGGGTTCTGGTTCTTCGTCTTCTGTTTCTCGACTCAGGCTCCTCGATGATGGCTGTGTCTAGGTAAGTCTTGTCGAGATCGACTAAGCCTAGTCGATATCGAGTAGCCTGGTGTTCCGATTCTTGCTCCTTGGTTTTCTTCCGAAATGATTCCATATTCTGCGATATTAAACAGAAACTTATGTAGATCTCCATTTCTGACAATTAAGCATATACTACATAAATTCGATATAACCCCAACCCGAAATATGCAAAATGTAAGGAATATGGAACTAAAGTATGCATAAAGACATGGCTAATTAAGCTCACAATAATTTTCAAGAGCTTCTTCCTCATAATAGTAGTCTCCAATGTCATTGAGCAACACCTTCTTCTTCTGGGGGCAATTCCTAGCGATGTGGTCGGTGTTATTGCAGGTGAAGCAACGTTGCTCTCGAGCTTGAGAATTAGGAGATGGTGCGGCAACCCTTCGTGATTGAACCTCAAATCCTGTCTTAGGTGAGTCGGAGACTCCCTTGGGCTGCGAGGAATAGTTAGAAGGAAACTTAGAAGTGTGAGAAGAAGTAGGTGCAGGAACAAACCTTCGACCAAAAGATGATTGGCTTGACCTCTTCGCCTCCTGCTGTTGTTCATATAAGAGCTGCACTTTGTGACAAAGAGTGTTAATGTCTCTAAAGGTATGAATAGCCAAAGGATTACGAATAGAAACATTTAAACCAGCAAGAAACTGTCTACAAAGGGCTCTTTCAGTAAGAAAAACATTCGCCTGGTGAGAGATTCTCTCAATCTCATCTCTAAACTCCATAGGAGTCCTAGTACCTTGGCGAAGGGTGGCTAATTTCAGCCTCATAGATTCGACATATTCCTCAGGTACGTGCCTCTTTTTCAAGAGGTAACGTAGTTGAGGCCATGTCTCTACTGGTTGCTTACCTTGCCTCCGACGGATGTCCCTTATGCGAAACCACCATGAGCGAGCAAGGCCTGTAAGGTGAAGGGTGACTACCTCAAGTTTTTCCGTCTCATCATAACGGAGGTGGTCAAGGATGTAGTCGGTGTGAATCTCCCAAGCAAGGTATGCCTCCGGATCATTGGCGCCATCAAAAGTGTCAAGCTTTACCTTAACGTCTCGACGTTGGGTGGCTTGATCATTGTTGTGATTCATGTTGGGGCGACCAAAGTTGGGGCGAGGAATATCCTCAAAGGCGTCCTCGGCCTCCTGGAATGGATCCTCAAGGAGGGGCATGCCATCAACATTCCTCTCGGTTCGCTGTCCTTCCCAATCGTCGAAGACCGCGTGGTTTTGAACGAGAGTCCGATGTGGTTGCTGGGGAGGAGGAGCGGTGGTCTGACCCTCCTGTCGAGTTGTCTTGGCTGCAAAAACTTCATCATCGTCCTCGGTCTCGCCGGGAAATGGATTAGATTGATGTTTAGGAATAAAAATTGAGCTATCATCTAAATGACCCTTACCATGTCTCTTACCGGTCGATGAAGATGGCCCCTCTATATGAAATTCAGCAAGCTTCCTTTCCATCAATCCCATCAATCTGTCGGTAAGTTGGGCGGTGTTGGCGGAGAGCATCGACTCCAACCGTTTCTCCACCGCTTCGCTAGCGGAATCGATGACGAAGCGCATTTGCTCATCCGTTATAGCACCTAGTGGTGGTTGTGTGCCCAAGTTGGAAGACTTGGCGGAATTTTCACCCATGTTCCTATAAGCAAAGGAATAAAACAAGTAATCCGAACAAATAGGCAAAGAAACAAGCAATGCAAGTCTTTGATCCTATGAGTGATCAAGTGTTTGAAAACAAGCAAAGCGAAGGAAAACAAGGCACTACTTGACAACCTACCCTGGACACAGAACTATACAATGATGAAAGTAGCAAGATATCAAAGCGAGATGCGAGAGATAGCCACAAAAAGAGTAAGCAAGGAGATGCAATTAATGATATGCAGCTAGAATACGAAATTGCAAATAATAAGAGAATGCAATGAATAATACAATGTGAAGCTCAAAAATTCAGCAACTAAGGAACATAAAGCGAGCAACACAAGGGCTAAAAAGTGCACACACTCCGTCGACTATTATCCGACGGTTGCAACACGGTTCGGAGAGAGATGGGTGTGACCACGGCCCCGGTGTCGGCACGGCTCTAAATCACACAAATAAGGATTCTTTGTGATGCTTAAAACCTAATAGATCATCAATATATAGAAAAAAAAATGTAAACTAAACAAATTACAAAGATAAGTGAGGTATAACTCACACAAATGCAAAGGTGGCTCTCGACATTTCTCTCTTTTCATTTTTCTTCCTTTTTTTTTTTTTTTTTTTTTTGGTTCTGAGAAGATCGGCCTTTTTTTTTTTTTTTTTAAATTATCAATTCCGATCAGAAGCTACACATTTGCAACTACCGAACACTCGAACAGATCCTAATCAAGCAAATGCCGAATGCAAAGTAGAGAAAAAAAATAAAAAAATATAAAATAAAATTACGATGATCTATTTAGTAAGCAAAATTAACAATAAGGGTAAAGGCTAACAAATTGGAAAAATTTAGGGTTCTTTTGTGGAGCAAGATCAACAATCACAATCAACCAAGAACTCAATCATAGGCATGATATAACAAAATAAGGCAATGAAACTTGCAACTAAGAACTCAATCATCTTCCAAGTTATAGATCCAACAAGTAAATCACCAACTAGTGCCAATTTTAGGGTGAAAAGATGCGAAAATTATAAGAAATATACCCAAATTAAATCGGCATAGGGCTGAAAAAATAGACACGAAATAGATCACTCAAGTAAACGAATCAAGGCTTAAGACTTGCATAACCTTGTCTCTGAATACCAGTTGATACGTTGTAATCCCCAACGACTCAAATTGCTCGGATCTTGCGTCGTCTTAAGACCAATCTCGACTCGTCCTTGAATATCTGATCGGCCGAAGGAATAAATGAGGCTACACCTTGCCGTCACCATCCAAGTCCACAATGTCGGCTTGACTACAATTGTAATCGCAAATGGTAAAAGCAAGGTAAGGGCAAATGGGAAATTAATTTTCCGCTTGACCTTATTTGCTCAACCAATTAATTGAATTTCGATCGGAGAAGAACGTGACAAGTAACGTAGGATGGTAGAGTGTTGTTAGGGTTGAACAAAGAAGAGAACGCTTAGCCAAGCGCTCTTCTATTCAATTCAACGTGAGAATAAAAGATGACGAATACAACTTAAATAGGGTTTGATGGTTAATGAGAGTGGCTCCTTGCAAAGGAACCCTAGTTCTCTCATTTATCTAAAAATAATAATAAAACCAACTAAATAAATATAAATCCTACTAATTTTATCTATCTTAGAAACTAGCTTAAAATAGATAAAAATAGATAAGGAACAAGGAGATAAAATATCTCCTCCAATTTATTCCCTAAATAACTAATACTAACGGAAATAAATGAATGTCTTAAAAAGAACAAGGGCATCATCAAGTCTCGCCCTTCATTAAGGTAGAATGGGGACGAAGACTAACCGCCGGTTGAACCTTGAGCATCGTGACCCATGAAGGTCGAAGCCCTTGGTCCATGGTAGCACCTAGACGAACAAGAAGGGCCTTGGTTGCATCTTGAATCATCTTGGCCCGAGCTCTAGTGATCGGAGCTCCGAATGGCACTCTCATCTTGTCGTCAATGTCGTCCGGAGCCATGGGACTTCTGGCGCTATCACCTTGTCTTTTCCCCTCTTCAGGTTGGAGCAAGCCGTATCATCATCTCTACCCACAACCTTCCTTTTGAGAGAGCCATAAGTGGATGAGTCCTTTGGTGGGGCATCAGAAGTAGTGAGCATCCTCATCATAAAGGTGTTGGAGTGAAGAGAATGGAATGAAGGTTCAGAAAGCATATCAGTTTGGTGATCAGACACAGGCTCATCAAGAAGATAACAGCCCCCATCAAAATCCCCAACAATTAAATCATCCTCATTATAATCATAGAGAAGACAAGGGAGGATCTCAGAATCCACTTCAGCTCCTATCTCAGTGTAATGTTGTGGGTTAGGGAGAGGGTAGGCTACTTCCATGATATCATCATCAGAGGTTCTGGTGGCGCCAATGTCAGAAATCAAGTTTGGGTTAGAATCAGGAAGTACATCAGTAGGTGGAATCATAGCAGATGAGCTTCGCTGCCCCACACCAGTAGGGCCAACACTGAAACCAGCAGCTGGCACCCAACCAGCAGGGTTACCAATGAGGCCAACCAAAGTGGTGGAGGTGCCAGAAACAACTATTTAATCAGTGACAGGCACCTCACCAGAAAGGGTGGGTTCAGTTGGGATTTCAGGGGTAATTTCAGAGGGGGATTTAGAACCAATTGAAGAGTTTGAGGAGTTTGAGATGGTTTCAAAAGCAATTGTCCCACCACCCCTACCAGATAGATAGGGCTTGTTACCAAATGCATGGATAGGGTTAGGGAGTTTGAGAATCTTTCCCTTTTTCCCCATGGTTGCCTAACCATCACTCATAGAAGGCTTGGGAATCATGTTGACTGGTTTTTTTATAGTAACATGAAATTTTTTGGGTCTAGGTAGGAAGTTAGGGCAATGGTTGAACACATCATCCTGACCACCACAGTTGCCACAACCCTCAGGAAATTCCTCAAACCATATAATGTGGGCCGACACTTAAAACTTATTAACTGGAATGAGGATGGTGTTTGAAACAGAAAGTGCCAAATCAAGGTTTATGCAAATCCTAGCATATCTAGCACTAGGGTCAACAGTGGGATCAGACTTGATAAAGGTTCCAAATTTATTTTTTTCAATGATGAGGGCTAGTGCACCAAATTTCTTGTAAGCATCAGGTATAGAGGTAATCATCACCCACATATCAATAGCAGAAATGTTTTCAGTAAGAGGATCAAACTCAACATTCCAGTGTCTAAGAATGATCAACTGGCCATAGACATTGAAAGGCCTAGCTTCCCAAACACAGAGTAAGTCATTTGGGTCAGAAAATCTCACCTCAAACCAATGGTTAGTTAGGGAGCTCCACAATCTGAAGATCACCAGAAAGCCCCTTCCAGTCGAAGGTAAGTTTGGATTCAAGTTTTTTGAACTCAATAGGAGCACCAAAAGCCCTCCCATAGAGTCTAGCATTTGTGGGGAATCGATATTGTGGTTGGAATATCTGTAGTTGGGTAAAGAAGGAATCAAGATCAAGTTTTCCCTTGCCTTTGTCACTTTTCAGTGACTTAAGAGGGTTCTGTTTCTTGTGAGTTTTGTTGGGTGTCGGTGAATCCTCAGTGAGGATTCCCTTCCCTTTGGTTTTGGTTTTGGGTTTTTTGGGTATCGGTGGATCCTCATTGAGAATCCCCTTCCCTTTCACATTTTGGTTTGACTCCATAGGAGCAGAAAGTAGCAGATAACAGTAGCAATAGCAAAGCACAGAGAAATCAGAGAACTTTTGGATGTAAGAGACAAGAAGAAGAGACAGAGAGTTAGGTGAGAGAGAGAAATTTAATGATCGAACCCTAGAGGTTAAATAGAAGCCACAAAGAAACAAATGCAGACTGAAGATCACATATGCAGCAAGCATCTGAAGAGTAGAATAGAGGAGGCAAAGATTGGAGCCATACCTTTCAAAGCAATAGGTGGCATCAAGGGGTACCATCAACCCCAGAAGACGATGATGGCCAAAACGTTGACAAAAAACCGAAGCCAGAGAGCCATGCCTCCGATACAAAAAAGCTCCACGTCGGCCAGAGCTCGCGTCCAGTCTATTCAGGCGGCCATAGAGAGGGCCGGGAGATGGAGTGTTGTTGGAAAAGGAAATGATTGGATCTGTAATTTCCCATTGAAGTGATTGAGAGATAGCAACACAGGCAGGAGCTCGAGACCCAACCCATACTTCATCCCAAAGAAAAATCCAGAATTTGTGCCAGATCCAGTAAAGAAGAGGTTTAGATCTGATAGGATAGTGCTTCTTTTGGATTGTAAGAAGCTTAGGATTCAGATTTACAGGGAGATTAGCAGGGATTTTGTTCAAAGGGTCGAATCTGGTTTTAGTTCTAGGGTTTCTTATGAGGAGGAAAGAAGTGAAAGAGGGCTCACGCGCAGGCGCGTACTCCTTGGATGGGAAGGGGTTTTCGGTTTTCATTTTTCCATACCCATATACTATATGATGGGTTCATTTTTCTCCTGTTTTACAATTTAATAATAATAATAATAATAATAATAATAATAATAATAATAATAATAATAATAATAATAATAATAATAATTGAGTAGATGAAAATGGTAAATAGTAAAAAGTAAATTAATGGTCCAAGGCTCGGGCTCACCGCTCACCAATGAGGGTGCAAATAATTAAAAGTCAGATTGAGGCCCTTAAGCTGATGTCGTAGGGAAAAAGTAAGTTAATGGCCCGTGGTTCGGGCTCTCTGATGTGCATGCTCTAAGAGCAAGCCCAACAGCTTTGGTAAAAAATCTCTAAAATAGAGATTAAAATGTCAAAATCTCTAAAAAAAATTCACCCCAACTCCAACAGCTTCTCTATTTTACAGATTTTTATATTTATTAAAAACTATAATCAATAAATGTATTTATTAAAGATATTTAATTCTACATTTCTAAAAACTTAATTTAAACTTAAATCTAACATTTAACCTCACATTTGTTGGTGAACTACTATATGTTACCCATCTTCTTGCATGATATCTTAATTTTTTTTATTATTATTATATTCTCATGTGATATTTTTTAAAAACAAAATCTAGTGATAAATTTGATATTTATTTATTAAATGGTATTAATATTGAATTTAGATTTTTACTATAAAAGTTATCATAAAATTGGATAAAATATAATCCAAACTTAATCTTATTATTTTCAGTTAGTTGATATATATTTTATTATAAATTAGATTGGTTATTAGTCATATATGATTAATTAATTAAATTAATTAATTAATAAGGCTTAATTTATAATTTATAAAAATAAAATCATTCCAATATGAGTTATGAGTTCAAGTGAATATTTTTTGAAGTGAAAATTTTATAGACTAATTTTTTAATGTGAATTTTGTAGCATTAAATTGGATGAAATTAGTTATGCTATTTTATTTATAAAAGTTAACATAGAATTATGATGTTTTGTTCTATCTATATTGATTTAACATAATTAATTTATATATTATATCAAATTATATCAACTTTTTAATTAATTTTTAAAAATAATTATATTTTTATTACTAGTAATTAAGTATGAAATTATATTTTTTTCTTTATTATGGGTGAAAATGTGGGGTTGCATCATTAAATTCTATATAGGGACAAGTGAACATTAAATTATAGAGATCAACTTCTCTTCCTCCAAATTTAGAGATTTTTTCCCTCTCTCTATCAATTTCTCTATTTTAGAGATGAGTTTGGAAAAGCTGTTGGGGTGAAAAAATGGTCATTTTCTCTAAAATCTCTCTTTTTCTCTATTTTAGAGAAGCTGTTGGGCTTGCTCTAAGAGCCCAACAACGAGGGCTCATAGCAACCTTCTCCAGGGCAGCATTCCCTAGGCACATATTTCAGCATTTTAAATTTGGTTTTTATGTATTTTACAAAACTAAAATTTAAAATAAAAATTATTTTTGAATTTAATTTAATTTTATTTACACATGGACACCCACATTGCATATATTTAGACGAAAAAAGAATCGAATAAATAATACTCATATGTTCTTTATCGAACGTTAAAAAGAAATTGACTCACATTTTATTTTTAAATAAATACATAATAAAAATAATAAAAATACATAATAATAATTAAAATAATAATAATAATAATAATTGGGTAATTGAAAAAGATAAATTGTAAAAAGTAACTTAAGGGCCCGATAGTCGGGCTTACGAATGAGAGTGCAAATAATAAAAAACTTGAATGAAGCTTTTAAGCTGATGTGGTAGAGGAAAAAGTAAATTAAGGGCCCAGATCTGGGCTCACTAATGAGGATGCTCTTAGTTTTGCAAATAAAATTCAATTTTTTACATTTACTACATTTTAAAGGAGGGAATGACATTTTTTGAGGTGAAATATTTTGGTACATTGAATACAATTTTCTCTAATAATAATGAGAAAATGATGGGTTTAGTAATTTATGATTTGGAATCCCTTTTTTTATTCTTGAAAATGCATTGACTTTGATTTTTTAAAATGAAAACCAGTACGGAGTAGTAATTTTTAAATGACTACAGCACTGCATGTTCGTCTGTCTATGCAAAAGAAAAAGGAAACACAAAGCCCACCGACATCATAAGCCATCGTCGAGAGCTCATACGCCAATGGGGACCGCCGAAACGCCGTCGTATTTGCCGCCATCGTCGCTGAGGACGCGGCTGCGCTGGGACGTGTTCCTGAGCTTCAGGGGCGAAGACACGCGGCCGTTCACAGTCGACCTGCACGCGGCGCTCACGGCCAACGGCGTGCGCGCGTTCATCGACAATGAGGGCCTGGAGCGCGGCGACGAGATCTCGCCGGCGCTGCTCGAAGCCATCGAAGATTCGGCCGCCGTCGTCGCCATCCTTTCCCGGAGGTACGCCGACTCCCGGTGGTGCCTCGATGAGCTCGCCGGGATCTTTGACCAGCGTCGCCTGGTCCTTCCCGTCTTCTACGCTGTCGATCCGTCGGATGTCCGCAAGCAGAAGGGCCCGTTCGAAGCGGCATTTGAGCATCACGAGAGAGATGAGAGGTTCAAAGGTAAAGTTGAGCAATGGAGGCAATGTATGAGCCGAGTGGGCAACCTTGCTGGCTATGTTGTCGTTGAAAGGTTTCAACCCTTCTTTTTACTCTATTCAATTCCATCAGATCGGAGTCGCTTCCGCGTGCGATTGAAGTTCCATTCTAAAATTAATTAATAATAGAATCTTATATGATACCTAGATATCAAGATACCCAAAATGGGGCCTTTGGAATCAATCCAACCTAAAAGTCACTATATAAAAGTTGGTCTAATTTAATTTATCACCATTTACCTTTTTTTCAATTTGGTTAGTTTCAGAATTTGATTAAGCTCAGCTTGGTTGGGACTTTGGAATCAATCCAACCTAAGTGAGGGTTGAAAAGGTGGTGTGATGACTGACTGACTGACTGAGCTACTTTGTGACAGTATGAAATCTGAAGCAATACAGTTGAGAATAGTGAAGAAGGTGATGGAGATACTAAGCAACACTCCTGAGCATGTGGCTGAACACGCTGTTGGACTCGATGATCGTGCTGAATCGGTGTTAAGAATCTTGCATTCTGAGGCTAGATCTCATGGGGTTCGAGTTCTAGGGATCCATGGTACCCCAGGGATCGGAAAAACCACCCTGGCTAAGGCTGTTTTCAACAAGCTAGTTGCGTCGTTTGAGTACCGAAGCTTTGTGTCAAATGTCAATGAGATTTTAACCAAAGAAGGCCCCTGGAGTGTTCAGAGAAAGATTATCTGTGATGTCACTGGTAGTGGAGATGTTGGAGAGATAGCACTCGAATTCAGACGGATCATTCATGAGAGGCGCGTTCTTATTGTCTTGGATGATGTTAGTGAAGAAGGGCAGGAGCTAAGCTCTTTGAGTGTCGAAAGAGATTGGATTCATGAAGGTAGTTTGATCATAATCACAAGCAGAAACCGACAAGTGCTGCAGCATTTCGCTCCTGATGTTGAGCTATATGAAGCGACAAATCTGAACACATCTGAATCATTGGAGCTCTTCAGTTACCATGCTTTGAGAAGGCAGAAACCGACAGATGCTCTCCTTGATCTGTCAAAGAAGTTCGTGTCCCTCACAGGCGGGTTGCCTTTGGCGCTTCAAGTCTTTGGTTCATTCTTGCTAGACAAGAGGACGGTAGAGGAGTGGGAGGAAACTCTCCGAAAAATGGAGCAGATTCGTCCTTCTGGGCTGCAGGGTGTCTTGAAGATCAGTTTTGATGCTCTTGATAATGAAGAGAAGTGTATATTCCTCGACATATCATGTTTGCTTATTCAGATGAGACTGAGGATTGAAGAAGTAGTCGACGTTTTTGAAGGTTGTGGCTTTAAGGCTAAGGTCGCGATAGGACAGCTGGTTAAGAAGTCGCTGCTAAAGATCAATGAAGATGGTACATTGTGGATGCATGATCAAATCAGAGACATGGGAAGGCAAATAGTCATTGACGAAAGCCACAACGATCTTGGCATGAAAAGCAGGCTATGGGATACTAACGAGATTGTGACCGTGCTGAGCGATAAAACAGTAAGACGATTTCATTCCTTGCTTTTAGTATTTGTATAATACTTTCGGGTCACATGGAAACACCTTCTCAACTTGATTGACGCGGGATATACTGGAATGATTGTTGTATCTTTATCCTGATTGTTTTCCAATTTTTGTGCTATTGACAGAAGTTGAGCAAGTCCACGCGAGGACTCGTCTTAGACATTGAAAACAAGAACCTGAAGAAAGATCTGTCTGCTGACATAATATCTCAACTTCAGTACAAAAGGGAACCGAGTTTGAGAACTGCAATGGCGTGTCTCAGGGAAAAAATCAGAGCGCTGTTTCTCTCTGTATACGAGAATGATGACGAAATGATTCTTAGCACAAGATCATTTGAGCAGATGCCATTGCTGAAGTTGCTTCAGATAAACTATTTGAAGTTGCAAGGAGACTTCAAATACATGCCTGCCGAGTTGAGGTGGCTGAAATGGCAAGGATGCTCCCTCCAGTCTCTGCCTTCCAATCTTCCTCGACAAATCAAAGTTCTTGATCTCTCTACGAGCAATATAGAGTGCTTGTTCGATAGAAAATGGACACCCAGAGGCTTGAATGAGGTATGCTGATTTTGTTGATTTTGCAAGAGTTCTAGTGAAATGAAAAATACGGTGCAACAGTGTAACGAATGAATATTATGTAATCTTAATATGAATATGGAAGTGAATATTATGATGTATCAATATGAATATGGTGTTATTCATTTTATGTTATGTAAATATAAAAAAATATCATATTTATATACCCATATTTACAATATATTCATATTCACACAACATAATATTCATAAGTTCATATTCATATAATATTCATATCAATATGAAACAATATTCATTGATGCACCATAATTTCTGTTTCACTAGAACCCTACCCTGGAGAAACAAATACAACATAGTGGCTTAAGCTTTTGTGATGGCTTACTGATTTGTTATTTCAGGTTGCTCAAAATCTGACAGTTTTAAATCTCCGAGGCTGCTGTCGCATCACAACACTTCCTGATTTATCGTCGCAGAGAAGCCTGAAAAAGCTCATTCTAGAAAACTGTCGAAAACTGACCATGATTCCCCAGTCAATTGGCGGTATGAGCTCATTAGTTCACCTGAACATGAAGGAATGTTCGAGTCTTCTTCGGTTCCCTGACAATGTTGATGGCCTAAAGAATCTCAAAGAGCTTATCCTGTCTGGTTGCTCAAAGCTGAAAGAATTACCTGAAGATATTAGAAGCTTGAAATCTCTTCAGCAGCTTCTACTCGACAACACTGCCATATCCAAGCTACCTGGATACTTATTTTGGCTCAAAAAACTCGAGCTTCTGAGCTTGAACTGCTGCACTCAATTGAAGTGCATACCCATTTGCATAGGAAAACTCGAGTCATTGAAGGAACTTCGTCTTGACCACTCCGCAGTGGAGGAACTGCCCGACTCAATTGGATCATTGATGTCACTCGAAAAGTTCAGTTTGAGGGGCTGCAGGTCCCTAACCGACATTCCGGAGTCTCTTGGGAAACTCCAGTTCTTAGAAGAATTGTTCCTAGGTGGGAGCTCAGTTAACGAACTACCGAATTCCATATGTTCATTGCTTAATCTGAGGGTCTTATCAGCTTCGCAATGTCGTTCTTTAACGACACTGCCTCTTTCAGCTGAAGGGCTAAAATCCCTTAACAAGCTTGAGTTAAATGATACACCAATTTCCCAGCTGCCGGAAGATCTTGGCTCCTTGAAAGCTATCAAGGAGCTTAACCTGAGGAATTGTTCTGAACTGGAAACATTGCCAGTTTCTATAGGAGATTTGTCGAGCCTCTCCACGCTGGTTCTCGAAGGATCCGTGGTTAAAGAGTTACCCGAGTCCATAACTATGCTAGATAAACTTAGCTGGTTGAACTTGAACAGATGCAAGAGCTTCTTGGAACTTCCAGATTCAGTTGGAAAGTTGACATCTTTATCCGACCTGCTGATGGAAGAAACTGCTGTGACCAAACTACCGGAGAGTTTCGGGGGCCTCAAGAGCCTAAAGGTTTTGAAGATGAAGTCCTCAGTTAAGTTTGCAGCACTGCCAGCATCATTCTCTAGCCTCTCCAAGATACAAGAATTCGATGCTCGATCTTGCAACATCTCGGGTAAGGTCTCTGATGACTTTGAGAGGCTGACCTCGCTACAAGTGTTGAATCTTGGTGATAACAGCTTTGAAAGCCTACCTTCTAGCTTGGTAGGCCTGGTGTCTCTCAAGAAACTCTCGCTACGCAACTGTAAGGGGCTCTTGTCTCTACCGCCACTTCCCTTGAGCCTTTTGGAGCTGAATGCTGCTGACTGCACTGCATTGGTGAAGGTTTCGGATCTGTCTAACCTGGAGAGCTTACACGAGCTTGTCCTTTCGAATTGCTACATGTTATCGGATGTCCCTGGCCTCGAACGATTGATGTCTTTGCGAAGACTATACATGGTTGGATGCTCAGCTGCTGCATCAACTGTTAGGCAAAGGATCAGGAAGGTAACAAAATCACGTATTACATTTACATAGTTCTCTATTTCGTAAAATCGCCTACTAAACAAGATATTCGGTTTAGTAACACGTAGCTGATGGGGTGTGAAGGTTGATAACATTAGCCGATGAGAGAGGATAGAAAGAACAAATTTGTGAATATAAAAAGAAAGGTTTAGAAAAACTTGAGATGATTTGCTGTTGAAAATCTAATTCGATCCAAAAGCTAATTTAACTATAGCATTAGATTTAATTCTTTAGTATAAGCCAGTGTGCTACTCCTCCTATCGTCAATTGGTTTTATAATGAAATCTCATTGTGCTGATGTGCTAATATAATATTAAAGCTGCTCAAAAAGAGACTTGAATTCAAATAGTGTTTGTTCTTGTTTCAGGTTTCCTTGAAGAAACTAAACTACTTGAGCATTCCTTGTGGTGAAATTCCGGACTGGATTTCGGAAGAGGTGACATATTCAAGCCGCGAGGGCCTAGCCCTAACGGGACTTTTGATAGCGGTGGTGGTGTCAGTGAACCGGGCTTCATTGGAATCTATAGGAACGCGAGCTAAGCTTCCTGCAATAGTGGATGTTCAAGCCAAGATAATGAGGCTAAACGAACCAATCCACACGAAAACGTTGTACTTGGAAGGAGTTCCAAGGACAGCAGAAGATCAGGTGTACGTATGCCGGTTCCTAGATTACCATCCACTTGTGTCCATGCTAAGAGATGGCGATAAGTTGGAGGTGTCGGTTCGAAGCCCAGGCAGCGGCTCCATTGAGCTGAAACGCCGAGGGATTCATATGATGTATGAAAAAGACGATGATTGTGATGGTGACGAAGATGGGGTGAATGAGAGCCTATTGTCTGTGTCTGAACGGCTGGCGAGGTTCTTCAGAAGTCAGAACTGTACGTTGAGCGGTAGTGACTAATGAGTTGGGTTTATTTTTATGTTAATGTGGAGCAAACTAAACAAACTCCTTTGTAATGTTTTGTCGATCATTTAACAAGTAACTACCATTGCAATTTGTAACTTGCTTTCGAATTTGGTAGGCTTTGGAATATGATATCGATAGGGAATGTGTATAACAAGAAGGATGAATACTGTTAAGTTGGCTGGGCTCGTTGAGGTCAAGACGCTGACGAGAAAGGTCGTGGGCGAGCCCAAGTACGAGAGACACGAATAACACATTAACTCAACAGAGTTTCATCTTAAAACCAATTGACGGCTCTAATACCATGTTAAGTTGGCTGGGCTCGTTGGGGTTAAAACACTGAAGGAAGGTTGTGTGCGAGCTCACGTATGAAAGACACGAATAACACATAAACCCAATGAAGTTTCATCTTAAGACTATTTGGTAATGAGAAAGAGTAACCCGTTATCAAAGTCGGACCTGAGATTTAAAATGCCCGGGACGAGATATAAAAATGAGACCCTTTAGTGAAACAAGGGTAATAATGAACCATCATCTTCCTTAACGGGTATCCCGAAGTACATTGTCATGCTCCATATTAGACAATGTACTCAGGGCGGGGGGGGGGGGGAAATAAGTTTGTCATTTCAACAAGTAACTACCATTGTAATTTGTAACTTGCTTTCGAATTTGGTAGGCTTTTGAATATGATATCGACAGGGAGTGTGTATAACAAGAAGGATGAATACTGGTAAGTTGGCTGGGCTCGTTGGGGTCAAGACGCTGGAGAGAAAGGTCGTGTGCGAGCCCACGTACGAAAGACACGAATAACACATAAATCCAACATGGTTTTATCTTAAAACCAATTGGCGGCTATGATACCATGTTAAGTTGGTTGGGCTCGTTGGGGTCAAAACGCTGAAGGAAGGTTGTGTGCGAGCCCATGTACGAAAGACACAAACAACACATAAACCCAATGAAGTTTCATCTTAAGACCAATTGGTAATGAGAAAGAGTAACCCGTTATCAAAGTCGGACCTGAGATTTAAAATACCTGAGACGAGATATAAAAATGAGACCCTCTACTTAAAACGAGGGTAACAATTAACCATCGTCTTCCTTATTAGACAATCGGGTATCCCGAAGTACATTGTCATGCTCCATATTATACAATGTACTCAGGGGCGGAGGGAGAAATAAGTGGGGTAGGGGGGGGGGGTGCGGAGGGAGAAATAAGTCCGGGGGGACTTGCACTCAAGGAAGGGAAAATAGTGGACCAAACAACCCCACAAAGCATGCTCCATATTAGACAATCATGCTCCATATTAGACAATGTACTCAGGGGCGGAGGGAGAAATAAGTCGGGGGGGGGGGGGGGGGGGGGTGGGGCTTGGACTCAAGGAAGGGAAAATAGTGGACCAAACAACCCCACAAAGCATGCTCCATATTAGAGGTCTAATGTACTCAGGGGCGGAGGGAGAAATAAGTCCGGGAGGGGGGGGGGGGGGCTTGGAACCTGCATCTACTCACACGCAGGCAAAGCCTTGAACCAACTAGGCTACAAGGTTTCTTTATATCAGTTTAACTTTTTTACTATATATACTGATTTGCTTTTCTCCAAGGGAGCTCGAGCCACCGCATGACCCACGTGGCTCCGCCCCTGAATGTACTTCTTCTCAAAGAAAGCTAAGTGGTGTTGCACCCTTTCCTAATTCGTGAGAATGCTCCATTGACTAACCAACCAAACAAAGACTTACATTACATTTAGTCAAGTCCTAACCCACGAACAAAGGCAAGATGAGCAATCGTCTAGGGCTTAGGCTCTGTTTGGTAATTTTGTGTTAAATCATCTTTCTAATAAACAAAAATCCATGTTATTGGGATATAAAAATATCATTTCATATGGATTGAAATGAGAAAAAGATCACATAATATATAAGAGAAGGTAAATCTCTACATAATTGTTTAAGTGTTTTTTTTATTAGAATGATATATCCTGATCTTATAACAAAAACAAAAATAAATCTGATATTATATATAATTGTTTTTCTCTTAAACTCCTTGAAAGCAAAGGAATTATTCTATCTCTTTTGTTGTTAAATTTTAGACACTTTTGTTCTTGAAACTTTGATTTGATTGGACATTGCGAACTTATATGACTCTCGTTTTCACGTAACCTACCCATAGATTTTACAATATGATTTACGGTTGAAAAATATCTTTAAAAAAACAAAGCCAAAAAAAAAATCTCAATGCAATTGAAAAATCAAAATATAGGGAATATTTTACTATAATAATTATTGAAATGAACCATCAATTATGAAAAATCAAAATATAGGGAGTATTTTATGCAAAAAAAAAAATAAAATATTACACTACCGTATAAAATTAATTTAAATGAACCGATACAGTTTAGTTGGGAAATCGGGTTACCCTTCTGGCCTTCTGCACTCCATAGGCTTTAACTCGGTAGCCGTTCTCCATTGTAAAACGTGACCTTACCCTCTTCTTCTACTTCTACAGTTCTACTCACCCACCCACCCATCCACCCTTCTCTGGTTCGGCTCCCACTCTCCTTCGGCCGTTCTCTGGTTTTCCTCTCCTTCGGCTTCGGGCCTCCCTTCCTTCCGTTCTTCAGGTAAACCTACCCAGTGCCTTCATATATTTCATTCCCGTTTTCTTCATCTGCTTCATATATACTCCTATCGGCTCCCGTTTTCGCCTTATATCGGTGAATTGATTTCTCGTTGCACGCTACATGGAGTTTCGTTAGGGTTTCCTGCTGGATTCATTCGGATTTGTTACGGATTGCAATTTTTATTTTTATTTTGTTTTCGAATGTTTAGGTTTTGATTTTTGACCCTTTTAGACAGTCCTACGTCTGTTGCTTTGAGTGTTTACGGTATTTTTTTTTATTCCCCCGCTTGTGAGATTTTTGTTTTCTTGATTCCTTACGGTCTTCGGTGTTTTAGTGCAATGTAGTTCGCCTAGGGATTCATTAGTTGAATTTCCTTTCGCATGACTGTTCTAAACACCAGGTTCTACCTACAAAGTGAATTCAGCATGAAGTATTGAAGTTATCCGGTCACTCAACTAGCTTTGTATGGCATGGCATGGCATGGCCTGGCCTGACCTGATGTTTTTATCTTTGCATATGATGAAATGCAGATTGTACGTTGATAACCATGGCTGGAGCTCTGATTAAGTTAAGTACTATCCCTGCTTTTGTCTCAACAAATTTTCAGTCGGGGAAAGGGCGAAGGACTGGTCCAAGAATGATGGCTACTCTTTGTTCTACCCGTAGTTTGAGAATAGGGAGTTACTCAGGATTGCGGGGACATAATGCTTTGGACATGATTGGATCTTCCAAGCATAATTCATTTTCCAACATTTGGTCTACGATGTTTGTCCGTAAAGCAGTAGCAAAAAGGGGTGTACCTAGAGCTATGTTTGAGCGCTTTACTGAGAAAGCAATCAAAGTTATAATGCTTTCCCAGGAAGAGGCAAGGCGTCTTGGCCATAATTTTGTTGGAACAGAGCAGATTCTCTTGGGTCTCATTGGTGAAGGAACTGGAATTGCTGCCAAGGTTCTCAAGTCCATGGGAATCAGTTTGAAAGATGCTCGGGTCGAAGTTGAGAAGATAATTGGTAGGGGGAGTGGGTTTGTTGCTGTTGAAATCCCTTTTACGCCTCGTGCCAAGCGTGTCCTGGAACTCTCACTGGAAGAAGCCCGCCAATTGGGTAAGTTTTTGCTAAAATTTTATAAACTGAGTCTACCTACATTGCATGCACTTATCACTATCCTCATTGTCTTCATCATTTGTACCATCATGCTTGATTGTTACAAATAATTGTATATGTATCTGAGTGAAACTACTCACCCTAGGATGCCAGCGTTGATAGATATTTTAGATTGGCAAAGTGCTTAGAATGACTAGGATGATTTAGTTTGGTTGAACAATGAAGCAGGCACTTTCATGGGGACCAGCATAAAAGTTACACCGTCTTTTGTGTCTAATTCGTCATAGAAGAATGATATATAGTTATCAGTCAATTGATAAATTGAATGTGGATTTCTGTTTGAGACCTGGCATTGAGAAAGAATCTAGTCACATGTTTCTTGGTGGTTTAGGATGAGTTGTTGAAGGCCTGAAGCCAGAGAATTGGGTCACTTTAAATGAAAAGGAACCTGTACAACATCTCTTCTTTTCAGTATAAGCTATTTTGTATTGCAGGCCACAACTACATAGGGTCTGAACACCTGCTCTTGGGGTTACTTAAGGAGGGTGAGGGTGTAGCTGCTCGTGTTCTTGAAAACTTAGGGGCAGATCCAAGCAACATTCGTACACAGGTGAGAATGATCTTAATAGATTTCGATTATCCTGTCAGATCTTTGGGCTCCAAAATGATACACAACATTTAATGTGACATGTAGGTTATCCGCATGGTTGGTGAAAACGCTGAAACAGTTAGTGCTGGTGTTGGTGGGGGCAGCTCAGGCAGTAAGATGCCAACCCTTGAGGAGTATGGTACTAACTTGACAAAGTTGGCAGAAGAGGTCTGTCTTATCATCCTTCTAATTTGTATATATACAATGCCTTATTTGGAAAGTGGGAATTCTTATAAAATTGCCTCCCCTTTTCAAATTTTAGGGTAAATTGGATCCCGTTGTTGGAAGGAAGCAGCAAATAGAGCGTGTCACGCAGATCTTAGGTCGACGAACCAAGAACAACCCTTGCCTCACTGGAGAGCCTGGTGTTGGTAAAACAGCAATTGCAGAAGGCCTTGCCCAGCGGATTGCCAGTGGTGATGTTCCTGAAACTCTTGAAGGGAAAAAGGTATAAGGGGAATTTAGACAACTGTTATTGTTTGATTCATTATATTGGCAAGTTTTGAAGCTATTTCATTGTCATGTCCAAGGATTTGACATTCTTTTTTGTGAAGTGTTATGCTTGCTTGTGCCATAATATCCAACTCATTGATACAATCATTCTTGCTACCATTAACTGGGTTTTGCGAAGATTATTCGAACTGCTCCACATGCACAGCTTCCCATTAGTCAAACTAAAAGAACCTTGTGACTTTTGTCCTGATAGTTATGAGCTGTTTTCTATTCAACTTCTATTGTTGCAGGTTATAACCCTTGACATGGGTCTTCTTGTGGCTGGAACTAAATACCGCGGAGAGTTTGAGGAAAGACTAAAGAAGTTGATGGAAGAAATCAAGCAGAGTGATGAGATTATTCTCTTTATTGATGAGGTACACACTCTTATTGGAGCTGGAGCAGCAGAGGGGGCCATTGATGCGGCCAACATTCTCAAACCAGCTTTGGCAAGAGGCGAATTACAAGTAGATCAACTTTCCTGCTTACCTTTTTTTTTAAAAAAAAAATAAAGCATGCTAGATTGCTTACCCATATAATTGTGTTTCTAATTCAGGCATAAGATTGAGAATGTTTAAATTTTTTATAGTGTATTGGAGCCACAACACTAGATGAATACAGAAAACACATTGAAAAAGACCCAGCTCTTGAAAGAAGATTTCAACCTGTTAAAGTGCCTGAACCTACGGTAGATGAAGCTATCCAGATTCTGATGGGGCTTCGTGAGCGTTATGAGATTCACCACAAGCTCCGCTATACAGACGAGGCCTTGGTTGCTGCAGCTCAACTATCTCATCAGTACATCAGGTGCGTTTTACTTTCGCTGGAACCTGGGTTTTGTAGAATCTTTCAGATGGAAAATGTACCTGTGCTATTACTGCAGGAAGGCATGGGTCATCTTTTAGCTGATTTTTTCTAATTTGCAAGCGAGGTTATTGTTGAAAAAAGCTGTTTTGATTCTTTGAAACCATCTCTCATCCACACTTCCATAGTTCACTACCTCTGGCCTGTGCTCCTCTTATGATAAACTGTTGCCCTTTCTGTAAATTTACATGTATTTTTGTATAAAACATCACTACTTATATTGTCAAAATAATTATTGTGCAAGCAGATTTAAGTTATTAGTCGCACGACCCTCCCCACTTTGGAGTTTGCTTCTCTTTTCCTACGCCTAAAGTTGTGATTTTTTACACCTCCATATCTTGTGTTGTTGAGCCTTGACTGCAACCATTGGTCATATGATGTTGTTCCTGACTTCCTGTAGCTTCTGAGATAGGGCTTGATTAAATCTCTTTTCTTAATGTGATTTTTGGTCAACCCTTTTGATAATTTTTATGCTACAGTGACCGTTTTCTGCCCGATAAAGCCATTGACCTAATTGATGAAGCTGGTTCTAGAGTTCGGTTGCGTCATGCTCAGGTAATAATTTGTGCTCAAAATTAGGTTTCTGCATCATTCCTTAGTTCATGTTCCTCATGTTGTTGATATTCTCTATTTTTTTGTAGCTCCCTGAAGAAGCTAAAGAGCTTGAAAAAGAGCTTAGGCAGATAACAAAAGAGAAGAATGAAGCCGCTCGTGGCCAAGACTTTGAAAAGGTAATTTTCTGATTAGACATATTTTGCACCATGCCACCTTGCAGGATCTAACCGTTCTTTTGTAGTTCCAAGTAGACTCATTGAACTATTCAAATTTCTTTCAATATTAAAATAATATTAAAAAAAGTCAAAATTATAGTATTAATATGTTAAATTCATTTGATATAAAAACATTGTGGTTAACAGTAACATTATATGGAACGGAGTATTTTCTAATCATAAAATTATAGACATATTTTATTGTATAAATTAGAGAACCACATCCATTGCACCAAAAATAGGACAGAGAAATAAAGCAGATATCATAAATTATAATATAGCTTCATAAGCTTATACTAATAGGTAATAGATATTTAAATTTTACAAATGTCGAGAGAAAAAGAGTAAAATTTATATATTAGCGTATTTAGACTTTAATGCATATTACTAGTATTATAACCTATGCTTGTATATTCTTAAAGTATATAAAGCTAATCATTTACTTGCACATTGGATGGGGTTCTCTTTAGGTCTGTCAGGATCTTAGGTTCACTCATTCTCGGGTAAAAAATCTGCCAGGTCATTTTGCGTTACAGTCGACTTGGGTTGGATTCAATTGTGTTTCAAGGCAGTTTGGGGTCCTCCTGGTTGGTTGTATCTTGAAATGTATTTTATTTTTAGTATGTTTTATACGGGTTATTGGTTTTCTGAAATTGAGCAAGAACAAGGTATCTGGATTTTTCTGAATAGACTTTCTTTCTTGTACTAAGAAGATGAATAAGGTTGTTGAATCATCTCAGTGCATGCTATAGTAGTATACTGCATGAAAGTTTACACTTTATTTTGTTATAACAAATTTTATGTCAGGCTGGGGAGTTGCGTGATCGAGAAATGGACCTCAGGACACAGATCTCTGGCCTGATAGAGAAGAACAAGGAAATGAGCAAGGCAGAGGAAGAAGCTGGAGATGGGGGAGCTGTTGTGACAGAAGCCGATATCCAGCAGATTGTCTCAACTTGGACTGGTGTTCCAGTTGAAAAGGTGTCCTCTGATGAAGGTGACCGTCTTCTCAAAATGGAGGAGACCCTTCACCAGAGAATCATTGGCCAAGATGAAGCTGTTGTTGCCATCAGCCGTGCCATCCGTCGTGCCCGTGTTGGCCTCAAGAATCCCAACCGCCCAATTGCCAGCTTCATCTTCTCAGGCCCAACTGGTGTAGGGAAGTCAGAACTTGCAAAAGCACTCGCAACCTACTACTTTGGATCCGAGGAAGCTATGATCCGCCTTGATATGAGCGAGTTTATGGAGAGACACACAGTTTCGAAACTCATTGGTTCACCACCTGGTTATGTTGGTTACACTGAAGGTGGCCAGCTCACTGAGGCTGTTCGACGCCGGCCTTATACTGTGGTGTTGTTTGATGAAATCGAGAAGGCTCATCCTGATGTTTTCAACATGATGCTTCAAATCCTTGAAGACGGGAGGTTAACAGACAGCAAGGGTAGAACAGTTGATTTCAAGAACACCCTTCTGATCATGACATCAAATGTTGGAAGCAATGTGATCGAGAAGGGAGGCCGTAGACTTGGGTTCGATTTGGATTACGATGAGAAAGACAGCAGTTACAACCGGATCAAGAGCCTAGTGACAGAGGAGCTGAAGCAGTATTTCAGGCCTGAATTCTTGAACAGGTTGGATGACATGATCGTGTTCCGCCAGCTAACCAAGCTGGAGGTCAAGGAAATTTCAGATATCATGTTGAAGGAAGTCTTCGAGAGGCTCAAGGGCAAGGAAATCGAGCTCCAAGTAACCGAGAGATTCAGAGACAGAGTGGTCGAGGAAGGCTACGATCCCAGCTATGGAGCGAGACCCTTGAGAAGGGCCATCATGAGACTCTTGGAGGATAGCATGGCAGAGAAGATGCTCGCTAGAGAGATCAAGGAGGGCGATTCAGTTATTGTGGACGTCGATTCTGATGGGAAGGTGGTCGTTCTCAATGGTACTAGTGGTGCTTCTCCCGAGTCCCAGCCAGAGGAGATCTCCGTTTAATCCAAGCTCGGTTTTGCATCTCCTCGGCTCTTGGGTATAACCGTCCTTCCAACAAAGGAGCGATGTGAAAGGTGTTCGACAAGGCAATCTGTTGCCTGTATTTATTGATTCTCAATTATCATAAGTAAATGGCTTTGGTAAGTTAGAGCCCTTTGCTTTACATTGATGGTTTTATAGAGGGGTTTGCAGTTAGGAATATGTACTTTTTTCCATCTAGTTGTTTTGGCGCCTTTTCTTACTACATTTTGTTAAAGAATACAGCAGGAAGATGAGTATTGAGCTTATTTTCTTGTGTGATTTTGTCATTCAAGTAATGCATTATTTCTGCTTTGCTCCTCTTTATTTGTTTGTGTCCAACCTATGGTGTGATGTACTGACAACGAGTCGACAATGCCATTGGCAATGTGCCTATGGATGCAGTTACATTTGTCTGTGACGGTGTTTCTATCTGCTAGTTTTATCGACTTTTCAAGAATCAGGTCTATCTAATCTCGAATTTTTACTTTATAAAAAAAATGTGCCTATGGATACATTTCCGATTTCCCTATTCATTGCTCCACCTACTTGGATTTATGTTTAGCTTCGTCTTGAAGATTGGTTACTTATTGTAATCTCGACGCGCACATCTTTTAGAGAATATGATTTTTGTTTCTCTATTTTGAAGAAGCCGTTGGAGATGACATTAGAACTTGTAAAATGGCAACAATCATCACCTTGATATAATTGAGATTCAAACAAAACCTATTTGATTTGATTAACATAGTCGTTTGGTGTTAATCCTAGATCTTAATCTCAAATCAAACTCAATCTTTGGGAAAACAATCAAGAAAACAGCAATGTAATCCGATCTGAAGAACATTGATATCATTCCCAATAACAGATCGATCTCAACCACCATAAACAAACACGGATGAAGGCGAAAAGATCCGGATTAGGTTAGACATCAAATCATGACCCAAATGATCAAAGTCTGATTGAAAACATACAAACCTTACATGAACAACGAATAAATCCATACCCAAAATCAACATCCGACGCGAAAAACAGATCGATGATGGACGATCGACGATCAAGATCGATCACGAAGAGGTCGGGTTGGGAGGTTTCTTGTTGCGGCATTTGTCCTTGATCCAAAAGAGGCTGACGGAGGCACCGTCCTTGACCTTCTTCATGCCCTTGCTGGCGCCTTCCTTGGTCTTGCTGAAGCTTTGGCCGAGCTTCTTCGTCAGCTTCTTGCCGTCTTTCCCTTGGGCTTGTTGCCCTTGTGGCGGGGCCTCCTCTTCGTTGTCGGAGTCCCACGGGTCCGCCCACGGGTTCTCGTACGAACTCTTCCCGGCCATTGCCTTCGCCTTTTGTTTTAGGCTCCTCCTTTAAGGTTTCAATGGATTACACAATTGGGGGGAAATTACAGATCGGATGGTAATGGGGAAAAGAGACGATGGAGGGATCGGTAGGAATTGGTCTTTCAACGTGCGGAGATGTATTTTTTTTTCATTTTTTTTTTCAAAAAATAAATAAAAAATTCTGTATGCAAAACGTTAAACTCCTTTTATTGACTTTTAAAGAAATTTCTTTCTTTCATGTTCCCCGTTTAGGCAACATAGTGGTTGATAAGATTGCACATCTTTGCTACTATGCATGAGGTGTCGATATTCACAACGTTCTAGGTCTTTTGGACCTCATCCGAAAGGATACTGTCGGATAGAGCTCGCTCGCCCGAATTCTTTCATAATAATTAAAAAAAAACTGTGCGAAACCATTTATAAGCTTTCTACTCTCGTCTCACCGGTGGCGAGACACCACGGAACTGTTTTAACTTCTCCATATTCTCGCAACTTGCAGTTCGTCTCATCGTCTTTTGTAACTTCTTTGTGTGTTAGGTTTCATTGTTATACTCAATTAGAGTCAGAATCTTTGTATTTGTTATATTTTTTCTTTATTTGGTTGTACAATAGTTGTTGGCCTATCCACCGATTATTTCGGCATCTCGATTTACCTAACATAGATGATATTAAGCAGGGGCGGAGCTAGGGGGTTCCTGGGGGTCACATGCCTCTCCTCCTATACGATGAACTATCTAGGTGTATTCTCCTCGTCGATAGCTTCCTTTTGATATATAATACGCTCTAATCCGACATTTGAGTAAAATGTTATGAATGTTTAAAAATTAAAGGTATGTTAATCACTTTAATTTTGTTTCAATAGATTATAATGCTTTTATATTTTACTTAAATTAACATTCACATATTATAATTCATCTCGAAAGCTTCGAAATGAGAGGTTATAATAATCATTTCGACAATTAGATAAGAAGTTACGCAAGTTACAAAATTTCATATATAGTTATGCGTTATTATATGTTATGAGCAGTGCAACAAATTATATATTGAATAAGGTTGTTATTCGAGCCAAATAAGTATAGTATTATTTGATTATATTTATCTCGTTTAGAAAAGAGTCGAGCTCGAGTCAAATCTATATTTGAACTTGAGCTCATACTCGGCTTGTTTAGTAAATGAACGAGGTTGAGCTTAATTTTTTTTCCAAGTATTATGCAACCTTAGCTTACTTACTCAGGACATGCAGAGTAACTTAAACGAAAATTTATAAATTTCACAACATTCGTGTTATTTGAGTTTCAATCGAGCTGAGCCGAACTTTGAATCGAGCATGTACAATTGTGCCCCCTTCGAAATTTTTCTAGTTCCGTCACTGATATCAAGTATTTCGAATTTATCTTGTTCAAACAAAAAAAAGAAACAATTTATAAGTTAATAACTAATTTTGTGGTAGACTAAAGACAATCATTAACAACCTCTTCGGCATATGGAGTCCCACCATGAGGTCGAGAATGATATCTATCATAGACTGTATGATGCGAGACCATTCAAGACACCTTCGGATGATGTCCTTTTCAAGAGGAAGAAGAAGACTCCACCATGGGAGAAGGTCCAAAGGTGAAAACTTGGCATTTTACACTCGTTCAGACTTTTGACAGCTTTTCGACGTCTCAGTAAAATGGGTCGTTCGGACTCTATATTTATCGTATTGAGGCGTGCCATACCTTTTCGGAACGAGGACGAAGAGATCTACAACTTTGCCGTTGAAGGTTTTTCCAGATTCGATCTAGAGCTTGGCCGAAATCTACATTCTTTGAGCTGTCGCTAGTTTTGACGGGATTTTATTAATTCTTTAACATTATAGTATTTCCTATTTTAGCAACTTTCTTACTTAAGTTATTTTAGATAATTTAGAGGTTATTTTATTTAATTACTTAAGTATTCTTTTTATCTTCTAGCTTTACTAGAATCGGCACAAAACAACCTTTAAGGCCTATATAAGTCGATTCCTCCTTTGTAATTCAGTTGGATTTCAATGAATAGAATTTAGTTCTTCTCAAATTGTGTGAAACACAATGAGTGTTGTCGATTGAATAGAGTTGTGCTCTTCAATTGCAAATATTGGTATTGATCTAGCTTGATTTGCTCTGTGTTCATCAACTTCGCAAGACTTGGTGATCCTAGTATCCACGAGCCCCCTCCTTGTGCCTCCAAGTTGTCCGCTTGGTTGTGTAGGGCTGTAGAGGCGGGTTATATAGTCATTGGTATTGATTCCTACCCTCTGAGGAGGCCTAGAGTCTTTATCTTGTTCTATATAGATCGATTCAGTCCTTATCGGTCGTGTCTTTATTGTTCTTGATCGAGTCTTGCATCTTTCTTTATCGAGTCTTTGTTTCTTGCTGCGTCTTGTTTGAGTTCTTGGTCGATCTTAGCTTTCTTGATCGATTTCTTGCTTTCTTTGTTGAGTCTTGATAGTTCTTGCTTCCGTTCTTTAGTTTCTTGCTTGTTTGTCGAAGATCGGGCCATCTCACGGCTAACCCCGTATCAAATTGGCATTAGAGCTTTGGTTTCCGACATCAAGATTGAGTCTTTTTCTTTTCCTAAACACAAAAACACAAAAATAGAATAGAGTCTTTCTTTGTTTGGTTATTTACTTCTTGCATTCTTTATTGATTATTGCACTATCTTGAGTTTGTGATTATTTGTGGTTGCATAGCCTAAACACAAAGCCTACTTGAGACCGTGGAGTCGACCAGATTAGTGCGCACCCCTTGTGTACACTATCCTAGCCGACGACAGCTTGCTGTCCCCATAGTCGAGTAAGCCTTTGGTCGACAGCCCCATATTCACCACAAGAGAAAACCCTAGTTTGTTACTTTTCTATCTTTGGAATTTTTTTGATCTATCTATATCTATTTCCATTTATCTATTGCCTATTTAAATTCTGATTTTTGGTGGATTTAATTCATTATATCTATCAAATATCTATTAAGGCTAAAGATAGATCTACTTTCCTATTTTATCCAAATGTTGTCTATATATTTATCTTAGGGCTATAATTTTTATCTTTTCACCATTATTTCTCAGATTTTCGAGTCCTCTCTATCTTAGAGTCTTTCTTGCATTAGTTTATATATATAAAAAAGATCAGATTCAAAAAAAAAAAAGATTTATCTTGGACCTAGGAGGATAAAATTCACTAGGGGCAAAAGTAAGTCAAAAAAAAAAAAAGAAAAAAAAAAGAAAGTGTTTGTTTGATCTAGCGCAAGAAAGCTCCCAAAGGACCAAATTTGGTGAACCTCTCAAGCCCTAAATCGACAGCCCTTCTACCCAAACACATACCTCCCACAAATCACAAAATTGAAACCATACCTTGCAACTACAACATCATAACTTAAGGTTTTCAATCAAAAGAGGTAAATTTCCATACTTTCTCTTGTTTTTCTTTTCTTTTACAGTTTTGTCGAGCACTGTTTGTTGAGTTCTCTTATTGTCGAGCACTTCTCTTCTGATTTCGAGTGCTCCTTGCTGTTTATCGAGTTGATCCTTGCTGGATCGAGTTCTTTTTCAGTTTGGTCGAGTACTCTAGTCGAGTTCTCATTGTCAAGCACTTCTCTTGCTACTGTCGAGTTGTTGCTGATGTGTCGAAGATCTCTTGACCCTTGTCGAGTGCTTTCTTGTATGAGTCGAGTACTGCATAGCCACGTCGAGTGTCTTTGCTCAAGTCGAGTGCTTGTTTCTCTTTGATTCGAGTACTTCCGTGCCTATATCGAGTCGATTCTTGCTATATCGAGTACTGTTTTGCTTGAATCGAGTTGCTTTGCTTACATCGAGTTCTCTGCAGCCTTTGTCGAGTACTCCCGAGTCTTGTTTCATTCATTCTCTCATATATATACTTTGATTGTTAGGTTTTTGCTTGAGTGTTGATTTGTCCAAGGCGGATTGCCCCAACAAGCGTGACATACCAATTAGAGAGAGAGTGTGAGCGAAACACTTGTGAGGTTGTTTATATTTCTCTAACCTTTACATAGTTCTTTGTTTGTCTTTATTTGCAATGTCTAGTAACCAGGGCAACGATTGGTACAATACCATCATGGAGAACGTGGCTAAGAAAAATGAAGGATTGGCGGCATTAGAGGTTCAGCCATCCGGATCTAACAACATGGCTGGGCAAGGTAATCCCCGGCGTAATGAAGCGCCTCGCAATGAAAGGGAAGTACATAATCCTAACCCTAATCCTAATGCAAATCAGTACCATATTGTTAATCCTCAATTAGCTAAACCTTTATTTGATAAGAACATCTATCCACGAAGGGAGAGACATGGTAGAAATAATGTGTTTGCTAATATGCAGGGACGAGGGAAAGAACGATGACAACAGGAAGAGTACTACTTCTTAGAGGACGACGACGACTTCCAAGAGGATGATCATTGAGAGCAACGTCCTAGACGAAATTATAGAGGAGGTCGATACCACTATCGAGCACCTAGAGAGCCTGAGCAAGATGGCATAGGTAAGGTAAAGGTAAAGATCCCTCAATTTTATGGTAATACCGATCCAGATGCATATATTGTTTGGGAAACTAAAATGGATCAAATCTGGAATTTTCATAACTTCTCTGACATTAAAAAGGTGCAACTAGCTACCTTAGAATTCAAAGGCTTTGCTTTAATTTGGTGGGATAACCTAGTTAAAGAAAGAAGAAGAGCCCTTGATGCGCCTATCGCTTCTTGGAACCAATTAAAAGCACAAATGAGAAGTAGGTTTATTCCCCAACACTACTCTACAGAGCTTAGACAACGACTAGAAAACCTTAGGCAAGGTAATAAAAGTGTTGAGGAACGTTTAATGCAATGCAAGAAACCATGGCTAGAGCTTTAAACTTTGCCCTCGCATTGTACACTTGTCGTCGCGATGTGAAGTTCAACTTTTAGCGTGACTCAGCTGTCATCTTCAAGGTAGCTAAAATCGGTTTTGGTGGGGTACCAGCCACGATCAACGCCAATGTAGCATCCTTCTCCTCTGTATCCATCCGCTCGACGTACGAGTGACTGTCCAACGAACCGGGAAGGTCATGGTTGTGCTTTCCGTGAAGAATGTACAGCCCCCATTCGCCCATTTGAACTCCACGCCAGACAACACAAACGGACACCCCTCTATCTTCGAAATAGCTCTGCGCGTGTTCCCGCTGGCCACATCTCCGGCAACTCGCCGTACTTCTCACATGCGAGAAATATACTGCCACGCCTTGCAGGAGTGCTCCCCCAAGACCGCTTGATTGTCAGAACCATATTAAGCTTTAAGGCGGTGCCACGACAGTGCTGTAGCAGGTCGTTGCGATTGGTCCACGTCTGCGATGTAGCAAAATCGGTTGTGTAATCGTGGTACTCCCGGTTACGGGGATCCACGTGGTCACAGTCGTCCGACATCGGATCAGCCTGCTCCTCCAATGGTAGCTGTGGCCATGCAGACATTACATATATATTACGGTACCAATATTCTGGTTTCCATTCGCTCTGATTATAAACCTAAGTTATTCCACTACATATATATTACGGTTGCTATAGTCACATTGTATACGAGAAAGATGCAGTACGTACAGGAACACGAGCGGGTGGAGAGTTGTCGGCCATTGGAGTAAGTGTATGCGCTTCGTCGGCTGCACTTGAAGTCAGTCGATTGGCGTCGTCGTTTGCCATGTAAGAGAAACATTCCTTTATTATTATTATTATTATTAAATACTTACTGTATGTAGTATATATTTATTACGCTACTTTACTAAAATTATTTATGCAAAGATAGATTGTGTTATATTGATATAGTTTTTTCCTTATATAATATTTACTATTTTATAAGATTCTTTCCAATTATATTAGTTAATGGTAAAATAAAATAATTATTTAATAATTTTTAATTATATAGATTAGAACTATCTAATTATTTTTATTAGATTTCATTTTTGACGAGAGAAAGCTTTGCGAGATGCACTCACGCGCCGCCACGTATGCAGATGCACTCACGCGCCGCCACGTAGGCGACAATGCATCGTTTTTAGTATATGTAATATAGATAGGTAGATAATTGACTAGTAATCATTGTAGGGACATTAATGTAAAGTGAATATAAAAATACTTATAATAGCATATTTTATGAATAAAAGTAACATTCTAAAACGGGTTTTCTGAATACACCGCTAATTTTTACTGGAACCACCGCTAATCTTCGCAACCCCCTGCGGACCGAGGTTCGGAACCCCTTGCGGATCTCCCCGGACATCGTGTCAAACACGCCCTAAAAGTCCATCGATAAAACGTCCGCAGGACGTTGCGGAGAGAGGTCCGCATCCTAATGCAGAGTTCCCTAACCTATATGTAAAAAAAAAAAAAATCTCAAAATAGTTACGCAGGGAGGTGCATACCTTTTTTTTTCTCCTTGGAAGGAGAATCAGACACAGAGTCGCAACCGGGTGCCGAATTAACTCCCCAAGGAGTTGCGGAGTTAAGTCGGCGTAAAGGCTGTTTGGCACAACGTCAAAAGTATTCCGCAACAGGTTGCGGAGGTGTATCCAGTAAAAGTTAGCGGTGTATCGAACAATATATATATTTGTGTATATATGTAACTATGGAGCTAGGTAAAATATAAAGAGAAAATTAGGCCAACATGCCACTTTTTGGACTTAAATTTAACAAATGTCCACGGACCTCTAGATATTAGGTTAAATGCCACCTCTTTTTTCTGTGCCCCCTCCATCGAAGGGGAAGAGATTCGAAACTGATCTTTCCCTCGACCACTCCCTCGCTCTCTGCTCTGAGCCTCCGACGCCGTAGCTTCCCTCCGATCTCTCCCTTCGGTGCACGGCGGCGGTGTACCCGGCGCTGGAACTGACGGCGGCGTACGCGGCCATGGCAGTGGCCGAGCAATCGAGGACGGAGATTTGAGATCTCAACCTCCGTGAGACCATCCATGGCTCCTCCTCCTCCGATTCGCCTTCTTCGATTCGCGCTCCGATCTGTTGATCCCGGCTCGATCTCGTCTCGATCTCAGATGCTCCAATTGCTGAAATTGCCAGCTCGATCTCTGATCGGGGGAGATTTCAGTTATTCGCTCACGCTCTCTCTCGAAGCCTCCGCTCCCGATCTCAGATTTGAAAATGGCTGAAATTGCGGAAATCCGGGAGACATCGATTGCTGAAAATTCCGATCTCAGATCTGAAAATGCCGACGTTGTGGAATTGGTTCGGCGAGTACTCCATGGCCGTGAATCCGTTGCTTGAAGATACAGGTCGAGATGTTGCGGGCGGCGCTGGTGATGAAATCGCCGACGTTGCTGAAATCGCGCGGCGATGGTTTTTGAAGATACAGGTCGAGACGTTAGATGCAAAGAAAGCCCCTTCAAGAAGAAGACGATACATTCATGGACACAGATCTATCATAGTGTTTGTTCCTAAATTTTTCTTGTTGCAAAACAATGGCTCTCGTTGTAAGTTTTCAGAACACTTTAAACTTGAATCCCCTTCATCTACTCTGGATCTATCTAATGGAACGGATTTGCTGAAATTTTGATGATGAATTTTTGAAATTACATTATATGATTGATGATGAATTTTGCTAATCATATGTCGAACCAGTTGGATTTTATGTTTGGTGCTTTTAGACTTGTATGTAAAATGCTGAAATGCTGAAATTTATATTGTTTGGATTGATTTCAATTTCAGCACTGATGTTTCACCTTGAATAATTTCAATTTATTGTTTAATTTTGTTCGGATTGATTTTCATCGTTTGGTTGCTTGGAATGAAAAAATTTTGGTTGCAAATTGATATTTAGGGATAATCTATTAGAAAAATGGGATAGTTGTCGAGGATTAGCTCCATTTAATCTGATAGACTAAAGTGATAATCTCTTGCTGAAATCTCTTAATTTGTTGAAATCCGATTTCAGCAATACAGTTTCATCATCTCCAATGTCGAAGTTCTGACGCGAAAAAATAATAATTTCGACAACACGATTTCAGCAAACTCCAGTTTCAGCAACTCTGGTGTCAAAGTGGTGACGATAAAAAAAAAGAAAAAAAAAAAAGCAACTCCGGTTTCTTCGACTCAGATTTCAGCAAATCTGGTGTCGAAGTGATGACACGAAAAAAGAAAGAAAAAAAAAACAACTCCGTTTCAGCAACGCGAAAAAAAAGAGTTAAAACAAGGGTTGCTGAAACCGAATGTGCTGAAACCCTTGTTTCAGCAACGCGGTAAAAAAAACCCACTGAAACAGGAAAAAAAAAAAACTGAAACAGGGGTTGCTAAAACCGTATGTGCTGAAACTGGAGTTTCAGCAACGCGAAATAAAAAACTAGAAAAAAAAAACAAAACAAAAAAACTGAAACAAGGGTTGCTGAAACCGTATGTGCTGAAATAGGAGTTTCAGCAACGCGAAAAAAAAACTGAAAAAAAAAAACAAGAAACAAAAAAAAAACGCTGAAACCGGAGGGGGCACAGGGGGCACACGTGGGGGCATAGGGAGACGGTGGACATTTTGCTAATTTGGAGTACTTAGGAGATATTTTCCTAATAAAGTCTAAAATTTTAGACATCCTAGTAATCACCCCAAATATAAACTGTTTTGAGAGATTTGATGAATTGAGAATCAAAGAGAGAGGAGAGGGAATAGCTGGTTTTCTCAGCTGTGTTACTGTATTATTGAAAAACTTAACAAACTCTTATTACAGCAAATCTATTTATACTAAGTAAACCCAACTTGTTGCTCAAGCTAACACATTCTAGAATGTGGTGACATCACAATGTAACAGAATTACATCAAACTGCTCTGCATTTATTTTAATGTCTAAGAAAGCTTTTAAATCTTGATCAAAATCATGAAAAAAAGATGATGATCTATTCGGTCTGTAAGGCACGTACTTTACAAGTTCACATGAGTTGAATTTGAACATCTTGATCAAATTCTTGCAATTACACGAATTTTTCAAGTTTTCATTTGAAAAGTGTGTGCACGTACTGTTTTGAGATTGTCGTGACATTAGTTGTAGTTGCGATTCCAGAGGGTTTGCCAGCTATTTATGATAACGACGTTCTTGGCCCTGGGAACGCGCAGCATACCCCCAATATGGCATTCGCCCGACGGTTTGACCGACCCACCTACATTAATTTTGTAGACAGACATTGGGGGTTTTGCCCATTTTATATTACTGCTCCCTTTACTTTTTGGCCTCTTATCTTCGTTTATGAGTTTTACCCATTCCTGTATGCTGTGAATAGCTTTCCTTACAGTTGCCTCAAAATTGTTTGGGCTGCATCCCTTGAAGATGACGGAGTTACGAAACTCCCATATGTGTTGCCATAATATACAGAGGTGTTCAAAGTTAGCGTTGTTTCTTCTTATGTGTTGGATGTCTGTTGTTGATGCTATGGGGTCACGAAAGCCATGAAATCTTTCACCACTATTTTGTTCATATTTTGCTATAATTATTTTTGAGATAGGACATTTAGGAGTAAGTGATCTGTATCTTCATTCTCTGCACTGCAGAGACAGCACAGACTGGGGACCCTATTAAAGTATCTATTTAGACGTTCATTTGTTGCCAAACTATCTGAAATAATTTTCCATATGAAGTTGTGAGTTCTCGGCGGCAATTTTAGCTTCCAAATCCATGCATTATCAATGTCACTTGGATTTATAATTGTATATTTATCAATACTCGATTAAGTGGTATATATTCCTTCCTTATCAAACTTCCAGATTAATTTATCTTTGACCTCCCAATTTGGGATAGTAACCTGACTAATTTGTTGAACTATTGTCGGGGGAAAGAGGTTGTTAAGCAAGCCTACATTCCATTCCTTTTCTGCCGTAATTAAAGCTGAAACCTTCATATTCGGGTTGTGATTATTTTTGTATTGTTCAAGGTATACTCCTTTTAGCCACGGATCAGACCACACATTTACACTTGTGCCATCACCAATGATCCAAAGTAGTCTTTCATGAAACCTGTCTCTTAATTGTAGGAGGCGGCCAAATTGCCATGACGTGTTATGTATATTTAAATCAGTTAACTTACGGTTTCGAAGGTATTTTTCTATTATGACTTTAACACATATATTGTCAGGGTTGGTAAAGATCTTCCAGAGTACGTAGTTTCATTTGTAAGGCTATATTTTGTTCCTCCGCTTTTCTGATGTCGAGCCCTCCCTTGCTTTTAAGGCCACAGATTTTATCCCAGCTAATTAGAGGTCTGTAGTTTTGTGTTTGTGTCTTATTCCAGAAGAAATTCTTATTTATCTGATCAATCTTTGTTAAAATTCCTTTTGGCAATAAGAAACTTTGCATTAAATAGTTTGTTTTTGAGCTAAGGTTGGCTTTAATTAATGCTATTCTTCCTGCTTGGGATATTGAGCCCGATTTCCATTTGGGAAGTTGCTTTTTAAGGTTTTGTAGTGCATCTTCAAAGACTTCATTTTTAACTCTCCCATTGACAATGGGGATACCCAAGTATTTTTCCATACCCTTAGCCATAGAAATGTTCATTTGTTGGGCTAGGTTCACCGCCTTGGCTCGGTTTACATTTTTTTGAAAATTGAATAGAGCTCTTCTGGTAATTTATAGTTAGCCCTGACATATTAGAGAGTTGGTTAAGTATGTTTTTAATTGTATCAAGACTTTTATAAGAGGCTTTTGCAAAGATTATCGTATCGTCTGCAAAGGTAAGAAGGGGGGTTGGTGTGCTAGCTGGAGTTATTTTGATGCCAACTAGTGCATCTTCTAGCTGAGACTCTTTTTGCAGTTCTCTAGCCAAATTTTCCATAACTATTATAAAGATGTATGGAGCTAGTGGGTCGCCCTGTCGAAGTCCTCGTTCAGGTTTGAAAGGTTTACCTGGATTGTTGTTAACAAGAACAGAGAATGTAGCCGTTGTTAAACATTTCATGGCCCATTTAATCCATTGGCTATGAAATCCCAGTTTTGTGAGCGATGCTTCAATGAAGCTCCAGCTAAGCTTATCGTATGCCTTTTCCATGTCCAGTTTCAGAGCCATCCAGTCAGCCCTGCCCTTTTGCTTGTGGAAGGAGTGAAAAATTTCATGTGCTATAAGAGTATTGTCTTAAATTGATCTCCCTTGCACAAACGCACCTTGAAATTGGTTAATGATACCCGGGAGGATAGGTTTTAATCGGTTAGCCAAAAATTTTGTGATAGTCTTATAGATTGTATTGCAAAGACTTATTGGTCGATAATGGTGGATTGTTGTGGGGTTATCTATTTTTGGTATAAGCACTAGAAATGTTTGATTAATTTATGTTAGAATCGACCCAGAAAGAAAAAAAGCTTTGACAGCTTTACACACTGAGTCTCCTAATATGTTCCAATATTTGGTATAGAATTCCGGGGGGAAGCCATCAGGGCTCGGAGATTTGTCTTCTGCCATGCTAAACATCGTGTCTTTTATTTCTTTAGTTGTTGGTTGTTTGGTGAGGATGTTATTTTGGTCTTGAGTAATCTCTGGCTGCAGAAAGGTTAGATGATTAGGATCAATTCAATTCCTACTAGTGGATATGAAACGCTCCTTCATCTCATTGGTGATGTGATCTCTGATCTGGATCTTATCGGTGATAATCATACCATTTTTTGTGGTAAAGCTTGTCGTTGTATTTCGATTGTTTATAACCTTATCTAAAGTTTGGAAGTACCTAGTGTTTTTGTCAGTTAGCTGTAGATGCCTTGTTCTAGCTCGTTGTTTCCAGAATGGATGACTATAATTAAGAATCTGTAATCTTTTGTTTTCTAGTCTATTAAGTTTACTCACATCCTGGGAAGACAAAGTTCCCCAGGGAAGTGCTTGTTGAAGTTCCAGAATTTTTTGGTCAACTTCCTGGAGTTGTTTATCAAAGTTTTTTGGTCAACTTCCTGGAGTTGTTTATTCGTTTTACAACAATTTTTGGTGTTCTGTTTAAGTAGCTTCTGTTTTTGAACCAGTTTGAAGCCAAAGGAGCATGCCATTTTGTTTTTCCACACATTTGCAACTATTTTCTCATAGCATGGGTTAAAAGTCCATGCCATTTCAA
This sequence comes from Persicaria maculosa, assembly GCA_963922045.1. Lineage (NCBI taxonomy): Eukaryota > Viridiplantae > Streptophyta > Magnoliopsida > Caryophyllales > Polygonaceae > Persicaria > Persicaria maculosa. Next base: position 21,898,930 of record OY998252.1, on the reverse strand, counting down.
ATCTGAAAGGAGAGCCCTTGTCAATGGAGGGAGTTCCCAAACTCGTAGTGATCAGACAATGATCCGAGGAAAAGAATGAGTGATTCCAAGCAACCATTTCTCTGAACTTAGTATAGATTTCATGGTGAGCCAATATTCTATCCAGTCTTTCAAAAGTATTGTCGATCTTGTTTTGATTTTTCCTCCACGTAAAGGGTGAGCCCTGGAAAGGAATAGTACGGAGGTTTAGTTCATTCTTAACTTCCTTTAATCTCCTGAATCTGCTGATGGAGGGGCTAGGACCACCAACCTTTTCATTGTCATTCTCTATATCATTTAGGTCTCCAATAATGAGAATTGGGAGATTATACAGGTTTGCCTTGACATATATGTCTTCCGAGAACTGGTTTTTTGCATTTTCACTAGTAGAGGCGTAGACAATGGTAAGCAGTATAGTTAATTTATTGATAGAGAGTTTGATCATGACTAATCTATCGGTCTTTTCTAGAATATAGCTATCCTCTATGAGCTTTGCATTTTTTATTAGAATCCACATGCCTCCTTTGAGGCCTATAGATGCAATAAAAATCAGCTTTTGAAATCCAGCCTCTCTGAGTTGCAAGTCAGAGGGAGGGGTCATAGCTTTTGTTTCAGAAACTGCAAGGATGTCTAGTTTGTTTTTTAATCGAATGTGTTTCAACTCTGGCCATAAGAGAGGCCTCCTGGAGCCTCTTATATTCCAATAACCTATATTAATCATTTAACTTCTTGTAATTTTTCCCAAGGGCGGGTTGTTTTAGCTGATTGGTGTATGCTTCTGTTTTGTACATTGTTTTATATTTGATAACTAAACCAATACTGTTTGATATATGGTTTTTATTAGCTTTGGTCCTCCAGCTGCTAAACCAGTTATAGATGGGAACCATTCCTTTTGTATCTTTCCTTTTGCTGCTATATTGTATCACGGTTAATGATGGGTAAACAGAAAGTTTTAGCGTGGCATTTGTAGTCCTTCCTCTGAGAGTTTCAGAAAAGAAGCAATTTTTGTAGGAAGTTGTAACTGATAATGGTTGGTCATAAGTTTTGGTTTGGCCACCAACCACACAACTAAGAGAGCGGGTGGGGTTAAGCCAGAAGGTTTGCAAGAAAGAAAACGAAATAGGGAGAGCATACATACCATTCAAGGATCTGTAAGTAGTCCCAACAGAACCAGCATCAAAGAGGAGCCAATTGAGAGAGTCATCAGTCCTACTACAAATAGGTCTCCAGCAGACAGGAGTCCTAGCATGAGAGGTCACAAGACACCAAAGCAAACCAAAGAAGGAAGAGCACACATTGTAATAGCTAATATTTCCGTTAATTATATTGTTTAAAGATTGAAGGAGTCCAGCAAGAATTGAAAATGGCTGGATACGCCTTGTAGAAATCGTACTATAAGTCTTCTTCTCAGCTTCTGCTTTCTTGTTATCTTCATTCGCTATGGTTGAGTGTCTTCCTTCATCAGATTTGTGTGGAATCTGCTTCAGGCACGGTGAGAGTTGCTCTTATTGAGTTTCTCTTGAACTCGCCATGTATTTGAGATTTGTGGAAGCAAGTTTTGCAGAAAATTTGATTTGTAAGGGTTTGATTGCAAGGTTGGGGCAGCTTACCACCACTAGGTAATCAAAGACACTAGTGGGGATTGGCATGAGTTTTTTGTTGGGAATTTTGAAGGTTGGGGCACCCCAGTTCTTATATGTGCTTTCCACTAGAAGCATACCTGAGATCCTTGTTTGAGATATGATCCATGACTTTTTTCGGTTCCTACCGTTATTTAGCTGAAGCATATTTTCTGGCTGGTGTTTATGAATTAAGCAGGGAAAGTTGGTCTTTCTCACAACTGAGCTTTCATCTGTGTGGTCCTTGAGAACCAACAAATTCCTTACCTTTTTTCCATGTGGACAGTTTCTCAACAAAACTCGCATCATCAGATAACAGATTCTAAGAATAACATTGAAATCATTAAAAATACAATCTGACTTCTCAAGCAGGAGGGGAAGATCAGCGATTGCTAAAAACTTGACATCATTAAAGCTAAGCTTGAAAAACTTAACAACCTGATAATGAATCTTATTACTAGCGGGAAGGGACTGGAAACAAAACATAATATTGTTCACAACCATTGCAACTTCAGAAGAGTAAGCAGAATTAACCATCTTTTGCTTTATATCATAAGGGGATTGAGCAAACCCATGAATCGTATTATTCATAATGAAATAAGCATTAAACTGGCAGCCAAACGAAAGAGAGAAATCATACATAGGGACTAGATTCAAACATAAAAAAGAAATAAGAGTAATATTATAAGAATCAATATTTAGAAACTTATCTCTCATAGGTAGAGTTCTACTTAGTGGATTGATGCCCATTTTGAAGCCAGTTTGCCCCGGGCTAGCTAGGTTTTGAGCGACCGAGTTGCATGCAAGGATCCGAGCCTAACAAGAGATAAGATTTAACCTAGAAGTTTTAAGATAATGGGATATCGAGGTAGATTATTTGTGCTGAAGGTTTTGATATGAAAGTTTTATAGTTGTGTTTGACTGTTTGGGTAAAAACAAGTTTGTTGTCGAAATTTTGGGGTTAGTTGGCAGGCTGTCGGCAGGAGGCGACAACCACCAATGAGGACAGCAGAGGTGCCACAACACCAAGCGCAAGGCACAGAGAAGGGGAGCCAGGCGCACCAGGCCGCGAGCACATCTCAGAAGGAGGAGCCGAGGAAGACGATCTGCAACCAGAGGCCCCCACCCGCACACCGAACCCAACCGGAAAAGAGCAGGGAGGACTCTCGGTGAACTAGTCCTCCTTTTGAACTTCCACATACGATTTCTTCTGGCCATCTCAGTAGAAATCCTCAATTGATTTTGTATTCCCCTCTCGTTTGCTCCTTGATGACAGTCCGAAGCGCTTGATTTGGGAGCGTATCGGTCATTGAAACCATTTTTATTCTTGAAGGGGAAACTGGGTGGCCAAATCTTGGCAGAATCAACAAGGAAGCTTGAAGATTTGAGGCCAGATCTGGAAGAATTTGGGTGGTGGCGGTTGGGAGTTTGAGTAGGGTTTTTTTGGAGCTCTCATTTTTCTTTTGAGCTTGTTGTCAATTTTGCATGGATTATGTAGTGATATAGGGTGATCTTGCCTGCAACGAAAGATTTGAATATTCGTAGAAGCACGGTTGGAGAATATTCATTTGTAATGGAAGATTATAACTCAGACGATTCGGGTACAAAGTTGACGAAAATAGAGATAGGTTAGAAGTATTTTTTGCGTTCTTCAATGAATATATTGTGAGCAGTATGTTCTATCTACAGAATACGAGCAGTATGTTCAAATGAATAATGGTTTTCGTGTGCCTTATGTTTGGGGGAAAAATTTTCGTGTTTAATTAGAAGTCGTCAAACACGCTCATGAAATTATTTTTGAAGGCGTTCATGTAAGACTTTATATATCGAACACGAATGCAAACTGGTGGATAGTTACATAAAGTATGTGAGGATGTGTTACATATCCAATACATCATTTTAACATATTACAAATTCATAAACTAGAGCATACAAATTAAATACAATGGTCGAGTTTGAGAGATACAGTCTATCGGGTACACCACCCAACAAAATTGTAGAGCATATGGCTTTGCTGAGCTTGGATGTCCATAAATGATTAGCCTTCTTTGATTGAATTCTCATAAGCTGCTCGTTCAATCTGCAAAAATAAGACATGGTTGAATTAGTGGGTTTTGTGTTTAAAAGGTGGCCCAAAATAAGCCACAAAAGCTGGCCCAAGACAACCCACAAAATTGGAACAGATCTGCCAAATAGATAGCTAAAAAAAAGAAAGAAGGGAGCTATCGATATATATAAAAATAAAAGTCAGCAGTTCGGAATGAATCTTAAAGAAAAAAGAAGGAATATCAGAATCTTAAAGAAAAAAAAGATATCTTAATTTCTAAAGGAAAGAAAAAAGATATGGAAAAGTAGGGTTCCAACTAATGCTTCCCTATAAAAAGGGTTGCAGGCATATGCAGGAGAAGAGAGACGCCAGAAAAAAAAAACCCCACGTCTGAAAAAAGAAGCCACGACTGCTGAAAAAAAAAGAGGCACAACAGAGCACATAAACACAAGAAGAAGAAGACAGCAAGAAGAAGGTAGCTCTCTCTCTCCGTGAGAGTTCCTATCGGTCCCGAGACCCCGCCCTTGAAAACCTTACGAGCTTTTCTCGCGGCCTGGGTCTTGGGGTCGTAAAATCGCTCTCGAGCAATGGCAAAGCATCGTCAAAATCGACTCTTGAAACCCCGCCCTTGAAAACCTTACGAGCTTTTCTCGTGGCCTCTTGAAAACCTTACGAGCTTTTCTTGTCGGAATCATCAAATAGCCCTAAAAGAGGGCGAAACGCTGCTGGATTTTCCTAAACTAAGGGACTAATTCAAGCAGACAATTTGCAAACTTCACTGCAGTCAAGACTTTTCTAGGGCGAAGAAATAGAAAGCAAATTTTCTGGATAAACTCAGCCAGCAAAACTCTAAATTAAAGAAAGTACTGGTAAAAATAAGGACAGTCAAACAAGCAAAAGATAAGTTTGCACACGAATCACAAGTAGCTTCAAACAAGGCTAGAGGAAACGAATTCACCACAGTCAAACAAGGCTAAAGGAAACGAATTCACCACAACCAAATGATGAAGTTGGAATAAAAAAAAAAGCTGGACATATGTTCTGTTCAAATTCGCACAAATCAAATCCTAAAGTCATTCTGTCTAAATTCATTCAGAAAATCATGCTAATCAAACGTAGTTCACCAAATTCCAATTAAAGGAACAAGGGTAAAACTGCATAATCCCTAAACTGCACGATTCAAGTAAAAAAAAAAACAGACAGGGTATCAGGAAGAGAAAGAACAGAACAGTGCTAGGCAACGCAAACACAAACCAGGGACACGCACAGATGAGAAAATTTAGCAAAAAAAGGAGGAAATCGGGCCTCTTTTGACAAAAATTGGCAAATACATGAATGAAGGAGAGAGGAGTTCCAAATTCCAAGTGCTAGTTTAATCAAGTTGAAAGATTGATTAGCAAAACAAACAAAACAGAAAGCATACCTAATTAACGGTTCTCTGTTGGTCGGCATTCTCTCGGCTTCTTCGTTCTCAGCCTCCCAAGACCTTGAACCGGTCTCCTGCTGTGATCCCTAAACAAAGAAATTCCCAAATTGAAACCAACAAAATCAGCCTATGCCTACTAAACAGCTCGACCCAACGAAAACAAAGAAAGGGGGGAGAACCGACGTACTGGATTGGCAAGACCAAGTTGCAGTGCCGCTTCGGAGGACTCAAATGGATCCTTGTCGTACTGATATCTCTCCCAATAGGCTTGAACGGGATTCCTCGCCGCTTCTCGAGCCTTATTCCTCTTATTCCCTTTGTCGATCGATCCTAATGTGAAAAGCCCCAAACCTCACAAATTAAACCCTAAAATTGCGATGTGAAAACGAAGTCAGTTGAGTAAAGAATGGGTATTCAATCGAAGGGGATTCATATGAGAATCTGAAATTTAGGCTAGGGATTACCTAAAAATCAGATTGAGCAAGCAATCCGGGGAGGAATTCGTACGAGAAAGAAGTGCACACCCAAACTCTTCGATTCGTAGCTATAGGGCGAGAGCCGCACCGCTCGTACACAGCCCTCGCTCCACCTCGACTTGCCCTCGCTCCGCCCTTGCCTTGCCCATGCTCTTCCCTCTTCTGCGCCGTCGCCGGAGGTCGGAGATCACCGTAGTCGAGAGAACGAAGAGGCGAAAGGAGAGAGACGGTGAACATGGACAAAAGAAAATAAAACCCCCGTTGAATTGGATCAATTGAAACAAACAGAGAAAGAAAGAGAGTCAGTTTGGGCTTAAAGAGAAAGAAAAAAACATGGGCTAGTATTACAATTAAGATGGGCTCGATTAAATGAAAATTAATTTTGGGTCCAAAAAGCTCAGCCTGTTCAACTCTTCAATTCAATGTAAAAAAGAGCGTGGAGTAGGCAAAACCAAATTGGCCATTTTATATGCTCAGGAACATATATGCTACAATGGGATGTAATTTTGCTTAATTGCAAAACCGACCCACGAAAAATAAAAATAAAAAATTATTATAATCGACACAAATTAGAAGTTGAGTTTAACAAAATCACAAAGTTAAACTCGTAAAATTTCATTGTCGGTTTATTCCAATGGGTCAATCTCAAAATTGACTTCTAAACGAGGAAAAAGAAAACGGAGTTGAAACTCTAAATTAAATTTTCCCAAATTCAAACAGTTCTAAAAAGAACTACGTAAAGACTTGATGCTCTTTTATGAGTTACGTAGGAAGTCCGGTATTAAAATTCAATATATATTGGATTCAGTCGCCCATCTCAAATCAAATTAAATTTGTCCGTAAAGGAACTACGGGTGGTTTGATCCCGTTCCAAACGGGTACGTAGGACACCCGACAAAAAGCTCAAGCTCGTCGGGTTCAATCACCAAACCCAAAAATTAAATCATCTCAAACACTCTGAACTACGTAAGGCTTGATTCTCTCCCAAGAGATACGTAGGCAACCCGTTAAAAAATTCGGGTGCAGCCCAAATCACCAAAACCACTTAAGTCTTGGTGTCAATACGACTTTGAATCAAGAAGATAACCAAAAGGGGTCGAACTCAAATTCTAAAAAATTAAATAAAATATGTTTTACAATTATTCGCGCATTTTTTGTTCAACACCTTATCTATAGAATACGAGCATCTGTCCATTGTCGGTCGTATTCAAAGTATGAGCAAGGAGATAAACAATTGAATAATGCATGGTTGCAAATTTATCCGAAGAAAAGAAGCGTAAGATTGAGTAGATGGGACGCATATTCAAAATGGATATGTATTCATATGAATAATTAATAATTTATTCAAATGAATAAGTAGAGTTTATTCAAATGAATATTTATTCGAATGAATAAGTGAGATGTATTCGGGATGTATTCAAATGAATATTTAGTTGGATAGGTAACTAATAATGTATTTAGATGAATAAGCTTGTATTCAAATGAATATTAATTTGTTAACATGAATAACACGCCGGTATTCAAATGAATATTTATTCAAATAAATATTTATTCAAATGAATATTTATGCACATGAAGAAGGCGGCTATATTCAAATGAATATATATTTAGATGAATAAAGCACAGTCTTGAACTTAATCGTTTATTGCCTTCTCATATTCATTCATATTCTAGAATTTTTCTAGTTAAAACTACCGTCAATTATTCAATGTAAATGGATATATATATATATATATATATATATATATATATATATATATATATATATATATATATATATATATATATATATGACAATTTATTTTTTATTCTTTTTATTTTTCACAAATTTCTCTTTTTAGTTTTACCATTTGAACTTATCATCATAAATTGAGTTTTAATCTAATGACTTAGAATTGTTCTCATGGATGCATTTGATTCTTCAAAGGGCAAATGCATTGGATAGTTATTCTATATTTATATATAATCCAACACTTATTATTTGGTCCCTTTCTTCACTTATGTTGCGTGTGATCTCTTCCTACATTTGATTCTTCAAAGTTTGATGTGATCGATGCAAACACTCTCTCTCACTGAACACGGTCCTACAAATGTAAATACAGTACGGATTTTTAAAACAAAAAAACAAAAAAACAAAAAAATGTTTTTTAAATAAAACAATTGGGTACCTAATTTCCCCTCCATTTTCGTTTCTCTTTGTCTTTGCTTTCTCTCTCCAACTTGATTTGTTGTTTCTGTTTATACCTTTCCTGGATCGACATTTACTCGCCGTATCACTCTGTATCTCCAACTTCCTTTTAAAGCGATCAGATTCGGAGCTCAGTTCGTTGATTTTTTTTTACGGTTTGGGTTCGTACAGATGGTTGGATTTTTAGATTTTTGAGCTTTCAGGTGTTTCATATTATAGGGTTTCTGGTTTTTGGAAGAGAGTCGCTGCGGGATCGATCTAGGGAGCGAGAATGCCGGGGCGCACAGCGAGGTCGGAGAAGGCCGACGAAGCGAAGCAGCTTCGGCGAGATCCCTACGAGGTGCTAGGCGTTTCTCGCGACTCTACGGATCAGGAAATCAAATCCGCCTACAGGAAATTAGCGCTCAGGTAGGTTATTTTGCCGTTTCTTGTTTGCATTTAATAGTTTGTAGACTTTGTAGCTCACTCGCTTCGTTTGCAATTGCGCATTTGCACTGTTTGGGAGTTCTGTTTTGGCGTTTTTGTTGATTTTGACAGCCACTGAGTTGTGAAGTAATACATGTATCATTCATGGATGGATTGTTTGAAGTTTAATCCTTCTTTGGAGTTTCCTGGCAAATTTTGCAATTATTTGGCGATTGCAGTAGTTCTGGTTGTGCTTTTTTGGAGGAAAATTGGGTGGGATAAGACACGGATGGTAGAGGTCGTATCAGGTGGACTGCATCCATGGAAAAAAGGGGAAGTTTAGTTGTTGAAGTTAAACCAATTTTCTTGGTATCATTTGTGATTTATGGAGGGTGTGTTATTCCTTTTTGTCTTTTTTTGAAGTGTGGTAAAGGCATAAAGCTGAATTGATAGCCTCCACTTGTGTGTATAAGCGGCAATTTTGGGGGCTATCACACATGAGTTTTGAGTAATGTTTGGAAACTGGGAGGATTTTGTAAGACAGAACGTAATGATTTTCAATTTGAAGCATCTATAGGTGGGGAGAAGGTCCAAATTAAATTCACCTGTTGGCTGTTACAACTTGCAACACTTCCTATATGAGCAAATCTGTGAAAATTAGGTTTTAAGAAACACTCTGTATTTTCGTTGATTGATACTGTAGCATAAGAACATTGTCTAACCTAGTTATCAATATTCAAGGTGTCTGGAAGCTTTGTGCTGATCTAAATGTTTGGTAAACAGAAATTTTAAAGACTTTGGTTCAATGGTGTATCTATGAACTTCTTTCAGATATCATCCCGATAAGAATGCAAATGATCCAAAGGCAGCTGATATGTTTAAGGAAGTCACTTTCTCCTACAATATATTATCTGACCCTGAGAAAAGACGCCAGTATGATGCAGCCGGGTTTGAGGTGAGATATTGATGGTCAAATGTAGTTGAGATTTGTAGTTCTGTTCTTTAATATGCTCCTAGGAAAGTGCAGATGTGCTGCATATTTTATTTTTCAAAGTAAGATTTGGCTGTAGTCCTCACTTTGTTCAATGCATATCCTGGTTAGGCTGTTGAGTCAGAAAATCAAGACATGGAATTGGATCTTTCAAGTCTGGGCACTGTACATACAATGTTTGCGGCTTTATTTAGGTGAGCATGTTATTTTCACCACTGTCTTTTCTTATGTAGATGATACTCTGAAAAAACAATGAACTATCTTGCATCTTGTCTTTTTCTTATTGCTTCAAATCAGTAAACTCGGTGTTCCGATTAAGACTACGGTATCAGCAACTGTGCTGGAGGAGGCACTGAATGGAACAGTAAACATTCGACCACTTCCTCTTGGACAACCTTTATGTAGGAAGGTAATGGTTCTATTGATGCCGGTTTAACTCAGTCTTTGGTATTTGAATTCACTATTTTCAGAGGAACAGATGTGTTGGTATATGCTATGTTTCATTTGTGAGTTTTGCCACTCTTGCAGGTTGAGAAGCAGTGTGCCCATTTTTATTCTGTTACAGTGACAGAGGAAGATCTGCAAGGTGGACTAGTGTGTCGTGTTCATTCATCAGACAAAAGCAAATTCAAGGTTTGTGCTAGTAATTGTCTAATGAGAGCTCTGCCTCTCCTTTGCTTTTTGCTGCATGGTCTAGTTAATAATGTATGGAAACAGTTTTTTAAATATCTTTTTTTTTTGTAGTTTCCCCCCTTTTGTGGTGATTTGTGTGCTAATGATCCTGATTTATCATTCATAGAAGGATTTGATAAGAGTTAGGATGCTAGTTCTCAGGACATTGCATTTACACAGCTAATGTATTCATTTGTATCTAAGCTTCTATCTGCTTTATCTGGGTATATTTTTTGGTAGAGATCAAATGTGCTGAGAGAATGCATACTTAAACCCACTTACACAAAGTAGGTTTTTCTGTTTGTAAAATATTCCTTCTGATTTGCTTCATTGCAGTTACTGTACTTTGAGCAAGAAGGAAATGGCTGTTTGAGTCTCGCACTGCAGGTACTCATCTCTTTTTCACCCCTATGATCTTGGATCATTGTTAGAATGATAAATTACCACATATATCAGGATGCTCTAAATAATGTTGTTCATGAGCAAATTGTACAATCTAATATAACTGAATTCAACTGGATAACTTCGTTCACTTTATGAATCGTAACAGCTACCAAAAACGTTTTAGTTTTACACTTCATTGATGCTTTCTGTCTCTAATTAAAACTGTCTTATGTAGGAGGATAGTGCCAAATCTGGGAAAATCACATCTGCTGGAATGTATTTTCTTGGTTTCCCTGTTTACCGTTTGGACTATGCAGCTCTTGCGGTATGTTGCTATATATTGAGATGTTCAGTTTACTTTTCTGCAACTCATTTGAACTCATATTTCCTCATTTCGTGAACAATGCAGACAGCAGCTGCCAAGGATCCAGATTCTGCCTTCTTTAAAAAATTGGAGGGGTTTCAGCCTTGTGAAATAACTGAACTAAAAGCTGGCACTCACGTCTTTTCCATTTATGGTTAGTCATTTACCCAAGTGTGGCTGTTTGTCAACTTGGCACCTTCAACTTGTTCTCTTCCTTAACTTGTTGCCCTCTTCCTTTTTGCTTCTTGGGTCACCATAGGTGATAATTTCTTCAAAAGTGTAAGCTACACCATTGAAATTCTTTCTGCTGCACCTTTCGAAAAAGAAAAGGAGGACCTCAGAGCTGTGGAAGCTCAAATTTTAACGAAAAGGGCAGAATTGTCGAAGTTTGAGAGTGAATATAGAGAGGTTGGTCTTGGACATGCTTATTACCCTCCATTTGAGTCATTAGAGTCTATACACTAGTGTGTTGGCAGGTACTTGCCCAATTCACGGAGATGACAAGCAGATACACACAGGAAATGCAAGCGGTCAGTATTTAGCCTGTGACCATCCTGACATCATATAGTTTCATAGTTATTGAACTTCATCATATCTTCTGCTCATCTTTTATTCCCTTGCTGCAGATTGACAATCTTCTCAAACAGCGAAATGAAGTTCATGCTTCATACACTGTTATTCCTCAACCAATGAAGCGAAGTGCAGGTAAAAGCAAAAGAAGTGCCTCCAAGGAGCCCAAGGAAGAGGGCCCAGCAAGAGAGAAGAAACCTGCAAGGGATAGAACTAAGAAGAAATGGTACAACATCCAATTGAAGGTAAATCATGAAGACTTCTCACATACAGCGAGCTCTGTTTACATACGTATTACACCCTAGCCTTCCGGTTTATATTGTCCTGATCTCAAACTACCAGGCACGGCGGGCTCATGCTTGTTCTGATCCTGATCCCGTTACACAATAATCCATCATAGCCATTCACATGAGAAAGGTCTACTTTGGACTGCGTCAAGATCTCAACCCATCTAGTCGGATAAACAGGTCTTGCAGCCCTTTCACTAGCAGTTTTGTGGGAAGCTTTTTGAACCAAATGGGGCCAAACCCAGTGATTCAAGACGCGTCAATCCAAGTAGCATTCGCCAATGTGCTGGTTATGTTTGTTTTGCTGCTTGCTAATGTAAAGGATTAGTGGTCATTTTTCTTTGTAATATTCTTCCCTCTATTTTTTTGTTGCATCGATTGGGAGACTCTTGTTCCTTTGTGCTGTAATTGGTCTCAATTACGATGCTGTAAATGGCAGAATTTATAAATGAAAACTTGTATTCGCCAGCTTCTTATGTTGGTTCTTTCCTCGTTAAGTTTCAACATTTTAAGCACTTGATGTCTCATATTTTGGGATATTGCAGGTTTTGTATGCGAAATCGCCGAACATACCATCACGACATTCAACCAGAGCATCTCACTGTTGCTCCACAAGGCAACTTAAAAGATTAACTGCTAGAATTTAGAACTTCTAAATACATCTGGGCAAGCAAAGACGTACAAGAATTATTCGCTCAATGCCAAAGATTCATTCATATTCTACAATGGAATGTAAACAATTGTCTATAAAAATGGCCCTTCACTCGTATACAATATGCACTGGTGAGACTGCAATCATCAATTCTGTAGATCTCCAGGGAAGGTGGAAGGCTCCAAATCATAGAGCTGTTCTTCATGTATCCACAAACGGTGCAACAGGAACTTATCTTGTGTATGAACTATGAACTATAGACGCAAAAGAATTACCAAAGTTGATGTGTTGTAGCATTTGGGATGCCTTCTTCCACTTCACTCGGGAATACATATGCATCAATTTAATGGCTGATGCGTGTTGCACAATAGATCTAACTCAATTTGTCCATCTGCAGAAGCGAAGATTGTACAACCATCTAGAGGTTGGAGACAAAAATGAAAAATGTAAACTTTGAACGCTAGATCAAAGATGCAGGGAAAAGCATACCAGCTAGCTTGATTCCCAAGTTCGCTTGAGCATCAGCATCAGAGTTCAATCCCTTCAAAAGTGGAGAAAAGAAATCAGTAGTATTAAGAGCAGAAAGATGCAGCGGAACTAGAAAGTAATCATCTTGGATAAATTATGTAAGAATCAATAAAGCGAAAGGGACAAGTACTCAAAATTCCACAACACTAGAAGGGAAAGAGTTCTTTTTTCCCCAGTAAACACTGAACACCAAACACAATATGGAAATGATCAAACATGAATGTCTAGTTAAGAAGTGACACGAGTAGAACATACACGTACCCTTAGAACGTGACTGATCTGGAAGGAATTAAACTTATCCTTCAATTTCTTTGCTTCTGCATGCAATATAGACAAGTGCTCATCTCTCACTTGCCATAAACCCTGAAGCTGCAGTCACAAAGTATTCTCATTACAAAGCAAAGAATTAACTGGACACATTAGAAAAAAGTTGCATTACCAATGGGAAAAGCATTCAATAAGAGACAAACCTAACCAGTATAAGGAAAATAGAAAGTGAAAGAAATCCACCCACCAAGTAATATTAACAGCAACATTGATCACAGAAGGAAATATTAATAAAGCTGTATTTTTCCTTAATGCAAGAAGTTAAGATCAATGTTATACTACATTACAAACTCAACTGGTATGGTATACAAGTAAACCAGCCAGTAGTTAAGAATTAAGATCTCAATGTTATACTACATTACAAACTCAAGTGATTAAAATTGGTCATATCATAGACCATGAACTCATGATTGAAAATTAAATAAATGTCACTTTATGTTTATGCACAATTTCTAAGAAACATAGCAAATAGACTAAAAATATCCTTGAATAGTAGGAAAGTGAAAAAGGAGGTGAGAAGTCATTTTGTAATCCTAATTTTTTTTTGAAACCTAATCCTAAATTGATTATAAAAACATCTAAAATAACATATTTTGGAACAACATTAAGAAGCTAGAATGGTATTTATTTTGGAACAGGGGGTATTTATTTAATCAGTAAAATATTAAGCTTCAATAAAACTGTAGAGCCACAGACAAAGTTACATCAGATTAGACGTTTTTATCATAGCTTAAGAAACATGAGCAAGAGAAACTTTCATGGTGAGAAAGGCAATTGAAACAAACCTGCATGCAGACAAGTTTAGAGTCACCTTGCACACGGATACTGGTATATCCCCTCTCGAGAGCAGATTTTAATCCCAGAATGATGGCCCGATATTCTGCAGCATTACATGTTGCAACCCCTAAGCCTTGGTGCAATTTACATATCTAGAAGAAACTGCATTTGTCAGGAAGATCCAGACATGTGAATGAACAAAACAGAAAAATAGATGAATTTTGTACCACACTTCCATCATTAGCCCTCAGCACAGCTCCAGCACCAGCTTGCCCTGGATTGCCTTTTGAAGCGCCATCAAACTCAAGAATGCAGGAGCACTGCATTGTCATAAAAAGCATAAACATATTTTAACCACACTTTGATCAAACAGATGAAAGGCAAATCAAACAGCTGGTTGAAAGACCAACAAATGTAGCTCATTATCTAGCAAAAGCAGCCAAAAAAAAAATTCCAAAAAAGTCACACCCTGGAAAAAATAATCTTCACTCTAAATGAAACATTTTCTACATCAACTGAACTGCTTATATGATATTCAATTATGCAAACATATGATGATAAGAAGATCGAAGATTCACTGTCACCTGAAAGGGGGAAAAGGGGAAATATAAAATGCTGTCATTGACTTACATTGTCAGAAGATACATAGTCAAGCTTCACCTGCTTGCATCCTGGATCCATTTCAGCTGGTATTGATCCATCTATCTGCAGAAAATATAAAACACTAATGAAACGAGCAATTCAACCTGAACATCTAAACTGAACAGAGAATTTTATTGGTGCAACTGGTTTTGTGATCGTAGTTGATTGCACAGCACATGTTATAGTTATCCCATTGTAGGTTATCACCCTATGGTGAAATATGGTTTCCCGCTGGTAGTTTATATTTATCTAAACCTGCATCCAATCTTGGAGCCAATGCCATAAAATAACTCAAAGATCAGTCAAATAGAAACTCCCTCATGCTGGTGAAACTTATTCCAGCATAGCACAACTGAAGCTGCTTTGTGAAGATCTTTCTAGCAATCGCTGATGATGAAAAAATAGAACAGCATAACTGCAGTTTCCAAAAGAACGTAGCAAACTAGCCCATCTAGCACAATAAACTGCAATTATTCTTCTTGAGCTTTTGCCACTTGCAAAATTCTATTCATTGAATTCAGTGACTTTGTGGGCAAAACCGTTTCCTTGCTGATTTGCAATATAACAACACATCTTTGAAGAGGAACGAGAAGGGATGCATTAAAAAGTTGTCAAAATAAGTACAAGCAGTCTTACACCCATGCTTGATGAAGACCACAGACGGTCAGTTAATCACATTACAATAGTTGAAATTTGAAAAGAGGGGTCTCAAGCACACGGCGTTATAATACATATAGAATTATTTGAAGCACTTCCAGAAGCATTGTTCATAACATCATTTAACGGTCACGATTCACTTCTGATCATTCAAGAGCTGACTACTAACCGAAGTTTCTGATCCAGGTGCATCTCGTGGTTTCTTCTGTGGTAGTTCATTCTTCAATGATTCACTTGTCAGAGGTGAAGGTTCCTGAAAGAAAAGGGAGAATTGCAGAACTTCTATAAGGAAATATAAGATCAGCATATTCTTGTTGCATTTAAAAAAAAAAAAACCAGAGTATATTCATAGTGCATATGGTAACATAAATAGTGCAGAAATAGTGAAAAATGTATATATCAGGTAATACACTAAACTAGTAAGGTAGTACCAGGCTATCCATTCCACAATCAAGTATGAAATGATTTCACAGCCAAACTAACCTGAAAAGTGCAGGGAACTAGGTCGCCAAAGAGATCCTCCTTCAGATCAGATGCATTTATGGTGTATAGAGCATTCTGAAGACCACGGCGTAGTAGATAATCTACCGTGTCCTTGGCCAACGAGTATCCTTTGTACACACTAGCAGGAGGGTCGCAAACCTGGAAAATTTGCCCACATTTTAAACCACACATCTTCACATGCAAGTTTCTGAAAGAAGATTTAAACTGAACTGCATTCTCCACCGAGGAGATGCACAACATCTTTACAAACAAGTTCATCATCTTGGTCAAAGTAGATCCAGCTTCAACAATTATCAAAGGGGAATTTCGTGTACATCAGGTCTCAACTCTCGAGTTGTGTTTGGAATGGCCTGGTATATATACCAGTATGAGTGAAACTCACACCTTGATATCAGTTAAATTCCACACCAATCTCCCCAAAAGAAAACTCCATACCAACACAAATTCTAACAAAATGACCCCTAAAAGACAATGGCAACTATCTAAAAAGCAAGCGAAGAGCGTCAAGATCTCTCCATAGACACAGAAAACTGTACCAAAAAATATCAATTTGTGGCTTAATCAGAAATCGTCATGGAAAGAAATTAGCTCCAGCTAAAATACAACTACGCAGCAGAGGGGAAAAGGCCTTACCGAAGTGCCAACTTGAGCTTGACAGTCGCTCAAAGTCTTATAAACACCAACCAAATCGCCCTTGCGCACAACATAGAAGGATTCCTTGTCATCAACCGTGCTAGTTTGCGATTTGCGCGACCGCGACTTCCGCTTTGGAGCAGGAGAAGGCGAGGTAGTAGTAGTAGTAGAAGACGAAGATGAAGAATAGCAATGGAGACGAAGTTTGGCGAACGCCGATTCCAAATCAACCCTACTCGCAACAGAGCAAGTAATAATCCTTCTGAAAGGTGAAACGGGACATCCGGTGGCTCCGACGAATCGACGGTGGAGGATCAACGCTGAACGCGAAGATAGTTGGTGGAAGATGCAGCTCATGACAGTTCGAATGTGCTTGTTTTGGGGTCTGAAATCAAAATATGCAGCATCAATGAAACCCTAATTTGGGATATCTCAAATCCCCCAAATTGAGGGAAAAACATCAGATTCGCAATTCGTAAATTTCAAACATCATCCATACCGATTAATCGTTGGAGCGAGATTTCTCCTCCTCTTCAGCTCAGTTATGAGCCTGTGATAAGCGTTTCGCGGATTTCGTGACTCGTGAGTGTGTAACCGCACCGCGGGGGTCGGGGGTTAGCGAGGGTTTTTGGGTTTTCTTTTTAATTTTTTTAAATTTGGGTTAATTACAAAAACCACACTTAAATTAGGTGACTTTTTTTACTAAACCACCCTTAAAAAATAAAACTACACTAAACCACCCATAAATATGTTCGGTTAACATTAAGCCCCCCATTTACCCAAGGTATGACAAAAATAGCCCTTCTTCCCAAATCTGTAATTTTTTTTTTGTTGTTGGGAAAACGAGGATAAGAGTTCTCAACCTCTGAAGAGAATATTATTACAGAACACGATGTTAGCCAAAAGAAAAGAGCTACCAGTCTACAACTACAGCCCTGGTCGGGTCACCCAAAACATGCAAGTCAAAGGGAATAAAGTTAGCAAGGTATATACAATCGAGTTTGCTTCACGGAAAGCGCATTGAAAATGGACAACCCAATCTTTTTCGAAGGCCATGGCAAAACATAGTCAGGCTAAATAAAGGGTAAGCGACTTCTTCAAGAGTTCCACCGTATCCCATGAGTCCGTCTCAACCGCAACTCTTCGCAAACCAAGCTCGATGCCTCGATCCCCAAGCATGCTTAATTCAAACCTTATGCAACACCCCACATTTCCGCCTTCTGAATTGAACAGGCTCAGAGAACTCTGAGCGAACCCGCCTTTCCCGCTAACGCTATCATTGGTACTTCACATAACCCTGCTTGCACCCATCAACAGTATCACACCATCTAATAAGTACTGTAGTAATTTTATGAGTTTAAGTGTTTAACATTAAACAATTTGTTTTCTTTTTCTATTGTTGTAATTTCTTACTCCATCCGATAAAAAAATAAGTGTCGTTTTAACTTTTGACACAATTTTTCAGTAGAGTATTAATTATCGTTGGTTTTATACATTTTTCTAAATCTTATCATTTGTTAAATGCTTACTAATTTTTTCAACCAATTAATAAGTGGAGAGTTTAAAAGAAAAAATAGTCAATAAATATAATTTTCAATAACAATTTTCATTAATCAATCTATTAAACTACCTAGAAAGCATAAATGACACTTATTTGGATCAAATTTAAAATTTTAAAACAACACTAATTTTGCAAGTCTGGATTTGAAACTGTAAAAGATTGAATACTACCAGTATATATGAATTAGGGTTGAATAACTCTTTCAACTTACCCAAATTCGAGATTCCAAATCCAAATTAGGGTGTTGTGGTACAAATTGGCCATAAAAGCCAACATATTACATATGTGTAATAATCACCTATCCCTAAATCCCGTATCCCATTGTGTCTCTTCTAACAATCTATATTTTTATATATATATAAAAAAAATTAAAATTAAAATGATAGGTAAAGAAAAAAGAATATGATCGAGGAGATTATGAGGAGGGGTAGGGGTGGGATAGTAAATTTGGAGATAGGTGATCTTTATCGTCAATTGCAGTATCGAAAGGTGTCAAACGCGTGTGTCAAGAAATATATTGTCCGTCTACCGATTTTTTGGCCTTTTAAATTTACCAGGTTGTACTATACATCTTGACAATTTTTTTTTGTTAAAAATAAATTTCATACTTCATAGTACTACTCATATCTTATAATTTAAGTCACTTTGATATTTGAAATAATTTTTAATGTGACAAAAACTCTATAATTTTTTTATAATATAATTTCTTTATAATAATTTTTATTGAATAGATCAATTGCTATTAAACATTATTTAAATATATGTCATCCAATCACAAACCCTATTTATCTTATCCTATCACACAAATCCTAGTCCTTGAAGAATATCAATTTATCATAACTGAAACTACAAAAAATATTTTTTTTAAAAAAAATTCTATCCAACTCCTGCACGCGTAAATCTTCACCAAGACTTGACATAAATCCGATATCTATATATATGTCAAACCAATCGATCTCTTTGCAACTTTGCATTGTTTAATCAGCTGTTTAATTGTGATCGATCGATTCTCCTTAATTGAGAACAAATTAAATATGGCTCACCGGGTTTCATATTCTGGGCGGGATGAAGGCACCGGTTGCTCGTACGACATCGTGATTTCGCCGGGGGAGTACCCGTCGTCCGTCGACGGCCGTGAGTTGCACGTGGAGGTCCAATGCCGCTTCCCAGAGGCCTCTAGTCCTCATTCTTTCCAGTACAATGATATGCACGGTTGGAGCCTGCAAGATCCCGACAGCCTCTCCGACCTCGGAGGACACCTCACCCGGTGGCTCCACTACAATCTCGTCCCGCTGACCGCCCGGAACGACACCATCCGACTTGTTTTCGACTTCATGTCTTCGGTTGGAGAAGCCGTTGACGGAATACTTGTTCGGGTCGGCATGTACTACCCTGCTGATCGTGATCCCGAGGCGGATGAGGTGGTGGATAGACTAGTGGAGCTGTCGTTGCAAGAAGGCTCCTTGAGGCCGACACCGGCTTGTCGGGAGTCCGTGGAGGCGTTGGAGAGGGTCGTGATCAGGGGTGAGGAGAGGGAGACGAGCTGCTTGATTTGTTTGGAGGAGTTCTCGTTAGGGTTGGAGGCGACGAAGATGCCATGTTCGCATCTTTTTCATGGGGATTGCATCGTCATATGGCTCGAGGTTCAACGTTTCTGCCCTTTATGTCGCTATGAGCTTGCCTCTTGTGTTGAGGAGTCGATCGATCGAGTATGAAGACTATTTTTTGAGTTACTTGTTAAATTCATCCATTATTTGTTAATAAGAGAAAAATCAGCGAACGAAGAAGAGAAGACTGAGAGCATCAAAGAGAAAAGGGAGAAGAAGTATTGTATAGAAGCACAAAGGTTGCAAGATTCTCTTGCTGTCGGAATGTGATATACATTATTTTTTATATGTAATAATAAAATTGATGTATAAAACCCTACATGACTTAATTAATTTTTTGTGTTTGATGTTGAAAAAAATTTCTCTCACCAAATAAAATTATTAAAATAAGATATAGTTATAATTCAGGTAAAGTCAACAAGTGAACATAAATCACAATCTTTCCATATATCTTCGGGATGAAAACTACTAAGAGTGGTTTCTCTTGTCTTGAGGTGGAGAGGGACTGTCTGATTGTGATTAACGCCATGAACGGGACTTAGAAAAGCCCGTGGGAAATCAAGATCACGATTTCAGATGCTCTCGGTTTTTGTAGTGCTTTTGAAAGAGTTGCCTTCTCTCACACTTGTAGAGAGAGGAATCGGGTAGTTGACAAGCTGTCGCACCTGGGTCTAACTTTGACTTTCGTTGAGGAGCGCACTCCAGCGGAGATTGAATGGGTCAACCGTGGTTGACCATCCCAAATATTTGCCTTGTATAAAAAAAAATCTATCCATACACTCTCTCCGTTCCATAATACATGTCGACCCTTTGTTTTTTGAATTGACACGCTTTTTAATGATTGAAAAACTCTATAAAATATTATTTTTTTATATAATTTTTTATATAATTTGATACTTATTAGTCATAAGTATCAAATTAATTAAAAAAAAGATCAAAAATATTTTATATTAATCTATATATATTGGAAATTTCTGTCTAAGTAAAATATATAATATTGAGATAGTATTAAATTTATTAGTGGTAGAATTTTTCCTACAATTCTATTTGAATTTTGTATAGCTAATATGTTATTCAAATAAACATAATAATTGCATAATAAAAAAGCTAAGAAAATAATTAAAACATCTAAAAGATTAGGGGTGACTGTTAATTAAATAATTATTGTCCAATTTATTAATTTTTTCAAACAATAATTGTAACAATTTTTTTTAAAACTTTATATTATATATTAATCATATAATAAATAAAAGGATTTATTATGTTTATTTTCATATTTGAAATATGTTTTTATAAATAATAATCTATATACATATACTAAAACTGATCTATCTATCTACTTGCCTACCTATCTATATCTATATCTATCTCTATCTCTATCTCTATCTCTATCTCTATATCTATTACTTACTTGATAAAAATAAAAATTAATACTATTTCATAGTAATACTTACCAAAATATTAATGAATTTTTTTAAAAATATTCACTAAAAAATATATAATTAACAAAATATTCAAGCTTTGAAAATATTTACAAAAATATTCATTTTTTGCAGGTCCCTCAGAAAAACGCGGTCTCAGACCGCGTTTTATTCAGAAGGTGGAAATTTTGAAATTGAAGGAAAAAGAGACAAAAAATTAACAAAAGAAACGCGATTTCAGACGCGGGTTGAAACCGCGTCGCTAGGTGTTTTTTTTAAGGAAAGGTGAAGATGGGGTTAATGGAGGTCGACTCCTGGGTCGACGGCCGATGGCGCTCGAGAGGGTGCTTCACCGCCTGCTCGCCTCCTCTCTCCTCTTCTGCGAGCGCTCGAGAGGTCGGAGGTCGCCTCCGGTGGCGGTGGCTGCTAAAAAATCGCCACCTCTCTCCTCCTTCTCAGCGACCTCCGGGCTCCGATCTATCTCCTTCAAGCGGGATCTAACGTCTCCTTCCTTCTTCGGCGCTGTTCCTTCCTCCTTCGGCGGCCCAGCAACCGACCTCCATTTTTACCCCCATTTTCAACTTTCCTTATAAAAAAAAACCCAAGAGACGCGAGTTCACACCGCGTCTCTATTGTAATTTTTTTTAAAATTACATAATTTATCTCGAAACAAATTTAACAATAGAAACGTGACCTGAATCCGCATTTCTTTTGTTAATTTTTTTTCTCCTTTTCCTTCAATTTCAAAATTTCAACCTTCTGAATAAAACACGGTCTCATACCGCGTTTTTTCTGAGCGACCTGCAAAAAATGAATATTTTTGTAAATATTTTAAAAGCTTGAATATTTTGTTAATTATTTATTTTTAGTGAATATTTTGAAAAAAAATTCAATATTAATAGATAAATATGTAATATTTGATAGATGCTATTTTATTTATATTCTAAATTATTTTTTGGTGAAAATAATTATTTATATCAAATTTAATTATTTAAGAATTGTTATTATATATATATATATTATTTTTGTATGACAAAAATAAATTATTAAAATATTATATAGCCAGCCATAATGTGTAGCCACCACAATCCATGTATATTTTAGTAAACTAGCATAATAAAGATATAATCCATCTAAAACTAATATTGAAATATTTTTAAAAATCACTTACCTATTAAACTACATGAGATTTAATTAATGATAGATTAGAAAAAAAACGCTTTTATCTTATAAATGTGAATTTTATTTGTAGTTGAGAAAATCTGAATAAATGATATTTAAATTATATATAATCTATCTATATTATTTTTTGTTGGAAAAAATTATTTATATTTATATTTATATTTTATATTTTTTATTTATTGAAATCTATCTATATTACATATGTATGTAAATCTGACTTTTGGTCATGAAGTCGATGATTTACTTCAATAGGGGAGTCGGCCGATCGTGGATGCATAGGGGAGTCGTCAACCTACGAGCACCCGTCACTACGGATTGATTGTCCCTACCTAACGGAGGGACAAAAGAGAGATGCTTTCTATCAGTTTTTTTTTGACGATAAGCCCCAATTGCATTTGATTTGCCTTTGTTTCCTCGTCGAGACAAAGCATAATGATAAGCAATGGAGATCCATGTCTCTTGTTGAATCTTTTTCACGGCTCGATAGATAATTTGATAAGCCGACAGCTGATGGCTGTTGGTCACGACTACTACCAAAAAGTGAACATGAAGATAGTATGGATTATGGTTTTCATAATTTTTACCACCAAAATACGGACCATTTATCAATAATTATTGATTATTGAAATTGGAAAGTCTTATAGTAACATTATAGTAACATTTTAAGGGTTTTTTTTTCAAAAACGTTTATTAGTTGGGCATCACCCTTCAATATAATATTGATATAAATTTATATTTCCCCCCTTTTAAATATTTTTTTAATAATTCTTAAATTATATATTTATTCAGTTTTAGTCTTCATTTTTTTCGAAATTAGAGAATATCATCTTTACTTAATCTATCTTTATCGACCTATATAAATATTTAATCGAATTTATTTGTCTTTAATAATTATTGCCTCATATATCAAATTTGGAATCCCGGCCTAGCCCAATTATTTTGAAGATCAATAGATATTATTATATTGAAAGATTTTGTTTTTGATAATCACTTATAACCATATAGATATATTAGCATCATGCTAATATCTATCTATTTTATAATCTATCTATTTTATTTTTGGTAATGAAATCTATCATAATTTTAATATTCCACTAGCTCTCGCTCTATATATATATGACCCCTAACCCCCCTTACCTCATATTATTCCTACAATCCCTTCCTAATTTCATTGTTAAAAGTTTCATACTTCCTCGGCAAGATTGAGATGGCTGATGACGTTCCATATTATGTATAATGTGTGAATGAATCCATCAGTGGTTCATTATATGATTTAGCTCTGCAGGCGGGGGAGACCTACTCCTTCGCCGACGAGGAGAGGGTTCTTTGAAGCCAACATGGGCTTGTGCAGAAGTTGTGGACGCGCTAGAGAAGGTCGTGATCAATGGCGCGGAGAGGGAGGAGAGCTGCGCGGTTTGCTTGGAGGAGTTCTCGTGTGGTTCAAAGGCGACAAAGATCCCATGTTCGCATCTCTTTCATGGAGATTGCATCGGTGAATGGCTTGAGGTTCAACGTTTCTGTCCATTATGTCATTACGAGTTGCACCCCTCTCAGGGAGAGGTGATCGAATGGACTATGCCTAGCGATGCGATCATGGAGATTACCAACTATGAAGTTTGATAGCGTCGTTGGATTCGTATCTATCTATATAAACCTTAAAAGTTGTGTTCATGGGCAATTTATTGCCATCATTTACACCTTTAAAGTTTTCACTATTAGATCATATCTATTCATTTTGTATCACAAAAACTTATTTAGCTTAATGGTCATCAATGTTATACAGAGTCCAATGATCGAGATTTTGAATCTCATTATTTACATGTTCCTTTTATTTTTTTCTCCACTTTGTGGGTTACCTTTTGGGAGTACGATAATCTAGAGTTTGAACTCCATTACTTATATATACGTGTGTGTGTTTTTTTGGTGTTTTTTTTTCTTCCAAAAGTGGGTATTTTTTAGGAATAAAATATTCATTTGCTAAGCCTACCTAATTGGTTATTTAGGTTTTTTTTGTTATCTATGTTACACATGACCAATTATTAAAAAAAAACATCAGTAAGGAATTTCTTTGCCATCTCTAATCGGATCAACTTTTGAATATCCAATGAATAAGGTTTAAATTTCAATAGCTTTACTTTTCATTCTTTTTTTTAAATATCCTTCACTATTTTGATTATTAACTTTTTTCCTCCTTTTTTTCATACATAAACTAAAAACATGTATATGTGTTGAAGAGATAATTATATAAAAAATTATATTTAGGCACATTTTTATATATAAAAAAGTTTTAATTTTTGAGTTGATGACCATTTATTACCTTAATCTAAAAAATCTCTTTGGTCGAATAATCTTGAACTAAATTTTTTAAAAGTCACAAAGAATAATATTATTAATAAATAAGACACAATTTGTAACTGACACAACACAATTAAACACAATTTGTAACGGACGCAATTAAAGTGACACAATTAAAGTGATTAATTAAATAAGACTAAAATGTAACGTCAAAATTAATTAAGATGGTACCAATAAATCTATGTTTTTGTGCTATATATACAAAAGCGATATACAAGTTGTACCTCTCACTGCACTGGAGATCGTGAGAGAATTAATCTACAACATCTCAAGGTAAGTCCTCCCATCCCCTCGCTTGAAAAAAATAATATTGCTAATATTTGTGTGGATGCGAAATTTGCTTTATGTGTATTGAGTTTTTTGCTTCATGATATTTCAATGTTAATTACCGATCTAATGAATTAAGGATGATTAACTTTGGTTTTTTCAAAATCTAATTTAATTTATACAGTATAATTTACTTAAAGTAGAATAATGATAGTATTAATATATTGCAGGAAGGAGATTGATCAATGAAGCAGCCGATAAAATATTAGATGCGGAAGTTGAGCTTGGATGCCATAGTGAGGTACTAAAAATGACTCTCGAGCAAATTATTTGAGAACATCAAAATATTTTACTCTCATTTGGTTATTATTTTTAATTACCTGCATATAAATAATTTTAAGTAAATCAACTATTAAAATAAGTAAAATATATATACACCCTATACATCTCGAATTAAAAAGATAGCTCCATGGGCAAGAGTGCAGGTGCTGAACGACCAAGGAGGTAATAACCCCTAAAAAACACTTATTTTTATCAACTTTATAATTTTTTTTTTCAACTTTATACAAATCGGGAAAAAAAATCAATGTTTCCCAATTATTAAATTTTTATCGGCTGTTAACTTATTTTAAGCAATATTCTCAATTGACCTACCAAGAATTCTAGAGGTCTTAATTTGGTAATTAAAGGTATTTTTGTTAGTTCTCTAAAATACTTTTTCAATTACACAATCGATTTATTTTAATTTATGAGGGTTTCAATAGGTAGCCACATAATGCACAAATGCTTTTATAGAAAACAAAAATCCCTGATTTGGATGATTTTGGGTATGTCGAATGATTGTACATTATCTATTCAATTTGGAGGAAAGTAGTAGAAAATCAATGATATTATAAAGTGTGTATTATTATTATTTAAGAATAAAAATGTTTTGTATGAAATTAATTGTGTTAATTTTCTTTTTCATAATCAAGTATTAAATGTGTACATATATGTTAGTTTATCATTTTTTTTATGACTTTCAAACCATTATATACACACACACACCTGGAGGTACGTGCATATATGTTAGAGGGAATTAAACTATATGACCCTTGCCCCGAAATGGTTTCTAGCCTAACCCCCTATCCACAACATTTGCAAATGTTACACCCCCACCAAAAAAAGGCATATTTGCCGGTTGGATTTAACCGGGACAGAGGAGAGAGAAGGTAAGAGGAGGAGAGAGAGAGGAAGCGGGGTGGAGAGAGAGAGGAAAGGGGAAGTTATTGTGGAGAGAGAGAGTGGAAGTGGGGGAAGTTATTGTGGGAGAGAGAGTGGATGAGTGAGAGTGGAAGCGGTTTCAATTGAAAACTGTCGACCCTAACTGCTCTCACGGCTTACAAAAGAGGAAGAGAGAGAGAGAGGGCAACAGTTCCACATGCAAGGCTGAGGAAAAGAAGAAGAGAAGGAAGAAGAAGAGGAAGGAGACGACAGAGCGAGAGAGGAAAAGAAGAAGCAAAGGCGAGGAAGAGGACGACAGTGCAGAAGAGGAGACGAGACTTTGAAGTAAGTAAACCCTCACAATGCCGATTAAATACTTGATACGGGGTAGCCGTGAGGTGGTCCGATCTTCGACAACAAGTAAGAAACTCAAGAAAGACTCAAGAACTCAAACTGATGCAGCAAAGAAACTTAAAGAATCGATCAAGAAACAAGCAAGATCGATCAAGACTCAACAAGAACGCAGCAAGACTTCAAGAACTTGACCAAGAATTGATCAAGAACTCCAAGAACGACGCAAGACAGCAACAAGAACAATAAAGACTCGATAAAGATAGATAAAGACTCGAAATTGAATGCAAGAATGGAAAGACACGACCTGATAAGGACTGAGTCGATCTATATAGAACAAGATAAAGACCCCAGGCCTCCTCAGAGGGTAGGAACCAATACCAATGACTATATAACCCGCCTCTACAACCCTACACAACCAAGCGGACAACTTGGAGGCACAAGGAGGGGGCTCGTGGATGCTTGATAGCACCAATCCTATGATGACAATCGACACACACCATGCATGATGGATAGCACCAATCCTATGACGAGAATCGACACACACCAAACATGTGGTAGCACCAACCCACCAAAGAGGATCGACACACACAAGACAAACCAAGCTAAGAACAACACATCGAAACCTATCCCACGCAGGGGAACTCGGTTCCTCCCTAGGAGAACTCTCCAAATCTGACTTTTGTCAAAAATTCAATTCTAATATCTGATTTTATTGAATGAATAAAAACGTCTTAAATAGAAAACATAATCCTAGATAAAATCAAACTACTTGCTGGCAAGGGAAATATCTTAAAGATAGATTTTTCCTTTTCCACTTTATTTA
Organism: Persicaria maculosa; assembly: GCA_963922045.1. Lineage (NCBI taxonomy): Eukaryota > Viridiplantae > Streptophyta > Magnoliopsida > Caryophyllales > Polygonaceae > Persicaria > Persicaria maculosa. Next base: position 21,871,990 of record OY998252.1, on the reverse strand, counting down.
TCCTAGAAAATAAATATAAAAACTAATTAGATATAATATCAATTAATTGAAAAGTCAACTAATAGATATTATTCTAATTTACATTATGCCTAAATAAATATAAATATAGAATGATAAATTAAATAGGAAAAGATAATTATTTTCGTCCAAAAAATGAACAGCTGCAAAGATGTTGATTTTCGGCCATGTTCCCGGTGGATTCTGGAAAAACCTTCAACAGCAAAGTTGTAGATCTCTTCGTTCTCGTTCCAACAAGGTATGGCACGAACCAATACGATCAATATTGACTCCGAACGACCCGTTTTACAGAGACGTCGCAAAGCTGTCAAATATGCTGAACGATTTAAACTTGTTGATAAGCACCACTCGTTTTCCCTTCATCAATATGTTTTGCTTCGATTGGTAGGGGAGGAACAGATTTGAAGAAACAAAACTGGTTTGGATTGTGTGAAAATGGGAAGAAGGGGTCGAATGGGTTGACAGTACGCAATATCGCCCTGTCATGTAGGAAGTAACCGGCGTCAAGTTAAAAACAATTGGTGGAAAGTTTGGGTACTGGGGTTTGCGCGTCTGGGAGAGAAGGGGATTTTTGGGAATGGGGAAATTGGGCAACTGTGTTGTTGAATCCAACTTATCAGGAGAAGGGGAGTATAGATCCGTTCAGTTTAGGTGGGAATTGGGCGAAATGGGGCTTATGACTGTAGATGCGGCGCATTAGGGGGGAATTTGGGGGAAATTGGTTGAAATGCGGCGCATTAGGGTTAGAGAAAATTGTAGAAAGGGTGAAAAGTTTATGTGGAATCGAAATTATCTGGAATAGGATTACTTGTGTGCAAATGGAGATGGACAGTTTGAATACGTATGCTGTCATGTTTTCACAACCATGTGTCATGTGTATATGTGTATGTGTCATGTGTAATTGTGTTTCTGTCATGTTACATTTGATATTGATATGAAGGGAACCGTGGATTGGGGGAGAAGAATTGATGTGTAGAATACTGAATTTGGGTCTTCCACTGTGCAGGATATCTGGTGAATATTAAAAATGTCGCAGCAAAGTATGAAGAAGATTGTAGACCGTACAACTCAAACATTCGGCGCGGTAATATGGCTTTCGTTCGAGTAATGTAAGTTGTGATTGTTGTGCTGCAGTGTGGCTGACATGTTGAAGTCTGTGCAGGCTGTGTACGCCGTAGAGGAAGAAAGACACTTCAAAGCAAAAATTAACCAACACTCCCGGATGGCGCTCCTGGTTAACATTGACAACCGGTTGAGCGAGTCCCATTGGAAGCGCCTGACCGAGAGCCCGTTGGGGGGCATTGCAAGACTGGGCACAAGGGTCCAGTTCTCGGGACAGCTTGTACACTATGTTCTCCAACGACAATTGAAGTCGAAGAAGGAGAATGAAACATGGTACAAGATCCATGAAGCGGTCGTCAGGTTCTCAATAGCTGAGTTTGCCATTGTCACCGGTCTCAACTGTGGCTATGGCGAAGAGCCCGAGGACGACGACGGGTTCGAGAAGGCAGTGTATGATTTCTTTGGAGTTTCAAAGATGAGGATGTCTGAGTTCGAGGTACAGTTCCGTGTGGCGATGGCATCTGAGAAATCGTCCACCAGAAAGTTGAAATTTGTCCTGCTGATGCTGGTCGAGGGAGTATTGTTCGGGAAGGAACCCAAAAACTACATTCATGGGTGGGTGGTCAACCTTGTCGGCGACGTTGATAGGTTCCTGGCGTTTCCGTGGGGTCGGCTTTGCTACGAGCGAACGAACGAGTTCCTACACCGTGCAATCGAGAGGAAGCTCCAACGGGATGAGGGCAGCTCCAATGCACGCCCGGCCTATTGCCTGATGGGTTTCCCTCTCGCCTTCCAGGTTCGTACACAGATATGACTGGACGCCCTATACTGGTTTACTAGGCGTCTTACATTTATTGACTGGACATGAACTGATTATTTACTGGACAATATGTAATTGCAGCTATGGGTATACGAAGCCCTCACTCCAATGGCCGACCAATTCGCGAATGTCATAGACGAGAAGCTGTACCCCAGGTGTCTGCGATACGAGTTTAGAGACCTGAAATTCGAGTATGCCTCAATCGAAACCCGATTGCAGGAGGCGAAGGAGCTGAGGCACTTCAATGACCCTGCAGCCGTGAGGCCTCTTCTGCTCCCCGATGATGTGGAGAGAGCAACCGGTTTATACCGCGATGCCCGAAACACTCACGACAAGCGGGACAACTTCTTCGACGACATAGCCCGGGCGTTCTTATCAGCAAATGTCAAACCCTCAGCAAAGAAACAACCAAAGGGAGCAAGTGGGTCAACACAAGAATCAGGGGAGGGCACGCAGACACAAGCTACTCTATTAGAGATAGAGTCACGGTTAGTGGCAAAGATGGACGAGATGCTGAGGAGTATATCCGCGGAGGTAAATTCGAAGATGGCGACGCTTGAGGAGGCGATTGAAAACATGAGGAGGGAACTGCGGTGGAAGGGGACCAGGGAGCCGGAGGAGTGAGAGAAAGTTCTGGGAAAGGAGGTAAGGTTCTCCTGGTATTAGATCACAATCATCATGTCATCTCCTGTAAATGTCATGTTGTTAGTAATGTATGTCATGTTAGTATCAATACATGTCATGCCCATTCCAGTATATGTCATGTTAATAAGAGGTTATGTGGTTAGGTTCATAGATCAGTGAAGGACAAGGATAACGGCAAGGAGGAGGAGGACAAGGACAAGGAAGTTCTGGGAAAGGAGGTAAGGTTCTCCCGGTATCAGATCATAATCGTCATGTCAATTCATATGGATGTCATGTTTATCATTATATATGTCATGTTAATTTACGCAGAGATCATGTGCTGAGGTTCATGGATCAGGGAAGGACAAGGATAAGAGCAAGGACAAGGACAAGGACGAGGGCAAGGACAAGAGAAAGGAGGACAAGTTGAAGGACAAGACCAAGTTGAAGGAGGACAAGTTGAAGGACAAGGACAAGGTTTGCGCATGAGACTGTCATGTGAATATATAAATGATGTCATGTTATTTGTGTTTACTGTCATGTCATGCGCAATGGGCTTCAAGTTGCAGGAGGAGTTGGTGGCACCCGGTTCTGATGTTGAGGCTGAGGCTGAGGTGCCCCTCATACGGCCGAGAAGAAGCACCCGTCAACATCCTGATACGTTGTCCCAGGCGGAGGAAACGCAGCCAGCGAAGAAGCCGCGTGTGGGCAAGAAGCCAATGGATGCCGTCGAGCTAGGCATGGCGACCAGGGCAGATGCTGATGCGTTCGCTGCGTGGATGAAGGACGGAAGTGACCCCGTCCGGTCGGTGGAAGGCACCCTACTGGCGAAGTAGTTCTTTGGGACACTTCAATTACCGACCAACTGGGTGTCATCCGAGGTTAGTTACGTTCCCACATTGTGGCTCGAGTCATCACCTTCTTCCTTATATGGTCTTCCAAAATAAAGATTTTTCCTTGCGTCCAGCATATTGAGCAAGCTTGCGCCCTACTGCGGAAGGACATCAACGCCGGTGACAAGTACGAAGGGGCCGCCGTTCTGGATTTCTTGTGGGGGTATCTCCTGCAGAAGAAACTGACGGACGCGAAGGGGGACCTTGAGGTGGTGAAGGGGGACGACACGATGACCCAATACTTCGACGGCAAGTTGCCGGAGAAGTTTCCGACGGGTTGGGCCGATGTCGACCGCGTGTTGGCACCTTGGAATCTGAAGAACGAGCACTGGGTGGCCCTTGACATCAACTTCGCGGAGTGGACATTGGACGTGTACGATTGCGACACAAGCCACGTCGCTGACCGCCATATGTCGGGCCTCCTGAAGGCGGTTACCCACCTCCTCCCCATTTTGATGAACGGCCACCCTGAACTTCGAGTAAAATGGGTCGGCAAAGTCCCGGAACCTTTGGTGTACAAAAGGGTGAAGGGGATTTCCCAAAACAAACAATCGTAAGTCATTATCGGCTCTTCATTTAGAAAACATTGGCACAGGTTGTGTGAGCAATTTTCGTTATTTTGATGTAGGGGCGACTGCGGTCCATATGCCATCCGTTTCCTGCAGCTCCTCGCGACCGGTGACACCAAGTTCCGTGGCCTGGACGATTCATTCATTGCGGCGTACCACCATGCCCTTTGTGTTGCCATGTTTCACGGACGTCTTACAACCCCATCCGATCCTTAAAAAAACTCCCCCACTGGTTTTATAAACATTGTTGGTTTGTGTAGACTTGTTAGTTGGTTTAGACATTTGGTTATGCACTTATGTTTGTTGGTTTTAGACATTTGGATATGTACTTATTGTTGGATTGTTGTATTCGTTGGTTTTTTAATTATGACATGTCATGTCAATATGAAGCAACTGTCATATCAATATGAAACTATTGTCATGCCAAAATCCGATAGTGTCATGTCAAAAGGGGGGTAATGTCATATGGCATCCCGTTAAAATAATAGAACAAACTAGAACTAGAACAAACTAGAACTAGAACAAACTAGAACAAAACCCCCCATACGAAGTTGCAGATAGGCAACATAATTCTTTGCGAAAGGCGTCTAACCAAAATGGGCGTACTATCTACTTCATTCTGAAAGGCCCCGCAGATGGAAGTTCCTATGCCCCCGCTACGTGCGGCGGCGCTTCGCAATTTAAATTTCCCATTAGCGGGACGCGCCCACTCTATTGGTTCAAGTTTCACAGTCGTCGGAAACGCTCCGGTCTTCCCTTTTCCGCGTTGGTATGCTTCCTCTACTTCCCTTACCGCTCGCTCCGCGTCGTGATCCCACGGGCTGACTACATCCTCGACGTCACTGCTCACAGAAATGACCTGCTTCCCACGGTCATAAGCAACTGCGTTGTACAACGCATCATTTGGTTCTAACTGGACACGTGGATTATCTAACTGGACAAGTGAACTCTCTAACTGGACACTCTTAGTTTCTAACTGGACAACTCTGCTTGCTCGATTGACACCTTGTGCTACCACAACTTCCAATTCCTCATCCCCTGCCAAGAGGGTTTTAGTTTGTAACTGTGGGTGATCTTCTAGGGTCAAGTGTGGCCCACCCCCGAGTGGATGGGCCGTTGTGGATCCTTCCGTAGTGGTGAAATCGCCGCCAACCTTGCGTATCAGGGAGACATGGAGGTCGATAGGCCAGAATCGTTCACCGGAAAGACCATTTACGAACTTGTAGGCCTGCAAGTCTTCATCATCCCCAATGGAAAAAGGTCTGCACCCTTCCTTCTTCGGCTTTACATATGTGAGCTCAACGTCATGCCTCCTCCCATCGACATTAAACTTGGCCATCAGTTGTTTCTTCAGCGAGACGTAGTCAATACTTTCGTCTACCAGTACGGCCTTTTGACTCCTCGACGACTTCACGACCCAAATGCCCTCTTCACAATCCCACCATCCGCCAAACAATACAGTGATACACACGGACGAGTTCTCCCCTGTTCCATTAGTTAGTGGGGGGGTGGGGGGGGACATTAAGTTTTACAGGGAGAAGAACACATTGTGAGGAGAGATGTATCGCATAACCTAATTGGAAGGATGACTTACTCATTTCCGCCAAGAAGTCGCTGTCTGTCCAGTTAACCCCAGTAGGTGTCAAGCGCGTGAATGGGTTTATGGACTCCCCCTCCTCCCTCCTCTCCCTCTTATTCTCTTAAGGGGTAAATGACAGGGCGGGAGATTTAATCTCACTCCCGCCATCTCTCTGTCCCGCCCTCTCTCTCTCTCTCTCTCTCTCTCTCTCTCTCTCTCTCTCTCTCTCTCTCTCTCTCACACACACACACACACACACACACACACACACACACACACACACTCTCTCTCTCTCTCTCTCTCTCTCTCTCTCTCTCTCTCTCTCTCTCTCTCTCTCTCCTGTCTTATCAAATGTCTTTACCTACCCTCTGCGAGATTCCCCCCCTTGGTCTCTCTGAAGTTATTGTTGGGTCAAAATTTTATTCATTTCTTTCAACATAATATATTGTTTGAAAATGTATTTCGTGGTTTTAAATTAATATGGGTGTACTCCTCTCTCTATGGTTTTGCATTTTTTTAGTATTAATGGTGAGTGGGAAACCAAATTTTATACAAAGGTCAAAATTTTACTAAAACCACTGCTAAAGTTGTATAGTGGAAAACTGTTTGTTATCCAGTAGCTATTAATTAACCGGCTAGTTGTTTTAAAGGGGTGTCATGTAGCGTCTACCGACAAGAAGTAAACCCACTTTATCTTTTGTCATGTCAGAATTGACACGTGTCATGTGTAGATGAGTCCACTGCCATGTTGATTGTAGACAACAACAAAACACGGCCATTCAATCCAATTTGCTTTTTGTTTCTTTTTTTCCTCCCTCAACGGTCACATGCTGAACAATGTTGCTATTTCCCACAAACACCCCACTTATATGATAGCCATTCACCATCCATACTCCCCACAAATCGGTGAAGTTAACTCCCTATTTCCATTTAACAACCTCTCCAACAACCCTTCAACGAAATGGCATCCTCTTACCCCAGCTCCTCATCTGGCCTCCCTCCCCGACCTGTCCCCATCGTTATATCATCCGACGAATCAGACGATGGAGGTTTGTCGATCACTTCATTTGTGTAGATTTCAGTTGTGCTACTTGTATCATTATACTACCTTATTTGTTTCATGTTATGCGGGACCAATGTCGCCGCTGTCATACCGACGAAATCAAAGAGTAGAGATTGTCGGCGGTGAGTCTGGGATGCTCGGGTCGTTCTACGAGGCGACCCTTGTGCGCAAACTGGACCCTAACCACTGGGAGGTCGAATATGTGACCCTCCTACGCAACAACAGAAGAGAGCTGCTGAGGGAGGTCCTCCCGGTTCAACGAATTCGTCCACGGCCGCCTCGTATTTCTTACGACGCCTACATGCCCGAAGACCGTGTCGACTGCCGCGACAACGATGGGTTTTGGGCCGGGAGGGTCCTTGGTGTGTCCGGTTATGGGAGTGACCAAACTTTCACGGTCTACTTCCCACTCAGCGACGAGACGTCTGACCATCGTGCCCGCAATATGCGCTCACACTTCGATTGGGATGGATACAGATTCACCACGCAGCCACAATTTCGCGGCTTGTTACCTTAAGTTGGGTTGTCACTGTCTTCTATGTTGAGGACCTCTCCTACTATATTTTAAATGTTTGCTCCTGTGTCGTATTTGATTAATGCAAGTGATTCTGTCTCCGCCATTTTGTGTCCAGTATATTTTAATGTCTGTCATGTCGTATTTATTTCGTGTCCAGTAAAAACTATGGGATTACCAGTCGGCCCACGAATTTACCTCCACCCACTTTATTGTTATTCTATGGTTTTTCTCTTCACCTTACCATGTCATTATAAGTATGTTTATGCCCCCTCACTGTCAATCTTATCCATTCGATTCCAATATGGGTCAAGCATGCTAGTGACGGCCGCAGATAACGAGATCATGGCATCCAAGTATGGGTAAATGTTATAATTGGCCACACATAAAACAATATGTCATTATAGAGAATATGCTTATCCCATAAATCTTCTCCATTCGATTATGGTAGTTAATGACCTGTGTTTTTCGTAGTTACAATCGTGTCCAGTTAAAGCCAATAGCTTACATGTTTATCGAATACGGATGTCCAGTTACACCTTACTGCTTACACGTGATCCGTAAAATAAACCCCAGACCCTTCCTTCTTCAATTGGTTTTATCTTAAACAATATGTCATTTAGTTGAAAGAATATTTTTCCCCCTCACTGACACTCTCACTGATCTATCTGTCCTCTCAGCCTGCACTTTTATCTTTAACCCCTCTCTCTCTCTCTCTCCATCTCTCTCCGTCTCTCTGTCTCTCTCTTCTGTCCTCTGCCACTGCAGCAGCTACTTCTTCCCTCCTCTCTCATTGGTCCTTGCTTTTGCAGGAGTAAAGATGCCCCCCTCCCACCGAGAGTGGAGTCCAGCTGTACCCCACAGGGTGACCGGCCACCGGCTCCCCTTGTCAAGCGGATATCCGCTTTTATGCAAATTTTTTCCGGATTGGGTTACTCTTGCAAACCTTCCGGATATGGAGGTCATTTTAGAAAATTTACCTATATGTTATTCTTCCAAATGCGATTGTTAATTGGAATATTTATATTCATTGTATTTTTTCAATTTAAAGAAAATTACAAGTAACTGCAATGTGGATATGTAAGGATACTATATAAAAAGGGTGCAAATGCAATTAGTCTGTAATTGAGGGATCCATTGTTAATAGGGAGTAAATTAAAGTGAGTCGGTTGTAACTACAAGTAGGACAAGTTGTATTTGATTTGGGATATTCAGAATCAATCAAACAATCTATCTCTCTCGATCTCCATTCTCTCTCTCCTAAATCCCTCTCTCTGAACTCTACTTCCTTTCATCACCCATTCCTTTCATACAGATCGGCCACCACAGGATAATATCAAGCTCTTGATCATTTTAGCCAACAAGAGTAAGAGGCTTAACAACATTCCGTGAAATATTTGTACTTTCATATTGCTGATAATAATTACTTATTCATAAATTCATAACATTAATAGGTAATTTTTTGAAAAAATAAAATTTAAATAAATTAATAGGTAATTTTTTTGAAAAAATAACAAGTAAATAAATTAATAGGAAATTAAAAATTAAATAAATTAATATGCTCAGTTGTATTATATGAAATAGTTTTAAAAATACAAATATTTCATTTAGCCTTTAACGACTCTATATTCTAAATAAATAAACTAAATTTTAAATTTTTTATGGATATATCACACTCATATAATTGATAAAGAAAAAATAAAGCAAACACATGTCCCGTAAGTTTTACTTCATCAACATTAGCATTTTATATGCAGCCTACCTATGCTTTATTATAAACAATTTTTTTTTTTGATTCGAAGCTTTATTATAAACAATAACCACGCCAAACAAACATTTAACTTCTGTTCTTCAAATTTTTAGAAGGGCTAGTTGGACATCTGAGTAAAAAGCTAGTTATGAATATTTGAAAATAGGATGGATAATAATTTCTTTAACTATATATCAATAGACCAAAATGTTTTTATATTTTACTTACCTCGATATTCATTTACTATAACAGTTCAAGAGTTTCGAAATAAGAGGTTATAATACTCACATTTTTGGAGAACAACACAATTATTTAGAAATTGAACGTTCATTATAGGTTTCAATAAACCACAAAAGAGCGCCAACAAACAATTTTTTTTAGCAGGGCTCGTAGTTAAGGTTTCAGTAGGTTACAATACGTATACAATAGGTTTCAATAAACCAAAAAAGAGTGTAACATATAGTTTCAATAAAAAAAAAAGTTCCAAATACATAAAATAGGTTTCAAGAATCATAATTAGGTTTCATTAGGTTACAAGAAGTGTTCAAATAAAGGGTATAATGAGTATACAATATTATAGATAATAATTACTGTAACCTAAAATTATTTTACCCAAATAACAAGAAGCGATATATTACAATAGGTAGCGATCGACTACTCAAATTGTTCATGTACACGGCCAACCTGCAATCAATGATCATTCTATGTAAATGTAATCTAGAATCCAATAAGATGTTGTTGGCTTTAATTTATATCTATTTGGATGATCTAGTAGTTCTAATTATGAATCACAACATACATCACAATAAATTCATCAACCTTGATCGACTTCATAACCGATTCATTAAATACAAAATTTATTGAGTTTTCAAATTAGGGTTTACAATATCTTGGAAGTTACCGTAACAAAAACATGAACAAATAACACAACCGTGAATGGAAGAGGAGAGCATCAACTAATTCAAGAAGCGTGGAAAGAATTAGCATCAATGAAATAGAATGAGCGTCAATGGAATAGAATGAGCGTCAAGTAATTAAGGGTAGTTATTAATTAAATAATTACGGTCCAACTTATTAATTTTTTAAAACAATAATTGTAACAATTTTTTTTTAAAACTTTATGTTATATATTAATCATATAATAAATAAAAAGTCAATATAAATGGTAAATGTGAATATTAATTCATTAGGTAGATCTATTATAATCATTATTTGCCTAATTTCTTCATTATAATTTGGATTTATTATGTTTATTGTGATGATGTGATTGATTTTAGGGAAAAAAAATCTTAAAATAATATATTGTCATGGTCTGTCGTGTTATAATTTGGATTTATTATCATTGATTTTGGTCATAAAAAAATAATAATATATTGTCATTGATTTTAGGGAAAAAAAAATCTTCATTATAATTTGGATTTATTATCTATCTATCTATCTAGTTATATAAATATATATTATTTTTTATGACCAAAATAAATCATTAAAATATTATATAGCTAGCCATAATAGGTCCATGGATATTTTAGTAAACTGACATAATAAATATATATTACAACTTTAATAAAAAAATATTAAAATATTTTTACCACCAAAATACGGATCATTTATTAATAATTATTGATTATTGAAATTGGAAAGTCTTATAGTAACATTTTAAGGGTTTGTTTATGCTCCTCCCCACGAGGTGGATAAACCTGCTTTTTGGGATACACTTACAGAAGCAATTACCAAGTATCATTATTGAGGATCTCAATGAAATTGCATGTTTTGCGGATAAAGAAGGCGGTGCGCCAGTCAAAATTAACCGGTTATCAAGGCTCACAAACTTCAAAAATGATTGTTCGCTTTCAGAAATTCTGTCTTGGGGAAATAACTTAACATGGCGCAAAAAGCAAATCATCATCTTAACATGTACTGGGAATTATGTATCATATAAGGCATGTGGACATCAAGTTGTAACACGTATCCATCAAGTAAGGAACTCACTCTATCATGATACCAGAACTGAACGATCACACTATCACGAACCTATTTATAGGGAGAACATTAATCATGCAGCTTTCTAACACATGACATTTACATTCATGCACTAGTATGACGAGGCAACATACTGAGTAAGGCATGCTGTAATGATAGGGACGTAACATGTGTAACTTGGAATCACACAATGGTCATCATGAACATCAAAACATGCATTCATCAAGACTCAAGCATACAACATATTCCCCATCCAACGCAAGTAATCACACAACCATATCAATTGCAAAACAACCAACAGTCGTTAATCTGACGAATACTGAATAGATGGACATGCTGTAGATTCTGGTCACAAAACGAGTAGTAAGCATTAATTCGTCATCATCTAGCATCCTAAGGAGACCATGTACAAGCATTCATATAAGGGAGAGTTGATCACAGATGTAATAACATGAGCAACATTTTACAAATGAGCATTTGCAAGGTACATGCAGGAGGTTACAAAATCATGTCATGTAGTTCAGAGAGAGTCACCATTACAACCTGAAAGATCCCTAAGGGCAACCATTGACCTTCCCCAACTGACTCATCACCCCTCTTTCCCGTGGGACTTTGGTACGACTCTTTGTGGTAAGAAAATAAAGGCTGATCATCATAAGAATAAGGAAAGACATCCCCAGAAACATCTTACTTCTGACTCAAAGTGACATCAAGAACTTCCAACACTCACTCAGACAACCTTAATATCCATCCATGATTCCCGACACAATGTGTTTACCAACCTGATTTCCTGTGAAAGATACTGACATCCGGGAAAAAGATTCAATAGAACCGAAAAAAGTGGTTAACATAGCGGAAGGGGTCGTCCCACACAAGCTGGGCTTGACCATAGGGAAATAAAGGGTACTCCCGCTACCCCGTTTGCACAGATCAGTCAATACACATTTCATTGTTAGGGCATACCAATCGGACTTTAGCTTATCAAGCACTCAGCATAGAATCAGTCAATGACAATTATAATGACCTCCAATAAGGGAGATCATGCTCAGGCTCAATATATAAAGCACATAAAGCAATCTAATGTCGCTCTTCGAGAAACGACTGACCCAAGGGGCAAAAACCTCGCGATCCTACCTAACTCGCCACTCCTACCACCTTGGTGCAATCTCCTTGGAGTCTTCCGAACCCTCTGTAAAGAGCAAGCTAGTATTTTAGCTACCGTTCCCAACTACACCCAATAGGGGTGGTCTAGTGCCTTTACTACCCACTCGCGTCCCCGTTTGGTCGGTTTTCCTCTTTTATTACAAGTCAAGTTCATTACCTAGTCCAATTTCGGTTAGGCATCTTAAGTTCATTTTGCCCTTCTTAAAATCCTTTCAAATCCTTTGAAATTCATGGGCGGTTTTCCAAAATATACACTCGACCCTTGCGTACCCGAATTGCACAACCTCAGCTCTGATACCAACTTTGTAACAGCCCAGAATTATGATTTCCAGGTTACGTTTCAAGGGATAAAACCCCTTGTTCGGATCTTGCAATCCAGGTATGGGTCGAGGGTTCAAACTCATTTAAGATTAGTAGAAAGAGGGATTTCAAACCCTAAAAACCTCGAAGGGTCGCTGGGTACCCTTAACCTGTCCTAAGACTATGTCGCGAAAATCAATTCAAACAAAAGTAAAGCGGAAGCAAAGTTAAGATACAAAGGACACGACAGCTCAAGCCGGGTCAAAACCAAATCATAAGCGAGTGATTACCATTTTATCAAGTTAGAATATTAGCCAGGTTCTTTGATTCGCCAAAGGGTTTCCCGTCACAGAAGCATGGAGCAAACAAGATCTGCAGAAATACCTTTAAAAGAAGAACGGGGAAAGGAGTCAGATCGAGCCACACATGCGGGACCGGCAGTCCTCGCTGAGGCCACATAGTATGTGCTATACCTAATAAAGATGCTTCTAGGTGCAAGGCGGAATATTAACACACTAACATGCTCCTAAGATCAAGGGCATAAATATAATAAGGCCTTAGCACCGAATACCAAGTGGTATATCCCTCTCCTACCTCCACCCCCTTCCGATAGGGCGGAGACTGGCCAGCTCGTGAATGCATTCTATTATAATCGGGCGGCACGCATGCCCAACCCGCTCCACAATAAAGCCCGCAAGCATCTCATAATATAAGGAAGTTCATGACTCGATTGACTCAGGACGGGACCCGATGAGACTAGGTCGTCCTATAACCCTAGCAATGACTCTAGTTACTTCACAGATAACGGCCGTTCTGTTTCAAACGCATAAAGTAAGCAGATGCTCATTCAATTAGTGCAACCTAAACAGGATACTACATGGCATGCTTTTATGCATATGCAACACCTAACATAAAATGCAACAACAGGCATGAATGTCTAACCTGAGTAAGCCCCCTAGGGAACTTACCTGAAATGCCGAACAGCAAAAGACAACGCAAGCGGAGTCCAACAAGCAACAATCACCTAACAAATATACAGATATGCATAAGTCTATCTAAATCATACAAGACGCCCCTAACTATCACACATAACTTCACATATCTCATTTCCGATCATTCCGTCTTATCTCATCATACCTCATTTCATATCTTGTTTAAAATCCACAAAATTCTTAAGCAAGATTCAAACATAAATTCATCGAGTTGAAACAAGTAAATCATTTTCTTAGAGTTTTCCAAACTCTTGAATCTCAAGTTAAGTCAACTCATTTTCAAAATATTTCTCAAATCCTATTTGGCCAAAATCCATTTATGAAACCTTACTCCTTTAAATCGAATTATTTTATTTTAGAACGAATCCGACAAGTTAGGGTATTTCCAAAATTTCCTCCTTTAAATCTTATTAAACCAATTTCCAACCTTTGAAAACCATTTCCAAACTCTTTCTCAAATCCAAGTCCAAGTATTATATTTCTTAAATCTCAATAGTAATATTGTATTTTAAATCTCATCATAATATCATATATACTGTTCCATTTAATATATAGTTCACTCATTTAATATAATTTTTTTCTATTTTTATTTTTATTTCAACATTAAAACAACATATATAATCCGAAAATGTAATAAATAAATTCTTCCAAGAAATCAGGCCCAGAAAAACAAAATAGGCCCACATCTCTCTCAAAATTGGATCCAGCCCACCCAACTCACCCAAGTCTCCTTTTAAAATGAACCGAGCAAGAATAAATGAATGAAAGCTGAACCGAACCCAAGGAAAGAAAATAAAAACCGAACCCGTCCCTAACCCATTCCAGCAGCCCCGTTCAACGGGAGGAGAAAGGAAGAAAAGGAGGGCTCGCCAGAATCTTGCTCTCGCCCCGCTCTCTCCCAAATTCATTCCCTAGACCATCCAACAATAGAAGAAAGGAGACGAATCTGAACATGTAAAGGAAGGAGGTTCGGATTCTTACGGAGGCATCGAATATGGCTATGGGTTGCTCAAGGACTGCTGTGGGCTCGCTGGTGAATAGGATGCTCCGGGGAACCAGGCTTGCCACGCGAAGACAGGGAGGAGGCTTGGCGGCGGTCCTGCATCCTGTGCGGCCTCGGCTTCGGATAGAACAGGGCTAGGCCCTTTCGACGGGAAACAGAGGCGAGAGGAGGGGTTGTGGTGGTGCTGGACTGAGGCCGACAGGTGAAGGGCGGTGGTGGAGAGGTGATGGTGAAGGGTGGCTGATTGAAGAAGGAGGAGCTGTAGCTCTCGGCAACAAATGGGAGGAAGGGGAGGTTGAGTTTGGTTTCTTTGAAATTGAAAAGTGAATGTGGGGGAATGGGCTACAAATCCCAGATCTACCTAACGGGGGAAGGTTGAATCCATTGGTCCTTTAGTCAAAATTGCCAAGTAGGTTGTTTGTTTGCCAAATTAAGTAAATCAATTAGAGAAGGGGGATTTATAGATAGAATTTTACCCAATTAAGGGGTGATGACTTGGAATGGATAAGGATGAGAGAATATGACGGAATTGTGGTTCCGAGTCGGAAAAATTTGAATTTCCGACGATTGGTCTTTTGAATTCCGCTCTCTTGATCGATTATATTTTAGAACCCGAATAGGATAAGAATAGGTGAAAGAGGACGGAACTGATCTACATCTGATAAAAATTGGACCGGAATTCGCTCTTAGAATTTCAAGTTAGATTTATTAAATTTAGGACGAGTTTTCCTTGAAAAAAAAAACAAATTAAATCCGTTTTAAATTCATTTTTAATTTCTTTTTCCGAGAATTAGGATTTAAAAATCCGGGCCTTTACAGCTACAACGGGGTGATTTTCGTAATCTTGTTAAACAAACCAGCTGGCAAACCTCTTGTGTGGGTTCTGCAATGTTTCAACTGTTGTGTAAGACTCAATTACTTAAACAGAAAGCAAAGCTTTGGAATAAAAGCACTTTTGGAAACATCTTCCGCCAACTGCAAGTAGTTGAAGAGCAACTACTTAGTATTCAGGCAACTCCTACCTAGTGTCGATCAGGGAAAATATATATTAAATAAGGAAAAGAATCTGATCATCAAGAAAGAAAAATTACTGCAATTTCAAAAATCACACTAGAATCAAAGAGCTAAGACTAAACACATTAGGCTTACGGACTCAAATACTGCATATTTCCATAGGATTGCATCAGGAAGAAGGAACAGAAAGGCAATAATACGCATCACTACAGCTTATGGTACCATAATAATTGGGGATTCAAACATAAGTAATGAAATTCGTAGGGATTACCAACAACGATTTTGCAGCCAGAACATTAACCAACATCGTTGAGAAGAGTATCTGCAACTGATATCGCCAGAAATCACCCAGGAGGAAAATGAAAAGTTAAGTACTACCCCTTCAAATGGGGAAATAAGGCAGGTCGTGTTCAGCATGGGGAAAAACAAATCACCTGGCCCTGATGGCATGACAGCAGAATTCTATAAAAACTGTTGGGACATTGTAGGCCCATCGGTTATCATAGCAGTCAAAAGTTTTTTTCTATCTGGTAAGATTCTAAAACAATATAACCATACATTTATAACATTACTCCCAAAACGTGACAACCCTATGTCCACATCACACTATAGACCGATTAGTCTATATGCTCGACCATCTATAAGATCATATCCAAAATTCTAACGGAACGCCTCAAGGGGGTTATGGGTAAGCTCATTCATCCCTTGCAAGGTGCATTTGTCTCGGATAGAGCAATACAAGACAATGTTTTAATCGCTCATGAAATCTTCCATTCCTTCAGGTCTCGAAGGGGTAAAGAATGTTGGCTAGCGATTAAACTTGATATGGAAAAGGCTTACGACCACGTTGAATGGAATTTTACAGAACAAATCATGCATAGGTTTGGGTTTCACTCAACTTTTATTAATTGGATCATGGAATGTATCACTACTGTATCGTTCTCTGTGCTTGTGAATAACGGTCCAACAGAGATGTTTTACCCCTCCAGAGGATTACGCTAGGGTGACCCGTTATCTCCATACCTTTTTATTCTGGGAGCTGAAATCCTAGCTAGGCGCTTATCAGTGGAGTTTACTTTGCCTTGCCGGCAGGTTGGTTTCAACTTTGGACGAAACGGTCCTACTATTCCGTTCTTGGCTTTTGCAGATGATATTCTCATTTTCTGTAAAGGAAATGTCATGGCTTGTCAGAAAATTAAATCAATATTGGAAGAATATTGTCAGATCTCGAGCCAGAAAGTTAATTTTCATAAGTCTTCATTCTAGGTTACTTCAGGCATCCAGAGGCATAGAATTCCTAAACTAGAAAACATGCTCAACATTTCACATGTCACTTCTATTGAAAAATACTTAGGTTGTCCAATTATAAATGGCTGTGTCAACAAAGAAACTTTCGACGACATTATCTGCCGATCCAAAGAACAACTAACAAAGTGGAGGGCTGATGCCCTATCACAGCACGATCGGATGGTCCTTATCGGTTCCAACCTGGCTGCAAAGCCACTATATACAATGCAGAATTTCATGCTACCAGCAAATATGCACAAGGAGTTGGACAAAATCAATCGACAATTCTTTTGGAATAAGGATGCATAGCATAGACCCCTTATTGGGTGGGATAGGATATGCAGACCCAAGAGCACTGGAGGTCTTGGCCTTCGAAAGGCAAAAGAAATGAATGAAGCCCTTCAACTAAAATTACTATGGAAAATCATTGCGGAACCAAACAACTTTTGGGTTCGCATGGTAAAATATAAGTATCTCAAAGATTTCGAGTTAAAAAACTATAAAAGGAGTGACAACTGCTCATGGCAGTGGTCTAAACTATCGTCGCTAATTGAGAAATTTAAAAATGGTCTCATATGGTCTATTGGTAATGGACTCTTTGTTAAATTTTGAACAGACAACTAGGTCTACGCACAACCCATAAGCTCAAGAGCAGATTGCCCTCACCCGATTAACCCTCGGGAGCAAGTAGCTGATTACATCATTGGGGGCCAATGGTGGACTGAAAAGCTCGAGGCCATCCTCCCAAGACATATTGTAGAGGAGATTATGTCAATCCCCCTGCCTGAGTGCGTAATGGATCAAGATCGTTTATATTGGTGGCCTAGCCGGAATGGCTGGTTTACCACTGCATTTGCTTACAACATGCTTACAGCTCCGCCGACGGAAACAAAAGACGAGAATTCTTGGATTTGGAAACTGAACGTCCCACCGAAAATTAAGAATTTCTTATGGAAAGTCAGTCAGTGTGGTCTTTCGACAAAACATCGCCTAGCTCTTAGGGGAGTTCCCGTCCCAACTCTTTGCGATATTTGCAATGACTCTGCTGAGGATGAGATCCATATACTCCTACAATGCAATTTCCCCCACATAGCACAATACATATCCCCGAAAGAGTATAGTAAGCTTATGGCGTTACTTACAGAAACAAGAGACATAAAAAAGAATATGGCTTGGCTAGTCTGAAAAAGAACAAGCTATAGAAGATTGCTTTTAACTGGTGAAGTATATGGTATTTTTGAAACTACTTCACTTTCAGACAAGGCAAGGCTCCGACGCCTACGAAATTTCTGGGTTTCTGTGATAATCAACTCGCTGGCTGCATGGGACCGAGCAAACCAAACAAAGATAGCTTATGAGGAGGATGCCACACCAGTGCTGGGCAAAAACCAAAGGCGCAGTCCTCAGAAAAAGCTCCACCACCGTAAGTGGACTAGGCCTCCTAATGGGGTATTCAAACTCAACTTTGATGGCTCATGTTTACAAAAAGCCGCCAACTGTGCGGGCGTTATCATCAGGGACTGGCGTGAGGCGCCCATCCAAATAGCTTTTAAGCGGATGGGCCGGAAAAGTCCGCTAATGGCTGAGGCTCTAGCCCTTAGGCTCGGTATATCCGAAGCATCAAAATTACAAATACAACAACTACAAATTGAGGGTGACTCGAAAATCATCATTGACTATTTGCAAGGGAATGTTTCATGCCCTTGGGACATTGAATTAATAATGTCAGATATCAAAACTATGATAACCCGCATGGGGGAGGTCTCGTTCTCCCATTTCCCTCGGAGTGCCAATAGGGTGGCTGACAAGGTTGCACACCTTGGTCACTCGACCCAGAGGGAAATTAATCCTTTCAACTCAGATCTCGTAGATCTCATCCGCAAGGATGCTCTTGGGTAGCCCGCTACCCAAATTCTTTCCTAATTAAAAAAATAAAAATAAATAAATAAATAAAAAGTCAATATAAATGGTAAATGTGAATATTAATTCATTAGGTAGATCTATTATAATCATTATTTGCCTGATTTCGGCGCATCTCATCAAGGATCATCTGTAGATCATCCTTCCGTTGATCTCTTTCTGGATGTCCTGGAGCTCTGTATGGTGGGGGGTTCCTAGGGGCACCTTGGTTCCATTGTCGTTGCTGAAACCTTTGGTCCCCCATATAGCGATTGGGACCCCCTGCGTTAGCTACCTCTTCGGGGTTTTCTGCCATCCTGACTTGCTCTGTGTGTGGGCACTCAGTAGTGGTGTGCCACTGTGATCCGCATTCGATGCAGGGCTGTTGACAGAAAGATACTTGACTTGCTTGAGGAGCTTGCGATTTTGATCTCTGTAGTACTGCTCCCTGACATCTGGGTCAATCTCCTTAGACGTCTCATAGAGGGGCATGGATGGGGCTGGCCTGGCATAGACATTCTCATCGTAGTTTATTGGAGTCCCATACTTGTTATCATAAGTGGTCAGCTTGTCGAGGGCATCCTATGCGTCAGCTGGTGGCATTGTCAGATACTCATAATGAGTATACGTGTTGATCCTATCCTTAGCAGCCAGGTCAAGAGAATTGAAGAAGATCTCCTGAACGATGCAGGGTTGCTGTCCATATGTAGGGCAGGATCGCAGTAGATCCTTATATCGTTCCCATGCCTCTGCTAGCGGCTCCTGAGGTTTCTGTTTGAAAGCTGTAATCTTCTGGCGAAGGAGTGCTGTCTTGGCAGGAGGAAAGAATTTGTTGAGAAATTCCTGCTTTACTTCAGCCCATGTTGTGAGGGATCGTGGACGGAGACCTTCAAGCCACTTCAATGCTGGACCAGCCGGAGACCAACGAAAAGCCTTCCTCAAGACATATTCCAAAGTGGTACCTTCAACAAGAGTACGACACATATCAGTAAAGTTGGTAATATGTTGAAGAGGACATTCATTAAATCTACCAAAGAAAGCATTATTTTTAATTTCAATCAGGAAAGGAGTGCGAATTTCAAAATTGTTTTCAGGGATTAGAATGGCCGATTCAGGCACGACGAGAGTCGGGTGCATGTAATCCTCTGCGGTGGTAGGGTACTGGGCAAGCTCAGCTTCCGCTTGCCTCCTTCGCTCTGCCTCCTGTTCCCTCTGTGCTCTCTTAGTGGCGAGAGCAGTATCTTTGGTGGCTAGTTCCCTCTGAAGCCTCTGTATCAGCTGTTCCTGTGTTTCTGCGGCCGCCATGGCTCTTTTTACTTTAGCGTGGATGTGTATAAGGCGTTCCGGATCGTCTAAGCCGTCAAACTCAGGTGGTTGACCAGAACGGCGCATACACCTGCAAAATCAAAACTTAAAGGCAAACGTGAGATCTAACTACCTAAGGCGCAAATGATTGCTTCCCCGACAACGACGCCAATTTGTTGAGAGGAGGAAATCGAGAGTGCAAATAAAATACGAATAAAATAAAGCAAACCGATTGGATCCCAGCAAATAATGTTCAAGACTCCCTCCCGATGTAGCAAGAGAAAGTCAGGTTCGATCCTCGAGGAAGCTAGTCAGCGGATCCTAGGCAGCGGAGGAATCTCACGGCAGATGTCGACCTCAGATTACCCAATCTCGACTAGATTTAGTCGACAGAAGATCGGACAAGTCGAAAAAAGCAAGCAACAACTCCCGGGTTTTGGTCGATATCGAGTAATTTCCTCGATGTCGAGGAATTTTTGTCGAACTCGAGTACCTGCAGAAATCAAAATCTACGGCGATCCTTGTTGATCGAATATCAGTAGTCGATGTCGACCAAATTTGGTCGAAATCGAGGAAACAGAAACTTTAAACGAAATAAAGAACAAAGCTTTGCGAAATTTGAAATAAACTATGTGAAAGAAAACTTCCAAGATTGGGATTTGCAACAACGATAACCAAACATGCATAAGGCAAGATAAAGAAATAATCATGCAATCGCATCGAAGGATCAAGCTTTTGCCTTTTCCAACAATTAAGAAACTCTTTCAAGAAACCCTAATTTTATCTACCGATTTTATGTTTATAATCCAAGTTGTTAGCATGGATCTCCATTGAATGGGTAATAAACACATAACAGATAGTAGATGCTCAAAACACGACAAAGATCAAATCTTTACCTCAAACTTGCATGGCTATCGTCAGGCTCACCCCAACCTTAGAAGTGGGTGGACTACTCGCTCTTCATCGCAATTGCAGACATTGATTGAAAAGAACTAACTTGCATAAATGATAGCATGCATTTAGAGAGTTATAATAGGTTGCATTTAGCTTAGTTATGATGCATATCATGCATGGTTTAAGTATAATTTGCATATTTGTTCTCTGTGTGGTTGGAGTCGGAATCTACATGCTTTTATTGATTATTTCAGGTAATCGTGGATCCGAGGAGGAGACATGGGTTGATAACGCATTAGATGAGAATGTCTAGTTGATCAAAGAAGCTTACATGAATATCTCAAGAGGTCTTGAGAAGAAGAAGCGAACCTAAACGAAGAACAAGTCTGCAGAAGTTGTCGCCAGACATGCTGAACTTGTTTTGCACTTTCTGGAGGCCTCGGTTGTCCGATTGACTATTATGACCATGCGTTGGAAAGCTCTTTCAGATAGCTACAACTTTTCTGTTGAGAAGAAGAGCAAATTCGAGACGGATTTTCCGGGAAAGACCGATGAAGCGGCCGCAGCATGTATGCCGTGGCCGCCGCCAGGGCCGATGCAGCAGGGCTGCGAGGAAATGCTGATGCTGCGGCCGCAGCATCCATGCGGCGGCCGCCGCATTTGCCGTCAGCGATTATGCGCTGCGTTTTGATTAATGAAAAACCCTAGAACCTATTTGTTTATTTTGTTGCCGACTTTGGATGTTTTAAAAGGCCAAGTTTTATGTTATTTTCATGACTTCTATTCTATTCTACGTTCTATCAGACAATTAGAGAGAGGGCGATGTTCGCCATGGGCGGCTAAACTCTCTTCGTTCTACTTGCAACTTGAAGCTTTATTTGGATTGATTGTGAATTTCTGAATCTTGTTCCTTATTTCCTATATTGAATGTTTCAACTTCTTTGTGCTTGCATGTTTGATTGTTTTATTCTATCTAGCCCGTGCAACTAGTTAGAATCAATTCAATTGCTAAGGTTTTGTAGATTCCTGGTTGTGAACCTTAACCTAAGTGGCAAACTTGTTCCTTTAGGGCTGGTTGAACTAATTGAATGAGTAGGAAGTTGGATGTGTTGTTAAATCCCTCTTTAGGGACTGCAAATACCTTGGTTAATCTCTGAACTTAAAGCTATCGATTGAGTTAAATCCTTCTTTAGGGACTGTTTGATTGATAAGGGTTTCTAGGACTGGTTGGACTAGTAACTATATTAGGTTGGGACAAGGGCATTCATAGGAAGACTAAAAGGACAAGAGGAAGTTACAATATCAATTCAACCAAATAAAGTAGATAGTTGTAGGTAGAGCGATCTTCTCTAAATTGTTTTGCATCAATCTGATAATAGTTTATTTTGTTTTCTTTCTTATTTCAATCAACCAAAACCCCCCTTTCTACTAATATGTAAATACACTTTGCTGAGAAATACTTGATTCTCTGTGGGATCGACCTCTTACTTACTTGCTATACTAGTTTGTAGGTTTGAGTTTTATTTTGATACGGTTTAGGCGACTAAAAACCGTCCATCAATAAACTATATTCAAAGTCTTTACAATCCCGGCTCTCCAACTTTCGTTGAATGCCAAAACCCTAAAACCTTTGAACTCCTAAACTTCTCTATGGAACTACTTCTCTGAAATTGAATGACTAAAACTCAGCCCCATGGGCTTTATTTATAGGGCTTAATCCTTGCTAATCAAGGAAAGCAATTTATATCTATTCTCTAAAGATAAAATTAAATAAAGATAAAGCATTAAATCTAAAGGGGAAATATCTAAATATCTAAAATATCTTCATGTCTTCATGTGGTAGGTAAATCCCTCTTCCTTGGATAGATCTTGATAGATTCGGATAGATTCGGATCCCAACATCCCAGCTCGACTCGGATTAGCCCAGCAGCGTCACGCGGCCCAGGAACATTTTTGCTCGATATAGAGGAATTTCCTCGACATCGAGGAGTTTTGTCGTCGACTTGTCTTGTCTGGCTTTCTCGAGTAACTTCTTCCCGACTTGGACTCGGACAGCTGCCTTTGGTTTTGTCGATATCGAGGAATTTCCTCGACATCGAGTAATCATGTCACTCGAGTTGTCTTGTTCTCATCTTCTCGATCTGGTTTCCTTCCTCGAGCCCAGGTGTGGTTCCAGGTTTTGGTCGATATCGAGTAATTTACTCGACATTGAGTAATGTCCTGAACTCGAGTTGGCTTCTCTTCGACGCTTCTCGAGCATCTTTTCCTCGACCAGGCTCTTGCTTCACATTTTTGTCGACATCGAGGAAGTTTCCTCGAGATCGAGTATAACTTGGCTTCAGCTTTCTCTTCTTGGTTTTCTCCCGGAATGGCTCCAAATTCTGTAATATTAAACCAAAACTTATGTAGACCTCTATTTCTTACAAATAAGCATATATTACATAAATTCAACATATTCCCAGCCCGAAATATGCAAAGTATATAGAATATGGAGCTAAAATGTGTATAAAAACATGGCTATTTTAGTGGACATCAAATATGTCCATGGATATTTCAGTAAACTAGCATAATAAATCTATACTACATCTTTAATAAAAAAATATTAAAATATTTTGTAAAATCACCTACCTATTAAATTACATGAGATTTAATTAACGATAGACTAGAAAAAAAAGATTTTACCTTATAAATGTAAATTTGATTTTTATTTGAAAGAATCAGAATAAATGATATTTAAATAATATCTAATCTGACTATATTATTTTTTGGTAAAAAAAATTAACTATATTTATATTATTTATTTATTTATTGGAATCTATCTAGATTATTTATAATGTTGTATTAATATACTTTTCGTTTACGAAACGGAACCCACACTAATTTTAGTATATAAAATCAGAATATTCGCGTACACAGAGTGGGACTTACTCTAGACTATGATTTTCATAATTTTTACCACCAAAATACGGATCATTTATTAATAATTATTGATTATTGAAATTGGAAAGTCTTATAGTAACATTTTAAGGGTTTTTTTTTCTTTCAAAAACGTTTATTAGGTGAATGCTACATGAAGAACATAAGCCAGATATAATACTAATATAAATTTATATTCCTCCCCCCCCCCCCCCCCCCTTTTTTTAAAAAAAATTATTCTTAAATTATAAAGTTATTCAATTTTAGTCTTCATTTTTTCGGTAATTAGAGAATATCATGTTTACTTAATCTATCTTGACCTATATAGTTATTTAATCTAATTTATTTTTCTTTAATAATTCTTGCCTTATACTCCGTATATATCAAATTTGGAAACCCTAGCCCAATATCGATCTATCTATTTTATAATCTATCTATTTTATTTTAATTTGGTAATGAAATCTATCCTTGTTGGTAATCACTTATAACCTTATATCGATATATCTATTTTATAATCTGTCTATTTTATTGACCCGGTGACCCGATTGATCCGGTTGATTTATAATTCAATATAATTAATTTTTTTTATATTTAATTAAAATTTATCGCAAAATTATCAAATTATGATTTTTTTAATTTAAAAAAGAAAAAATTGACAAACCCGAAATCGACCCGAACCCGCCCGAAACCCGGTCAAACCCGGGTTCTAGTCAACCCGAAAAACCCGGAACCCGTTTTACCCGGGACCCGTTTAACCCGAGACCCGAAGTGACCCGACCCGAACCCGACCCGAATGACCCATTTGACAGGTCTAGTTATAATACTCACAATTTTGGCGAACAACACAATTATTTAGAAATTCAATGTTCATTATATTATTTTTACTATTCTTATTTTGTTAGCTTTGTTCATCTATTATTTCATATATTTATCCATTTTTGTTCTTTGAAAAAAACAATATATTGTCACAGTATTCTAACGAAAATAAAAAAATCAGTACTTTCCTCCAAATGTAGCTTTTTTTTTGGTTGAAACTGAAAGAATTTGACTGTGACGCATAGCCCTACATGCCAAGAGCATCCTTACGGATGAGACTACGAAGCAGAGAATCGTCAGGAGCGATTGTGCTGTGGAAACCATAGGTCAGATGCGATAAGCGGTCCGCAACCTGATTAGCCTCCCGATAGACATGACGAATCTCGACGGAAACAAAGAAACCCAGCGAGACTAGATTGTCCGAGACAATCATTTCAGAGTCTCCAGTAGGCTTCCCAATACCTTTTAGACTATTTATTATGATGAGATTGTCACCTTCAATTTCAATGTTTGTTAGGTTCAGTTCTCGAGCTGCTGAAATCCCTTTCCATAGTCCAAGGCATTTGGAACAAGCAACCGAAGAATCAGGGCAAGGCCCCGAGCCGTAGAAAACCAGAGATCCCCTGTAATCGCGGATGATGAAGCCATAGGATCCAGAGTTACTAGTTGAAAGAGCGCCATCAAAATTAAGCTTATAAGCTCCTGGCTTTGGTGGTTTCCATCTTGCTTGTTTTCTTTTATGTATTGTCGTTGCTTTACTCGTAGGTTTTGACGTTTCAAGCCCATCGTGATCCTCACTGGTTTTAGTGGAATTCCACATGATCATTTGTTCCTTGGTGAATGCGACAATACTTATGTAATCCGGTTTTATGTTCTCGAATAGTACTTTGTTTCTGAAGTAACAGATGCCCCACTAAATGAAGGCTAGTTTGGCAAAGCGAAGGAGGCCGAGTGTTTCTTTTGCCTTGCCGATGATTTGGTTTAGGTCTGTTCCGTCCATGAAGTAGTTGTTTAACTTGAAGAAAATTGTTGGGTCTATTGATAGTATGGTTTCACGAGTAACTGGGCAGCTCCAGAGTAGGTGTTGTAAATCTTCGTAAGCACTGTCACAGTGTGGGCAGTTTATTGGTATACCCATACGACGAGAAGCAAGCTTAACAGCGGTGGGAACCCCGTTTCTTGTGATTTTCCAAAGAAAAGCTTTTACTTTTGGCGATGTGTCAAGATACCAAATCCATCTGACATCGGAACGCTGATGGTGTTTCTTATAGTTTATCATATCAATGGCGGACTTGGTGGAGAACCAACCATTCTTACTCCATTTCCAATATAATCTGTCAAGGTGAATATTTTTAGGTATAGGGGTCAGTCCTATGGAGTCTTTTACTTCATCAAATAGTATATCATGTGTAGTGTCATATATTTTTTCTTGATCCCAAGTTTTTCTGGTTTCAGGAGTTCTGATACTTTGATGTTTATGTTTATCGACTGGATTGAAGAGGCCTTGTCGATAAGAGGGCCATTCCCAAACCAGTGGTCAGTCCAAAATTTTATGTCATTCCCATTACCAATCGACCAGCGTATACCATCTTTAAGTAATGGTATTAATTTAGTAAGTTGTGTCCATTGCCAGGACGAGTCTCCTTTCCTAACGTAGTGCAGGATGTCTTGTTGCTTAAGGTATTTTTCTTTAATTATTGTTACCCATGGGTTGTTTGGTTTTGCAAGGATTTTCCATAGTAATTTTAGTTGTAGTGCCTTGTTCATGTCCTCTGATTTGCGGAGGCCAAGTCCTCCATCCTCTTTAGCCTTATAGATATCAAACCAACCTATGAGCGGTTTACGCTTTGGACCCTTATTCCATAGGAAGTTTCGGTTTATTTTATTAAGTTCTGTGTGGATAGCCTTAGGTAGCATGAAGCACTGCATTATGTGAAGCGGTTTTGCTGATAGTGTGGATTTAATGAGTGTGCATCTCCCTGCTTGGGATAAACCATTAGCTTTCCATCGATTTAGTTGTGCTTTCGTGTTGATAATGAGTTCTTTGAAATCCTCTTTAGTTGTTCGTCCATTTATTATAGGGCATCCAAGATAGTTCCCCAGACTTGCTGTGTAGGCAATTTCTAATTCATTGTGGATAAAGTTCTTTTGACCGGTGTCAATGTTGGCAGATGTTTGGAAATGCGATTTATGTCTGTTCAATCGTTGTCCCGAAATTGCCGAGTATTTTGTTAGAATGTTGTTTATTTGGTTACGGGCTGTGTTTGTGGCAGAGGCAAAGATGACGTTATCATCTGCAAAAGCTAGGAAGGGGATTTTAGTTCCAGCACGCGAGATTTTGATTTCTAGGTGACTTTGAGGTTTGGCCGATTCCTGCAGTAGTCCCCTAGCGAGGATTTCAGATATGAGGAGAAACAGGTAGGGGGATAGAGGGTCCCCCTGGTGAAGACCTTGTTGTGGGGTAAATAGATCAGTTGGTTCATTGTTTACCAAGACCGAGTAAGTTACTGTTGTTATGCCCTCCTTTATCCATCCAGAGAATTGATGGGAGAAGCCAAATTTATCTAGGACTGAAAGAAGGAAATCCCAGTCCACAAGGTCAAAGGCTTTTTCCATGTCTAGTTTTACTGCCATCCAGCCAGACTTTCCTTTTTTCTTTGAGAATGAGTGAAAAATTTCATTTGCTATTAGTATATTATCTTGTATTGACCTTCCTGTAATGAATGCACTTTAGAGTGGGTTAATAATTTTAGGGATGATTTTCTTCAATCTAATGGCTAGAATTTTGGAGATGATCTTGTACATTGTTGAGCATAGACTTATAGGCCTATAGTGGGATGTTGTAGTCGGGTTATCACATTTTGGTATTAAAGCTATAAAGGTGTGGTTTGTCTGTTTAAGAATTCTTCCGCTTAGGAAAAAACTTTTAACAGCCTTAATGACAGAAGGCTCCACTATAGGCCAGTATTTCTTAAAAAAATGGCAGGGAATCCGTCAGGGCCAGGCGATTTATCATTAGCCATGCTGAAGACGGCGCTTTTAATTTCTGAGTTTGAGACTGGTCTCGTTAACCAATTGTTATCCTCATTTGTGATCTCCCCGTCAATATTATTGAGTAGATTACTAAAAATTTATGGCCTGGGTTGTTTGGAGTATCGCTTTGCAAAGTCATTTTTAATTATCTCCCGAATTTCCTTTTCATTTGTTATGGATACACCCTCTGTTGTTTGGATTGATTTTATTATGTTCTTGTTCCGTCGCCCCGTTGCTATTTTATGGAAATATTTTGTGTTGGCATCGATTGATTTTATATGGTTTCTTTTAGCTCTTTGCCCCCAGTATTTATGCTGGAACCGCAGAAGTGAAGAATGTTTGATGGATAACCTTCTTATCTTGGTATCTAAGGTAGCATCATAATTATTGCATATTTTAGTTTGTAGTTCTTGTAATTCGGTTTCTAGTTGGTTTATTTGATGGAATATATTACCGAAGGTAACCTTACTCCAAAGTTTGCTCTTTTTTTTTTACTTCTTGCAGTTTCTTTGTGAGTTTATACATGTGCGACCCTGGAATATCCATTCTCTAGGCATTTCTTACAATAGTTTCATAGTCAGCTCTTGTAGTCCAAGCCATTTCAAATTTGAAAGGTTGTAGTTTCGGTTTTTGATTATCCATTAGGTCTAATGTGATTTGTGCATGATCAGATTTTATGAAGGCATGATTTTTTGTGTGTAGATCCGGGAATATCCGGAGGAGGTTATGACTTACCATAGCTCTGTCCAGTTTTTCATAAATGTTGTTCGTCCCATGAGAGCGTTTTCTCCAGGTAAATCTATTCCCAGTTGTGGGGGCATCAAACAAGTTGTGTGTAGTTAGGAAGTTATTAAGACGACTTAACCTTTGAGTGCTTGGCATAATACCTCCTAATTTGTCACTAGATTCTAGTATGTCGTTTAGGTCTCCCATTATTATTATAGGGTTCTGTATATTTGCAATAATAGATGTGAGGTGTAGCCAGAACGCATCCTTATCCCCTTCGTGGGGTGGTGCATAAATAAAGAGAATTTCAATTAATATATTGTGAGTGATGTTTTTATAAATTGCTTGTATTATTCGGTTATCTGAGTATGTCACAGTGAAAGTTTCATTTTGTAACTGAGCTTCCTTCCAAAGGAGGCATAGCCCCCCCAAGAAGCCGGAGGAGGGGCAGAAGTGCATTATGTCGAAGCCCGGTTTTCGCCAGCAGTTATCGGGAGGAGAAAGCTGTGCTTTTGTTTCTGCTAGCATTAGTATTTTGATGTGGTGTGTTTTGGTAGTTGATTCTATATGAGTCCATAGGTTTCGCCTTTTAATTCCCCTAACATTCCAATAGCTAAATTTCATTATAACCTTTTTTAGTAGGAGGGGTAAAGCACAGGTTAAGAACATTCGGAGGAACCCAATTATAGGAGCTTTTACTTTGCCTTTGTGTTAGATCAGTGTTAAGGTTATAGGGATTAAGAACCCATATGTTAAGCTTAATTTGCATGTGGGTAAAGCATTCATAAAACCAATATGTATTACAGGTGGTTATACAGTCATCAATGTGGAGCTGATATTGATCACAATAATAGCAGAAGCAATTATGATTAGGGTGTATTTCACTATAAGGATTGTTCGAGATGAGAATAATCATACAAAGATTTGGTAATTCATTTATGAATGAGAAATAAATAAGGACACAAAGTTCAGTTTTGATCCAAGCTAGTTGTGACAATGTTTGAGTTATGTAATTTCTTTTAGCAAGAGCACAATAAGAGGTACCATTTCTGTAGGTGGAGCAAGTCTTCAGAAAGAGATTAAAACCATCTGGATATGATGCAGACTGCCTTTTGGTCGTAGACTTGATAACTTGTTTGAGATCAAATGCTTGTTTTAATATCCTGCTATGAACCTATATGCAGCTGAGGGAGTGGATGAGCTCGAGGGAGAGACTCCCTCTAGTGTGGTTAGTTGAGTGTGATTTGGAATCATGTGTGATAAAAATGAAGCACAAATGACCATATAGGATGTGTTTATGCTTAAAAAGATGAGAATATTCAAATGATATACTTGTAATTAAGCAGCCAAGTTTGTATTTTGGTTGCAACTGCCGAAGCTGGGTAAAAAAGGAAACAAGATCAAGCTTCCCGATACCCTTATCACACTTGAGTGATTTGGAGGGAGTTGTGGTTTTATGGGTGTCACCCGAAGGCTTCCCGTTAGGTTGTTTACTTGTGGGTGTCGGTGAGGCCCCATTGGGACCCCCTTTCCCTTTTGAAGGTTGTTGGTTTGCCATTACAGCAAGAGAGTATCGTTTGAGATTAAAACAGACAGAGAACACATGAGCTTGTTGGTAGCAATCAGAGAGAGTAATACTAGAGTGAAGATGATGTGCATTTAATTTGTCATTGCAAGGGTTTACATAGTAGCAGTTAATGATCAAAATGATGTAGCAAACCCAGAACTCCCCGGGAATCTGGAGTTTGGAGATCAAGATTAAGTATGTAGTGTCATACCTGTCAAGGCCGGCGCTAAAGAACCATCGGTCCTGAGAGAAGCAGGGGTAATGACGAAGAAGGGGCTCCCCGAGCCTAGAAAACCAACACAAACAGAAAGGCGCGTGTATGAGCGCGTACTCTTTTAGGTTTCTGGGGTTTTCGGGTTCCATTAGGCCGTACTTCAAGTGATGGTGTTGATTTTTGCCCGGAAAAGACACACATAAAGCAAAATTTGCCCTTATAATGCATAGAGTGAGAGTGAATAGATGATCATATTTAGTTTGTTTAGCAACTGATACAAAGTCACTATAGGTATAACTTGCCCTGAATTTTACAGTAGATGTGCACCAGGAGAGGGGGGTTAGAGTCGAGGTATAAGCTGCAAAGTGTAACCCAAAGCGAATCCAATAGAAACAAATTGCAATATTGGAAAGTAAAGGAGTAGGGAAAATGTTGTACCATACACACCAATCATGGTTACTAGAATCAGTTGTAGAGTGGAGTCGGTTTGAAGCAAGGGATGAAGAGAATCTCTGGGAGATGAGTTTGATAGTTCCTGAGATAAGAGACCGGTGAAAATGGTTTGCTTGGAGTGCAGCTACAGCTTGGTTAGTCCACTTTGAGTGCGTTAGCATGGTGATGATCATAATGATGAAACACCAGCAAAAAGAGATCAAGCTGGGAACAGAGCTCATGGTATTTAACATCATGTGGTCGTGAAAGATCAGGACTAGAATCCAAGTGCAGATCCATACGAAACTCAAATGGAGTTTAGACGGCGGATTTAGCCTGCATAAACTGATATATAGGTTGAAGAGTTCGAGAGAGCAGCACAAGGTAAGATTATCAATCCAATCTATATAAAGGAAGACTAAGTAGTCACAGTAGTAAGGATAATATTGAGCATAATTTAAGAAGCATTTGTTAAACGAAGGAGGTGTGTAATGTTGGGTGAGGTAAAGTATGCACTTCGAAATTAACTTAACTAGCAACCGGGATTGATATGAATCTTGTAGTATGCCTCCAAGGATAGATCCTGAATCCAAATAGAAAAGTATCCCATTGAACCATGAGTTAATATAGCCAGAATGAACAGTTGAGATAGTGTTGTAATCCATCAATTGGTGTAAGATGCTAATGTAATAAGTATTTGATGTAGAATAAAGGAGAGATCTACCATAGAGACCACGTAGATGAGCATGTATATGAGTATGTAAACATCTTTTATTTATAGTTAGAGATAATGTGTAGATTGTGCTACTGTCATAGTTGATTAATTGATTGTGAATGTGGAGTAGATTAGTGCTTGAATTGAATATAGTCAAGTAGTAAACAATGAATGCAGTAGACAGAGCAATCTCAAACTTGTGGTGTTTATTAGCTGTATGTTCATTGGCAGTGAACCTGCTCGAGTAAGTTAGGGTCGGAATTTGGTGGGTGGTGTTTGTTTGGGGGTCGATGGTTGATTGGGTGTCACCCGAAGGCTTCCCTTTGGTTTCAATGGTTGATTGGGTGTCACCCGAAGGCTTCCCGATTTGGGTGTCACCCGAAGGCTTGATGTTCTTGTTGGGGTAAACATAACCCTTAAAGGATCTGCTCTCGAGAGAGCAAGTTGTATCCTTAAAGGTGAGTAGGATAATAATCATGAGAGTAGGAAGATTCATATGCACATAGGTAATCAAACAAACATGTTTAATTTGACAGAACGAGATTAAGGAGACAACAGAGGGAGAGAAGAAAGAAAGAGAGCACCTTCCAACAGAGAAAGCCAAATCAGGAGAGGCAATACAACAGCGCAGAACACCAAGGGCGCCGAGCCGAACCCGCACACCGACCAGTGAACCCGCCGGCTCCCAAGACCCAACTTGCACCATGGAAACCCAACGACCATCTCCACACCCCCAGAGAGAAGGCTGGTAGTTCTTCAATTTCATCTGACGGCTAAACTTTATACGCCCTTTTCGTTTAATCCTTCGAAATCGGTAGAGATTTTGGTCGAGATTAGGCATAAGGCCACTGAACGATTTCGTAGCATTTGATTCAAGGAAGCTTGAGATCTTTGAATTTGTGAGATTTGATGAGGTAAGGCAAACTAATTGCATCTAGAATACGAGAGAAATCTGCTGATCAAAGGATTGAAGGAGCATGGTGAGGATGGGGGTTTTCCTGGTTGAGGATCGAGAGTGAAGAAGGGTAGGAATTGGGGGTGCGTTCTTTAGTGTGTGAGGGGTTTTTGGTGTCGGGTAGAGCGTATATCAATTGTTTTTTTTTTTCCAAATGTAGCTTATTGACTTGATAAGTTTCACATGTTTTATTATAGAATGACATAATTATTGTCGTAATAAAAGCTTTTTTTTATAAGTATACGAATAAATTAGTGTCATCTTAATACAAAATAATTGTCAAGAACATAAAAATGAATGAATACCTCTCCACTTGGACAAATATGTTAGTATTTAAATGTATTTAAACTTTGTGTCATTAAGTCATTAGTAAACATAGAAATATACATCATCATTAACCCAGAAATAATGTTTCAAAGAGACGACATTAAGATGATCCCTCAAAGCTAGCATTAGTTACAGATCTTTATTCTCATATCTCCTATACTGCAGACCTTTCTTTATAGTCATTATTATCCACCCAATCTCCAAAGTCTAAGCATTAGTTACAGATTAAAACGAGGGAGAGGGAAATAATAACTTGCACTTACCTGTGGCAAAACTAGTTTCTGACATAAGAATAACACCTCAAAAAAGGTCATCCACCAATACAAACATTCCAATTTGCAGGTACATGATTTTACCACTCGCCGGAGAGGCAAGTTCCAGGTTAAGTTAGGAGATCTATCATAAATTGAAACTACTAAACCCTAAAATCTACCTGATTATACTCAGTAAGGACAAACTAATTCAAATCATATTGGTTGAGTACAAAATCTAAGAATAAAAACCTGATACTAATATAGAAATCATTTTTATGGTCATAAGAAATCCATTGCACACAGATCTCAACCAACTCGAATCTCAATCAACTCCCAACCATTCCAAACTTACAAAATCACTATCCCAAAACTCAAAAGCAAGCAATTGATACAAATTGTTAAAGATAAATGAACAAGAACTAAGATTAGGAGATGAAGCCCCAAATAGGGTTAGGGCTTGTGCTCAGATCCATAAACTCGAATGAGAGTTACCAAGCCGCAAAATCAGTGAGCAGAGAAGGCGAACAGGGTGTTCAGATCCATAAACTAGGGTTAGGGTGTGTGCTCAGATCCATACTTCCACTCAAATTTATCATTTAAGAACTAAGAACCCTAACCTAGTTTAGACCCTAAATCAATAAAAGAAATCAATTTCAACCAAAAAAGAGCAAAACCATAGAATAGGGTGTTCACCTTCTTAGGCGGAAAATTCGCAGTAGGCTAAGGAGACGTGTCGCGGTTGTGCTTGCAAGTTGTCGATAGACACTCTTGGCCTTGATTGGCTAGGAACCGGTGAATCGCGCGAGATGGTCATGAGGACACAGAGAGAGATCGAGAAGAGGGCAAACGTCATGGGAGGCTGGCTGGGGCTGAGCTCTTCATCTTTGGTCGACTGTAAAAGGTGAGGGGAGAAGCGAGAGAACCAGGTGAGACAGAGAGATTATCGTTCGAGGTCGAAGGAAGACACAAAAGATATCTAGGATCTGGCATCGAGAATGAAGGGGTTCGCTGCTAAGAGATGGGAACGAGAGGCGAGAAGCGGAATTTCGTTGGAGAGCCTACATCCCCAGCGGAGTCACCCTCATTCCGAAAGCCGGCGAGATTGGAGGAGGAAGGGGTTGGGGGTGAACAGGGAGGAGGAGGAGGACTTGAGGAGGGCTTTCGCTGTCGCGGGGAGGCTCAGTCGGGTTTGGAAGAGGAATGGAAGATGGAGTGAAAAGTGTTCCTTTTTTCTTAAAAAATTTCCAAGTGTTGAATAATTTCGCATGTATTTCATATGGGCGGGATTTGTCCCGCGCTTATGTTTTTTCCAAAAACGTTTTTTTTAACATCTGTCAAAAAATAATGTGGTGTCTATTTAATTTTCAACATCACAAATTTATCAATCGATGTCAAAAAACTGTTTTACATGGCAGGTTTTTCTGACCGATGTTAAATAACATAATTCTAGTAGTGAACGTTCATTATAGGTTTCAATAAACCACAAAAGAGCGCCAACAAACAATTATTTTTAGTAGGGCTCGTAGTTAGGGTTTCAGTAGGTTACAATACGTATACAATAGGTTTCAATAAACCACAAAAGAGCGTACGTAACATATAGTTTCAATAAAAAAAAGTTCCAAAATACAGAAAATAGGTTTCAAGAATCATAATTAGGTTTCATTAGGTTACAAGAAGTGTTCAAATAAAGGGTACAATGAGTATACAATATTATAGATAACAATTATTGTAACCTAAAATTATTGTACCCAAATAAAAAGAAGCGATATATTACAATAGGTAGCGATCGACTACTCAAATTGTTCCTGTAATTGAAGGACACGACCAACCTGCAATCAACGATCATTGTATTTAAATGTAATCTAGAATCCAATAAGATGTTGTTGGCTTTTATATCTATATGCATGATCTAGTAGTTCTAATTATGAATCACGACATATATCCCAAGCAATTCATCAACCTTGATCGACTTCATAACCGATTCATTAATCACAAATTTTATTGAGTTCTCAAATTAGGGTTTACAATATATATCTTTGAAGTTACCGTAACAAAAACACGAACAAATAACACAAACCTGATGCATCTACGACCGTGAATGGAAGAGGAGCGCGTCAACTAATTGAAGAAGCGTGGAAAGAATTTGCATCAATGAAATAGAATGAGTGTCAATGGAATAGAATAAGCGTCAAGTAATGAAGGGTAGCTGTTAATTAAATAATTACGGTCCAATTTATTATTTTTTTAAAACAGTAATTGTAACAATTTTTTTAAAAAAAACTTTATATTATATATTAATCATATAATAAATAAAAATCTATTCCTCCCGCTAGGTCCTAGTTGGAAGATGACCCGAAGAGAGAGAAACCCTTCGTTTCCTCGCCCGTACTCTGATGAACCCTAGCGTGCGAAATTTCCCCAAATCCTTCGATTGTCCTCTCCAATCAACAAATTTAATTGGGGATTTCAGTCTACCCATACCCATTTATGAGTTCCAATCAAAAATTTGGGGATTGGATTCCAATCATAATCCCTTTCCGGCCTTGCGTGCGCGCGATTTGGGCAAGATGCTCAAGAAACAATCGCAAATCAGTCGTTTTGAAATCAAATTTCTTAGTTCTCTCGAAGGATTTGGTGAGCAAAGAAGTAAATGGTGGTGGTGGCTAGTTTGCTGATGCCTTCCACCAAAAGGGAAAAATTAAACGGTGGTGTCGTGGTGTCGCTATGGGGTTCGTCTATGGTGTGTTCCATGATCGTCTAGATCTGATTTGGGAGGATTTTGAGGTAGGGTGGCTGTCACAAAGGTGATGTTTCGACTCAGAGGCTTTCCTCTGTTTTCAATCGAATTGCTGCTATATAACCGAGTTGTGGGTAAGCTTTGTGCTTCACTTTCACTTCTCTTTTCCATCTCAATCTAACACAATCTCTTTTCTGTGGTCAATGGCGGACAAGAAAAAACTTAAACGCAAGAAGAAGGTTGGCGATGACGCTCATGAACAACCCCTGTCCGATGATGCTTTCATTGGAAGTTCCTTCAAACCGGCGGCGTCCCAAGCCACGTCCGAGGGGGTACCAGGCCCTGAGGACAGGGGTTCAATCCCTACTTCTACACACTCCAAAAGGAAACCTAAGCTCCCCTTTGATATCGAAAAATACAAATCCCGCCTGGCGGGGGTTAGGGAAAACATTGCTACTCTCCGGAGTACAACTTTGTATGCAACTATCATGACTAGAGTGATCAACTGGCCTGCTGTCTACCCGATGGGGTTGTGGGTTTGCACAACTTCTGGGCCCCTACAATCGTCCCTGGTGGTGGCTTCTAACTGTGTGTGTGTTTATTGTATCCGGTATGCGATTATCAATTATGTAGGATATGAAAGCATAATATCACAGCTTCTCTTGTCCAAGTGTTTCAGTTGGGCACTTGTCCTTGGAAGGATAAAAAAACTCTATGGTTTTGCATTTGGAGGGAATGGATATATTGTCCTCTCAAACACACTGTGTTAACTCTAGAACATGCTCAACGAAAGTAAACAAAGTAACTCACTCACTCCTTCCCGCCCACTCTTTCTCGGTTTCGGTTGCTCTCTTTCCGAGTAAGGGATTCATTCCTATAATAATGTCTTTGCTTGTTCATTCTATTTGTTTTAGGTGGATTGGTAGGCACCTCAATCTAAAGTTTATGCGTAACAAAATAACCTCTAATCCCCGTAGCTGTAGAATGAACCCCTTAAATATAATGAATATTAAGCTTATGTATGATTGGCAGCTCTTGGTGTTTGGGTGGTGTTGTGAGACTTGGGTTTGCACTTCTCTTAACATCATGGATGTTTACTCATCTAATAGCAACAATGGTAGAATAACCTTACAAACTCTTAATTCTATTTCGATTCCTTGGCCTCTGTGAAGTTTTTAGCCGATCTTAAAAAAACACTAGTGGAGATAATCTCTCCAAGAAAGGATCTTAAACCCTTTCTCTGCCATGCGTTTTGGTGGTCGGGAGATAGGCTCTCAAACTCTTATTGCAACCGGTGTCGTAAGCACCATCACAAACTGGTAATAATACAACTTCGTTTGGGTAGAATATCAGTTTCGGACCCAAACTATAGAGGTGTTTCATGAAGATCTGCTTCTGGAACTGCCGTGGTATAGAAAAACGTACATTCTGAACGAATATTGACGTCCTATGCAAATTAGAGCACATCCAAATGCTAGCACTTGCGGAAACTAAAACTGATGCCATACCAGAGGCCCCAGGCTATATGCTCGACCATACATTTATAACATTACTCCCAAAAACAATATAACCATACATTTATAACATTACTCCCAAAACGTGACAACCCTATGTCCACATCACACTATAGACCGATTAGTCTATATGCTCGGCCATCTATAAGATCATATCCAAAATTCTAACGGAACGCCTCAAGGCGGTTATGGGTAAGCCCATTAATCCCTTGCAAGGTGCATTTGTCTCGGACAGAGCAATACAAGACAATGTTTTAATTGCTCATGAAATCTTCCATTCCTTCAGGTCTCGAAGGGGTAAAGAAGGTTGGCTAGCGATTAAACTTGATATGGAAAAGGCTTACGACCGTGTTGAATGGAATTTTACAGAATAAATCATGCGTAGGTTTGGGTTTCACTCAACTTTTATTAATTGGATCATGGAATGTATCACTACTGTATCGTTCTCTGTGCTTGTGAATAATGGTCCAACAGAGATGTTTTACCCCTCCAGAGGATTACGCCAGGGTGACCCATTATCACCATACCTTTTTATTCTGGGAGCTGAAATCCTAGCTAGGCGCTTATCAGTGGAGTCTACTTTGCCTTGCCGGTAGGTTGGTATTAACTTTGGATGAAACGGTCCTACTATTCCGTTCTTGGCTTTTGCAGATGATATTCTCATTTTCTGCAAAGGAAATGTCACGGCTTGTCAGAAAATTAAATCAATATTGGAAGAATAATGTCAAATCTTGGGCTAGAAAGTTAATTTTCACAAGTCTTCATTCCAGGTTACTTCAGGCATCCAGAGGCAGAGAATTCCTTAACTAGAAAACATGCTCAACATTTCACATGTCACTTCTATTGAAAAATACTTAGGTTGTCCAATTATAAATGGGTGTGTCAACAAAGAAACTTTCGACGACATTATCTGCCAATCCAAAGAACAACTAACAAAGTGGAGGGCTGATGCCCTATCACAGCACGGTCGGATGGTCCTTATCGGTTCCAACCTGGCTGCAAAGCCACTATATACAATGCAGAATTTCATGCTACCAGCAAATATGCACAAGGAGTTGGACAAAATCAATCGACAATTCTTTTGGAATAAGGATGCACAGCATAGACCCCTTATTGGGTGGGATATGTAGGATATGCAGACCCAAGAGCGCTGGAGGTCTTGGCCTTCGAAAGGCAAAAGAAATGAATGAAGCCCTTCAACTAAAATTACTATGGAAAATCATTGCGGATCCAAACAACTTTTGGGTTCGCATGGTAAAATATAAGTATCTCAAAGATTTCGAGTTAACAAACTATAAAAGGAGTGACAACTGCTCATGGCAGTGGTCTAAACTATCGTCGCTAATTGACAAATTTAAAAATGGTCTCATATGGTCTATTGGTAATGGACTCTCTATTAAATTTTGGACAGACAACTGGGTCTACGCACAACCCATAAGCTCAAGACCAGATTGTCCTCACCCGATTAACCCGCGGGAGCGATTAGCTGATTACATCATTGGGTGCCAATGGTGGACTGAAAAGCTCGAGGTCATCCTCCCAAGACATATTGTAGAGGAGATTATGTCAATCCCCCTGCCTGAGTGCGCAATGGATCAAGATCGTTTATATTGGTGGCCTAGCCGGAATGGCTGGTTTACCACTGCATCGTCTTACAACATGCTTACAGCTCCGCTGACGGAAACAAATGATGAGAATCCTTGGATTTGGAAACTGAACGTTCCACCGAAAATTAAGAATTTCT
This sequence comes from Persicaria maculosa, assembly GCA_963922045.1. Classification (NCBI taxonomy): domain Eukaryota; kingdom Viridiplantae; phylum Streptophyta; class Magnoliopsida; order Caryophyllales; family Polygonaceae; genus Persicaria; species Persicaria maculosa. The sequence goes on along the minus strand of OY998252.1, from coordinate 21,833,310 downwards.
TGTGGAAAGTCAGTCAGTGTGGTCTTCCCACAAAACATCGCCTAGCTCTTAGGGGAGTTCCCGTCCTAGCTCTTTGCGATATTTGCAATGACTCTGCTGAGGATGAGATCCATATACTCCTACAATGCAATTTCCCCCACATAGCACAATATATATCCCCGACAGAGTATAGTTAGCTTATGGTGTTACTTACAGAAACAAGAGACATAAGAAAGATTATGGCCTGGCTAGGTGGGAATCTGAAAAAGGACAAGCTACAGAAGATTGCTTTTAACTGGTAGAGTATATGGTATTTTCGAAACTGCTTCACTTTCAGAAAAGGCAAGGCTCCGACGCCTACGAAATTTCTGGGTTTCTGTGATAATCAACTCGCTGCCTGGGACCGAGCAAACCAAACAAAGATAGCTCGTGAGGAGGATGCCACACCAGTGCTGGGAAAAAACCAAAGGCGCAGTCCTCAGGAAAAGCTCCACCACCGTAAGTGGACTAGGCCTCGTAATGGGGTATTCAAACTCAACTTTGATGGCTCATGTTTACAAAATGCCACCAGCTGTGCGGGTGTTATAATCAGGGACTGGCGTGGGGCGCCCATCCAAATAGCTTTTAAGCGGCGGGACCGGAAAAGTCCGCTAATGGCTGAGGCCCTAGCCCTTAGGCTGGGTATCTCTGAAGCATTAAAATTACAAATACAACAACTACAAATTGAGGGTGACTCGAAAATCATCATTGACTATTTGCAAGGGAAAGTTTCATGCCCTTGGGACATTGAATTAATAATGTCAGATATCAAAACTATGATAACCCGCATGGGGGAGGTCTCGTTCTCCCATCTCCCTCGGAGTGGCAATAAAGTGGCTGACAAGGTTGCACACCTTGGTCACTCGGCCCAGATGGAAATAAATCCTTTCAACTCAGATCTCCTAGATCTCATCCGCAAGGAGGCTTTTGGGTAGCCCGCTACCCAAATTCTTTCCTAATTAAAAAAAAAATAAATAAATAAAAAGTCAATATAAATGGTAAATGTGAATATTAATTCATTAGGTAGATCTATTATAATCATTATTTGCCTTCATTATAATTTGGATTTATTATGTTTATTGTCATGCTGTGATTGATTTTAGGGAAAAAAAATTCGTAAAATAATATACTGTCATGGTCTATCTATCTATCTATCTATTTTTTGGTGGAAATAATTATTTATATCAAATTTAATTATTTAATAAGTGTTATATATATATATATATATATTATTTTTTATGACCAAAATAAATCATTAAAATATTATATAGCTAGCCATAATATGTCCATGGATATTTTAGTAAACTAGCATAATAAATATATAATACATCTTTAATAAAAAAATATTAAAATATTTTGTAAAATCACATACCTATTAAATTACATGAGATTTAATTAACGATAGATTAGAAAAAAAATATTTTACCTTATAAATGTAAATTTGATTTTTATTTGAGAGAATCAAAATAAATGATATTTAAATAATATCTAATCTGACTATATTATTTTTTGGTAGAAAAAATTATTTATATTTATATTTATATTTATATTATTTATTTATTTATTGGAATCTATCTAGATTATTTATAATGTTGTATTAATATACTTTTCGTTTACGAAACGGAACCCACACTAATTTTAGTATATAAAATCAGAATATTCGCGTACACAGAGTGGGACTTACTCTAGACTATGATTTTCATAATTTTTACCACCAAAATACGGATCATTTATTAATAATTATTGATTATTGAAATTGGAAAGTCTTATAGTAACATTTTAAGGGTTTTTTTTCTTTCAAAAACGTTTATTAGGTGAATGCTACATGAAGAACATAAGCCAGATATAATACTAATATAAATTTATATTCCTCCCCCCCCCCCCCCCCCCTTTTTTTTTTAAAAATTATTCTTAAATTATAAAGTTATTCAATTTTAGTCTTCATTTTTTCGGTAATTAGAGAATATCATGTTTACTTAATCTATCTTGACCTATATAGTTATTTAATCTAATTTATTTTTCTTTAATAATTCTTGCCTTATACTCCGTATATATCAAATTTGGAAACCCTAGCCCAATATCGATCTATCTATTTTATAATCTATCTATTTTATTTTAATTTGGTAATGAAATCTATCCTTGTTGGTAATCACTTATAACCTTATATCGATATATCTATTTTATAATCTGTCTATTTTATTTTAATTTGGTAATGAAATCTATCCTAATTTCAATATTCTACTAGCTCTCGCTCTATATATATATATATATATATATATATATATATATATATATATATATATATATATGACCCCTACCCCGTTTACCCTCTTCATATTACCCTCTTCATATTATTCATACCATCCCTTACTAATTTCATTGTTCAAAGTTTCATATTTCCTCGGCAATTAAGAATATGGCTGATGACGTTCCGTATTATGTAGAAGGTGTGGATGAATCCATCGGTGGCTCATTATATGACTTAGCACTGCAGGCGGGGGAGATCTACTCCTTCGCCGATGAGGAGATTGAGGAGATGGAGAGAGCGATGGCGGAATCAATGCAAGAGGATTCTTTGAAGCCAACATGGGCTTGTGCAGAAGCCGTGGACGCGCTAGAGAAGGTGTTGATCAATGACGCGGAGAGAGAGGAGAGTTGCGCGGTTTGCTTGGAGGAGTTCTCGTGTGGGTCAAAGGCGACAAAGATGCCATGTTCGCATCTCTTTCATGGAGATTGCATCGGTGAATGGCTTGAGGTTCAACGTTTCTGTCCGTTATGCCATTATGAGTTGCCGGTTGCTCAGGGAGAGGTGATCGAATGGACTATGCCTAGCGATGCGATCATGGAGATTACCGAGTATGAAGTTTGATAGCGTCGTTGGATTCGTATATTATATATAAGTAGGTTTTCCGTATTGGTAATTGCAATGACACGATGTAAACGACAATTACGTTTATGTTTTTGTAACTTGGTTGGATCAGTCATATATATGTATTTACCTATTCGAGACAATTACGTTTATGTATCTTCATTGTTTTGCAAGATTGATCAATATAGATATATATGAAGATAGATTGTTCGTACGTACTATAGAGAGTGTGTTCTTGCTACGGCATTTAGTGAGCTTTTCTTATTAATTAGGGTTTGGTTAATTTACCTTTTACATTGATAAGTTTTACTGCATCAATATATATCGATCAATATTTCATCTCCAATTTAGCTATGTTTTATTATTAACAATAACCATGCCACCAAACACTTACCTTTTTTTTTTCCTTCAAATTTTTAGGAGGGCTAATTCGATATCTGAGTAAAAAGTTATAAATATTTAAAAATCGAACGGATAATAATTACTTTAATTATATATCAATAGACAAAAATGTTTTTATATTTTACTTACCTTGATAACAGTTCAAGAGTTTCGAAATAAGATGTTATAATTATACCTGTCAAAACATAACCCGACCCGACCGTCCGAAATTTTTTGGGTCAAGACCCAAAAATTTTGACCCAAAATTTTTTTTCGACCCGAACCCGAAAACCCGGAAATTTTCCGGGTAATCTGGGTTTCGACCTGGTGACCCGATTGACTCGGTAATTTTGACCCGATTGATCCGGTTGATTTATAATTCAATATAATTAATTTTTTTTATATTTAATTAAAATTTATCGCAAAATTATCAAATTATGATTTTTTTAATTTAAAAAAGAAAAAATTGACAAACCCGAAATCGACCCGAACCCGCCCGAAACCCGGTCAAACCCGGGTTCTAGTCAACCCGAAAAACCCGGAACCCGTTTTACCCGGGACCCGTTTAACCCGAGACCCGAAGTGACCCGACCCGAACCCGACCCGAATGACCCATTTGACAGGTCTAGTTATAATACTCACAATTTTGGCGAACAACACAATTATTTAGAAATTCAATGTTCATTATATTATTTTTACTATTCTTATTTTGTTAGCTTTGTTCATCTATTATTTCATATATTTATCCATTTTTGTTCTTTGAAAAAAACAATATATTGTCACAGTATTCTAACGAAAATAAAAAAATCAGTACTTTCCTCCAAATGTAGCTTTTTTTTTGGTTGAAACTGAAAGAATTTGACTGTGACGCATAGCCCTACATGCCAAGAGCATCCTTACGGATGAGACTACGAAGCAGAGAATCGTCAAGAGCGATTGTGCTGTGGAAACCATAGGTCAGATGCGATAAGCGGTCCGCAACCTGATTAGCCTCCCGATAGACATGACGAATCTCGACGGAAACAAAGAAACCCAGCGAGACTAGATTGTCCGAGACAATCATTTCAGAGTCTCCAGTAGGCTTCCCAATACCTTTTAGACTATTTATTATGATGAGATTGTCACCTTCAATTTCAATGTTTGTTAGGTTCAGTTCTCGAGCTGCTGAAATCCCTTTCCATAGTCCAAGGCATTTGGAACAAGCAACCGAAGAATCAGGGCAAGGCCCCGAGCCGTAGAAAACCGGAGATCCCCTGTAATCGCGGATGATGAAGCCATAGGATCCAGAGTTACTAGTTGAAAGAGCGCCATCAAAATTAAGCTTATAAGCTCCTGGCTTTGGTGGTTTCCATCTTGCTTGTTTTCTTTTATGTATTGTCGTTGCTTTACTCGTAGGTTTTGACGTTTCAAGCCCATCGTGATCCTCACTGGTTTTAGTGGAATTCCACATGATCATTTGTTCCTTGGTGAATGCGACAATACTTATGTAATCCGGTTTTATGTTCTCGAATAGTACTTTGTTTCTGAAGTAACAGATGCCCCACTAAATGAAGGCTAGTTTGGCAAAGCGAAGGAGGCCGAGTGTTTCTTTTGCCTTGCCGATGATTTGGTTTAGGTCTGTTCCGTCCATGAAGTAGTTGTTTAACTTGAAGAAAATTGTTGGGTCTATTGATAGTATGGTTTCACGAGTAACTGGGCAGCTCCAGAGTAGGTGTTGTAAATCTTCGTAAGCACTGTCACAGTGTGGGCAGTTTATTGGTATACCCATACGACGAGAAGCAAGCTTAACAGCGGTGGGAACCCCGTTTCTTGTGATTTTCCAAAGAAAAGCTTTTACTTTTGGCGATGTGTCAAGATACCAAATTCATCTGACATCGGAACGCTGATGGTGTTTCTTATAGTTTATCATATCAATGGCGGACTTGGTGGAGAACCAACCATTCTTACTCCATTTCCAATATAATCTGTCAAGGTGAATATTTTTAGGTATAGGGGTCAGTCCTATGGAGTCTTTTACTTCATCAAATAGTATATCATGTGTAGTGTCATATATTTTTTCTTGATCCCAAGTTTTTCTGGTTTCAGGAGTTCTGATACTTTGATGTTTATGTTTATCGACTGGATTGAAGAGGCCTTGTCGATAAGAGGGCCATTCCCAAACCAGTGGTCAGTCCAAAATTTTATGTCATTCCCATTACCAATCGACCAGCGTATACCATCTTTAAGTAATGGTATTAATTTAGTAAGTTGTGTCCATTGCCAGGACGAGTCTCCTTTCCTAACGTAGTGCAGGATGTCTTGTTGCTTAAGGTATTTTTCTTTAATTATTGTTACCCATGGGTTGTTTGGTTTTGCAAGGATTTTCCATAGTAATTTTAGTTGTAGTGCCTTGTTCATGTCCTCTGATTTGCGGAGGCCAAGTCCTCCATCCTCTTTAGCCTTATAGATATCAAACCAACCTATGAGCGGTTTACGCTTTGGACCCTTATTCCATAGGAAGTTTCGGTTTATTTTATTAAGTTCTGTGTGGATAGCCTTAGGTAGCATGAAGCACTGCATTATGTGAAGCGGTTTTGCTGATAGTGTGGATTTAATGAGTGTGCATCTCCCTGCTTGGGATAAACCATTAGCTTTCCATCGATTTAGTTGTGCTTTCGTGTTGATAATGAGTTCTTTGAAATCCTCTTTAGTTGTTCGTCCATTTATTATAGGGCATCCAAGATAGTTCCCCAGACTTGCTGTGTAGGCAATTTCTAATTCATTGTGGATAAAGTTCTTTTGACCGGTGTCAATGTTGGCAGATGTTTGGAAATGCGATTTATGTCTGTTCAATCGTTGTCCCGAAATTGCCGAGTATTTTGTTAGAATGTTGTTTATTTGGTTACGGGCTGTGTTTGTGGCAGAGGCAAAGATGACGTTATCATCTGCAAAAGCTAGGAAGGGGATTTTAGTTCCAGCACGCGAGATTTTGATTTCTAGGTGACTTTGAGGTTTGGCCGATTCCTGCAGTAGTCCCCTAGCGAGGATTTCAGATATGAGGAGAAACAGGTAGGGGGATAGAGGGTCCCCCTGGTGAAGACCTTGTTGTGGGGTAAATAGATCAGTTGGTTCATTGTTTACCAAGACCGAGTAAGTTACTGTTGTTATGCCCTCCTTTATCCATCCAGAGAATTGATGGGAGAAGCCAAATTTATCTAGGACTGAAAGAAGGAAATCCCAGTCCACAAGGTCAAAGGCTTTTTCCATGTCTAGTTTTACTGCCATCCAGCCAGACTTTCCTTTTTTCTTTGAGAATGAGTGAAAAATTTCATTTGCTATTAGTATATTATCTTGTATTGACCTTCCTGTAATGAATGCACTTTAGAGTGGGTTAATAATTTTAGGGATGATTTTCTTCAATCTAATGGCTAGAATTTTGGAGATGATCTTGTACATTGTTGAGCATAGACTTATAGGCCTATAGTGGGATGTTGTAGTCGGGTTATCACATTTTGGTATTAAAGCTATAAAGGTGTGGTTTGTCTGTTTAAGAATTCTTCCCCTTAGGAAAAAACTTTTAACAGCCTTAATGACAGAAGGCTCCACTATAGGCCAGTATTTCTTAAAAAAATGGCAGGGAATCCGTCAGGGCCAGGCGATTTATCATTAGCCATGCTGAAGACGGCGCTTTTAATTTCTGAGTTTGAGACTGGTCTCGTTAACCAATTGTTATCCTCATTTGTGATCTCCCCGTCAATATTATTGAGTAGATTACTAAAAATTTATGGCCTGGGTTGTTTGGAGTATCGCTTTGCAAAGTCATTTTTAATTATCTCCCGAATTTCCTTTTCATTTGTTATGGATACACCCTCTGTTGTTTGGATTGATTTTATTATGTTCTTGTTCCGTCGCCCCGTTGCTATTTTATGGAAATATTTTGTGTTGGCATCGATTGATTTTATATGGTTTCTTTTAGCTCTTTGCCCCCAGTATTTATGCTGGAACCGCAGAAGTGAAGAATGTTTGATGGATAACCTTCTTATCTTGGTATCTAAGGTAGCATCATAATTATTGCATATTTTAGTTTGTAGTTCTTGTAATTCGGTTTCTAGTTGGTTTATTTGATGGAATATATTACCGAAGGTAACCTTACTCCAAAGTTTGCTCTTTTTTTTTACTTCTTGCAGTTTCTTTGTGAGTTTATACATGTGCGACCCTGGAATATCCATTCTCTAGGCATTTCTTACAATAGTTTCATAGTCAGCTCTTGTAGTCCAAGCCATTTCAAATTTGAAAGGTTGTAGTTTCGGTTTTTGATTATCCATTAGGTCTAATGTGATTTGTGCATGATCAGATTTTATGAAGGCATGATTTTTTGTGTGTAGATCCGGGAATATCCGGAGGAGGTTATGACTTACCATAGCTCTGTCCAGTTTTTCATAAATGTTGTTCGTCCCATGAGAGCGTTTTCTCCAGGTAAATCTATTCCCAGTTGTGGGGGCATCAAACAAGTTGTGTGTAGTTAGGAAGTTATTAAGACGACTTAACCTTTGAGTGCTTGGCATAATACCTCCTAATTTGTCACTAGATTCTAGTATGTCGTTTAGGTCTCCCATTATTATTATAGGGTTCTGTATATTTGCAATAATAGATGTGAGGTGTAGCCAGAACGCATCCTTATCCCCTTCGTGGGGTGGTGCATAAATAAAGAGAATTTCAATTAATATATTGTGAGTGATGTTTTTATAAATTGCTTGTATTATTCGGTTATCTGAGTATGTCACAGTGAAAGTTTCATTTTGTAACTGAGCTTCCTTCCAAAGGAGGCATAGCCCCCCCAAGAAGCCGGAGGAGGGGCAGAAGTGCATTATGTCGAAGCCCGGTTTTCGCCAGCAGTTATCGGGAGGAGAAAGCTGTGCTTTTGTTTCTGCTAGCATTAGTATTTTGATGTGGTGTGTTTTGGTAGTTGATTCTATATGAGTCCATAGGTTTCGCCTTTTAATTCCCCTAACATTCCAATAGCTAAATTTCATTATAACCTTTTTTAGTAGGAGGGGTAAAGCACAGGTTAAGAACATTCGGAGGAACCCAATTATAGGAGCTTTTACTTTGCCTTTGTGTTAGATCAGTGTTAAGGTTATAGGGATTAAGAACCCATATGTTAAGCTTAATTTGCATGTGGGTAAAGCATTCATAAAACCAATATGTATTACAGGTGGTTATACAGTCATCAATGTGGAGCTGATATTGATCACAATAATAGCAGAAGCAATTATGATTAGGGTGTATTTCACTATAAGGATTGTTCGAGATGAGAATAATCATACAAAGATTTGGTAATTCATTTATGAATGAGAAATAAATAAGGACACAAAGTTCAGTTTTGATCCAAGCTAGTTGTGACAATGTTTGAGTTATGTAATTTCTTTTAGCAAGAGCACAATAAGAGGTACCATTTCTGTAGGTGGAGCAAGTCTTCAGAAAGAGATTAAAACCATCTGGATATGATGCAGACTGCCTTTTGGTCGTAGACTTGATAACTTGTTTGAGATCAAATGCTTGTTTTAATATCCTGCTATGAACCTATATGCAGCTGAGGGAGTGGATGAGCTCGAGGGAGAGACTCCCTCTAGTGTGGTTAGTTGAGTGTGATTTGGAATCATGTGTGATAAAAATGAAGCACAAATGACCATATAGGATGTGTTTATGCTTAAAAAGATGAGAATATTCAAATGATATACTTGTAATTAAGCAGCCAAGTTTGTATTTTGGTTGCAACTGCCGAAGCTGGGTAAAAAAGGAAACAAGATCAAGCTTCCCGATACCCTTATCACACTTGAGTGATTTGGAGGGAGTTGTGGTTTTATGGGTGTCACCCGAAGGCTTCCCGTTAGGTTGTTTACTTGTGGGTGTCGGTGAGGCCCCATTGGGACCCCCTTTCCCTTTTGAAGGTTGTTGGTTTGCCATTACAGCAAGAGAGTATCGTTTGAGATTAAAACAGACAGAGAACACATGAGCTTGTTGGTAGCAATCAGAGAGAGTAATACTAGAGTGAAGATGATGTGCATTTAATTTGTCATTGCAAGGGTTTACATAGTAGCAGTTAATGATCAAAATGATGTAGCAAACCCAGAACTCCCCGGGAATCTGGAGTTTGGAGATCAAGATTAAGTATGTAGTGTCATACCTGTCAAGGCCGGCGCTAAAGAACCATCGGTCCTGAGAGAAGCAGGGGTAATGACGAAGAAGGGGCTCCCCGAGCCTAGAAAACCAACACAAACAGAAAGGCGCGTGTATGAGCGCGTACTCTTTTAGGTTTCTGGGGTTTTCGGGTTCCATTAGGCCGTACTTCAAGTGATGGTGTTGATTTTTGCCCGGAAAAGACACACATAAAGCAAAATTTGCCCTTATAATGCATAGAGTGAGAGTGAATAGATGATCATATTTAGTTTGTTTAGCAACTGATACAAAGTCACTATAGGTATAACTTGCCCTGAATTTTACAGTAGATGTGCACCAGGAGAGGGGGGTTAGAGTCGAGGTATAAGCTGCAAAGTGTAACCCAAAGCGAATCCAATAGAAACAAATTGCAATATTGGAAAGTAAAGGAGTAGGGAAAATGTTGTACCATACACACCAATCATGGTTACTAGAATCAGTTGTAGAGTGGAGTCGGTTTGAAGCAAGGGATGAAGAGAATCTCTGGGAGATGAGTTTGATAGTTCCTGAGATAAGAGACCGGTGAAAATGGTTTGCTTGGAGTGCAGCTACAGCTTGGTTAGTCCACTTTGAGTGCGTTAGCATGGTGATGATCATAATGATGAAACACCAGCAAAAAGAGATCAAGCTGGGAACAGAGCTCATGGTATTTAACATCATGTGGTCGTGAAAGATCAGGACTAGAATCCAAGTGCAGATCCATACGAAACTCAAATGGAGTTTAGACGGCGGATTTAGCCTGCATAAACTGATATATAGGTTGAAGAGTTCGAGAGAGCAGCACAAGGTAAGATTATCAATCCAATCTATATAAAGGAAGACTAAGTAGTCACAGTAGTAAGGATAATATTGAGCATAATTTAAGAAGCATTTGTTAAACGAAGGAGGTGTGTAATGTTGGGTGAGGTAAAGTATGCACTTCGAAATTAACTTAACTAGCAACCGGGATTGATATGAATCTTGTAGTATGCCTCCAAGGATAGATCCTGAATCCAAATAGAAAAGTATCCCATTGAACCATGAGTTAATATAGCCAGAATGAACAGTTGAGATAGTGTTGTAATCCATCAATTGGTGTAAGATGCTAATGTAATAAGTATTTGATGTAGAATAAAGGAGAGATCTACCATAGAGACCACGTAGATGAGCATGTATATGAGTATGTAAACATCTTTTATTTATAGTTAGAGATAATGTGTAGATTGTGCTACTGTCATAGTTGATTAATTGATTGTGAATGTGGAGTAGATTAGTGCTTGAATTGAATATAGTCAAGTAGTAAACAATGAATGCAGTAGACAGAGCAATCTCAAACTTGTGGTGTTTATTAGCTGTATGTTCATTGGCAGTGAACCTGCTCGAGTAAGTTAGGGTCGGAATTTGGTGGGTGGTGTTTGTTTGGGGGTCGATGGTTGATTGGGTGTCACCCGAAGGCTTCCCTTTGGTTTCAATGGTTGATTGGGTGTCACCCGAAGGCTTCCCGATTTGGGTGTCACCCGAAGGCTTGATGTTCTTGTTGGGGTAAACATAACCCTTAAAGGATCTGCTCTCGAGAGAGCAAGTTGTATCCTTAAAGGTGAGTAGGATAATAATCATGAGAGTAGGAAGATTCATATGCACATAGGTAATCAAACAAACATGTTTAATTTGACAGAACGAGATTAAGGAGACAACAGAGGGAGAGAAGAAAGAAAGAGAGCACCTTCCAACAGAGAAAGCCAAATCAGGAGAGGCAATACAACAGCGCAGAACACCAAGGGCGCCGAGCCGAACCCGCACACCGACCAGTGAACCCGCCGGCTCCCAAGACCCAACTTGCACCATGGAAACCCAACGACCATCTCCACACCCCCAGAGAGAAGGCTGGTAGTTCTTCAATTTCATCTGACGGCTAAACTTTATACGCCCTTTTCGTTTAATCCTTCGAAATCGGTAGAGATTTTGGTCGAGATTAGGCATAAGGCCACTGAACGATTTCGTAGCATTTGATTCAAGGAAGCTTGAGATCTTTGAATTTGTGAGATTTGATGAGGTAAGGCAAACTAATTGCATCTAGAATACGAGAGAAATCTGCTGATCAAAGGATTGAAGGAGCATGGTGAGGATGGGGGTTTTCCTGGTTGAGGATCGAGAGTGAAGAAGGGTAGGAATTGGGGGTGCGTTCTTTAGTGTGTGAGGGGTTTTTGGTGTCGGGTAGAGCGTATATCAATTGTTTTTTTTTTCCAAATGTAGCTTATTGACTTGATAAGTTTCACATGTTTTATTATAGAATGACATAATTATTGTCGTAATAAAAGATTTTTTTTATAAGTATACGAATAAATTAGTGTCATCTTAATACAAAATAATTGTCAAGAACATAAAAATGAATGAATACCTCTCCACTTGGACAAATATGTTAGTATTTAAATGTATTTAAACTTTGTGTCATTAAGTCATTAGTAAACATAGAAATATACATCATCATTAACCCAGAAATAATGTTTCAAAGAGATGACATTAAGATGATCCCTCAAAGCTAGCATTAGTTACAGATCTTTATTCTCATATCTCCTATACTGCAGACCTTTCTTTATAGTCATTATTATCCACCCAATCTCCAAAGTCTAAGCATTAGTTACAGATTAAAACGAGGGAGAGGGAAATAATAACTTGCACTTACCTGTGGCAAAACTAGTTTCTGACATAAGAATAACACCTCAAAAAAGGTCATCCACCAATACAAACATTCCAATTTGCAGGTACATGATTTTACCACTCGCCGGAGAGGCAAGTTCCAGGTTAAGTTAGGAGATCTATCATAAATTGAAACTACTAAACCCTAAAATCTACCTGATTATACTCAGTAAGGACAAACTAATTCAAATCATATTGGTTGAGTACAAAATCTAAGAATAAAAACCTGATACTAATATAGAAATCATTTTTATGGTCATAAGAAATCCATTGCACACAGATCTCAACCAACTCGAATCTCAATCAACTCCCAACCATTCCAAACTTACAAAATCACTATCCCAAAACTCAAAAGCAAGCAATTGATACAAATTGTTAAAGATAAATGAACAAGAACTAAGATTAGGAGATGAAGCCCCAAATAGGGTTAGGGCTTGTGCTCAGATCCATAAACTCGAATGAGAGTTACCAAGCCGCAAAATCAGTGAGCAGAGAAGGCGAACAGGGTGTTCAGATCCATAAACTAGGGTTAGGGTGTGTGCTCAGATCCATACTTCCACTCAAATTTATCATTTAAGAACTAAGAACCCTAACCTAGTTTAGACCCTAAATCAATAAAAGAAATCAATTTCAACCAAAAAAGAGCAAAACCATAGAATAGGGTGTTCACCTTCTTAGGCGGAAAATTCGCAGTAGGCTAAGGAGACGTGTCGCGGTTGTGCTTGCAAGTTGTCGATAGACACTCTTGGCCTTGATTGGCTAGGAACCGGTGAATCGCGCGAGATGGTCATGAGGACACAGAGAGAGATCGAGAAGAGGGCAAACGTCATGGGAGGCTGGCTGGGGCTGAGCTCTTCATCTTTGGTCGACTGTAAAAGGTGAGGGGAGAAGCGAGAGAACCAGGTGAGACAGAGAGATTATCGTTCGAGGTCGAAGGAAGACACAAAAGATATCTAGGATCTGGCATCGAGAATGAAGGGGTTCGCTGCTAAGAGATGGGAACGAGAGGCGAGAAGCGGAATTTCGTCGGAGAGCCTACATCCCCAGCGGAGTCACCCTCATTCCGAAAGCCGGCGAGATTGGAGGAGGAAGGGGTTGGGGGTGAACAGGGAGGAGGAGGAGGACTTGAGGAGGGCTTTCGCTGTCGCGGGGAGGCTCAGTCGGGTTTGGAAGAGGAATGGAAGATGGAGTGAAAAGTGTTCCTTTTTTCTTAAAAAATTTCCAAGTGTTGAATAATTTCGCATGTATTTCATATGGGCGGGATTTGTCCCGCGCTTATGTTTTTTCCAAAAACGTTTTTTTTAACATCTGTCAAAAAATAATGTGGTGTCTATTTAATTTTCAACATCACAAATTTATCAATCGATGTCAAAAAACTGTTTTACATGGCAGGTTTTTCTGACCGATGTTAAATAACATAATTCTAGTAGTGAACGTTCATTATAGGTTTCAATAAACCACAAAAGAGCGCCAACAAACAATTATTTTTAGTAGGGCTCGTAGTTAGGGTTTCAGTAGGTTACAATACGTATACAATAGGTTTCAATAAACCACAAAAGAGCGTACGTAACATATAGTTTCAATAAAAAAAAGTTCCAAAATACAGAAAATAGGTTTCAAGAATCATAATTAGGTTTCATTAGGTTACAAGAAGTGTTCAAATAAAGGGTACAATGAGTATACAATATTATAGATAACAATTATTGTAACCTAAAATTATTGTACCCAAATAAAAAGAAGCGATATATTACAATAGGTAGCGATCGACTACTCAAATTGTTCCTGTAATTGAAGGACACGACCAACCTGCAATCAACGATCATTGTATTTAAATGTAATCTAGAATCCAATAAGATGTTGTTGGCTTTTATATCTATATGCATGATCTAGTAGTTCTAATTATGAATCACGACATATATCCCAAGCAATTCATCAACCTTGATCGACTTCATAACCGATTCATTAATCACAAATTTTATTGAGTTCTCAAATTAGGGTTTACAATATATATCTTTGAAGTTACCGTAACAAAAACACGAACAAATAACACAAACCTGATGCATCTACGACCGTGAATGGAAGAGGAGCGCGTCAACTAATTGAAGAAGCGTGGAAAGAATTTGCATCAATGAAATAGAATGAGTGTCAATGGAATAGAATAAGCGTCAAGTAATGAAGGGTAGCTGTTAATTAAATAATTACGGTCCAATTTATTATTTTTTTAAAACAGTAATTGTAACAATTTTTTTAAAAAAAACTTTATATTATATATTAATCATATAATAAATAAAAATCTATTCCTCCCGCTAGGTCCTAGTTGGAAGATGACCCGAAGAGAGAGAAACCCTTCGTTTCCTCGCCCGTACTCTGATGAACCCTAGCGTGCGAAATTTCCCCAAATCCTTCGATTGTCCTCTCCAATCAACAAATTTAATTGGGGATTTCAGTCTACCCATACCCACTTATGAGTTCCAATCAAAAATTTGGGGATTGGATTCCAATCATAATCCCTTTCCGGCCTTGCGTGCGCGCGATTTGGGCAAGATGCTCAAGAAACAATCGCAAATCAGTCGTTTCGAAATCAAATTTCTTAGTTCTCTCGAAGGATTTGGTGAGCAAAGAAGTAAATGGTGGTGGTGGCTAGTTTGCTGATGCCTTCCACCAAAAGGGAAAAATTAAACGGTGGTGTCGTGGTGTCGCTATGGGGTTCGTCTATGGTGTGTTCCATGATCGTCTAGATCTGATTTGGGAGGATTTTGAGGTAGGGTGGCTGTCACAAAGGTGCTGTTTCGACTCAGAGGCTTTCCTCTGTTTTCAATCGAATTGCTGCTATATAACCGAGTTGTGGGTAAGCTTTGTGCTTCACTTTCACTTCTCTTTTCCATCTCAATCTAACACAATCTCTTTTCTGTGGTCAATGGCGGACAAGAAAAAACTTAAACGCAAGAAGAAGGTTGGCGATGATGCTCATGAACAACCCCTGTCCGATGATGCTTTCATTGGAAGTTCCTTCAAACCGGCGGCGTCCCAAGCCACGTCCGAGGGGGTACCAGGCCCTGAGGACAGGGGTTCAATCCCTACTTCTACACACTCCAAAAGGAAACCTAAGCTCCCCTTTGATATCGAAAAATACAAATCCCGCCTGGCGGGGGTTAGGGAAAACATTGCTACTCTCCGGAGTACAACTTTGTATGCAACTATCATGACTAGAGTGATCAACTGGCCTGCTGTCTACCCGATGGGGTTGTGGGTTTGCACAACTTCTGGGCCCCTACAATCGTCCCTGGTGGTGGCTTCTAACTGTGTGTGTGTTTATTGTATCCGGTATGCGATTATCAATTATGTAGGATATGAAAGCATAATATCACAGCTTCTCTTGTCCAAGTGTTTCAGTTGGGCACTTGTCCTTGGAAGGATAAAAAAACTCTATGGTTTTGCATTTGGAGGGAATGGATATATTGTCCTCTCAAACACACTATGTTAACTCTAGAACATGCTCAACGAAAGTAAACAAAGTAACTCACTCACTCCTTCCCGCCCACTCTTTCTCGGTTTCGGTTGCTCTCTTTCCGAGTAAGGGATTCATTCCTATAATAATGTCTTTGCTTGTTCATTCTATTTGTTTTAGGTGGATTGGTAGGCACCTCAATCTAAAGTTTATGCGTAACAAAATAACCTCTAATCCCCGTAGCTGTAGAATGAACCCCTTAAATATAATGAATATTAAGCTTATGTATGATTGGCAGCTCTTGGTGTTTGGGTGGTGTTGTGAGACTTGGGTTTGCACTTCTCTTAACATCATGGATGTTTACTCATCTAATAGCAACAATGGTAGAATAACCTTACAAACTCTTAATTCTATTTCGATTCCTTGGCCTCTGTGAAGTTTTTAGCCGATCTTAAAAAAACACTAGTGGAGATAATCTCTCCAAGAAAGGATCTTAAACCCTTTCTCTGCCATGCGTTTTGGTGGTCGGGAGATAGGCTCTCAAACTCTTATTGCAACCGGTGTCGTAAGCACCATCACAAACTGGTAATAATACAACTTCGTTTGGGTAGAATATCAGTTTCGGACCCAAACTATAGAGGTGTTTCATGAAGATCTGCTTCTGGAACTGCCGTGGTATAGAAAAACGTACATTCTGAACGAATATTGACGTCCTATGCAAATTAGAGCACATCCAAATGCTAGCACTTGCGGAAACTAAAACTGATGCCATACCAGAGGCCCCAGGCTATATGCTCGACCATACATTTATAACATTACTCCCAAAAACAATATAACCATACATTTATAACATTACTCCCAAAACGTGACAACCCTATGTCCACATCACACTATAGACCGATTAGTCTATATGCTCGGCCATCTATAAGATCATATCCAAAATTCTAACGGAACGCCTCAAGGCGGTTATGGGTAAGCCCATTAATCCCTTGCAAGGTGCATTTGTCTCGGACAGAGCAATACAAGACAATGTTTTAATTGCTCATGAAATCTTCCATTCCTTCAGGTCTCGAAGGGGTAAAGAAGGTTGGCTAGCGATTAAACTTGATATGGAAAAGGCTTACGACCGTGTTGAATGGAATTTTACAGAATAAATCATGCGTAGGTTTGGGTTTCACTCAACTTTTATTAATTGGATCATGGAATGTATCACTACTGTATCGTTCTCTGTGCTTGTGAATAATGGTCCAACAGAGATGTTTTACCCCTCCAGAGGATTACGCCAGGGTGACCCATTATCACCATACCTTTTTATTCTGGGAGCTGAAATCCTAGCTAGGCGCTTATCAGTGGAGTCTACTTTGCCTTGCCGGTAGGTTGGTATTAACTTTGGATGAAACGGTCCTACTATTCCGTTCTTGGCTTTTGCAGATGATATTCTCATTTTCTGCAAAGGAAATGTCACGGCTTGTCAGAAAATTAAATCAATATTGGAAGAATAATGTCAAATCTTGGGCTAGAAAGTTAATTTTCACAAGTCTTCATTCCAGGTTACTTCAGGCATCCAGAGGCAGAGAATTCCTTAACTAGAAAACATGCTCAACATTTCACATGTCACTTCTATTGAAAAATACTTAGGTTGTCCAATTATAAATGGGTGTGTCAACAAAGAAACTTTCGACGACATTATCTGCCAATCCAAAGAACAACTAACAAAGTGGAGGGCTGATGCCCTATCACAGCACGGTCGGATGGTCCTTATCGGTTCCAACCTGGCTGCAAAGCCACTATATACAATGCAGAATTTCATGCTACCAGCAAATATGCACAAGGAGTTGGACAAAATCAATCGACAATTCTTTTGGAATAAGGATGCACAGCATAGACCCCTTATTGGGTGGGATATGTAGGATATGCAGACCCAAGAGCGCTGGAGGTCTTGGCCTTCGAAAGGCAAAAGAAATGAATGAAGCCCTTCAACTAAAATTACTATGGAAAATCATTGCGGATCCAAACAACTTTTGGGTTCGCATGGTAAAATATAAGTATCTCAAAGATTTCGAGTTAACAAACTATAAAAGGAGTGACAACTGCTCATGGCAGTGGTCTAAACTATCGTCGCTAATTGACAAATTTAAAAATGGTCTCATATGGTCTATTGGTAATGGACTCTCTATTAAATTTTGGACAGACAACTGGGTCTACGCACAACCCATAAGCTCAAGACCAGATTGTCCTCACCCGATTAACCCGCGGGAGCGATTAGCTGATTACATCATTGGGTGCCAATGGTGGACTGAAAAGCTCGAGGTCATCCTCCCAAGACATATTGTAGAGGAGATTATGTCAATCCCCCTGCCTGAGTGCGCAATGGATCAAGATCGTTTATATTGGTGGCCTAGCCGGAATGGCTGGTTTACCACTGCATCGTCTTACAACATGCTTACAGCTCCGCTGACGGAAACAAATGATGAGAATCCTTGGATTTGGAAACTGAACGTTCCACCGAAAATTAAGAATTTCTTGTGGAAAGTCAGTCAGTGTGGTCTTCCCACAAAACATCGCCTAGCTCTTAGGGGAGTTCCCGTCCTAGCTCTTTGCGATATTTGCAATGACTCTGCTGAGGATGAGATCCATATACTCCTACAATGCAATTTCCCCCACATAGCACAATATATATCCCCGACAGAGTATAGTTAGCTTATGGTGTTACTTACAGAAACAAGAGACATAAGAAAGATTATGGCCTGGCTAGGTGGGAATCTGAAAAAGGACAAGCTACAGAAGATTGCTTTTAACTGGTAGAGTATATGGTATTTTCGAAACTGCTTCACTTTCAGAAAAGGCAAGGCTCCGACGCCTACGAAATTTCTGGGTTTCTGTGATAATCAACTCGCTGCCTGGGACCGAGCAAACCAAACAAAGATAGCTCGTGAGGAGGATGCCACACCAGTGCTGGGAAAAAACCAAAGGCGCAGTCCTCAGGAAAAGCTCCACCACCGTAAGTGGACTAGGCCTCGTAATGGGGTATTCAAACTCAACTTTGATGGCTCATGTTTACAAAATGCCACCAGCTGTGCGGGTGTTATAATCAGGGACTGGCGTGGGGCGCCCATCCAAATAGCTTTTAAGCGGCGGGACCGGAAAAGTCCGCTAATGGCTGAGGCCCTAGCCCTTAGGCTGGGTATCTCTGAAGCATTAAAATTACAAATACAACAACTACAAATTGAGGGTGACTCGAAAATCATCATTGACTATTTGCAAGGGAAAGTTTCATGCCCTTGGGACATTGAATTAATAATGTCAGATATCAAAACTATGATAACCCGCATGGGGGAGGTCTCGTTCTCCCATCTCCCTCGGAGTGGCAATAAAGTGGCTGACAAGGTTGCACACCTTGGTCACTCGGCCCAGATGGAAATAAATCCTTTCAACTCAGATCTCCTAGATCTCATCCGCAAGGAGGCTTTTGGGTAGCCCGCTACCCAAATTCTTTCCTAATTAAAAAAAAAATAAATAAATAAAAAGTCAATATAAATGGTAAATGTGAATATTAATTCATTAGGTAGATCTATTATAATCATTATTTGCCTTCATTATAATTTGGATTTATTATGTTTATTGTCATGCTGTGATTGATTTTAGGGAAAAAAAATTCGTAAAATAATATACTGTCATGGTCTATCTATCTATCTATCTATTTTTTGGTGGAAATAATTATTTATATCAAATTTAATTATTTAATAAGTGTTATATATATATATATATATATTATTTTTTATGACCAAAATAAATCATTAAAATATTATATAGCTAGCCATAATATGTCCATGGATATTTTAGTAAACTAGCATAATAAATATATAATACATCTTTAATAAAAAAATATTAAAATATTTTGTAAAATCACATACCTATTAAATTACATGAGATTTAATTAACGATAGATTAGAAAAAAAATATTTTACCTTATAAATGTAAATTTGATTTTTATTTGAGAGAATCAAAATAAATGATATTTAAATAATATCTAATCTGACTATATTATTTTTTGGTAGAAAAAATTATTTATATTTATATTTATATTTATATTATTTATTTATTTATTGGAATCTATCTAGATTATTTATAATGTTGTATTAATATACTTTTCGTTTACGAAACGGAACCCACACTAATTTTAGTATATAAAATCAGAATATTCGCGTACACAGAGTGGGACTTACTCTAGACTATGATTTTCATAATTTTTACCACCAAAATACGGATCATTTATTAATAATTATTGATTATTGAAATTGGAAAGTCTTATAGTAACATTTTAAGGGTTTTTTTTCTTTCAAAAACGTTTATTAGGTGAATGCTACATGAAGAACATAAGCCAGATATAATACTAATATAAATTTATATTCCTCCCCCCCCCCCCCCCCCTTTTTTTTTTAAAAATTATTCTTAAATTATAAAGTTATTCAATTTTAGTCTTCATTTTTTCGGTAATTAGAGAATATCATGTTTACTTAATCTATCTTGACCTATATAGTTATTTAATCTAATTTATTTTTCTTTAATAATTCTTGCCTTATACTCCGTATATATCAAATTTGGAAACCCTAGCCCAATATCGATCTATCTATTTTATAATCTATCTATTTTATTTTAATTTGGTAATGAAATCTATCCTTGTTGGTAATCACTTATAACCTTATATCGATATATCTATTTTATAATCTGTCTATTTTATTTTAATTTGGTAATGAAATCTATCCTAATTTCAATATTCTACTAGCTCTCGCTCTATATATATATATATATATATATATATATATATATATATATATATGACCCCTACCCCGTTTACCCTCTTCATATTACCCTCTTCATATTATTCATACCATCCCTTACTAATTTCATTGTTCAAAGTTTCATATTTCCTCGGCAATTAAGAATATGGCTGATGACGTTCCGTATTATGTAGAAGGTGTGGATGAATCCATCGGTGGCTCATTATATGACTTAGCACTGCAGGCGGGGGAGATCTACTCCTTCGCCGATGAGGAGATTGAGGAGATGGAGAGAGCGATGGCGGAATCAATGCAAGAGGATTCTTTGAAGCCAACATGGGCTTGTGCAGAAGCCGTGGACGCGCTAGAGAAGGTGTTGATCAATGACGCGGAGAGAGAGGAGAGTTGCGCGGTTTGCTTGGAGGAGTTCTCGTGTGGGTCAAAGGCGACAAAGATGCCATGTTCGCATCTCTTTCATGGAGATTGCATCGGTGAATGGCTTGAGGTTCAACGTTTCTGTCCGTTATGCCATTATGAGTTGCCGGTTGCTCAGGGAGAGGTGATCGAATGGACTATGCCTAGCGATGCGATCATGGAGATTACCGAGTATGAAGTTTGATAGCGTCGTTGGATTCGTATATTATATATAAGTAGGTTTTCCGTATTGGTAATTGCAATGACACGATGTAAACGACAATTACGTTTATGTTTTTGTAACTTGGTTGGATCAGTCATATATATGTATTTACCTATTCGAGACAATTACGTTTATGTATCTTCATTGTTTTGCAAGATTGATCAATATAGATATATATGAAGATAGATTGTTCGTACGTACTATAGAGAGTGTGTTCTTGCTACGGCATTTAGTGAGCTTTTCTTATTAATTAGGGTTTGGTTAATTTACCTTTTACATTGATAAGTTTTACTGCATCAATATATATCGATCAATATTTCATCTCCAATTTAGCTATGTTTTATTATTAACAATAACCATGCCACCAAACACTTACCTTTTTTTTTTCCTTCAAATTTTTAGGAGGGCTAATTCGATATCTGAGTAAAAAGTTATAAATATTTAAAAATCGAACGGATAATAATTACTTTAATTATATATCAATAGACAAAAATGTTTTTATATTTTACTTACCTTGATAACAGTTCAAGAGTTTCGAAATAAGATGTTATAATTATACCTGTCAAAACATAACCCGACCCGACCGTCCGAAATTTTTTGGGTCAAGACCCAAAAATTTTGACCCAAAATTTTTTTTCGACCCGAACCCGAAAACCCGGAAATTTTCCGGGTAATCTGGGTTTCGACCTGGTGACCCGATTGACTCGGTAATTTTGACCCGATTGATCCGGTTGATTTATAATTCAATATAATTAATTTTTTTTATATTTAATTAAAATTTATCGCAAAATTATCAAATTATGATTTTTTTAATTTAAAAAAGAAAAAATTGACAAACCCGAAATCGACCCGAACCCGCCCGAAACCCGGTCAAACCCGGGTTCTAGTCAACCCGAAAAACCCGGAACCCGTTTTACCCGGGACCCGTTTAACCCGAGACCCGAAGTGACCCGACCCGAACCCGACCCGAATGACCCATTTGACAGGTCTAGTTATAATACTCACAATTTTGGCGAACAACACAATTATTTAGAAATTCAATGTTCATTATATTATTTTTACTATTCTTATTTTGTTAGCTTTGTTCATCTATTATTTCATATATTTATCCATTTTTGTTCTTTGAAAAAAACAATATATTGTCACAGTATTCTAACGAAAATAAAAAAATCAGTACTTTCCTCCAAATGTAGCTTTTTTTTTGGTTGAAACTGAAAGAATTTGACTGTGACGCATAGCCCTACATGCCAAGAGCATCCTTACGGATGAGACTACGAAGCAGAGAATCGTCAAGAGCGATTGTGCTGTGGAAACCATAGGTCAGATGCGATAAGCGGTCCGCAACCTGATTAGCCTCCCGATAGACATGACGAATCTCGACGGAAACAAAGAAACCCAGCGAGACTAGATTGTCCGAGACAATCATTTCAGAGTCTCCAGTAGGCTTCCCAATACCTTTTAGACTATTTATTATGATGAGATTGTCACCTTCAATTTCAATGTTTGTTAGGTTCAGTTCTCGAGCTGCTGAAATCCCTTTCCATAGTCCAAGGCATTTGGAACAAGCAACCGAAGAATCAGGGCAAGGCCCCGAGCCGTAGAAAACCGGAGATCCCCTGTAATCGCGGATGATGAAGCCATAGGATCCAGAGTTACTAGTTGAAAGAGCGCCATCAAAATTAAGCTTATAAGCTCCTGGCTTTGGTGGTTTCCATCTTGCTTGTTTTCTTTTATGTATTGTCGTTGCTTTACTCGTAGGTTTTGACGTTTCAAGCCCATCGTGATCCTCACTGGTTTTAGTGGAATTCCACATGATCATTTGTTCCTTGGTGAATGCGACAATACTTATGTAATCCGGTTTTATGTTCTCGAATAGTACTTTGTTTCTGAAGTAACAGATGCCCCACTAAATGAAGGCTAGTTTGGCAAAGCGAAGGAGGCCGAGTGTTTCTTTTGCCTTGCCGATGATTTGGTTTAGGTCTGTTCCGTCCATGAAGTAGTTGTTTAACTTGAAGAAAATTGTTGGGTCTATTGATAGTATGGTTTCACGAGTAACTGGGCAGCTCCAGAGTAGGTGTTGTAAATCTTCGTAAGCACTGTCACAGTGTGGGCAGTTTATTGGTATACCCATACGACGAGAAGCAAGCTTAACAGCGGTGGGAACCCCGTTTCTTGTGATTTTCCAAAGAAAAGCTTTTACTTTTGGCGATGTGTCAAGATACCAAATTCATCTGACATCGGAACGCTGATGGTGTTTCTTATAGTTTATCATATCAATGGTGGACTTGGTGGAGAACCAACCATTCTTACTCCATTTCCAATATAATCTGTCAAGGTGAATATTTTTAGGTATAGGGGTCAGTCCTATGGAGTCTTTTACTTCATCAAATAGTATATCATGTGTAGTGTCATATATTTTTTCTTGATCCCAAGTTTTTCTGGTTTCAGGAGTTCTGATACTTTGATGTTTATGTTTATCGACTGGATTGAAGAGGCCTTGTCGATAAGAGGGCCATTCCCAAACCAGTGGTCAGTCCAAAATTTTATGTCATTCCCATTACCAATCGACCAGCGTATACCATCTTTAAGTAATGGTATTAATTTAGTAAGTTGTGTCCATTGCCAGGACGAGTCTCCTTTCCTAACGTAGTGCAGGATGTCTTGTTGCTTAAGGTATTTTTCTTTAATTATTGTTACCCATGGGTTGTTTGGTTTTGCAAGGATTTTCCATAGTAATTTTAGTTGTAGTGCCTTGTTCATGTCCTCTGATTTGCGGAGGCCAAGTCCTCCATCCTCTTTAGCCTTATAGATATCAAACCAACCTATGAGCGGTTTACGCTTTGGACCCTTATTCCATAGGAAGTTTCGGTTTATTTTATTAAGTTCTGTGTGGATAGCCTTAGGTAGCATGAAGCACTGCATTATGTGAAGCGGTTTTGCTGATAGTGTGGATTTAATGAGTGTGCATCTCCCTGCTTGGGATAAACCATTAGCTTTCCATCGATTTAGTTGTGCTTTCGTGTTGATAATGAGTTCTTTGAAATCCTCTTTAGTTGTTCGTCCATTTATTATAGGGCATCCAAGATAGTTCCCCAGACTTGCTGTGTAGGCAATTTCTAATTCATTGTGGATAAAGTTCTTTTGACCGGTGTCAATGTTGGCAGATGTTTGGAAATGCGATTTATGTCTGTTCAATCGTTGTCCCGAAATTGCCGAGTATTTTGTTAGAATGTTGTTTATTTGGTTACGGGCTGTGTTTGTGGCAGAGGCAAAGATGACGTTATCATCTGCAAAAGCTAGGAAGGGGATTTTAGTTCCAGCACGCGAGATTTTGATTTCTAGGTGACTTTGAGGTTTGGCCGATTCCTGCAGTAGTCCCCTAGCGAGGATTTCAGATATGAGGAGAAACAGGTAGGGGGATAGAGGGTCCCCCTGGTGAAGACCTTGTTGTGGGGTAAATAGATCAGTTGGTTCATTGTTTACCAAGACCGAGTAAGTTACTGTTGTTATGCCCTCCTTTATCCATCCAGAGAATTGATGGGAGAAGCCAAATTTATCTAGGACTGAAAGAAGGAAATCCCAGTCCACAAGGTCAAAGGCTTTTTCCATGTCTAGTTTTACTGCCATCCAGCCAGACTTTCCTTTTTTCTTTGAGAATGAGTGAAAAATTTCATTTGCTATTAGTATATTATCTTGTATTGACCTTCCTGTAATGAATGCACTTTAGAGTGGGTTAATAATTTTAGGGATGATTTTCTTCAATCTAATGGCTAGAATTTTGGAGATGATCTTGTACATTGTTGAGCATAGACTTATAGGCCTATAGTGGGATGTTGTAGTCGGGTTATCACATTTTGGTATTAAAGCTATAAAGGTGTGGTTTGTCTGTTTAAGAATTCTTCCCCTTAGGAAAAAACTTTTAAGAGCCTTAATGACAGAAGGCTCCACTATAGGCCAGTATTTCTTAAAAAAATGGCAGGGAATCCGTCAGGGCCAGGCGATTTATCATTAGCCATGCTGAAGACGGCGCTTTTAATTTCTGAGTTTGAGACTGGTCTCGTTAACCAATTGTTATCCTCATTTGTGATCTCCCCGTCAATATTATTGAGTAGATTACTAAAAATTTATGGCCTGGGTTGTTTGGAGTATCGCTTTGCAAAGTCATTTTTAATTATCTCCCGAATTTCCTTTTCATTTGTTATGGATACACCCTCTGTTGTTTGGATTGATTTTATTATGTTCTTGTTCCGTCGCCCCGTTGCTATTTTATGGAAATATTTTGTGTTGGCATCGATTGATTTTATATGGTTTCTTTTAGCTCTTTGCCCCCAGTATTTATGCTGGAACCGCAGAAGTGAAGAATGTTTGATGGATAACCTTCTTATCTTGGTATCTAAGGTAGCATCATAATTATTGCATATTTTAGTTTGTAGTTCTTGTAATTCGGTTTCTAGTTGGTTTATTTGATGGAATATATTACCGAAGGTAACCTTACTCCAAAGTTTGCTCTTTTTTTTTACTTCTTGCAGTTTCTTTGTGAGTTTATACATGTGCGACCCTGGAATATCCATTCTCTAGGCATTTCTTACAATAGTTTCATAGTCAGCTCTTGTAGTCCAAGCCATTTCAAATTTGAAAGGTTGTAGTTTCGGTTTTTGATTATCCATTAGGTCTAATGTGATTTGTGCATGATCAGATTTTATGAAGGCATGATTTTTTGTGTGTAGATCCGGGAATATCCGGAGGAGGTTATGACTTACCATAGCTCTGTCCAGTTTTTCATAAATGTTGTTCGTCCCATGAGAGCGTTTTCTCCAGGTAAATCTATTCCCAGTTGTGGGGGCATCAAACAAGTTGTGTGTAGTTAGGAAGTTATTAAGACGACTTAACCTTTGAGTGCTTGGCATAATACCTCCTAATTTGTCACTAGATTCTAGTATGTCGTTTAGGTCTCCCATTATTATTATAGGGTTCTGTATATTTGCAATAATAGATGTGAGGTGTAGCCAGAACGCATCCTTATCCCCTTCGTGGGGTGGTGCATAAATAAAGAGAATTTCAATTAATATATTGTGAGTGATGTTTTTATAAATTGCTTGTATTATTCGGTTATCTGAGTATGTCACAGTGAAAGTTTCATTTTGTAACTGAGCTTCCTTCCAAAGGAGGCATAGCCCCCCCAAGAAGCCGGAGGAGGGGCAGAAGTGCATTATGTCGAAGCCCGGTTTTCGCCAGCAGTTATCGGGAGGAGAAAGCTGTGCTTTTGTTTCTGCTAGCATTAGTATTTTGATGTGGTGTGTTTTGGTAGTTGATTCTATATGAGTCCATAGGTTTCGCCTTTTAATTCCCCTAACATTCCAATAGCTAAATTTCATTATAACCTTTTTTAGTAGGAGGGGTAAAGCACAGGTTAAGAACATTCGGAGGAACCCAATTATAGGAGCTTTTACTTTGCCTTTGTGTTAGATCAGTGTTAAGGTTATAGGGATTAAGAACCCATATGTTAAGCTTAATTTGCATGTGGGTAAAGCATTCATAAAACCAATATGTATTACAGGTGGTTATACAGTCATCAATGTGGAGCTGATATTGATCACAATAATAGCAGAAGCAATTATGATTAGGGTGTATTTCACTATAAGGATTGTTCGAGATGAGAATAATCATACAAAGATTTGGTAATTCATTTATGAATGAGAAATAAATAAGGACACAAAGTTCAGTTTTGATCCAAGCTAGTTGTGACAATGTTTGAGTTATGTAATTTCTTTTAGCAAGAGCACAATAAGAGGTACCATTTCTGTAGGTGGAGCAAGTCTTCAGAAAGAGATTAAAACCATCTGGATATGATGCAGACTGCCTTTTGGTCGTAGACTTGATAACTTGTTTGAGATCAAATGCTTGTTTTAATATCCTGCTATGAACCTATATGCAGCTGAGGGAGTGGATGAGCTCGAGGGAGAGACTCCCTCTAGTGTGGTTAGTTGAGTGTGATTTGGAATCATGTGTGATAAAAATGAAGCACAAATGACCATATAGGATGTGTTTATGCTTAAAAAGATGAGAATATTCAAATGATATACTTGTAATTAAGCAGCCAAGTTTGTATTTTGGTTGCAACTGCCGAAGCTGGGTAAAAAAGGAAACAAGATCAAGCTTCCCGATACCCTTATCACACTTGAGTGATTTGGAGGGAGTTGTGGTTTTATGGGTGTCACCCGAAGGCTTCCCGTTAGGTTGTTTACTTGTGGGTGTCGGTGAGGCCCCATTGGGACCCCCTTTCCCTTTTGAAGGTTGTTGGTTTGCCATTACAGCAAGAGAGTATCGTTTGAGATTAAAACAGACAGAGAACACATGAGCTTGTTGGTAGCAATCAGAGAGAGTAATACTAGAGTGAAGATGATGTGCATTTAATTTGTCATTGCAAGGGTTTACATAGTAGCAGTTAATGATCAAAATGATGTAGCAAACCCAGAACTCCCCGGGAATCTGGAGTTTGGAGATCAAGATTAAGTATGTAGTGTCATACCTGTCAAGGCCGGCGCTAAAGAACCATCGGTCCTGAGAGAAGCAGGGGTAATGACGAAGAAGGGGCTCCCCGAGCCTAGAAAACCAACACAAACAGAAAGGCGCGTGTATGAGCGCGTACTCTTTTAGGTTTCTGGGGTTTTCGGGTTCCATTAGGCCGTACTTCAAGTGATGGTGTTGATTTTTGCCCGGAAAAGACACACATAAAGCAAAATTTGCCCTTATAATGCATAGAGTGAGAGTGAATAGATGATCATATTTAGTTTGTTTAGCAACTGATACAAAGTCACTATAGGTATAACTTGCCCTGAATTTTACAGTAGATGTGCACCAGGAGAGGGGGGTTAGAGTCGAGGTATAAGCTGCAAAGTGTAACCCAAAGCGAATCCAATAGAAACAAATTGCAATATTGGAAAGTAAAGGAGTAGGGAAAATGTTGTACCATACACACCAATCATGGTTACTAGAATCAGTTGTAGAGTGGAGTCGGTTTGAAGCAAGGGATGAAGAGAATCTCTGGGAGATGAGTTTGATAGTTCCTGAGATAAGAGACCGGTGAAAATGGTTTGCTTGGAGTGCAGCTACAGCTTGGTTAGTCCACTTTGAGTGCGTTAGCATGGTGATGATCATAATGATGAAACACCAGCAAAAAGAGATCAAGCTGGGAACAGAGCTCATGGTATTTAACATCATGTGGTCGTGAAAGATCAGGACTAGAATCCAAGTGCAGATCCATACGAAACTCAAATGGAGTTTAGACGGCGGATTTAGCCTGCATAAACTGATATATAGGTTGAAGAGTTCGAGAGAGCAGCACAAGGTAAGATTATCAATCCAATCTATATAAAGGAAGACTAAGTAGTCACAGTAGTAAGGATAATATTGAGCATAATTTAAGAAGCATTTGTTAAACGAAGGAGGTGTGTAATGTTGGGTGAGGTAAAGTATGCACTTCGAAATTAACTTAACTAGCAACCGGGATTGATATGAATCTTGTAGTATGCCTCCAAGGATAGATCCTGAATCCAAATAGAAAAGTATCCCATTGAACCATGAGTTAATATAGCCAGAATGAACAGTTGAGATAGTGTTGTAATCCATCAATTGGTGTAAGATGCTAATGTAATAAGTATTTGATGTAGAATAAAGGAGAGATCTACCATAGAGACCACGTAGATGAGCATGTATATGAGTATGTAAACATCTTTTATTTATAGTTAGAGATAATGTGTAGATTGTGCTACTGTCATAGTTGATTAATTGATTGTGAATGTGGAGTAGATTAGTGCTTGAATTGAATATAGTCAAGTAGTAAACAATGAATGCAGTAGACAGAGCAATCTCAAACTTGTGGTGTTTATTAGCTGTATGTTCATTGGCAGTGAACCTGCTCGAGTAAGTTAGGGTCGGAATTTGGTGGGTGGTGTTTGTTTGGGGGTCGATGGTTGATTGGGTGTCACCCGAAGGCTTCCCTTTGGTTTCAATGGTTGATTGGGTGTCACCCGAAGGCTTCCCGATTTGGGTGTCACCCGAAGGCTTGATGTTCTTGTTGGGGTAAACATAACCCTTAAAGGATCTGCTCTCGAGAGAGCAAGTTGTATCCTTAAAGGTGAGTAGGATAATAATCATGAGAGTAGGAAGATTCATATGCACATAGGTAATCAAACAAACATGTTTAATTTGACAGAACGAGATTAAGGAGACAACAGAGGGAGAGAAGAAAGAAAGAGAGCACCTTCCAACAGAGAAAGCCAAATCAGGAGAGGCAATACAACAGCGCAGAACACCAAGGGCGCCGAGCCGAACCCGCACACCGACCAGTGAACCCGCCGGCTCCCAAGACCCAACTTGCACCATGGAAACCCAACGACCATCTCCACACCCCCAGAGAGAAGGCTGGTAGTTCTTCAATTTCATCTGACGGCTAAACTTTATACGCCCTTTTCGTTTAATCCTTCGAAATCGGTAGAGATTTTGGTCGAGATTAGGCATAAGGCCACTGAACGATTTCGTAGCATTTGATTCAAGGAAGCTTGAGATCTTTGAATTTGTGAGATTTGATGAGGTAAGGCAAACTAATTGCATCTAGAATACGAGAGAAATCTGCTGATCAAAGGATTGAAGGAGCATGGTGAGGATGGGGGTTTTCCTGGTTGAGGATCGAGAGTGAAGAAGGGTAGGAATTGGGGGTGCGTTCTTTAGTGTGTGAGGGGTTTTTGGTGTCGGGTAGAGCGTATATCAATTGTTTTTTTTTTCCAAATGTAGCTTATTGACTTGATAAGTTTCACATGTTTTATTATAGAATGACATAATTATTGTCGTAATAAAAGATTTTTTTTATAAGTATACGAATAAATTAGTGTCATCTTAATACAAAATAATTGTCAAGAACATAAAAATGAATGAATACCTCTCCACTTGGACAAATATGTTAGTATTTAAATGTATTTAAACTTTGTGTCATTAAGTCATTAGTAAACATAGAAATATACATCATCATTAACCCAGAAATAATGTTTCAAAGAGATGACATTAAGATGATCCCTCAAAGCTAGCATTAGTTACAGATCTTTATTCTCATATCTCCTATACTGCAGACCTTTCTTTATAGTCATTATTATCCACCCAATCTCCAAAGTCTAAGCATTAGTTACAGATTAAAACGAGGGAGAGGGAAATAATAACTTGCACTTACCTGTGGCAAAACTAGTTTCTGACATAAGAATAACACCTCAAAAAAGGTCATCCACCAATACAAACATTCCAATTTGCAGGTACATGATTTTACCACTCGCCGGAGAGGCAAGTTCCAGGTTAAGTTAGGAGATCTATCATAAATTGAAACTACTAAACCCTAAAATCTACCTGATTATACTCAGTAAGGACAAACTAATTCAAATCATATTGGTTGAGTACAAAATCTAAGAATAAAAACCTGATACTAATATAGAAATCATTTTTATGGTCATAAGAAATCCATTGCACACAGATCTCAACCAACTCGAATCTCAATCAACTCCCAACCATTCCAAACTTACAAAATCACTATCCCAAAACTCAAAAGCAAGCAATTGATACAAATTGTTAAAGATAAATGAACAAGAACTAAGATTAGGAGATGAAGCCCCAAATAGGGTTAGGGCTTGTGCTCAGATCCATAAACTCGAATGAGAGTTACCAAGCCGCAAAATCAGTGAGCAGAGAAGGCGAACAGGGTGTTCAGATCCATAAACTAGGGTTAGGGTGTGTGCTCAGATCCATACTTCCACTCAAATTTATCATTTAAGAACTAAGAACCCTAACCTAGTTTAGACCCTAAATCAATAAAAGAAATCAATTTCAACCAAAAAAGAGCAAAACCATAGAATAGGGTGTTCACCTTCTTAGGCGGAAAATTCGCAGTAGGCTAAGGAGACGTGTCGCGGTTGTGCTTGCAAGTTGTCGATAGACACTCTTGGCCTTGATTGGCTAGGAACCGGTGAATCGCGCGAGATGGTCATGAGGACACAGAGAGAGATCGAGAAGAGGGCAAACGTCATGGGAGGCTGGCTGGGGCTGAGCTCTTCATCTTTGGTCGACTGTAAAAGGTGAGGGGAGAAGCGAGAGAACCAGGTGAGACAGAGAGATTATCGTTCGAGGTCGAAGGAAGACACAAAAGATATCTAGGATCTGGCATCGAGAATGAAGGGGTTCGCTGCTAAGAGATGGGAACGAGAGGCGAGAAGCGGAATTTCGTCGGAGAGCCTACATCCCCAGCGGAGTCACCCTCATTCCGAAAGCCGGCGAGATTGGAGGAGGAAGGGGTTGGGGGTGAACAGGGAGGAGGAGGAGGACTTGAGGAGGGCTTTCGCTGTCGCGGGGAGGCTCAGTCGGGTTTGGAAGAGGAATGGAAGATGGAGTGAAAAGTGTTCCTTTTTTCTTAAAAAATTTCCAAGTGTTGAATAATTTCGCATGTATTTCATATGGGCGGGATTTGTCCCGCGCTTATGTTTTTTCCAAAAACGTTTTTTTTAACATCTGTCAAAAAATAATGTGGTGTCTATTTAATTTTCAACATCACAAATTTATCAATCGATGTCAAAAAACTGTTTTACATGGCAGGTTTTTCTGACCGATGTTAAATAACATAATTCTAGTAGTGAACGTTCATTATAGGTTTCAATAAACCACAAAAGAGCGCCAACAAACAATTATTTTTAGTAGGGCTCGTAGTTAGGGTTTCAGTAGGTTACAATACGTATACAATAGGTTTCAATAAACCACAAAAGAGCGTACGTAACATATAGTTTCAATAAAAAAAAGTTCCAAAATACAGAAAATAGGTTTCAAGAATCATAATTAGGTTTCATTAGGTTACAAGAAGTGTTCAAATAAAGGGTACAATGAGTATACAATATTATAGATAACAATTATTGTAACCTAAAATTATTGTACCCAAATAAAAAGAAGCGATATATTACAATAGGTAGCGATCGACTACTCAAATTGTTCCTGTAATTGAAGGACACGACCAACCTGCAATCAACGATCATTGTATTTAAATGTAATCTAGAATCCAATAAGATGTTGTTGGCTTTTATATCTATATGCATGATCTAGTAGTTCTAATTATGAATCACGACATATATCCCAAGCAATTCATCAACCTTGATCGACTTCATAACCGATTCATTAATCACAAATTTTATTGAGTTCTCAAATTAGGGTTTACAATATATATCTTTGAAGTTACCGTAACAAAAACACGAACAAATAACACAAACCTGATGCATCTACGACCGTGAATGGAAGAGGAGCGCGTCAACTAATTGAAGAAGCGTGGAAAGAATTTGCATCAATGAAATAGAATGAGTGTCAATGGAATAGAATAAGCGTCAAGTAATGAAGGGTAGCTGTTAATTAAATAATTACGGTCCAATTTATTATTTTTTTAAAACAGTAATTGTAACAATTTTTTTAAAAAAAACTTTATATTATATATTAATCATATAATAAATAAAAATCTATTCCTCCCGCTAGGTCCTAGTTGGAAGATGACCCGAAGAGAGAGAAACCCTTCGTTTCCTCGCCCGTACTCTGATGAACCCTAGCGTGCGAAATTTCCCCAAATCCTTCGATTGTCCTCTCCAATCAACAAATTTAATTGGGGATTTCAGTCTACCCATACCCACTTATGAGTTCCAATCAAAAATTTGGGGATTGGATTCCAATCATAATCCCTTTCCGGCCTTGCGTGCGCGCGATTTGGGCAAGATGCTCAAGAAACAATCGCAAATCAGTCGTTTCGAAATCAAATTTCTTAGTTCTCTCGAAGGATTTGGTGAGCAAAGAAGTAAATGGTGGTGGTGGCTAGTTTGCTGATGCCTTCCACCAAAAGGGAAAAATTAAACGGTGGTGTCGTGGTGTCGCTATGGGGTTCGTCTATGGTGTGTTCCATGATCGTCTAGATCTGATTTGGGAGGATTTTGAGGTAGGGTGGCTGTCACAAAGGTGCTGTTTCGACTCAGAGGCTTTCCTCTGTTTTCAATCGAATTGCTGCTATATAACCGAGTTGTGGGTAAGCTTTGTGCTTCACTTTCACTTCTCTTTTCCATCTCAATCTAACACAATCTCTTTTCTGTGGTCAATGGCGGACAAGAAAAAACTTAAACGCAAGAAGAAGGTTGGCGATGATGCTCATGAACAACCCCTGTCCGATGATGCTTTCATTGGAAGTTCCTTCAAACCGGCGGCGTCCCAAGCCACGTCCGAGGGGGTACCAGGCCCTGAGGACAGGGGTTCAATCCCTACTTCTACACACTCCAAAAGGAAACCTAAGCTCCCCTTTGATATCGAAAAATACAAATCCCGCCTGGCGGGGGTTAGGGAAAACATTGCTACTCTCCGGAGTACAACTTTGTATGCAACTATCATGACTAGAGTGATCAACTGGCCTGCTGTCTACCCGATGGGGTTGTGGGTTTGCACAACTTCTGGGCCCCTACAATCGTCCCTGGTGGTGGCTTCTAACTGTGTGTGTGTTTATTGTATCCGGTATGCGATTATCAATTATGTAGGATATGAAAGCATAATATCACAGCTTCTCTTGTCCAAGTGTTTCAGTTGGGCACTTGTCCTTGGAAGGATAAAAAAACTCTATGGTTTTGCATTTGGAGGGAATGGATATATTGTCCTCTCAAACACACTATGTTAACTCTAGAACATGCTCAACGAAAGTAAACAAAGTAACTCACTCACTCCTTCCCGCCCACTCTTTCTCGGTTTCGGTTGCTCTCTTTCCGAGTAAGGGATTCATTCCTATAATAATGTCTTTGCTTGTTCATTCTATTTGTTTTAGGTGGATTGGTAGGCACCTCAATCTAAAGTTTATGCGTAACAAAATAACCTCTAATCCCCGTAGCTGTAGAATGAACCCCTTAAATATAATGAATATTAAGCTTATGTATGATTGGCAGCTCTTGGTGTTTGGGTGGTGTTGTGAGACTTGGGTTTGCACTTCTCTTAACATCATGGATGTTTACTCATCTAATAGCAACAATGGTAGAATAACCTTACAAACTCTTAATTCTATTTCGATTCCTTGGCCTCTGTGAAGTTTTTAGCCGATCTTAAAAAAACACTAGTGGAGATAATCTCTCCAAGAAAGGATCTTAAACCCTTTCTCTGCCATGCGTTTTGGTGGTCGGGAGATAGGCTCTCAAACTCTTATTGCAACCGGTGTCGTAAGCACCATCACAAACTGGTAATAATACAACTTCGTTTGGGTAGAATATCAGTTTCGGACCCAAACTATAGAGGTGTTTCATGAAGATCTGCTTCTGGAACTGCCGTGGTATAGAAAAACGTACATTCTGAACGAATATTGACGTCCTATGCAAATTAGAGCACATCCAAATGCTAGCACTTGCGGAAACTAAAACTGATGCCATACCAGAGGCCCCAGGCTATATGCTCGACCATACATTTATAACATTACTCCCAAAAACAATATAACCATACATTTATAACATTACTCCCAAAACGTGACAACCCTATGTCCACATCACACTATAGACCGATTAGTCTATATGCTCGGCCATCTATAAGATCATATCCAAAATTCTAACGGAACGCCTCAAGGCGGTTATGGGTAAGCCCATTAATCCCTTGCAAGGTGCATTTGTCTCGGACAGAGCAATACAAGACAATGTTTTAATTGCTCATGAAATCTTCCATTCCTTCAGGTCTCGAAGGGGTAAAGAAGGTTGGCTAGCGATTAAACTTGATATGGAAAAGGCTTACGACCGTGTTGAATGGAATTTTACAGAATAAATCATGCGTAGGTTTGGGTTTCACTCAACTTTTATTAATTGGATCATGGAATGTATCACTACTGTATCGTTCTCTGTGCTTGTGAATAATGGTCCAACAGAGATGTTTTACCCCTCCAGAGGATTACGCCAGGGTGACCCATTATCACCATACCTTTTTATTTTGGGAGCTGAAATCCTAGCTAGGCGCTTATCAGTGGAGTCTACTTTGCCTTGCCGGTAGGTTGGTATTAACTTTGGATGAAACGGTCCTACTATTCCGTTCTTGGCTTTTGCAGATGATATTCTCATTTTCTGCAAAGGAAATGTCACGGCTTGTCAGAAAATTAAATCAATATTGGAAGAATAATGTCAAATCTTGGGCTAGAAAGTTAATTTTCACAAGTCTTCATTCCAGGTTACTTCAGGCATCCAGAGGCAGAGAATTCCTTAACTAGAAAACATGCTCAACATTTCACATGTCACTTCTATTGAAAAATACTTAGGTTGTCTAATTATAAATGGGTGTGTCAACAAAGAAACTTTCGACGACATTATCTGCCAATCCAAAGAACAACTAACAAAGTGGAGGGCTGATGCCCTATCACAGCACGGTCGGATGGTCCTTATCGGTTCCAACCTGGCTGCAAAGCCACTATATACAATGCAGAATTTCATGCTACCAGCAAATATGCACAAGGAGTTGGACAAAATCAATCGACAATTCTTTTGGAATAAGGATGCACAGCATAGACCCCTTATTGGGTGGGATATATAGGATATGCAGACCCAAGAGCGCTGGAGGTCTTGGCCTTCGAAAGGCAAAAGAAATGAATGAAGCCCTTCAACTAAAATTACTATGGAAAATCATTGCGGATCCAAACAACTTTTGGGTTCGCATGGTAAAATATAAGTATCTCAAAGATTTCGAGTTAACAAACTATAAAAGGAGTGACAACTGCTCATGGCAGTGGTCTAAACTATCGTCGCTAATTGACAAATTTAAAAATGGTCTCATATGGTCTATTGGTAATGGACTCTCTATTAAATTTTGGACAGACAACTGGGTCTACGCACAACCCATAAGCTCAAGACCAGATTGTCCTCACCCGATTAACCCGCGGGAGCGATTAGCTAATTACATCATTGGGTGCCAATGGTGGACTGAAAAGCTCGAGGTCATCCTCCCAAGACATATTGTAGAGGAGATTATGTCAATCCCCCTGCCTGAGTGCGCAATGGATCAAGATCGTTTATATTGGTGGCCTAGCCGGAATGGCTGGTTTACCACTGCATCGTCTTACAACATGCTTACAGCTCCGCTGACGGAAACAAATGATGAGAATCCTTGGATTTGGAAACTGAACGTTCCACCGAAAATTAAGAATTTCTTGTGGAAAGTCAGTCAGTGTGGTCTTCCCACAAAACATCGCCTAGCTCTTAGGGGAGTTCCCATCCTAGCTCTTTGCGATATTTGCAATGACTCTGCTGAGGATGAGATCCATATACTCCTACAATGCAATTTCCCCCACATAGCACAATATATATCCCCGACAGAGTATAGTTAGCTTATGGTGTTACTTACAGAAACAAGAGACATAAGAAAGATTATGGCCTGGCTAGGTGGGAATCTGAAAAAGGACAAGCTACAGAAGATTGCTTTTAACTGGTAGAGTATATGGTATTTTCGAAACTGCTTCACTTTCAGAAAAGGCAAGGCTCCGACGCCTACGAAATTTCTGGGTTTCTGTGATAATCAACTCGCTGCCTGGGACCGAGCAAACCAAACAAAGATAGCTCGTGAGGAGGATGCCACACCAGTGCTGGGAAAAAACCAAAGGCGCAGTCCTTAGGAAAAGCTCCACCACCGTAAGTGGACTAGGCCTCGTAATGGGGTATTCAAACTCAACTTTGATGGCTCATGTTTACAAAATGCCACCAGCTGTGCGGGTGTTATAATCAGGGACTGGCGTGGGGCGCCCATCCAAATAGCTTTTAAGCGGCGGGACCGGAAAAGTCCGCTAATGGCTGAGGCCCTAGCCCTTAGGCTGGGTATCTCTGAAGCATTAAAATTACAAATACAACAACTACAAATTGAGGGTGACTCGAAAATCATCATTGACTATTTGCAAGGGAAAGTTTCATGCCCTTGGGACATTGAATTAATAATGTCAGATATCAAAACTATGATAACCCGCATGGGGGAGGTCTCGTTCTCCCATCTCCCTCGGAGTGGCAATAAAGTGGCTGACAAGGTTGCACACCTTGGTCACTCGGCCCAGATGGAAATAAATCCTTTCAACTCAGATCTCCTAGATCTCATCCGCAAGGAGGCTTTTGGGTAGCCCGCTACCCAAATTCTTTCCTAATTAAAAAAAAAATAAATAAATAAAAAGTCAATATAAATGGTAAATGTGAATATTAATTCATTAGGTAGATCTATTATAATCATTATTTGCCTTCATTATAATTTGGATTTATTATGTTTATTGTCATGCTGTGATTGATTTTAGGGAAAAAAAATTCGTAAAATAATATACTGTCATGGTCTATCTATCTATCTATCTATTTTTTGGTGGAAATAATTATTTATATCAAATTTAATTATTTAATAAGTGTTATATATATATATATATATATTATTTTTTATGACCAAAATAAATCATTAAAATATTATATAGCTAGCCATAATATGTCCATGGATATTTTAGTAAACTAGCATAATAAATATATAATACATCTTTAATAAAAAAATATTAAAATATTTTGTAAAATCACATACCTATTAAATTACATGAGATTTAATTAACGATAGATTAGAAAAAAAATATTTTACCTTATAAATGTAAATTTGATTTTTATTTGAGAGAATCAAAATAAATGATATTTAAATAATATCTAATCTGACTATATTATTTTTTGGTAGAAAAAATTATTTATATTTATATTTATATTTATATTATTTATTTATTTATTGGAATCTATCTAGATTATTTATAATGTTGTATTAATATACTTTTCGTTTACGAAACGGAACCCACACTAATTTTAGTATATAAAATCAGAATATTCGCGTACACAGAGTGGGACTTACTCTAGACTATGATTTTCATAATTTTTACCACCAAAATACGGATCATTTATTAATAATTATTGATTATTGAAATTGGAAAGTCTTATAGTAACATTTTAAGGGTTTTTTTTCTTTCAAAAACGTTTATTAGGTGAATGCTACATGAAGAACATAAGCCAGATATAATACTAATATAAATTTATATTCCTCCCCCCCCCCCCCCCTTTTTTTTTTAAAAATTATTCTTAAATTATAAAGTTATTCAATTTTAGTCTTCATTTTTTCGGTAATTAGAGAATATCATGTTTACTTAATCTATCTTGACCTATATAGTTATTTAATCTAATTTATTTTTCTTTAATAATTCTTGCCTTATACTCCGTATATATCAAATTTGGAAACCCTAGCCCAATATCGATCTATCTATTTTATAATCTATCTATTTTATTTTAATTTGGTAATGAAATCTATCCTTGTTGGTAATCACTTATAACCTTATATCGATATATCTATTTTATAATCTGTCTATTTTATTTTAATTTGGTAATGAAATCTATCCTAATTTCAATATTCTACTAGCTCTCGCTCTATATATATATATATATATATATATATATATATATATATATATATATATATATATGACCCCTACCCCGTTTACCCTCTTCATATTACCCTCTTCATATTATTCATACCATCCCTTACTAATTTCATTGTTCAAAGTTTCATATTTCCTCGGCAATTAAGAATATGGCTGATGACGTTCCGTATTATGTAGAAGGTGTGGATGAATCCATCGGTGGCTCATTATATGACTTAGCACTGCAGGCGGGGGAGATCTACTCCTTCGCCGATGAGGAGATTGAGGAGATGGAGAGAGCGATGGCGGAATCAATGCAAGAGGATTCTTTGAAGCCAACATGGGCTTGTGCAGAAGCCGTGGACGCGCTAGAGAAGGTGTTGATCAATGACGCGGAGAGAGAGGAGAGTTGCGCGGTTTGCTTGGAGGAGTTCTCGTGTGGGTCAAAGGCGACAAAGATGCCATGTTCGCATCTCTTTCATGGAGATTGCATCGGTGAATGGCTTGAGGTTCAACGTTTCTGTCCGTTATGCCATTATGAGTTGCCGGTTGCTCAGGGAGAGGTGATCGAATGGACTATGCCTAGCGATGCGATCATGGAGATTACCGAGTATGAAGTTTGATAGCGTCGTTGGATTCGTATATTATATATAAGTAGGTTTTCCGTATTGGTAATTGCAATGACACGATGTAAACGACAATTACGTTTATGTTTTTGTAACTTGGTTGGATCAGTCATATATATGTATTTACCTATTCGAGACAATTACGTTTATGTATCTTCATTGTTTTGCAAGATTGATCAATATAGATATATATGAAGATAGATTGTTCGTACGTACTATAGAGAGTGTGTTCTTGCTACGGCATTTAGTGAGCTTTTCTTATTAATTAGGGTTTGGTTAATTTACCTTTTACATTGATAAGTTTTACTGCATCAATATATATCGATCAATATTTCATCTCCAATTTAGCTATGTTTTATTATTAACAATAACCATGCCACCAAACACTTACCTTTTTTTTTTCCTTCAAATTTTTAGGAGGGCT
Source organism: Persicaria maculosa (assembly GCA_963922045.1). NCBI lineage: Eukaryota > Viridiplantae > Streptophyta > Magnoliopsida > Caryophyllales > Polygonaceae > Persicaria > Persicaria maculosa. Next base: position 21,793,782 of record OY998252.1, on the reverse strand, counting down.
AATTCGATATCTGAGTAAAAAGTTATAAATATTTAAAAATCGAACGGATAATAATTACTTTAATTATATATCAATAGACAAAAATGTTTTTATATTTTACTTACCTTGATAACAGTTCAAGAGTTTCGAAATAAGATGTTATAATTATACCTGTCAAAACATAACCCGACCCGACCGTCCGAAATTTTTTGGGTCAAGACCCAAAAATTTTGACCCAAAATTTTTTTTCGACCCGAACCCGAAAACCCGGAAATTTTCCGGGTAATCTGGGTTTCGACCTGGTGACCCGATTGACTCGGTAATTTTGACCCGATTGATCCGGTTGATTTATAATTCAATATAATTAATTTTTTTTATATTTAATTAAAATTTATCGCAAAATTATCAAATTATGATTTTTTTAATTTAAAAAAGAAAAAATTGACAAACCCGAAATCGACCCGAACCCGCCCGAAACCCGGTCAAACCCGGGTTCTAGTCAACCCGAAAAACCCGGAACCCGTTTTACCCGGGACCCGTTTAACCCGAGACCCGAAGTGACCCGACCCGAACCCGACCCGAATGACCCATTTGACAGGTCTAGTTATAATACTCACAATTTTGGCGAACAACACAATTATTTAGAAATTCAATGTTCATTATATTATTTTTACTATTCTTATTTTGTTAGCTTTGTTCATCTATTATTTCATATATTTATCCATTTTTGTTCTTTGAAAAAAACAATATATTGTCACAGTATTCTAACGAAAATAAAAAAATCAGTACTTTCCTCCAAATGTAGCTTTTTTTTTGGTTGAAACTGAAAGAATTTGACTGTGACGCATAGCCCTACATGCCAAGAGCATCCTTACGGATGAGACTACGAAGCAGAGAATCGTCAGGAGCGATTGTGCTGTGGAAACCATAGGTCAGATGCGATAAGCGGTCCGCAACCTGATTAGCCTCCCGATAGACATGACGAATCTCGACGGAAACAAAGAAACCCAGCGAGACTAGATTGTCCGAGACAATCATTTCAGAGTCTCCAGTAGGCTTCCCAATACCTTTTAGACTATTTATTATGATGAGATTGTCACCTTCAATTTCAATGTTTGTTAGGTTCAGTTCTCGAGCTGCTGAAATCCCTTTCCATAGTCCAAGGCATTTGGAACAAGCAACCGAAGAATCAGGGCAAGGCCCCGAGCCGTAGAAAACCGGAGATCCCCTGTAATCGCGGATGATGAAGCCATAGGATCCAGAGTTACTAGTTGAAAGAGCGCCATCAAAATTAAGCTTATAAGCTCCTGGCTTTGGTGGTTTCCATCTTGCTTGTTTTCTTTTATGTATTGTCGTTGCTTTACTCGTAGGTTTTGACGTTTCAAGCCCATCGTGATCCTCACTGGTTTTAGTGGAATTCCACATGATCATTTGTTCCTTGGTGAATGCGACAATACTTATGTAATCCGGTTTTATGTTCTCGAATAGTACTTTGTTTCTGAAGTAACAGATGCCCCACTAAATGAAGGCTAGTTTGGCAAAGCGAAGGAGGCCGAGTGTTTCTTTTGCCTTGCCGATGATTTGGTTTAGGTCTGTTCCGTCCATGAAGTAGTTGTTTAACTTGAAGAAAATTGTTGGGTCTATTGATAGTATGGTTTCACGAGTAACTGGGCAGCTCCAGAGTAGGTGTTGTAAATCTTCGTAAGCACTGTCACAGTGTGGGCAGTTTATTGGTATACCCATACGACGAGAAGCAAGCTTAACAGCGGTGGGAACCCCGTTTCTTGTGATTTTCCAAAGAAAAGCTTTTACTTTTGGCGATGTGTCAAGATACCAAATTCATCTGACATCGGAACGCTGATGGTGTTTCTTATAGTTTATCATATCAATGGCGGACTTGGTGGAGAACCAACCATTCTTACTCCATTTCCAATATAATCTGTCAAGGTGAATATTTTTAGGTATAGGGGTCAGTCCTATGGAGTCTTTTACTTCATCAAATAGTATATCATGTGTAGTGTCATATATTTTTTCTTGATCCCAAGTTTTTCTGGTTTCAGGAGTTCTGATACTTTGATGTTTATGTTTATCGACTGGATTGAAGAGGCCTTGTCGATAAGAGGGCCATTCCCAAACCAGTGGTCAGTCCAAAATTTTATGTCATTCCCATTACCAATCGACCAGCGTATACCATCTTTAAGTAATGGTATTAATTTAGTAAGTTGTGTCCATTGCCAGGACGAGTCTCCTTTCCTAACGTAGTGCAGGATGTCTTGTTGCTTAAGGTATTTTTCTTTAATTATTGTTACCCATGGGTTGTTTGGTTTTGCAAGGATTTTCCATAGTAATTTTAGTTGTAGTGCCTTGTTCATGTCCTCTGATTTGCGGAGGCCAAGTCCTCCATCCTCTTTAGCCTTATAGATATCAAACCAACCTATGAGCGGTTTACGCTTTGGACCCTTATTCCATAGGAAGTTTCGGTTTATTTTATTAAGTTCTGTGTGGATAGCCTTAGGTAGCATGAAGCACTGCATTATGTGAAGCGGTTTTGCTGATAGTGTGGATTTAATGAGTGTGCATCTCCCTGCTTGGGATAAACCATTAGCTTTCCATCGATTTAGTTGTGCTTTCGTGTTGATAATGAGTTCTTTGAAATCCTCTTTAGTTGTTCGTCCATTTATTATAGGGCATCCAAGATAGTTCCCCAGACTTGCTGTGTAGGCAATTTCTAATTCATTGTGGATAAAGTTCTTTTGACCGGTGTCAATGTTGGCAGATGTTTGGAAATGCGATTTATGTCTGTTCAATCGTTGTCCCGAAATTGCCGAGTATTTTGTTAGAATGTTGTTTATTTGGTTACGGGCTGTGTTTGTGGCAGAGGCAAAGATGACGTTATCATCTGCAAAAGCTAGGAAGGGGATTTTAGTTCCAGCACGCGAGATTTTGATTTCTAGGTGACTTTGAGGTTTGGCCGATTCCTGCAGTAGTCCCCTAGCGAGGATTTCAGATATGAGGAGAAACAGGTAGGGGGATAGAGGGTCCCCCTGGTGAAGACCTTGTTGTGGGGTAAATAGATCAGTTGGTTCATTGTTTACCAAGACCGAGTAAGTTACTGTTGTTATGCCCTCCTTTATCCATCCAGAGAATTGATGGGAGAAGCCAAATTTATCTAGGACTGAAAGAAGGAAATCCCAGTCCACAAGGTCAAAGGCTTTTTCCATGTCTAGTTTTACTGCCATCCAGCCAGACTTTCCTTTTTTCTTTGAGAATGAGTGAAAAATTTCATTTGCTATTAGTATATTATCTTGTATTGACCTTCCTGTAATGAATGCACTTTAGAGTGGGTTAATAATTTTAGGGATGATTTTCTTCAATCTAATGGCTAGAATTTTGGAGATGATCTTGTACATTGTTGAGCATAGACTTATAGGCCTATAGTGGGATGTTGTAGTCGGGTTATCACATTTTGGTATTAAAGCTATAAAGGTGTGGTTTGTCTGTTTAAGAATTCTTCCCCTTAGGAAAAAACTTTTAAGAGCCTTAATGACAGAAGGCTCCACTATAGGCCAGTATTTCTTAAAAAAATGGCAGGGAATCCGTCAGGGCCAGGCGATTTATCATTAGCCATGCTGAAGACGGCGCTTTTAATTTCTGAGTTTGAGACTGGTCTCGTTAACCAATTGTTATCCTCATTTGTGATCTCCCCGTCAATATTATTGAGTAGATTACTAAAAATTTATGGCCTGGGTTGTTTGGAGTATCGCTTTGCAAAGTCATTTTTAATTATCTCCCGAATTTCCTTTTCATTTGTTATGGATACACCCTCTGTTGTTTGGATTGATTTTATTATGTTCTTGTTCCGTCGCCCCGTTGCTATTTTATGGAAATATTTTGTGTTGGCATCGATTGATTTTATATGGTTTCTTTTAGCTCTTTGCCCCCAGTATTTATGCTGGAACCGCAGAAGTGAAGAATGTTTGATGGATAACCTTCTTATCTTGGTATCTAAGGTAGCATCATAATTATTGCATATTTTAGTTTGTAGTTCTTGTAATTCGGTTTCTAGTTGGTTTATTTGATGGAATATATTACCGAAGGTAACCTTACTCCAAAGTTTGCTCTTTTTTTTTACTTCTTGCAGTTTCTTTGTGAGTTTATACATGTGCGACCCTGGAATATCCATTCTCTAGGCATTTCTTACAATAGTTTCATAGTCAGCTCTTGTAGTCCAAGCCATTTCAAATTTGAAAGGTTGTAGTTTCGGTTTTTGATTATCCATTAGGTCTAATGTGATTTGTGCATGATCAGATTTTATGAAGGCATGATTTTTTGTGTGTAGATCCGGGAATATCCGGAGGAGGTTATGACTTACCATAGCTCTGTCCAGTTTTTCATAAATGTTGTTCGTCCCATGAGAGCGTTTTCTCCAGGTAAATCTATTCCCAGTTGTGGGGGCATCAAACAAGTTGTGTGTAGTTAGGAAGTTATTAAGACGACTTAACCTTTGAGTGCTTGGCATAATACCTCCTAATTTGTCACTAGATTCTAGTATGTCGTTTAGGTCTCCCATTATTATTATAGGGTTCTGTATATTTGCAATAATAGATGTGAGGTGTAGCCAGAACGCATCCTTATCCCCTTCGTGGGGTGGTGCATAAATAAAGAGAATTTCAATTAATATATTGTGAGTGATGTTTTTATAAATTGCTTGTATTATTCGGTTATCTGAGTATGTCACAGTGAAAGTTTCATTTTGTAACTGAGCTTCCTTCCAAAGGAGGCATAGCCCCCCCAAGAAGCCGGAGGAGGGGCAGAAGTGCATTATGTCGAAGCCCGGTTTTCGCCAGCAGTTATCGGGAGGAGAAAGCTGTGCTTTTGTTTCTGCTAGCATTAGTATTTTGATGTGGTGTGTTTTGGTAGTTGATTCTATATGAGTCCATAGGTTTCGCCTTTTAATTCCCCTAACATTCCAATAGCTAAATTTCATTATAACCTTTTTTAGTAGGAGGGGTAAAGCACAGGTTAAGAACATTCGGAGGAACCCAATTATAGGAGCTTTTACTTTGCCTTTGTGTTAGATCAGTGTTAAGGTTATAGGGATTAAGAACCCATATGTTAAGCTTAATTTGCATGTGGGTAAAGCATTCATAAAACCAATATGTATTACAGGTGGTTATACAGTCATCAATGTGGAGCTGATATTGATCACAATAATAGCAGAAGCAATTATGATTAGGGTGTATTTCACTATAAGGATTGTTCGAGATGAGAATAATCATACAAAGATTTGGTAATTCATTTATGAATGAGAAATAAATAAGGACACAAAGTTCAGTTTTGATCCAAGCTAGTTGTGACAATGTTTGAGTTATGTAATTTCTTTTAGCAAGAGCACAATAAGAGGTACCATTTCTGTAGGTGGAGCAAGTCTTCAGAAAGAGATTAAAACCATCTGGATATGATGCAGACTGCCTTTTGGTCGTAGACTTGATAACTTGTTTGAGATCAAATGCTTGTTTTAATATCCTGCTATGAACCTATATGCAGCTGAGGGAGTGGATGAGCTCGAGGGAGAGACTCCCTCTAGTGTGGTTAGTTGAGTGTGATTTGGAATCATGTGTGATAAAAATGAAGCACAAATGACCATATAGGATGTGTTTATGCTTAAAAAGATGAGAATATTCAAATGATATACTTGTAATTAAGCAGCCAAGTTTGTATTTTGGTTGCAACTGCCGAAGCTGGGTAAAAAAGGAAACAAGATCAAGCTTCCCGATACCCTTATCACACTTGAGTGATTTGGAGGGAGTTGTGGTTTTATGGGTGTCACCCGAAGGCTTCCCGTTAGGTTGTTTACTTGTGGGTGTCGGTGAGGCCCCATTGGGACCCCCTTTCCCTTTTGAAGGTTGTTGGTTTGCCATTACAGCAAGAGAGTATCGTTTGAGATTAAAACAGACAGAGAACACATGAGCTTGTTGGTAGCAATCAGAGAGAGTAATACTAGAGTGAAGATGATGTGCATTTAATTTGTCATTGCAAGGGTTTACATAGTAGCAGTTAATGATCAAAATGATGTAGCAAACCCAGAACTCCCCGGGAATCTGGAGTTTGGAGATCAAGATTAAGTATGTAGTGTCATACCTGTCAAGGCCGGCGCTAAAGAACCATCGGTCCTGAGAGAAGCAGGGGTAATGACGAAGAAGGGGCTCCCCGAGCCTAGAAAACCAACACAAACAGAAAGGCGCGTGTATGAGCGCGTACTCTTTTAGGTTTCTGGGGTTTTCGGGTTCCATTAGGCCGTACTTCAAGTGATGGTGTTGATTTTTGCCCGGAAAAGACACACATAAAGCAAAATTTGCCCTTATAATGCATAGAGTGAGAGTGAATAGATGATCATATTTAGTTTGTTTAGCAACTGATACAAAGTCACTATAGGTATAACTTGCCCTGAATTTTACAGTAGATGTGCACCAGGAGAGGGGGGTTAGAGTCGAGGTATAAGCTGCAAAGTGTAACCCAAAGCGAATCCAATAGAAACAAATTGCAATATTGGAAAGTAAAGGAGTAGGGAAAATGTTGTACCATACACACCAATCATGGTTACTAGAATCAGTTGTAGAGTGGAGTCGGTTTGAAGCAAGGGATGAAGAGAATCTCTGGGAGATGAGTTTGATAGTTCCTGAGATAAGAGACCGGTGAAAATGGTTTGCTTGGAGTGCAGCTACAGCTTGGTTAGTCCACTTTGAGTGCGTTAGCATGGTGATGATCATAATGATGAAACACCAGCAAAAAGAGATCAAGCTGGGAACAGAGCTCATGGTATTTAACATCATGTGGTCGTGAAAGATCAGGACTAGAATCCAAGTGCAGATCCATACGAAACTCAAATGGAGTTTAGACGGCGGATTTAGCCTGCATAAACTGATATATAGGTTGAAGAGTTCGAGAGAGCAGCACAAGGTAAGATTATCAATCCAATCTATATAAAGGAAGACTAAGTAGTCACAGTAGTAAGGATAATATTGAGCATAATTTAAGAAGCATTTGTTAAACGAAGGAGGTGTGTAATGTTGGGTGAGGTAAAGTATGCACTTCGAAATTAACTTAACTAGCAACCGGGATTGATATGAATCTTGTAGTATGCCTCCAAGGATAGATCCTGAATCCAAATAGAAAAGTATCCCATTGAACCATGAGTTAATATAGCCAGAATGAACAGTTGAGATAGTGTTGTAATCCATCAATTGGTGTAAGATGCTAATGTAATAAGTATTTGATGTAGAATAAAGGAGAGATCTACCATAGAGACCACGTAGATGAGCATGTATATGAGTATGTAAACATCTTTTATTTATAGTTAGAGATAATGTGTAGATTGTGCTACTGTCATAGTTGATTAATTGATTGTGAATGTGGAGTAGATTAGTGCTTGAATTGAATATAGTCAAGTAGTAAACAATGAATGCAGTAGACAGAGCAATCTCAAACTTGTGGTGTTTATTAGCTGTATGTTCATTGGCAGTGAACCTGCTCGAGTAAGTTAGGGTCGGAATTTGGTGGGTGGTGTTTGTTTGGGGGTCGATGGTTGATTGGGTGTCACCCGAAGGCTTCCCTTTGGTTTCAATGGTTGATTGGGTGTCACCCGAAGGCTTCCCGATTTGGGTGTCACCCGAAGGCTTGATGTTCTTGTTGGGGTAAACATAACCCTTAAAGGATCTGCTCTCGAGAGAGCAAGTTGTATCCTTAAAGGTGAGTAGGATAATAATCATGAGAGTAGGAAGATTCATATGCACATAGGTAATCAAACAAACATGTTTAATTTGACAGAACGAGATTAAGGAGACAACAGAGGGAGAGAAGAAAGAAAGAGAGCACCTTCCAACAGAGAAAGCCAAATCAGGAGAGGCAATACAACAGCGCAGAACACCAAGGGCGCCGAGCCGAACCCGCACACCGACCAGTGAACCCGCCGGCTCCCAAGACCCAACTTGCACCATGGAAACCCAACGACCATCTCCACACCCCCAGAGAGAAGGCTGGTAGTTCTTCAATTTCATCTGACGGCTAAACTTTATACGCCCTTTTCGTTTAATCCTTCGAAATCGGTAGAGATTTTGGTCGAGATTAGGCATAAGGCCACTGAACGATTTCGTAGCATTTGATTCATGGAAGCTTGAGATCTTTGAATTTGTGAGATTTGATGAGGTAAGGCAAACTAATTGCATCTAGAATACGAGAGAAATCTGCTGATCAAAGGATTGAAGGAGCATGGTGAGGATGGGGGTTTTCCTGGTTGAGGATCGAGAGTGAAGAAGGGTAGGAATTGGGGGTGCGTTCTTTAGTGTGTGAGGGGTTTTTGGTGTCGGGTAGAGCGTATATCAATTGTTTTTTTTTTTCCAAATGTAGCTTATTGACTTGATAAGTTTCACATGTTTTATTATAGAATGACATAATTATTGTCGTAATAAAAGATTTTTTTTATAAGTATACGAATAAATTAGTGTCATCTTAATACAAAATAATTGTCAAGAACATAAAAATGAATGAATACCTCTCCACTTGGACAAATATGTTAGTATTTAAATGTATTTAAACTTTGTGTCATTAAGTCATTAGTAAACATAGAAATATACATCATCATTAACCCAGAAATAATGTTTCAAAGAGATGACATTAAGATGATCCCTCAAAGCTAGCATTAGTTACAGATCTTTATTCTCATATCTCCTATACTGCAGACCTTTCTTTATAGTCATTATTATCCACCCAATCTCCAAAGTCTAAGCATTAGTTACAGATTAAAACGAGGGAGAGGGAAATAATAACTTGCACTTACCTGTGGCAAAACTAGTTTCTGACATAAGAATAACACCTCAAAAAAGGTCATCCACCAATACAAACATTCCAATTTGCAGGTACATGATTTTACCACTCGCCGGAGAGGCAAGTTCCAGGTTAAGTTAGGAGATCTATCATAAATTGAAACTACTAAACCCTAAAATCTACCTGATTATACTCAGTAAGGACAAACTAATTCAAATCATATTGGTTGAGTACAAAATCTAAGAATAAAAACCTGATACTAATATAGAAATCATTTTTATGGTCATAAGAAATCCATTGCACACAGATCTCAACCAACTCGAATCTCAATCAACTCCCAACCATTCCAAACTTACAAAATCACTATCCCAAAACTCAAAAGCAAGCAATTGATACAAATTGTTAAAGATAAATGAACAAGAACTAAGATTAGGAGATGAAGCCCCAAATAGGGTTAGGGCTTGTGCTCAGATCCATAAACTCGAATGAGAGTTACCAAGCCGCAAAATCAGTGAGCAGAGAAGGCGAACAGGGTGTTCAGATCCATAAACTAGGGTTAGGGTGTGTGCTCAGATCCATACTTCCACTCAAATTTATCATTTAAGAACTAAGAACCCTAACCTAGTTTAGACCCTAAATCAATAAAAGAAATCAATTTCAACCAAAAAAGAGCAAAACCATAGAATAGGGTGTTCACCTTCTTAGGCGGAAAATTCGCAGTAGGCTAAGGAGACGTGTCGCGGTTGTGCTTGCAAGTTGTCGATAGACACTCTTGGCCTTGATTGGCTAGGAACCGGTGAATCGCGCGAGATGGTCATGAGGACACAAAGAGAGATCGAGAAGAGGGCAAACGTCATGGGAGGCTGGCTGGGGCTGAGCTCTTCATCTTTGGTCGACTGTAAAAGGTGAGGGGAGAAGCGAGAGAACCAGGTGAGACAGAGAGATTATCGTTCGAGGTCGAAGGAAGACACAAAAGATATCTAGGATCTGGCATCGAGAATGAAGGGGTTCGCTGCTAAGAGATGGGAACGAGAGGCGAGAAGCGGAATTTCGTCGGAGAGCCTACATCCCCAGCGGAGTCACCCTCATTCCGAAAGCCGGCGAGATTGGAGGAGGAAGGGGTTGGGGGTGAACAGGGAGGAGGAGGAGGACTTGAGGAGGGCTTTCGCTGTCGCGGGGAGGCTCAGTCGGGTTTGGAAGAGGAATGGAAGATGGAGTGAAAAGTGTTCCTTTTTTCTTAAAAAATTTCCAAGTGTTGAATAATTTCGCATGTATTTCATATGGGCGGGATTTGTCCCGCGCTTATGTTTTTTCCAAAAACGTTTTTTTAACATCTGTCAAAAAATAATGTGGTGTCTATTTAATTTTCAACATCACAAATTTATCAATCGATGTCAAAAAACTGTTTTACATGGCAGGTTTTTCTGACCGATGTTAAATAACATAATTCTAGTAGTGAACGTTCATTATAGGTTTCAATAAACCACAAAAGAGCGCCAACAAACAATTATTTTTAGTAGGGCTCGTAGTTAGGGTTTCAGTAGGTTACAATACGTATACAATAGGTTTCAATAAACCACAAAAGAGCGTACGTAACATATAGTTTCAATAAAAAAAAGTTCCAAAATACAGAAAATAGGTTTCAAGAATCATAATTAGGTTTCATTAGGTTACAAGAAGTGTTCAAATAAAGGGTACAATGAGTATACAATATTATAGATAACAATTATTGTAACCTAAAATTATTGTACCCAAATAAAAAGAAGCGATATATTACAATAGGTAGCGATCGACTACTCAAATTGTTCCTGTAATTGAAGGACACGACCAACCTGCAATCAACGATCATTGTATTTAAATGTAATCTAGAATCCAATAAGATGTTGTTGGCTTTTATATCTATATGCATGATCTAGTAGTTCTAATTATGAATCACGACATATATCCCAAGCAATTCATCAACCTTGATCGACTTCATAACCGATTCATTAATCACAAATTTTATTGAGTTCTCAAATTAGGGTTTACAATATATATCTTTGAAGTTACCGTAACAAAAACACGAACAAATAACACAAACCTGATGCATCTACGACCGTGAATGGAAGAGGAGCGCGTCAACTAATTGAAGAAGCGTGGAAAGAATTTGCATCAATGAAATAGAATGAGTGTCAATGGAATAGAATAAGCGTCAAGTAATGAAGGGTAGCTGTTAATTAAATAATTACGGTCCAATTTATTATTTTTTTAAAACAGTAATTGTAACAATTTTTTTTAAAAAAACTTTATATTATATATTAATCATATAATAAATAAAAATCTATTCCTCCCGCTAGGTCCTAGTTGGAAGATGACCCGAAGAGAGAGAAACCCTTCGTTTCCTCGCCCGTACTCTGATGAACCCTAGCGTGCGAAATTTCCCCAAATCCTTCGATTGTCCTCTCCAATCAACAAATTTAATTGGGGATTTCAGTCTACCCATACCCACTTATGAGTTCCAATCAAAAATTTGGGGATTGGATTCCAATCATAATCCCTTTCCGGCCTTGCGTGCGCGCGATTTGGGCAAGATGCTCAAGAAACAATCGCAAATCAGTCGTTTCGAAATCAAATTTCTTAGTTCTCTCGAAGGATTTGGTGAGCAAAGAAGTAAATGGTGGTGGTGGCTAGTTTGCTGATGCCTTCCACCAAAAGGGAAAAATTAAACGGTGGTGTCGTGGTGTCGCTATGGGGTTCGTCTATGGTGTGTTACATGATCGTCTAGATCTGATTTGGGAGGATTTTGAGGTAGGGTGGCTGTCACAAAGGTGCTGTTTCGACTCAGAGGCTTTCCTCTGTTTTCAATCGAATTGCTGCTATATAACCGAGTTGTGGGTAAGCTTTGTGCTTCACTTTCACTTCTCTTTTCCATCTCAATCTAACACAATCTCTTTTCTGTGGTCAATGGCGGACAAGAAAAAACTTAAACGCAAGAAGAAGGTTGGCGATGACGCTCATGAACAACCCCTGTCCGATGATGCTTTCATTGGAAGTTCCTTCAAACCGGCGGCGTCCCAAGCCACGTCCGAGGGGGTACCAGGCCCTGAGGACAGGGGTTCAATCCCTACTTCTACACACTCCAAAAGGAAACCTAAGCTCCCCTTTGATATCGAAAAATACAAATCCCGCCTGGCGGGGGTTAGGGAAAACATTGCTACTCTCCGGAGTACAACTTTGTATGCAACTATCATGACTAGAGTGATCAACTGGCCTGCTGTCTACCCGATGGGGTTGTGGGTTTGCACAACTTCTGGGCCCCTACAATCGTCCCTGGTGGTGGCTTCTAACTGTGTGTGTGTTTATTGTATCCGGTATGCGATTATCAATTATGTAGGATATGAAAGCATAATATCACAGCTTCTCTTGTCCAAGTGTTTCAGTTGGGCACTTGTCCTTGGAAGGATAAAAAAACTCTATGGTTTTGCATTTGGAGGGAATGGATATATTGTCCTCTCAAACACACTGTGTTAACTCTAGAACATGCTCAACGAAAGTAAACAAAGTAACTCACTCACTCCTTCCCGCCCACTCTTTCTCGGTTTCGGTTGCTCTCTTTCCGAGTAAGGGATTCATTCCTATAATAATGTCTTTGCTTGTTCATTCTATTTGTTTTAGGTGGATTGGTAGGCACCTCAATCTAAAGTTTATGCGTAACAAAATAACCTCTAATCCCCGTAGCTGTAGAATGAACCCCTTAAATATAATGAATATTAAGCTTATGTATGATTGGCAGCTCTTGGTGTTTGGGTGGTGTTGTGAGACTTGGGTTTGCACTTCTCTTAACATCATGGATGTTTACTCATCTAATAGCAACAATGGTAGAATAACCTTACAAACTCTTAATTCTATTTCGATTCCTTGGCCTCTGTGAAGTTTTTAGCCGATCTTAAAAAAACACTAGTGGAGATAATCTCTCCAAGAAAGGATCTTAAGCCCTTTCTCTGCCATGCGTTTTGGTGGTCGGGAGATAGGCTCTCAAACTCTTATTGCAACCGGTGTCGTAAGCACCATCACAAACTGGTAATAATACAACTTCGTTTGGGTAGAATATCAGTTTCGGACCCAAACTATAGAGGTGTTTCATGAAGATCTGCTTCTGGAACTGCCGTGGTATAGAAAAACGTACATTCTGAACGAATATTGACGTCCTATGCAAATTAGAGCACATCCAAATGCTAGCACTTGCGGAAACTAAAACTGATGCCATACCAGAGGCCCCAGGCTATATGCTCGACCATACATTTATAACATTACTCCCAAAAACAATATAACCATACATTTATAACATTACTCCCAAAACGTGACAACCCTATGTCCACATCACACTATAAACCGATTAGTCTATATGCTCGGCCATCTATAAGATCATATCCAAAATTCTAACGGAACGCCTCAAGGCGGTTATGGGTAAGCCCATTAATCCCTTGCAAGGTGCATTTGTCTCGGACAGAGCAATACAAGACAATGTTTTAATTGCTCATGAAATCTTCCATTCCTTCAGGTCTCGAAGGGGTAAAGAAGGTTGGCTAGCGATTAAACTTGATATGGAAAAGGCTTACGACCGTGTTGAATGGAATTTTACAGAATAAATCATGCGTAGGTTTGGGTTTCACTCAACTTTTATTAATTGGATCATGGAATGTATCACTACTGTATCGTTCTCTGTGCTTGTGAATAATGGTCCAACAGAGATGTTTTACCCCTCCAGAGGATTACGCCAGGGTGACCCATTATCACCATACCTTTTTATTCTGGGAGCTGAAATCCTAGCTAGGCGCTTATCAGTGGAGTCTACTTTGCCTTGCCGGTAGGTTGGTATTAACTTTGGATGAAACGGTCCTACTATTCCGTTCTTGGCTTTTGCAGATGATATTCTCATTTTCTGCAAAGGAAATGTCACGGCTTGTCAGAAAATTAAATCAATATTGGAAGAATAATGTCAAATCTTGGGCTAGAAAGTTAATTTTCACAAGTCTTCATTCCAGGTTACTTCAGGCATCCAGAGGCAGAGAATTCCTTAACTAGAAAACATGCTCAACATTTCACATGTCACTTCTATTGAAAAATACTTAGGTTGTCCAATTATAAATGGGTGTGTCAACAAAGAAACTTTCGACGACATTATCTGCCAATCCAAAGAACAACTAACAAAGTGGAGGGCTGATGCCCTATCACAGCACGGTCGGATGGTCCTTATCGGTTCCAACCTGGCTGCAAAGCCACTATATACAATGCAGAATTTCATGCTACCAGCAAATATGCACAAGGAGTTGGACAAAATCAATCGACAATTCTTTTGGAATAAGGATGCACAGCATAGACCCCTTATTGGGTGGGATATGTAGGATATGCAGACCCAAGAGCGCTGGAGGTCTTGGCCTTCGAAAGGCAAAAGAAATGAATGAAGCCCTTCAACTAAAATTACTATGGAAAATCATTGCGGATCCAAACAACTTTTGGGTTCGCATGGTAAAATATAAGTATCTCAAAGATTTCGAGTTAACAAACTATAAAAGGAGTGACAACTGCTCATGGCAGTGGTCTAAACTATCGTCGCTAATTGACAAATTTAAAAATGGTCTCATATGGTCTATTGGTAATGGACTCTCTATTAAATTTTGGACAGACAACTGGGTCTACGCACAACCCATAAGCTCAAGACCAGATTGTCCTCACCCGATTAACCCGCGGGAGCGATTAGCTGATTACATCATTGGGTGCCAATGGTGGACTGAAAAGCTCGAGGTCATCCTCCCAAGACATATTGTAGAGGAGATTATGTCAATCCCCCTGCCTGAGTGCGCAATGGATCAAGATCGTTTATATTGGTGGCCTAGCCGGAATGGCTGGTTTACCACTGCATCGTCTTACAACATGCTTACAGCTCCGCTGACGGAAACAAATGATGAGAATCCTTGGATTTGGAAACTGAACGTTCCACCGAAAATTAAGAATTTCTTGTGGAAAGTCAGTCAGTGTGGTCTTCCCACAAAACATCGCCTAGCTCTTAGGGGAGTTCCCGTCCTAGCTCTTTGCGATATTTGCAATGACTCTGCTGAGGATGAGATCCATATACTCCTACAATGCAATTTCCCCCACATAGCACAATATATATCCCCGACAGAGTATAGTTAGCTTATGGTGTTACTTACAGAAACAAGAGACATAAGAAAGATTATGGTCTGGCTAGGTGGGAATCTGAAAAAGGACAAGCTACAGAAGATTGCTTTTAACTGGTAGAGTATATGGTATTTTCGAAACTGCTTCACTTTCAGAAAAGGCAAGGCTCCGACGCCTACGAAATTTCTGGGTTTCTGTGATAATCAACTCGCTGCCTGGGACCGAGCAAACCAAACAAAGATAGCTCGTGAGGAGGATGCCACACCAGTGCTGGGAAAAAACCAAAGGCGCAGTCCTCAGGAAAAGCTCCACCACCGTAAGTGGACTAGGCCTCGTAATGGGGTATTCAAACTCAACTTTGATGGCTCATGTTTACAAAATGCCACCAGCTGTGCGGGTGTTATAATCAGGGACTGGCGTGGGGCGCCCATCCAAATAGCTTTTAAGCGGCGGGACCGGAAAAGTCCGCTAATGGCTGAGGCCCTAGCCCTTAGGCTGGGTATCTCTGAAGCATTAAAATTACAAATACAACAACTACAAATTGAGGGTGACTCGAAAATCATCATTGACTATTTGCAAGGGAAAGTTTCATGCCCTTGGGACATTGAATTAATAATGTCAGATATCAAAACTATGATAACCCGCATGGGGGAGGTCTCGTTCTCCCATCTCCCTCGGAGTGGCAATAAAGTGGCTGACAAGGTTGCACACCTTGGTCACTCGACCCAGATGGAAATAAATCCTTTCAACTCAGATCTCCTAGATCTCATCCGCAAGGAGGCTCTTGGGTAGCCCGCTACCCAAATTCTTTCCTAATTAAAAAATAAATAAATAAATAAAAAGTCAATATAAATGGTAAATGTGAATATTAATTCATTAGGTAGATCTATTATAATCATTATTTGCCTTCATTATAATTTGGATTTATTATGTTTATTGTCATGCTGTGATTGATTTTAGGGAAAAAAAATTCGTAAAATAATATACTGTCATGGTCTATCTATCTATCTATCTATTTTTTGGTGGAAATAATTATTTATATCAAATTTAATTATTTAATAAGTGTTATATATATATATATATTATTTTTTATGACCAAAATAAATCATTAAAATATTATATAGCTAGCCATAATATGTCCATGGATATTTTAGTAAACTAGCATAATAAATATATAATACATCTTTAATAAAAAAATATTAAAATATTTTGTAAAATCACATACCTATTAAATTACATGAGATTTAATTAACGATAGATTAGAAAAAAAATATTTTACCTTATAAATGTAAATTTGATTTTTATTTGAGAGAATCAAAATAAATGATATTTAAATAATATCTAATCTGACTATATTATTTTTTGGTAGAAAAAATTATTTATATTTATATTTATATTTATATTATTTATTTATTTATTGGAATCTATCTAGATTATTTATAATGTTGTATTAATATACTTTTCGTTTACGAAACGGAACCCACACTAATTTTAGTATATAAAATCAGAATATTCGCGTACACAGAGTGGGACTTACTCTAGACTATGATTTTCATAATTTTTACCACCAAAATACGGATCATTTATTAATAATTATTGATTATTGAAATTGGAAAGTCTTATAGTAACATTTTAAGGGTTTTTTTTCTTTCAAAAACGTTTATTAGGTGAATGCTACATGAAGAACATAAGCCAGATATAATACTAATATAAATTTATATTCCTCCCCCCCCCCCCCCCCCCCCCTTTTTTTTTAAAAAATTATTCTTAAATTATAAAGTTATTCAATTTTAGTCTTCATTTTTTCGGTAATTAGAGAATATCATGTTTACTTAATCTATCTTCACCTATATAGTTATTTAATCTAATTTATTTTTCTTTAATAATTCTTGCCTTATACTCCGTATATATCAAATTTGGAAACCCTAGCCCAATATCGATCTATCTATTTTATAATCTATCTATTTTATTTTAATTTGGTAATGAAATCTATCCTTGTTGGTAATCACTTATAACCTTATATCGATATATCTATTTTATAATCTGTCTATTTTATTTTAATTTGGTAATGAAATCTATCCTAATTTCAATATTCTACTAGCTCTCGCTCTATATATATATATATATATATATATATATATATATATATATATATGACCCCTACCCCGTTTACCCTCTTCATATTACCCTCTTCATATTATTCATACCATCCCTTACTAATTTCATTGTTCAAAGTTTCATATTTCCTCGGCAATTAAGAATATGGCTGATGACGTTCCGTATTATGTAGAAGGTGTGGATGAATCCATCGGTGGCTCATTATATGACTTAGCACTGCAGGCGGGGGAGATCTACTCCTTCGCCGATGAGGAGATTGAGGAGATGGAGAGAGCGATGGCGGAATCAATGCAAGAGGATTCTTTGAAGCCAACATGGGCTTGTGCAGAAGCCGTGGACGCGCTAGAGAAGGTGTTGATCAATGACGCGGAGAGAGAGGAGAGTTGCGCGGTTTGCTTGGAGGAGTTCTCGTGTGGGTCAAAGGCGACAAAGATGCCATGTTCGCATCTCTTTCATGGAGATTGCATCGGTGAATGGCTTGAGGTTCAACGTTTCTGTCCGTTATGCCATTATGAGTTGCCGGTTGCTCAGGGAGAGGTGATCGAATGGACTATGCCTAGCGATGCGATCATGGAGATTACCGAGTATGAAGTTTGATAGCGTCGTTGGATTCGTATATTATATATAAGTAGGTTTTCCGTATTGGTAATTGCAATGACACGATGTAAACGACAATTACGTTTATGTTTTTGTAACTTGGTTGGATCAGTCATATATATGTATTTACCTATTCGAGACAATTACGTTTATGTATCTTCATTGTTTTGCAAGATTGATCAATATAGATATATATGAAGATAGATTGTTCGTACGTACTATAGAGAGTGTGTTCTTGCTACGGCATTTAGTGAGCTTTTCTTATTAATTAGGGTTTGGTTAATTTACCTTTTACATTGATAAGTTTTACTGCATCAATATATATCGATCAATATTTCATCTCCAATTTAGCTATGTTTTATTATTAACAATAACCATGCCACCAAACACTTACCTTTTTTTTTCCTTCAAATTTTTAGGAGGGCTAATTCGATATCTGAGTAAAAAGTTATAAATATTTAAAAATCGAACGGATAATAATTACTTTAATTATATATCAATAGACAAAAATGTTTTTATATTTTACTTACCTTGATAACAGTTCAAGAGCTTCGAAATAAGATGTTATAATACTCACAAGTTTGGCGAACAACACAATTATTTAGAAATTCAATGTTCATTATATTATTTGTACTATTCTTATTTTGTTAGCTTTGTTCATCTATTATTTCATATATTTATCCATTTTTGTTCTTTAAAAAAAGCAATATATTGTCACAGTATTCTAACGAAAATAAAAAAATCCGTACTTTCCTCCAAATGTAACTTATTGACTTGATAAGTTTCACATGTTTTTATTATAGAATGACATAATTATTGTCGTAATAAAAGATTTTTTTTAATTATAAATATACGAATAAAATAGTGTCATCTTAATACAAAATAACGCCCCACATGATTTCGTCCCTTAAGGAACAGAATCATGTGGGGTGCCAGACGTTAAGAGGATAACTGTCAAGAACATAAAAATGAATGAATACCTCTCCACTTGGACAAATATGTTAGTATATAAATGTATTTAAACTTTTTGTCATTAAGTCATTAGTAAATATAGAAATATACATCATCATTAACCCAGAAATAATGTTTCAAATAGATGACATTAAGATGATCCCTCAAAGCTAGCATCAGTTACAGATCTTTATTCTCATATCTCCTATACTGCAGACCTTTCTTTATAGTCATTATTATCTACCCAATCTCCAAAGTCTAAGCATTAGTTACAGATTAAAATGAGGGAGAGGGAAATAATAACTTGCACTTACCTGTGGCAAAACTAGTTTCTGACATAAGAATAACACCTCAAAAAAGGACATCCACCAATACAAACATTCCAATTTGCAGGTACATGATTTTACCTCTCGCCGGAGAGGCAAGTTCCGGGTTAAGTTAGGAAATCTATCATAAATTGAAACTACTAAACCTTAAAATCTACCTGATTATACTCAGTAAGGACAAACTAATTCAAATAATATTGGTATGAGTACAAAATCTAAGAATAAAAACCTGATACTAACATAGAAATCATTTGTATGGTCATAAGAAATCCATTGCACACAGATCTCAACCAACTCGAATCTCAATCAACTCCCAACCATTCCAAACTCACAAAATCAATATCCCAAAACTCAAAAGCAAGCAATTGATACAGATTGTTTAAGATAAATGAACAAGAATTAAGATTAGGAGATGAAGCCCCAAATAGGGTTAGGGCTTGTGCTCAGATCCATAAACTCGAATGAGAGTTACCAAGCCACAAAATCAGTGAGCAGAGAAGGCGAACAGGGTGTTCAGATCCATAAACTAGGGTTAGGGTGTGTGCTCAGATCCATACTTCTACTCAAATTTATCATTTAAGAATTAAGAACCCTAACCTAGTTTATAAACCCTAAATCAATAAAAGAAATCGATTTCAACCAAAAAAGAGCAAAACTATAGAATAGGGTGTTCACCTTCTTAGGCGGCAAATTTGCAGTAGGCTAAGGAGACGTGTCGCGGTTGTGCTTGCAAGTTGTCGACGGACACTCTTGGCCTTGATTGGCTGGGAATCGGTGAATCGCGCGAGATGGTCGTGAGGACACAGAGAGAGATCGAGAAGAGGGCAAACGTCATGGGAGGCTGGCTGGGGCTGAGCTCTTTATCTTTGGTCGATTGTAATGAGGGGAGAAGCGAGAGAACCAGCACTAGTAGAAAAATAGGCTTTGGCTACACTCAATTTACCACGGTTCCGTGCCTTAGCGTTGTAAATTTGCAAGAGTGATAAATTTACCACGGTTCCTTGAATAACCGTAGTAATTAAGCATGCAATTTACCACGGTTCCGTGTCTCGGCGTTGTAAATTTGCAAGATTGACAAATTTACCACGGTTCCTTGAATAACCGTGGTAATTTATGAGAATAATTTACCACGGTTCCGTATTTAACCGTTGTAAATTTGCCATTCCATAAAATTTAACCCTAAGACGAAGAATCGTTAACCATCTCTTCTCCATCTAGTTCTCCACTCTCCTTCAGTCGCTCGATCTTAGATGGCCATCTTGGTCTCTATAGTTCACAACTCTCCTTCTCCTTGCCCCTTCTTCTCGATCTAAATCTTGCTCGATCTTACATATCCTTCCCAGATCTGAAACCCTACCCAGTTCTTCCATAGCCTCTCGCCGTCTCCCTGCTGTATATATAGATATCTCTCCATCGCTCCACCTCGAATCTCAGATTCTACTATGCGCCTTTTCATGAGCGAGCCGCGCCTACGAAACCATACGATGTCGGATCTCGCTCCCCCCATCGTCTCTGTTTGACTGCTTAGCAGGATCTCGCTCTCTCTCGTCTCTCGCATAGGAGTGACAAAGGTCTGAACTCCGATTAGCCTTCTCCACCAAACTCTTTCACTTTCACGCTCTTCAGGTAACAGCCCCAATTTCGATTTCAATTTCAATTGCAAGAATCCTGGTATTATCAATTTCGCATTTAATTGTTTGATTTTTTTTTATTTGGCCGATTTTAGGGTTTTGTGAAATGCCCCAATTTCTCCTTTGTGTAATTGCTGTTCTTGTGGTATTTAATTTAGTTCGAGTTGGTTTCATTTGATATCGATACCAATCAACACTTGATGTATCCCAAACACCAAGTTCGAGATAGTGTTTTATTCTTTGAATTCACGTTAAAGTAAAGAACACAAACAAAAGCTCCTACAGCTAGTGCTTGATGATAGTAATGATCGATCACCAAGTATTAGTCCTGCTAATCAGCCTAATTTTTTGGTTTTGCTTTTGTTTATCAATGAAACATTAGACAAGAGATAAGGTAAGCATATAATCTATTCACATTATTGCGCATGGAAGCATCTGTTTGGTGGTAAATGCCAAATGAGTTTACCAACTGATTACACACTACTGTACCATGCTGGTGGAATTTTCTTTTTGTGCTTGAAAAAATCACATTCATATAATTCAATTTCATTAAGCTTCTTCGTGATTTAAATGTGTCGGTCATCTGTGAATGGCTTATGTGCTTGTTTTGATATGGCTTATGTGCTTGTTTTGATAATTTGCACCATGGTAGGGACCATGCTGGTGGAAATGAAGAGATGAAGAAATTGTTTTGATAATCTGTAGCATATATGAATGGGGATTTGGGGATGAAAAGTTTATCAATGCATAAGTGAGTCTGAATCAGAGAAATGGTTTGAATAACTTTTTAATTATATTTTAATTTGAAGTATGCGTGTGTGGATTGTGAAAGTGGGTAGGGAGTGAAAAATGAAGTTGCAGTCTTGTATTGTTATGCAGAATATTATATCCTATCATCAAGTAAGGCATGACACTTCTCTTGGAGCGATATGATTAGCCTCGTTACGTTTACAGGATCATAGTCAAAATCATTGGCTAACGCTCTTTAATAATATTAGATTGCTGCTTGAGGCCATCTTAGTATTCTTCATACCTTGTGTTTTTGCTTTTCCTGATTTTCAGAGGATGCCTCATTTCCTATGATTGACTCCCTATCCCCACTTAACTTTACATGGGTTTTTGGTTTGTTATGCAGAGATATGGTTATCTTGGTTCTGTTGAGCCTGACAAGGTTGTTTTGGAGAAAGCTCATAGTGTCGGTGATGCTGCAATAGTTTCTGAAATTGATCGTACAATGGCGAGACACACTGATAATTTACTGCATGCTATAGATAGCCTCAATGCACGGTTATCCCAGGTGGAGAGCAGAACACGTCAAGTTAAGCACTCTGTGGATGATTTGAAGACGTCTATCGGAAATAATCATGGAAGCACATATGGGAAAATGAGACAGTTGGAAAATATTCTCCGGGAGGTAAATATTTGCTGTAACAGTTTCCATACCTGTTGATGCTGTACTAGGGAAAATACCTAAGCTACTTAATTCGGACTGATTTATTAGTCTATATATAGTTTTATGACTTTTATCTATTATTGTTTGCATACATATTAATTTAGATAGGTTGATTTACTTCATACATCATCCCAAGTTTCTCTATACTTGTCGTACTTGGTTGGTCAAACTTAAAAGTATGCTTTAAGTTTCCTCCATGAATGCCAAGTTTGTTCTTATGGTAGTATATTTTCCAATCATTTATCTTTTCCAACATTTGAACATCAACATTTCTTTTCCATGCACTTCTTGAAGCATTTTGGACAAATAAGATCTCCGTTTTGATCCTATTCTCTTTTTAACAGCTACAATCCTCTGTGCTGGATCTGAAGGACAAGCAAGATGTTATGAATGCACGAATCCAATTGGAAAAGTTGCAAATGTCTGTGAAGCCCAGTTGGATTAAACACGAGGGTCTGCTTCTCTATCGACATTCAGCCTAGCAATCTCAGGTTTGTCACCGGCAGTGGTGACCATGAGGTATCAATTTCTTTTTCCCCTCTTTCTTTCAAATCAGTTGCTGTTAAATTAAGCATCTAATTGCTTGTTAACTGTGGTTTCTGTCATGTTTCCCTTCATTTGTATACTGGGCTTTTCAGTAGTACTGGATTTTCTTGGACTATTTCAGTAGTGTTTGCCTTTTTCTTTATTCACTGACTCACTCCTATGAGAGGATGCACTTGCCGAATTACAATGATCTGAGGAATTCTTGATTCGTTTTTGCATTGGAGATGCCACTTATCATAATTGTAGAGATATTAGATAAAGGGCATGAATTATGTAGATAATTTCTCTGGCGATGCCACTTCTCTGAGATATTATATAAAGGGCATTTTGTATTGGAGATGCCACATCATATCATAATTTCTCTGGCAAAACATGTAAACATCATAACTCATAAGATATAAGTTCTTTGATAGCATCGACATTTGATAATTCTATGATCTGTACTGCCTTTCATACAACAACCACAAAAGGTACCTTTTTTGGTTTTTAATTTTGGCTGAAAATGCCCTTTTTTCAATTTCTCTCTTTTTTTGGCCTTGTTGATTTGTTCAAGTTTATCTTCCCCTTAATAAACTTCATCAATTCATCTAGAATTCTAAGTATTTGTATTTACAACTATTTGGGGATCTCAATTAAGTATGCCTTATCTAGTAATGGTCCTTTTACTTCCAATTCCATTATGCATGATTTGAGTTTTTAGTGGTCTCTTGGTCTTTAGTTTTGAACTTTTGTTTGCCTGTTTCCAAGTGCTTTGCGGCTGGTCAACATTATTTGTTGCACTTTCTTCTATTTATCCTCATGCATGATTACAGTTTTTACCAGTCTCTTGGTCAACATATAATTGAATAACTCTTCTGAAAGAGCGAGAACCATGCACGTCTTTTTCATATCCGTATTAAGTGGAATTGCTTGCAAATGGTCTTACACTCTAGCTGTTGAAACTTTTTTTACTGTTATTTCAAAACATTTAAAACCATCAGAACAAAGGGAATAAGACTAATTAGAATCCTAGGAACCAGCCCATTGAACACAAAACCCTGTGCTTTTATGTGTCTTGAATCCAATGTATTGAACTTTAAAACCCTATTGAAGAACTTTTAATTTCTATCTCTTTAATTTTTACGACATTTTGCATAATATTCATCCGGTTGTGCTTACCATGTTATAGAAAATATATTTGCCCTCACAACCTGCACAGTACTAGTTATTTCTTTTGCTGCAGAAGTGCTTTCTTTTGGTTTCCTTTAAATGTTGATTGCTCTCCCTTATTGATGCAAGTTTACTTTACCTGCAGTCTCACATCTGAATCCTTGAATCTAGTCAAGAAAATGTCGCTGCTCTCTTGATGGGTCTTGAGTATCTAATCAACATCTCATACGTAGATGACACAGAGGTTTGCAAGGTTAAGTGCTATTTTCGGTTTTACTGTGACTAGATACTGTTTTGTATTTACCTTCAGAGTGTTTAAAGTGTCTATATCAACAGGTTTGCTTGGACTACTGGAACTCTATGATTTTGGAACTCTTTGAGGCTCTGCAAAATGCAGACAACCCTGCTGCTGCTGTAAATATGATGGGGCTACAGGTTTATACACCTTGCCACCTTAAAGATTTTTGTATCGTGAGTTTATTGCATTTTGTAAAGCTTGAGTGTTGAGTTTTTTTCTCACCATTGGCCCATTGGAATAGACTCAGGCTAGTCACTGGCATGGTCATGCTACTTGGAGTTTTCTCCATTCGTCTTCTGATGAAATTTATTTGCTCTTTGTTTGCTTGATATTATTCTTCCTCTCAATGTTGTGCATTCAGTTTGAAGTGTTTTCATCAGTTTGTGTGGAATTAACTTGTATTTGATATGTTTGGTTTCCTGGTTGTGCAAGTTTGTGTGGAAATAACTTGTATTTGGTATGTTTGGTTTCCTGGTTGTGCATGTGATTACATTTTTTATGCTCTTTTCCTTTTTATCTCTATTAGCAGACACCATTTCTTCCGGAATCGGTTTATGGCATGGGAACACAATTGCTGCAACGAAGGCTGTTTGCTAGTACAATGTCAAAGTTGTGTTTGCTAATGATTTGTCAAATGGAGGTACTTAATTCTTTACTTATCGTTTTTTATCTTAAGTTTTTTTTTTCCATATAGTTGCAAGCCTATTAGCTCAAATGGTAGAGCGATGTGTTTATACACAAAGACGTGGGTTCAAATCCCGCATAGGCTATTATAATAATCGGGTAACAATTACCACAATACATATTTACTTCGGTTCAACAATTTACCACGGTTCAAAACAATTACCACATGACCTATTTACCACGATTGACATATTTACTACGGTTCAAAACAATTACCACATGACCTATTTACCACGGTTGACATATTTACCACGGTTCACAAAGCCTACGACTCCATACAGATTTACCAAGGGTGGACGGTTTTACCACGGTTCTGTTCACGTGGTAAACAAATTTACCATAGCCACTTTTACCTCGGTTCAGAACCGTGGTAAAGCTTGCACACGGAACCGAGGTAAAACCGGCCTTTTGTACTAGTGCAGGTGAGACAGAGAGATTAGCGTTCGAGGTCGAAGGAAGACACAGAAGAGATCTAGGATCTGGCATCGAGAATGAAGGGGTTTCGCTGCTGAAAGATGGGAACGAGAGACGAGAAGCGGACACTAGTAGAAATATATACATCAACGACGTTTGAAAAACGCCATGAAAGACTTTCCATGACGTTTTTAACCGCCATCCCCTAACGCCATCTAAGGTGACGCCATCCATTTGGATCCAATATAATGGCCCTTTTTAAACGACATAAAATCCATGGCGTTTTTTAAACGCCATAGATTATTATGTATCTTTAAAAAAACCGGAAATTTCGCGAGGTACCCCTGGGTATTGCAATTTTTGCGAGGTATACAACTCTTTTGCATATTCCGCGTGGTGCCCCTGAGGTTTTCAACCTTTTCGCCTCGTGCCCTTCCAAGTTAAATCTAACTGATCCGTTAGTTTTGAATTAAAAAAATAAAGAAGGAAGAATGAACCAGACAGAAGGAAGAGAGAAAGAAAGACATGTCTTTCTTTCTCTCTTCCTTCTGTCCGGTTCATTCTTCCTTCTGCCCACGCCCACGCCCACGCTGGGAGAGATTAGGGCTCCCGCTCCCTCCGCTCTTCCTCCGTCTCCTCCCTCCATGAATTACACCCTCCTCTGCAACCCCCTCGACATCTCCTTCTTCAGGTAACGCCTCCGATCTCCCATGGGTGAATTCAGATTCCCCCTTTCCCCCACCCTCACATCCAATCTCCTCATCCCCAAACCCGAATTCGCCTTAATCCCAAACCCTAATTCGCACCCGGAACCCCGCCTCCCTTTTTTCCCTCCTCTGGATGGCCCCTTTCCTCTTCGGCGGCGGCTACGAAGCTTGGTCTTGTAAGTGTTTGGAGAACTGAGTCCTTAACGGATCTCAGAGGCCTACTCCTGTATATATATCAATGGGTGAAAACCCGAGGGTACAATGGTAACTGTACATGTATAAATAATATAATGCTAACATCCTCCCTCAGTCGCAGCTAGAGGTGAGCGAATAGCAAGACTGGAACGAAAAGAAGTAAAAAGAGGAGTAGGTAAGCCTTTTGTGAAAATGTCCGCATACTGATGTGCAGAAGGGACATGAAGAACTCGGACCTGGCCTAGGGCGACCTTCTCTCTGACGAAATGAATGTCAATTTCGATATGCTTCGTCCGTTGGTGCTGAACTGGGTTCGACGACAGGTAAACAGCGGAGACATTGTCGCAGTAGACCAGTGTAGCCGATCTAAGGGGAACCCGGAGTTCGTAGAGAAGGTTGCGGAGCCAACAGGTCTCAGCGACGGCGTTGGCAACCCCACGATACTCAGCCTCGGCACTCGAGCGGGAGATGGTGGCCTGACGCTTGGACGACCACGAGTCCAGATTGTCGCCCAGGTACACCGCGAAACCAGAAGTAGAGCGTCGAGTTTCAGGACAACCCGCCCAGTCAGCGTCAGAATAGGCGGTGAGGGAGTCAAACCTTCTGCGAGCGAGATGTAAACCCATGTCAGAGGTGCCCTTGATGTACCTGATTATCCTCTTGAGCGCCTGAAGACGGTGCTCGCGGGGATCATGCATGTATAAGCAGATCTGCTGTACGGCGAAGGCAATGTCCGGTCTGGTGAATGTCAAATACTGGAGAGCACCGGCCAGACTGCGGTAGGCTGTAGGATCCTCAACCTTAGGACTGGAGGCAGCGTCGAGCTTGGACTTGCAGTCGACAGGGGTGGTGGCGGGTTTGCAAGACGTCATGCCGGCCTTGTCGACGATCTCAAGAGCGTACTTCTGCTGATGAAGGAACAGGGTAGTAGGAGTGCGTGACACAGAGACCCCAAGGAAGTAGCTCAGGGAACCGAGATCAATCATGGCGAACTCTGATCTTAGCAGGGCCATCAGCCTTGACAGGAGCGATGTAGAGGAAGCGGTGAGCACGATGTCGTCAACGTACAGGAGAAGATAGGCAGTGTCAGACCATCAGTGGAACACAAAAAGGGAGTGATCAGACTGACTGCCCTGAAATCCAATGCCAGTGAGGTACGTGGCGAACCGCTGATACCAGGCGCGAGGCGCCTGTTTCAACCCATAGAGAGACTTCCGGAGAAGGCAGACGTGAGATGGGCGGGTGCGATCATAGAAGCCTGGCGGCTGATGCATATACACAGTCTCCTGAAGGTTGCCGTGAAGGAAGGCATTCTTGACGTCAAGCTGATGGATAGGCCAATCCTTAGTAAGGGCGATGCTCAGAACTGTGCGGATGGTAGCCGGTTTGACGACCGGGCTGAAAGTCTCATCACAGCCAACCCCAACCTCCTGTGACTTGCCGTTTACCACTAGCTGAGCCTTGTGTCGCTCTAGAGTTCCGTCTGACCTGTACTTATACTTGAACAACCACATGCAGTTAATGATGTTAGTGTCCCGAGGCCTTGGAACGAGGTCCCACGTGCCATTTTTAATAAGAGCACTAAACTCATCCATCATGGCGGCTTGCCAGTTCGGGTACTGTAAGGCCTTGTGGGGTGATTTGGGGAGAGGAGATATGTCGGGAGACGGAGTGAGAAGGTTGTATTTGGGGTTAGGTTTGAAGATGCCGGACTGCGACCGGGTCTTCATGGAATGGGCGGGGGATGCAATCGGAGGTTGGTGGGTAAGAGGGGTTGCCTGCTGAGGGGGAAAGAGGGGGGCGGGGGGATGCGGCGGGCGCTGCCAGGGGGGCTGTACCCGCCGCAAGGGGTGCAGCGGGATGGGCGGGGGGGTGCGGCGGCCGCTGCCAGGGGGGGTGTGCCCGCCGCATGTGTTGCGGCGCCCGCCGCCAATCGATTTGGGTGGGGGGTTGGTTCCGGATGATGCTTGTTGGAATAGGTGGCGTAGGAGGGGTGGGAATTCGTCGGAATTGGGTGGTGTGGGTGGGTTGGGGACAGCAGGGGTGGGTGGTGTGGCGAAGGGGAAGGTCTGTTCGTCGAAAATCACATGGCGCGAAGTGACAACCCGATTTGTATCCAAGCGAAGACAACGGTAGCCTCGATGGTGTGGGGAGATGCCCAAGAAGACACATTTATTGGATCGTGGGGATAGCTTGTGGGGGGCGGTGGCACTCATGTTGGGAAAACAGAGACATCCAAACACTCTAATGTGATTATAAGAGGGGTAGCACTTGTAGAGTGCCAAGGTTGGGATGGAGTTGTCAATGGCTTTGGATGGAAGTATATTGTGGAGATAGGTGGCCATGTGAAGCGCCTCAACCCAAAAGGGGAGGGGGAGAGAGGCGTGATGTAGGAGGGTTCTAGTTTTGTCATTGAGGGTGCGGAGAATACGTTCCGCTTTGCCATTTTTAGAGAGGTTTGGGGGCATGAGAAGCGGAGTGATATCCCATTTTGTTGACAAAAGGAGCGAACAAAATTGTTGTCAAACTCTCCTCCCATGTCGCACTGAATAGCCTTGATGGGCAAAGTGAATTGAGTGCGGACAAATGTGTGAAAATTGACAATGTGACTTTGTGTTTCCGATTTGTGACGTAGGGGAAAAACCCAAACAAAATTGGTGAAATCATCAAGGACAACCAAATAGTATCGAAAACCACTAGCACTTGAAATAGGAGATGTCCACAAATCACAATGCAAAAGATAAAAAGGTGCAAATGTACTGGAATGAGAAATGCTAAAAGGGAGACGCTTGCTCTTGGCGATTTCACAGGAAATGCAAACGCCAGAGGCTTTATTACAAGAAATTAAATGACTAGTGCGGAGACATTGGAGCACGTGGTCGCCGGGATGGCCAAGACGAGCGTGCCACAAGTCAGAACGATGGGCGACGAAGGCGGTGGGGGCGGTGGGAGACTGTGGGCGAGCTTTGGTGATGGGGTAGAGGTCGCCAGAACTATTGCAGCGCATGATTGGGGTCCCCGTATGAAGATCCTTCACAAGAAAACCAAACGGGTCAAATTGGACAGCCACGTGATTATCGACGGTAAATTGACGAACAGAAATGAGGTTTTTAACAAGGTCAGGGGCAAGCAGGACTTTGTTGAGGCGTAGGGGTGGGGCATTGGGAAGGGTTGTGTGACCCGAGCCGACAATTTTAAGAGACTCGCCGTTTCCGACATAAACAGACGGTAAAGTGCTCGAATTAAAAACAGTTTGTAGGTTACCTGGTGCGTTCGTCATGTGAGAGGAGGCCCCGGTATCCATGTACCAGTTGTCGTCCGGCTGCTGGAGTCCCATGGTGGAGAAAGCGGCGGAGAGGTTGGTGTGCATGGGGTGCGCTGGAGGCTGCTGTGAAGCGTACATCGCCGGGGATGGGGCCCGCTGCTGTGGCAGACGCTGCGTGTAGGCCAACTCTGGCGGGGGGTATCCCGCCCACGTCGGATAAGGGCAGGGCGGCGGAGCGGGGGACCATTACTGCTGCGGGTACCACTGCCCAGGCGGCGGCCGCTGCATGTTGCTGCGGCCGCTGCTGTTGCCGCCTCTGTCGCGTCCTCCGCGCTGTTGGGGTTGTCTGGGTTGGGTGTGGGGAAGGGGGTCCGGGGCTATGAAATCCTTGGAGGAAACAAGGACATGGGAAGGGCCCTGGGGGCGTCCCTGACGGCTCTCCTCCCTGGAGAGCATGCTGCGAGCCACCATGAAGGTCGGAAGTGGCGAAGGACGTTGATAAGTTGAAGAACAAGGCGTTCTTCGCTAACTTTGTGCCCAACATCGTCTAGTTGATCAGCGATGGCTTTGATGGCGAGGCAGTAGTCAGAGACGGTGGAGAAGCTTTCCTGACGGGTATTGATGAACTTGCCCTCAAGATCCGCTGCCCTGGCGGATTGATTGTCATGGAAAAGGCCCTTTATGCGGAGCCAGACATCACGAGAGGTAGTGTTTTGTTGGAGGACGGTAATCAGGACGTCCTCAGAGATGGTGGCATAGATCCATCCAAGAACGATGGAGTCAAGGTGGTTCCAGTGGGGCTCAGGGACATCAGTCGGACGGTCAGAGCCGTCGATGTGGGTGATGACGTCGTGAGCCTTACAGGCGGTTTGGAAGAGCTCCGCCCATGTGTGGTATTGGACCTTTTTAAGATCTAGGGTTAGGGGAATTTGATTTTTGATGTTGGTGACGGATTGAGCGGAGTGAAAGGGGTTTTGTGGTGGTGGTGGAGGGTTAGGGTTGGGTGGAATGAGGTTAGGGTTGATTGGGTTGATAATCTCGTCGGTAGACATCGAGAAGGGGTGGGAGATTGCGGCGGAAGGGAGAAAGGAGGAACAGGGGGCGGCAGCGGCGGCTGTAGGGAGCGGCGGCGGCGGTAAGAGGGGGAGGCGGCGGCAGCAGGGGCGGCGGCGGCGGCTGGGCTGGCGGCGGTGGCTAGGGCGTGGCGGCGGCGTAGTGGATCGTTAGGTGTGAAACAAAAAATTAGGGTTTCACACAAAAGCTTGATACCATGTAAGTGTTTGGAGAACTGAGTCCTTGACGGATCTCAGAGGCCTACTCCTGTATATATATCAATGGGTGAAAACCCGAGGGTACAATGGTAACTGTACATGTATAAATAATATAATGCTAACAGGTCTTACATCATGTCCATCCACCAAAACCTCCCAAACCCTAATTTCAAACTCGCCATTGAACATCATGATGACTTGGAATCCCTTGATTTCTGGGAGGGTTTGCCCAGTCACATGAGGAGCCTTGCAATGGGCCAACAACCCTCCCTTTCCCGACTCACCTTCCTCTCCCTCCCCGTCATCCTCACCGGATCTGTGCTCTTTCTCTTGGCTTCTCTCCTGTCCGTTCGTTCTTTTTTTTTTTCAATTTAAAAATTGAAAACTAACAGAGATACACCAAATCTGTTAGATTTAACTTGGAAAGGCACGAGGCAAAAAGGTTGAAAACCTTAGGGGCACCACGCGAAATATGCAAAAGAGTTGTATACCTCGCAAAAATTGCAATACCCCAGGGGTACCTCGCGAAATTTCCGTAAAAAAATAATGGTGCAATACTATCCATGGCGTTTAGAAAACGCCATGGATTATTATGTTTATAAAAAAAAAAGAATTCAGCAACAAAATCACACAAATAGAAACTAATTCAAAATAAATTTTTTCTCTATAAAACAATACACTTTCAAGTTGCAAGAGTGAACCACAAGCATCAAGCTTGTGTAACTGAAGAGATAAAACAACGCTTGTAAGTGACGTCACATTCCAATACACAACATAACCTCTCCAATCTTCACAAGAACACATTCAAAGCTAAAACACTTCAGGTTGAACAGAAAGTTTGTAATCCCACTAATAGCATAGCGCTGATTTGCATTGTGTTTGGCAAACTAACCCCTTCTGCAGTTCAGGCCTCTGGTGTTCTTCATGCTTATCCATAAAGTTTGGGTGAACTTCATGTACCATATTGGCCAACTCTATTGGATGAATAATCAAAAGAAACATTTTTTGGAGAATATTATAACATGATGTAATAACTACCTAATAACAAGGAAAATATGAACATAGGAAAAGATGAACATGTTATTTGACGAATTAACCTATTTTACAAAGACTAAAATTTATGCATGCTTCAAGAAAAAAAGAGAAAGGAAAACAACTTCAAGTCAAAAAAGATGGTACAATATATTTTCATGTGCAACCTCATTTCCAATTTCAGTCTTTGATCAAGATGACTGGTGTGAAATAATTTTAACAAGGAAATAAGACAAAGATAACTTCATAGCATAAATGTTTTTGTCTCAAACTTACATATACACATATGTGGAAAAACTTTATTTGTAAACAAAAATAAACACCTAAGTAGACTCCAAGGGAACATGACCATATAGAAAGCAAACAATTTATAAATAAAGCAATCCACAAACCAAGTTTATAATAAGCTCATCATGCAAATGAGCCAGCAGCTATATGAGAGTAATAAAGCTATGCCTTAACATTGAAACTAAATATCTAGCTTAACTAACCAAGAAATGATTGGCGAATGGCTCAGTCAATAGCTTCTTACCAACATATTGATGAACGAAGCAGCCTACGATGCGCCTCATAGCTTGAAACATGGATGGTGCATCCATCTCTATGAATTGAACTTGAACCAACCTGAAAAGCAAGGATTCATGAGTCAATAAAGAATTACTTACAATAGAAATCAACCTCAAGTCTTGAGACAAAACATGAAAAGTGAAATCTACAAGTTATCTAACCTCCCAGTATATAAATTAATTATTTACGCCTCCAAGGGAGCTAGGATGCATGTCCCACACGTTTAGCTCGATGCTCATTAGATCATCTATGTTGCAATATCCAACTAACGGGACAAAACCCGGAAAGTGAAAACTACAAGTTACAATTCCAGTACACAATTAGGAAGACAAGAAGATTAACCACAAGTAAACGCTAATTAAGAGACCTATGAAACTCATGTGGATAAATAAATGGGTTTTGACTACTAGTTTCATGCATATAGTTGCCAAGAAGTCATGAAAGGTACGTAGAGATCCATACCCTGCTGATGTCTCCAGAGTAGCCATGTTTTTATGCATATTTTAGTTCCATATTCTTTACATTTTGCATATTTCGGGTTAGGAATATGTCGAATTTATGTAGTATATGCTTATTTGTTAGAAATGGAGATCTACATAAGTTTCTGTTTAATATTGCAGAATATGGAAACATTTCGGGAGAAAACCAAGAAGCAAAGACGGAAGCAGCAAGTCCACTCGATCTCGACTAAGGTCTCATCGAGATCGACAAGAGCCAGCCCACATTCCCCAAGCCATGTCGAGGAGATACTGCTCGACAACACCAGGCCAAGATCTACTCGAGGTCGACAAGACCCTTGTCGAGATCGACGAAGCCTAGGGGCCTGTGTCCGAGCATGTCTACAAGGGCTACCCGACACACCAAGCTGGCCAAGTCGATGATCCATCACTCATCGAGATTGAGGAGCCGTCATCGAGATCGACTAAGGCCAGAGTCATGTCCTAGCATATCGAGCAGAGCCACCCGAGAGGACCTAGTCGATGACCCATTCCTACTCGAAGTCGACTAGAGATCCTCGAGATCGACGAGCGCCAGGAGCCAATTCCGAGTCTGTCGAGGACCAGCTAGCCGAGACGATGAGCCGAGCCAGTCGACCATAATCCTACTCGAGATCGACAAGACTTTTGTCGAGATCGAGTAGACCTCCAGAGCCGCGTTACTCGGTTTGACCAATTCTACTCGACTTGGGGTTGCTTGGGCGCGAAGATTGCCGATTCTATCCGAATTCATCAAGATCCATCATGAAGAGGAGAGTTCTATCCATTGAAGACTTTAGATATATTTTCCTAATTTAGATTTAATTTCCTTGTTTCTTTTATTTATCCTTAAGCATTTTAGATATAATTTTAGATATAGATAGAGATTTCTATCCTTGACTAGCAAGGATTAGAAGGCTATAAATAAAGCCCATGGGGCTGGAGTTTTATTCATTCAATTTTAGTCAGAGACAAGTAGTTCACAGAGACGGTTTAGGAGTTCAGAGGTTTTAGGGTTTTGGCGTTCAACGAGAGTTGGATCGCCGGGATTGTAAAGTCTTTGAATTTAGTTTAATGCAAGTTATTTCCTTTCAATCAATGTCTGAGGTTGCGATGAAGCGCGAGTAGTCAACCCACTTCTAGGGTTGGGGCGAGCCCGACGATAGCCATGCATAATTGAGGTAAAGATCCGACTTTTATCATGTTTTGAGCATCTCCTACTTGTTTATGTGTTTATTTCCCATCTAATGGAGATCCATGATAACAACTTGGATTGTAAACATAAAATCGGTAGAGACAATTAGGGTTTCTTGAAAGAGTTGTCTAATTGTTGGAAAAGGCGAAAGCTTAGTCCTTTGATGCAATTCACATGATTATCTGTTTTATCTCTGCCTTATGCATGCTTGGTTATCGTTGTTGCAAACCCCAATCTTGGAAGTCCTTTTACATTAAGTTTAGTCGAAACCCCAAAGCAATTGTTTTTACTTTCTTTCGTTTCGTTTTAGTTTCTGTCTCCTCGATATCGAATAGCACTCGTCGATATCGAGTACTGATTCTCGACCAAGTCGCTGTAGCTTCTCCTGTGTAGGTATTCGACCAAGACAAGCCGAAATCGACAAAGGCCCTACTCGATATCGAGTAGCCCTCGTCGAGATCGACCACCGTTGCCGAGTTGCTGCTGTGCTGTTCGACTGTCCGATCTTCTGTCGACTACCCTAGTCGAGATCGAGGACCCTGTTGTCGACTTCTGACCGTGAGATTACTCCGCTGCCTAGGATCCGCTGACACGCTTCCTCGTGGATCGATCCTGACTTCCCGCTGCTACATCAGGAGGACGTCTTGTAATTATTTGCAAGGGACGGAATCTGGTTTGCTGTGATTTATTTATATTTTAATTTGCATACTCGATTTCCTCCTACAACACCTGCAAAGGTACATTTCACTTGATTAATAAGAATACATGAATAAGGTAAATGAAACAAACCATCATAACTTTCAAAAAATTGCTAAGGTAAATGAATTGAAATAGTTCTCTTAAAAAAGCTTACAATATTGGCCTAGAATGAACATATGGAAAAGGAAGTCCAAAACTGGCATAAAAAGATGTAACACTGTTAGACAAAAAAACTCTTGGTACAAGAAGGGTTATCGAAACCCTAATCCAAGAATCAGATCAACAAACGCAATACCCTAGTTGAATCCTACATCCATCCACCCAAATAAAACTAATATATACGTAGATGAATCTAATCAATCAAACAAATGTTTCAGAAATTAAGACAAGAAAAAGATGAAAGATTCACCCAGTAATGAGACTAATCATCAAAAGTAATCTTAGTCAAGCAAAGGCAGATACGAAATGGGAGTTTACTGAATCCAAACTCAATCTCCAAACCCTACTGGATCCACAATCATTTCGTTATATCCATTCAATTTGAACCCCTAAAATAAGCCAGGAACCATTTTTTTGTCGAACTAGAAGCAAACGCGACAAGGGTTAGGATATTCAAAACCTTCTCCTAAGGCTCCTGACTCAAATTGATGCTCAAATCAAAATGAGAAGAGGTTAGGTAGTCTCACCTGAGGGAGCTTGATGGTGGTGGCCATGCCTGGTGACCCCTCAATTGAAATCAAATATGGACAGTCAGCCTGATAAAAAAAAATCTGGACAGTCAAAGCCAGGGATGGAAGGGGAGAGAGCTACAGAGGAGGAGGAGGCTTCGAGACGCTAGCGCAGTGCCGGCATGAGAGAGACAATGGCAGGCTAGCAGACGGAGTCGCTGGGTTTGTAGGAGTTCGGCGACTTTAAGGAGAGCAGAGGGTTGGGAGAGAATGAAATGGGAGAAAGCGATGAGGCGACAGAAGAAAAAGGAATTTAGGTTTACAAGTTTGACACTCTTTATTTTTTTGAATGGCCGCTTCAAAATATATCCCAAAATTTCGAATTAAAAAAAAAAACTAATTCCATGCATTTCAAAAATGCCATATAATTAACGGCGTTTACAAAATGTCATAAAATATAATTGTAATATTTCCATTCTAATAACACGGCGTTTTGAAAACGTCATTAATTTTACAACGTTTACAAAACGCCATAAATAAATTGTGTTTTTCAAATCTATGTCGTTTCTATATTAAAACGCTATAAAAGATATCTTTAATGACATTTTTAGAAAAACACAATCTTTCAAATGTCATTAATAACCATATATGTAGTAGTGGGAATTTCGCCGGAGAGCCTACATCCCAGCGCAGTCACCCTCATTCTGAAACCCGGCGAGATTGGAGGAGGAAGGGGTTGGGGGTGAACAGGGAGGAGGAGGAGGACTTGAGGAGGGCTTTCGCTGTTGCGGGGAAGCTCAGTCGGGTTTGGAAGAGGAATGGAAGATGGAGTGAAAGGTGTTCCTTTTTTCTTAAAAAACTTCCAAGTGTTGAATTATTTCGCGTGTATTTCATATGGGCGGGATTTGTCCCGCGCTTATGTTTTTTCCAAAAACGTTTTTTTAACATCTGTCAAAAAATAATTTGGTGCCTATTTTATTTTCAACATCACAAATTTATCAATCGATGTCAAAAAACTGTTTTACAGGGCAGGTTTTTCTGACCGATATTAATGTACCGATGTTAAAGAACATAATTCTAGTAGTGAACGTTCATTATAGGTTTCAATAAACCACAAAAGAGCGCCAACAAACAATTATTTTTAGTAGGGCTCATAGTTAAGGTTTCAGTAGGTTACAATACGTATACAATAGGTTTCAATAAACCACAAAAGAGCGTAACATATAGTTTCAATAAAAAAAAGGTCCAAAATACAGAAAATAGGTTTCAAGAATCATAATTAGGTTTCATTAGGTTACAAGAAGTGTTCAAATAAAGGGTACAATGAGTATACAATATTATAGATAACAATTACTGCGAATTGTAACAAAAGAACCTTTTAATCTCAGCCATCCGCTTTTTCCAAATCAAAAGTCAGGAATCGTGCACAAAATACACCCTAAGGGGTGTGCACTTTATACCCTCTCTCTATATATATATATGAAGATAGATTGTTCGTACGTACTATAGAGAGAGAGTGTGTTCTTGCTACGGCATTTAGTGAGCTTTTGTTATTAATTAGGGTTTGGTTAATTTACCTTTTACATTGATAAGTTTTACTGCATCAATATCGATCAATATTTCATCTCCAGTTTAGCTATGTTTTATTATAAACAACAACCACGCCACCAAACACTTACCTTTTTTTTCCTTCAAATTTAAAAATCGAACGGATAATAATTACTTTAATTATATATCAATAGACAAAAATGTTTTTATATTTTACTTAGCTTGATAACAGTTCAAGTCTTCAAGAGCTTCGAAATAAGATGTTATAATACTCACGATTTTGGCGAACAACACAACTATTTAGAAATTCAATGTTCATTATATTATTTGCACTATTTTGTTAGCTTTGTTCATCTATTATTTCATATATTTATCCATTTTTGTTCTTTAAAAAAAGCAATATATTATCACAGTATTCTAACGAAAATCGAAAAATCAGTACTTTTCTCCAAATGTAACTTATTGACTTGATAAGTTTCACATGTTTTATTATAGAATGACATAATTATTGTCGTAATAAACCCTATATATTGTTTTGCAAGATTGATCAATATAGATATGAAGATAGATTGTTCGTACGTACTATATATATAGAGTGTGTTCTTGCTAGCTACGACATTTAGTGAGCTTTTGTTATTTAGGGTTGGTTAATTTACCTTTTACATTAATAAGTTTTGAACAATTGAAAACAAATTGAGCTAGGAAAGATTGAATTAGATTCAACAATGGAGGAATCGTAGATCTGGAAACCCAGATCTTGGTTTGTTACAGCAACCAAAATTCCCAACAGAAAATGGCGCCAATTCACCCCTTTTGTACTCTCAGCTGTACAAGTGGTCCAACCTGGGAAATTACCAAACTACCCTTACAAAAGCTGTAATGTGTATCCCAATTTTACACTATGATGCAATGACATGATCCAACTATGCTATATGTTCCATATCCCCCCCTCAAGCTTGGCTAGCACAAGGTGAGACAATGCCAAGTTTGGCAGTCAGGAATTGATGTTGATGAGAGCCAAGGGCTTTAGTGAGCACATCAGCTAACTGAAGAGAAGTGGAGACATGAGAGGTAGCAATGAATCCCTCTTGAACCATCTCTCTGATAAAGTGAGCATCTAGACGAACGTGTTTGGTTCTCTCATGAAAGATAGGATTAGCTGCCAGCTCCTGAGCAGATTTGTTATCACAATGCAGGGATATAGGTAGAGGCACATGAATGTGTAAGTCAGATAGGAGATGATGGAGCCATACTAGTTCACTAGCAGCTGTGGACATGACTCTATACTCACTCTCTGTAGAGGATTTCGATACCACCTTTTGCTTCTTGGTTTTCCAGGATACGAGGGATGAACCAAGGAATACATAGTAACCAGTGAGGGACCTCCCTGAATCTCTGCAATTACCCCAATCAGCATCACTGTATGCTTTAAGAGTAAAGGAAGATGTTGCAGGAAAAGAAAGAGCAACATTGAAACTGCCCTTTAAGTATCTCAGAAGATACATAGCAGCATTCCAGTGAGGTTGGAGAGGATGTTGAAGGAATTGACTAAGTTGTTGGACAGTGTAAGAGATGTCAGGTCTAGTGAGGGTGAGGTAAAGGAGTCTACCAATGATCCTTCTATATGTTTCTGGATGAGCTAGAGGATCCCCATCATGAGTAGACAATTTTGTGCCATGTTGCATAGGGAATGTGGTAGCTTTGCAGTTCTCCATGTTAGCATCCTTCAAAATATCCAGGATATACTTCCTCTGGTTAAGCAGAATCCCAGCAGATGATCTAGCTATCTCCATGCCAAAGAAATATCTAGCAATGCCTAGATCCTTGATGGTGAAAGTGGAGTGAAGTGCTTGCTTAGTGTGAAGAATCTCAGAGGCAGAATTCCCAAGTAATAGCATATCATCAACATATACTAGTGCAATAGTGATTGCTGAACCTGCACTCTTGACAAAGAGAGAGTAATCATGCTTGGATTGTGCATATCCCAATCCAACCATGAATTTTGTCAATTCATGGTTCCACTGTCGACTGGCTTGTTTAAGCCCATACAGTGATCGATTCAGTTTGCAAACATGACCTGCAGGAACCTGATAACCTTGTGGGGGGGGGGGGTCATGTACACCTCTTCTTCTAAAAAACCATGAAGAAAGGCATTGTTGACATCAAGTTGATGCAACAACCAACCTTTGATAGCTGCAATGGCTAGAATTACTCTCACAGTGGAGAGCTTGGCCACAGGAGAAAAGGTTTGCTTGTAGTCTTTATCCTTGACTTGATTATAACCCTTTGCAACTAGCCTTGCTTTATATCTCTCCACCAAACCATCAGGCTTATACTTGATCTTGAAGATCCATTTTGATCCAATGGCCTTTTTTCCTGTAGGCAAAGGAGTAACAGACCATGTGTTGTTCTTCTCAAGAGCAGCTATCTCAGATTGCATAGCAGATTCCCATTCAGAGATACCTTTTGCTTGAGTGTAACTGTGAGGTTCAAACACAGCACAGACATTGACAAAAGAGGTGACATATTCATGGGATAGATGTGCAAGGTTGGTGAGAGAGAATACAGCAAATGATTGAGAGACTGATTCTTCTGTTACTGGAGTATGTCTAGGAAGAGGCATTGGGCAAATGTAGTCCTGAAATTTTGCTGGAGGACGAGAGACTCTTTTTGCAAGAGGTGGAGGACCATGAACACTGTCTGAAGAGAATGTACTGTCAATGATGGGAGAGCCCAGCTGAGGAGCATATGATGGTGGTGAGAGGCTGGTAGAAGGAGAATTTTGGACAACAACATCACTGTCAGGTGAGTTGGTGGTGACAGGAGGTGATATGTTGAGATCACTAGGAGCTTGAGGAGAGAGGTGGACTGGCAGGCAAAATTCATCTCCATCTGAAGCTAAAACATCATTGGGGAAGAGTGGGGTGTTATGTGACAAAACATCACCCCTGAAAGGAAAGACAGTCTCCTCAAACTGAACATGTCTACTGATAATGATCACTTTCTTATCTAGATCAAAGAGCTTAAAAGCTTTCTGACCTGGAGGGTATCCTAAGAATATACACCTTCTAGCAAGACACCCAAGCTTATCTCTCCAATCATTTGGTTGCAAGGCATAACAAAGGCAACCTACAACTCTGAGTTTGTCATAGTCTGGTGGCACATGGAAAAGAGTTTCAAAAGGGGATTTACCATTCAAAACAGATGATGGCATTTTGTTGATGAGGTGAGTGGCACTTAATACACAGTCACCCCAAAACCTGATAGGAAGACCAGCATAAGCTCTAACAGCCCTAGAAGTTTCAAGGAGATGCCTATGCTTCATTTCAACACGCCCATTTTGCTCATGGACACCAGGAGCAGATCTTTGGTGAAGAATACCACGACTGGCAAACAACTCTACACACCCTCTTTGGGTGAATTCAGTACCATTGTCTGTCCTTATGCACTTGACAGACACTTGAAACTGATTTTCAACTAATAGCAGAAACTTGTTAATGCAACTCAAAACTTGCAATTTATCTTGGAGTAGATATACCCATGTAGTCCTAGAGTAATCATCCAAGATAGTCAAAAAATAACGTGCACCACACATGGATGGGGTCTTGTAAGGGCCCCAAAGATCCATGTGAACCAAATGAAAAGGAGCAACAGCAAGAGAATCACTTCTCTGAAATTTCAACTTGTGAATTTTAGTCAAAGAGCAGGTGTCACACCTGAACTGTGAGGTATCCAAATTCTTACAGATAGGCAAAAGCTTCATCTTGGACAAAGATAGATGACCAAGACGAGCATGAGCAGTCATCAAACTGTCACCATTATTACAAACTGAAGCAACAATACCAGAGGTACCTGTCAAAGGAACATTGTGAATCCTGTACAAGCCTCCTTCTTCCCATCCTTTGATCAACTGTCCTTTAGTTGTATGGTCCTGTAGCCAACAAGATGTCTTATCAAACTGAAATATAAACTTCTGATCTTTAAGTACTCTAGATACAGATAGCAGATTGTGACAAAACTGAGGGACAAAGAGCACATTTCTTAACACAAGGTTGTCATTCAACTTGACAGTACCACAGCAACTGACAGGTATATGAGATCCATCAGGTAATCCCAGAGAAATAGGTGCACTCAAATAAGCAAACTCAGAGAAAATTCCTT
Source organism: Persicaria maculosa (assembly GCA_963922045.1). Lineage (NCBI taxonomy): Eukaryota > Viridiplantae > Streptophyta > Magnoliopsida > Caryophyllales > Polygonaceae > Persicaria > Persicaria maculosa. Next base: position 21,752,870 of record OY998252.1, on the reverse strand, counting down.
TATCAAAAGCAATATGATCAGTAGCACCTGAATCAACAATCCATGCATACTTATCACCCTTATTTGTACCAACTAAAAATGATACACTTAGTGTACCTGCAAAGTGAACCATAGCCTGGTTTACTGAACTCTCTGAATGATCCACGGTGCCTTTTCCTTTCATCATTCTCACCACCTCATTGTAGATGACATTAACTACTGCAGGATCTGGTCTTGCATCTTGATGCCTGTACTCCAGTGGACTGTCAGCTTGAGTCCCCTCAAACTGAGCCACAAACTTCCCTTGAGCTTTACCTCTATCATCCTCTTTTGGTCCTCTAAACCACTCAGGGTAGCCAACCAATTTGAAACAATAATCCTTGGTGTGGCCCCTTTCATTGCAAAAATCACATTTGCGTTCCAGCTTAGCCTTTTTATACTCCCTTTTTGCCTGCTCAAATCTTGACAGCTCTCCTTGCTTACCATATCCATCTTGATTCATCTTGTTCCCATATCCAAACTTGTTCACTGCATTAGCTTCAGCTTCATCAAACTGCATTATGTTCCCATATCCATCATGCTGCATCTGTACTCGATTCACATTCATAGCAGTAAGGTTACCAGGGGTCACAGATGTCACTCCTCTTGACCTTTCCAACTGTACTGCCATCTGGAAGGCCTTCAACAATCCTGGCATGGGATCCTTTGATAGAACATTTCCACGCAAAGGCTCATAGACATCATTTAGGCCCATCATGAACTGCATAACCTTGGCTTTCTCTTCCCTTTCGACAATTCTCTTAAGCAATCCACAGCTGCATCCTCCAATTCCTCCACAGTTACATGTTGGTACAGCATCAAGCAGCTGTAATTCGTCCCAAAGCTTTTTAAGCTTTCCATAGTATGCACCTACAGTCAGATTCTCCTGCCTGACATTTCCTAAATCACGACGCAGCTGGTAGATCAAGGGATCATTTGGCTCGCAAAATCTCTCCCTTATCTCCTTCCACAACTCAGCAGCAGTTTCAACATACATAAGTGTTTCTGCTACCTCAGTAGTCATGGAATTAACAAGCCAGCACATCACCATATAGTCAGCTCTCTCCCATTTCTCGTAATCTTCATTTTCAATTGCAGGTTTCACACAACTCCCTGTGATGAAACCTAATTTTGCCTTGGCTCCGAGTGCCATTCGTACTCCTCTACTCCAGCTCACAAAATTCGAGCCATTAAACAGATTATTCACTAACTGCATCCCTGGATGGTCGGAATTCGACAAGAAATAGGGATTGTAATGCACCGTGTTCATACCTTGATTGTGATCTCCGATCTGAACACCCTGAAATCCAAGTCCTCCTTGATTGCCTCTCCCTGCACCAGGTCCAAGAGGCGTCACAGAGACGAAGGTTCCACGACCCCCGCCACCGCCATTAAGAGCATCAGCATAGCTCTGTCCTCCTGGGATCGGCGATCCTCTCCCTGTCATGGCTGGTCAATACACGAAAGAAACACGACAACAGCGAGTGCGAATTCTCCAGAAAAACTGAGCGAAAAACGTCGTAAATCAAGCGACGGATCGAACAAGCTCTGATACCATTTGAACAATTGAAAACAAATTGAGCTAGGAAAGATTGAATTAGATTCAACAATGGAGGAATCGTAGATCTGGAAACCCAGATCTTGGTTTGTTACAGCAACCAAAATTCCCAACAGAAAATGGCGCCAATTCACCCCTTTTGTACTCTCAGCTGTACAAGTGGTCCAACCTGGGAAATTACCAAACTACCCTTACAGAAGCTGTAATGTGTATCCCAATTTTACACTATGATGCAATGACATGATCCAACTATGCTATATGTTCCATATAAGTTGTACTTCGTCAATATTAGCATTTTATCTGCAGCTTAGCGATGCTTTATTATAACAATAATCACGCCACCAAACACTTACCTTTTTTTTTCAAATTTTTAGTAAGGCTAATTAATTTGATATCTGAGTAAAAAGTTATGAATATTTGAAAATCGGACGGGTAATAATTACTTTAATTATATATAAATAGGAAAAAATGTTTTTATATTTTACTTACCTTGATATTCACTTACAATAACCGTTCAAGAGATTCGAAATAAGATGTTATAATACTCATGTTTTTGGCTAACAACACAATTATTTAGAAATTAAATGTTCATTATATTATTTATACTATTCTTATTTTGTTAGCTTTGTTCATCTATTATTTCATATATATTTATCCATTTTTGTTCTTTAAAAAAAACAATATTGTCGCAGTATTCTAATAAAAATAGAAAAATCAGTATTTTTGTCCAAATGTAACGTATTGACTTGATAAACTTCACATGTTTTATTATAAAATGACATAATTATTGTCGTAATAAAAGATTTTTTCAAACTAAATGAATAAGTCACATCTTAATACAAAATAACACCCCACATGATTCCGTGACTTTCCGTCCCTTATGAAAAATTTATGACCCAGACGTTTTCAAGTTTTTCTTTGGTAACTATAATCAAAAGTTTTTGTTTTTAGTAATTGTACTTTTTTAGGGTGAATTTTATCTATATGTCCTTAAAGTGAAATTTTTATCTTTCTAAAAATTAAAAAGTAAATAGATATAGATAAAATTTTTTGACAAGATTGGTTTTAACAAACGTAGCTTACATACCTATGACCAAGGGATACTAATGGGTATAGTTACAATTGTATAAGAATATCGATCATCTTGTAATTATGCAATTCAAGCATAGAATATCTCTAATTTAACCTTCCTTAGTTTTTGTACACATTATTGTAATCAACACAATCAAATTATTGTAACTAATTTATTATAGGCGATTTAATTCTTGTAACTTTACTTATACCTAATTTGAATTGTAATTAATTTCGTAACTGTGTTGACGACTTGGCGATTTAATCAACACAATTACATTATTTTAACTAATTTATTGTAGACAATTTAATTATTGTAAGTAATTATTTGTACCTAACTTTTATTGTAGATTACTTTGTAGTTAAGGTTTCAGTAGGTTACAATAAATATACAATAGGTTTCAGTGTTTCAATAAACCACAAAAGAGAGTAACGTATAGTTTCAATTAAAAAAATAATCCAAATACACAAAATAGGTTTCAACTTTTCAAGAATCATAATTAGGTTTCAATAGGCTACAAGTATACAAATAAAAGTTACAATGAGCATATAATATTATTGTAACCATAGATAACAATGATTGTAACAAAAAATTATTGTACCCAAATAACATGAAACGATATATTACAATAGACAGCGATCGATTACTCAAATTGTCCCCGTAATTGAAGTAAATCAGCGATCTTTGCATGTAATCTAGAATCCAATAAGATGTTGTTAGCTAGCTTTTATATCTATATGGATGATCTGATAGTTCTAATTATGAATCACGATTAAATCACAAACAATTCATGAACCTTGGTCGACCTCATAACTTATTCATTAAGTAGAAATTTTATTGAGTTCTCAAATTAGGATTTATAATATTATGGAAGTTACCGTAACAAAAACATGAGCAAATAACACAAAACCAACCTTCAATATCTTCGCAATACCCGTGTTTGAACGAAGATGCATCTACGGCCGTGAATGGAAGAGGAGCATCAATCAATTGAAGAAGTGTAGAAAGAATGAGCGTAATTGGATCTATCTATATAAACTCTTAATTTAGAAGAGTTTACGATGATGTGTTAAGTTTAGAGAATTTTAGGAGTCTTGACCAATCATTTTTTTGCCATTTTTCTTTGATTTTCTTTAATTCTAATTTTGTTCTTTTTCTTTTTCCTTTAATTCTCTTTTTGATTTAATTTTACTAACTATCTATATAAACTCTTAATTTAGAAGAGTTTATGATGATGTGTCAAGTTCAGAGGAATTTTAGGAGTCTTGGCCAATTATTATTTTTTTGCCATTTTTCTTTGATTTTCTTTAATTCTAATTTTGTTCTTTTTCTTTTTCCTTTAATTCTCTTTTTGATTTAATTTTACTAACTATTGGGCTTAATTCAAAATATTGATCTTCGCCTAAATTATAATTTTAGTAGTTTTTTTTCTAAAAAACAATCTATATCTATATAATATCTTAATTTAGAAGAGTTTATGATGATGTGTCAAGCATAGAGAAATTTTAGGAGTCTTGACCAATCATTTTTTTTGCCATTTTTCTTTGATTTTCTTTAATTCTAATTTTGTTCTTTTTCTTTTTCCTTTAATTCTCTTTTTTATTTAATTTTACTAACTATTGGGCTTAATTCAAAATATTGATCTTAGCCTAAATTATAATTTTAGTAATTTTTTTTCTAAAAAAACAATGGGATTTATTCAAAACATAAAATTAATAATAAGAAAACATAAAATTAATATTAGTAATCTATATCTATATATCTATATATGCTACTTTAATTGTTTTCTCAACCCATGAGTTTAATTCAAAATATTTAATTATCTGAACTTTTACAATTATGGTATAATATTAATTTAATATATTAGTAAGATTTTATTTATAAAATATCGTGCCATGGCGCGGGGATCATACTAGTTGATAATTAATTAAGGATTTGTTACAATAAAATTATGGACGAATCTGTCATTAAAACAAAATCTTCCATGGTATATTTACCAATAAAAAAATGGAGAAATATATGGATATTTAGCTAATTTATCTGGTTAAAAACACAAAATTATAAGAGGAGCGAATAGAATTCAATACATCTTCAATGGATGTTTTACATAGAGACATTTTCCATTTAACCAAACACATTTTTATTGTCTGTAGACTGTAGTGCTAAAAAAAAAAAAACTAGCCATACATTAGAAAAACTATTATTTGTTTTCTTATAAGATGTGGAAATAGATTTTATTTTTAAAAATAAAAAAACAAGTATTGAGGAATAGATAAATTTAAGGAAAGTTTCAACAAGAAAAGAGTAAACCCTATATTTGGAGAGGTTAAGACGTTTTTTTTTAATCTATTTCTAAGAGAATTTATTAATTAAGGAAAGTTTGTCACAAATTACAAAATCCAATCAGATTTCCAAAACTAGATGCTTCAATTTCATTCTTCTATATATATAGATCCTTTATCCTTGTTCTTATTCATCAATTTCTTATTTCCTTGTTTTCTTTCTAAGAAAATAGATGGCTCAAGACCGTGAGCAGGAGTTCGAGAGGGCGCTAGCGGAGCTATCGACGAACTACATGTTTCATCACAATGAGGGCTTCATCGATGAAGAGGAGTGGGAGAGGGCGATTGCTCCACTATCGACAAACTACGTACAAGTTGGAGAGGAACTTCAAGCGAGCTCTAGCAAACCTATCAATGAACTACGTGCCAGTTGATTACCATACCGAGGAGCTATCGACAAACTATGTGCTTGTTGAAGACTATGAAGAGGGGTTCGCTGACCAAGAGGAAGAGGAGTTAGAGAGGACACTACCGGAGGTATCGGGAGCAGAGGAGGCGCCGGAGAAGATCACGATTAGGGGCTCGCAGAGGGAGATGACCTGCCTGATTTGCTTGGAGGAGTTCTTGTTTGGATCAGAGGCGACAAGGATGGCATGTTCGCATGTTTTTCACGGAGAGTGCATCGTTAGATGGCTCCGAGTTCCACGTTTCTGTCCCCTATGCCGTTGTGACTTTGCTGTCAGTCGAGGAGTCGATCGAGTGGGCCGATCCGACTTTGCCTAACAATGCAGATCATGGAGACTATGTACTTACTAAATATAGTTTTGGGTATTACTAATAGTGTGATCTAGCTAGTAATCTTATCTACCGTATGTAGTCTATCGGACCGAGTTATATTGTTTTAGCATAAATGATACAGTATATAAAGAAGACCATGTACTAAATATAGCTAGTAAACTTTTAGTTGAGGGATTCATCGTTCCTTACCATCCCATGTGACCGGGTAAATCAGTACATATACACTAACCTTGAATTTGTGCTCTTAACAAAACTCTAGCTTTCTTTTGAAGCCGAAGCGACTCTTGAACCATATCTAGATAGAACATCTGCTAGCATTGCCTTATCCCGCGGCTTCAAACTGCGCCAAGCCACAGATAAATGGTTAAAACATGTGAAATGAAACCTGTCGCAGCGTATTAACACAAGCATTGCTTCAGCGTAGGACTCTTTCTCAAGAGAGAAGCACAAATTAAGAGAATATGAAGAACCTTTTTGCAGCTCCGGGGATTTTTGGGACTGTATTCTTCTTCTCTCTTTTCTTTGGAGTTGATTTCGATTTTACTGCAGCCTGAGATTTGTCAACATGTTTTGATGGCAATGGAGCAACGGAGGGTGTCATTTTTCGTTCAAAGGATTCAAAACTCTCTCTAACGTCTTCATCATCTTTTGATGCCCTCAAGGATTTGAAACTCTCTTGAATGTCTTCATCGTCACCAGAGTCTGTGGGTATTGCCTTTTCCTGCACCTTCAACCTACGTCATAGCCACAAACATGTGGTTAAAACATGTGACGACATATTAATACAAAAAATTGTTATTTCCTAAGGATCTATTTTATGAGAGGACAAATCAAGTGAATACAATGAACCTTTTTGGAGCTCCGGGGATTTTTGCAACTGCATTCTTCTTTTCACTCTTCTTCCGAGCAGATTTCAATTTTAATGCAGCCTGAGGGCTATCTCCACTTTCTGATGACAGTAAAACAACCGATGACATCATTTTCTGTTCAATCCGTTCAATATCATCCAGCTTTGATGCACTAAAGGATTTGAAATTCTGTTTAACGTCAAACTCTTCATCATCTTCGTCACTATAGTCTTTATCCCAGGACTCCTCAGAGTCATCCTCCTCATCCAAAAGTAAAAGACCACTCTTCTCATCAGAATCAGTTTTGTTTTTCCCTTCCACAGTTGGATTGCTAACTGCCCTTTCGCTTTCCTTTTGAGAAAATTTCACTTTTCCTGCAGCCTGAGGGTTATCTCTCTGGATTGACAGCAGTAAACCAAATGAGGACATCATTCTCTGTTCAATCTGTTCGATATCAACATCCAGCTCTGATGCACTCAAGGATATGAACTTCTCACTAACGTCAAACTCTTCATCGTCTTCATCGCCAGAATCTGTATCCCAGGACTCCTCGGAGTCATCCTCCTCGTCTAAAGGCAAACGACCACTCTTTCCATCAGAACCAGCTTTGTTTTTCCCTTCCAAATTTGGATTGTTAACTGTCTTCGATGATGCACTGTATGCTCTGTTCATTAGTTCACACTTTATTCGCTTGTCAATCTTACCAAAAGTTATGTTTTGGCTGGAGAATATATCAACGAACCTGTTGTAACATGAATAAAAAGTTAACTACCTCTCAGTTTCTTATCTCAACCAAATCAGGAAAGGGAATGGTTTACCAACAGAACGATTGAATTAAGATAATTGAATTAGTGAACTGTAATGTGAGTATATGATCATATATACCTCTTTGCATCCTCCAAAGAGCGGAAATTCACAAAAGCAAAGCCTTTGCAGATAGGATCCTTTGTTTTCTTGTTCCCCAAAACCGAAGGTGTTATGTTTACAATGCCAGAGATCTCTTTGAAAGCTGTTTTAAGATCTCTCTGTATGTTCCGTTTCTTCGGAAGATTGCTGATGCGTACACAGACTGCAGCTTCATTATCTGCGTTAAGTTCACATGCAATATGTCAATGAAGCTTAGATGAGAATTTATAGATCGATAATGTATCTCCTACCAAAATCTTGCAAATGATGGTGTCTTGACAATTTCATTAACAGGGCTTTAATAGGTTAATAATGTTGAGAAATAAGGATTTGAAACATTATCATCTTCCTTTTGAATATTCAGTAAATGTAAGATTCAAGAACCAAAGAATCCCCAACCATCAGCAAGAAGCACACTTATTTGTTTAACTGAAAAGACATTTACATAGCATTAAGATAATAAGAGAGCTTAAAAGAAGAAAATATGGCATCATAGAGGAGATTTTCCATATTGGTAAAAGTATCTCCATTCCATAAGACATTTTACAGAGAATTCACTGAACTCATTCGCCCCCTTACCGCCCACAATGCTTTCAAAACCAAATCCACATCTATCAGGCTATTTGAACATCTGATGAAAAGATGTAACCATATTCTCCAATTTACAAGTATTAAGAGGTACCAACATTACACAAAAGGTTCTTCTTCTTTTCTTATCCTGCACCTTAAATTTTGCCTTTCTGTTGAGGCTCATGAATATAAAGATGGACAGGACGGTAATCAATCCGTCGAAATTATCTAAGAACCTAATACAATTTCACACACAATCTACTAACAACAAACAAGGTCACCTATATGATCATGTTTCACCAATGCAAGAAACCAATCCAACGAACATTGCTCAAAAATCAATTCAAATGAAACAACAACATTGTGAGAGGCAAGTATCAGATATTCACAAGTAACTCTCTGACCTTTGTTGAGCTGCTCCTTGGTTTCTAAAGATAGGCTCTTAAGCTTACTGATATTAGCCAGCTGAGCTCTCCTAGTCTGCTCAATTTCTTCAACAAGCTTATCCTCAATGGAAGTATCATACACTTTCCCTTCCCCAAACCCTCGCGGCTTCTTCTTCAGCCACTCATCAAGCTCTTCAATTGGGACAATTACATCCATTTCATCATCGCCATCCCCGTCCTCATCATCGTCTTCAAAAAAATCAAATTCATCGTCATCTTCTTCTTCTTCAAAACCTTCTATTGAATCCAAAACGGCAGTACCGCCATTTTTACGGTTACTTTGAGCAAACAGGTGGACTCCGCGCCGTCCCTGGGGATGAAACACGGACAAACATCAAATCGGTAATTCTCAAATTGAAAGAAAAATCGAGCTTAGTAGATGAGGAAACTCTGAATTTCACATACGACTGAGAGTGGAGAGGCCAGAGATGGAAGCGGGAAGGCACAGAAGTAGGTTTTGCAAATTTGGTTAGAAAGGAGAGAGAAGGTCTTGACTCCAACGAGTGGTGCCCTAGAGACGCCTGGTTTAGCACCGGGCGGTGCTTGTGGCGGAGGAGATAATGGAAGCCCTCCGACCCCCAGCATTGTTGTTGTTCCGGTAGGTGTTTCCGGTGGGGTTTTCGGAAAGATGTGGAAGGAACGAACGAGAGGGCGACAAAGCGTAGAACTTGTCCGGATTGACTTGGTTCCTTAATGGGCTGGGTGTGAAATTATTGGGCCCAGTACCAAAATGGGTAAAGCCCAACAATTTTCTAATCTTGTTTACGGTATATGAGAAGCTCCAAATAAAGGCTATCGTAAATAGGGATGGCAATGGGTTGGGTGGTGGGTGGATGGACCCCCATTTCACCCGATCCACCATGGGTGACCCATTTCTCCACCCATCACCCCACCCATATCCAGTTCACCCATATCCATCGGGTGATCGGGTGAAATAGGTGAAATGTGGGTGATTTTCCCTAAATGCATGTAATTGAATTCCAATCAATTTGGTACAAAAAAACGGTGTATAAAATGTGATAATCTTACACATTTAAGTCTTAAATAAGTCTTAAAAACATACAATAACTCTTAACCACATATCATAAGTCTAAAACATAAGGAAAATAAGTAGTCCAACTTGAATACGAATCGCCTTGGATGAACATCAACCACTAGACCACTATAGGTAAGCTTAGGGGTGGGCGCAAATCCCGTAAATCCCGGTCCCGTCCCGATCCCGGTGGGATTTGAAAAAAAAATAATGAATCTCATCCCGGTCCCGTCACGCAAAAATTATGTGGGACGGAACGCGGGACGAATATTTCTTATCCCGCAAATCTCGTCCCGTCCCGCATATATATAATATAATATATATTATATTATATTATATAATTTACACTTTTTGTAAGTATTATATATTTATCTATACATATATTATACTTTGTATAGATATATACATACTGTATATTACTATCTATACTAATACAGTGTAGTATACTTTCTTTCTTTTTTGTCGGTGTACACACTGTATTATATATGTAATAGTGTTTATATGTATAGTATATAATATTGTGTATAATTATATTTATACACAATATATATATATATATATATTTTTTATATAAATATATAAAAAAATATATATATTTTATATAAAATATATATATTTTATATGGATCGGGTCAGGTGGTGGATCGGGTGCGGGTGGAGAAAAACTTCACCCCACCCGACCCACCACCCATATCCACTTCACCCACATCCACTTTTCACCCTTTTTTTTCGGGTTTTCACCCACTTTTTCGGGTCGGGAGATTCGGGTTCGGGTCGGGTGCGGGTGAAATTGTCATCCCTAATCGTAAATCTAATTTGAGATGTGTCATGTGTGTTACAATAGTACGGCATTATATGAGACGAGGAGATCGGCTCGGGCTCGATTCGATAAAACCTCGACTCGAGCTCGTTTATTTTCTAGATAAGACAAGTATGAACACATTTTTAACCTCGGTTCGCTCAATTTAAGTTCAAAATAGCTCGAATTTTCTGAAATTTCTAAAATTTCCTTAAAATTACTATATTTTGAGAAAATAGAAATACTTAATGCTCGGAAAAAGCTTAGATCGAGCTCGTTCATTTTCTAAACAAGTTGAGTATGAACACATATTTAAGGTTGAGTCTAAATTTAGCCATGGCTCGAGCTCGACTTGTTTTTAAACAGATTGAATATAAATAAGCAATACTCACCTCGGTCGGCTGAAACAACAAGCCTATATAATGCAACTTTGAAAATGATTGCAAGATTAAATTTGTGATATTTACTGAAAAAATGCAACTTTGAAAATGATTTTGGTTCCAACCTATTACTCACGCTTCAAATCCAAATAAACACTAGGCCCAATTTGGCCCAACGTGAATCTTAGCCCAACTGCAAGTGCTATACGCCGATCAATGGCAACCGGTAGTTGCGTCATCGTTCCGGGAATTCCCGCCAAAACACCGACGCTGGAGCTGCTCGACCAGTCCATCTGCGTTGCTTCTGTTTCCCTTCCTTTGATCATTTTACCCCGATTTTTTTTTAAATTTTGCCTTTAATTAGGCGAATAACTTGGAATGCTTTAGGAGTTGAAGAAAATTAATTGAAGACGGAGACACCTTCGGAGTTGTCAGCATCTGTGCCAAGGTAATCGGCTTTTAAATCGCCTTTTTGTTCTCTTTCCGCTAGCAATTTTCTGCTTGTGGAGCACTGCAATGAGAATTTATTTATGGATGTTTGTGATTGGGAATTGGAATATGTTAGGTTTGGTGGATAACTACGGGAGTTCGACTTCATGGACCACAACCTGTTTGTGAAAATGTCCAAACGAAGCTTCTCTTTTTAAATCTGCAAATTGGACTAAATTTGAGCCACCAAGGGCTCCTTTCAACCGTTGAATGCATTGTCTAGCGCACAGGTCAGTCACAAATCCGGAATTCATAACGTAACCTATCCGCATTTATTTCAGACAGCTCCAGGACTTTTTCATGTGAATGACATTGTGTAGAGTGTGGATCCAATCAGTGTTTAGTCCCTTTACCATGTCGGCAGGAGGACAAAGAGAAGAACAAAAGAGATGGACTCCACGTTGTATTCACTTTAGGGAATTCACTCAACTTGCATGTGGGATGATGATAGGATATATGTGAATCGCAAACAAGGTTAAAAGTAAGGTCTTTTCTATCCTATAGTACTGTGAAATCCCCAACCAAAAAATTTTGGAGGTCCAATTTTGCAAAGCACAAAGTGCCTGCAACTTTGTCGATGAAGCTGTGCGGGTAGGATGTGGATTCTTGATGTATATTAATTCGGGTTTGATTTGGGTTTCTCTTTTTTTTTTTTTTTTTTTTTTGCATATCTGATGATATAGGAAGCCAAACTGCCAATTTGTGGACATGTTTAGGAGATAAGTGTTCTAACTTTCATTTGTGGGAAATTTCTTGTAGTAACCACTTGTCTTTAATACTTTCCGCATGATGACCACAAAGACTGGGATTATGTTGTCATAAATGATCATTTAACGACTATCAAGAGTAGAATAGGGGGGATAACTACCAATGAGGATGACTGTCAATGGTTTTCATAAATATTTTGTCAACGAGCCAAAATTGAGAATTACCACATGGAAACTGTAAAAAACCTTGAGTACCATAAGGAACTTGCAAAAGCTTGTGTTACCTTGAGGAATTTTCCTTCATATCTTCTCCTGTGGGGTACTTTTGAATACAAAGGATCTTTTAAGTATAGTTTGCATTGTTAGGTGAATGTGCCTTTGATAGTGATTCATACTTGCTAACAGTGCTGATGCCAATGGGGCCTGACAGTGATAACTGATGAAGAAGAGTGGAAATGATTGTGTTTTTACTGGGCAAGGTTACTATTTGCATTTAGAATGGATCTCTAACATATTTTTTTCTTCTTGCTTACAAATCTAGGGAATTGATCAATGCTTCTCATGTTCAAATTAGTCCATAAAAGTCCTAGTCAACATCGACTTTTCTTGCAGCATTTATTGTGATATGGAATTCAGTGTGCACAATATTTCTAACCATATCTTTTATCACATGCCATGACATTTGTTCACCTTCAGGGTACTCAAATAATTGTATAACCTAGAAACTCATCCCCCAATCTCACACTGACACACAACCACAGACATACCATTTGAAGGATATGGACTAAAAGAAGTGTTCAGATGTTAGAGTATCAAATTATCAGTGGATTATTTGGATTTGTCCAAGGAGGGCAAAATGACTAGATTAACTTTCTGTAAAACTTCAGTGTCTTACTTGGATTATATTAGGATTTAGCACAGAAGTTGATAGGTTGAACAGTGTACACATGCCCTGACCAGTTACCACAGACCATTGGACCTGAATTGATCGCAGATTGTCTTAATTGTGAGTCATTAATGTCATCTAACCGTCCCACTTGAATTATTGGGTTCTCATTATTTTGTCTAGGTCATACTTTTATGTAAGGCTTTATTATTTTTGAGATCCTTTCATATCCCATAAAAGATGGGTTCCTTGCTCCCACCACCTTATGAAGTGGTCACTCAATCATTGATCCTTGTGGGGGGAAAAAAAATCTGAACATGTGAGGGTAAAAACCATCTGAGGTGAGCTCTTGCCAAGCTGTTTCTGTCACTTTTTCTCTAAGCTTTACGCGGTGTTACTGCTATTGATGATGCAGGAAACAAAATGATGATCAAGATCTAAAATCAACCTGAAATAATAACTGCACATGCCAATAGTAATTTAGTAATGATATTGTTGTGCAATTGAGGACCTGGGACACTAATGGAGTATTTTACATTCATGTTTATTGATTCCTCTCTAGGTGGAGAAAACTGCATACCCGGTGCTCCTTTGGCTGCTCACTCAGACCTCATTGTTATGGGTTTACCCGCTTAGAATCACGATACCTAAAGTAATCATCTTTCTGCTACTGTATTATTCTTCCTTCAAATTCCTTATGTTTAGTATCTATCTCTTTGGAGTCTTTTGCTAGCAATTAAGATCTCAAAATGAAATACTTTGTCAGTTTGAAATAACACAAAATTCATGCAGGATTGATTGGGTTTGGCCTTTCCTCTAGTAAACTGTACGAAGTTGTTTTCATTGAAAAAGTGAAATTTGAGGTTGGCAATCATTTTTTCTTGGAACCTTAAAAAGCCACACCCTTTACATACATTTCCTTGTCTTACTTTTTTTTTTTCAACCCACCCAATATTACAATCAACAGCAAAACTTCTTGTTGAGCATCTCTAAAACAGATCAGGCGCGGCGTTAATCAAGTCCTGCTAAATCCTATACTTTGTTCATTACATATCTATAATTAAACTTCTGCACATCTTAGCTGGTCAGCTTCCAGCCTCAGAGATGCTCTGCAGTGCTGGTCGCCATGACTTTGACTTCCCTACAGCGGCAGCATTGTTCCCTGCCGCCCTCGCTCTCTGCCTCTCGTCTTTCGCCACCTGAAAATACGAATCAATACAATTCATTATTTTTGAGATTCTTTGTGAAATTGAACCTAAATGAAAATTAAGGGACTGTTTGATAGCCTATGGATGAGGGATATGATATTTACCTGGCTAGTCATGCTTGTCTCTGATTTCCCATTCACAATTGCTTGATCATCTCCTGAGTTGCGCTTTTCGGAATTCAAGCGTAATCTCTCAGCCGATTCTTGGTCACTCTTCTTCATCTTCGCGTGCTTCTTTGCCCGTAAAACTTTCATGACCTCTGTAAGAATATGACAGTAAACCTCCATTAGAACCTCAAAAAGGAGTTTATGTTACTTCCAGCAAGGAAGATGATTAAGGATATATTCACCTTGAGAAGTAAGAAGCCTATAAGCATGGCCAAGCACAAGGGTATCGGTTGGCCGGAGGAGTTTGACTCGTGTATACCGGACAGTCTTCTTCTCCGGAGGGACACCCTGCTGCTGCTCCTCGGATGACTCATCACCGGAGACTTGCAAGGGAATGATGAGGGAGATGTAGTGGCCGGGGTTGTTCTTCATAACCTCACTCACTGGAATGGGCCAGTAAAGCCTCTCTATCTTACCATTTGGATGCTGTATCACCATTGCTGCTGCATCCACTGCTTGGCAGTTTCCCATCTTGTTATCTTATTTTTCTGAAACTCAACCTTTTTGTATTAATTAAAAGATGTTGATGATGACGATGATGATGAAGAAGAAGAAGAAGAGGCAGAAAGGAGGATAAGGAGGAGGAAGAAGAAGATGAGAAAATGAATTGTAAGAACAAAGGTCTCTTTCTTTAGAGCACCCACCAATTGGAGCATATAAATGGTAATGTGATGGGTCTTTCTCAATCATACATAGAGGTCCATTTTCTAATATAAAATGTATATTTAAAAAATTGAAAATAATGTATCATGTGAGATTAATTTATCTGACATTATTTTGATCCTTACGCACCTGGACGAGATGAAAGGCAACGACTCTTCTCCCCTTGTGAGATATTCGAATTTGAACCATGAGAATTGTAGTATGAAGTCCGGCTATGTTTGATTAGTTATGATTTATGATTTATAATGTGCAATATTGTATTATAATATGAATTATAATATAATATTGTGTATTATAAATTATAAATTACGACCATCTAAAATATTGTTGCAGGGGCAAAGGTTGGCCAAAAAAAAAGGTGAGCAAAGAAGGTTGTTAGACAAGATCTTGACATTTTGGGACTCACTGAGGAGTGCAATCTGAATAGACTAGGGATAACCGTGTGAAGCATATTATTCATCAGTCTTCTTTGGCCTACAACCCCTTCCTATCATTTATCACTTTTTATTTTATTTTATTTTATCTATTTTAATTTATTATTTTGTTACATGCATATTTGTCCTTTTTAGGTCATTTTGAAAACATCCTCTTGATTTAGTTAGTTAGGAAAAATCTGCATACATCTTGACTTTTTAAACCCGGTTCGAAATGGGATAACCTGAAAATGTTGTTGCGTTGGTTATCCATAAATAGTGGTAGACTTAGAAAGAAATTGTATTATTATGAAGTATAATCCCTATTATTGGCTAATAGTGGTTGCATGGGAAAGCACTTCGTTTTTGTTGTTGTTGGAATTTAAGCACTTTGGTTTTAGGTTTAATATAAAACGCAATATATAGTAATATGAATGAATATAATAATACGAGTAGGAATTCGGTAGGTCAAAATTGAAATCGAAACAAGGTTGCTTAAATTCAGGTTAGAATATCCACGTGGCATGTGCCCACGCCGAATGGTCGTTCATTCCCCTTGTTGCCGAATCACTATTTACACCCCAATTACGATTTAAAAATTATTGATAACTAGTACTAATACCCGCCATCTTCGCGGTTGTTTTTATATGACTTTTATCATTCATGCACAATTTGTGTAAATGGATAAAAGTTATATATATAAAAAAAAATTGACCTTTTAATTTCATATATATATATATATATATATATATATATATATATATATATATATATATATATATGAATACTTAATGGTAAAATTTAATCTATAGGCTGGATTAAGGTCGGGGCATTTAACTTCGAATTTGTATGATGTAATTTCATTATTCTTTTCCTATTTTTTTTTCATAAAACAAAATTATTTTATCACTAAAAAACGCAATAAGCATAATGGATCTAATATTTGTATAAATTTAGTCTATAAATTAATTGGTAAGTGAGCAATATTTTACATAAATTTGGTTTATAAATTAATTGTTTGTTAAAAATAAGAACTTATTGATTTGAAGTATTTTGATCAATATATAAAACAGAGGCGTGGAAATACTATGTGGCGGGCTCTTAATATTAATTTGATTTATGATATCAATTATCTAGAAAATCTTGAACGATTGTTTTCCTTATTATAACCAGATTGTTTAACTTATTATAAGAACTTTACAATTTATATAAGATATGAAGTTAATCACCATTTTTCCTGTAAGAATAATCTCCATTTTCCCGTAAGAATACTTTATAAATTTTCCCGCAAGAATGTTACATATTATATTCAATCCTTTTTTTTATTATAATGGATGTATATATTATATTCTATTGAAAATTTCGGTATTAGGATAATTTTTTGATATAATGGATGAATTAGGATAATGGATGAATTAAATAATTTATTAAAATTCGATTAATGGTAGCATAGCAATATGGTCTTACATAAAACTCATCTTTAAACCTAAAAATCAATCATTTAATTAAATTATTGGGAAATTTATCAATCGCATTGCATATATGATTGAATTGATTAAATATAAATTCCCCTATGTTTCATTCTCTGGTGCGCTCGGGTTTTTAAACACGTCAATTAATGATCATCCAATATATTTAATTCACATCATATAACGACTAAATCTATTTATTCATGTGTCATCTCATCTGTCTATCTTAATTGTTAATTGTAATTTTTTTTTTGTATCAGTTGAACAATAAAATTATTTTATCATGAAAATATATATTCATTTTTAATCAAAATATTAACTTTATATATTAATTGGAGCAAATAAAAATATCATGAAGATCAAATTATGGTTTGATTTTTTAAAAATAAATATATCCTGGAGTATTAATTGTTGATCAGTTTGGCCATTTTTTTTAACAAATTGAGCCGATTGTTAGTTGTTGTTGAAAAAAAAAATTATTATGAAGATCAAATTACGGTTTGATTTTTTAAAAACAATATATCATGGAATATTATTGAGTAGGGCCATTTTTTTTTGAGAAAATTTGTGCCGCAGGCACAAATTTTCAACCTAATTACAGCTCCGTCCAACCTTTTGTAAATTTTATAAAAGTGTCCACTCTAATACTTTCCGCTGGATATTTGACGTTTTTACCCCTCCATCGTCTTTTACCGTTCTTCGTCCTCAACCCAGCGGAAACTGCCCGGCGATCGCCCCTGTGTTATTCCTGTGCAGATTTCGACTGAATCTCCTTCAAAAGAGTGTTTATTGCGGTCGATTATTGCACTTTCTTATTGTAAATGGCGGAAATCTCTAGTAGTTCAGGTGGTGAGTCTGCTTGAACGTTTCCCTGTTGGTTAGGGTTTGTTTTTCTGCGGTATATGTAGCTTTTTGTTCGACTTTTGCCGGATTTTTGTGTGGTCTAGTGTTGGTTGGTGTCGTGATAGCAAATGCTGGAGTGTTGTTCTTGTTTTTAGTATAAAATATGCGATTTCTACTGAACAATTCTACATGCTCCTATCGTTTTTCCTCTTCTGATATCTATGTTTTCGTGTTTGTCAGGTTCACTTACTGATTTAGTGAGATACAGAAGGCAATATGATGTGAGTTTTTATATTGATATTGATCTTTTTATCCTGTCTGTTTATATAGTGCTGTTTACTTATGTTGATATGCATTTATTTTTGACATTTTTGCTTGTTTTTAAACAGAACATTTCTTATTGTATTCCTGAGGATGAGTGGTTCCATTCTAGATCAAACAGATATTCTTATCCTGATGTTTGTGAACTCATCAAAAGTCATCTGTCGGATAAACACTATGAGATATTGTGCAATAGTTGTGTTGGGTGGGTGCTGACACAGGGAACCAATATGGTTTCTAACTTTCAGCTCATGCATCAGATTGTGCTGCGTCGAGTTTCAACCAAAAAGAACATGGAGTTGTGGTTTAAGGTTAATGGATTTTTGGCTCGGTTTTCTCTTGCTGAATTCCATGTTATTACTGGTCTTCCTTGTGAAGCTAATGATTGCAAACCACCCAAACATGTGTCTTGCCTTGATTTTTTTGGGGAGAAGAAATGCTCTTATAAGGAGTTAGTAGAGTGTTTTAAATCTGAGAGTAAATCCTTAGAGAAGAAGTTGATTATGGCTAAGCTGCTTATTATTGAAAAGGTCCTATTATTCAGGAGATCAGAGTTTGTCAGTGAAGAAAACTTATCCCTTGCTTGTGCTGAGAATGAGTTTGAAATTTACCCCTGGGGGAGAGCTTCATACACGAAGTTGGTTACGACATTAAAGAATATAGATCTGGCTTATTGTCAACATGGCAGACGTTGTTATGATATACATGGGTATAATCTTGCTTTCCAGGTAGTCTTTAATGTTGCATATTTATTGCTTGTTATCCATTTTGAAGTTTGTCATCATATTTATTGCTTGTTATCATATCTTACTCTTCTGGCTGAATATTTCAAATACTTTATGTTTTTTTGCAACAGTCATGGATTATAGAAGCCTTCCCATCAATAGCTGCAAAATTTGACTGTAATTTGAAAATGATTGTTGGAGATCCATACTCTTTGCACTGGGAATGTAAGACTAAACACGTATATGATAGTGCTTCTGCACTTTTTCATGATGGGCTGGTAAGTTTATGAGATATGTTTTGTAGTTGTTAGTGAATTTATTTAATATCTGTTTTAGGTTCCATTGTCCCCTACTTTTGGTAAAGTTGCAAAAATATCAGAGACATCAGCAGAAACTTGCAAAAACAACAGACTTGTCACCAGAATTACATTGTTTGCAAGATTTTTAATTTTTTGTATCAGGAATTATTTTTGTTTGACCCTGATCTTGTTTGTTTTTTGTATTTTTTATATACATATTAACAAGTATGAATCAAATTACTACATAAGTGTCAATATATTTTGATTTAGATCACATGTCAGCAGAGTAATAGATTGTCATTTAAATATAATTGCATACGGAAGGTTTGGATGTGCATAGTCATTTAAATATTATTGCATACCATATAATTCCACTTTATCCTTAAAAGCTAGTAGGTGCATACCTTTTATTTGGCTTAGTCATTTTATGTCAGCAGTCCCAAAGTTTTGCATAAATATTAAAGGTTTTTTGTTGTAAATATCCGTTCTTTTAATCATATATTTCCTCTATTTTTGTGTAGGCACCATTTTTTCCTATTTATGGTGAATTTGCAAGAACACCAGGGATGGTTTATAGTGAAGAAGTTGCTGATGAAAGAGTTGATGACATTGCTCAACCTGTCTTCCCCAAGCTGGATGGTGATCTGTATGAAAGTTATCGATTGCGTACAACTGCGTATAATGACAGGTTCATACGCAATGATGCCTTAGCTGTTGTCGTTGGGAATGACGCCGTCAATTTGGTCAACAAACAGGATTTTGTAAATGATTCTGCTTTAGATGCTGTTGTTGGGAATGATGGAGTCACTTCCGAGGTAAAACTTGATGTTGTTCATAAAGGAACGAAGATGACATCCTTGAGAAGGGGTCGGTCTGCAGGTACCTTTCATTCCTCCCCTCTTTTGGCTTTAGAGGATAAGAAATCAAATAAGAGGAAAGCCACTAATATGCGGAAGAAGAAAGATTCAGGTAAGAAGGTTCGATTTCTAGATGCTGAGACAGATGTGCTAGTCAAAGAGTCTGTTATACCTGTTGTTGCTGGTGACAAGGTTGACCCAGTGATTGAGTGTCAGAAGCTTGTACATGCGAAGATTGTGTATCACCGTGTGAAGAAGAGGAAGACAGTTGATAAAGAGCCTAGGAAAGTATTCTATTCAGAATGTGCTGGGAAGTCTGTATCTTTGCAAGTTGCTTCAACTGCAGATATGTTGGCCCCTGATGGACTATCTAACGAAAAGGGTGATGTGTTTTGTTCTGATCGTGATACTGGTGGGGTACATGACGATGCTGTTGACTCTGAAACTGGGGGTGCTCTTGATGATGACTTTGGGGGAACCCATTCTGTTGACTCTTCTGGGTCAACTGTGTCTCCTATTGGGTCTCCTCATGCCCATGTTAGTTCATCTGGTCTAGAGATTCAAGACATACCTTTGGGAGTTGATTGTGACGCAAAAAAACCTGCTGTTTGTGTTGATGATCCGATTGATGCTTCAATCCCTGAAGCTGAGACCTATTGCTATGTACCCGGAAATGGGTGTGGTGTGGGGCTGTCATCTCTCAAAAAAGGTGAAATACGGGATGAAATGGGTGATCTTCCTTTTAGATTTGATGCTAATGCTCCCGCCCCTGTTATTGATAGTTCATCTCAGGTGGTGCAAGAAATTTTTAGGCGTCTAAACGAGTTGGCTGTTAGTGTAGGAGAAATTAAGACCTGTATGGGGAAGTTAGATGGGATTATTAACATGTTTTCTGTTTTTGGGGAGAAGTTCACTTCCCTTGAGAATAAGGTTGCAACACACGCATGTACAGTTGATGTCTCCCAGCCAGTTCATTCCATACCAAAAAATGATGCGGGTACTACAGTTAATGATGACGTTTTCTCTGATATACTTGCTGATTTGCCTGTTGCTCACGGAATTTTTTCCGATTTCAATAGAGTAGATGAAGTAGGTATTCCAAATGTTGATCTAAATTTACCCTCTAATGAAATGTCATCTGAGTTTGGTGTAATACCTGAAGCTGACATTGAAGGCAAGCGTCGCATTGACGTTGATGATTTGAATGATGTTCACCCCGAAGTTGATGGGGGAAATTCTGATGTGAAAGAACTGAAAGTAGTTATTGGGGATGCAGGTTTGATGGATGTTGATGTCATTCCAACAGAAAGTGGCTTTGGCGGGTCGCATTGTACTAACAGTGATCCACAGTGGTTACAAATTGCATGTCCTGCCACTGAATATGATGGTGTACGTTCTGATATGGAGGATTCGATTAACCCTTGTGTTGGAGGTGATAAAGATGGTGATGTTATTACATTAATCGGATCAGAAGGTTGTGCTATGAATCCTTGCTTGGATGAATCTGATGCTCTATGTCCTCCAACTACTATTGTTGATGTTAAGTTGGTACCCTTTTCAATCACTTTTGCTGGCGATGTAGATAAAAACAATGGTCACATCTCTCTACCGGGTGTGGGTGTTGGAGATGCAAATAGTGTTCCTGCTGCTGACATCCATACTAATGCTGACATTTCATTGGGGGATGTCGTAGGTTGTCAAGTTTATTCCACTGAGCAGGAATCTTATGCCGTTCGGACTTGCTTTGATTTGAAAGGGAGCGGTGAAGCTGGGGATTTGAATGAAGCTCAGAAAGAAGATGTTGATGTAAAGAATGTGAAGGGAGTTATTGAGGATGCAGGTGGAATGGATGTTGATCGGAGGCAACTGACAGGTGGCTTTATTGATGCCCGTCTTCCTCAAGGGAATCCACAGAATGATGCTCAGAATGAAGATTCTGATGTAAAGGAAGTGATGGGAGTTAGTGAAGATACTGGGGGCATGAATGTTGATGTGAACCCAATTGAAGGTGGACTTATTGATGCACATCGCCCTCAAGGGGATGCACAGAATGAAGCTCAGCATGAAGAGTCTGATGTCAAGGAAGCAAAGGGAGGTAGTGAGGATGCCTGCGGCAGTACTGTCGATGTGAAGCCAATTGATAGTGGAATTATTGATGCACAGCGCCCTCAAGGGAATGCACAGTGCTTAACAATTATGTGCGTTGACACCCAGATGTCATCAGATTTTAATGTGTTATCTGATGCTGACATCCATAGCAAGTGCAGTGATGAAGTTGTTGAGTTGAATGCTACTGAGACTGAGTTTGATGTCAAAATTCCTGATCTGAAGGAACGAACTGAATATATTGAGACTGAACATGAAGTGGGAGGATCTGATATGCAGGATTCAATTAATGGTTGTACGGGAGGTGATGAAAAGGATGACGATATCACACTAATGGGATTTGAAGGTGTTAATACAAAGTTGCAATCAGATGATTCTGATGTTTTGCGTCCTCCTTGTAATGTTGTTGCAAATGCTTGTGATATGTCATCCTCTCCATCTATTGTCATCAGTGAGGTTCTTTTGTCATTAAAAGATGCTGTTGAGGGTGGTCTCTGTGATGTGAAGGATACGGTCGTTGGCGAGGTAGATGGGGTTGGTAAGCCTTCTGACATCTCTTTCACGGAAGCTGGCGATGCTTCTGTAAAGGGTCCTGCTTCTTCTAGTCTGTGTGTAACAGACGGTCTTGTTATAGTTCCAGACAATTATGTTCCATCACGCTCTGTTGATTGGGATTCATATGCAAAGGATCCTATTATATTAAGTGACATTGAAAAATTAAAGCAAGCCAACACCATCCCTATGGGCAGTAGCTTTTTGTTCGGCCCCCGTGTACAAGAAAACGAAAAGAAATTGGCACAGTACAATGCCAAGAAGTCACTGATCAGCCGCGAGGATCATCAGTTTATCTATTCCATTATAAAGAGCAAACGGTTTTTTTTTTTTTTTTTTTTTTTTTTTTTTTTGCCTATATTATTCAATTACCTCTATATTAATATGCTTTTAGTATTTATTACTCTCTCTATGATTGTTGTAAAGTTATCCGTATTGTATATTCCTTCTCAGGGATTTTTCTGTTTGTACTCCTTCTGGACAGTTTGGGAAATCATTTTTCCACAATATTATAAGCAGGGGCAAGTGGTTGGATTCAGAGGTAAGAACTGCTGACATCAACCAAATATGGGGATGCTTTCCCTTTTAATATACTTGACAGTGGTTTGTTTTTACAGAATCTTGAAGCGGCGTTCTATTATATAAGGAAGCGAATTTCTGAAGAAGCGGACAAGTATAAAGATTGTGTTGTGGTGGATTGGCTTTTTGCCGTTAAGTATTGGCCTTCATATGCTGAAGATTTTGTGGAAGATGATAATGTTGACAAATCAATTGAGGCTTATTTCAGCGGCGATTGTCCTGACAAGTATCCTAAAGCCTGGGCGTCAGCAAAGAAGATTTATACACCCTTCAATATCCACAACTTGCATTGGGTAGCCTTGGAGATACTAATTGATGAAAAGGTTATAAATGTGTATGATTGCAATGTTACTGGAATTCCTGCTGGGTTACTCGACCAATATCTGCAACATATTACTAAGTGGCTTCCAATCCATTTGGTGAAAGCTGGTGTGTACGAAAATTTCACCTCATCCCCCTTCAAGTTAATCATGGTGCCTGAATTACTTCACGATCGTTCTTCGTACGTGTTCTCCCTGTCTTGGCATAATTTTTTTTTTTTTATCACATATTACACTTTTTCACCTGGTTATTTTCCCCTTATTGTGTTTGAATTGTAGGTCTGCTTGTGGGGTGTTTGTAGTAAAAGCAATTGAAGCGCTTATTTTTGGAGGAGATGTGAAGGCAATCACAAGTGAAAAGCTCTTTCGCTATCGAGAACTTATGTGTGTAGATTTGATAAAGGAGCAATGGAGCTTTATAATGTAAATATGTATTGTCATTAGACATATATTAGGTGTGTTGTCAACTTTGTATTTTCAGGCAAGATTCTGTATTTTGGGGAGTTTATTTTAAAACAGCAGTCACTTGTCAGCAGAGCAACAATTTGTTATAATTTTTCAATTCATTCGAAGAGGTTAAGCAACCTTTTTGCTGTCCATAATTATTTCAATCTAATAGAGACATCACATTTCAATTAACCATTGGAGATTGGTATCTTAATATATTAGATTTAGCTAACTGTATCTATGTCATCAGTGTCAACTTATGCATATTTTAATATTATATCTGCATATTAGTCAAATGTTGTTGCATATCAGTAAAGTATTGTTGCATATCTAGTACAATGTCAGCAGAACAACCTGTTGATATACTATTTTAGTTTGTTGCTATAGACAAAGCAAGGCCTTGACATCCATATTCATTAAAAGTTAGGACCACACCATCTCAGTGCATTTTAGCATCAAAACTCACTTATCTAATACCTTATACGTGATGTAGTTGTTATACATATCACATGTCAGCAGTGTATAAGATTTTTATATTTTTTCAATCCATTTAAAGGTGGGGAAAGCAAACTTTTGATGTGTATCATCATTAGAATCTTTTAGACCATAACCCATGCATTTAATCATTAAAAATCAGTAACTTACTATGCTAGATGTAGCAAAGTCTGTATATGTCATCAGCATCAACTTATGCATATTTTTATCTTACTTTTGCATATCAGACATATGGGGTTGCATATTTTAATCTTACCTTTAATCGGGTTGCCGGGGCGAACCCTTACATTACCCGGGAGATCCCCGTGTTTTTTGGGTTCCGGTCGGAAAAAATTTCCGGGTCCCAAATTTCGCTTCAAATCCCAAAAACTTTTGTTCGTTTGGGTCGGGTTTTCGAGTCGGGTTATGTTTTGACAGATCTAATAGTAGGTCATTGGGTATAATTCTTAGTAATGTTATTGGGCTTCATCATAATTTGTAAAACGAAGGCCCGACCCGGCCCACATCTAAAACGAAGGCCTGCCCCCGCCGGCGTTTCATCTCCCTCCATTTTCCCCTTTATTACGGTTGTCAGAGATTGTTCTTCATCCACACTCCACAGGCATTTGCTGTTCCGGCCGAGTAACCTTCATCCATAGGCATTTGAGTTAGTCTTCTTCTTCCAAAAGGGGTTAGATTGTAGTTGTTGTTTCTGTTCTGGTTTCGTATTTTATTTTTTTGAGTTAAAGTGATCCGATTATAAAGTTATTGTCTTTTGATTGTTTGTTTTGTAGGGTTTTATTCGTCAATGGCAGCGCACGCTCACGCGGTTATGGACCACGGGTTTCACCCCAGTGTTGGCCATTTTTCGGTAATGATCTTTCCCTTGCCGTCTCTAGATTATGGATTCAGTGAAGTTCGGTTGTCCATACACTCCGATTACCATCCGGAGACCCTTGAGGAACATTACCTCTGGAATGGGATGCCATGGACTCTAGAGGAATGCGATATAAGGTTGGATCATGCGGGAATCCCACCGGTGGTTCGATATCAGTTAGGAAATCAGATGCTACGTGATTTCACGAGGTCATGGTTTCAGGCAGACGCTGATTTGGTGGAGTATGGGTTGTGCCCTAACATCGACTTTAATCTGTACTACACGGAAGTGGCTGAATCGGATTCCAGCTTGGACTCTGACTCCGACATGGAGATTGCTATGGAGGCCCCTGTGGAGTTTGAGTATGAGTATGAACATCATCCAGCCCCAGCAGATGTTGTCGCAGCCCTTCGAGAGGTTTATGATCTAGAGCGGGATGAGGATGATTGTAGCATCTGTCGCCAGGTGATGTCGCAGTCAATTCCTGTGATAGTCCTGCCATGCACACATTCCTTTCACCCAGATTGTATTAGAGAATGGCTGACTGTTCAAAGCTTTTGCCCCTTATGTCGATTTGTAATGTAACTGTAGTTGTAATGAATAGTCGACGTAATTAGAAGTTAGCTTTTAACTTGTGTGTTGCTCTAGTATCGGCATTGTAGCCCTTTTTGTATAAGATCGGCATGGTAGCAAAAGACTATGTGTTTTAACACTTTTGTGGTAGTTGTGTAAGGGAAGATGTTGTATCTGTTGTTAGGACGTGGGGTAAACATATTTATGAAATGAATGGAATTCTCTGTTGTTCGTATTTGTCTAAGATGTTTGCATATCAGTCATATGGTGTTGCATATCAGTAAAATATACCTGTATATCATAAACTTACACTTGTCCAAAATCAATATCAGTTAGTTGCCCATCACTCTCTGCATATTTTGGATGTGCATACCCACATCATCAGCACCAACTTACGCACATAATAATCTTATTTTTGCATATCAGCTATGTGGGGGTTGCATATCAGTAAAATGTAGTTGCATATCATAATTTTACACTTGTACAAAATTAATTTAACTTAGTTGCACATCACTCTAGGCATATTTTGGATGTGCATACTCATATCAAGCTTGTAAAAAGAATTTTCAGTTCATTTTAGCATCAAATTTCACCAAACCAATACCTTAGATTGAACGTATTTTCTATATGTCAACATCATCTATTATCTGCACAACTGACATATGTTCTAGATTGACCCGTTTTAATTTCTTTTAATATTGGTTTTAAATAGCAGTAAATTTGTTAAATTGGATCTAAATTATTACCCTTTGGCAGTAATTATTATTTTTAAATTAAGATGTCAGCAGAGTAACAGATATTTATACTAATTTAATTCATTATTAGAGAAAAAGCCAGGCTTTGATGTCCATAAATATGAAAATTTATAAGCACACCAGCTTAGTGCATCTTAGCACTAAAACTCACAAGTGTAATACCTTAGGTGTATTGCAGTCTATATATGTCAGCAGGATCAGAGTTTTTGCATAAGTGCTACAGGTGTTAGTAGCATACCTACTTTTTCTTTCTTCTGTTGATCACTTTTCAAATCCTTTAAATTTTGGTTTTAAAGAGATGTCACTTTATATAGATTGGGTCTAAAATTGTACTGTTGGCAGTAATTATTATTTTTAAGGTAAGATGTCAGCAGAGTAACAGATTTTTATAAATTTTCAACTCATTCTTGGAGAGAAAGCAAAGTTTTCATGATTATAATCATTAAAAGGTATCAGCACAACACCTCAGTGCATTCTAGTATGAAAATCCACAAATCTAATATATTAGATGGTGTACAATCTTTATATGTCAGCAGCATTAATGTTTTTATTTATTTATGCAGAGTTTACGTAGCATATCTGTGGTTTACTTCTGATTTATCTCTTTTAATCCCTCTTGAAGAATGGTTTTCAAGAGAAATAACTTTATTATATTGAATTTACATTCCTTCTTTTCGCACAAGTTTTTATTTAGTTATCCCTTTTAAACTAATTTTTATTTTTAAATTATGATGTCAGCAGAGTAACAGATCCTTATACTTATTTAATTCATTATTAGAGACAAAGCCAGGGTTTGATGTTCATAAACATGAAAAATTATAAGCACACCATCTTAGTGCATCTTAGCATTAAAACTCACAAATGTAATACCTTAGGTGTAGTGTAGTCTATATATGTCAGCAGCATCAGAGTTTTTGCATAAGTGCTACAGGTTTTAGTAGCATACCTACTTTTTCTTTCTTCTGTTGATCACTTTCAAATTCTCGTTAATTTTTGTTTTTCAGAGCTGTAACTTTATATAGATTGGGTCTAAAATCGCATCCTTTGCAGCAATTATTATTTTTAAGGTAATATGTCAGCAGAGTAACAGATTTTTATAAATTTTCACTTCGTTCTTAAAGAGAAAGCAAGGATTTCATTATCATAATCATTAAAAGCTATCAGGACAACATCTCAGTGCATTCTAGTATGAAAATCCACAAATCTAATATATTAGATGGTGTGCAATCTTTATATGTCAGCAGCATTAAAGTTTTTATTTAGGTATGCAGAGTTTCGTAGCATATCTGTGGTTTATTTGTGATTTATCTCTTTTAATCCCTTTTGAAGATTGGTCTCCAAGACAAATAAGTTTATTATATTGAATCTACATTCCTGCTCTTTGGCACAAATTCTGTATTTTTTACGCCAGACGTCAGCAGTGTGACAGATTGTTATATTACTTCAATTCATCACAAAAGACACACACCATCTCAGTGCATTTTAGCAATAGAATTCACATATCTAACACCCTAGATGGGGTTGATTTCCTATATATATCACATGTCAGCAGAGTAGAAGATTGTTATATTAATTCAATCCATTTAAAAGGGTGGGAAGCAAACTACTGATGTGTATCATCATTACAATCTTTTAGGATATTACCTTGCATTTAAGCATCAAAAATCAGTAACTTATTATGATAGATTTAGCCAAGTCTCTATATGTCATCAGCATCAACTTATGCACGTAATAATCTTAATATTGCATATCAGTCATGTGGGATTGCATATCAGTAAAATGTAGTTGCATATCATAATTTTTCACTTGGATAAAATAAATTCCACTTAGTTGCACATCACCCTAGGTGTACTTTGGATGTGCATAATCATATCAAGCCAGTAAGAACTTTATTAAATTGGATCTAAATTCTTGGCTTTTGGCAGTAATTATTATTTTTAACTTAAAATGTCAGCAGATTAACAGATCCTTATAGTAATTTAATTCATTATCAGAGACAACCGAAGGCTTTGATGTCCATAAACATGACACCTTTAGAAGCACACCATCTCAGTGCATTTTAGCATTAAAATTTACAAATATAATACCTTAGATAATATGCAGTGTATATAATACCTTAGATAATACTTTAGATGCAGTGCAGTGTATATATGTCAGCAGCATCAATTGTTGTCTTTGTATTTTTTTTTTAAGAAAAAATTAGGGAAAACCAAAATACAGTAAAAATAGAAGATTATTAGGGGTGGGGGGGGGGGAGGGGATGTATCTGGTGCTCTGTAAATATAAAGTATTTGGGAAAACCGCCCTCCTTATTAGATGTAATAATTACAGTTAACTCTTTTCCTAAGAAATACAGTAAATCTGATCTAATTTGTACAGTTATTGGGGAATGGAAAGGTTACAATACATTGGGAAACCTCCCTCTAAAAACGGTTGACATACTGTTGATGGTGGAAGTTGGATAACCACTTCTTTCTTCCTATATAAAGAGACCCTCACCCCTCTGTTTCTATCCATCACAAAATCTCTTGGTCATTTTTCCTCTCTCTCACCATCTACTACTGAAACCCCATTCATTTCATTTCAATTCCAAAAATGGATTATCTTTTCTATCCTCTATCCCTAATGGAGGACTACTATAAGACATGCGACGAACTGGACAAAACCAGATACCCAGGGTATCATATGTCCCTTCTTGAAGATGCTGCGGAGACCAACACTGCCGCCAACAGGAAGGATCTGCTCAATGCGATTGAGCAATTTCAATTTTTCTACTACAGCCTGTACCAGGAGAAAGATCACATCTCCTCTCTGATCAGGCGGGCCCTTGCAGATGACGATCAGGCAACTGCTGATGCTGTAAGTCTATTCTGTTTTACATAATATTAGTTAATAAGTAGTTAAATATTTAACTTTTGCATTTAAAAATGATTGTAGAATCAAGCAAAATTACCAGACCTTGAGGAGCAGATGCAGACGTTCAGGGTGAACGTGTTTGCGACAATTGAGCAGATATATGAACAGGAAAAGAAGAGGCACGAGAAGATCGCAGCCTTCCTTGGGAATTAGATGCTTAGATTTCTGTTCATGTTATGTTAGTATTATGAAACAATATTTCTTTTATTCTTATGTTTTAATGTAAGTTCTGTTGGTTTTCAAACAATATAACTGTCATTGCTTCTATTACTCTAATGGTTTATACTTTACCTCTTTTGTTTTATGTTTCTGTTATTTTACATTTCTGTTTTTTTACTTTTGTATGGATTATCAGTAAGTTTTACTTTTAGTATATTTTATCATTTCTAACATCTAAAATGTCTTTATGCCAAATCAGAAATTATTCACCATATTTAAGTTAATAATACATCATTTTAAACAAATGGTAATGATTATGGTAGATTCGAGAGTTTAAATACAGTATTATTTGGGTTTGCATATCAATACATAATATGTGCATATTTAATAGATTATGTACTGACACCTCTCTCTCACACATCTTAGACTGACAATCATGATAATATACAAGATCCATTTGCAAATTGACACAAACCCTCAGAAATAAATGTGATGGTAAATGAAAAACCAAAGGAAATACATTAAAAAAAGACTATCATTAAAAGGGGGGTGGGGGGGCGGGGGGTGGGTGCTCTTAAAATAATACTAATTACTACTCCTACTACTGTATTACTTAATAGAAGTAATTATTACAGTACATTTAGTCTTTATTACTACAGTAGAGATAAATTACATTGGGGAACCGCGCCATTAAGACTAGTGACAACTTGTTGATGGGGGGAAGTTGTATAACCGGCTCTGCAGCCTCTGCCTATATTAAGAGTCCCTCACCCATCTGTTTTCATCCATCATCAAATCCCCTGATCCTTTTTATTTCTCTCTCACCATCTTTGAAACCTCATCCCTTCCATATCAACTCCAAAAAATGGATTACTTTTTCTATCCGACCACAATGATAGAGGAGTACTATAAGATGTGTGATGATTTGGATAGAGAAAGATACCCAGGGTATCTGATGCCACAGCTTGAAGAGGCGGCCCAGACTAATACGGCAACCAAGAGACAGGAGCTGTTGGAAACGATCGTTGTTTTCCAGGGTTTCTACTTTGAACTCTACAAGGAGAAAGGTCACATCTCTTATCTGATCAAGAGGGCCCTTGAAGAAGATGACCAGAACGCTGCTGAGAAGGTAAGTCTATTCTGTTTTACATAATATTATTTAATAAGTAGTTAAGTATTTAACTTTTTCATTAAAAAATGGTTGTAGAATCAAGAAAGACTGGAGGAGGTGGAAGAACAGATGAAGGAGTTCAGGATTAACATATTTGGGACGATCGACGAGGTTTATGCAGAAGAAAAGAAGAGGAAGGAGAAGATCGCAGCCTTCCTTGCCAACTAGATGATTATCTTTCTGTTTGTGTTATTTTGCTGCTAGAAAACAATATTTTGTGCTATGTTTTGGGCTTTAGATGTATGTACTTTTGCTGCATATCAAACATTATTGTTGCTGGTGACTGTATTAACTAATGTTTTATATTTTAACTGTTCTAATTTATGTTTCTGCTATTTTATAACTCCATCTGATCATCTTAAAAAGGTGTTTTAAAGAAAGTTATTCAAATTTCATTGCATATATAATCGTTTTCTTAATTTTCCTTTAAATCTCATGTTAAATACCCTGTCAGACTTATCAAAATGCCTTTCAAACTTGCCAAGGAAGCTTTCTTATTTATCCTTTTAATATCTTATTAAATATCTTGCATTTAAAAAAAATGCAATGATTATGGTAGATTCGAAAATCTTACTACTTTTCTTCAATACCTATGCAATGTAGTGTTGGTTTTTTCAAGAAGGATGAGACATCTACTTTTATCACACTCAATCAGATTTCTTGCATAAGTAGTATCTGAATTTGCACATTAATACATAATATATGCATATTTAATATAAAAAATTCAATTTCAAATTGACTCATTATAATTGAAATTACAATTTTTAATTAGAAAAGCACCAATTAAAAGGGCATTACAGTCTGTGGGACAAGAAATGGCAGGTGGAGGGGTGAAGGTTTAAAAGTGAATCATTATAAAATATAAAAAACATACCCTTCCCAAACTTTTTGCATATCCTCTCATTCCAATTTTTGAATCAGTTTCTATCCTTCCTAAACAAACATCTCCTCTCCTTAATGATATCAAGCTGGATTGTGTTATGTGTTTTGTTGTTGGGAACTTACAGAACACAACTGGACGCTTGCATATCTGGCGATTATTACTGCATACGATGTTTATATATGTGTACTTGTTGAAAAACAAAAACAGGAATTTTTTAACTGTTATATTAATGAAATAAATATAAGTTATTACTATCAGTACTTTTGCATAACATAGTTGTCGGATTAAATACCACTGCAATTTGGTTGCATATATGCATAATATATTTGCACATCGAAATTCTAACGATGAGGTTAAAAAACAACAAATGAAGGAACCTAATGTCAGTAAGTCAGTCAAGATACCACATAAGTTCACAATACTCAACATTGGTAAGTATTAGTAGTTATTACATAAGTCGAACCTAAAGAGACAAAATGTCTTAAAAGTTATCAACAACTAGGGTTTTAAGAGGATGATGAAGACACAACCCAGCTTTGTCTTTCCATTCTAACCCAAGTTTAACCTTTCTGGTTTGATACCCTTCATTGTCAACTTTGCATGTGCTCTTGCTGCATTGACTACTTCTCTCCTTTTTTCGTTCACATCTGAGCAAATGATTTCAGCCAAATACTTCAACCGCAGCTTTGAAATGTTTTTCTCACTATTTGGCTCGAACCCGCACTTGTACCCTTTTACACTCCCCATAAAAGTTTCCATTTGGCGCATAGTGCATATTCCTGAATGCACAACCTTGTCCTCCCCAGCCCATGGAAGTTTCAGCATATCTGTCTTGGCATGTATGATTACATTTGCCTTTGCCCTTAACCCTTTTCTGAGGAAATACTCATTCACTAGGTCTGCCTGCAGAAGCCAAGGAAAGGGAAATTAAACATAATACCAAATTAACAATCTATAAACTTTTAAAAGAAAAAGTAACTTTGAATTTCGAGATTGGAAATAATATGACTAACCAAATTGGCAATCAAATTTAAAACCATAGTCGGCATGGTGCACTTGCAATTCGGTTCATCACAGCAGGGACTCACATCCAAGACCTGTGTGATCTTGGTCTTCAAGTTGAAAACCACCATGTACATGTAGTCGTTAGCGTAAATGCCAAATACAATCTATACACCAAATTCAAAACTATATCAGCAACTTAAATGTCATCAATATAAATTTCAGAGTGACAGGCCAACTATATTGTATATGAATTTACAAAGAAAACAATAATGGTTGTAGATAACAGTTCTAGGCTTTAAAAAACAACTAGTAATTAACAAATAACTTCCATATGTTTAAATATATAAAAAGATGGCTATCAGAAGTGATTTTTTATTACCAGTGTTGACATCTGTATTAGTGTTGACATCTGAGTTGGTGTTTGTTATCAGTTATATAGTTACAAGATTACATTAACATATTGTATCAAAAAACAATATTTATTATTAATCTATGTATACTCATATCGTATGAATACATACATGTACTATTATTCAACCCACTACATGTCATTAGTAAGCATGTCAGCAGTCCATTTTTTTACAAGTAATTCTACAACTGTTTCAAAATAATTATGATATGCAGAAACAATCATTAATATAGATATTTAAAAACAACTAGAAATCAAGAAATAACTGCCACAGGTCAAAAGATTTCATAAGATGTCTATCAGAAGCGATTTTTTATTATCATTGTTGACATTTGTATTAGTGTTGACATCTGAAGTGGGTCTTTGTTATCACGTATATACTTAAAAAATTACATTAACATATCATATGAAAAAAAAATACTTATTATTAATGTATGCATATTCATATCATATGAACACATATATGTATTATTCAACTCACTACATGTCATCAGTAAACATGTCAGTAGTACATTTTCTTAGAGGAAGTCAACACCTGTGTTTAATTACAGCTGAAATAAAAAAATAAACAGGGATATAGGTATGGTATTGCGTTTAAAGTTCATATAAAAAAACAAGAGTTTACTTTAATAGACATTGTCTTTCATATTATTTCAACAAAGGTCAGTATTATATATCTGAATATATGTCAGCAACTAGCATGTCAGCAGTACAAAATTGTGTTATTAACATAAATGAGAAACTAAATTGAAAACAAAAGAAAAGAAAAGAGAATTACTATGTAATTACCATGTCCAGTGTTTTCAATTTAATGTGAGGAGCAAAGGACAATGCTTTGTCAAGTTGAAGACAAAACTTTTCAACCTGATGCGCACTTTGAGACATCGATACATCATCTGTTTGATATTTCTGGATTGAAAAAAATATTAGAAGAATTGCAGTAAAATTTTTTGTTTTAACTTGGATAAATTTATTAAAAATACACATGAAATGGAACATAAGATAAAAGTTGCAATCTTACAGATGAGGCAATACACAAGAAAAGCCTTGAAGGAGACAAATCACTCCTGTACTGTTCTTTGTGATTTAGTATTGATGCCCAAGCATCAAGAATAATGGGAGATACTATACAATCCTCCTCCAGACTTCTCAAATCAGCCCTAACTAAGCTTAGAGTATTTCCTCTAAATAAGGACTCACTGCAATTAGATGCATGAAGAACAGAAAACAAATGTCAATAAAACGAAGTAACTAGAATATAGAATAAACTCTAAAGTAAATAAATGAATGGGAATAAACATACGTGCTAGATGCTGTTCTCCTACTAACACTTGCATATAGAATCTTCTCAAGCTCAGACATATTATCTCCAATGTCAACAACACGAGAATAATAAGGGCTTCTCAAGGAGGCTGCTGGTTTATGTTCCCTTTTTCCATCTCCATCTTCATTGTCTACAAGAACTTCTTTTTTATCACCCAAAACATTAGCACAACTGCAAGTAGACCTACGTGTTGGCATAGCAGCAGCTGGTTTGGGTTTCCTTGAATACGCTGTTTTAACAGATTTAACATTGTCACCTTTTTTAGCATGCAGGTCTTCAACAACATCAGCTTCTTTTCTGGCAAGGCCTTCCTCTTTAATAGGTTCTGTGAAGCATGTTGTTTTTTAGAATCATGGGCCTGGCCTGCATGAATATTTTCTGGATGCACACTTTGAACATTTTCTACAGCTGATCCAATGTGAACTGTTGCATGAACAACCTTTGACACATCACTAACTCCCTTCATTGTATCTCCATCAGCCTTCTCCCCCTCTTCTGCACAATGTTTTAAGGAAGGTCTTGGAGGTGTTGTGTAAGTATCATATATATCTGAATCTGAGTCTTCAGAAATTCTCACTTTCTTCTTACCCTTTCCTTTCTCATTAAGACTAGCTTCTTTCTGTGCAGGTTCTACATTTTTTCCATTTGAGTGTGATGGAGGAATATTTGCATCATTATTAACCTTTTCTTCACTAGGTGATAAGAAAGCAGGATCAGACCCAAACAAATCAAAGGTTGGTCCGTCAGAGATAGGGGCTTTTCCTTTTCTCATTCTCTTCTCACGTAAAATATCCTTTTTCTGGAAATCTGCAAGATGCACTTCTTTGTCACCAGCAGCTTGTTTTGCTGGAGGTTCACTTGTTGTTGTTTCACAAGCCACAAAAGCAAAGTCATGCACAGGTCCTTCTTCAGGGAGCGTATCTTTCATCCGTTCCTTGTTCTGTGCAGCCAATTCAATTTGAGTTAGGACATCCAAAAACGTTGGATCTGTCCAAAAAGGATGCTGGGAATTGTTGAAGACTGTGTTGGGAGAGTCATGCATATAACTCGGAAGATGATCTTCAGGTGCAGTTGCAGCTTGACTCGGCTGATTTACCAACCCCAGAAGATTATTAGCAGCATCAATGAGAGCTTTGACCTTCTCATTATCTTGAAACTCAGATGGAACCTTTGTAGACATACTAGCAAATTCAGAGATTGCAGATGCTAGTGCAGTAGTCTTCTCAGCCAAAGCTTGTATGAACAACTAAACATAGATTAAAGTAAAACATTTAAAATAATATATCAAAATGAAGGGATGCAACAAAACAAGAGAAATAATATGTCAGCAGCGTTAAAGTTTTTATTTAGTTATACAGGGTTTCATAGCATATCTGTGTTTTATTTCTGATTTATCTGTTTTAATTTCTTCTGAAGATTGGTTTTTATTTAGTTATACAGGGTTTCTTGCTTTTGCCACAAACACTGGTTTTTTAAGCCAAATGTCAGCAGTGTGACAGACTGTTATATTACTTAAATTTATCCCAAAAGACCCACATCATCTCAGTGCATTTTAGCATTAGAATTGACATATCTAATACCCTAGATGAGGGGCGGAGCTGTTATATATATCACATGTCAGCAGAGTAGCAAATTGTTATATTAATTCAATCCATTTAAAGTGTGGAAAAACAGTAAATTATTATCATAGATTTAGCTAAGTCTCTATATGTCATCAGCATCAACTTATGCACATAATAATCTTAATTATGCATATCAGTCATGTGGGGGTTGCATATCAGTAAAATGTAGTTGCATATCATAATTTTACACTTGTACAACATTAATTTAATTTAGTTGCACATCACCGTTTGCATATTTTGGATGTTCATACTCATATGAAGCTAGTAGCAAAAAATTTCAGTGCATTTTAGCATCAAATTTCACAAACCCAACACCTTAAATTTAACGTAGTCTCTATATGTCAACATCAAATAATAAAAAAGCTACCTCAATAGGAGTTGGCTCATTATTTGGGACAGGTTGTTCCACAGGGAGAGGAGATGTTGGAGCAGTTTCTGTATTTCCAGTTTCAGAGCTAGGGATGCATTGACGAGATTGAATTAACCCAGAACCAAATTCTCCTGCTTCAATATCATCCTTTTCACGTTGACGAAGCATTGCTGACGTCAAACCAATGAAAACTGGTATTGATCTAGCGAATCTTCTGAACATAATGCTCGAAAACAACTTTACTCTGTCAACATAGAACAACTGCAACAGGGAAACATGATGTTATTTAGATATTACATCCAATATGATATTAATTCGTAGAATTATATATAATAATTTAAAAACAGATACTTAAGTTTAAAAACAACACAGGACCTCTGAACTGCCCTTGTTTGGTTTTCTCCCAACTTTTCTTTGAGTCAACCAAACATTCTAATAAGAATGCACACCAGTTAAACTCCTTGAAATCTTCTTTGCCAGTAAAAACTCTAACTAAACTCTGGTTTATGTGCCCACTCTGATGTGTGTCCAGCAGCAAAGAATGTAACAATACTGCAAAGTTCAGCCTGAACTGATCACCAGCGTTAACATCACTAATTATCTTTTCTATCAAAATAGAAGGTTGAATCATTTCCCCAGCTGAAAGAGAAGCCCGCCATTCTTTAATAACCTCAGAGTTTTCTTTACAGCTTTTCTTGCTGATCAACTTCCCTCCCATTGGCAGCCCCAAGGAAATGTGCACATCTAAATCAGTTATCACTAACCTATCTCCACTAGGTAGAATCAAAGAGCATTTGTTTGCATCAAAGTTATCAACCAACCAGTAGGAAAGCGATAACGGGAGATTCTGTATTTTCAAATCAAGGAGATGTCCAAACCCAATCTCTTTAATGCACTCTTTCTGTTTATCACTTAGCCTCTCAAGGCAGAAACAAACATTTTTGGGTTGGATCTTGTCTTTAGGGTAAGGAACTTTTTACCTTTTGGAATTCTCTGTTTCTTGGACAACCCAACTCTATGAGAAGGACCAGGCTCCACATTGGATGGGTGAGTTGGAATACCAGAGGAATCAGTATGCATATTTGGATCTTGAAGGAAGTCACCACTACTAGAAGTCTGTCTCTTATTAGGCTCTGGGCATCCACCAAAAGAGACATTGATATCAATATCCATAGCCTCGACAGTTTGTTGTTTATGCTGCATATGATCCATTACATGCTGTTGTTCTTCATTAGCATCAGTCTTCAAATCAGCAGTATGTTGGACTTCAGTAGATTCCTCTTTATCAACCACTTGACATCCAGCAGAAGATACTGGGACATCAGTCTGTTTTTTACCATGCATATCATCCATAACATGATATTGTTTTTCAGCAGCAGCAGTCTCAAAATCAGATGAAGGTTGGACTCCATGAACTTGATGATTTGCATTTTCCTTTCCAGAATCTAATATAGTAGCACCATTCACCGAAGGAAATGAATCAGAAGATATATTTTGAGGTAAATTAACACCAAGAAAAGAACCAGAGAGAACTTGATATGCTGCACCAGTTGCTTTTTGAGAATCAAAATTCAGATCAACGGTACACTCAACAGAAGCAACAGGATGAGGATTATCATTAACAGTATAATAAGCAGTGTTAACAGGATCTGTAACTCTTGGACCCTCATCTGCTGCTGCACAATTTGCTTTTTGAGATTCAGAATCCATATTTACCGTGCACTCAACAGACACAAAAGGATGAGGTTTCCCATTAAGAGTATAATCAGCAGTATTAACAGGATCTGTAAACCCTGGAGTCTCATCTGCTACTGCACAGGTTGCGTTTTGAGAATCAGAACTCAGATTAACAGTGCACTCAACGGAAACAAAAGCATCAGGATTCTTATTAGGAGTACAATCAGCAGAATTAACCGGATCTGGGTATCTAGTTGATAGAATTTGAGGACAAATCATGGGAGACTGCGAGCCTGGATCAATAGGCGTTCTACTATCAACACTCTTTCCTTCTTTGCAAATAATTTGTTGCTGTTCTTCAGCTTCTACTGACCCACTAAGCTGTGATAGATCTGGAAAAACGGGAGAATCTCTCGACAGATCAACTGCCTTCTGGGCAGGACGATAGGCTGCAGATCTCTTGACACGCTTCTTACTGGTTTTAGGAACAGCATTTGAACAGAAATCACCTCTAGTTCTTAATCGTTTACCTAAGACAATACAAGAGAAAAACTCGCGTAAAAATTTCGGTAAAAACTTGCATAACAGTAAACCCTAACCTAAAAAACGATGGAAATTTGAAGATAGGACAGATTTACCAGATGAATTGGAAGACATTGCAACAGCAAAGCTCAATATTAATCGACAACGATCACTAGAACAAAGAAATCGTTGATCAACACAAAAACGCTCACCCCTGGACGAAGGTTATTGAAGAAGCTTGTAAAAAGTGAAACTCGTAAAGGGTGAAACCAACAGAAATAGAAGGTCGGTGCTGCCTCTATTTATACTACCATATTTAATATTTATATTTTTAATATTTTATTTATGCCCTAAATGATTTTATATTTACATATGATCAATTTATAGTTGCATAGCACCGTCTTATATTTGCTTATCACCAAACTATCTTTGAATATCATTAACTTATAATTGCATATCATGAATTTATATTTGGATCTCAATATATAATTGCACAATTTGCATAACATTGTTGTCTCTATTTTTACCACCACAGTATTTATATTTAAAACTCTTATATATGCATTAGACGATTTTATACTTGCATATCATCAACGTATATTTGCATATCATCGACTTATATTTGCACATCATCAACTAGTATTTGCATATTATCAACTAGTTTTTGCATATTATCAACTAGTATTTGCATATCATCAACTAGTATTTGCACATCTTCTCTTAAGTTTTGCATATTATAACATGCAAGAAAAACCAATACAAGATGAAAAGAAACTACTGCTAAGGCAGTAAAAAATAAAAATTGTTCAAATTTAAAATATAAAAGTCATTCAATTCATAGAGTAGAAGATTTTAAATTGTAATGTGTCAAACTTGCAACCCTAAAAAGTTCATATGCAGTGCTGTTTACAGAATTTATTATTCTGCTAAAAAATGGCCCAGAAGCTGTGTTGCTGAGACAGTTACTTTGAGTACTTTATCCTTCTCTTGAACTCAGAAGCAGAAAGCATTCTTTTAGATGGTGGTCTGCCTGCCCTTTTCTTCACAACCGGGGGGGGGGGGGGGTAACATTTGATAAGTTTTATAGCATCAGGGAGAATTTCTTCATCTTCACACGTCACTGGATATATCGTTTCCTGGTAGGTCAATACCCAAGCTTCATTCGTATAAAAATCTGCTACAAAATCTGATATATTTGCTTTTATGTGCTTAATTGCTGCCAAAGCATGCACACAAGGTATTTGCTCAACATCAAACACCCTACACGTACAACTCTTTCTTGACAGATCAACTACTACCCCTGCTCCCTCTCCTGTGACTTCAAACTCAAATTCATTAATTTTCACCACCTTGTATGCTCCAATATTCTCCTGTAAACTGCTGATCAACTTCAGTATCTCTGGTGTTATTTTGTCCTGGTTTTGAAGTGCCTTTTCTCTCCTTTCTTGAAACCAGGAACTGAGCTTTTCTCGCACAAACTTTAACAGGGCTACAACTGGATAATTCTTCTTCCCTGTTATTACAGAGTTCAGAGTCTCAGCATTGTTTGAAGTCATCATGTTGTATCTGTTTGATCTTGCATGTACCCTAGCCCACTTATCAAAACCTGCATCCTCTAAATATTTTGCTAGCTTGGGGAAATTCTCTTGTATGTGCCTGAATTTGGTGTTGAACTCCCCAATAGTATAACAATCTGCTGCGTTCTGAAACCAGCCAGACAGATACTTTTTCTTGAAGGTAGATTTGATGTTTTGCTTTAAGTGCCAATTACAAAAGCAATGTGTAGCAGTAGGATAAATCAGGGCAACAGCTCTTGCAATACTCGCATGCCTATCAGACACAAAGACTAAATCATTTTGTTGTGGCAAAACCTTCAGCAGTTGCTTAAAAAACCACTCCCAAGAGTCATTGTTTTCAGTGTCAGCAATTCCAATTGCAAGAGGGAAGATTTGCCTGTTTGCATCTTGGGCAGTGGCACCAAGCAAAGTCCCTTTATACTTCCCAGTTAAGAACGTGCCATCGATAACAACTACCTGCTTAACAGAATTCAAAGTACATTTGATTGTAATTAATCTTCTAAATAAAAAAGGACGAGACTGTATGCTGACACACAACAGGACATACCTTCTTTAAAAGAGGAAAAGCACGTATGCTAGCTCCAAATGCTAAGAATGAGTACTTAAATCTGTCCTCACTATCAGTTGAGATTAATGCAATAGTTCCTTCATTCTTCTCCCTCAGCATATGGCAAAATGATGGCATATCAGCATAATTAGACTCTGGTGTCCCCCGAACTTTTTCCTTTGCTATTTTTGATGCTCTCCAAGCTGTCATGTAGTTAACTGGTATTTTTTTTCATTTCTCATCGTATCGATTATCTGCTTTGGTTTGAATCCACTGTCCACACTTTAAAAAAATTGATTTGTTAGAACAAATAAAAAATAAATATGGAAGAAATTAATTAAAATTTTATTTTGTACATAATGCACACCTAGGTTCAATGAGTCTTGCAACTACTGAGGATGGAGCTTTTTTGCAATATTTTGTTCTGGCATCCCACGTGCAAGTGTGTTTGTCATTATACAGTGTGACTACATGAGAAGTCTGAGAAACAGTCTTTAGATGCATTTTCCAGTCGCATTTAGCATCCATGCAATGCACTCTAAAATACCTCGGCTCTGATTTTGTTACTCTAAAACCAAATGTCTGAGTTACGGACAGAATTGTCAAAGCATCCTTTGCTGCTTGTCTTGATACAAAAGTTTTTCCAACATACAGAATTTCACTTGAGTTGTTTGGCAAAACCAGTTGACTTGATGCAGAATCATCCCACTCTTCCTTTAATGTGTCTCTTCCCTACATTGAAGAGTATAGATTCCTCCAGACCTCAGCATCTGATTCTGTTTCACTTTCAGAACCTTGAGACCAATCATCCTCTTCCATGTTTTCCACTTTTACACTCTTCATCTTCAAGTCAGACATCACTGATGTGCTATCTTTTTCAACAATATTTGGAACCAAATCCAGCTGCAACTGTTCAGATGTAAAAGATCTCCAGCTTTCCCTGTCATCTGCATTAGTTATTGGCAGAGCCAAAAACTTTTTGCTAACACACAGTTCAACAGCAAATTTTACATTGGCAAGTGTTGTCAAAGC
The DNA here is from genome assembly GCA_963922045.1 of Persicaria maculosa. NCBI lineage: Eukaryota > Viridiplantae > Streptophyta > Magnoliopsida > Caryophyllales > Polygonaceae > Persicaria > Persicaria maculosa. Next base: position 21,711,217 of record OY998252.1, on the reverse strand, counting down.
CAAAAATTCTTCAAAATCAGCATCGCAGTCAACTTTCAGCGGCGATCTCAGCAATTTTAAAGGGTGTAGGTGGTTGAATTCTAAACCAACTGCAGCATCAATATTAAACCTACTACGTACTTTTTCTTCCAGCCGCTGAAAAGTGATTGGATTATTTAATATAAAAACCTTTGAAGTTTTTTCTCCAACAAACGAAAGCCCGGTCGCAGAAAACCTCCATTCTCCACCATATACTACTGTAATCACATATGGAGCCATATATATTTCCTTACCTATGATAACAGAAAACAAGACACATCAATACTAATGGTAAACACATCAACTCAATTTATTTCAGTATTATTATAATACAGATAAAATTATGCCCTGTAATTACATCACATGTCAACACAATAACAAATTGATATATTAATTAAACTACTGGTTAAACTAAATATAATTGGAGAGGCGCATTTTCATTACCAACTAGTAAACACAACATCCCAGTATGTCTTAGCATCAGGATTCTCCAATTCACTAAACCAATACACCAGATTGAGTTTAACTCTTGCATGTCAGCAGTAGAATAGGTTTGCATAAGTATTAATTAGTATTTGCACAACTATTGTTTATTTTTTGGTGATCAATACTAATTTGTTTCAATTTTTAACCCAATTACAAGAAGAGTGTAACTCCCTAAATTTAAATTTAAATCTGTTACATTATATGTCAGCAGTGTAACAGATTTTGGCAAAAATTCAATACATTATAATCAGATTTTTTGCATAATTATTTTTTAGAAGTTGCATAACTATTATTTAGTTTAGAATAATAACTACTAATTTCTTTTTAATTTTAATACAAAGAGTAGTAACTTCATAAATTTCAAACAGAATTTGTGTCCTTTGTGGACAAATTTTACTTCATTACGTAAGATGTCAGCAGTGTAGCATATTTTGACAATAAATTAGTTCATTAGGAAATCAAAAATCACGATTAGGGCGTGCATAATCATTACAAACTATTTACACAACATCTAACTGCATTTTTCATTAGAAATAAGTCAGTCAAAACGTTAGATTGATTTCATCCATTATTTGTCAACAGCACTAAATTTTTGCAAAACGATTAATTATACTTTGCACATTTATTATTTGATTTAGAACAATCACTATTAATTTGTTTTTAGTTTCAATACAAAAGAGTAGTAACTTCGTAATTATTCAATCTGAATCTGTTCCTTTTGGCTCAAATATTACTTTATTAGATATAAATGTCAGCAGTGGAACAGGTTTTGAGAACAATCCAGTTTGTTTTGAAATCAAAAATGACAGGTTTGGTGTGCATAATCATTAAAAACTATTTACACAACATCTAACTGTATTTTACATTAGAATCATTTCATTCAACACTTTAGATTGTAGTAAACTATTACTTGTCAGCAGCACCATTTATTTGCATTACTTTCAAACAGTTGTTGTACAACTATTCTCTCTTTTGGAATAATTACAAATAATTTCTTTTTAGTTTCAATACAAATGAGTAGTAACACTTTCAATATGAATTTTTGCCTTTTTACTTGTCAACAGCATCAGTTTATTACATTACTTGCACACAGTAAAAGCATAACTATTAAAAGAACAGGTAATTCATCAACTTCAATCTAAATGTGTGCCGAAGGCACACATTTATATATCAGATTATATCTCAGCAGAACTAGGTATTCGAAAATTAATACTCCATTGTACTACTGTCAGCAGATATCAGATTATATGTCAGCAGAGGTAGGTTTTCTGTCGAACTAGATGTGTTTCGAAAATTAATACTGTACTATTGTGCGATTTCATACCTTTAATATGCGACGAGGACGGCTGATCTGCTGTTTTCTTTCTTCGAGATCAACTGTAGAAGGATACAGGACACTCCACCGATGAACGACAGGCGAAGAACGATGTCGGAGGAACGATGCCGGAGGAACGAAGACGGAGGAAGGAAGACGGAGGAAGGAAGACGGAAGAACGACGGGGGTGGAAGGCGATGGGAAGAACGGTGAATGAGACGGGAGCGACAATGGAGTATTCAATGTTGAAAAACAATGAATGAAAGGAATGGATAGTTTTGTAATATATTCAAACATGTGGATACTCCTCTAATTTAGGTAATTTTTTTGGATATTTTTGTAAACGCCCCTTTTTTTTTAACAAATTGATCGAGCCGGTTGTTATTTGTTGTTTTTAAAAATTAATTCTCTATATAATTTAATCAATTTTCGTTAGTGATAAAACTATTCTAACCTTTTTTCTTATAAAGTGATCTAATCTAGATTTTTTTCTAGATAAAATATTTATAAAATAACTTAAGGTAAAATGATAAGATTTGCAAGATATAAGGTTGAATATTTATACTAAAAATTAATTGACACATGGGATGACACATGTATAAATAGATGGGGTTATCATCTAACGTGGATTAAACTTATTGGACTGTCATTAATTGACGTGGCAAAAAGCCCGACCCAAATTACATCAGAGAACGACACGTAAGCAAATCGCACCAGAGCCCGCCATATAGGATTTCCACGCCTCTGTTTTAGTATTATATATTGAATTGATTGATTGATTGATAATTAAAATATTGATTAATTTAGAAAATATTTTTTCTTTTTCTAAAATATAAGATTTTTATGATAGGAATTTAAAAATATATCAGCATATCAATATATACTCTTCGTCTCAAAGAAGTAAATATTTTCTTTTCAATAATCTTTTAAAAATGATTAAAAAATTATACTAAAATATGAGTTGTTTTATTACTATTTTTGTATACTATTATTCATGATGTTATAAAAAAATATTTAAAAACTTGATATTTTATATAATTTACAATAAAGCATGCCGAAAAATAAAATATTAACTTTTTTTTGAGACAAATGAAGTATATATATTTTAAATGTAAAAATTTGCCTAAAATAATAGGAGTGATCCGGCCTCCTCTCTTGGAGTTTGGAGTCTTGATTTCGTAATTGGACACTCAATAATATATACATATAGCTTGGATTTCAGTTTCATTTCGTAATCTTGATTTGTAAAATTGGTGACTTTTATGTATAGTGGGCGTTTGCCAATTGCCAATTTGCCATAATCATTTGAATTTGGAGTAACGATGTTTAGTGTGGTTGAATTGAAGCTGCATTTTTGTCAACATTATCAACGTATCCCTATCACTATTATCTTTATCACTTGACATGTTAACAGTTAATTATATACACTAATTGAAACGTTTTTTTTTAATTATCAATATAATTATTGATATTTTTATCACACAAACGTCATTTTATTAACATTTTTAATGATTGGTCGAAATATTAGCAATTAAATAAAAATATTTTCTAATCATGATCTAATGAACTCTCGGTATAATTTTCTTTTATCTTTCGACTCAAGACGGTACGTACTCTCATGTGGTTTAAACGTTGCTCGACTACAACACAGTCAGGCACTATAGATTTGGAGTCTCTCTCATCCCATCTAAAACTCATTGTTTTCATCCGAAAGAATGCTTAATTTATGCCTAGTCGATAAGAAACTTAATTTGAGAAAGTTTCTTATCCTATCCCTAGATAGAAAAACCGTCAACATTTTAACACTTTTTAGTTTTTATCACGTTGTAAAAGAAAATCATGAAGGGAAAAAAAAGTTGATCGAAGACATGCCTATTTATTTATTAGGAAATAATTCGAGGGTCATGCACTCATGCAGACATATCTGGCACCTCGAGCTAGAGGCCGACAAAGTCAGCATACGGCGAATTGCCAGAACATACCACGTAATAAAAAGAAAAAGAGGGCAATACAAACGACGATAAGCACACACTTCCGGGCAAACAAGCGAACCTACACAAATTCCCTGGGACATTATAGACTAGGAGCTGAATGATGATACCAAACACCATCAAGCAGTGAGACCGCTAGCCAACGGTACATAAAAAGTCCATGTGGGCAGTAAAGATGATCATCCAAAGAAAATTTTAAATTACGAATACACATCGTCTTGATCCAATCAGACCCGACACCAGACACCAAAGTCCCAACTCAAAAGCCATATGCCATGCCTATATAGTATGAATATACATGCAATAAGACAAAAATGCAATAAAAAGGAAACTAGTCCTACAATTGGTATATTTAAATGGTTAAATTAATAATTTAAAAAAAGGACAATTGACAACTCTGAAATTTTAGAAATATATCTAAACGTATATTGAAACATTTTTGTCATGGATCAAAATGACAAAATATAATAATAAGGCAATTACGTGTGTGGTCCATGCTTTTAACTTATAGGCAAAATGCTACATAACCAAATTATCAATCATTAATGTTTTACATGGATTCATTGATCGTAAACCAATCTCAGCTATATTATTTTGGATGGAGATGTATTTGTCATTATTCATGATTTAAATATTTAATAAAAACACTTTCTCAATTGGATTGTACGTAAGGCTAAATGGGTGGACGGTATAAGCATAAACGTATATATTGTTTTTCACAATGTATATTTAAAAAGCTGAAATGGAAATTTGGAGTTATGTTTTTAAGACTGAAAATATGGAGATTTGTGGATCCATGCTTGAGATATGATGATATATCCGCATCAATTTATTGTTTCAAATTGGCCACGTAGCCACATCGATTATACATAATTAATTACCCCACAAATCCCACATTTGATTTTTGGATGAAATTTTCTCTTATTGTTTAAATTTTAACACACATGTCTATGTTTAAGTTATATCATATCAAGCGTAACAAATTACAGAAGCTCTGATACCATTTGAAAAATCTAAACCTAGATTCACAATGATCATCAATCAAGCATCAAAAATGGAGGTTTCTACTCACTTCAACCTCTCTCTCTTTTTTCTACACAAATCCCGCCCAAAGCAGAATACAAACAACCAATTTATAACCCTATTGACCAAACTACCCCTATATAAAATGTGTATTTTCATGTGATGCTCAATACACATATGACATATCCTACAAAGTTCTATCAGACTTTAATAATGTATACGGTTGAAAAAAAAAACAATTTTACGGTTTGTTTGGAGATTTAATTTGGATCTCAATTCAAATATAAACATAATTTTTTTTTGGTCAAGAGCAGATCATAGACGGATCTAGGTAGGGGCAAGCAAGAGCATATTCCCCCCTTTCATCGGACGAATCACCTATATTGTTCTACGCGTCGATAGTTTCGTTTTGATATATTATAAGTAAGAATCTGATAAACGAGTACAAAATTTTGAACGTTTGAAAGTTAAACACAATTTAATTATTTAAAATGTCTTTTAATAAATCACAATTCTTTTATATTTTACTTAATTTGATATATTGACAATATAATTCAACCAAAGAGCTTCGAAACAAGATGTTATATTACTAAATTCGATTATTATATAATTAAGAAATTATACAAGTTTGAAGTTTGTATATCTTTGTAGACGTTAATTTGCATGCTAAGAGAATAACAAGTTGCATATTGACTTTGTAGGTTTCAAATGATATATTTTTGAAAGAAAAAAATGTTATTATCGATTAAAATGACATCGTTTTTTTCGTTTAAATAGAAAAAATATATAACAAATAATGACACAATTTTAAATTAAAACATTATCGTTTTGAACAAAAAAACATTGTCTTTTTATTAGGACTCGAAGGTCGAAGGGAAGAGACAGTGGCTTCAATGGAGGTTTGAGATAAAGAGTAAATGAGGAAGAGAGTTCAGAGGGAGGGGATGGAGAATTAGGAGAAAGAGATAAGTCTGTAATTGATTCATTGATAGCCTCCAATACATCATATAGGGTTTTTATATACTCCCTCCGTTTCAAAATAAATGTCGTTTGACATTTAGTGTACGCATTTCAAGGAGGGAAAAATTATATAAAATATTATTTTTTTAATTAATTTTTTTAATTAATTACATACTTAGTAGTATGAAGTATGAAATTAAAAAAAAAAAGAGAAAATTTGGTGTTTTGTACACTTTTCAACATTTAACTAGCTAATTAACTAATCTAAATCTTTTTTTAGGCGTTCTAGACTATTTGAAAAGGCTTTTTAGCCCCTTAACCCAAAATTCGCTTCTCCCTCATCCTTCTCCTCTGGCGATTTCTCGTCGTCCTCCTCGGCTGCTCCTTCTCCGACCGAGAAACCCTCGGCCCCCGCCCTCTTCCGTCGAATATCTCTCATTCGCAGCCAAGAACGCCGGCCAAGCCACCCCCTCTCGTTCTCCCTCTCTTTCCACACACGAAGGGCGATTCAGATGCAGATCTCCGGCGACGCTTGGGAAGCCGAGGCTTCTCTGCCTTCATGGATTCTGCACCAAAGACGAAATCCTCCGCAAACAGGTCACCTGATGGATGGAATCTGTCCTCCAGTCTCCAGATAATCGATCTCGTCTTCGCCGATGGCTTGTTCCCGGCGCGGGGAAGTCCGACTTCGAGGGGATCTTCGATCCGCCTTTCTACGAGTGGTTCCAATTCAACGAAGTAAGCATATTTTGCAGATTTTTGGGATTTTATTTAGGTTCTATGATTGTCGATGTTCGTGAATTGGAGTTTTGTTTGTCTTGATTTGGTTTGCTTATGCAGCGAAATTGTCTACCCCCTGCAACTGAATTTCATCGAGTCTTGCTGAATTGGAACTTTGCTTGGTTGATTTAAATTACAGAATTTTATTTTTGTGTATTATGTTAGATTTGCATTTTGAGAAGTAGAACTCCTTCGAATCCCCTACTTGAACTTCTATAGTCTCCTTAGTGTGAATAGATTTGAAAGGGAAAAGGAAACATGGAGTTAAATACAGTTTTACTCAACCAATGAACAATGGGAAAAGGAAGGACTTTTGAAGAAGAGGTTCAAAATTAGTGAAAATGTCATATTAATATATTGTTAACTCAAAAAGAGGGTAATTATATAGCTCAACCTTCAAACCAAGCAAATCTGTAGCTTACTACTTATTGGTGTCTTGGTGAACTGGTTATGTAAACAAAACTGATTAGGCAAAACCTTTGTTTCATGTTTGAGGGCTATTGTTTGTTTCTGTGACGTTTGATCAGCTTATATCGAACTAGATTTCATAGCAAATGACAAAGAGTTCTCGAGTCAAATCAATGTTATGTTATAATCAATAAATAGTCAGACAACTGATATGGATGAGAGTGATTTTGGATGTGTTTCCCTCTATTGAAATGATCAGTAAAGGATCAGAAATATCAAGCCCTTTGGAATCACAGAAATATCAAGCCCTTTTGTGTGTGTGTGTTTGTATGTTCGTTTCTTATATTATATCTCTGAAGTCTGAAATTGTTTTTAAGTATTTGAATTGGCATCTCTGTTGGGATTTATCAATTGTTTTGGATCGGTTTCGAGGTGAATACACGAATTAAATTGAGTTGATTACGATTTTTTCTTGTTTGGGATTGATTGAGCGTGGTCTTCATCTTGTGAGGGATCCTAACAGTGTTTTGAACTTGGGGTCTGGCCACTAGGGGTCTCCTACTGAATTCTTATTCCTTCACCATTAAGTGATTCCATCTTAGATTCTGATTACATCGAGCATGCTTGCTGATTAGGCTTTTGTTCTACGTACCATGCTTGCTGATAATGGTTGCTCTTTAAGGTATTCTTTGCATTGAGGAGTGTTAGAGATATGAATAAATTAAGGAGATGACTGAAATTAAGGAGTTGGAGATGAATTGCAGACTATGTTTGCAGGTATGTCACCACTGGAGGTACAATAAACTCATGAGTTTCACTTGCCTAGTTTTACATATTATTGACTGATGCTCTGTACAATAATCTCATGGGTCTGGGGTCTGGCTGCTTAGTTCAATTCATTCCTACCTTTCACATAAAGGCCAGATGATGCATCTTCCTTCCGTCGCCCATCGTCGTGCTCCTGGCCCCCTCCTTTGCTCGTCATCCTAATTTTTGGTATTCTTCTATTGGCTCCCTCCTTGGTCGTTATTGTGAAATTGGGGATTCAAGTTATTTAGTATAAATGATGCCTGAAATTAGTCTAAGTTTAGAGTGATTCAAGCTGAAATCGGGGATTTCTTTATTTATTGTTGCTACTGTGTAATTGAAACGGGCTTGATCTTAATTGGAATCCTCTATCGGTTGTAACTAATGACAACAGGCAGGGATAGTTATAAGATAATCCATCACGGAGCGAACTCTGACATTGGCTTTAAATGAATCATGTGAAATTAAGGCTTAATTTGATTTGCAAGTTTCCACTACTAAAAAAACAGGATTTAGCAACGAATAGTTAGCCACGGATTATAGACGACCCTGTATTCGTGTCTATTAGCGATGACATTGGCCACGACTGTTCCTGACCGTGACTATATTCGTGGCTAATACTCATCCTGGTATGACATGGAAAAACATTCGTGGCTATTAGCAACGACACAGATGTCCGTAGCTGATTTCGTGGCTCGATATGTGTCAGTGTCAGTGTCAGTAAATAGCCACGAACGTAGCCACGAATAGGATTGTCGTGGCTGTTTTCGATGCTGATATGGCCACAACACAATATCCGTCGCTAAATCTGTGGCTATTAATAATCGGAAATAAAGTGAACAAATGTGGTGAGTGGGCCTTGGATCACTAATTGTAGGCGGGCCGGATATATATCATGAATGGGCTATCCGATAACCCTTGATCCGTGGCTGAATCCAGGTACAAACTCTTCCAAAATTTCTGGGCTCGGCGCCTCGGCCCATTAGAAGCTAGTGAAAGCCCAATATGACCATCTCAGCCCATTGAATAAGTGGTGATTTAGCGACGATTGATTCCGTGGCTAAATCCGTGGCTATATCAGACCAAATATGACCATGTCTTTCCGGATTGGCCCATTGATCCAATTGGCCCATTGATGGGCCCAAACACACCTATGAATTTTTTTTATATAAATTAACAAGTGTTGAAAAAATATATATTAACTAATTAATAAATTCTTATAAGAATATTATAAAGGTATGTTTTGAGGAAAACTCATATAAATGACTAATAAATGTTTAGTAAAACCTTATATTGAGTAATAAATTCTTATTAGAATACTATAAGAGTGTGTTTTGAGGAAAATTGATATAAGTTACTAATAAATGTTTAATAAAACCTTATATTGACTAATAAATTCTTATTAGAATATTATAAGGGTGTTTTGAGGAAAACTCATGTAAGTGTCTAATAAATGTTTAATAAAACATTATAACTAATAAATTCTTACTAGAATACTATAAGGGTATGTTTTGAGGAAAACTCATATAAGTAACTAATAAAAGTTTAATAAGATCTTATACTAAATGTATGTTTTGAGGAAAACTCATATAAGTGACTAATAAATGTTTAATAAAACCTACTATTGACTAGTAAATTCTTATTAGAATACTATAAGAGTATGTTTTGAGGAAAACTCATATAAGTGACTAATAAATATTGAATAAAGCTTATATTAACTAGTAAATACTTAGTAGAATAATATAAGAATATGTTTTAAGGAAAACTCATATAATTGACTAATAAATGTTTAATAAAACATTATATTAACTAGAAATTCTACTATAAGAGTATGTTTTGAGGAGATCTCATATAAATGACTAATAAATGTTGAGTAATACATTATAGTAACTAGTAAATTCTTATTAAAATACTATAAGAGTATGTTTTGAGGAAAAATCATATGAGTGGCTAATAAATGTTGAATAAAGCTTATATTAACTAGTAAATACTTAGTAGAATAATATAAGAGTATGTTTTAAGGAAAACTCATATAATTGACTAATAAATGTTTAATAAAACATTATATTAACTAGTAAATTCTACTATAAGAGTATGTTTTTAGGAGATCTCATATAAATGACTAATAAATGTTGAATAATACATTATATTAACTAGTAAATTCTTATTAGAATACAATAAGAGTATGTTTTCAAGAAAAGTCATAAAAGTGACTAACAAATGTTCAAAAAACATTATATTAACTAGTAAATTCTTATTAGAATACTATAAGAGTCTGTTTGGATGAAAACTCATATAAATGACTAATAAATGTTGAATAAAACCTTATTTTAAGTAATAAAATGTTATTAGAGTGCTATAAGGGTATGTTTTGAGGAAAACTCATATAAGTAAAAAATAAATGTTGAATAATACCTTCTAATAACTAATAAATTCTTATTAGTATACAATAAGAGTATGTTGTGAGGAAAACACATATAAGTAACTAAATACTTATTAGAATACTATATGGTATGTTTTTTAAGAATACTCATATAAGTAACTAATAAATGTTGAATAAAACTTTATATTAACTAGTAAATTCTTATTAGAATACTAAAAGAGTATGTTTTGAGGAAAACTCGTATAAGTTATGAATAAATGTTGAATAATACATTATATTAACTAGTGAATTCTTATTAAAATACTATAAGAGTATGTTTTGAAGAAAAATCATACGAGTGACTAACAAATGTTGAAAAATCCTTATATTAACTAGTAAATTCTTATTAAATTACTATAAGAGTATGTTTTGAGGAAAACTCATATAAGTGACTAATAAATGTTGAATAAAACCTTATGTTAAGTAATAAATTCTAATTAGAATACTAAAAGAATATGTTTTGAGGAAAACTCATATAAGTAACTAATAAATGTTGATAACTCCCTCCCTTGATGAAAATCGGAATAAATATTTCAAGGGCTTTGACAGGATGTTTGTGTCAAAGGCCTTGACGCATTAACAATTGATGAAATACAAAACCTATATTATTTGTCCGAATATTATTTTATATTATTATATACTTCCGTTATATTATATATATATGTGTTGAACTAACCTTTTCAGGAAGTATAGTTGAGATTATCTCCTTCCTTTGGTGCATATGAGAAGATCTTATTCAAAAACGGATCATGGCTTCGAAGTGTCCTTATATAGAAGATTGAAGATCAAGCCTGATTCTAGAGCCGTTGGTGAAGATCCTCAGGCGCCATTCCACTCGTATATAAAGGAAAGAAGGAAGAAGACAGAAAACACAAGTGCTACACGAGTTTTCAATCATCAAGCGATTCTGTCTTCCAAAGTGTCTCTCTGCTAAGCGCTCAAAGAGTTTGTTGTTTATTTCAAAGCCTTTGAGAGTCACTGTGAGCTTATAGGATATATTCATTTAAAGTGTTACTCGAGAGTTTATAACTCGGGAAGTTGCACTAGGCTATTGATTTGTGAGAGTAAGAGGATTGTACTAGATAGCTGAGAGAGGTGGGGCTCTTCTAGATTGGTCTAGGACTCCAAGGGAACGTGAGTTGACTAGATTGCAATTGTATAGGAGAGAGGCTTCTCGGTGAGCTATTAGGATCCTAAGCTAAGCGAATCAATAAAGCCTTTGAATCCTAGGGTTGTGGAAGAACCCTAGGCGGGGACGTAGGCCAAGTTGTGCTGAACCTCGTAAACAATTACTCGTGTTCTTTACTTATTTGTTTTACCTTATTTCCGCACTTGGTTCGATTGTCTAACTTTGTGATTCAGGTCTAATCTCAAAGGTTTTGGTACAAGCTCCAAAAGTCTTGAGACTTTCTGCGAAAAACGGGCATACTCTATTCAACCCCCCTTCTAGAGTATTTCTTATTACATTGTTCTTATATTATCGAACCTTCAATTGGTATCAGAGCTTTACTCACTGTTTTTGATCTAACAATCTTGTGAGTTTTCGATCATGTCTGGTGAAGCAAGCGGAGGATTTGCACAGGGAAGGTCCACAAGCAGACCGCCACTCTTTGTAGGAAACAACTTTGTCCACTGGAGATCTTTGATGAAGATGTTCATCATAGACCAAGATCTAGAGCTTTGGAACATTATAGAGAATGGTCCGAAGATTCCAGAAAAGGATGGACCAAATGACACCAAAGTTGCAAAGAAGGAGTCTGAATACAACCAAGCAGATCTTGAAACCATCTCCAAGAAATAAAGGGCTATTAACTTACTTTATTGTGGTCTTAGCACTGATGAGTTTAACCGTATTTCATCTTGTAGGTCAGCTAAAGAGATTTGGATAAGTTGGTCATCACCTATGAAGGAACGAGCCAAGTGAAAGACACCAAGATCAGCATCTTCCTTCGAAAGTATGAGCTCTTTAAGATGAAGTCTGATGAGTCAATCAAGGCCATGTTCACACGATTCACAGAAATCACCAACAACCTTGACTCTCTCGGCAAGAGCTTTACCAACGTTGAGAAAGTAAGGAAGATACTGAGGTGCCTTCCAAAGGAGAAATGGGGTCCTAAAGTAACAGCTATAGAGGAAGCCCAGGACCTCACCACTCTACCCCTTGATGACCTTCTTGGAAAGCTGGTCACGCATGAGATGATCCTTAATGAAGACGATGGAGAACTTCCAGCTAGCACTAAGAACTTGGCACTCAAGTCTAAGAAGGATGAGCCCAAGGATGGATCTGATTCCGAAGATGAGGATGACGATGAGGATGATCCTTTTGCTCTTATCACAAGAGGCCTTGCTAGAATTCTCAAAATGAAGAAGCAATTCAACAACAAGGATGGATCAGAGTCTTCAAAATTTTGAGGTAAGCCTCAATACAACAAGTATGAAAAGAAGACTAAACCGTTGTCTTGTTTTGAATGTGGTGAAACAGATCATCTTGTGAAGGACTGCCCTCAAAAGACAAGGAGCCAGCCCAAGAAAGGTGACAAATGGAAAAAGAAAGCCATGGTGGCTACTTGGAGTGATTCTGACTCTGACTCCGACGATGAGAAGGCCAACATTTGTCTTATGGCCTCAGAAGATGAATCCCACGATGAAAAGCTTGAAGCTACTGTAAGAGAACTTATGGAAAGTCCAAAAGAGGTATTATCGGAATTCCTTTCCAATATGATTGCCAATGAAGAAAAGCTTATTGCCCAAACTAACATTCTTATTAAGAGAACTGTGGACCAGGAAAGAACTATTGAGGATCTGTCTATGAGGGTAAAAGGTCTTGAAGCTTCTTATTCAGGTCTTGACATTAAAGTCAAGACGCTTGACTCGGAGAAATCTGAACTCAAGCAAGATCTCTCCTCTCTAATAATTGAGCATCATGACTTAGAGAACGAGAAGATCTCCCTGAATAATAAGATTCTAGACCAACAGACAGCCCTCATAAGTTTTACCAAATCCAAAGGCACTCTCGATAAGATGTTGGGTGAGCAACAAAGCTCTCTAAACAAAAGTGGTATTGGTTACAATCCAAAGTTTTTAAAGAAGCAACACATTACCACTTTTGTAAAGGCAAAAGGAAGCAGAACCTCTCCTATATGTCACCACTGTGCGAGAAAGGGACATGTAAAGGAGACCTGCCCTTATAGAAGAAAGGACCCATATATTATTCGTAATACATTTCCTGTTCATTTGAGAAAAGAACGGATAACACAAGTTTGGGTCCCAAAAGGCACTATTTTACCAAATATGGTTTACCCCAACAATGGATCCAAATTTGCTTATTGGTCTAGCCACAAAGGTTGATGTTTGTCTTGCAGGAAATCACCAAGGTGAAAGAACACAAATGGATTATTGATAGTGGATGCTCGAGGCATATGAGTGGGAAGAGTTCTCTCTTTCATGATCTAAAGAAGCAATCCATGGGAACAATCACTCTTGGTGACAAAGGGAAATGCGACATTGTTGGTATTGGTAGTGTTGGAAGTGATTCCAGCCATAGTATTAAAAATGTCTATCTTGTGAATGGTTTAAAGTATAATCTGCTTAGCGTTTCTCAATTATGTGATAGTGGTAACAATGTCAGATTTAACAAGAAAAGATGTATAGTGTGCAGAGAAGATACAGGTGAAGTTATTCTGACTGCATATCGTTACAACAATATATACGCCGTAAATGCTGATCAAGTGGCACAAGGAAGCTTAACCTGTCTAAAGGCTTTGACGGACGATCCAAAGCTCTGGCACAGGAGACTAGGTCATGTGAGTCCACATACGCTACATAAGCTTGTGTCCAAAGGGCTTGTAAGAGGGCTACCTGGGATGGACTTCAAAGGTATTGACATGTGCAATGCATGCACACGAGGTAAACAAACACGTAGCTCTTTCAAACCCAAAAAGGTTGTAAGTTCTTCTAGACCCCTTGAACTTTTACATATGGATTTATGTGGTCCTATGCGAGTCAAATCTCCCAATGGTAAAAAGTACATGCTAGTTGTCGTTGATGATTTTTCTAGATATACTTGGGTTGCTTTTTTGAAAGAAAAATCAGAGGCCTTATTTGAGTTTTCAAAACTTTGTAAGGAGTTGCAAACTTTAAGAAATGAGCCCATAGTGTCTATTCGGAGTGATCATGGTAGGGAGTTTGATCAACTTCAATTTGATTTGTTTTGTGCTAAATATGGCATCTCCCATAATTTTTCTGCTCCTAGGACACCTCAACAAAACGGGGTTATGGAATGCAAGAACCGCACCTTAGAGGATATGGCCAGGACTATGCTTTTAGAAAATGCATTACCTAAAACCTATGGGGCTGAAGCTGTTAACACAGCTAACTACATTTTAAATCGTTGTCTTATTCGTTCTATCTTAAAGAAAACTCCTTATGAACTTTTCAAAGGCCGCAAACCATTTATATCTTATTTTAAACCCTTTGGCTGTACTTGTTTTGTTCATAACAATGGAAAAGATAACCTTGGGAAATTTGATGCGCGTAGTGATGAAGGTATATTTCTTGGCTACTCCACGAGTAGCAAAGCTTATAGAATCTTCAATAAAAGGACCCAGGTTGTTGAAGAAAGTATACATGTTATTTTTGATGAATGCAATGACGGTGCTTTGAGTGAAAGTGTTGCAGATATAGATCTTAACATCCATGAAGAGAACGAGGAAGGTGATGATGCTGCTACCAAGAACACAGAGAAGATGAACATGCAGGAACCGATTCTCAACACTGAAGAATTGGCCCAAGGTGTTGAAGATTCATCCAAAGCCCTCGGTGTCCAATCCAACGGTGTTGAGACTTCAGAAACTGCTGTAACTGAACTTAACAGGACCACGGAGTCAGATGCACTACAAGTCAATCCTACCAGTGTGACGAATCAAGGAGCTGAGACTAGCAAAAGGAAATTCAAATACTCCTCATCACACTCATTAAAGGATATCATTTCTGACCCTACTTCTAGTGTTCAAACTCGTTCTAAACTTAAAGATCTTTGTGCTTTTCACGCGTTTGTTTCTCTTATTGAGCCAAAGAAGGTAGATGAGGCACTTCAGGAGCCAGACTGGATCATTGCTATGCAAAGTGAGCTTAACGAATTTGAAAGGAACAAAGTCTGGACCTTGAAGCCTAGGCCAAAGCATCAATCAGTCATTGGCACTCGATGGGTGTTTCGAAACAAGCTAGATGAGAATGGTAAGGTTGTGAGGAACAAGGCACGGCTTGTTGCTCAAGGCTACAATCAAGAGGAAGGTATTGACTACGAGGAGACCTTTGCTCCCGTATCCAGGCTTGAAGCCATTCGCATTTTATTAGCATTTGCATCTTTTATGAGCATAAAGTTATATCAAATGGATGTCAAGTGTGCTTTTCTCAATGGTTTCTTAGAGGAAGAAGTTTATGTGGCTCAACCCCCAGGTTTTGAAAGCTCAGAATTTCCCAATCATGTTTATAAACTTGACAAAGCGCTTTATGGTTTGAAACAAGCCCCAAGAGCTTGGTACGAGCGCTTATCAAAATATCTTTTAGAAAATGATTTTAAAAGGGGGTTGATCGACAAGACTCTTTTTATCAAAACCAAAGGAAAGAACATTTTGGTTATTCAAATTTATGTTGATGATATATTATTTGGTGCTACTAACACATCTTTGTGCAAGGAATTTTCTGACATCATGTGCAGTGAATTTGAGATGAGCTTGATGGGTGAACTCAACTTCTTTTTGGGATTACAAGTTCATCAATCCAAGAAAGGGATCTTTGTCAACCAAAGCAAGTACACTAAGGATCTCTTGAAGAAGTTCAAGATGGATCAATCCAAGGCAGCCAAGACTCCCATGAGCTCAACATTGTCTCTAGATCAAGACAAGACTGGAATAAGTGTCAATCAAAAGGAGTATCGAGGAATGATTGGATCGTTATTATATCTCACGGCTAGTAGACCTGACATCATGTTTAGTGTTTGCATGTGTGCTATGTTTCAAGCTGATCCTAAAGAATCTCACCTCGTGGCTGTGAAGAGGATCTTTCGATATCTCAATGGCACTAAGGAACTTGGACTATGGTACCCAAAGCAAAAGGATTTCACTTTAATTGGATATTCTGATGCAGATTTTGCAGGCTATAAGGTGGATAGGAAGAGTACATCAGGATGTTGCCAATTCTTAGGAGCATCTTTGATCAGTTGGCACTCAAAGAAACAAAACTCAGTTGCTCTATCCACTGCAGAAGCCGAATACATTGCAGCTGGAGCCTGTTGCTCCCGAATCCTTTGGATAGCTCAACAAATGCGAGATCTTGGCATTAACCTCAAAGGTATTCCAATTAAGTGTGACAATACAAGTGCCATCTCCATCACTAAGAATCCTGTTCAGCATTCAAGGACCAAACATATTGATGTAAGGCATCATTTCATTAGAGATCATGTTGAAAAAGGTGATGTGTCCATATCTTTTATTTCTACTGATTATCAATGGGCTGACATTTTTACTAAGCCTTTAGCAGAGGACAGGTTCACCTTCATTAGACGAGAGATTGGGATGCTTAACAAGGATGCACTTTCGTAGGGGGAGCTTTCCCGTTACGAAAGATAAATTCTACTTAGTGTCAAGACCCTTGAGAACCATGTCAAGGTGTGTGAACTAAATGGTGGAGTACATATATCGGATCATATATTTTTGGTTAATATCTTTTTAGATATTTAATCAATTATATTTGTTTTAATCGGATTTCAAAAATTGCCCATTTAGTAATTTCCTTAAACCGTTAAAGATATTTTATTTTTGGAAATAGATTTTTTTGGTTATCTTGTCCGATTTTAATGGATATTTGAATTTGAATTTGAAAACCTTTCAAATTGGCAATGTAATGATTTCTTTCCTTGGAACCCTAAACCCGTCCCATCACTCCCTCTACTTAAACCCAATACTGTACCCGATCTCTTCACGCTTTCAAGCTAATCCAAATCCCTTCACCTTCTCCCTCTTCAACCTTTCATCTGTTCTAAGAAAACCCTAACCGATTTCCTCCATGGCACCCAAAACCAAGAAAGCTGTCACACCCAAACGACTTGGCGCCACCCCCAAGGGACGTCAGGCCCCTGCTACCTCTCCCACACCTGAACCCGCTCCTCAAGCTATCGTCCCAACTGTCGTCCAGAGCACCATCGCTGAGAGCTCGACCATTGTTCCCAAGGGCTCTCAAAAGCGCTCTGCTAAGAAGCCGATCAGTGCTAAACAGAAAGGGAAGAGGAAGATCTTGGCTGAGGAACCAGACGAGGATGAGGAGGAAGATGACCTAGACGCCCTCCTAGAAAGAGATGCCGCCAAAGAAGCTGAGGAGGAGGCCTTAAGGAAGAAAAAGGCCGATGAGGAGGCCGAACTTGCTAAGAAACTGGCCGAGGAAGAAGCTGAGCGGATTCGGAAGGAAGCCGAAGCCGAGGAGGTTCCATCCGAGGAGGAGCCTGAAGAAGATGAAGAAGAAGAGCAAGAGGGATCTGGAGAGGACGAGGTTCCATCCGAGGAGGTTCCATTCAAGGGCTTTGACAGGATGTTTGTGTCAAAGGCCTTGACGCATTAACAGTTGATAAAATGCAAAACCTATATTATTTGTCCGAATATTATTTTATATTATTATATACTTCCGTTATATTATATATATATATGTGTTGAACTAACCTTTTCAGGAAGTATAGTTGAGATTATCTCCTTCCTTTGGTGCATATGAGAAGATCTTATTCAAAAACGGATCATGGCTTCGAAGTGTCCTTATATAGAAGATTGAAGATCAAGCCTGATTCTAGAGCCATTGGTGAAGATCCTCAGGCGCCATTCCACTCGTATATAAAGGAAAGAAGGAAGAAGACAGAAAACACAAGTGCTACACGAGTTTTCAATCATCAAGCGATTCTGTCTTCCAAAGTGTCTCTCTGCTAAGCGCTCAAAGAGTTTGTTGTTTATTTCAAAGCCTTTGAGAGTCACTGTGAGCTTATAGGATATATTCATTTAAAGTGTTACTCGAGAGTTTATAACTCGGGAAGTTGCACTAGGCTATTGATTTGTGAGAGTAAGAGGATTGTACTAGATAGCTGAGAGAGGTGGGGCTCTTCTAGATTGGTCTAGGACTCCAAGGGAACGTGAGTTGACTAGATTGCAATTGTATAGGAGAGAGGCTTCTCGGTGAGCTATTAGGATCCTAAGCTAAGCGAATCAATAAAGCCTTTGAATCCTAGGGTTGTGGAAGAACCCTAGGCGGGGACGTAGACCAAATTGTGCTGAACCTCGTAAACAATTACTCGTGTTCTTTACTTATTTGTTTTACCTTATTTCCGCACTTGGTTCGATTGTCTAACTTTGTGATTCAGGTCTAATCTCAAAGGTTTTGGTACAAGCTCCAAAAGTCTTGAGACTTTCTGCGAAAAACGGGCATACTCTATTCAACCCCCCTTCTAGAGTATTTCTTATTACATTGTTCTTATATTATCGAACCTTCAAATGTTTAATAAAACCTTATATTAACTAATAAATTCTTATTAGAATACTATAAGAGTATGTTTTGAGGAAAACTCGTATAATTAGCGAATACATGTTTAATAATACCTTCTATTAACTACTTCTTGCCTACTGTTAAAAAAAACTACTAAATTCTTATTAGAATACTATAAGAGTATGATTTGACGAAAACTCATATAAATAACGAATAAATATTTAACAATACCTTATATTAACTAATAAGTTGTTACTAGAATATTATAAGTATGTGTTTTGAGTAAAACTCATATAAGTAACGAATGAATGTTTAATAAAGTCTTATATTAACTACTAAATTCTTATTAAAATACTATAAGAGTATGTTTAAGGAAAACTCATATAAGTAACTAACAAATGTTTAATAAAACCTTATATTAACTAATAAATTCTCATCAGAATACTATAAGGGTATGTTTTGAGGAAAAATCATATCAGTAACGAATAAATATTTAAGAAAACCTTATATTAACTAATAAATTCTTATTAGAATATTATAAGAGTGTGTTTTTAGGAAAACTCATATAAGTAATGATTAAATGTTTAATAAAACCTTATATTGACTTATAAATTCTTATTAGAATATTATGAGAGTATATTTTTAGGAAAAGTCATATAAGTAATGAATAAATTTTTAATAAAACCTTATATTAAGCAATAAATTCTTATTAGAATACTATAAGAGTATGTTTTCAGGAAAATTGATATAAGTGACTAATAAAAGTTTAATAAAGCTTTATATTAACTAATAAATTTTTAGGCGCATATAAATGTATGTTCTGAAAAAAGATATCTTTAACTTTTAACAATATTTTATAATATTAATATTTTATATCGTACTAGTAAGTTTCAAAATAGAAAAATCCAATATATGTTGGAATTTTTTTTTATCGATGTTTTAGGCGATTAATAGAAAATATTTTAAGCGGTAAAATGAATTTTAGGGCGGTAACATTCCCGCACTTTGGAATTTTAGGCGGTGCGATGAAAATTTTGAATGAGCTGTAATACAATTGGGGCGTGTTTTCTAACCCTAATGTCGCCTCTCCCTCTTCACCGCCTCTCCCTCTTCATAGATCCCCCTCTCCCTCTTCAATTCGCCTCCCCCAGGATCCATGCCGCCTCTCCCTTTTCGATTACAGATCTGTAATCTCTCGCTTCCTAAAGATTTTAGATCTCTCGTCTCTCAACCACTCTTGTCCTCCTCTTCTCCCTCCTGTCTTCCTCCCACAGAGAACAACGCCGGTGGTGAAACACAGCCGCTGGGAGGGAGCGCCGCCTTCAACAGATGAAGAAGATGGCGGAGAAACGCTCTACAGATCCATGTCGCCTCTCCCTTTTCGATTACACACTCTTGTCCTAGATTCTTCGCCCTCCCGTCTTCCTTCCATGGATAACGATGCCGACTGACCACCACGGAGAACGTCGCCGACGGATAATCCAATCTGGTGGAGCCCGGAGGGACAAGAGTGGTTGAGGGACGAGAGATCTGAAATCTCTCGTCGCCGACTGACCACCACGGAGAACGTCGTCGCCGACCACCACGGAGAACGCTCTACAGATCCATGGCGGTTTTTTTCCTTCTACAATTGGTAATTTTTTTTCCTTTCAATTGAGAACTTAGTCCTTCTGCTCACCTGCTTTTCTTTTAAAATTGAATTGAGTACTTTGTCTAGCAGCAAAATGGAGAACCGAAAACAAGGGGTTGAAGATTCATTGCCCGTTACTGGTTTCAAATCTACCTTCCTCTCTTGTCCATGGTGTGTAATCTCTATTTTTTAGCTTATTTATTTTCTAATTTCATTTTATAATCAGTGTTTAAACTGATTTCGTATCACTTGCCTTTGTAAATGAATGTTTTAGGTTTGATATAAGAACTGTTGAAATTGAAGTGATGTTCAATGTTTTGTATAAACTGAATTAAAGTATATCTATGGATTTGAATAACCTAAATTTAAGTATTTGTGTATGAATAAATTTTAGGTTTGCTGCATGAATTTAAGTATACACTTCTTGTAATATTATTTAAGTTCCTCTTATGAACCATTATTCTTAGTGGAATCTTGCTGAGTATTTTGATATGAAAGTAGACCGTGAAAAATTGACTGAGTTATTTTACAGATAACATTAGGGGGATTATGCTTTCTGGACAATGCCCTTGTTGCTGCTCTCTCTCTGGCTTTTCTTTCTCTTATGCAACTAATTATCCCAAATAATGGAGTACTTGAATCTTTTGTTTATGGTGGCAGGATAACTAACTAGACAGGGTCATTAATTTCATACTTGGGCAGAAAAAATAGAATCTTGCCCTCATCGTAATTCAATCCCTAGCTGGTTCAGTGTGAAGCATTGGGTGCAAGAAGAAGGCCGAAGTTCTCAAACTAGTGTTAAGATGTGTTGGTTCTTTTCTTAGGTGTAGTACTTCTGGATGTTGTACATTATGTGCATGATGTTGTGTTTTTGTATTTGGACACATTAGAACATTATATCTATATATATTTGTATATATATTCTCTATCGTATAAATAGCGCATACAAATAATCTCAAAACTTAAGCAACGACTTTAGCCTCAAAGTTAGCAACCAACTAAGCATTTCCATTAGCTACGACCATAGCAACGACTCGGCCACGGAGCTAGCAATAACCATGACCAATTCCCCGCAACAAACTTAGCCACAAAATTAGCCACGACATTTGCGATGATCATTTCCGACGCTATCGTCGTCGCCACAGCCACGACATTCAGAAGTCATACCCAGCCACGAAATTAGCCACGACGGTATGAGTTCGTTGCTATTTTCCGTTGCTACGTCGGCCCGAATTTAGTCACGAGGCATATGGCTACGGATGGCCCGACCGTTGCTGATTCCGTGGCTAAACCGGTTAGCCACGGTCATTCGTTGCCAAATTCGTTGCTATTTTCCGTTGCTAAATCCTGTTTTTTTAGTAGTGTTCGTACTCTGCTGTTGTATGATTCATATGAAATGATAATATTAGTTTATGTGTGCTGAAGTGAATAACTGGAAATAATGAAATGCATACAATCTATTGAATCTATGATAATCCTTCATGGTGTTTAGACCATATGCTAACTAAACCCTTTTACTTGTTTTATTATTGCTAAATTAAAGCCTATTAGCTCAAATTGGTAGAGCGTTGTGCTCAAGCACATAAATGCAGGTTCAATTCCCGCACAGGCTATTTTTTTATCCTTCACCTATTTTCGCAACAAAATTTATGTCTTTTTGCGATGAACATTTTAGTGGCCAATAAAATAGAAATAATTTGTTGTCATCGTTAACCCTTGAGCTTTTGATTTTAAGAGATCATATTGCCTTGTTTGGTGACACTGTTTTGATTCCACCATTCATACTTAAAACAAAGTGATACTGTTTTGATTCCACATTTCATGCTTAAATGTCATCAATTTTATAAAAATAGCATCACATATGATTGAGATCAATTAATTGTATTTACAAATGTGTCATCAATGAATAAAAGTCATCAATAAAATTGTCATCAATAAAAAGATCTTATCAATGAAGTGAAATGACATATTAAGCTCATATGTCATCAATTGTATAAAAATATCATCAACAAAGAATAACATCACAAATTATTGAAATCAATGAAATGTAATCACAACTATGTTATCAATGTCAACACAAATGATTGAGATCAATGAAGTTTAATCACAAATGTGTTATCTCTCATCAGTTAATTAAACTAGAATCAATGAAAACATATCGATATACAATTTACTGAATTACAAAAGTGACATCAAACGATTTGATTAAAAGTGACATCAAATAATTACATTAGAAAAATGGCATCAAAACACTACTTTCAAAAAGTGGCATCACATTAAAGAAAAAATATCATCAAAACACTACTTTGAAAAGATATGGCATCACGAGAAAAAAAAATATCAAAAAATTGACATAAAAAGTGTCATCAGTAGTCAACCGTAAAAAAAAATGGCATCAATAGTCAACCTGGCATCATAGTAAACAAAAAAATGTCATCAAGGTTTGAAAAAAGTGGCATTAAAAAAGTGTCATCAAACCATTTCATTAGAAAAGTGGCATCAAAGTAAAAATAAAATGTCATAAAAAATGGCATCAAAACGGTAAAAAAATGCATCACAAAAATGTCATCACTAATTAAATTAAAAAAAAAATCAACATGAGTTGGTCAACGGTCAAACAGTTGACCATTGACCATTTAACACCCCATTTAGGGATTGGACTACCTAATCTAATTTAATAAGTTTTTTTTTATCTAATTAGCTAATTAAACTTTCTAAATAGCCTACTTACCTAAATCACCCTAAAAAAAATTCATTAAAAAAATATTTTATAGAGTTTTTACCTCATTAACATGCGTGCCGGAAAGTAAAGTGACTTTTATTATGAAACAGAGGGAGTACTAATCAGTAATCACCCTTATAACCCCAATAGTTCTATTCCTAACAGTTTTGAACTATAAAAACGTTGTCTTAAACTAAAATATAATTGTTTAATCTAAAATATCATAGTTTTGGTTCGCTAAACGTACTATAAAAAACATCAATAATTTGTATAAAACATCGCTCCCTCGATAAATTTCTGTGTCTGTCATTGCTCCTGATTGTTTTATTATTGCAGGATATAGTACATTCAATTTTATTTTTTTATTTCATAGGTAGACACTTAGGTCATTACAATTAGGGCTGTTATCTGAGCCTAACAGCTCGAGCTCGGCTCGGGCTCGGCTCGAAAAAACTCGAGCTCGGCTCGTTCGAATACACAAAACAAGCCGAGCTTGAACATTATTTTGGGCTCGAACCGAGCCCGAGCCGAGCCCAGAAGCTCGACCTGGGAATTTACAATATTGCCCCGGCCCTAGGGTTATGAAGCGCTTCTCATATCTCTTTCACTAAAGCGCTGCAGTTCGCCAGTTCACGCCGCTTCTCTCTCTTCTCTTTCCTCTAGTCTCTCTTCAGGCTGGGTTCACTCCTTCCTTCCTCATCAATGGTTACTCGTTTAATTGCCAGCCTCATCGAAGCGTCGAACTGCTCTTCCGTCTTCACTCCTTCCTTCCTCTTCAGGCTAAGCAATTCACAACCGCCTCTTCCTCTTCTCTTTCCTAGTCCCTCTTCTGGATGAGTTCACTCCTTCCTTTCCTCATCAATGACTACTCGATCGATCAATCGCCGGCCTCGTTCACTGATTCAGGCTTCAACAGTTCAGATCCGCTTCTCCCTCTTCTCTTTCTCAGTCCCTCTTCAGGCTGAGTTCAGAGCCGTTTCTCCCACTTCTCGTTCACTGCTTTGTGGTTCCTCGCTCCCTCCCTGTTCATCTCCCTTGCTCCCCTCCTCTAGTTCAGGCGTTGGTTGCTTACTACGAGATTAAAAGGATTAGAAATTTGTAGAAGCTTTACTTTAAATTTTGCCTAGATTGAAAAAAGGATTAGAAATTTGTAGAAGTTTACTTTAAATTTTGCAGATTGAAAAAAGGATTAGAAATTTGTAGAAGGATTGAAAAATATGTACAGCTTCAAATTTTACTTCAATGTTCATCTTCTTGTTTCTTCGTTCAACGAAATATGTACAGCTAAATTAAAAAATATGGTGATTATAAATTTTTAGTTCTTGTTGTTCATCTGTCTGTAATTTGCATTTAGTTTTTCAAATACGAACCGAGCCGAACGAGCTTGAACGAGCCCAATTAACGAGCTCAAGCTCGTTCGTTCAGCTTGTTCGAGCTCAAATCGTTTTCCGTTCGAGCCAAGCTTGAACATGTCAAGCTCGGCTCGTTCGGCTCGTATATCACCCCTAATTACAATATGGGTGAGGGGGGATTCGAACTTGTGACCTATTGGTCACCACATGTCATTCTTAACCAGCTAAGCTAGCAAGGCTTGACAATACATTCAATTTTTTTATAAAAAAAAAGAGAAAATTTGCCCAACGGGCCTTTTTTTGGGCCTTATTGAGGGAGTGTCTTCCAAGCCCGGCAAATTAGGTTTTTGTCCACCTCTAATTTTTTGGACAAAATTACCCCTGAAATCTTAACCAAATCTGAGAGATTTGTAGCATTTCAGCAACTCATCCTCTTCCTCGCCGTTTCATCATCGCCTCCCTCTCGCTCCTCCGTTATCGCGCTCACCACCCCACCACATCCTCCACCGTTGCCGCCACCACCATCCACCGACGGCGACCACCATAAACCCCATCATCGCCACCACAAATCGGCGTTACCACCACAGATCTGTTGTTGTTGCACCCCGTTGGCCACTTCCGACCTCCGTTTTTATGTTGCTATTGCACACCGCCTCCTTCGCCACCACCTTCGACGCCACCGCCTCCTTCCCTCCCTCCACACCGTTGGCCACCGTTGCAAGAGACCGGAACCGGCTTGAGATCTTCGACGCCACCGCCTTCTTCCCCTAATTTCTCAGATCTGAAATTAGGGGAAGAAGAGACCGTGCGAGGCCAGGTCTTCGGTGGCCAGATCTGAGCAACAGATCTCGAATGACTCCGACAACGCGTCGTCGAGCAGCTTCTAGCCTGCTTAGCAGCTTCTAGCCTGCTTCTCCGATTGCAATCGAACTCGATTCCAATTGGATCTGCGGAAGTCGGCGACGGATGATGAGGGGGCGAGATCGAGGAATTGTCACTGTTGTTGCTGTTCATGGTGGTCGGATCTGTGCTTGAATTCGGCCGGATGTCCTTTGCAGTTAAGATCGGGGCTACGCCGGAGAACGCGAGGAAGTACATGGCGGATGCAACATGCTCTTTTGGCTGAACAGTTTCGCCTTCCTCTCGGGTCTTCATGCTTCTGTTAATCAATTTTGCCGAACAGTTTGGCCTACAAATTTTTAGCAATTTTGCTGAACAGGCTCTTTTGGCTACAGATTTCTGTGGTTTTGCATTCGGGCTTTTGTCTCAGTCTTGCTTACATGAAACTGTTTTCTGTGGTTTTAATCATGTTGTGGAATGATAAGACTGCATATGAACTATACGATTGTCTGAGTGTTTGATTCCCAAGTCCCAACTGCTTTCCACATTTCATGATACCAACTTTTTTTTTTATAATTGCCTTAAACTTTCAGCAATAACAAGATCTTGAATTCGGCTAAGATAATGAATTTGAGTTTGTTAATGTGATTTACAATTTACAATTTCAGTAATTTACAGTTTACAATTTCAGCAATTTGCGGTTAGTTTGCTAATGTGATTTGAGTTTGTTTTTTTGATAGTTTTGAATATTTACAATTTCAGCAATTTATTTGCCTTGTCGAAATTTTTTGTAGAATGCTGAATTCCTTGCTTTGCATCTCCTTTAAAAGCCTCTTAGCTCAATGGTAGAGCGATGTGCTATGCGCAAATACGTGGGTTCGAATCCCGCATAGGCTAAATTTTATATCCCGTAACACGGTTTCAGCAACAATTTCAGCATCAACAACGTTGCTGAAATCGGGGTTTCAGCATCAACAACGTTGCTGAAACCGTCGGTTTAGCATCAACAACGTTGCTGAAACCGGGGTTTCAGCATCAACAACAGTGCTGAAATCGGGGTTTCAGCAACGCGGCAAAAAAAAAACAGTTTCAGCAACGCAAAAAAAACCGTTGAAACAAAGGGTGGGTTTTGGCATCAACAACAATGTTGAAATCGGAGTTTCAGCAACTCCGGTTTCGACAACGCGAAAAAAAAACAGTAACGCGAAAAGAAAAAAAACTGCTGAAACAGAGGGTGGCACAGGTGTTTCAGCAACTAAAAAAAGCGGAAAAAAAAGGTAACATGGAGATAAAAAAAACTCAATTTCAGCAATTTCGGTAACGTGGAAAAAAAGAACTCAATTTCAGCAACTTCGGTTTCAGCAATGCGAAAAAAAAAAAAAAACTAAATTTCGCGGAAAAAAAAATTTGCTGAAAAAAAAAAATTCAGTAAACTTATTTTAGGGGTGGACATTTTGCTAATATGGAGAGGGTGATGAACATTTTCCTAATAAAGCCCAAAATTTTGAACATCGAGGTAATCACCCCTAAAAAAAATCAATTGATACCTCTAAGTTTTTTTTAAAATTTCAGTTGGTATCCCGTTACCTTTTATTTTTTGGATGGTCCCCTTAAGTTTTTGCAAAAGTCCATCTGGCGCTTAAAATCCATGTCTTTCACTTATTGAAATGAAAAATTACTCTTTATTTTTTCAATATTGCACAGAATCATCATTTATTTTTAACATTTCACATAACTACCCATATTTTTGTCAAAATTTAACCCCAAACCATACTTATTTTTAAAATTAAACAAAAGCCCTTTATTTTCCAAAATTTAACAAAAAAAAAACTACCTTTTATTTTAAAATAACATAAAATGCCCATTATTTATCAAACTTTGCACATAACTGGTCGTTATTTGTAAAATATTGTGCAAAATTACTCATGATAGATGGGGTGGCTAGCCAATTTTTTAAATACCCATTTGAAAGAAGTAAAATACATATTGCTTTTTGAAACATGTTCTTCATTCATGCATTTTATCATTTTCTTAATTGCTAGGATGGATTTTCATTAATATGGTTATATTGGTTTTTATTCTTTTGGAGGCAAACATCCAACATATGGTTTACTTAGATAATTAAAAATGCTATGTTAAATATATGTTTTCAATTAAACAGTTTGTGAGACTTTAAAAAAATATTAATAAATTTTATATTAATCAACATGAGTTATAGCTAGGTGATTGTATATGTGTGCTCATCTTTAATTGAAATGTCTTTTTGCATTTTATAGGTTAACAAATTTTGTGTAACTAAAACGGTGGTTAATTATGTGCAAAGTTTGACAAATAATTGATATTTTATTTGATTTTACAAATAATAGGCATTTTGTGATGAATTTTGGAAAATAATGAGTATTTCATTTGGCAAAAATATGTGTTGTCTAAATATAAAGGATGATTTGTGCAATATTGAGAAAATAACGGTTAAAGGATGGTTTTTCATTTAAAAAAAAAAAGTTAAAACATAGATTTTGGACACCATATGAACTTTTGTAAAAAGAATTGAGGATATAAAGGGGATGAGAATGCGCTATTTCATTAATTAGTCAAAAAAATGCACACTAACAAAGTTTTTTTTTTATTAGGCGAAAAGGGGGCGGTCCTTAAGACAGAACACAACCCTGATCATCCTTTCGGATGATGTTACAGAATTCCCTATTCAAAGGGAGAGTATCCATATTACAAGTGTCTTTGGATCTAGCTATGAAATCTGCTGCTCCATTGGCTCCACGAAAACAATGTTTAAACTCTATCCACTCGAATTCCCTTTTCATCTTCTTTATGAGCTCGATTTGCCAGTAGATCTCCCATCTCGGTCTTGCATTACCGTTGATTGCTTTGATTACCTCCAAACAGTCACCTTCGATTATAACTCTACGTAAGCCTTGTTGCCATGCCATTTTCGTACCTACGCAAAATGCAGCTGCTTCGGTTTGGATAGCTGAACCGCTACCTACCTGTTGCTGAAAAGTATCTCTCACATTTCCGTCACAATCCCTAAGGATCCCACCTACCTGACAGAAGCCAGAAGATGTAGTTGAGCCATCTACATTAATTTTGTAGGTGGCCCTAGCTGGCTTCTTCCATTTAATCCACATCCTCTTTCTTTCCGGTTCAGGGTCTTTGACAGGATTGGCGGCCAGCCAATCCCTTACCTGCATATAAGATCTGATTGCAATTTGAGAGATAGGCTCTATATTTTAATTTCTAAATATTTTATTGTTTCTAATCTCCCATATTGATTGCCAGACAAAGCAAAGGTCTTCAAAGTTGTGAAGTGAGGGTTTAGTTTGAAGCATTTCTTTAATTGGAGTCAGTCGATTACCGCTGAGATTTACTGATTTTCCACTTACTTGTTCGTAAGCCGCTATGATTCTTTTGGTGTAGGAGCAGTGTTGGAAAAGATGATCACTGTCTTCATCATAATCATTACAGAGACAACATTGAGATGGAACTCTAATAAAGAAGCGATTTAGTCTTTCTTTTGTGGCAATTCCATCTTGGGATATTTTCCAGACAAGGTTTTTGATCCGAGGAGGGATGTTGAGTTTCCATATCCAATTTCCTTGTATTTCATTCTGATGGCGTGTGTTTATTATTTGTTTAATCGACATGGTTGTGAACTGACCATCCACATTAAGTTTCCAAATTAGTTTGTCATTGTCTTCCCACGAGGGGATGTTAATTTTTTGGATTTCAGCAACAATATTGTTAGGGAATAGATGTTGAAGGATTTGCAAATTCCATGTTTTATTTTGATTGATGAGCTGGTGAACTTTAAGATTAGGGTCATGAGAGAGCTGGTAATTTTTAAGATTACAATTTAATACCCAAGGATCATTCCAGACGTTTATGGTTCTTCCATTTCCAACTATCCAATGTAAGCCCTCCATGAATTTGTCACGAAGGTGTAAAAGTCGGCCAAATTGGCAAGAGGGGTTAGTCGGAGTAGCTGTAGTTATGTTTTGGTCTTTGAGGTATTTTTCTATAATGAGTTTAACCCAAATATTATCAGCGTTAGTGTATAGTTTCCATAAAAGTTTCATCTGTAGGCTAATGTTTAGGTCTTCTGCTGATCTTATTCCCATACCACCTTGGTCTTTTGGCTTATAGATTTTATCCCAACTTATCAACGGGTTGTAACGTTCAGATTCTAATTTGTTCCACAAGAAATTTTTGTTAATTTGATCAATCTGGTGGAGCACCCCTTTCGGAGGTAAGAAATTCTGCATGAGGTAATTAGTTTTAGAGCTCAGGTTTTCCGTAATGAGAGTTACCCGACCAGCTTGGGTTAACGTTGAAGCTTTCCATTTGGCTAGTTGTTTTTTGAGGTTTTGGATGGCTTCCTAGAACATCTCGTTTTTGACTCTGCCACGGAGTAAAGGGATGCCAAGGTATTTTTCCATAGTTCTAGAGACCGGAGTGTGCATTTCATTAGCTAAAGAATTTGCTAGGGAGGTGCTAACGTTTTCAGAAACTTGGAGAGAGCTCTTATTGTAATTTATGGTGAGACCAGATAGATTCGAGAATCTGTTGAGCATGTTACGGATAGTGTGGATACTTTTGTGTGATGCAGGTGCAAAGATAATTGCGTCATCAGCAAAAGTCAGAAAAGGAATAGACGTACCATTTTTTGTAATCTTAATTCCAACCAATGCGTAATCTAGCTTTGCTTCCTGCTGCAGTTCAGCTGCTAAATTCTCCATTACAAGTATGAAAATGTACGGCACTAATGGATCCCCTTGTCTAATGCCCCTTTCTGGTTTAAATTGTGGACCTGGACGATTGTTGACGAGAACAGAGAATGTAGTGGTGGTTAGGCAGCTCATGACCCATCTAATCCATCGTGAGTCAAATCCAAATTTAGAGAGCGTGGCTTTTATATAGTCCCAGTTGATCTTGTCATAGGCCTTTTCCATGTCAAGTTTTAGTGTCATCCAACCTTTGGACCCTTTTCGTTTATGAAAGTTGTGGAATATTTCATGTGCAATTAGTGTATTATCTTGAATGGATCGTCCCTCTACAAAGGCACCTTGGAAGGGGTTGATGAGTCTAGGTAATATATTCTTCATCCTATTAGCTATAAGCTTAGAGATAATCTTATAAATGGTGTTGCAGAGGCTGATAGGCCTGTAGTGGTTTATGTTAGAAGGATCGTCTATTTTGGGTATAAGAGCTATAAAAGTTTGATTGATCTCAGAGAGTAAGGTTCCAGAATGGAAGAAAGCTTTAACAGTTTTGCAAACAGATTGACCCACTATATGCCAGTACTTGCTGAAAAATTCAGGGGGAAATCCATCAGGACCAGGTGTTTTGTCTACAACCATAGTCGTGACAATGTTCTTGATTTCAAGATTTGATGGCATTGAGATAAGGGCATTATTCTCTTCCGTTGTGATGCACACTAACAAAGTTGAATCCAATTCCATTACCTTCCATGAACTCGAGGAAGGTAGTGTCAATACAAAATTAAATTAAATAAGAATGAAAAAAAAATCTACATAATATAGTAATAGTTATTAGTTAGGGTTTAAGTTTTAATTATAAACTTTTTATATATTATTTTTTATACCAAAGCAGTAATATTGATTTTAATAAAATTCGCTTACGGTACCGATCAAGTAGGGGAAACTCAAGGGATGAACTACTACGGAGTAGTTAAGTATATATTGTTGGAATGTGGTTGTTTTATATCGGTAATATAAATAATTTTTGAACAATATATAAAGTTGAAAGACTATTTTTATTGTCAATTAATTTTGAGATGGAATCCCGTTCGGATTTATGTATTGTTCAAATCTCATGTATATGAACCCGCACACACGACCTCCCTCTAGCCTCTTGACTCCACCAGACCCAGCCGAGTTAAAATATATGTACAACGATTTTTTTTTTATACCCCTTTAGTGATATTATTGATCGACAAGTTTCAATAGTTTCACGTTTGGAAAATATCATGGAGCTCATAGTGGACAAATTTTATACGTTCGGAGCTGAGTCACATCGAAGTGTATGTCCGTTTATCACGCTTTTTATTTATTTATTATTATTAGCTAAGAATTCGAGTTAAGACATATTTTAAACTCAAAAATTGACCAAATCGACAGACAGAAGAACCGTTTAAAACCCATAAAACAACACATAAAGGCGCAAACTCAGGAAAATGCACTATACAAAAAGCGAAACTAAGCAAACCTAAATCAAACTGGAAGAGGACGAAGCCAATTCAAGTCCCACACTAAAGCAAAAACCGTAGTCCAGCGATGCAGCAGGACGGTCAGGACCTGATCATCATGTGGGCAGTGAGGACGAACTCTAGGGAAGCAGTCAACCCGAGTAATGGAGACGTCACGATACACACTACCATGACTCCAACCTATCCCGACCATTAATGTTCTAAAAATCGCGCCTAAGCGGGAGGGGACCTAGGAATTTTTAAGTCTAGGCGGGCCTCTAGGCGGAAATCCCCCTAGGCGCCTCCTGCTAGTCCCGCCTAGGCGCCGCCTAGACCCTCCTAGATGCCGACTAATATTCCCGCCTAGCCCGCCGATTATTCAATTTTAACTTTTAGGCTTGTGATTAGTAAACTTAGGAATTTTTTTTATCCCCCAAGTCGAGATATATTTGTTTTTGCGTCGAACCTATGGTTTTGAGTTTTATGAGGTTTAGAGTCGTTAGTCGGACACATACTTTTTCATTTGTTTACTTTGATGTTAGTTAATTAAGCACCACAAATTTAGGTTTACGAGTGATATTATGGGTTGAGACGGCCGAAGCCGGAGGTTGGGCTCCTCTTTCTCAAGAAGAGATGGTTTTCACCTGCAAAGAGATTGTCGACGGCAGGGTACGTTTCTAGCCCTATATTAGGGGGTTTCCAAGACCTCTCAAGAGAGAGAGCTTTTCATTTTCTCATGCTTATAAATATAAAATTCCATATTTCCATCTCGTGGAATTTTTGTTCTTTTCACTTTATCTCTACAACTTTGATTTTAATAATTTACTGAAGGTACAAATAATAACTTCAATAAGTGGCGGAGCCAAAAATCTTTGAGGGTGGGGGCACACCGACATCAAAAGACAGTGAATAGCACAAACTCATACAATACAGAAAGTGTTCAATACCACAACATAGCGATAAAAAGCAAAAGAATTCACTAGGGTTCTTCATTCCTATTCAAAGATCAAGCAATTGCACAAATTGATTATTAAATATCAATGTTAAATTCTATGAACAACCAAAATCTATCACAAATTGATATTGCTTATTCAATATCAATTGCACATGAAAGGAAATTGCACATAAAGTCACATTCAAATGTATCAAACCCACGAAGTTTTCACAAATTCTAAACAAATCACAAATTCACAAACACATAAGTCATAACTAGATAAACTCACATTCAATTTCAGATTTTCAATTACACAATCTCACAAACATCCACTTTCAATTTCACACAATCCACTTACTTGAAATTTGGGGGGTGATAGCCTGAGAAGAGAATAAAGTGGCTCCGGCTCGGACTTGGAAACGGAGGGACTGCACAGGCAGCACAGCGGCCAAAAATCAGAGTCGGAAACGGAGGGACTGCACTGCACACACAGCGGCCAAAAAACGGAGCCTGCACCGTCTGCACAGCGGCTCGGAAATGGAGGTCAACGGCGGCCAAAAATCAGAGTTGGAGATGGAGGCTCCGGGATCCGAAACGGCCGGTGCGGGACTACCGAGGGCCACTCCACAGCCTGCACTTCCGGAGTTCCGGTCGGAGAGAGTTTCCCTTCGCTTCCAAAACTTCGGCTTCGGCCTCCTGCTTCTTGCAGCTAAGCGCGTCCACTGTCCACATTAGGTTTTCCATGTTAATTTCTACATCAAAACGACGTCGTTTTGATAATTTTGTTTTTTACCTATACTAATTCCGGGGGCCGAGGGTGGGGAGCATGTGCAAGTCACATGGGTGCATTGTAGGGAGCATGTGCAAGTCACATGGGATAGTTGTCCCTTATTACACAAGAAGACAAAAGACAATGAACATGGCATGAGACCATGATTCGGTAAAATGTAGAATATAGAAATTGAGCTAAGTAGCTAGGTAGTGAGCTAAGTAGCTTAGTAAACCATGCTTAAAACATGATAATCTTCATATCCCCCCTAAAGTTGGACTTGGTGGGAGACCAACAAGTCCCAACTTGAAGGAAAGAAAATAATGTTGCTTCACACCGAGAGGTTTAGTAAGTATGTCTGCAAGCTGAACACCAGTCCTCACATGTTGTCGCATGATGAACCCTTCCTGTAATTTCTCACGAACATAATGACAATCTATCTTCAAATGTTTGGTTCTTTCATGAAAAAATGGATTCTCAACAATGTGAATAGCTGACTTACTATCACAAAACAATGGAATAGGCAATGGCACCTTGATTTTCAACCTTTGCAAAACTCCTTCTACTCAAAAAATTTCACTAGCAGTTGAGGACATACACATGTACTCTGCTTCAGTAGAAGATTTGGACATTGTAACCTACTTCTTAGTCTTCCAAGACACCAAGGAACCTCCAAAGAAGACACAATAGCCTGTAAGAGATCTTGCACTGAACTGGCAGGACCCCCAATCAGCATCACAAAATGCAGCAAGGTTCATGTGAAAATCTTTTGGATAATGCAAGCCTGTGGAAACTGTCCCCTTCAAATATCTGACTACATGAATAGCAACATCAAAGTGTGGCTGCCTTGGCTCAACCATAAACTGACTAAGGTGTTGCACAGCATAAGAGATATCAGGTCTTGATAGGTTAAGAAAGAGCAATCTGCCTATAAGCCTTCTCTATTTCTCTGGATCTTCCATAATGTGACTACTGTCTATAGATAGCTTCAATCCTCTTGGCAAAGGAAATGAAGGAGGTTTGCAATCAGTCATTTGACAATCATCAATAATGTCAAATATATACTTCCTCTGATGCAGCAATCTGCCTGCCTTATCATGCAAAATCTCAAGACCAAGGAAGTATCTAGCTCTCCCTAGATCTTTTATAGTAAAAGCTTTATGTAAAGCTTCTTTGGTCTGCTTAATCTCAAGTTCATCATCTCCTGTGATCAAGAGATCATCAACATAGACAAGTGCCACCACAATCCCAGTAGGTACTGTCTTGACAAATAATGAGTAATCCTCATAAGATTGATTATAACCCACGCTCGATAAGAACTTGCAAAGCTTTGTGTTTCACTGCCTTGAAGCTTGCTTTAAGCCATATATAGATCTCTTCAATCTGCATACCTGACTAGGCATTTCAGTAACATATCCCTCAGGAGGGACCATGTAAACCTCTTCTTCCAATCTCCCATGGAGAAAAGCATTATTCACATCAAGTTGATATAGATTCCAGTTCCTCATTGTAGCCACATCAATCAGAATTCTCACAGTAGAGAATTTTGCAACTGGGGAAAAAGTGTGCTTATAATCCTTTCCCTTGATCTCACTACTACAAAAACTAGATTTTATGCCGGATATTTGGGTTATTTATGCCGAATATTCGAAAAGTTATCTCCGGGCTATAGGTAAATGTAATAAAAAAAGGGGGCATTTTATTTATGCCGGATCTAAATACTACACGCCCGGCATAAATAATATTGGTGTTTTTTAAACATACACTTATTTATGCCGGATATAAAAAAGCACACGCCCGGCATAAATAACAGCAATATCCGACATAAATAATAAGACATATCCGGCATAAATAATAGAAATATCCGGCATAAATGAAGTTGATCTTTTTATTAAAAAAAACCTCAAGCTATTTATGCCAGGTGTAAAATATCCAGGTCCGGCATAAATACTAATGTTTTTTTTTTAAATTCTAGCCGGTATATAATATGACCTTTTATAACGGACGGTTTTCCGGGATATATAGTTTAATGTCATTTTGCAAGAGCACTTTTAGAATATCAATATAAACCCCCTCTTAAATGTCATCAAAAACATACATAAATATCATCCAAACCATACATAAATATCATCCAAACTATAGCAACAACCACTACAAATCCATTGTTTAAGTTGACCCACCAACATCACATTCGGGGTACATCATATGATATATCAACCTTAGAACTAAAATGTAAACATGCTAAAACAAAAGTTGTCCCTGGCAAAGTAAAACGAAAGTAAGTGCATGGCCACATCCGGGTACATATCTTGATAGATGCTCGAGCTTCCCCAAATGAAAGTCATCTCTCGATGAGCACATGAACTGAAGACAACTTGTGGCTCACCTAAAATAAAAATCAGAAAGATATTGTTACGAAAGCTAATAGATTGAGCCTATTATATATAGCACCAGCTGTAATTTCTGAGATCAAAGAATAAATTGATAGAGGAAAAGGTGGAAATTTTGCAATATATTTATAAAATGGTTTCTCAGTCCCTAGCTATAAGTACTTCCCTAACTAAATCAAGCTATATATGTAAATTAACCAAGAACGATTACCGGTCATAAAGGCATGACGAAAACTACTCGTAATTATCCTAACTGGACATTCTTATAAATTACATAGAAATTACAACACAAAATTTCTAAGGATATAAAAGTTGAATCAAGTCAAGTTCAATAGCAATGACAACACCAAGTTCCATAGCAATTACAACACCAAGTTCCACATTAGTTTGTTACATCTAATGGCAATATTTTTCACAAAATATCAAAACTCCTTTTACTATTGAAAACAAAAGAAGAAAATTAACAATAACAGATGAACATTTGAACATGATTTTTTACCGGGATTTAGGTGCCAGAAAACTCATATCCTTGGAGCTAACAAATCCATGAGCAATGCGCCTCCTTAGGGACACCGGTTCCTCTATAAGCCACGAATCTGCCATCACTCAGCCTGATTCTGGGTGTTGTAATAAGATATTAATCAATTGCAGCCAGCTTCGATCATGTCCCGGGCAAAGAAATGTTATCAATCTGCGAGTTGTGGAAACACTTGATATGAAATCATACCATTTATCCAAAACATTTACATAGGAATGTAATACTGTGGATAACCCCAAAAAAAGAACATAGCTACTGCTACACGACATCAAAGACTCAAATCGTAAAAGGCATTTACATGGACAAGTTCGAACACAATATATGCAAGAGGCAATCAACTATCTAAATGTTTATAATAAAACAAGATAAATGAAATCTAAAAGGAGAATAAATTTTCTTAGCGCATCAAGGATTAGATGATTAATCATTCGCTAGTTTATAACCATATTAAGTCCAAGAATAAGAGTTAGCAATTGCAATACTCATGCATGTTTCATTCAAATTTCCCTGCAGTAGAAGGAATGTTCAAAATTGATTAAACATGCAATTAACAAATCATGTAAAAATCATGGTAACTTTTCAAGTACTGATGTATGCTTCGAAAGATGTTTCCCTTTTAGGGCAATGCAGAAATCATGCTATCATACTGAATGATACATGTGATATATAAATATTTTTCCCTTTATGAATTTAGAAAAATGTATTTACCAAAGTATATAAGCTGATGTTTGAAGTTGTGGATGCAATTAACAAAGTACATACATTGCAATTTACTATAGCAGTGATAAAAACCTGCTTTTGCCACAGAGAAAATCTTCCACTATAGGCCTCACTGTTTTTGCTTATACCTCTTCCTGCCCAAAGAAATTAACCAACAAGTTGAGACCATTACCTAAAAAGCATAAAAATGAATTGTGATCAAACAAACCTGAGAGGAATCAATAGAGAACACTTGAGTAAACCCTCTGTGGACTTCAGATTGCAATCGATTTAGAGTGGAAGGCAGGAAGATACCACTTCAGATTTGTTCTCCTTATTCAACCCATACCCACATATGGGTTAAAGAAGGAGAACAAATTAGATGATACCACTTCAGGAAATGCAGTTGAAGAGCTCCCAGATTTTTGTTGAGATCTTCAAGCATAGAAGAAACATGGCAAGGGAGAAAAGCTAATGATAACAAAGAAAAGCTAATGATAACAAAGAAAGCTAATGTGTGTTTAATATTTTAACAATAACTCTAGACAAATTCAATCTCCTAATTCAAGAACCTGAGCTCCATGACAGCAAGGAGATAATAAAGAACTGAACAAGATGGAGCACGGGCAGTCGTCTCAGGTGGTGTTATCCACCGAGTCCTGTAACAATTGATAGCAAAAACAACAAAAGGAGATAATAAAGAACTGAACAAGATGGAGCTCAAAAGAATAACAAGGTATAGGGCAACAACATTGAACTAAAGTTCGTTGAAGAAACAAAATCTATAAAGAATAAGAACAAACAAGAAGAGGAATGCCAATAGGTAAATTTTAACAACAAATTAGAAATTAAGTTCAAAGACAGCGAAGAAACACACTAAAAACCTTAATAAAATAAAATCTCAGGATAATTTGAAACACACATCAACCAAGCTATCAATCTCATAAACTAAAAATGTAAACCTATGTCTACCCAATCAACCCAAAATCTCTATTAAACATTTCTACGAACACGAAGGCATAAAAGTAAACAACCACCAAGTTGCAATATCTAAACCCCAATTTTGTCGAACCTCTAATCATAACCACAAGGAGCAAAGTCCCCAAATTTTAAGCAAGTAATTCGCATTTTTGAAGAGAGTAGGAAATTGGAGTTTATATGGTTGTGGAAGAAGCTCACCTGAGACGTTGGAATCAAACCACAACCATACTGTCCAATTTGAAATTAAGAGAGAGACTGTGGCCTGAAGCAATGAACAACATGAAATTTCAATAAAAACGAAATTCAAATCATGAAACAACTACAACAAATTAAAAACGAAGAACAAGAAATTAGGGTTAAAGTCTAACATCAATGGGGGTACACAATAACTTCAATTTCGAGTAAACAAAAGCCGATCAGTGGAAGAAAACAAAATGCGCAAAATCAAACTGACCTCCGGTGTCGGATAAGAGAGGGACTGCAGGAGAAAGAGAGGAGGCAGTGGGGAAGAGCAAAGAGCAAAGGCGGCATGTAGCGACGGCTACGATTTCAAAGGCGGCATGTAGCGGCGGCTACGATTTCAAAGGCGGCAAATCGGCAATGAAGATGGACATAGGAGAAGCAAAGAGACGACGAAGAAAGTGAACGAAAAGGGAGCGGTGAGCGAAGAGGACCAGAGTTAGGGTGGAGTGAAGAGGAGGGTCGCCGACGAGGCTGAGCGAAGAGGAAGGCCGCCGGCGAGGCTGAGCGAAGAGGAGGGTCGTCGGCGCTTCAATTAGGGCCGACGAAGAGGAGGCTGAGCGAAGAGGAGCGAAGGCGAGGCTGAGCGAAGTCGATTAGGGCCGGCGAAGAGGAGCGGCCAACAAGATCCCGACAAGGACCTCCACAGTGAAGACCCCCGCCGACGAGGAGTGGAGGGCCGCCACAGGCGCTGTGGGCCGCCGACTGTAGTGGAGGCCGCCACAGGCGCTGAGGAGCGAAGTCGAGGAACTGTTTCGAGGGTTTGGTTTGGGAGTGAACAGCGAGCGCTCTTTCCAAAATTATTAATCTTTTTTTATGCCGGAAATAAAACGCTTATTTATGCCAGATATTTATATTTGGTATAAACAATGTCTAAATAATTTTATTCGCTTTTTATGCCGGATTTCCATATTATTTATGCCGGATAAAAAATTTGACACGCCCGGCATAAATAACTAGGGTCTTTTAATATTTCGTTGTCATTTATGCCGGACATAAATTGTAATATCCGGCATATATTTATTTTTCAGTATTTAGGAGAATAAAATTAAATCATTTTAAGGTTTTTATTTCGCAAATTGAACATCCGGCATAAATAGTTATGTAATAAAATCTCAGTTTTGTACTAGTGTCTGATTGTAGCCTTTAGCTACCAACCTTGCTTTGTATCTCTATATGCTTCCATCAGGTCTATACTTAATTTTATAGACCCATTTACTCCTAATAGCTTTGTGACCCTCAGGCAACTGTGTCAGCTCCCAGGTTTCATTTCTTTCTAATGCTTGAATTTCTATGGTCATTGCATCTACCCATTTAGAGTGTTGTGATGCCTGCCTGTAAGTGTATGGTTCTGGTTCAGATGCCATACATGCAAATGAGTTCAATACTTCTGTATTTCTGCCAATTTCATCTCCCAGACACTGAGCAAGAAAAGATTGAGACATAGAGTTCCTTGATCTATCATTTCTGCAAATGTAGTCCTGCAATCTCCTGGGAGAAACATGTTCTCTCACAGATCTTCTTAAAGGAGGAAAAACATTATGATCTTGTAAGATCTCAGCTGACATCTGTTCAATACTTCCACTAGAACTAAGTGAATCTGCAACCTGTGAAGGAATAGGAGACTGATAGGAGTGATCATGATTATCACCCACCACATCATGTGATGGTATAGAATTAGATCCAGAAGCACCAGGAAATTGTTGGATAAAGTGATCACTTTCTGAAGCTGGATTCACCAGAGGTAACTCCACTCTTCCTTTATATAACACATCTGTACTTTTATCAATGTTTTCCTTGAAAGGAAAAATATTTTCTCTAAATTCTACATCTTTACTAACAAAGACACTTCTGGATTCAAGATCCCATAATTTATACCCTTTTTGACCAAAAGGATATCCCAACATTATACATCTTCTAGCTCTTGGCTTCATTTTATCTTTACTACCATGAGGAAAAGCAGCATAACATAGACTTCCAACAACTATGAGATCATCATAACAAGCAGGTTTGTTGAACAATTTCTCATGAGGTGTTTCCCAATTCAAAACTTCTATTGGCATTTTATTTATGAGATGATTTGTAGCTAATAAACACTCACCCCAAAATTTCAATGGCAAGCCAGCATGTATTCTCAAACACCTTGCTGTATCAACTAGGTGTCTTTGTTTTCTCTCAATCTCCCATTCTACCGAGGAGTATATGGAATTGATTTCTGATGGATGATACCTTTTGAAGCAAAGAGATCTGTACATCTTCTTTGAACAAACTCAGTACCATTATATGTCCTCACAGATTTCACACACTTCTCAAACTGATTTTCCACATACATCAAGAAATCCTTCATTGCTTGATAAACCTGCATTTTGTTCTTGAGCAAAAAAGTCCAAGTGACTCTAGTGCAATCATCAAGCACAGTAAGGAAGTAAGAAAAAACATTATAGGTGGCACATTTATATGGACCCCATAAATCCATATGGATTAATTCAAAAGGCTTACTAGCCATGTTCGAGCTTCTCTGAAAGGGAAGCCTGTGATGCTTAGACAAAGAGCATGATTCACACTGAAAGTCATCCAAAACAGAAGGATTGAACATGTTTAAATGTCTCAACTTGGAAACAGAACTATGACCAAGTCTAGCATGAGCTAATTCTAAGCTTAAACTAGCTTTATTATAACTTCTCATTAAGCCAACTTCACTTGCTTTGCCATTTGATAACTCTGAACTGATCTTGTATAATCCATCCTTCCTGATTCCTGAGATGAGCACCTTCCTAGATCCAGGGTCCTGGAAATAACAATGAGATCTAGTGAATATAGCAACAAGATCAGTTTCATCAAGAATCTTTCCCACTGATAACAGTCTGTGTTTGAAGTCAGGCACAAGTAAAACATCACTTAGCAACATAGAATCTGTCAACTGCATTTTTCCCATTTCAGACACAGTTTTAATAGATCCATCAGGTAATCCTATATGAATAGGCTTACCCACTTTCTCCCTGTTACACAAGGCATGTGAATCTGCTATCATGTGGTCAGTGGCTCCTGTGTCCACAATCCAGTCCACATAATTGCTTTCTTTCAAAACACTATTAACATTGTTTGTAGGGATCATACCTGCAAAATTGGCATATGATCGATTGCCACTCTCACTGTGATTCTTTCCCTTCATCTTCTTAAGCACTTCCTGATATACTGCATTCACCATAGCTGTATCCAGATTGCCTTCTGTACCTTCATCATCTAAAGGACTATTCTGTGTCTGAGCATTCACTGATCTTGCCACATTTGCAGAACCTCTGCTAGCAGTTCCATTTCTTTCTTTCTCTTTCAGCTCCTTAAACCAATCTGGGATCCCATGAAGCCTAAAGCACTTCTCTGCTAGGTGACCCTTCATTTTGCAATAAGAACATGTTGAACTCTGTTTAATCCTTTTCAACTCTCTCCAATCCTTCACTTCCTTCTTGAAGCCAGGATTATTGAAGCTAGGACTGTTATTGTTGCTACTGCCTCTATACTGAAAGTTGCCACCACCCCTGTTAGCTGCTAAAGCACTAGAATCAGTGCTTATCCCTTGAGACTCAGGTGTCCCATTAGAAGCATTATTTCCTCTTTCCACTTGCTGAAGAATATAATAAGCCTTGTTAATACTAGGCAAGGGGTCTATAGCAAGTATAGAGTTCCTTACAGCATCATAATTTTCATTCAAACTAGCCAAGATCTGCATAAGCCTATTTCCAGACTCAATCTCACTAAACTTCTTCTTCAAATCACAAGTACATTTCTCCAAGGCACCACAAATACACTCAGGCACATTTTCTAGCACCTGAAGTTCATCCCAATATCTCTTAAACACATTGTAAAGATCAGCAATGCACATGTTACCCTGCACAAGATTCCCAAGTTTCCTTCTGATCTGAAAGATCAAAGGAGCATTAGACTGTCCAAATCTCTCCACTATTTCATCCCACAGACCTTTAGAAGAGTCCATGAACATAAAGCCTTCAGCAACACTCTTACTCATAGAGTTGATGAGCCAACATCTTACCATATAATCTGCCCTGATCCATTTCTCCAAATCAGCATGACTAGTTGCACGTTTGACACATGATCCATTTATAAAACCAAGTTTACATTTGGCTCCAAGAGCCATCATCACACCACGACTCCAAGTCATGTAATTAGTCCCATCAAAGGGTATATCAACTAGCTGAGAACCCGGATGATCCGAGTTAGATAAGAATAGAGGATCATTAGGATTACCTTGTGTAGCCATTTTTTCAGGGTTCTTGTCTTTAGCGTTGATTACAATGAACATAAGCAGCAAAAAATCACAATAAGAGGATCCAAATCTCCCAGAAAACGAGCTGTCGCTCTGATACCATATGAAGAAACTAAAGATCAATCAATATCTCATCATAGAATAAGCAAGCAAACATCAGCAAAATACAACATTCATAGCAGCTGCAGTAAATGACCATAAATGGCTTTCATGCCTTAATGATTGGCGGCTCTCATCCCCAAAACCCTACCTTTGGGAGAGAAAAACATTGTCTTATATCGGGTGCATTGTAGGGAGCATGTGCAAGTCACATGGGACAACTGTCCCTTATTACACAAGATGACAAAAGACAATGAACATGGCATGAGACCATGATTCGGTAAAATGCAGAATATAGAAATTGAGCTAAGTAGCTAGGTAGTGAGCTAAGACTGCTA
Organism: Persicaria maculosa; assembly: GCA_963922045.1. Classification (NCBI taxonomy): domain Eukaryota; kingdom Viridiplantae; phylum Streptophyta; class Magnoliopsida; order Caryophyllales; family Polygonaceae; genus Persicaria; species Persicaria maculosa. Next base: position 21,668,453 of record OY998252.1, on the reverse strand, counting down.
AGTAGCTTAGTAAATCATGCTTAAAACATGATAATCTTCATAAAAAATGAGTGGGGGCACTATATAGCCCGGATCTCATAATTCCCGAGCTATATAATCTAACTCTATGGTGTTTTTCAGAGGACCAAACAACTCAGATTCATATCTTTGGGCTATATATATAGCCTATTTTTTCTTGTTTTAAAATTTTAATGGACATAATAGCCCGAATCTCACAATCCTCGGGCTATATAGAGTATGTATGGATGCACCAAAAAACAGTTAAAAAAATAAATAGAATGGGTTGTTTATTATTTTAGCTAGTTAAAAAGTGTACGGACACCCAAAAAATCATAAAAATGGTTAAAATTATGAGTTAAAAAAAAGCTACTTGAGGGAGCTTTTTTGGTATTTATGTTGTTTATTTGATTTGCAAATACCATAATACCCCTAATAATAACAAAATAAACTACACTTTTTACAAATAAACTGTTTTTCACCCCATACGGAGTTTATATCTTTTCATAAATTTTTAACTACTTTTACCAACAGTTTATAAATTTTACCCTGTTTATAATTTTAGTCAGTTTATTAACTCCGTCTCATACGAACCCATAATCTATTTGCATGAGTCTTTTGGAAGATCAAATAGCCCGGATTTTCAATGTCCGGGCTATATTATGGACCAAATAACCAGAACGTGATTTTTAGGTCTAGGCTATATACCTATTATCACACCACTTTGATGCCCGGACCCTCTTTGGCTATATCCAAACTATATTATCAAAAACACCCGGGTAGTGATATAAGGAATATACGAGGATTAACCATTCCAGAATGGCTCAATCGGAAAGGACTTGCGGGTAGTATCCAAAAGGTCCCCGGTTCGAACCTCGGATGACCGCTCTTTATTTATCAATTCAAGGAATATACGAGGATTTGTGATTAACGCATGTACACATAATTAACTTGCAGTTAAGATTTAAGTCATTGACAAAAACAAAACAAAACAGGGGGGGGGGGGGGTTCACAAGGGTGGTGTGAACTCTGTACAAACTTCAATTTTTGTGTATTTTCTATACAAACTTAAATTTTTGTGTTAAAATACGAATCCCGATCCCTTATACTGACGAAAACTAAACTATACAAACTTAAATTTTTGTGTATTTTCTCATATATTTTTTTTTTCTCACCATTGAAATATATTCTACATGCTTGACTTAACCTTTTTTTTTAATATAAGGAAAGATTTAGAATGAGAGATCACAAACGGTCTAACTCAATCTTAGAGCGTCCTTACGGACGAGATCACGCAGTTTTTCATTGGCCTCCATAACTTCATCGGCAGGGATACAGTAAGTCAGATGCGCAATCCAATCTACAACCGTATTAACTTCCCTGAAAATATGACGAATTCAAAACTGGACTTAACCTATTGGAGTGTCATACATAAAACAACAAAGTTGCCATTTTTAATTGAGATCTCTACAAGTGAGCTTTTACACTGAAATGTGGGCCGGCCTCAAACTTTAAATTATTTTCTTTTTGGTCGAAGCTCAAACTTTAAATAAATTATGGGTATGAACTTTTACCATATAAAAATCGATTGTGCTCAAATTATCTTTAGTGAAGATGTACTAAAATACGGATTTGCTTGATTCGTGTACGTGGAAGAAGCTCAAAGTTTCAATTTAATACAAAAGATTTGATTTATGAAGATTAGAAGGAATATGAATTGGTAGCAAACTCCTTTACTTGCATTGGTGGCCATTGGAATTTCCCTTTGAATTGCTATCACTTTATCTGCTCTTACTTTTCCTTTCGCCTTCGAGACTTGAGATTTATGGAAGAAAAAAAAGTAAAAAGGCAAAGAATCAAAACTTTATTTCATTTTTCCTTTTTATTTATATATAAATTATAAGAGAGACCTAATTAAGAATGATGATCTCCACTCTCACAAGGAAACCCAACCAATCCTAGGCAAAGCGTACGTATGTAGGAGCATTTGCAAAAGTGGGTTTCGACATCACCCCCTTTAATGAAAGGTTAATTTGGCATCGATACGACGATGGACGATGCTTATTGTGGTATGACGTATTTACGTGGTAGGTAGGAATGGTTATAGGTCAGATGATTGGTGGATGGTCTACTTTCATCACCTGATCAATCATTCGAAAATTCTTTATCTCATAATCATATTAATCTCAGCAATCAAGCTGAGATTCGATCAAGAGGTTGAAGAAGAAGAAATTCAGTTGGGAGAAGATATTTTGAAATTTTCTGTTTTTCATTCATTCAATCGTGTAACAACCTGTGGTTCAATATATACAAGCTCTGCACTAACCTTACTCACTTAACCATGATTCTAACTTCTAACCAAGCCGGCTAACTCAACCTTGGTCCCAAGCTAACCCAATCTAACTAAGTATCCTCTATACCCCCCCCCCCCCCCCCTCAAGGTGGGCGTGTGGGATGGAACACAAGTCCCATCTTGCAAGCCAAGGTAAGGTGCTGACCGGACCCAAGAGGCTTGGTGAATATGTCCGCAATCTGCAGGTGAGTTGGAACGAAAATCGTTGAGATGAAGCCTTCATGAACAAGATCACGAATGTAGTTACCATCCAGTCGGATATGCTTTGTGCATTCGTGAAACAAAGGGTTAAGAGCCAACTGCGGAGCCGATTTGTTGTCACAACATAAAGGAATGGGAAGAGATGGCTTGATGAACAAATCACCTAGAACACCAGCTACCCACTCGATTTCACTTCCAGTAGCAGACATACTTCGATATTCACTCTCCGTTGAGGATTTAGAAACTGTTTTCTGTTTCTTAGTTTTCCAACACTTACCAAACAATCTCCCAAGAATATGCAATAACCGGTCAAAGATCTGCTTGTATCAACACAACTGCCCCAATCAGCATCTGAGTAGGCTCGTACCTCAAGTTGACTGTTGCTAGGATAGAACAAAGCACAATTCATAGTGCCTTTCAGATAGCGGAGTAAGACCAAAGCTGCACGCAGGTGAGGTGCTCTGGGTGTTGACATGAATTGCGTGAGTTGTTGAACTGCATAGGCAATATCTGGTCTTGTCATAGTCAGATACAACAAGCGTCCCACCAGTCGACGATACGTTTCAGGATCAGGCAAAATCTCACCTTCATGGATATTGAGATGCAAATTCCGTTGCATAGGGAATTTTGCAACTTTGCAGTTTGCCATAGTAGCATTGGATAGTAGATCAACTACATATTTCCGTTGATTAAGCATTATACCCGATTCTGATCTCGAAATCTCCATTCCCAGAAAGTATCGAGCATGCCAAGGTCTTTAATGGTGAAATCTTGGTGTAGAGATGCCTTGACCTTATCAATTACTGAAGTATCGTTGCCTGTAAGAAGCATATCATCCACGTACACCAGTGCTACAATGTCGACGGACTGTTTCTGGTATATAAACAGCGAGTAATCATGGCGAGATTGAGAAAATCCTAATGATGTCAAGTGCTTGGTAAGTTCAAAATTCCATTGTCGAGAGGCCTGTTTGAGCCCATATAACGATCGATGAAGAAGACACACCTGACCCGCTTCAGCCTTATGATAGCCAAGGGGAGGTGTCATGTAGACTACTTCATCGAGATATCCATGTAAAAAGGCGTTATTCACGTCGAGTTGGTGCAAAGGCCATTATCGAACTGAAGCAACTACCAACAAAATCCGAACTGTGGCATACTTTGCTACTGGAGAAAATGTTTCCTTGTAATCCCGATCCTTGATTTGGTTGAACCCTTTGGCTACCAATCTCGCCTTATATCTCTCAACCGATCCATCTGCCCTGAATTTGATCCGAAATACCCATTTTCAACCGACAGCATGTTGCCCCGGAGGTAAAGAGGTGACAGACCATGTGTTGTTTCGTTCAAGAGCCTCGAGTTCCTGAGCCATTGCCTCCCTCCATTCAGAAATCTTCTAGGCTTGAGAGAATGATGTAGGCTCAACAATTGGACAAAGTGTTGAATAAGGAGTGAATGTAATCCTGGGAATGATGGCTCAAGTCCTGTGGTTTGAGAACAACAAACATAGATGAGGAAGAGCTATCACTCTCAGCACCTTTGCGAGATGGAAGATCTTTGCAAACAAAATCAAGGAGTTTAGCAGGCCGAATGATACGTCTAGCAGGTCTGGAATCAGCAATAGGATCAACATTCAATTCAATTCGAGGCTCAGTTGTCAAATTTGCACCTGGAGGAAGGTCAATTGGCACCTGGTTGATGGAGCCTGTCATCATCATTTCCAAAACTCACACAAGGAAGCACTGGGCAATTAGATTGGCACTCACCAAAAGAGTCACCAGATGAATCTTTGAAGGGAAAACTCCATTCCTTACAAATAACATCTCTACTCACAAACATCTTGTGAGTATTCAAGTCATACAGTTTGTATGCCTTGTAGCCAGGAGGATATCCCAAGAGGATGCATCTTCTCCCAGATGCTTCCAATTTGGTTCGATGAACATTGGGAATGTGAGCAAAGCAAAGGCACCCTATGACTCTAAGATGAGTGTAATCAGGTTTCTTCCTGAACAAGAGCTCATAAGAAGTTGCTGAACTCACCACTGATGAAGGAAGAATGTTGATAATATAAGTGGCACCCAGAATACATTCCCCCTAGAACCGAAGAGGTAGACCTGCATTGAGCCTTATGGCTCGAGCTATTTCCACCAAGTGCATGTGTTTACGTTCAACTCGTCCATTCTGCTCATGAACGTAAGGCACACACCTTTGGTGATCAATTCCTTTGTCTGATAACAAAGTACTCATCCTTGAGTTAACAAACTCAGACCCATTGTCAGTCCTGATGGTCTTGACACGAGTCTCAAACTGAGTTTCCACATAAGCTAGAAACCCAGTCACCACCCCAAAGACCTGACCCTTATCTCGCAGCAAAAAGGTCCAAACTGATCTAGAGAAATCATCTAAAATCATCTAACACAGTGAGGAATAGCTTGGCACCACATATAGAAGCCACCTTGTAAGGCCCCCACACATCCATGTGTACTAATTCAAAAGGCTTAGAAGCAATAGATGAACTCAATTGAAAAGGCATTTTGTGCAATTTAGCAAGATGACAAACATCACAATCAAGGGACTTCAAATCCGAGCCCTTGCCCCAACCAAACAGTTTCTCTTTGACAAAGATGCATGTCCAAGCCTGGCATGGTAAGCATTTATTAACTTTGTTTTCACATGAGCAACAAGCCCACTCACATTGAGTTGATGCCTAGTGATATCTTTATTAGAAGCAGCAGGACCACACAGACGTCTGACCCCAGTAGCTGCAGGGAAAACAGATGCACAATTGAACCTGTAGAGACCTCCATCTCTAACACCAGTAGCAGCAGTGGGCCTAGTGGAAATGTCATGTAGCCAGCATTTCCATTTGGAGAAAACAAACAAATGTCTCTCATCATCAAGTAGCTTGGACACAGATAATAAATTGTATTTGAAATTTGGCATGTAGAGCACATCCTGGAGTAGAATACTCTGATTGAAACAGACACTACCAGAGTATTTTACTTCTTGAGTAATCCCATCCGGAAAGTCAATCACTATAGGTTTGTCCAGTGGATTCATGTGGTTGAACATGGCATCACTGCAAACTATGTGATCGGATGCTCCAGAGTCGATGATCCATGCCTTGTTATGGCAAGTAATTCCTTGATCAATGGAGGAAGGAGAGATCATACCTGCAAAATTTATGGAACTGGTGTTAGGACCACCTGATTCAACCGGAGCCTTGCCTTTCATAGCACGGATCACTTCAGTAACCACAACATTAATCAACGACATATCAGGTTCACCATCAGCTCTTGCAGTCACTTCAAGATTGGATGAAGATCCATTCTCACAAGTAATTGGACAGTCCAATTCCATAGCATCTTGATGAACACTAGCAACCAGTTTATCATTCTGAGGACGCTTAGGTCCATTGTACCACTCTGGAAATCCGACAAGCTTAAAACAAGTTTCCTTGACATGGCCACGCTCCTTGCAATAGCTGCAGAATAACTCCATTTTGGCTTTCTTCTGTTCTTCCTTTGACAACTTAGGTCGCTGATCATTGGATTTCAAAGATCCGGAGCTATTTGGTCGCTGAGGACGCTTAGGTCCATTGTACCACCAGTGATTTCTCTCTGTCTTTCGATCTGCAACACCATGTGGAAGGCGCGGTTTACAGACGTCAATGGATACAAAGAGAGGATATGACTGCGAATTCCATCAAAGGCATCAGACAACCCCATCAGGAATTGCATCAAACGAGTTGTTGAATCGCGATCAACAAGCTTCTTCAGAATAGTGCACGAGCAGTGCTTCAAACCTCCACATTTACAGATAGGAATTGACTCGATTTCTTGTAACTCATCTCATGCCTTCCTTCGTTTGTTGTAATAATCAGCGACACTAAGATTGTTTTGCTGGAATTGATATATCTCCTTCTTGATCTGCTAGATCAAGGGAGCATTTGATTCTGCAAATCTCTCTTGAATCTCGTCCCACAGATTTTTGGCCGATGTCGTGTAAGCGAAGCTCTCAACTAACTCAGGTTTCATTGAATTGTTGATCCAGCTGGTCACCATGTAGTCACATCGAAGCCATCGATCATAATAGTCCTCGATCTCAGAAGGATGCTCGAGCTTTCCATTTATGAAGCCCAGCTTCATCTTAGCGTCGAGCGCCATTCACACAGCTCTGCTCCAGCTGTGGAAATTGGTGCTAGTGAATGGAACCGAGACGAGCACCATACCTGGATGGTCGGAGTTTGAGAGGAACAGCGGATCAGCATGATTCGCTCCAAAATTCCGGCCACCATTTCGTGAAGACGAACCTCCATGTTCGCCGTTGCCTTCATTTTCCGAATTCGTCATTTTCGAGAGTCGGAAATTTCAAGGAACCTCAACACTCGAAGATCTAGTGTTGGTGAGGCTCTGATACCATATTAATCTCAGCAATCAAGCTGAGATTTGATCAAGAGGTTGAAGAAGAAGAAATTCAATTGGGAGAAGATATTTTGAAATTTTCTGTTTTTTATTCATTCATTCAATCGTGTAACAACATGTGGTTCACTATATACAAGCTCTGCACTAACCTTGCTCACTTAACCATGATTCTAACTTCTAACCAAGCCGACTAACTCAACCTTGGTCCCAAGCTAACCCAATCTAACTAAGTATCCTCTATAAATCAGCTTCTAGTTTCACCCGCCTCGTCCATCCATCCAAAATTCTTATCCAATTTATGTATTTTTTAAAATACATAAATTTAATTTAATATAGCAACATATATATAATACCTTATCATTATGGTTATCAACGTTATCTTACTTTAATATAGGTTTGATTATGATTTGAATAATTTAATGTATTAAGAGTATCATATATATTTGGGGTATGATATGTACACCGCTAATTTTTACTATTTACACCGCTAATCCACCGCATCCCTATGCGGTAGATTAAGAAAATTTTAGCCCGATATACCGCATGTACATGCGGTATGTTGTTTGACTGTATAAAAACACCGCATGTACGTGCGGTGAGTTAGGGTTAAAACGGAGTCCGTAATACGATAATCCGGTTGGGTCGAAGCTATCCGAAACCCACCGCATGGGCATGTGGTGGTTTTTAAAATATGGAAAATTTGGGTACGAACATACCGCGTGGGTATGCGGTATGGTTTTGAATTTTGGGTAAAAGAATACCGCATCTCCATGCGGTATTTTTTTTACCGTTGTGGCAACGGTAAAAAACTTACCGCATGGAGAAGCGGTATAATTTTTACCGTTGCCACAACGGTAAAAAAATACCGCATGGAGATGCGGTATGATTTGTTACCGTTGGGGCCCCATTATAAATAGGCGTGGGGGGCCCAGTTTTCCGACACACCGAATCTTCTCCGATCCCTTTCTTTCCGAGCCCGACTCGAATCTTCTCCCATTCCTTTGTTTCCGAGCCCGACTTTTGGATCCGTCCATTCCCCGTCCCCATATCTACCACCACTCTGTACCCGGGTTTTAAGATGGTGAAAGACAACCGTGGGAAAGCCGCAGCTGATGATGTCGGTCCTTTTCGGAGACATTCGTTACAGGTAACATTTAATGTTTATAATAATCAATTTGCTTTATTTTTTAATTTGAAGGAAATAGTGTTAACATTTCATTGTTATATATAATGTAGCCGGAGCCCACTATACAGAGGCGGAGGACGACAGATGTACCGCCACCGCTGGAGACACAGCCTCACCCTACGGTATGTTAAAATTGTTACTAGGTGTAGGGAAATTGATATCGAATAAGTATATATTTCTGTTTTCTTAGGAATTGATAGTATGAGGTTGAAATCATTTATAAACCTTTGGAAAATCTTGCACCATTTAGTCAGTCATACGATATAGTATCGTATTCGAGCCATAGGATTCTGACAAATACTAGGTGTAGGGAAATTGAAATCGAATAAGTATATATTTATGTTTTATTATGAATTGTTAGTATTAAGATGATATCATTAATAAACCTTACGAAAATGTTGTCACATTTAGACAGTCATACGATATAGTATTGTAATTGAGCGATAGGATTCTGACAAATATATTTTAAATTACACAGTCTGTGTTGTCGAGAAATTTGGGAGAGAGGGTAGTATTACAATCTTCTAGGAGAGCTGCCATTAGGGAGAGGCAGGCGTTGGAGGGTGTATCAGTTCCGATGGAGACGGATATCGATGCGGTAGATGATGATACCGCGGCTGCCGTCAGGGAGACCCAGACGTTGGAGGATGTAGTGGATCCTCCGGAGAGGGATACTGAGACGGTAGGAGCTGATACTAGGCACACGTCCCAGTCATCTATAGAGACATATAAGAGTCTGGTGCAGATTGAGCTGCACTTGATGTCTGACCACACGGATGACCCAGTGGTGCAGTCGACCGGAGAGTCTGGTCAAGGCGAACAGGGTATTGAGATGCTGGAGGAGTACCTACGAGGGGACCGAGCACGTCAGATGGGTGAGCACTTGCAGACTGGAGCTGAGAGAGTGGTAGAGCAGGTGCAGACTTATCCTGACAGTTATCGGGACTACTTTGGGACTCAGTTTGCGAGCGAACAATTGAACTCGTATGGCGACACGGCACCTCTGTTCGGAGATGTGGGTGCTGGGACGAGTCATGCTCGAGTTGGCGACCAGGAGCCATGGGCCGTTGCGCAGATAGATTTTGCGTCGTTCACCCCGGTCGGTTCTACGGGTGTAGGGAGGACGCCTGAGGAGTCAGCATGCGGCGCCATCGTCGACGCCGAGGACCGCCGAGCCTGAGCCGATCATTGGGATTCAGCATGCGGCGCCATCGTCGACGCCGAGGACTGCCGAGCCTGAGCCGATCATTGGGAGTCAACAGGCGGCGCCATCAGCGACACCTAGGAACTTGGAGGGTGTGCCAATTGCCGGGGGGCATGAGAGGCATGTACGTGGACAGTCGACGAGGTACGAACACAATTTATATTCGCACTTACATTTGTCATACTATATACCAGATTTTAGTCGTAATAACAATTTCTATTCTATTGCAGATCGAGTTCATGCCATTTGGTAGACACTTGGATTTTGATGGAGATCTGCATCTTTCGAGATATAGGGGCACCATTCGGTGGTTGTTCGAGGAGGAGCCGTATATGCCGGACCGTGTGCTGCGACAGTTTGGTCGGGTTCAGCACATTCCCGCTGATCCAATCAGGCCTACCGTAGTGCTCAGACCGAAGTCCGCCAAGTGCAAGAAGGAGGCGTCGTTCCACCCAGCTGACAACCACTGGGCGCACAGGTTCGATCATCTTTTCCCCATGGAGGAGTTGCCACGGACCTCTGAAGAGTACCCATATGGCGTGACCGATGACTATCTGGAGTGGTTTCACCGCCATAGTCATCCATACCTACTTCCTGACACTCCTCGACACCAGCCCATCATCCCACCGCCGCCACACCCGCCGTCGCCACCCCCGCCGCCGCCCACCACGCCGCCGCCACACCCGCCGTCGCCACCCCCGCCGACCATTATTGAGCAGCGCCATCATGCGGCTGGGTTGGAGATTCAGCGACTCATGCAACTTGGAGTTGAGTTGACTCCGGCACACCTGGCTCGCATCTATCAGCAATTTTGGGGTCCTCCCCCACCGTGACGGTGCCATCTGGGATGATGTATGTGGTTGTTCTGTTTGCGGGTAGATGACTATTTGTGTAGTAGTTGGTAGTTTGGATTTTTTTTGTGCAGTAGTTTGGATTGTTTTTTGTGGATTAGTTGATTATTCGATTTCGGATTACGTAGGTTATGTGTTTGTGTGGATTTGATGGTTTGTTACCGTTGCAGATTGTTTTCAAATTTGAATAGTATTTCCGTACCCAACGTTCAATATCATGATTCGAAACGAACTTTATAAAATTACAAGCAACGAAATACAAATGACCCTAATAGTCAAGTGTTACGCACAGTAGCTTCATCTAGCTTCATTACAAGAGCTTTTTTTCCTCTTCCAGAACTGCAACTTGACTTTCCAGGATATCAATCCGCCAACGGGCTTGTTGGTTTTCAACCAGGAGCGACCGATTTTCATCACGTAGTCTCTTTATCATCGCCTCCACCGTCTTTGACCGCGGACTACCAGTGTATAGAACCGCCTCAAACTCTTCCATCGTGCCTTGACGTATTATGTCGTTGCTTGAGCTTTCCCCGCTGTTGTCCGACTTGTTGAGGTGTGTGGTTAGTGGCCAGAGACTCCGGGTTATATAGGTTTAAGGTACCGTATGTCCATACGGTATACAATACCGTATGTCCATGCGGTATTATACCGCATGGACATACGGTTGTATACCGTATGGACATACGGTATTGTATACCGCATGGCCATGCGGTGAGACCTAGTCTATATAAGAGGACCAACGCGGCACCGGAAACACACCACACCACCGCCGGAAACACACCCCCACCGACAATGTCGTCCGAACAAAGACCAATTCCCCGTGAAGACATGTTCACCAAACACTACAAGAAGGAGCCGCTTGGAGACATCGCTTTTACTGCAACGTGCCGTCACTGCGGTCATCGCTACACCGTGACCAACAACCTGCAGCACGGTCATCTTAAGAGGCACATCAACAACAAGCATGCCGACGAGATTTAGGATTCATGTGTTGGATATCCGACTTATGTGTAGTCGTTCGTATGTGTCAGTCTGATGAACTTGTTGTTATTGTTGGTTGTGTAGTCGTTCGTTTGTGGTAGTGTGATGAAGTTGTTGTTATTGTTGGTTGTGAAGTAGTTTGTTTGTCGTCTAGTTGTAACAATGTTGTTTGAATAACAAGTCGGTTCGTACGCTATTTGTGTCATGTGTTTCCTATTTCAACGTACTTTCTATATTTCTTGCAACACTTGAAATAATATATAATGGAAATCACCGAGGCGACTCGAGAGAGAATTTAATTAAACGGTTGAACTGCTTACACATGAAAATAAAACGCATACACATCACACTACATACTTGGTAATGCATGTCTAATCGCTATCTTCCTCCGATGACCTCTCATTAATGGAAACGAGAATATTCATTTGGTTGAACGCGTAATACCTTTCACCTGCGTTGAACGCTCGAAGCTTGCGGATAACATGATCACATAGGCCCTCAGCCCCGATACTGTAAACGTCGTAACGACAATATCTTCTGATGTGATTCGCGATTTGCGCCTCTGCATCCAAGTAATACGATTCGGGAAATCCTCTGTCGTCATAACAATGCGCACAACAGAAGTCTAGCGGATATGCTATGTCAGTGTCCGTCTCGATATGACACTGAAATATAACGCACGAATTTCCTGGAAGGTATGTTGGATGCCTGCAGGTGCATTCCTCCGGCCACCGGGGCTCCGAGCAACGAACTAATGTGACTTTGTACTCCAGATAACCTGCCGTCCGCCGGTATATGTCTAAGGTGGTCACCATTTTGTGATTCGGTGGACACCCGTTGTGGTGGTTTCTGTGGCGGATGTCATGATTTATAGGCCATACACCGCAAGGGGAGGCGGTGTCTTACCACCGCATGGTCATGCGGTATATGTATACCGCATGACGTCATCTTCCCAGCACGTGGATTGGAGTCTAAGCGAAGACATGAAGCAACGTACCAGCACGGCGACACCATTGCATGGTATGAATTTTGATAATTTCAGGGAATAACACATTACATGAAAACGGATAAAGTGCCTCATTTTTCATATTAATTAAAGAGATAACATTGCAGCAAAAGTAACTCAGTTACTTTGTTTTGCCGCATCGTCGTCATGTCACACATTAAAGGAAATCATTATTGTTCTATTCCTCTGATGGTGAAACATTCTCCGACGGCACTACGACTACCCGAAACCGAGAGTTGCCTAAGTAGCTAAACATCAACCCCGCCCCTACGCGCACGTCACGGGATATCGCGAAATTATTCCATCCTTGTGCGAGCCAGAGCGCCCCGGATCTGTTGCGCTCAACCCGGATGCTGGTGCCTCTCCTCCCTACCCCATTAGTCAGCGTTATTCTTTCGACGCCGGCCAGCCCGTATTCTTCTTCGAAGTTGGAAGGCAGAGGCTGCAATTTTTAAGATGTACTTAGTGAGTTCGGAACATTGTGAATTATATGTCAGACGACAGAATGGGGCTTACCAATATTTGTGTCAGCGAGACGTCTTCTACCCACTAGAAAAAATCCCTCGGTCTGCTCCCTGAGACTGAGTAGAAAGGTCTTGGTGTATTACCAGCCGCCATGTTGTAATAATCACGACATCGCACGGGGGTCATTTATAGCGGGAAAACATGTCGCGTTGTATGCGAGAATTATACCGCATGTATACCGCATGTGTAAGCGGTGGGTCACCGCATATCTATACGGTAAGCGTCACCGCATTGATATGCGGTATTCGAAAAAGTGCGGAAACATATCGGCACGGGTACATCGTGATCTTCTTCCGCCATCGGAGTTGGTCGTCCAAATTCCATCGGTCGAAGGAGAGCGAGCCTCTTATAAAAGTGCGAAGATGAGAGATTCCGTCGTGAGTTCCGACGAAAGTTCCCAGCTTCGTCTTCTTGTAAGAGGTTCATTCTCCCTTGACAGATGAAATTTAGACGCCCACTCCGATGAAGGACGAAGATGACGGTGTACCCGTACCGGCACATTTCCGAAGCATTTACAGTTTTGTTTGGATAATCAATAGTCATCCGCAGGATAACGTAAAAGATGTTATGGACGTACATGTGTACTATCACAACTTCTTTCACGTTATCCTGCCGATAACTATTGCATTTTATTAGATCGAAGCTACATAACCCCACATCGAAGCGATATAACCCGAGCAACATGCCAGCGGCCGGCGATTTCAATCAAAAGACACAAATCGCCGGCCGTGGCATGTTGCCTAGGCTATCATCGCTATTGAGCCATGAAAAAAGCATACATACGGATTTTATTTAATTTATGAGACGAAGCGATATAACCCGTGCAAACTAGTCAATGATCAAAAATTTCGATCTGAAGACACAAATCTTTGGCCATGACTAGTTCGCACAGATTATCATCGCTTTTCCGCCACGGCAAATGTCACGAACCGGCCATGGGGGTATATATAGATACATACCGCATGGCCATGCGGTTCACGGTACTTCACCGTTTACCTATGCGGTGAGATACCGCAGACCTATACGGTGTCCATTGCACCGTGCACCTATGCGGTGGGCCCACAAATTCAAATAATTCAACACCAACGGTCATCTGGAAACACCGCATAGGCATGCGGTGTTACTGTATAAGAAGTCACCCGCTCTCCGTTGGAATGCATCCAATCCCCTCACACCCCATCAACGGTCATTTTCTAATATGGTTAACGACGACACCAGTCGACGACCTTCAAGCCCGGGGGAGGAAGCACCTACCGCGACGCCAATGGCCGATAACTCACCACCACCTCGTCTTCCGGTATGTGATTAATGTTTATCATTTGGAATGTCGTTGTAGGTAGAATATAGGTAGTGGAATAACCAGAATATAGGTACTGGAATCATATGGAATGGAAACCAAGATATAGGTGCCGGTTATGTAGGGGAATAAATTAGGTTCTGAAGTAGAGCAGACAGAAACCATGAATGGTTCACGTAATATATATGCACTGTTTGCATGCTGGCACCTACCACTGGAGGAGCAGGCTGATCCGATGCCGGAAGACGGTCAGGACGATCAGGCCCGTAACCAGGAGTACCGCGATTACACTCCCGAATTTGCTACATCCCAGACGTGGACCAATCGCGACGATCTCCTACAACACTGTCGTGGCACAGCATTAAAGCTTAATATGGTTTTGACGATCAAGCGTTCTTGGGGGAGCACTCCTACACGGCGTGGGAGTCTATTGCTCGCATGTGAGAAGTACGGCCAGTACACTCCCCGTAAGAGACAGCGAGTAGCCGGAGATGATGCAAGCGGGAACACGCGCAGAGCTGTTTCGAAGATAGAGGGGTGTCCGTTTGCATTGTCTGACGTGGAGTTCAAACGGGGCGAATGGGGCCTGGACGTTATTCATGGCAAGCACAACCATCTACTCCCCGGTGCATTGGACGGTCACCCGTACGTCGAACGGATGGATGCAGATGAAAGAGACACTACGTTGGCCCTTACCGTCGCTGGTACCCCACCAAAACCGATTTTAGCTACATTGAAGATGACAGCTGACGCACGACAGAAGCTGAACTTCACATCGCGGCGCCAAGTGTACAATGCGAGAGCAAAGTTTAAAGCTGAAGCGAGAGGAGATCGAACAGTCTCCCAGGAAGCACTCCGCATTTTGCGGGATAAGGGTTACTACTATTGTACGAGGAGATCCCCTGACGATCCCAATAGGCTTCAAGATCTATTCATCGCTCATACAGACGCTCACCATCTTCTAGCCATGTTTCCATACGTCGTCCTCGTCGATAGTACATACCGGACGAATGCGTAAGTTTCTATATACACTTATTCTTTTACCCATTCCCACCACGGCATGCGAACTCAAATATTTCATTGTGCAGGTACGGGATCCCTTTGTGTGAGTTCGTTGGATTTACTTGCACAAACAAGAACTTCGTCATCGGGTTCTGCTTCATGTCGCACGAGAACACAGATACGTACATTTGGGCGTTGGGGCAGCTCGTTTACCTCATGCGAGGTAATCTTCCTAACGTTATTGTCACTGATCGAGAGTTGGGGTTGATTGCGGCGCTACGAGAAGTTCTTCCCAACGTCAAGCATATGTTGTGCACAGTGCACGTCCTCCGACGATGCGAAGAAGCTGCTTTCCAGAAGTCAAAGAATCTTGATGTTGCTAGGCGTTTCAAGAACGCATGTGTTGGCCTGTTCCAATCCAGATCGGTTGAAACTTTCTCCGCTAGAAGGAGGGGTATGCATGCAGAGTGGGGGCATATCGAAGGGCTTATGCCGTATTTGGAGGCGACGTGGTTACGAGATTACTCGGAGCAGATAGTTCGTGCATGGACAGACGCAATCCAGCATTTTGGTACGACCACAACGAACAGGTGCGCCTACGTTTTCATTATAAAATTCATTATACACGTAATTTGTTTACATATAACTATATTCACCTACGAGTCTCACTTATCTTTTAGGGTTGAGGCGGCTCATTCTGTGTTGAAAAAGACCTTAAACTCTGCAGTCGGTGATTTCACTCACGTGATAAACACAATCGATCTGATGATGGCGGATCAAATATGGGAGGTGAAAAATACACTGGGGAGAGCGAACAACACCTGGCCTACAGACTCCCACGACCTATGGATTTTCGATCGAATTCGGAATATTGTGTCGAAGGAATGTTTCAACCTGTTGTTCGAAATCTACACAAAGATGGAAGCGGAGCCACCTTCGCAACCATGCAGAGATGCATACTGGAGGGACGTCTACGGTCTTCCATGCACACATGACATGCAAGCTTGTCGAGACACGCAGATACCCATCAGACCATCCCAGATACACATTTTTTGGAAGCAATTGGATTTCAAGAGGCCTCATGTTGACAACGTCCAGGATAACACTCCCCTCAGCAGAGCTGATGTGGACATGTCGCGCATGATCAGTTTGTTCCAGAGCGGAGCTATGGACGAGGATACTCGTTGGAGAATCGCGTCGGCATTCAACGACGGGGATCGTCCCTCCCATACACCGTTGACCACCCCTGACCCGGAGGACCGTAGACCGCCCGGGAGACTGAGGACTCGCCACCCCTGTCAGACGAACCCTCTACCTTGGGAACGTGAGCGTGCTCGGGCTGAACGCCGGGCAGATAGACAGGCGACCACTGGATCCGCACGAGGGCGAGGCCGAGGTCGGGGTCAACCGGCATCAAACGAAACAGATGACGTGGAAGGTACTGAGGAGGCCACTGGGTCCAACGACATTGCCATCGACGACCCTCCTAGAGGCCGAGGAGTAGGCAGAGGACGAGGACGGGGTCGTGGAAGGGGACGTGGACGAGGTCGATCAGCGTCGGAGCCAGCTCCGGAGATTGTAGGTGACATTCCAACACCAGCACCTACGGCGCTTCCACCACAGAATCTACCTCGAGTAGAATTCAATTGGGGCACTGGCAACATCGACGAATTCATGATTACTTTCGTACGAGCCGTCACAAATGTTGCAGGTGATGGTCACTGTGGGTATAGGTCTTTAGCTTGTCTTCTGAACTTGGGACAAGACGCATGGCTTCGAGTTCGACGAGAGCTGGCCGTTGAGTTGTAGGTGCATTCAGATCGATACCATTACTATCCGGCCTTAGATGAGCTCATCATGAGGGTCAACTATTTCGGCACGTGTCATGATGCTACGTATTGGATGGAGATTCCGATCATGGGCGAGGTGTTTGCCACGCTTCACCAGCGTCCTTTGGTGATTTTGTCACGGATGATGCCTATGTTGTGCCTACCTCTGTACGCCACCGGTGGCCCGTCAGTACCGGCCTATGAGGAGCTAGATGGAATAGCTTTAGTCGGCAACAACAACCATTTCGTTCCGGTACGTTTCGTATTTCATATTCATTAATTTGTTAATGTTTTGTTTCTCTTTTCTGACATCAATATTAACCTTGTATTCACAGATTTGGTTGTTGCCTGGTTCACCTCTTCCTCCAGTCTACGTCACATGGACACGGCATCACGATCGCACTGTCGATGGTTGGGACGAGCAGTTTGCAGCGAGGATTGCACGATATAGAGCTTACCGCCGTCGTGATGGTGGCCGTCCCCTACCGTATTAGCATTTCCCACTTTCTGATGTCATTTTTCGAACTTCATATGTTCAATTGGGTTGTATCTTTCTCTATTCCATTTCACATCCGAACTCCATATTTTCGTCATCGCTTATATTTATCGCACTTTCGTTTTAATCATCTTTGTTTTCAATTCAACATATGAGTTTTTTCAGATCACGGCGTTTATTGAAAGTTAATTCCACTGTAGTAGGATATACCATTGCAGATGTCCATGGATTATACGATAAATTCGTAGTGTGGACGAATACCGCAAACCCAAGCGGTGTGTATCGGTTCGTATCGGTCCCCTCAGCTCTTCCAAATAGTTAAGCGCAAATCGGGTTATCCGATACCCACCGCATGGGTATGCGGTGGGGTTGGAACGGAACGGGGGTGATCACCGCATGAAGATGCGGTATGTCTCTATACGGTGGCTATCACCGCATGTATATGCGGTAGATCGTTGACCATCATTAACTCGGCCATTAACTCACCGCATAGTTATGCGGTGATTAGCGGTGGAAATAGTAAAAATTAGCGGTGTAGATATCGTTTCCGTATATATTTGTATGTATATTTTGCAACTTTCATGAACCCATGATTTGGTCAAACCATATTAATTATGACAAGCTGAGGAAGAGGAGGAGCGGAAAGAAAGGTGGTCAAATATGATAATGTGGGTATACCACTAATCTACAATTATCCTAAAATATTAGATGAATTAAGATGGTAAGTGTGGTCAAACACATGAGGCCAATTAATTCCTTAATCATGATAGTCCAACAACTTGGAAATAAAGCTCCTTACAAATATAACATCTTAATTAGCCCAAAGTATATTTTAATGACATATTTTCAACTTGGAATTACAAATACAATTGAACTCCGTCCGGATATAACGATCCATATTACTTGGATCTGAAATTGTTCAAATATAAATCTATCTCGATGGGAGAATAATTTTAATTATGTCAATTACGGGTTTGTTTATTATACAGAATGACATTCTTTATCATGGCATCACAACCTAAATTAATTGTAGCTAAAATGACTACAAAATTAAATTAAACTAAAATTTACCATCACTGTTTACTACTGAAAATCATACTACAACTGCTAAAAAAAAACTCATTACTCCCTCCGTCTCGAAAAACAAGTCGTTTTAGCATTGTGCACTAGTTTTAATAAAACACTCACTCATCAATCAACATCATCATTCCACTAACTTTTTGCATTAATTTTATTGTTTTTAAATTCCCACTATATTTTTTAACCAATCAAAATTTTTTAAAAAGTCAACAACACAAAAACCAATACAAATCATTACTATCTCCTACCTAGAAAACCTAAAACGACATGTATTTTGATACAACTCAACTAGTCTAAAACGACTTGTTTTTCGAGACGGAGGGAGTATTATAAAAACGACTTGACTTTTTATTCTCGATGTTTCTATATTGTGTTTATTTATCCATTCTCAAACGACACAAATTTCTAAAGTCCGACAAACCAAATGACTGAAATCATCAGTACATCTAATAAAAAAAACACACATAAACCCAATTGAGTTTCATTATAAAATTAATTGTATGACAATACCATATAATATTCACTTCAACATGTAACATATTTGGAATGGTTCCATCTAAACACAAGGTTTGGTTAGAACTAATTCATTAAATTCAGAAAGATGGTTTTACATCGTCGAGCTCTCCCTTGACCCTCTCCCTGTTATGTGAGGGTTTCGCATAGATAGACATGCTATAATCAAAACTATCGACGAGAGAAACATATATAAAATATTAGATTTTTGATTGGAGGGCATGATCACCTCTGGCACCTTCAAGGATTCGCCTCTAACCTTCTCTGTATTTTATTTCGAAATAAGTGATGTTGAAATAAGTGATGCCTTATGCCTACAAAGTATTAAAGTATAGAGGTTTATACACATTGTTTGATTGAAAGCAATTCAAGCTGCATAACAGGAATCTTTTTTTGGTGTATTATAGCAATAGGCCCATAGCATAGACTTACTTGCACACTGAAAATTTACAGTCAATTTCTATCCGAAATGCAATACAAAATCAATCAATCTCTGTCTCTATGCACTACTTAACTTGTATGAAGAGCTATAAAAGTTACCCATGGATTATGGATATGATAAAAAGATAAGATGATTGTCATTTCGGCATATGTTCCAAGAAATTCGTTTGTGCTGTTACCATTGTGACATTATCCAATTTATTAGAGATTCTATCGTACGAAAAATATATACGTGACTCGAACTGATCATACGCATGTGTTATTTATTAATAACACGCGTTGTTGTAATTGACCAATGAATAAATATCACCGCTGAACGCATATTCGAATAAAGCACATATTCTCTAATTCATATTTATTTTAAAACTTAGATAACGGATTGTCAATCATATGGATGTTATATATAAATTTATGCATCGAAATTAAGTTTCATAATTGCAAGAGGTTGAAAAAATCAACAGACACCGGATAAACGAAGAATGAGTAAAATTTGGTGTGGTAACATGAGTTGTTAAAAGTAGACAAAAGTACATAAATATAGACAATTAGCATGTAGAGGTGTTTAATCAAGATGGCCTTTATATATAACAAGCTAGCCCACAAACAAAGCCTCTCTTTAAAAATGACTTTAGTGTCTCTCAATCTCTTACTACCAGGTAAATACCAGCTTGTGGCGGTGCTCTTTTGAACACATATTTTATATTATTATTTTTATTATTGATGGGATTTATAATGTCGCACCCTATCAAGACAATTAGATCCTAACTAATTTGTATGTGATGTCCTATCGTGTTTGCCGACGCTTGGATAAATAGTAGATGTGTAATCGACACCTGAAGGCTCGTGAGAGAGTCTAAATATGAGATTCATGTGTTGTTTCTTCCGTTGGTGATCACTTCTGATATCGGCGTTTCTTCTCCAGCTTCAATTTGTGATGTCAGTTTTTTTTTTTACTGTTCGGTTGCTTTTCATGATGGTCTGCTCATCTACCGGTTTTTCGGTCTCTCAGTACATTAGACAAGGATATCTGGTGATGCCGCTCAATTATCGATGACTCCTGGTGACATTGAGGACAACATGAAGGTTCCATTTGATGGCCCTGTCACTCGTTCAAGGGCCAAGAAGATTCAAAATGCAACCAAGGCCTTTCTTGTCCGTCACCATGGAACTTTAGAGCAAGGATTCAGGCCACCCTGGATCACTTGGCTCAAGGTTACACCGCCAGCACAAGAAGTGAGCTTGCGTCCACACTCGGAGCTCATGAAGACTCGGCTACACCCGCCTTGATCAAGACATGGCCGAATGGGCCTTGGCCGAGTGGGCTTCATGGATGGGCCGAGTTCCATGTTATTCATTAGTTTGTTATTTTATGCAAATAAGGTAAATAAGGTGGAAATTAATTATATCTCTTCTAGATATATTACTTACCCACCAAGTTATTATATTTCTATCTTCTTAGGATTTATTTATCTTTAAGTTATTTCATTTATCTTAGATAGAATTAATCTATCCAAACCCCTTTCCTTTGCAAGGAAGGATTGGTTAGATCTCTTAGAAACTTTACTATAAATTCATGTTACACCCTTTGAATTTAAGCAGATTGAAATAGAATTGAAGAAACCCTTAACGGATCAAGGGTTCTTCGATTATCAATCCCCAAGCACTTGTGTTCTTATTATTTTCGGCAACCACAAATTATCACCATCACCTTGTTCTAATTCGGCAACCCTAACACCAACACAGCCCTCACCTTGTCTTGTCGAGACCGAGGAAGCCAGCCGTCCCTACTCGATACAGCCAGCGCTTCCGAGAACCCAGGCCTTGGCGTCGTCCGCGAGGAGATCCGCTCCCAGCGAGCGCGGCACCCGTGTCCTCGCTCCGCGTCTCCAGCGCCCAGATCCCAGGCGCGCTCGCTCCCGCTCGCCCTCACCTTCGCTCCCGCGTTCTCTCTCGCCAGCACTCCCGCTCCAGCGAGTGCTCCTATCCCCGCGAGTCCGGCCCGCGCACACCCTGAGGCGAGAAGCCTGTGTGCCAGCTCCGCGCCCCTGAGATCCGCGCAACCCCTGGCCTCGCTTTCTCTCTTTCTGTCGCTATTTCTCTGTTTTCAGTTGCTGAATATTCTAAGTATAATTCTGTCGCTAAATCAGAATTATAATTCCTTGTTTGAATTGTTCCAAATCAGGAGATATCAAAGAGCATTGCAAGATCAAAGCAAATATACGGCGTGGTTCTTGATCTGCAGCCCACAGGCGAAGGATCGGGGATTCCAAACGTATCAAGTGGTATCAAGTGGTATCGGATTTCAGGTTAATGCAAGTTCTTTACTCTCTTGATTTCTATTTGAGTGATTTATTTTTCGTGCCTTATTTTTCACCATAGCCGCTGCATAAAAATTAAATCTTTATTATTCACCCATCAAATTTGGCACTTTATTTTTGTTATTCTTTTTTTGGATCTATAATTTGGAAGATATTGAGTTCTTGATTGCAAGTTGTGATCTTTTATTCCTAGTTGCTACATATCATGCCTATGACTGTGATTCTTGGATTAAAAGCAGTATATAAACTTGCACCACAAAAGAACCCTAATTTTTCCAGTTTCTAGCCAATTTTCCCCATTTTCTTTATTTTTGCTTACTTTTAGATCATCGTAGCTTTTATTTTTATTTTTGCTCCTTATTTTTCGGTTGCTACTCCATATTACAGCAACTTTTTCCCTTATATATATATAAAAAAAAAAAAAAAAAAAAAAAAAAAAAAAAAAAAACTGAGAGCATATATTCAAAAAAAAAAGAAAAAGAGAACATTCCTTCATTACATTGTTGAGTTAGTAACTCTTCCTTGTTAGTTCTTTGATTGCTACATGTTAGATGATCTAAACGGTTTTAAGCATTACAAAAGAACCCTGCTTGTGTGATTTTGTGCTGTGCCGACACTGGAGCCTTGGTCACACCCCTCTTTTTCTGAACCGTGTTGCAACCGTCAGATAATAGTTGACGGAGTGTGTGCACTTGATTGCCCTTGTGATTGCTATTGTCGATTATTACACATTCATATTATTCAAGCATCACATTGTAGCTCTTTTTCTATACACATTCAGCCGCTTGTTTATACTTGCTATCCTTGATATCCGACTGTGTGGCTGATTTAAATTGCAATTTGGATTATTACTTGCTGTCTTCAATATTGCAAAATTCTGTGTCCAGGGGAATTGCTTGAATATTGTGCCTTGTTTTCTCGCTCTTTGATTTCTAAAACCGTGAATCACTCTTAGGAATCACTAGAGCTTGCATTACTTGGTTTCTGGTCTTTGCTTCGTTTACTTGTTGCTCTTCTGATATTGTAGGAACATGACAAACGATAGCGACCCCAACCCTTCCCCTACCCCACCTGCTGGCATTTCTGCTGAGGCTATGCAGTTTATTATTGACTCTGCTGTCCAAAAGTCTACTCTGGTGCCGCGACAGGAACTAGCAGAGGCTGAAAATCGTCGAGCTATCGAACGCAAAGAGGACCTCCTACGGTTATCTGACATCATCAAACAGGCAGTTGCTCAGCAATGGGAGGAGTCCAAACGGGCGGAGGCTTCTGGATCTACACCTCCTTCTGGAGGAAAACCGCCTCCACCACCCCCAGCTACTACACCACCTTCGGGTACTGTGCCCCCTACAGGTAATCAGCAACCTGCAGGTAACACCTTTTATTCAGGTCACCCTCCTCCTTCTAGTCAATTACATTATCAGCTGAGATCTGCTACTACTAATCCTTTCCCTGGAGAGCATGACAACGATCCTTTAGCGGGCTTCAATGGCCACCAGGATCGCCCTGAGCACCATCACCCACGGCAGCAGCAGGGCCGACCCAATCAGCGTCCACAGCAGCCATTCTATACTCGTGCTAACTGGGATGATAGCCGTAGCAATGCTGATCTGAATGAGACACCGCATTTGGAGGATGCTTACCATGAGGTAAATCCTAACTTTGATGATTTACCCCCTCCTAATTTTGGTCATCCTAGATTTGATAATGCTCAAGCTATTCAGAGACGAGATGTTAAGCTTAAATTAGAAACTTTTGATGGTAATACTGATCCTGAAGCTTATCTTGTCTGGGAAAATCATACTGACTATCTGCTTGAACATTTACGCTATGAGGAAACGGAGAAATTGGAAGTTGTTATATTGCATTTAGTAGGTAAAGCTCGCAACTGGTGGTTCCGCACTCGTGAGATGCGCCGCCGTCAGGACAAGCAACCTGTTGAAACTTGGCCACAACTTCGCTATCTCCTAAAGAAGAGACATGTGCCTGAGGAATACACGGAGTCCATGAGGATGCAGCTCGCTTCCTGCCGACAAGGAACTCGCTCGCCGAATGACTTCAGGGATGAACTTGAACGACTCTCCCATCAGGCTAATGTCTATCTTACTGAACGTGCTTTGTGTACTCAATTTCTTGCTGGTCTTAATATTTCTATTAAAAATCCTTTAGCTATCCATTCCATTAGAGATATTAACACTTTGACTCATAAAGCACAGCTTCTGTGTGAGCAACAACAGCAGAAACTGCGGCAACAACGGAGCAGATTCGATCAGACCTCCCAAGGTCGCAGGTTTGTTCCCTTTAACCCTTCTGGTCCATCTAAGCCTTCTACTTCTAACCCTTCTATGCAGCAAAAGGGAGTTTCCAACTCACCTCAACAGGGTTATCAGGTGGAAACTAGAAGAGTTGCTGCCCCTTCTACAGATCGCAACAAAGATATCCGTTGCTTCACTTGTGGAGGTTCTGGGCATGTCTCTCGCAATTGCCCTCAGAAAAAGAAGGTTCTTCTCAATGATTTGGGAGACCATTACTATGAGGAGGAGACTGTTGAGGACCATGTAATTTCGAGTGAAGTGGAGGAGGACCAGCCGTCTGAACTTATTGAGGAGATCGACACATCAGAATATGACAACGTCCTCTGTCTTGTCAACCGGCGGGTCCTACACATTCAGGAGTCTCCCATGGCTGATCAACGGGAGAACATCTTCCACACCAGATGTGTGGTTCGCGAGGCTACCTTAAACCTCATCATCGATGGTGGGAGTTGCTGCAATCTCATCAATGAAAAGGTAGTAGATTTCCTCCATTTAACTACTACTCCTCGTGCTACTCACTATGGATTGAATGATATCACTGATGATGGATCTGATATAATGGTCACCAAACAATGCTTAGTTTCTCTTTCTATTGGATCATATCATGATAAAATATTATGTGATGTTGCGCGCATGGATTATAGTCATATATTGTTAGGGCGTCCTTGGTTATATGATCGTAATGTCCTTCATGATGGTCATGCAAATACATATGCTTTCACCTATGACGGGAGGAGAGTTACTCTCCTACCCTTATCGCCACAAATTATTCTGAAGGACCAGGTGCGCAAGCAGCAACAAAGGAACGCCGAAAGAGAAGCTGAAAGAATGGAGAAGCTCAAAGAAAGCTCGGCTGCACCAGCCGCACCCGCGGCCCCAGAAGCCGCGCCCGCGGCCCCAGCAGCAGCACCCGCCGCCGCCCCTGCAGCCCCCTTGCCGACTTCTCCTCCCCTTCCAACGTCGACTAAGCCCCCTTCTGCTTCAATTAAGGGCTCTGTGGAACGTCGATCATTGGTCTCTCAACCTCAGAAAGGGACCATCACCTGGAATGCTCATCGACCTCACATTCTTCTGGTCATGAAACAGGTATTACTTAATGTTGAATTGAGTCATATTCCTGCACCTATTGCTGCTCTTCTGCAGGATTACTTGGATGTGCTTCCAGCTGAACTTCCCCAAGGCTTGCCTCCTATTAGAGGTATTGAACACCAGATTGACTTTGTTCCTGGAGCAGCCTTGCCTAATCGCGCCGCTTATAGAGCTAGTCCTGAGGAGACAAAGGAGCTGCAACGCCAAGTCACGGAGTTGATGGATAAAGGCTTTGTTCGTGAAAGCCTGTCTCCCTGTGTCGTGCCTGTCATTTTGGTTCCAAAGAAGGATGGCTCCTGGCGCATGTGTGTTGATTGCCGTGCAATCAACCACATAACGGTTAAGTATCGCCACCCTATTCCTCGTTTAGATGATATGCTTGATGAACTTCATGGTGCTGCTATTTTTTCTAAAATTGACCTTAGAAGTGGATATCATCAAATTAGGATGAAACAGGGTGATGAATGGAAAACGGCTTTTAAAACTAAGTATGGTTTATATGAATGGTTAATAATGCCTTTTGGTTTGACAAATGCACCTTCTACATTTATGAGGCTTATGAACCATGTGCTTAGAAGACACTTAGGAAAATTTGTCGTTGTCTATTTTGACGATATCTTAATCTACAGTAAGAATATGCATGATCATTTAAGTCACTTGAAATTGGTTTTTGATTGTCTAAGACAAGAGAAATTATATGCCAATTTAAAGAAGTGTTCTTTTGCATCCGAGTCTACCATTTTTCTTGGTTTTGTAGTGACTGCATCTGGATTAAAGGTGGATGAGGAGAAGATTCGTGCTATTCAGGAGTGGGCTAGGCCGACTACACCCACCCATGTCCGCTCATTCTTGGGCCTCGCTGGCTTCTATCGACGTTTTGTCAAGGACTTCAGCTTGATTGCCGCCCCCCTACATGAGCTGACAAAGAAGGATGTGACATTTTGCTGGTCTGACTCACATCAAAAGGCTTTCGACGCTCTCAAGGATCGCCTGACACACGCCCCAGTGTTGCAGTTACCTGACTTTGCTCAACCTTTTGAGCTAGAGTGTGACGCTTCTGGCACGGGCATTGGAGGGGTCCTGCTACAAAACAAGCGTTCGATTGCCTACTTCAGCGAAAAGTTGGGCACCGCTGAGCTCAACTATTCTACCTACGAAAAGGAGCTATTTGCATTGGTTCGCTGCTTACAGACTTGGCAACATTATCTCTGGCCTAAGGAGTTTGTGATTCATTCGGATCATGAAGCTCTTAAGTACCTCAAAGGACAAGCAGTGCTCAGCAGGCGACTTGCTCGATGGGTGGAGTTCATAGAGACCTTTTCCTATGTAGTTCACCACAAAAAAGGAAAGGATAATGTGGTAGCTGACGCGCTATCACGAAGGTATGTCCTCTTAAACCATATGGATGCACATGTTTTGGGTTTTGCATTAATAAAGGAACTGTATGCTTCTGATAGTTTCTTTAAAACTATATATGCTCAATGTGTGTCCAAAGGTGAAGTAGATTCATTTTTTGTTGATAATGGGTATTTGTTCAAGATGGGCAAGCTTTGTATCCCATCTTCTTCTATTCGCCGATTGTTAACCCAAGAATTACATGAATCTAGGGGACATGGGGGTTTCGAAAAAACACTAGCTGGACTAAAGGAACATTACTTTTGGCCTAAAATGTCTAATTATGTGCTGAGATTTGTCAAAAGTTGTGTTACATGTGCTAAAGCCAAATCGAAATCCAATGCTAATGGTCTATACCAACCTTTGCCAATTGCTAATGCACCCTGGGAAGATGTTTCTATGGATTTTATTGTAGGATTGCCTAGAACTTCTAAGGGTCATGATTCCATATTTGTTGTTGCAGACAGATTTTCCAAAATGGCTCACTTTATCCCTTGTCATAAAACTGATGATGCTATTCATGTTGCTCATTTATTCTTCAAAGATGTTGTTCGCTTACATGGATTGCCATTGTCTATAGTTTCTGACCGTGATCCTAAATTCTTAAGCTCTTTTTGGAAAACTTTATGGTCTAAATTGGGTACAAAATTACTATTTTCTACTTCTTGTCACCCACAAACTGATGGCCAAACTGAGGTCACAAATAGAACTCTTGGGGCTCTCCTTAGAGTCATGCTGCAAACTAACCTCCGGAGATGGGAAGACTGTCTACCATTTGTAGAGTTTGCATATAACAGGTCTAGGCACTCTGCAACAAAGATGACCCCCTTCGAGGTAGTATATGGCCGAAATCCATTAACTCCAGTGGACATGATGCCTCGGCCATATAAGGACAAGGAGAGCGTGGATGCAGCTAAGCAAGTGGACTTCATCAAAAGCTTGCATGAGCGTACCAAGGCGCAGCTGGAGAGGAAGACTGCGCAATACAAGGCCGCGAAGGACAAGCATCGCAAGGATGTGCAGTTCAACGTTGGTGATCTGGTCTGGCTGCATCTCAGGAAGGAACGGTTTCCGCAACAACGGAAATCTAAGCTGGACCCCAGGGGAGATGGACCATTCAGAGTGGTTCAAAAGATGGGTCCTAATGCATACAAGCTGGATCTCCCTGCCGATAAGTACAGCGTCCATTCTACATTCAACGTCGCCGATCTATCCTTGTTCGTGCCTGACGATGACTCTGACGACGATTTGAGGACAAATCGAAGTCAAGTGGAGGAGAATGATGCCGCTCAATTATCGATGACTCCTGGTGACATTGAGGACAACATGAAGGTTCCATTTGATGGCCCTGTCACTCGTTCAAGGGCCAAGAAGATTCAAAATGCAACCAAGGCCTTTCTTGTCCGTCACCATGGAACTTTAGAGCAAGGATTCAGGCCACCCTGGATCACTTGGCTCAAGGTTACACCGCCAGCACAAGAAGTGAGCTTGCGTCCACACTCGGAGCTCATGAAGACTCGGCTACACCCGCCTTGATCAAGACATGGCCGAATGGGCCTTGGCCGAGTGGGCTTCATGGATGGGCCGAGTTCCATGTTATTCATTAGTTTGTTATTTTATGCAAATTAGATAAATAAGGTGGAAATTAATTATATCTCTTCTAGATATATTACTTACCCACCAAGTTATTATATTTCTATCTTCTTAGGATTTATTTATCTTTAAGTTATTTCATTTATCTTAGATAGAATTAATCTATCCAAACCCCTTTCCTTTGCAAGGAGGGATTGGTTAGATCTCTTAGAAACTTTACTATAAATTCATGTTACACCCTTTGAATTTAAGCAGATTGAAATAGAATTGAAGAAACCCTTAACGGATCAAGGGTTCTTCGATTATCAATCCCCAAGCACTTGTGTTCTTATTATTTTCGGCAACCACAAATTATCACCATCACCTTGTTCTAATTCGGCAACCCTAACACCAACACAGCCCTCACCTTGTCTTGTCGAGACCGAGGAAGCCAGCCGTCCCTACTCGATACAGCCAGCGCTTCCGAGAACCCAGGCCTTGGCGTCGTCCGCGAGGAGATCCGCTCCCAGCGAGCGCGGCACCCGTGTCCTCGCTCCGCGTCTCCAGCGCCCAGATCCCAGGCGCGCTCGCTCCCGCTCGCCCTCACCTTCGCTCCCGCGTTCTCTCTCGCCAGCACTCCCGCTCCAGCGAGTGCTCCTGTCCCCGCGAGTCCGGCCCGCGCACACCCTGAGGCAAGAAGCCTGTGTGCCAGCTCCGTGCCCCTGAGATCCGCGCAACCCCTGGCCTCGCTTTCTCTCTTTCTGTCGCTATTTCTCTGTTTTCAGTTGCTGAATATTCTAAGTATAATTCTGTCGCTAAATCAGAATTCTAATTCCTTGTTTGAATTGTTCCAAATCAGGAGATATCAAAGAGCATTGCAAGATCAAAGCAAATATACGGCGTGGTTCTTGATCTGCAGCCCACAGGCGAAGGATCGGGGATTCCAAACGTATCATCTGGTATACTGAATCCTTACTTGTATATATAAAAAAAAGATTCTAAGTAATTTGTACCTACTTAGGCCGTGTTTGAAAGCAGTTTTTGTGAGGTTTTATTAGGTTTTTTTTTTTTGGCAACTGATTACGTGGTGTTTGGAAGCGTCTTTAGAGGTAGGTGTCGGAGTTTGAGTTGGAGTTTATTTTCACCAAATTCTGAACCTGGGGGGGGGGGGGCAAGCTTCTGGAGTTTATCTGATCAGGTTTTTAAATTTTGTTCATTTTTGCCCTTGAATCGCTGTTGGTCACCACCCGTCTCTCGCCTTCGTCAATCCTCGCAGCTGCTCAGATTCATCACCGGATCCGGTCATCGCCTTATCCCGCTCTCGCCATCTCCGTTTCTCGCTGCTGATCGGATTCTCTCTCTCCTTATCCCGCTCTCGCTGTTCTTCGCTGCTGGTCACCACCAGTCCCTCGCCTGATTCGCCGCTCTGGGGGAAGGGAAAGCGAGTGACGACGCCGGATGTCGTGGTGGATGAGCCTTCATCTTCTTCCTCCGCCTCTGTCAGCGCCAGATCTGCGCGATTTCGGCCGGCTGAACTCTTCCTCCTCCCATGCTCATCTTTCGCTCTCTGTTGCTCCTTTGATTCGGTGGTGGTGTTCTCTTCACAGATATTCGATTGAGGGAGAGCTTACCTATAGAGTGTACATCGAGACCGACGATTGAGGGAGAGCTTACCTGGAGCGCCGTTCTTCAATTAGGGTTTGTCGGGTGCGTCAGTTTGCAATTGAACCCCAAAGAAGATGAGGGTGGGTAGTGGGGGTAAATAATTAAGGGTATTTTGGTCATTTTCCTCATAAATACATCTCCTACACCTCATACCAACCAAACACCAATCAGCTTTTTTACAAGGTTATTTTTAAAATAAAACCTCCAACTCCCGCACCTCCATAATACCCAAAATAAACTCTAACCCCTAAAAAATACCCAACTCCTAAAAAAAACCCCTTTTGCCAAACACGGCCTTAGTAAGTAGGTACAAATTTTGGTTTAATTTTTTGAAAACTTCAAAATTTTCTTGCCATGTTTTAATGTAGGCGATACTATTTCATATGGGCTGATCACATGGGCTATCTTATTCCCTTTTATTTATCAAAAGCCCAATTGGGCTTTTATGGGCCTCACTGCCGATTTGTTAATTACCAGCGAGCCAGGTCCAGAACATGAAATTTTTGTGCATGTATGTGTGTTTATTTTAATGAGTTAGGACTTAGGAGGGCATCAAAATCGATTCAACCATCTTTAAGGACGAGAGTAACAAGATAGCTTTTTGGTGGGATGCAATGCCATTTGGTTGGAGAAGATGATGAAGGAAAGCAATTTTGTCCGCGACTTTAGTGACTTGTGTGAAAATAGGGCC
This sequence comes from Persicaria maculosa, assembly GCA_963922045.1. NCBI lineage: Eukaryota > Viridiplantae > Streptophyta > Magnoliopsida > Caryophyllales > Polygonaceae > Persicaria > Persicaria maculosa. The sequence continues at coordinate 21,638,023 of OY998252.1, read as the reverse complement.
AATTTGATCCTCCTCGAACCGAAAGAGAGAGGCATGAATATTCAAAATGACAATATCGATCTTCGATCAGCGCGATCACCTATTACACTTTTTGTATTACACTCTAATACACTTCTTAAATTGATCTAAATTATGAATTTAATTATGATACCCCCATCTTAGGATTACATTTATATATATAAATCCTAAGTGGTTCACCCATTTGATTTGTCTTTTAAATTAATGTGAGATTGACCTTTTTATTGTCAAAGTGAAAGATACAAATTCTTGCCTATTTGATTAATAACTGAAGGTTTATATATTTTGCAACACTAGTTTTGTGGTTGAAAACCTAGCCTTGGCCTAATAGGAGGTATGGTCATACATACATAATCAAAGTCACATATATACAGCCAGCTTATTGTTAAAACCATGAGTTCAGTTGGTAAAGATGGTATCTCTCATGCTAAATGTACGAATAATTCTGCCTTTAGAACTGCTGCTGAATTGGGTTATAGCCATTTCCGTAGATTAATTGTACTAAGGATGAACCCAAACCATTCCTGATAAGATGCTTATGCATATAAGGAGTGATAATCACCACACGGAAACACCCTCTCAACTTTGTTGGGAAAAGGGTGCGTTATGCTAGACCCAGACCCTGCTTGGTGGCACGATATACTGGGATGATTGTTGTTATTTAGCTATTTGATTCATATTCAAATTCAAAAGGACACTGATTTGGTTTTCCTTGTATTCAAGGATCAACTAATAGCTCTCCGGAGTGCCAACAGAACAAGCATTGCTCATGCTTGAGATCCAATATGTACAAAAATAAGCCTTAGATTGGTTAAAACTTACAAGGCTACTAGATGATGATGATGATGAAAGACATTTCTTGCATTCGAAATCTACAAATTCAAATTAGAACTCAACATAAAGCTTCCTCTGGCCCTCGGAGTCTGCCATCCTTCCTCGAATAACTGCAATATTGGATATAAGCTCTCTTCAATGCCAGTCTCTTTCTCTTCTCCACCATGACCCTGGCTCGCCGAGTTCCATCTCCTTCTTCTTCTTCTCCGCGAGCCTTTCTGATCATCATCTCCTCCCACTTTACCAGCTGAAGAGAACTCCTCATTTTCCGCCATGGAGTAGGAATCAGCCTCCCTTTCTGTCTCCTTGGCGTTCTTCAGTGCCCCAATTGTCAATACAACAATCATCCAATTCAACCAACTAATCCCCCAAAAAACCGCTTGCTCTAGCAATGGCACTCGATGAAGCATCAAAGGGATTCTGTTCATCAGATGATCGAGTTTTTCAGGCAGCTGTTCGACAAGAAAGACCGCACTATCCACGAGATCGAGCACACGATAACAAGACGGAAATCGCGAGCTTGTGATCATCATAACAGCCAATAAGTGGTCGTCTATGATGGAGAGGAAAGCAAGCAAATAACACAGCAATGCGTGGATCGTTGGATTCAGAAACGATCCCCGATCGGCTAGGGTTCTTGTTAGGGAACCGAGCGGTCCGTCGATTCCTAGGGTTCTTGCGCAGATGATATGAGCAATGGCTAACACCGCGATACCACAGGTGTGCAGAGGACGTCGCCTGGTGTATGCCGTTGTGTATGCGGCGTCTTCCATTTGCGCTGAATCCTGTCGATTCGCAATGAATTTCTTTGAGGTTTTGCGATTGATTGCGGAATCAGCATCAATTGAGATGTAAGATGTTTAGGGATTTGAATGAAATACCTTGAACTCCAGATCTAGGGTTTTCTGCAAACCGAAAGCGACAAGCACGATCTCTCTACGATGAATCAATCGTACATTCGTACTGAATCGATTGAGACATTGAAAGAGATCGAGAGCGAGAGCGAGAGAGGATTGAGGACATTGATTGCGTTGAATTAGGGCGCGGGATTGAGGTCTGTTGTGGATATCATAAATCAAGCGTCAATTTCGCTTTGATCGCTTGTTGCAACGCTTTGGGAAATGTAACGGCTATTTTCGTACAATTATAATCTAACGTTGAATGTGCCTTACAAATTTAAATTTATGCCCTAATACATAGGATAATAAATTAAAATGGGCAAGGTTTATACGTAGTATATTAATTTTTTTCCCTACCAAAAAAATGAATTTAAATTTATTTTTGGCGAAACTAATTTAAATAATCCAACTATATATATTAGAGGAGTATTAAAAGTTATCTTCACCTTTCAATTGTAAAAGAAAATAACCCAACCATAGGAGGTTTTCCGACCATAAATCAGACAAAAAACCCTGACATAAAATTGGTTTAATGTTATCATTCTCATTAGAATAGTTCAATATCATCCAAAATATGTCAACATCTTAATATCGCCGATTATATGTCAGTGTTTTTTTATCGGATTTATGACCGAAAAAAAAAAGAGTTAGAATACTCTGTCACTATCTCTCTAAAGTTGAACAAGGATGCTTATTACCACCTATAATTGAGTTATTTTAATTAGCTTTGCTTTATTTATTTATTAATTTAATGAAAATAAATCGGTGGATCACATTATAGAATCTAGCAAGACTTGTATTATTACTAAAATTTAGGTCATATGTTAGAAAAACCGGTTATTATCTGAAACGGTAAATATATAGCAAAAAAAAACGGTTATTATACCGAAGATGTCTATGATGGATGTCAAGATAAAGACTTTTTTTTTAAGATTAGTAAAATAACTCCATTATAGGCGAAATCGGGTATATACCCATGGAAACTTTATTAATTGGATATATACCCATCAAAACTTCAAAATTGTTTATATACCCATCAAATCATTTAAATTTTGTTTGATTGTCCATAATATATTTGATCTAATATTATTGAGTGAAAAATAGATTAAAATTTAATTATATACCAAACTTAAATAATTAGAAAATTTATCACTTTACAATTATTGGATAGAAAATATAATTAAAATTTTAATATAAAAGTTAAACTTCAACGTACTTATAATTATATTTTTATCCAATGATTTTATTTAATATCAAGTTTCATGCATAAGTTCAAAATAATTAAGTTATAAAAATGACCATAAACCATAGTAAAGAAATAAAATACATATTTTTTTAATGTAAAATCACATCAAATTAAAAAAAATTACTTGGTTTGAGAGAAATTGAAATTAATGTCTCATTTTAATAATTATTTGAAAGTTAACTAATTTTAATATTTAAATAATTAAATTTTAATAATTTTTACATTTAATAGTATAAATTAAATATATGATGGACAATTAAACAAAATATAAATGATTTAATGGGTATATAAACAATTTTGAAGTTTTGATGGGTATATACCCAAATAATAAAGTTTTCATGGGTATATACCCGATTTCGCCATCCAAAAATGGACCGCAGGTTTTTACCTTGTTCCCATTGCAAAATACTGCATTTTTATCCACACAATTACTATTCCTTGAATTGAAACAACTTAGAATTCTCAATTCTCTACGCCGTCTAGACGATAAAAGATTTTCAGGAACAAGCAAATCATAATGATTTTTGTTTATATTTTTCGTCATCATTTGGTGTCTTGCAATCGATTCCTCAAAATGATAAGTCTTAGTACTTGATCAATGAACATTACGTGTTTACAAGAATATGAGGATACTCAACAGGGAAAACCCAGCAAATCAGTAAATCACACCCCTTGCTGAATCTCATCAGTTATGAATCAGACAAGAAGCTGTTAATCTAATTAGAATCTGTCTTTGGGAGCAGTTAGAGAGTGATTTTCAAGCTTCATTTTTCCATACTTCTTGTAACAGTTGGTATCTAACAACACTTCTTCCCCCCTTCCCTTGAGGCATCCAGTTTGGTTCAGAGGAAGCCGAACAAATCTGGATGTTCTCCACCTTGATCAGACCTAACGGCGAGTTCATCTTCTCAAGATCATCATCACTGTTGTATGACTTTCTAAGTATAGACGATCCGCCTTTTTGCTTATCTTGCTTCCCCGGCTCTCTTATCATGCTTGAGAGCTGATCAACTGGCACCGGCACGTAGTACACAGGATTCGCTTTACAAGGGAAGCTGTTAATGGCCTCTTTTGCAGCCCCAACCTGGTCCTGCAACTCAAAAGGAATTTAACTCTATGTGTGTTTCCCCGAGAAAAAGAAACTCCGGACAATGTGTTGTAGGAGACAATTAATCATCCTAGATAGACCGATAAACTGGAGTAGGGCTTCGGTCAATTTATCTATAACAACTTTTATGTATAGATGATTTCAAAGGTTTGTTATCAATGGTTTATATCTATAATAAGAAATCCTAGCTGTAGAGATGTTTATTTGTGTTTTCTGTGCAGTTCTTGTGAGAACACAGAAATCCTTTGTATTTATCGTTCTTCTCTCTTTCTCGCGTTCAGAAATGCACAACACAAAGTTAACTGGCTTAAAGATGAAACTCAATTATTAAGCTCAACTAACCTCGAAATCCAAGGCCTCAAGAAGTGAATCAGGGATTGGGTCAGGGGAGAAGTCGTCGGGAATGAAGGTGTTAAGGACTCTTTTGATTAATGGAGCACCGAGTAGAGGGCATACCTTCAAAGCATAACAGTTCAAAATCAGAATAGAAGAATCATCTGTTCTTGGAGTTGAGCAGCTAAACAAGTTCTTGCCTCTTTTCTAGTTGATCCATCCGAAAGCATCCCTAGCGGTAGCATCATAAGATCGCTCAAAGCATTAAGGAGACGGAAAGCCTTAAATGGTACAACCTCTTCCTTTCTCTTGTTCTCATCTGATTCATTGTCGTCTTGTGAATCACCGAAGAAGTCAGTAAGCCATCTGGACCAGCTTCCCACCTGGGTTTCACAAGAAACCTTAACTATTTGTGTATTTTTACATTCCATAAACACACCTTAAGATGGTATGTTACTTACAGCATTTTTAAGCTGAGCCCCAGCCCCAAAGCTTGATTTTCCGGAAGGAATGGGAAGGACTTTAGGATCAGTAATGGGGTCAGAGATTGGATCTGTTGGCATCTCTTCGTCTGAGTCACGAAGAACTGCATTGAACATTGCAACGTCGAGTCTATTGACTAACTGCTCCATCACCTGCACCACATATCCAAAGTAGATTTGCAACAGTTAAAACATGTGTTTTTTCTTCCTTAGGTAAATGAAATTGCATTGCAGCAATACCGATTTAGACGACATTGGCAAGCAGCCACAATCATGGCCAGCTGCTCGAAGAGGGCATAGCCTTTCCCACGCGTCCTGAAAGGCTTTCTTCCAAAGATCAATGGAGAAACTTCCTTGCTCCTGATCACCCAATCCAAATCTCCATGCTTGTGTTTTCCTTGCAGCTCGTCGTCCTTTCTTCTTTGTAGGTATTGTCTGCATATGAGGAGTGAAACTCTGCCACCACAGCGACTCTATCATCCGTGAGAAAATCCAAGCTTCTAACTTCTCCAAAGCCATGATAAGTGTTTGTGGCTCCTCCCAGTCATCTTCAGTTTGTGATTGTGATTCTTTTTTGTTGTTCTGTTGGGACTTCTTATCGCTTTTATTCTTCGCCTTTCCCTTTAGTTCAGTGGAAGTCACGGAAGGAGGAGGAGGTTCGTTGTTTATCTGGCTGGCAATTGCCCTTAGCATTATGGAATTCGACAGCCAGAATGTCAGCCTGTACTGAAACACACAATGGAGAGTTACTATAAACCTTTTCGCTTCCAGGTTAAGAGAAGACGAAGAAGAAGAAAATAACCTTGAGACATCGTTACCACACGCCTTGGAAACCAAAACGAGGCCTGAGACGATTGTTCTAGCCGCACTAGCCCTCTTTGCAGCAGACCCTGCTTTGCAAGCATGCTGATAAAATCTAGAGAGGCGACGAGCTGGGGAGTGAACTTTCCTTGTGGAGTTCACATGTTCAACTACTGCTGAGTAGAGTGACACTTCAATGGCAGCTGATTCCTTCAGCTCTTCTTCAAGCATCTCCAATTTCGCTTCCCACTCGCTCTTCTTCTCAGCCTTCCCACTCTTCTTTTCTTTCTTGATTTCACTCGTTTCTTGAACTTTAGTTTCCATTACTTTAGTAGTTTCTACTGGAGCCTCCTCCTTAGCAATGCTGGTTACAGTTGAGGTGTCCAAGGGCTGGTTATTGACGCTGATTGGCGCGCTAATCTGGAGAGAATCAGAAGGAAGCCTAACGGATTTCATATGCTTTAGCCCATTGAAATCAAGCCCTTTTCGGCCAAACTTGATTGTGCTACTTCTTGAAGTGGATTTCTGTTTCGTAGCTATTTCTGAGAACTTGCTGAAGACATCTCTTTCAGGCGGGGCAGCACTCGGTTTAACACCATTCCATTCCTCATTTCCGGTCTCTATGTGATCATTCTTCACTTGTGTGTCAGCAGGAACATTCCAAGTGCCAATTGTAATCTCCTTTGGGATTGCTTGATCTTGCTTTCTTTGGTGGTCATCTGTACCGTTGGATTGTGTATTTCTCGGGCTTAAGCTTTCCGAATTGAGACCCACCTATCATTCGAAAGTTTGGTTCAATCTCAGTACATGAATTCATATGTAGGACTAAAATGATAGCTAAATGATCAACACATACCGCAACGAAATTGAGGACTTCATCCATCTGAAAATGGGAATTCCTAGAGGCATCTGAAGCAGAAGGGGTCCTGGAGGAATTAGAGGTCCCTTCATCATCATCTGTGAGAAGCTCAGAGTCATCGTCGCACTGCTCGCTCATCAACCTCAAGACGGACTCTATCCCCTCATTGTCGAAAGGCTGGATCTTCACACACAGAAAGGTCGGAGTCATACCCTTGGTGGTCTTCTTCATGGTTATAGGAGCATTGATCATCTCGCCCTCCTTGATGATCCCATACTCAGCAAGATTGATAGTGGCTGATCCGAGGAGCTGGCCTTTAACCGCCTTATCCTTGCGAGGCTCGTACAAGTGGAACTCCAAGTAGTTCTTTTGGAAGCCCTCATTGGCTTTGTTCTTGCACAAAGAGACAGGCAGCTTGAAGAACTCGTTGAACTCAATCTTTCCGCCTTCGAAGCCATTGAGAGATGGCACTCCTGGAGGGAGGAAACCCGAGTTCTGCTCTCCGTTCTCCCATTGGATCATCACAGTTTGAACTGAACACAAAGGTATTGAAGGCGGCCATGGCTTGATCTCTAGGACACTTACAATGTAGTCTACTTGGACTGTGATTCCCTTTTTCTTCTTCAACCCGAGCACCATCTCTTAGCAAGACGATCCGACGACCCTGCCACGACAAAATCAGCATGTCACATATGTCAATACAAGTATACAACGAAAGATGAAGCCGGAAATTGTGTGCAAGAAGCCAAATGAAAGGAAAGATGCAAAAGAAATGTTTACCTTTGAGATGATGAACTAACTTTCCCGGGAAAAAAAACAGATTGGGGGGATTCTTAATTCATCACAGTTGCCATGGCTGATGAAGAAAAGTAATGTGTGGTTTCTATCAGACAGACAGAAATGAAAGTCAAAACACCTAAAAAGGTAATTGAAAAGACAAAAAGGGTTTCCAGAAACAAGCCAAAAGGGGCGTTATCTCCGCAATTGATTGTGCTTTCCACAGTCCACACACATTCATGCTGCATAGCACGCTCATCAATTATTATTTTTTTTGGGTGTTTTGATCTAAACACTTTAAAGGGGCTTCAAGGGATTCCACTTGGATTAATACTTAATTCTATAAAATGAGATGTGGAGTAATTTTTAAAGGGTCGGCAAGGGTAGACGACACACATTACGACACACATTATTGCAACATTGAAGCACCCACGTCGAGTTTTAATGCCTCTGCACTTCTGCAGCATATAATTAGAGTACCCTTTCTTCCATTAACATCACAGATGCTTACATATCTACCAAAGTACTGTTGGGACAATAAAATTGGAAATTTCAGTATCAACTCGATCTCAATCTTTCATTTTCACGTGGTAACGCTCAGTCTGGAGTACGACTGTTTCACTTACAGCAATCATATGGAGTACGACTGACATTTTCTGCCCTTTTAAATGGGGCCATTAAAGCAAAGCTCAGATGCATCTACTGAATACTGATCTACTGGAGCTTTGGAGGGTAACTGCATATAAAAACCGCTCATAAGATAATCTGATCAATATGATAAATACGCAAAAAATAAAGAATTTGCATTTTCAGCCTGAAAGTTACCAATCGCGCTAGGAAAATGTCGAAAGGAAACCATTGCAAAACATTCTGAAGTAACAGTGCCAAATTACTCACAGCCATAGATAGGTGTTATTTGACAAAAAAAGGTTCATAAAGTGACGTGTCTCTATGATCTCCCCATTGTCAGGAGTCAGGACATGGAGGAAACACTAATTATCTACTTTGCAACAACCCTTTTACCAAACGAGGGTCTGAAATTAGTACAGTTGTGGCTGACACATCTTAAAGACAAATAAATGCTTGGTCGATAGATACACCACACCGGGGATACCTCCCATTATAATGTGAAAATTGCTCCTTGTCCTTTATATCTATTATTCAGCATCTGACTGAATTAGGAGCTAACCTAGGCCTATGCAGAATACTAAGCAAAACCTTCAGATTCTGATATGGTAATCCACCTAAATATTTGCAAAATTCAATCATTAGTTTCTTCTCTCTGAGTCTTTCTTATATTTTGGGTGTCCAGAAGAAGGGTAGATGAAGCGTTAAGTTGATCAAATCATATGGAAGCGATTAGATTATAAGCAGTTCAGCACAATAAAAGCAAAAACATGGCAATCAGTATCACAAAGATTTTTGCTGATATCAAGGCCTCTATGCAACACGATGGAAACCAAACACAGATGGGTATCATAAATTTATCTTGTCAACAGGATAAATGGTATAAGACCCACATTGTAAGGTTAAAAAAGAAGGGATGACAAACAACCTGCAATGCATAATCTTAAACAGTAGCCTGCAGCGACTCCCTTTCTGCGTGGTCCTAATTGATCCTTCTCTCGAGCTCTGGCCTGAAGTGTCTAATAAGACCCTGAACTGGCCAAGTAGCAGCATCCCCCAAGGCACATGTAGTGTGCCCCTCAATCTGCTTTGTCAATTCTTGAAGCATGTCAATCTCCTCCAGCTTAGCATTACTGAATACTGACTTTCAGTTTCTCCATCATCATCCATAACTGGCCATCCAGTATTCCAGTTCCTTTCCCACAAGGGGTACATTGTCCACAACTTTAATGCTTGTAGAAGTAGGAGAGCCTTGCAATTGCATATTGACATCAGTTGATGTATCCATGACAATAACAACTACAGTCCCCAAACCTGACTGACTGGACATGAGCACATCAGTTTGTTATGGCAAACGTGCCCTACAGTAAAAAATTGAAAGTGTCACATATATTAACTTAATCTACAGGTCTAAACCAAATCCATCAACTCTCAACCCAATCCCGATCAGAAAACCCTAAATAAATCTGGAACGTTCCACTCGGGCCGCACAGAAATCAACACCTACCTCTCAAAACCGACCAAAATCAATAATTCGTAGAGGAAATTGACATTTCCGGATCCACTTCAAGCAAAGCCATACAGAAACACGGCATGAAATTTGGAGCTACTTAGCATAAAAAAATCATAAAAAGACTGAAAATACACATACACAAAGCAAATTAAAATTCAAACAGGGAGAGAGATTGAGAATCGGAAAATTGACTGCGTACCATTGCAGCAAGCTTGGCCTCTAACAGCGGTTTAGCTGACTAATGGTTAGTTTAGTTCATTGACTTCCTAGCTCAAGTGTGAATTGTTAGTTTAGTTTCATTATCAACCATAGAGCGCAGCAACACAACAAAGAGAAAGGCAACTGCTAGACATTACCACACAGCTTGCCCACTTCTATACAAAAAATAAAAATAAAAATAAAAATTGTGCCTCCAAATGATTTGATCACAAAGGAAAGGATAATAAATATTTTGGAGTCTAAACAATTAGTAACTGCAAATATAGTCAATAAATAATCATCTTTTTCTTCGACTACTAAGCTACCACGTCGAACTATGAACTCATATCAATGAGAAAAAATATTGGAATTTGTCATTTACCGAAGAAGAGTTCTAAGGCGATGCCTGGAAATCAATCGCAGTCAATTTTTATCCCAAAACAGATGAATCAAGAAACCCTAGAAATAAAACCAGCGGGATGAGAAATTGAGAAGGGATCAAACCTTTGAATTGTGGGAGGCGATTTCCGACGGGTTCACTTAGAGGGGGTTGGAAGTTTAAGGGATGGGATACGGTGAGGATCGGCTGAGCCTGGAGGATGGGGACGAAGATGATGGCCGGACTACTGATGATGGGAGGCGGGGGCGGCACCCAGTGTTTCGTCCATAGCCAGAGACCCTGAGTGAAGGTAGGTAGGAGGATACGAAGAGGGTGGCAATTTTGTAAATACATTCAAATCAAAGGGTAACGTAGGAAAAAAAATGTTACTGTTCCTAAGCCCCTCCCCTCTTTTATTTTAGGGTTTTTTTTAGCTAAGTGTACCTTTTCTACCAGGTCTTTTGCAAAATGTCCACTTTTATTTTCCCTTTTGCAAAATGTTCTAATATTATATTTTTGCCCCTCCTTCCCATTCCCTTCCTTCCTTCCCATTTTTATTTTGACAATTGACCGATCAAAGTCAATTAATTGGTGACACAACTTTGGTGACACACACAAAAATTTGGTGACACGTTTTTTTTTTTCGAATTTTTTTTTATAAGTGGTGACACCGGTCAATGGCTTTGGTGAGACAACTTTGGTGACACATGTATGATGATAAACAAATTTTTGGGTGACAATTTTTTATTTTTATTTTTTTTACGAGATTAGTGTCACCGCCCTATCGCTGTCACCACAACCCATATCGCTGTCACCACCACCCATATCGCTGTCACCACCCTTATTGCGGTCACCACCTCTATCGCTGTCACCACTCCTTTCGTTGTCACCACCACCTCTATCACTGTCACCACCATCCATATTGTTGTCACCACCCTTATTGTTGCCACCACCTCTATCGCTGTCACCACTTGTATCGCTGTCACCACCACTCCTATCGCTATCACCACCCTTATTACTGTCACCACCTCTATCGTTGTCACCGCTCTATCGCTGTCACCACTCCTATCGCTGTCACCACCACTCCTATCGCTGTCACCAACACTTCTATAGTTGTCACCACCACCCCTATCGCTGTCACCAACACCCATATTGTTGTCACCACCCTTATTGTTGTCACCACCTCTATCGATGTCACCGCCCTATCGTTGTCACCACTCCTATCGCTGTCACCACCACCTCTATCACTGTAACCACTTTTATTAGAGGTGACAATCTTGGTGACACATGTAATTTCATGAAAAATTAAAAAAAAACGGGGGTTTCAAAAAATCTTAGGACATTTAACAAAAACTGATTTTAAGTGGACATTTTGCAAAAAAGGGTTGGCAAAATGGACTTTTAGCCAAATATCTTCTTTATTTTATTATTATTATTTATTATTTTTATTTTATTAGGAAAAAATTCGAGGTCAGACATACCTGAACCTCGATGGCCGACAAGTCGGCAGACGGATAACCGTCTAAGCAAATATATAAAAAATACAAGGTTGGTGCAAAATACAGATGAGAACTCTACAACAACGAAACTAAAAACAACTAAACCAAAACAAGATGAAGACGTAGACGAATGACGAAGCCAAGCACTACCCCGAAGCAGCACCGTAGGCCAGCGGCACATTAGGAGTCACTTGTGGGCAGTGAAGACGAACTTCCAAGGAAACATTCTTCCGGAGAAAGGAGACGCCTCGATACACACTGCCACGACCTATCCCGACTCCGACTACCAGAACCCCATCAAACGGAGAAGAAGTTCAGTCACGTCAAACGTAGAGTCACACAACGCCTAAACCACAAGCGCCAGAAACCCAATCGGGATTTTCGCAACCCCCACTTGAAAACCCAAGCGAAAATTTAATTAAGCCATTTCAGACGGTTTTAATTATTTTTATATACATATCCAAAACTTATATATATATATATATATATATATATATATATATATATATATATATATATATATATATATATATATATATATATATATATATATATATATATATAAACGATTACTACATCGAATTAATCTAAAAATAAATATATAGATATATATATATATATTTATAAATAGAGAAATCCGAAAAAAGTTTTATAATTTATATATATATTTGTTATTTTTTATTATTGTTTTTTTTTAATTAGGTTTTCATGTTTCGGGCCAACTTTGGGCCCAAGGCATTGCCTTGTTAATTATTTTCCTATCATCTTCTTCTTTTATCTGTATACTTAAATTAGAAGAATTTTTTTTAATAATAGTATAATTTCATAAATATTGCTAAGACAATTTAATGATAATAAAAATTATAAATGTTGTTAATTACTTTATCAATTCTATCTTTTCTTTTATACGAAGTACTAAATTACTAACTTTTTCTCATCCTCTATTTAAATTTATAATTAATTTTAATTTAGAAGTAATTTGGTCCAAGGCCGAAATTTTCCTTTGCTAGTAAATGGCCAAAAAATTTTCATAATACCAACACTACCCCTGATTTAATTTAATCCCCAATTTCTCTGCCCTTCCTCCATTCTCCCATTCCTTGTCTTTGTGTTCCAGCCGCCTCAATCGAGAATCAATTTGTGAGAGACCACAGACGGCAGCGGCAGGGTGCTTGGTGGCGGTGGCTTCTCCTCCCTCTTCTGTTGCTAGTGGCGACCACAGACGGCAGCGGCAGGGTGCTTGGTGGCGGTGGCTCCTTCCTCGACGCGTCTGCTAGCACTGCCAGGGGATGAAAGGGAAGAAGATTTCACCCAGATCCTCGACGTATCTCCTTGCTTGCTTGGTGGCGGTGGCCGATTCCGATGCGTCTCCTTGCTTGCTTGGTGGCGGTGGCCGATTCCGACTCCGTTCTTTAGATTTCAGCCAGATTCGCCTCCTGCAGATCTAAATTGACGATGAAGATGTACAACCTCCCGACCTCGGAGCTTCTCCTCCGCCTCCGTTGCCTTCGCTCCAATTCCCCGCCTCTAGATCCGCCGCCTCCGTTGCATATCGATCCTCGCTCCAGATCCGCCTCCTGTAGATCTAAATTGACGATGAAGATGAACGCTCGATCTTAGGAGCTTCTGAATTTTTTATGTTCGGCAAAGGCCGATTTCAGTACAATATACAGAAGCTGTCATTCAATTCCAAACTCTGATATTTGGTTTTCGTAATTGGTGACATGTGCAGATTGTTTCAGGTTATAAATAATAAAGGAGCATAAATTGTGAGCTTTGATTGTGTGTGTATTCATGACCTTGTTTGAAATCAGTCCGTTATGAATATCAGTGATTAGGTGAGTTTAGTGGTGGTACAAAGGGAAATTTTTCTTGATTGTTAGTTAAACGTACAACAATTGATCAACACAAGTGGGAATTGGAAACTAATTAAAGAATGAGTAGTTAATTTGATGATGATGATGATTTTATTCTTGAATAATATTTAAATTTGATGATTGATGAATCGGAGGTTTTGTTTGTGGGGGTGACAGGCGGAGATAGTGTCTATGACTTTGTTTTTATCGTGATTACAGGGTCTATGACCCTGTTTTAACGGTGGTTACAACGTCTATGATCCCCTTACCTGTTCATTTATTAGAGGAGAACTGTCACCACTTGTATTTTGGCTTCTCATTAGCCCGTTTGTGCCTCACTTGTCATATGGTTTTCCTTTGATTACAGTGTCTTTGACTCTTTTTTCATAGTGGTGACAGTGTCTATAACCCTGTTTTTATTTTGGTTACGACTTCTATAGGGTTTCCTTTGATTACAGTGTCTATTACCTTTTTTTCATAGTGGTGACAATGTTTATGATCCGGTTTTTATAGTGGTGACAGTGTCGATTATCCCGTTTTCATAGTGGTGACAACGTCTATAGGATTTTCCTTTTATTACAATGTCTATGACCCTTTTTTCATAGTGGTGACAGTGTCAATAACCCTGTTTTTATTTTGATTACAGCGTCTATAGGGCTTTCCTTTGATTACAATGCCTACGCCCCTTTTTTCATAGTGGTGACAGTATTTATGACCTTGTTTTAATAGTGGTGACAGTGTCTATGACTCTCTTACCCGTTCATATATGAGAGGAGAACTGTCCCCACATGTATTTTGGCTTCTCATTAGCCCCTATAGGGTTTATGCCTCCCGTGTCGTAAGTTTTTCCTTTGATTACAGTGTCTTTGTCCCCACATGTATTTTGGCTTCTCATTAGCCCCTATAGGGTTTGTGCCTCCCGTGTCGTAGGGTTTTCCTTTGATTACAATGTCTTTGACCCTTTTTTCATAGTGGTGACAATGTCTATAGCCCTGTTTTTATTTTGGTTACAACGTCTATAGGATTTCCTTTGATTATAGTGTCTATGATCTTTTTTTCATAGTGGTGACAGGGCCTACGCCCCTTTTTCATAGTGGTGACAATGTCTATAGCCCTGTTTTTATTTTGGTTACAACGTCTATAGGGTTTCCTTTGATTACAATGTCTATGATCTTTTTTTCATAGTGGTGACATTGCCTAAGCCCTTTTTTTCATAGTGTTGACAGTGTCTATGACCTTGAAACCACATTTATTTTGAGTGAAAGTGTCTATGACCTTTGATTACAGTGTCTATGACCTTATTTTTATAGTGATGACAGTGTCTATGAATCTATTACCCATTCATATATTGAAGGAGAACTGTCCACCTAATGTCTTTTGGCTTCTCATTAGCCCTTTTAGGGTTTGTGCTTACCTTGTCATAGGGTTTTCCATTTGGTGACAACAATCATCTCTTAACGATGTACTGTACTTAACATTTTAGGGTTTAGGGTTTAGGGTTTAGGGCCTTGGCCCTAAACCCCAAAGACTTAACCCTAAACCCTAAACCATACTGTACATCACATGTTCTTTTGGTTTCTCATTAGCTCCTTTAGGGTTTATGCTTCCCTTTTCCTAGGGTTTTCCTTTGATTACAGTGTCTATGAACCTTTTTTCATAGTAGCGACAATGTCTATAAAGCTGTTTTTATTTTTGTTACAGCGTCTATAGGGTTTTCCTTTTGATTACGGTGTCTATGGCTTTGTTTTTATAGTGGTGACAGTGGCTATGACACTGTTTTTATTTTGATTACAGTGTCTATGACCCTCTTACCCATTTATGTATTAGAGGAGAACTGTCGTCACATTTATTTTGGCTTCCCATTAGTCTCTATAGGGTTTGTTCTTCCTTTATGATATGATTTCCCTTTGATTACAGTGTTTATGACCATGTTTTTATAGTGGTGACAGTATCTATGACTTTAATTTTTTTTATTGCGGTGACACTACTTTAAAAAAATCTAAAAAACTAGAAATTACAAATTAGAGAAGAACTGTCACCACATATATTTTGGCTTCTCATTGGCCACTATAGGGTATGTGGTTCCCTTTTCCTAGGGTTTTCCTTTGATTATAGTGTCTATGAACCTTTTTTCATAGTGGAGACAATGTCTATAAAGCTGTTTTTATTTTAGTTACAACGTCTATAGGGTTTTCCTTTTGATTACAGTGTCTATGACCCTGTTTTTATAGTGGTTACAGTGTCTATGATCCTATTTTTATTTTGCTTACAACATCTATGACCCTCTTAACCATTCATATGTTATAGGAGAACTGTCACCACATGTATTTTGGTTTCTCATTAGCCCTATAAGGTTTATACTTCCCTCGTCCTAGGGTTTTCCTTTGGTTACAATGTCTATGATCCTATTTTTATTTTGCTTACAGCGTTTATGACCCTCTTACTCATTCATATATTAGAGAAGAATCGTCACCATATTTATTTTGGCTTCTCATTAGCCCCCTATAGGGGTTGTGCTTCCCTTATCATATGATTTTGTTTTGATTACAGTGTCTATGACCACGTTTTTATAGTGGTGACAGTGTATATGACCTTGTTTTTATTATGGTGACAATAGTGGTTACATTTTTAATTTTTTTAAGGAGATTACGCGAGTTAGAACAACTTCTATAATTGCGGGATAATTTCTGAAATTTTAGAAATTAACACAGGGGCATAATTTATAAAAAAACAGAAAGTCTGGGAGGTTTGGCGTAATTACTCTTCTTCTTCCCCCATTTCGAGCAGCTTCAACAGTGATTTTCGGCGATCTTCCGACGGCTCGTTCTCCTTACACAGAGCTCCGTTTGACGCGTATGACCTATCAAACTGATTAGTGCAATCTTTACTTCAGTATCGTTGTGTTGATTTTGTCGATGGATGATCTGACACACCGCGACGAGTGCTTGAACAGTGGCTGCTAAGCGGCTGTTTCACGAAGCTCCAAGGTGTCCGACAATGGCGGTTAGCGATTTTGTATAAATTTGAGAGGGGTTTTTGTACGAAAACCATCCTTGAGAGATGTAGAACGTGATTGAGCGGGTAGAAGGCTTGGATTTAGGGTTGAACGTGATTTAGGGTGCACGAGGAGATTCGATTCGGCCTTCAATGGAGGAGGGCTCGGTTGTGAGGCTTGGAAGAGTGTGACAGCAGGAGGGGCGGATGGCGCTCGTCGTCGGCGGCGGAGAGAGAGGGGCGGTCGACGAGAGATGGTGTGCAGCGAGGAGGCGGGAGGTAGGAGATGGTGTGCAGCGAGCGATCCGCCTCCAATTTTTCTCCAGATCTGTTTTAATTTGGGGAAGGAGAAGAAATAAAGGCAGGGGCAAAATTGGAAAAAATGAACACTCACCTAATATTTCAACCCTTTTGTCCTAAGGCTTAAATTTTGGGCACCAAAATGACACTTAGCAAAAAAACCCTATAATTTATTAGATTATTCAATTTTTTTTTAATAAATATCGCGCCATGGCACGGGTACTGTACTAGTTCTTTTTAAAATTAAGGATAACTAGTGCAGTTCCCGCGCCATGACGCGATTTTTAAAAAATAAATTGATATTATACCATTTAATAAAAAAGTATTTAAATATTTTGAATTAAACTTATAAAAACAAACTCATAAGAGTAAGATATAATAAGCTCAATCAAGATGGACTCCATTGTGATAGTATCGAAGATTTGCAAATAGACATAGGTTTATGTTAATTTAATATATTTTAAATTAAACCCATTGATTATTTTAAAGATGAAAATCAATTTAAAAAATTTTAAAAAAAAGGGGGTGGAAGAAAAAAAATGATTAGTAAAAAATGAGAGAATTAAGGTGGATGTGACACCTAGGTGCAAACTCTTCTATTTTAAGAGTTTACTAGCACAGTACCCGTGCGTAACGCACGGGATTTGTAAAATATATTATATTATTTAAAAGATACTATCATAATTTATTTACATTATATATTAGATATATTATAATATTATAATGATATGAAAATGATATAGACAAATAATATTAATTTGGAAAAAATAATGATTATATTATATTAGTATATAATATATGGCAAAACGTCAATATCTACCTTTCTAGATAGACACAATTGCATGCACTAATGTAGAGATTGTTTCAAATTTTTTGTTTCGCCTTCTAATTTTTTTAGTAACTTGATTGGTTACTTTGAACATTAAAAAATATTTGTTATCATAATAAGCTGAAAGGTAGAACCGAATATTTTGTTAGGTGGATTACACATTCGACAAATGCTAGTTGAGCCCAATATATTAAGATTTATGTACTAATAGTTTTACCGGATGGATATTTATACATTTACGTTTTATAACTTTATCAATTTAAGTGAGTCTTGTCATATGCCTTACACACACGTGCTTTCTTAATAATAACAAATTATAAATTTGGATCAAATTTGATCGATTTATATTATACTATTTTAAATTCTAATGTGGTGAAAACACATCAGAATGTAAGAGACTCTAGTCTTAATATACTTTCATCATACTTATAATTGATAATAAAAAATTGGAAAAATGTTAAGCTTAAAATACTAATTAATTTGAATAAAAATTGGTTCTTAGTGTTATATGCATTATTGTTATAGAAAATCACTCAAAACAAATATTTATTCAAAATTAAACAAATATTTTATACAAAAAAGTATAAAGAAATAGATCGAACTCATTAATAGAAAAAAAAAGTCTTGCTGAAAAAACAATGATGTGTGAAAATACATCATCAACAAATTTGTTACAATTATTTCATACAAAATCTAGTTCAGAAGTGAGAAAGAAAAATAAAGGCATCAATTCAAGGAACCATAAACTAAATTGCAATGTAGAAGTGAGAAAGAAAAATAAAGGCAACAAATTCGTCACAGTTATTTACTGTTAGTAAGATGATTTTAATGAAAATTATTATATTGATTTGTTATGATTAAATATGTTGACAACAACAACAATTATAATAAAATAATAATAATAATTACACAACCTTTATCTTTTAATGTAACAATAATAACCAGTAAAATAAAAAAATTTGTAAATAAAAGATGATGAAGGTATTTACAAATTTGTATATAGGAAGAACCTAACAACTATTCAAATTCAAAATATTCAAATTCAAATAAATATTTTGGGTAAATAATTAAGTAATTTGATTAGTAAAAATTAATTAATTGTAAAGGTGGGACCATAATTCATGTGAAGTTGCCACGTAAGCCTATTTATAAGCAAAAGTCGCCAAGTGACATCTTCAGCATCTGTTTTAGTATTATATTAGATATAGATATATAGATTTACCAAAAAAATATAATTTTTACTACCAATAAGTTTATTTTTTTATATCACAAACATACCAATAATGTTTCGAATTAACCCTTAAATAGTTTTGTCACAAAATAACCACCATATAAACAAGGGAAAACTAATTAAAATACCCCCACCTTTGCAGGTATGATAAAAATATATCCTCAACTTTCAAATGTAATAAAAATATCCCGACCTTTGAGGGTAGTGGTAATATATTACCACGAGTTTTCTCACGGGTCAAAAATGATGACAAGGTAGCCTACGTGGATTTTTTTTTTGACAAGGCAACCTGCGTGGAAGTCTGTTTACAAATTAGCACTAAAATTGGGTTTTTTTGAACGGTTTTCTTAGGCAAAAAAAATAACCAACAACAAAATCAAACCCAAAAAAGAAATTGATACAACAAAGCAACTAATCGAATCAAAATTTTCTCAAATTAACACAACACGACTATTTCTAACACCAAACCGACAACAACGGCACAACGAATAGGGGAAAAAAAAACTTACCCAGTCAAGTCTGTGAACGAATCAAAGAGGAAGAATATGTGACAGAGACAGCTAAAGATAGGCAACCACGAGAGAGGAAGACTGTCATTGAAGAGGACTCATGAGCTGCCTGGAAGACCCGAAAGACAGTTCAAGAGGCGACCACGATCCACGGAAGAAGATAGGAGGGAGAAAAAGGCGTTGGATATGAACCCGGTCCAATTCTTCTTTTTTTTCCTAAGGAAACTGTTCAAAAAAACCATTGCAAAAAAAAATCCATGTAGGTTGTCTTGTCACCATTTTTTACTCGTGAGAAAACATGTGATAGTAATAGGGGTGGGCACAAATCCCGCAAATCCCGATCCCGTCCCGGTCCCGTCCCGATCCCGTCCCGATCCCAGTGGGATTTAGGACAAAATGGCGAATTCCGTCCCGATCCCGTCCCGCAAAAATTATGCGGGACGAAATGCGGGACGATCCCGGTGGGATCCCGCAAATCCCGTCCCGTCCCGCATATTATAATAATAATAATAATAATTTTATAATAATAATAATTTTTATAATAATAATATTATAGAATAATAATAATATATTATTAGTATTATTATTTTGAGCAAATATTATAATTATAATTATAATCATAATCTTCCATTTATAATAATAATAATATTTGTTTATAATAATAATATTATTATTATTTGAGAAAATATTATTTATAATTATAATAATAATTTTCAATTTATAATAATAATTGATTATAATAATATTATTATTATTTTATAATAAAATTATTATTGTTATTTTTATTATATTACTATTATATCATATTATATTTTTTTCTTGTAAAGTATAATTATTTTATAATAATAACAATAAAAAAGTATTATTATTATTATTATTATTATTATTATTATTATTATTATTATTATTATTATTATAAATATAGGAGTTTACAAAGAATTAGTGGGGAGCCGAGAGACAATCTGGGCCCCCACTCCTTTAGAGCTACAAGAGCTACAAGAGGCATATAGCTAAATATGGTATTCTTCCCAACTATCAATCGATAATGAGACAGTATCTGGTGAATCTCGTCTCAATTTCTTTCCATCCCGATCTAGTATGAACATGAACATTATAATTAATTATACAATCATTGTATGAATTAATAATAGTTTTTAATATTAATAATAATAATAATAATAATATTATTATTATTATTATTATTATTATTATTATTATTATTATTATTATAATTATTATTGAATAATATAGTTGAGAAGAATACCGTATTCAACATATTATACAAATTAATAAATTATGAAAGCATTTTTCACTTTGCAAATTTAGATAATATTTTATTATTTTTATTTGCGGGACAAGGCCCGTCCCGTCCCGATCCCGTCCCGTCCAGACACCATCCCGTTCCGATCCCGTCTCGAAAAAAAAGTGTCAATCCCGTCCCGTAAAAATTTCGCGGGACGAGTCCCGTCCCGGCTCAATCCCGTCCCGTCCCGTCCCGTGCCCACCCCTAGATAGTATATTACCATTTCTCTCAAAGGTCGGGATATTTTTATTACATTTGAAAGTTTAGGATATATTTTTACCATACCCCCAAAGGTGAGGGTATTTTAATTAGTTCTTCCTATAAACAAAAACAACTAATGAATTTTACATCACATAGCAAAAGGTTTCCCAACGACTAAATTGCATAGATATACCAAAAAAATTTGAACTTTGCAAAAATGAACATGACATTGATAAATTGAAAACAATGGGTCAACGTTAGTTTTGTAAAAAAAAATAAAAAATCCACTTGCTCCGGTTGTAGGTCGGACAAGAGGAGGAAGGTATATTTGCAAGCGGCCCAAAAAATTGGTATATTGGCTGTCATATTTTGATAAATGATAATATTCTCTATCAGTGATATAAAAAACAGCATATAAGCTTGTTAGTGATAAATAAATTTTCTAATTTCTAATAAAATTAATTGTCAATAAATAAAGTAATTCATCACTTTATATTTTAGTTTTAAAATATTTCCAATTCACTTGGGTTACAATCCTAATTAATTAATATCAGCAACATGTGTCCAAAGATATTAACATTAACTAACACACTCTTGATGAATGTCATACTTATGTGTACCTAATGTGGATGGTCATGTCCCGACCAAAAAATAAAATGTGGATGGTCATGTGGGTGCTTCGTTGAAAAATAAATATATTTATGGGCAACTTTATAAAATTTTACTATAATTTAAGACATGACCAAAAAATAAAATGGGGATGGTCAAGTGGGTACTTCTTTGAAAATAAATAATTTTATGGGCAGCTTTGTAAAATTTTATAATTTAATGGTGGTTCGGGAAAAAAATCTTACTGTATATTGTAAGGGTGATTTTACGTAATATACCCGATTTCCTAAAAAGTTTTTGTGTGTTTCGAGTAACGAATATCTCGAACGGTCCAACATTCATATGTTTTTCTTTGGGGTTACTATTGGTATGTTAGTTTTCTAGTCAATCACCCGATTATAGCTATTGTCCTCGGAAGCCGGTGTCGAGGAAGCATTCATTGTCACCGAGATTTGAAATCGGTTGCCTCCTTATTGTCATCGAAACTCTAAGTCAACATGTCTGTCACTGACACCAAATGTCGATATATCCCCTTGCTTTTTCACAAAAACTACTTCATAACCACGATATTAACATCGAAATTGATCCTGAATTTAGCCTAGAATATGCCCTCGGAATTGCCATTGAAACAAACTTTGAGGGCTAGAATATACCATCTAAGAATTTCATTGGTAAGATCATTTGACCATAGCCTTACACAATACCCTCGAAGCTACCCTCGATATATTTATTTTAGGGTATTTAACTTGAAAAATACCCTCGAAATTACCTTTTAAACCGTTTAGTTTTGAATTTAGCCTCGAATATGCCCTCGAAGTATGCAGGATCCGAAAGTTGGTAACGGCTTATGTAGTAAGTGTTGCCGGATCTAGAAGTCGGTAACAACTCATATTTAGCCGCCCCTAAAAGCCAATGTCGATTATTCCCTTCACCGAAACTGGAATCCGATGAATAAACCGTTCATTTGGTGAGACAAAATCGTGTCAATAACAAGCCGATTTTCTTTGGTACTCGAACATTCATTCCTTTTCGTTTAGGGTAGGAGCATTCATACATTGAATGTATGAATAAACCGTGCATTTGACAATACAAGATCGTGCCAATAACAAGCCGGTTTTCGTTGATACTCGAACATTCATTGCTTTTCATTCGGGATAGGAGCATTCATACACTTTTGTTCAAAAATATGACATTCATATGTTTAAGTTTCCGTTTGGGACTTGGGACATCATATGTTTCCTCAACGTTGGGACATTTGTATGTTTCCTTAGACTCTTAGAGCTTGCGAGATTCGACAATTGCATTCATAAGAGTTTTGTTTGGGACTTTCATCGTTAGCTTACGTCAAGCCTAGGACATCCATACTCTTTTATTTGGGACAATTTAACATTCATACGTTTCGGTTGGGACTCGGTCATTCACATACATTTTGGCTCATCACTTGAACACTCATGTTTCAATTAGGGACTTGACATTCATACGCTTTCATCCAGGACTGGTGCATTCACATATTTCTTTAGGGACTCCGGAATTCATGTGTTTCCATTCGAAGTTTCAACATTCATCCATATCCAATTGTCACTCAAACTTTCATATGTTTTAGTAATTCGGGACAACATTCATAAATCTACGTTCGAAAATAAGATAAATGAAATATGGTTGACAATCTTATCGACAGCAAAATCGGTCCAGGCACCAACCACAACAGGAATGTACTTAACCAACATTTAGTCAATAAAAAGGATCAGAAGCAATACATTTTATTTGGCCAGGGACTTACATTTCCGATCGGGACAGGGACATATATTTCTGTTCAGGAGATGAATGAGCAAAGGTACATTCTATTCGAGACATTCAGTTCGAGAAAACACTTTTTGTTCGGGAGAGGATGATAAATAGACCAGTGAGAATCCCCTATAACCCCGTGTGTTACACTCGACGTTACACTTAATTATTTCATGTATCAATTTATATTAAAAAAATTAAAAAAATTATATTTATATTCTGTAAACTTATATTAACGTGTTTATGAAATTTTATTATGAAAAATGATTATTAAAAATTATGGATAATTAAAAGATTGATTATTTTAGAAAACATTTTTTTATTTTTATAAAATATATATTTTCAAAATAAAAGTTTATAGACATGTTAATATAAGTGTATAGGGTATAAATATAATTTTTAAAATTTTTTTAATATAAATTTATACCCGAAATAATGATTGTAACACCGAATGTAACACATAAAGTGTTACAGAAAACCACCCTTTAAATATGAGTGTTTTCACTTAATCATCCCTTAAATTTAAAATTACAAAAAACCACCCTTTCAATGATATTTGTTTACAAGTCACCACCCCTTTATCTATTTTCGATAATTTATCATTAAATATATTATGTTTTAATATTTTTAAACTCAAATTTGATTATAAATATATTCAAATTTTGAATTTAAGAACTCAATTATATTTTAGGGATTATTTTATTTATTTTAAAAATATAATAATAAATATAGCATAGAATTATTATCTTTATTAATGTTTGAAAATGTTTATAAAATTTTAAAATATTATGTAAATTACTCTTATTTATTTATATTTTAAATATTTAAAAAATGTTATTATTTGTCTATAGTTTAAATATTGTTTTCAATAATTATCTATGATAAAAATTTTTTTTTGAAAAACATAATCGAACCCTTAAATTCAACATTTAAATATATTGACAATCAAATTTGAGTTTTAAAATATTAAAATATAATATATTTAATGATAAATTAACGAAAATAGATGAATGGGTGGTGAGTTGTAAACAAATACCATTTAAATGGTGATTTTTTGTAATTTTGAATTTAAGGAGTGGTTAAGTGAAAACACTCATATTTAAAGAGTGGTTTCTTGTAAATTTCCCTAAATGAAAACAATTGGTGCAAACATATCATCAATAGAAAAACTTGAACTTCATGAAGGTAAACATATCAATCTCAATTTAAACCAACACAATAGGGCATGTTTAGAAAACAAAGCATCATAAATTCCTTCACGAACGTGCAAATAGGGCATGTTTAGGCACATGGAAACAAGTCAACAACTATGATGTGGAAAAACTACAATAATAGCTTACCTGCTGATTTAGCAGTTTTTGGACTGTTTAGTAAACAAATCTTGCACAAGAATATTTATCTGCAGAGTTTTAAAAGCATAGAAGATAAACAGAAGCATGTGAGGAATAATGGTCACCTATACAATACAAGTGTACTAGACCTCAAAATCTTCCACATACACACACCCACATAACCACGAACGAAGTGACTCCAACTACTATATGTTATGTTTCATTCATCAGAAAAATATGAACATAAATCGTTTATTCATGAAAATTCCATACGTCACCATCCATTTCTACCAAACAGGATTAGGGACTTGTGAAAATACTCAAAATGCACAAATGGGTGTTGGATTTGAAAGGAGGCACCATAATCTCATGATCTAATGAAATTTCGAGCCCAAAATTCTCCAAATCCTTGAATTAGCATATACCAAGTATCCATAAACTATAGAATAAGCTGAAAAAATGTTTCAGATGGTGCAGGATTCGAGCTTTACTATAGCCTTCCTCCCTCTGACGTCCACCAATGGAGGTGACATAAAACTGAAAAATGTAGATTGGGAAGAATTGTTGAATCCCATGGTTTGTGATTACGGAATTCCCAATTCCTGATTTGGACAAGGTCTCACTTTTCCCTCATTTTTTTTAATCGTTCGGGACAGGGACTCACATTTCAGCTCAAGACAGGATGATGATGAATAGAAACAACTGCAGAATCGTGACTAATTGGCCATAAATTTTGTTGAATACCATATTTGTTCCTTTTCAGATAAAATCATATATAAGTACTTACTTTCACCAGGGACCATATCAGCCCAAATTGGCCATAAAAGT
This sequence comes from Persicaria maculosa, assembly GCA_963922045.1. Taxonomy (NCBI): domain Eukaryota; kingdom Viridiplantae; phylum Streptophyta; class Magnoliopsida; order Caryophyllales; family Polygonaceae; genus Persicaria; species Persicaria maculosa. The sequence continues at coordinate 21,612,674 of OY998252.1, read as the reverse complement.
TGAAGCATCATACATGGAAGTGCAAACAAGGCCTCTTTAGGCACATTCAAATAAGCCAACAACTATGATGTGTAAACTATTAGTTTACCTGATGATTTGAGCTAGATTTACTTTTCATCTCTAAAAAGATCTTTGATGCCCTGAAATGAAACAACTGTCCTTCAGAAATGACTACTTATCCCCAAATATAACTCATAAAGGCAGTATACCTAACAAGTTAAAACCAAATGGTGAGGTTGGTTAAAATTTGTATTCCTAAAGTCATTAGAATCAAAGCTTTCTCTTTTCGACATATTTCGACATATGGACTTTTTGTATAAGTGATACACAAGGGACTACCATCCATGTACATCACAATCCTGGAACAAAACACTCTATATCTCTATTCTCTATAGAAAATGCCCCCAAAACAAACAATATTCCATTCAAGACAGAGACTATTGTTTCCATTTAGGACAGGGACTTTTTTTTTATTGCCTTTCGGGATAAACCATACGGACAAGGTCTCACTCTTTAAACCATACGGACAAGGTCTCACTCTTTCAAGACACTCCATATGGACAAGGTCTCTCAAATTTCTGTTAGGGACAGGGACTAGCATTTCCGCTTGGGTCAGGTTCGTAAAGATGACATAATAAATAGAAACAACTGCATAATCGTGACTACTCTACTGAACAACTTGAACTTGAATAAGGTTAATATATACTTCTCATATAAAAGCCTTAATGTTTACCCAAGTTCAAGCCTCCCACATTGGGCCATCACTTCCCAAGTTCAAAAGAAAAGTAGAGAAATTAATTTGAGCACAAGAAAAAATTACCAGAGTAAATCAAACGAACCAACAGGACATAGAGTAACAAAATAGAGATTTTCAAAGAAAACCACCAAACGCAGCAAAACAGTACTTCATTAACCTTGGAGGCAAAAATATAACTGAGGGATCGTATCAAGCAGCAAAAAGAATATAAATTTAAACCAACACAAGCTTAAGCCTTAAATACGAATTACCGGGAAAAATGTGCAATCAGCTAAGAAGGCCTAGTGAAGATCAACATGGGCAAAGTAATGCTTTAGTACTCATAAACAAGCATAATAAATTACTTCATTAATCTGGACTTGAAAAAGTATTTCAGACCAACTAGAACATACAAGCAGCAAAAAGAATCAATAATAAAAGCCTAATAAAAACCCAGCTGCACAATTTGAAACGTAAAATTTGATCAACTAAAGAAACTGGCACCAGTGAAGATCGGCGAGAGCAAAACAATACCATAAGAAATTATTTCATGAATCAAATGAAAAAAAAAAAATCCTCAAGACCAACAAATAATAGGGCTGGGGCACTCAATTTTCCATAACTTAATTCTCCTCATTGAGTTTATGCCAGCCAAAGCCCCATAAATAACCCAAGCTCAGTCCATCACTTTCAAAGGTCAAGTAAAAGAGATTATAGAAAAAAAACAAGTAAAAGTTCCAGAACATCAAACATGTAGAGAATGAAAAGCAAGAAATGGAGTAACAAAGTTTTGCCTGCATATCAACCCTTCTAAATGAGATATAAGTCAGACAATCATTAAGACTGGATTTCCTCGTATCTTAAAGTTTTAAGAGCATAGAAGATTAACAGAAAAAAAAACCCATTGATATAACAGTCAGGGTGATGAGGAACAATATGTTTAGTGGACATATCTTGCACACAAATTTTTATCTGCAAAGTTTCACCAATGAATTAAGAAACAACCAGAGTGCTTTTTTGTTTGGGAAAAGAACTAAAATATCCATTTGGGACAAGGACTAATGTCTCCATGATTTTGAGATAGAGACTCTATTTTTGTCGTTAGGGATAGTCCATACAAATCAGGTCTCACATTTCCGCTCGAATTGAAAATTGCTTTTTTGTAAGGGACAGGGACTAACAATTCAATTTGAGACTGGGCAACGCTTCTGTTCGGGACAGAGACTAAAATATCCGTTTGGGACATGGACTTACTTTTTTTGCTTTTTGGGCAGTCCAAGCAGACAAGGTCTCACATTTCAATTCATGACAGAGACTCACTTTTTCCTATTTCAGGACAATCCATTTGGATAAGGTCTCACTTTTCCCTCAATTTTGGGACATGGACTAACATTTCCGCTCGAGACAGGATGATGATGAATAGAAACAACTGCAGAATCGTGACTAATAAACAACTTGGGCTTTAATAAGATTACCATATTTGTTCCTTTTCACCTAAAAACATATAAAAGTACTTTCATCAGGGACCATATCAGCCCAAATTGTGCATAAAAGTCGAAGCATCATAAATTCCCTCATGAAAGTGCAAACAAGGCCTCTTTAGGCACATTGAAACAAGTCAACAACTATGATGTGTAAACTATTAGTTTACCTGATGATTTGAGCTACATTTACTTTTCATCTCTAAAAAGATCTTTGATGCCCTGAAATGAAACAACTGTCTTTTAGAAATGACTACATATCCCCAAACATAACTCATAAAACTATAAAAGCAGTATACCTAACAAGAAAAAACCACATCGTAAGGTAGATTTCCAAACTCTTTTTTGGTTAAAATTTGCATTCCTAAAGTGAATAGAATCAAAGCTTTCTCTTTTCGACAGATGGACTTCTCGTATAAATGATACACAAGGGAACCTGTACAAATCCAACTCCAAGAGCAAGACCATTTCAAAATCCAACACTGTTGTCCATGTATTCATCTAACATCACAATCCTGGAACAAGACACTATATATCTCTATAGAAAATGCCCCCAAAACAAACAATATTCCATTTGAGACAGAGACTAAAGTTTCCATTCAGGGCAGGGACTCATTTTATTTTTTTTTGCCTTTCGGGACAAACCATACAGACAAGGTCTCACTCTTTCAGGACACTCCATACGGACAAGGTCTCAAATTTCTGTTAGGGACAAGGACTAACATTTCCGCTTGGGTCAAGACTCAAGATGACATAAATTGAAACAATTGCATAATTGTGACTACTCTACTGAACAACTCGGACTTGAATAAGGTTAATATATACTTCTCAGATAAAAAGCCATAATGTTTACCCAAATTCAAGTCTCCCACGTTGAGTTGCTTACTTACCAAACCAATCTCAGGCCATCACTCCAAAGTTCAAAATCAAAGCAGAGAAATTAATTTGAGCACAAGAAAGAATTACCAGAGTAAATCAAACGAATCTTGACGGGACATAAGAGTCACAAAATACAGATTTTCAAAAAAATCCACCAAAAGCAGCAAAACAATTCTTCATTAAACTTGGAGTCAAAAATATAATTGAGGGATCATATCAAGCAGCAAAAACAATACTCCCTCCGTCTCAAAATTTAAGTCATTTTAGCCATATGCACAAATTTTAATAAAAACACTCATTCATCAATCAATGTCATCATTCCACTAACTTTTTCATTAATTTTATTAACCACTACATTTTTTAACCAATCAAAACTTTTAAAAAAATCAACAACACACAAATCAATACAAATCATTACTATCCACTACCTAGAAAAACCTAAAATGACATCTATTTTGATACAAAACTAAAGAGCTAAAACGACATCTATTTCGAGACGGAGGGAGTATAAATTTATACCAACACAAGCTTAAGCCTTAAATACGAATTACCAGGAAAAATGTGCAAACAGCTAAGAAGGCCTAGTGAAGATCAACATGAGCAACTAAGGGTCTGTTTGGATTCCAATCGTTTATGTTTATAAACATAAACACTTTTAAAGTGTTTGGGTCACACAATTTCCAGTGCATTTGAAATAACGTAAATTTAAAATAAAGTACATCATAAATTGTGTAAGTCAATTAAATTAAATTTAAAATATAATTATCAACTTTATACAATAGTTTAAGATAAATTGACCCAATTTATAACGAGTTTATTTAAAAATTTACATTATTTAAAATACGGTTTAAATGTATGAGCCAAACACTTTCAAAGTGTTTATGTTTATAAACACTTTCAATGTGTTTATATAAACATAAACACTTGGGAATCCAAACATACCCTAATGCTTCATTCAGTACTCATCAACAAGCATAATAAATTATTTCATTAATCTGGACTTGAAAAAGTAAAAAGACCAACTAGAGCAGCAGCAAAAAGAATCAATAATAAAACCCTAATAAAAACCCAGCTGCACAATTCGAACCCTGAAATTCGATCAACTAAAGAAACTCGCACCGGTGAAGATCGGCGAGAGCAAAACAATACCATGAGAACTTATTTCATGAATCAAACGAAAAAAATCCTCAAGACCAACAAATAATAGGGCTAGGGCACTCAATTTTCCATAACTTAATTCTACTCATTGAGTTTTATGCCAGTCAAAGCCTCATAAACCCAAGCTCAGTCCATCACTTTCAAAGGTCAATTAAGAGAGATTATAGAAGAAAACAAGTAAAAGGAGGAAATCAAAACCCTCTACTTCCAAAAGGAACGATAATGACCTAGTTGATCAGGGCCTATATCTGACCAAATTGAGCTAGGGCTGATATACGAGCTAACGAGCTTGAGTAGTGGGTGTTCAAGCTTGGCTCGTTTACAAACGAGCCGAGCTCGAGTTCGAGCCTCATTTTCTCGAGCCGAGCCGAGTCGAGCTCGAGCTACTCACAAAATGTAGATCTGTGATTCAAAGTGAATGGAGTCCAAAAGGCAAAGCGGCTGACAGACTCTTTAGAAGAAGAGGTTAAATAAAACCTGGGGACAGAACTGTAATTTCACCTACGAAACGAGATATACACCCTATTTCGAAGGGGTGAAATAAAACGTATTTACATGGGATTAAATAAAACATAGGGGGAGAACTGTAATTTCACCCATAAAATGAGCTATACGAGCTACTCGAGCCGAGCTCGAGCTCAGAATTCTGCTCAAGCTTGGCTCATATTTGATTCGAGCGAGCCCGAGTCGAGCTTTTTCCGAGCCAAGCCCGAGCCGAGCTCGAGCTACTCGGCTCAAGTAACAGCCCTAAATTGAGCATAGAAACAGAAAAACGATTCTTAATTCAAACCAACAAAATTTAAACCCTAAAAACCGAAGCATCATAAATTCCTTCATGAAAATGCAAACAAGGCCTGTTTAAGCACCCTGAAACAAGTCAACAACTCTGATGTGGAAGCACATAGTTTACCTGCTGATTAAGCAGTTGGATTTTTTCGTTGCATGTGAGGTATGTTTAGTAGACAAATCTCGCGCAAGAATCTTTATCTGCAAAGTTTCACCAAAGCCAGATGAATTAAGAAACAACCAAAGGAACTATATAAAGTTTTAAGAGCATAGAAGATAATAGAAACAACCCCACTGATATCATCTATATTCCTTTACTACAAGTAAAGAATTTTACAAGTATTTCTTTACTACTGTAAACTAGAATTTTATAAGCAAGGCGTGAAAACATACAATAAAAGAAAATCACATATAATAAGAAGCACATGGATTACCAAGGATGGGTTAATGCACAATAACCAGCACTTGTTCGAGCCATATTTACTTTTCATCTTTAAAAAGATATTTGATGCTATGAAATGAAGCAAAGAATATCCTTTAGAAATGACTGCACATCCCCACATAGATAAAGCAGTGTATGAGGTAGATTTCCAAACTCTTTCTGTCAAAATTTTTATTCCTAAAGTTAATAAAATTAAAGCTTTCTCTTTGCAACAATTAGATTTTTTTTTTTCCATACAATCCCGAAACATAACTCTCATGAAAGCTTTCTCTTTGCAACAAATATATTTTTTTTTTGTACAAAGCCAAAGGCAAGAAAAAGGACCATTTCAAAATCCTTAAAACAAAATCCAACAATGTTGACCATCACAAGCCTGGAACATGACACCTTCATCATAGAAAATGCCCAAAAAAAGCAAAACATATCATTTTAGTTTGTTATAAACAACGATAAGACATAGATTCAAGCACGCAATGATATCAACATAGGAAAACAACTGCATCTCCACTCAGGACATAATGACGATAAACAGAAACAACTGCAAAATTATGAATATTGAACAACTTGGACATAAATAAAGTTAACATATTTGTTCCTTTTCATATAAAAACGGGCTCACATTTAGTCAATACTCCGTAAAAAGGATCAGGAGGAATACTTGAACAGGGACTCGCGTTTCCACCAAACATGGACTCAGTTTTCCTTTCGACTCAGTTTTCCCATTTCGGGATAGGTACTTACTTTTCAATTTCCATTTAGACAGGGACTCACTGTTTTTGTGGGGACAGGGACATACATTCCTAGTGTCGGGACATGGACTTGAGTTATTTGCTAGCTAAATCAAGCTCAATCCAAGATCAAAAGCAAAAAAGTAGAGAAATTAATTTGAATACATAAGAAAATCACTTAGATATGAAACCCATGGATCCAAGGATAGGTTAATGAACAGTACCCAACAAGTGTTCGAGCCTGATTTACTTTTCATCTCTAAAAAGAACTTTGCTGCTCTGCAATAAAGTAATAAATGTCCTTCAGAAAATGACTACATAACCCCAAAACAGAACTTATAAAAGCAGTGTGTATGAGGACAAGGCATAGATTCAAGCATGCATAAGATATCACCAAAGGAAAACAAGAAATGTAGGACAGGGACTCGTGTTGTCATCCAAGACAACGCCTCACTTTTCCTTTCAGGATAAGGGCTCACCATTTCATTCCGGACAGGGACTTGCATTTAGTTTCAGACAAAGACTTACATTTCGTTCAGGACAATGAATAATATTTTCCCTTCGGACATGGACTCACTTTGTTTTTTCCTTGTCGCAATCAAACTGAAACTGCTTTTTTGTTCAGAATGCGAACTAAACTTTCCATGTGGGACAAGGACTAATGTTTCCGCCTGGGACAGGGACTCGCTTTATTTTTACCTTTAGGGACAGCCCATAAAGACAAGGTCTCACATTTCCGCTCAAATTAAGACTTCTTTTTTGTTCAGGATAGGGACTAACTTCTCAGTTCGGGACATGGACTAACATTTCCATTTGTGACAAGGGACTTGTATTTTTTTTGCCTTTAGGGACAGTCCATAAGGACAAGGTCTAACTTTTCCAATCAAATATTCAAATGAAACCTGATGAGACAGAGAGTAACATTTCCATTCGGGACACAAACTTGCTTTATTTTTACCTACAAACAAGGTCTCACATTTCTGCTAATTGAGAACAATTTTCTGGCTTTAGGGCAGTCCATAAGGACTAATGTTTCCGCCTGAGACAGAGACAACCTTTATTTTTACTTTTCGGGACAGCCAACAGACAAGGTCTCACATTTCCGCTGAAATTAAGACTTCTTTTTTGTTCAGGATAGGGACTAACTTCTCAGTTCAGGACATGGACTAACATTTCCATTTGGGACAAGGGACTCGCATCTTTTTTGCCTTTAGGGACAGTCCGTAAGGACAAGATCTCACTTTTCCAATCAAATGAACCCTGAAGAGACAAGAGTAAGATTTCCATTCGGGACAGGGACTTGCTTTATTTTTACCGTTCAGGATAGTCCATACGGACAAAGTCTCACATTTATGCTAATTGAGGACAGTCCATAAAGACTAATATTTCTGCCTGGGACAAGGACTCACTTTATTTTTACCTTTCGGGACAGCCCATGCAGACAAGGTCTCACATTTTCATGGAAATTAAGACTTTTTTCTTGTTCACGATAAGGACTAATTTCTCAGTTCGGGGCATGGACTAACATTTCCATTTGGGACAAGGGACTCACATTTTTTTTTTTTTTTTGCCTTTAGGGACATTCCATAAGGACAATGTCTCACTTTTCAAATCAAATGAACCCTGATGAGACAGAGAGTAACATTTCCTTTCGGAACAGGGACTTGCTTTATTTTTACAGCTCGGGACAGTCCATATACGGACAAGATCTCACATTTCTGCTAATTGAGAATAATTTTTTGTCTTTATGGACAGTCGATAAGGACTAATGTTTCCCCCTGGGACAGGACAAGGACTCACTTTATTTTTACCTTTTGGGACAGCCCATTCAGAGACAAAGAGTAATATTTCCATTCGGGACAGGAACTTGCTTTATTTTTACCCTTTGGGACAATTCATACGGATAAGGTTTCACATTTCTGCTAATTGAGAACAAATTTTTTTGCCTTTAGGGACAGTTTCCGCCTGGCATAACGACTAACTTTACTTTTACCTTTCGGGACAGCCCATCCAGACAAGGTCTCACATTTCCGCTCATATTAAGACTTTTTTTTTTATACAGCATAGAGACTAACTTCTCAGTTCGGGACATGGACTAACATTTCCATTTGGGACAAGGGACTCGCATTTTTTTGCCTTTAGGGACAGTCCATAAGGATAAAGTCTCACTTTTCCAATCAAATGAACCCTCATGAGACAGAGAGTAACACTTCCATTCGGGACAGGGACTTGCTCTGTTTATACCGCTCGGGACAGTCCATATACGGACATTCGGGCAAGGTCTCACATTTCTGCTAATTGAGAACAATTTTTTGCCTTTAGGGACAGTCCATAAGGACTAATGTTTCCACCTGGGACAGGACAAGGACTCACTTTATTTTTACCTTTCGGGACAGCCCATTTAGAGATAGAGAGTAATATTTCCATTCGGGATAGGAACTTGCTTTATTTTTACCCTTCGGGACAATTCATACAGATAAGGTTTCACATTTCTGCTAATTGAGAACAATTTTTTGCCTTTAGGGACAGTCCATAAGGACTAATGTTTCCGCCTGGCATAGCGACTAACTTTACTTTTACCTTTCGGGACAGCCCATCCAGACAAGGTCTCACGTTTTCGCTCATATTAAGACTTATTTTTTGTACAGCATAGAGACTAACTTCTCTGTTCGGGACATGGACTAACATTTCCATTTGGGACAAGGGACTCACATTTTTTTGCCTTTAGGGACAGTCTATAAGGACAAAGTCTCACTTTTCCAATCAAATGAACCCTCATGAGATAGAGAGTAACACTTCCATTCGGGACAGGGACTTGCTTTGTTTATACCGCTCGGGACAGTCCATATACGGACAAGGTCTCACATTTCTGCTAATTGAGAACAATTTTTTGCCTTTAGGGACAGTCCATAAGGACTAATGTTTCCACCTGGGAAAGGACAAGTACTCACTTTATTTTTACCTTTCGGGACAGCCCATTTAGAGATAGAGAGTAATATTTCCATTCGGGACAGGAACTTGCTTTATTTTTACCCTTCGGGACAATTCATACGGATAAGGTTTCACATTTTTGCTAATTGAGAACAATTTTTGTCTTTAGGGACAGTCCATAAGGACTAATGTTTCCGCCTGGCATAGCGACTAACTTTACTTTTACCTTTCGGGACAACCCATCCAGACAAGGTCTCACATTTCCGATCATATTAAGACTTCTTTTTTGTACAGCATAGAGACTAACTTCTCAGTTCAGGACATGGACTAACATTTCCATTTGGGACAAGGGACTCACATATTTTTGCCTTTAGGGACAGTCCATAAGGACAAAGTCTCACTTTTCCAATCAAATGAACCCTCATGAGACAGGGAGTAACACTTCCATTCGGGACAGGGACTTGCTTTGTTTATACCATTCGGGAGAATCCATGTGGACAAGGTCTCAAATTTCTGCTGCTAATTGAGAAAAAAAAATTTGCCTTTAGGGACAGTCCATGAGGACATGGTATCACTTTTCCAATCAAATGAACCCTGATGAGACAGAGTAACATTTCCATTCGGGACAGGGACTTTTTATTTTTACCGTTCGGGACAGTCCATAAGGACAAGGGTCTCACATTTATGCTAATTGAGACTTCTTAATCGTTCGGGACAGGGACTATCGTTTCTGTTCGGGACATGACTCACTTTTTTCTGGCTTTAGGGACAGTCCATACGGACAGTGTCCAACATAGTAGAGATTTTTAAAGAAAACCAGCAAAGTAGCAAAACAACACTTAGTTTACTTCCTAAATACTGCGCTTTATCTTGGAGTCAAAAATATAATTGAGGGGGTTCACATCAAACAGTAAGCTAAATTACTCGATAAAAAACATGTAGAAAACGTAATTCAGGTATGAACGTATTAAACCATTCAACCAAACTGAGCAACAAGTAAAAAGAATCCCAAATAAAACTCAGTCACACAATTTTAAACCCTAAAAATCGAGATCGACAAGAGCAGTAAAAAGAATCACCAATAAAACTCAAGTCGCACAATTGAAACCCTACAAAAACCGAGATCGGCGGGAGCAGTAAAAAAGAATCACAAATAAAACTCAGCCGCACAATTTAAACCCTAAAAATCGAGATCTGCGGGAGAAGTAAAAAGAATCACAAATAAAATTCAGCCGCACAATTTAAACCCTAGAAATCGAGATCGGCGGGAGCAGTAAAAAAGAATCACAAATAAAACTCAGTAGCACAATTGAAACCCTAAAAATCGAGATCGGCGGGAGCAGTAAAGGGAATCACAAATAAAACTCAGCCGCACAATTCAAACCCTAAAAATCGAGATCGGCGGGAGCAGTAAAAAGAATCACAAATAATACTCAGTCGCACAATTTAAACCCTAAAAATCGAGATCGACGGGAGCAGTAAAGGGAATCACAAATAAAACTCAGCCGCACAATTCAAACCCTACAAATCGAGATTGGCGGGAGCAGTAAAAAGAATCACAAATAAAACTCAGTCGCACAATTTAAACCCTAAAAATCGAGATCGGCGACAACAGTAAAAAAAATCACAAATAAAACTCAGCCGCACAATCTGAACCCTAAAAATCGATCAAATCAAGAAATCGGCGAGAGCAAAACAACACTTCAGGGAGCAGCAGAAATTACTTCATGAATCAAAAGAAAAAACCTCGAGGACGACAAATAATGGAGTTCGGGCAATCAATTTTTCCCTCTTTACTGAAATCAAAGGTTTTGGAGTTACCGGAGATGACGTTTGATTGAGCAACATGATCGGAGATTCCTCAAACAGGGGAAGAGCGATGAAGCAAGGTGGAGCTAAAAGCGCACGCACAAAGAGAGAAGCCCAGATCTACAAAGAGACCGCGTCAGATCTACGAAAATACCGTAACCGACTCTTTTTTTTTAATATTTATATATCTGGGGCTATGAAGTCGGTGTATTTTTTTTTTTATTAGGTAAAAATTCGAATGTCAGACAGGCCTGACTCAACGAGAGGCCCGGCAAACGGTGAACCGTCAAACGTATAACCTAAAATACAGATAACGAGCGAAATGAAACAAGTAGAAATAAATTCTACAACGTACAAGACGATCCAAGAAGATCAGCTCCAAAAAGAGCCGAGGAAGCCGCCGAAGAACGAAGTCAAGCACCACCGAACAGTGGCACCTTTAAAGTAGCTTTTATTTTTTATTTAGAATTTGTTAGATAATTAGGTTAATTACATTAATAATAAAAAAGAATTAGATTTAAAAATCAAAATATTAATTGATTGTTATCTCACTTATCCGGTGGTTAGGATTGTTATCTCACTTATCCGATTAAGATATGTCGTTTAAATGATTAATTGATTGTTAAAGTATGATTTTTTAAATTTGTTAATTAATTACTATAATTAATTTAATTAAGTACTCTAATTAATATATGCCGATAACAAATCTATGAGAGTCTAAGGTGATAATTAATATATCCTGATAGGAATTGCCGATCGGGTGATTATGATTAGGTGGTTATGATCGATAACAAATCTATGAGAGTCTAAGGTGATAATTAATATATCCTGATAGGATTTGCCGATTAGGTGATTATGATTAGGTGGTTATGATTTCATATATGCCGATAGGGTTTGTTAAGTAATTAACTTCAAAGCAAATGAATGTCCTTATAAACGATAGAGTAATTAATAATTAATAAATAGAAATAATCATATATATCGATATGATAAATACAACTAATCATATATACCGATAGGATTTGCCGATCGGGTGGTTATGATTTGATTTTCATATATACCGATGATAATTAATTGCAAATTGAAAGATATAAAGGTAAGACTCAGCTCCCGTAGATTTCATTTTTACCATTAACTATATAATAATCAACAATGTTTAGACGTGAGGGGTATTTAGAGTTTAAAGTGTACTTATAGAAATTTTTTATACATTTTTTAATATTAAATGTATTAATTTAAAAAAAATAGTACGTACAATATGTTAAGCCCTTGGTTGTTGGTTGTGTGATGATCAAGAATGAAATGGGAGTGTAAGAGAGTTAGTTAGGAACTCTGCATTTCAATATGATCAAGAATGCCTTTCTCAGTACAATTTGCCCCTCTTTATACAAGTTCCTAATATCACACCCTTCCTTAACAAAGACCTTGCCCTCAAGGTCTTATTACATTGAGAAATCTGGAAATTGGTGTAGGATGTGTTCAGCTGGTTCCCAAGTTGATTCTTCTACTGGTAGGTTGATCCACTTGGTTAGCCATTCCACCACTGGCTCGCCATTGGCCAAGTGCTGAACCCTGGTGTTCAATACAGCCTCAGGTGCTACTGAGATTGAGCCTGCTTCGTCTGTGATTGGTAACTCTGGTTGGAGTGCAGTGGTAGCTCCAATCTTCTTCTTTAGCTGAGAGACATGGAAGACTGGATGCAGCTTTGAAGAGGTTGGTAATGCCAGTTGATAGGGTGCTTCATCTATCCTCCTGATCACCTCAAAAGGTCCATAATACTTTGCACTTAGTTTCAAGCATTTTCTTATGGCCAAGGATGTCTGTCTGTAGGGCTGTAATTTGAGGTAGACCATGTCACCTTCCTGGAGTCTCCTTTCAGTCCTCTTACTGTCAGCATAGAGCTCCATCCTTTCTTGAGCCACGGTTAGCCCTGACTTCAATATTCCCAGTGTGTGCTCTCTTTCTTGCAACCACTCTTCTACTGATGCTTTAGTCACCTTGTTGGCGCCTAATCCCAATTGAGGTGGTGGGTACCCGTATAAGGCCTGAAAAGGTGACATTTTCAAGGCTGTATGGTATGCTGAGTTGTACCACCACTCAGCTAGGGTCACCCATCTTGCCCATTGCTTTGGCAATGCAGAAGACATACACCTTAAGTATACTTCCAAACATTGATTTACTCTCGCAGTTTGCCCATCTGTCTGTGGGTGGTAGGCAGTAGAGAGCTTGAGAGAAGTTCCCAGTTTAGCAAATAGTTCCTTCCATAGGTGGCTTGTGAACACCTTATCTCGATCTGACACAATGTCCTTAGGAAGACCATGAAGTTTAAACACATTATCCATGAAGAGTTGGGCTACCTGAGTTGCAGAGAAAGGATGGCTCAACAAAATGAAGTGACTGTATTTTGTTAGCCTATCCACAACTACCATGATCACATCAAATCCTCCTGACTTGGGTAAACCTTCTACAAAATCCATGCCTATGGAATGCCATGGTGCTTCTGGAATTGGTAGTGGTTGTAGGAGCCCTGGAGATGCTACTGTCTCATGCTTGTGACGCTGGCACACATCACACTCTTGGATGAATTTTTCTATGAATGGCTTTAACTTAGGCTAATAAAACAAGGCTTTTACCCTATGGTAAGTAGCTCGCATCCCTGAGTGACCCCCTGTTGCTTCAGAGTGAAAAGCAGTAACTATCTTGCTCCTTACTTCTTGTTTTTGCCCAATCACAATTCTGCCTTTGTACCTCAAGATATCCCCATGCCATTTGAATTTGGATGTAGGATCCACAGCTGCTCTTGGAGCCAGCTTTTCTATCTCTTCATCCCCTTTGTAGCTATCTGCCACTTCATTAATCCAAGCTGGTTTGATCTCTACCAAGGCACAGCAAGAGCTTGGTTCACTGTATTCCATAGAGCTTCCCCTTCTGGATAGAGCATCAGCAACAGCATTGCTACTCCCCACCCTATATTGTATAGAATATGACAATCCCAGAAGTTTTCTAATGGCCTTTTTCTGGAGATGAGTTCTCACTTGTTGGTCAAGGAGATACCTGAGGCTTTGGTGATCAGTGATGATCACAAAAGGATGAGGCTCTAGGTAGTGGCGCCATTTATCTATGGCACACAAGACTGCCAAGAGTTCTTTCTCATATGTGGACAAGAGCAAGTGCTGTCTACTAAGGGCTTTGCTGATGAAGGCTAGTGGCTTGCCTTGCTGCATCAATACTGCACCTATCCCTTCATCACATGCATCTGTTTCCACTTGAAAGGGAAGGGTGAAATCTGGCAATGCCAGTACTGGAGGTTGAGACAAGGCTTCCCTGATCTGGTGGAATGCTCTGCTGCTGTTCTCATCCCATTTATAGGCCCCTTTTCTTAATAGCCCAGTCAAAGGCTTGCATATAGCTCCAAAATTTCTGACAAATCTTCTGTAATACCCAGCTAAACCCAAAAAACTCCTTAATTCCTTTTCATTTCTAGGAATTGGCCATTTAACTATAGCTTCAATTTTTTAGGGATCAGTAGCTACTCCTTCTGCAGAGATCACATGCCCCAAATACTCTACTTTACTCACAGCAAAGCTACACTTGGATTTCTTAGCATAAAGCTGGTGTTTCCTCATACTCTCCAAGACTGTCACTAAGTGAGTAATATGATCCTCCAAACAAGTGTTGTATATGAGGATGTCATCGAAGAAAACTAACACATTTTCTCAAATATTCAGAAAATACCACATTCATTAAGGATTGGAATGTGGCAGGGGCGTTGGTTAGCCCAAATGGCATCACATTGAACTCATAATGACCATTATGAGTCCTGAAGGCAGTTTTGTGCACATCACAATCAGCCACTCTCACCTGGTGGTACCCTGCACGAAGGTCAAGTTTTGAGAAGATGGTAGCCCCATGAAGCTCATCCAACAGCTCCTCAATGTTGGGGATGGGGTATTTATCCTTCACAGTTGCCTCATTTAACCTCCTATAATCCACACAAAACCTCCATGTGCCATCTTTTTTCTTCACAAGCAAGGTTGGTGATGCAAAAGGGCTTTGACTATGCCTGATAAGACCTGAATTCAGCATTTCCTTGACCTGCTTTTCAATTTCATCTTTTTGTCCATAGGGGTATCTGTATGGTTTGCAGCAAATTGACTGAGTGCCTGGCTTAAGAGGGATGTTGTGCTCACATCCTCTCTCTGGTGGTAAGCTTTTAGGCTCCTCAAACACATCTTCAAACTGTGTTAACACCTCCTGCACAGCTGTTGGTGTTGCTTCGTCCTTAGCAGACAGGTGGAAAGTCTGAGCAATTTCAGTTGCCCTAGCCAGCTCCTCATCCTTAGCTAACATCTGTAGTTTTTTCCCTGTAACTTCCCTTATAGCAATTTTCTTGGCATCCTCCAAAATGCCTTGCAGTTCCACCCTTTTTCCTTCCTTAGAAAAAGCTATTGTGATCTTGTTATAGTCAAACTGGATAGGGCTATAGTTCTTCATCCAGTTGACTCCAAGAAGAAGCTCAAATTCCCCAATCTTCAAGGCCCTTATGTTGAATGCATAGCTGCCTCCCTGCATGACCCATTTGAAGTCCTTGCACTCTTGCCTACAGAACAACTTTCCCTTGTTCAATCCTTCGACAATCATCAAATTGGCTGGTGTCAGCTTGAACCCAGCTTCCCTTGCAATCATGGGATCTACAAAGTTGTGAGTGGATCCACTGTCAATTAAGACATTGATCAGTCTATCTCCTACATACCCCTTGACCATGATTGAAGTGTCAGCCCCATTCCCTGTCAAGGCTCTCACGAATCCCTCTTGCTCTTCTGTTGTTTCTGGTGAGTTTGGTTCCTCTCCTGGATCATTCCCTTCTATCTCTTCTGAATCTTGCACCAGTAAATGCTTCACAGAGGAGGAGTTGCACTTGTGCCCGACGAAGTACCTTTCCCCGCATCTAAAGCATAGCCCCTTCTTGAAGTCTGTAGCAGTTTTACTGCTATTGAACCCTCCTTTATACCCTTCTTGATGACCATTTATCCCAGGCCGCCATGGCGACTTACTGATTCTCATCAAGGCCTGGACAGCATCGTTATGCAGTCTGGCTAATTCTAATCCCTCAGCTAAGTCTCTCGGCCGGCCAAGCTTCACTAATGGCTTGATTTCCGCCTTGAGCCCACTAATATAGCTGGTGACGAAATAGCTCTCGGGAAGGTGCGGGTTGTAAGACAATATATCTGCTCTCAATTCCTCGAATCGTTCATTGTACTCTTCAAGATCGGATGTCTGGTTGAGTTTATTGAACTCTTCGACAATGTCAACGCCTTGCTTCTCGCCGAATCTGCAACAAAGGGCTTCGCTCATCTCCTTCCAACGAACTCCCCGGCGCTGCATCAAGTAACCTTGGATCCACGTATCGGCGCAATCGTGCATATACATCGCAGCGAGCTCAACCTTTTGGTGTTCTTGGATGCCGAATAGCGAGAAGAACTTCTCGCACTTCCTAACCCAGCTCCGGGGTTTCTTCCCGTCGAATTGGGGAAAATCGACTTTCGAAAATCGATTCTGATTGGCAATGAATCCTTCATTGCGCATTGGTGGAGGTCTGTAGGCGTTGGTATCCTCCGGAATTTCCCGATTGACCGCCAGTGGTATCTTCTCCTGCTGCTCGGGTGCCGGCCCGCCGCCATTGTTGCGTGCTGGTGTTTGCTGAGAATTCATTCGCATCCATTCTCCCACTTGTGCCACCAGTTCGTCTGACGATTTCTTGATTGCGATGATCGCTTGCTGTTGATCTTGGAGGATCCTGCACTGATCGTCCTGCTTCTGCATCGTCTCCATCAATCTCTCGTGTGTCGTCGCCGTGAATTCTTGAAGATGGAGCAGCTGAGATTCCACCTTCTCCGTCACCTTGAGACGAGTTCCTTCCGCCATTGCTGAAGCGCGCCGAAGACCTCAAGCTAACTGATACCACTTTGTTAAGCCCTTGGTTGTTGGTTGTGTGATGATCAAGAATGAAATGGGAGTGTAAGAGAGTTAGTTAGGAACTCTGCATTTCAATATGATCAAGAATGCCTTTCTCAGTACAATTTGGCCCTCTTTATACAAGTTCCTAACATAATAGTGCGGGCACTAAACTAGTATATATTTACAAAGTATAAACAAATAGCCTAAACGGTCCATCGATACATTTGCTTTGATTGTAATTTGTACTTATGGTTGCCGTTGCAGGTTCAAATCAAATCTAGGCTGGGCCTTAATTTCTATTTTGCCCAAAGATCTATATTAAGAATTATAGGCGATATTAAAGAATGTATTATGAAAGAATCTTTAAACTTGAAAAAGCCTCTTTGATAAAGAGAGTACTCATTGCTCTCAAACCCAACTCTGGCTTTATAATCTTCAACCAAATTGCTTACTACTGTTGTAACTACCTTTTGCAGATTCGAGTTCATCATCTTCCAATTTCTTTTTTTTTCCAAATGAAAAGTAACTCCCATTCCTTTTCTTAAACATGTGCAATGGCCACACCCATTCCTATCTTGAATAATTTTTAATTTTAACTTAGAATCTAACATCAATTGAGCTTGAAAAATCAGGCTACATTACTTTACTAGACAAATGGAATTCAAAACTAACAAACTATAATACTTGAAGCATTTTCATCTACAGCATCAAGGTGTGATGGTCCGAGAGCTCAAATCTAACAAGAACACAAACTCAGTCGACAAACAAGACGAGCAACGTATTGGATCTAAGTCTAGATGCTGGTGAAGGACGTGTTTCAAACCGACGGGAAGAACTTGTTGAGATTGAAGGGCAAGGAGTAGAACTCCTCACTTCGGGCATCCGTCTTGAAAGATCGGAATCTTTCCCACCACAGCATTCCCCTGTCCTTCCTTGATGCAGTATCGTTCTTCAGCAACGTCACGTCCAGGAACATGGCCAACACTCCCGCTACAAATGCCTTCGACGAGAATGGCACGTTGATCATGTCATTGAACTGCAAATTACACAATACAAAAAATCATGCCATTAGCCTATATGAATCAGCTTGAAAAGGAAGAGCTCTTGTGAAAATGGGGCAGCAATTACCCATCTTGCGTGTGTGTGAACCGGACCATATCCATGGATCACCGTGTACTCGTTGAAGTACTGTGGGATAGACAATCCCATGAAGATGGAGAAAGCTAAGATGAACTTTGTCCGAAAGTGGTTCAGGTTGCAGAACTGCAGGAAGCCTAGACCAGCTGAACCTGCACCGAAATCAACAAAGCAAGTTAACATAAGAAAAAAACACCATTGTCACAGGAAAGATTGTTCGTAAGTCAGGTTAGAGTACTTACCAACATACGCAAACAAAAGGCAGTATAGCGCTGCTATGATTGGAGCAGGAATGGATGCAACAATGGCTCCGAATTTTCCTGAAAATTTTGCACAAACCGAAAAGCACATGTTTACTAGGAAGGTATACAAAAAGTTAGTGAATTTGGAAGTATATATATGTGTTACTAACCGAGTATAGAAAAGAAGATCATAAAGCCAGCTGCTATTTGGACCACCCTTCGGCTGCCAACCTTCGTCAATGCTAGCAAGCCGGCATTCTCCCTGAAAGATAACAGGCCAAGTTAATTTGAGGAGATATATGGCAAGAAAAAACCGAAATTTGCTCGTATAGTTATGAAATGAAATGATCTAGGCTTGTACACTGATACTGATGAGCCATTTCCTGTTCCGAAAATTCCAGAGAAGAGGATTGCTACACCCTGAAGTAAAGCAGTGTAGTGATTAACAAGAAACGAATAGCAGAAAATGCAACCATGGAGAAAATGTTAAGCCTTTTTATATATATGAATTTACCTGCCATCCGATGCCACGGCTAAGAATGGAGGGTGGCATAGGTGTTGCACTTGCGTATCTTGCAACAGCAATGAAGGAGCCAGTAGACTGTCACACAAGAATTTGGTGTTAGTGTAGTTGATGAACATATACTGAGCAGCAAACAGAAAAGGTAGAAACCTCCACAAGAGCGACGAATGTTGCAGCCATCATTGCAAAGCATTCACCAGCATCAAATGTCGGAGCTCCCCATTGAAATGGGTAAGGAACACTTATCCTATACACAAATGCACGCGACATGAACATCATATGTTACTAATCAAAGTTCATTCAGAGTTCAGTGTTATGAGAAAGGGTGTTTACCATGGCGCAGAACCAATAAGTCCAGCACGATCTGTTCTGCAACTTAGCTGCGTATTTAGGGGCCTGTTCTTGTATGCACCGCCTACTGTCAGAAGATGAGCATAAATCCAGACAAGGATCACTGAGAACAAGACTGCAAACCGGTCAAACACATGCTTCTCGCCCTTCACCATATGAGGTACATACTGCATTTGTACGTTGCATCGGTAAACTTAGCTTCTCAAGCTTACGCAAAATCACACCAAGAGACTTGAATAAGGTGGATAATACTTGCCTGAGAAAATATCAGGAGAAGTATAAGCTCTGGTAGCCCAACTTCAATGCACTTTGCAACCTATCAATCCAAATGAACAATAAGGTTACTTCATTTTTCGGATTCTAAAGTACATTTGACTTCATTGGATGTGCATCGTAGATTCATAGTTCGTAGATTACTTACTCCAGGGAATCCTAGCTCATACAAACCGAACCCGGATAAGGCCACCAAAGGCACAGCTGCCAAAGGACTCAAGTATCTGACAATTTGAAAATCAAATTTGTAGAATCACAATCAACTTCTACATAGGTAGCAAAGTAAACCAACCAAGAAATAATGATACAGAAAGGGCTAAACCAACCGTGTGACGTTGCGCCACAGACCACTAAATCCAAGAACAATCTGAATGGTGGAGGCAACGATCATAGGGCCCTGGATTCCTCGCATAATCTTGTAAAATTTCTGAATTGAGTACCAGAAACTCAGTTTAAATTTTAGCATGATCTGAAACATTAAAAAACCAAAGACTACAGCACAAACAGATAACTAGATAAGACTATATATAAGGCCAGGCCACCTCTTTAGGATCCAGGATGTCGTTATAGCGCCCTGCCAGAACGATTGAAATGGTCGTAGGGACGAATGTGTAAGACCCTCCAATCACTGCCGGAAGCCGTGTCCCAAAGAAGGTCTGTAACAAGGTGTTCAATCCAGCAACAAACTGCAAGGTCTGTATCATCTTCACTTTCTCCTCCTACAAGACACAAATTAACAAAATTTCTGCTGCATTAGATACCGAATACTCTTATGAATTGGGGAAAAAGCTATCATGGTGTTCTGGATTACATTTCCGCCACCCATTTGGGGAGCCAGGTAAGTTGGGATGAGAACGGTTGTGCCAAGCATCACCAAGTATTGTTGGAATCCAAGTAATACAGCCTCAGCTGCAATCAGAACGCAATCGAACTAAAATCAACATTTGGAAATCAAAACCTAAGCTCTTAAATTGCTGTGATCCTTCAAGAAACTCAAGCAAATAGACATAAAGATGCAAGCTTTATAATCCGAAACAGGTCTGATATGAAAAATTGAAAATAGAAGCTAAATTAATTCATAAGAACATGCCAAACAAGTGATAGAAAAGAGAGATTTACGCCATGGGGGAGGGCTGGTGATGCAGTAAGAGACGTTGGGAAGCTGCTCTTTCACCTGATGCGGTTGCAGCTCCTCCTGTTTCGGCGGTGGCGCCGGTCCTCCACCCGCCATATCTCTGTCTTGGACTCTTTATACTCTCACAAAAAAAAAAAGGAACCTTTAAAACCAGGAAAATCGATCTCGAGAAGGAAATTTCTGAAACGGGGTGATGGGGGGTTTTGATGGGTAGTGTACTAGTGTTAAAGGCGCCAAAGCGCCATGGCAAGAGCTAAAGTGGGGCAATGGTGGGGGGTGAAAGTGAATGCGTGGGAGAAAGTGAGCAAAAGCTAAAGTGCATCTCTGTGGGTTTCGTTACTTCTGTACTCTTTCGTTTGGGCTCCTAAAAAGCTTGAGTGAGAAAAGCCATGAGAGAGGATGAAGTTGTTATATAAATACTTTTCCCAGTCGACGCATAAGTAAACCAGCTTGTGCTAATTAGCTCGATGCACTGGTAGGGAGTTCTTGATTATGGAAAAAAAACATTATATATCGGTCTTTTGACTTATGTTTTATATTATGAAATCAATGGATCAAATTTTAATCATTTTGGTTGTTTTTTTAAATGGTTTTCTATCTATAATCTATAACTATAACTAACTTTTTTGAGAAAAATAACTATGACTAACTAACTATAAAAAAAAACATTTTATATGAGTTGTCATCACCGTTTTCAACCACTCAAAATAAAATATAGCATATTTTTTTATTTTTCTTAATATATTCTACATTTTTCTAATCAATTGATTCAATTCAAAACATTAAATTAGTATATAATTTTTTTTAATCAATTGATTTAATTCAAAACATTGAATTAATAAAGTGTGTATTCTCCATGGCTTCGTCGTAATCAACGATGTCAAATGGAGTTAGAAAGAGTTTATGAAAGATTGAGATCTTGATTAATACCGATACTCTTTTCATCCTCCAATATTATGAGGTAGCCTCGATCGTGTTCACACATTTTCTAGAAGGCAATGCAATATGGTGGATCAAGCAATACATATTTGGATGGCTTCACGTTAGCTTCTCACTCAGAATTTAGCGCTCTTGTCCAAAAAGACATACTTGAATAGTGGCTCGACGCCACCCAAAACCTCAATAATAATAATAACAACAATAACAAGCCCCTTCGTCCGGTCGATTTGCTTCTTTATTCTTAGGACAGGGGCTGAAATGTGTGTCGATCTAACAGGATCCTCTCCCTTGACTCAGTATGGGGTGTCTGACTTTGTGCGTGGTCGTGTTGTTGTTGACGCTGCTCAGTGCAAATGTGTCAAGTATCATGATTTGTGTCTGACAGCTAGCTATGGTTTCCTTCCCTTCTCCTTCTCTTCTTTGGGGGAGTTGGATGCGGATGTTGCTGCCTTGTTGACACGCATTCAGAAATTCTCGATATCTCTGGATGTCGGGGCTCGTACTGCCGCTTATATTTTCACTAGACTCAGGTTTATTATCGCTAAGGGAGTGAGTGTCTCGGTTACCCACTAATTTCTTGTAAATAGTAATTTGTTAATATAATAATAATAATAATAATAATAATAATAATAATAATAATAATAATAATAATAAACCAATACATGGACTATAAATAAGTTTCCTTTTAAAAAAAATGAACTATATGAGTTGTAAAAATAACTTTCCCGGTCAGAAAGGAAAGAAACCAAGAAAGAGGTGGTGGACTGTGTTGGTGTAAAGATGATCTCTATATAATCTTTATGCAGTAATGTAGATTTAGTTGTAGATAGATAGTTTGACCTTTTATTTTTTGGTACACTTTCCTAGCTCGATCTTTTCTCTAATCAATCGGTTTTTCTATTGTATATTCAAAGGAATGAATATGGATCAATAAGAGTTTTAATTTTAAATTATATTTCAAATTTTAATTAGTTTAGTTGTCTTTTATTTAAATTCACATGGTCTACTATTTTATATAAATAGCTTGAAATTAAATAGCAATTCGCTACACATGTACATACCTTACATCTATGATCGATGTACAATAAATTGATATATTAACTACATATAAAAACATTAAACATACATAGGTTTTTATTTAATTATCTAATTAAAAAATATAACATCTCATTTTGAAGCTCTCCAGCTAAATTAAAGTATGAAATTATCATGTTAAGTAAAATATAAGAATATCTTAATTTATTAAAATACATTTAAAATAATGAATCTGTGTGTAATTCTCAAATGTCATAACTTGTCACTCTATTGAGATTTGAGAGAATGTGAAGAAATAAAGATCCTACATTGATAATATGAATAAAGAAGCCTTAATATATAAGTTAGTGGTTACTCTTCCTATTGCCAATTGGTTTTAGGATGAAATCCCGTTCGACTTATGTGCTAGGCATGAGCGCACGTGTACATACGAATTGAATCATTACACCAAACACATCAAAATAGAAATAGCTAGTATGAAAATTTATTAATTGTAAGGGGCTGTACTAATTATTGGCGCCGGAGTATATATTTATATATGGTTGAATGGTTCATCCTTATTCCTTATCGATCATTACAAATTAAAGAAGATTCTTAATGACTTTTGAGACAAAAAGTTGATGAGTGGATATATTATATAATACATATCTAAGCATATTGTATAAGCGGAATAATATAATATATATAATTAGCCCTAACAAGATAAAAAAAAGGTACACTTTGTAGGAGATCGAATTTGTTCTCGTGATCGATCTGATTGATGCTTTCGGAATTCAGAATCGCATACTTAATTGTGTTGCTTTCCTCCATCAATCAATTTCATATAAGAATCATATGCTACTAACCTTCAATCTTCATTCAAACTCAAATGATAAGTTAGATAGGATAGGACCAATGCGGTGACGATCCTCTAGTCTAACGACAAATTCACATGGATGTCAAATAAATCGTTTCAAACGTCGTTTAGCTTCTCGGCCTAGGGTGACATTAAGTCCCGAAATCGCAAGTGTTGTGAAACGTTTACTTTGTAGTCTTTTGTTCGATCGATCCCAATAAAACCTCCAATGATTCATTAAAATCTAACACAACTAACTATATGTACAATTGCTTTCTCAAGTCATAACCGATTGCCTCATGCTCGCCCATATGAATTTTGGGGGTAATTTAGAGGAGATGGCTAATGTGGGTAGTGGGTGGACTACTTATCAATTTATCATTGGTCTGGCCCTCTAGTTGTTATTGGGTCATGTTATGTAAAAGCCCCAAGTCCTAAGTTCTTCGGGATTTACATTGATGCTAGTCAAGGTGCAATTTGCATTGTAAATGAAACTACTGTGGAAAATAAGCGGAACCGCAAAATGAAAGGGTGAAAATAGTTAGAGAGAAATATTTGAAGGAAAAGAGCATCTGGGACTACACGAGGAAAAAGAACACATCGTTGCAATGAGCGAAGTTGATGGAGATTAAAGAAGAATTCTACTCAGGTCTTATCTGGCAGGTTGGTAACGGAAAACCATAAGGTTCTGGAAGGACAACTGGATAAACTTGCCACAAACCTCCGAGAAAACAGTACCCGTGCCATAGACCACAGTGAAGAACAAGAAATGATTGACCAGTTCTTACAATCACATAAAACTTGGAATGTGGAAAGATTAAAAGACTCCTCCCTTTGGACATCATCGAAAGAATCTTGGAAATTCATATCCCTACAAATGAAATCGAAGATAGACTATACTAGAAACCAAGCAGAAACGGATGGTTTTCAATCGTGAGTGCTCTAGACCATGTCACGAGAACTAGAAGAACCAACTCCGATCCACTCGACTGGATTTGGAAAATTGACTGTCCGCCAAAAATAAAAAAAAATTATATGGAAAAACCTACTAAACGGGACCCCGATGAAAGTCAGATTACAAGGTAAAGGAGTTCATGTTCCACTTGATTGCCCACTCTGCAACTATAATGGTGAAGATGCTACCTACATCTTTACCGAATGTCAAACTTCTTTATCCATTATCAGTAGAATGGATAGACAAATTGAGCAAATAATCCGGAACACAGACAAAGAAGACAAAACTTACAAGAATATAATTACGGACATTTTTGCAAATATCTCGGCATAACAGAAATCGATCCTTGCCTTTTCCCTTTGGGGCATTTGGTCAATGAGAACTAAAAATTACAAACCTTGCTTGTAACTTGATCATAATTGAGTTCCATTATGTTCTTGTGTACCACATATTCCGTTTCTATGGTAGAATCATATTTGGGTGTTTAATCTTTCTTATACCTAGGTCATTTCAGGTTGGCTGAACATTAATATTTTCGACATTTTTTCCACTTTTTGATGCAGCCATAACAAGAAAAGGTTTACTCATCTAACCTGAAGTTTGATCGAGGAGGCGTTCACTACTAGAATTGTTTTCATAGACATCGGATGATTAACATTGGTCAGAAAAACGCATGATTTTAAAAATATATATAACAACGGTTTGTAAATTTTTGATGTGGAAAACAAAATAGACATCGCCATATTTTGTTGACCGATGTGAAAAGTGTGTTTATGGAAAAAATTAAGGCGTGGAATTGAAATCCGAACCAAGTAAATTCCCGCTCACCTTGAATATCAGTCCGGATCGTCTGTTACCTTAACCCTTTTACACACCTTGTTACACTGTATTAATTGGTCCACGTGTCAGTTTTTATTTTCAATTAAAATTAATCTCAATTAGTAAAAATCCCTTCTTTTTCGTCTTTCTTCCAGCGTCGGCCGTGGAGTTCTTCTCTCCGGATTCTGGCTTCTCTATACTCATCCCACAAACCACCCTTTTATGTCACTGAATAGAAAAAATACGAATGAGTACATACCTGGTTGCCGAGCTTATAAACCAATTTGTCCGGCGTAAATTGATTTTGATTCATCATGCCTAAGTTGCTTGATGGTTAACTCTTCTGACTGTGATTGATCTTTTCAAAGGGAAAATTAGAAATCTATTCACATATGAAGCATTAGAAAATGTGAGATCTCTTGAGATGTGAGATGCCTAAGCTGCTTGATTTAGAAAATGTGAGATATCTTGAGATTGATCTTTTCAAAGGAAAAATTTGAAAATAAAGCATTTTAATGATAAGCTTCAAGATAGAAAAGGCCAAAAGGGTATTTAAAAAGATGGATATTTCTTTTAGGTGAGTTTTAAGGCAAAAAATTCTTAGTGGGCAAAAAGCTGTCTACATCTGATATATTAAATTTCAAGGGATTGTTTCTGATTCTCTCATTTTCTGGGAACCAGGGGCGAATACTTGCTGGTGCTGGGGTCACTGTTGCAATTTGTTCTGCTCCATCATCTGCCTTGTTGAACTTAGTTTCTATTGCTGTTTGGCCAACGTGGATTGCAGTTGCCATCACTGAAACTATGAGAAAAGTTTGTGCTGTTATTATTTGTGTAGTTCTCTACCCTCTCTCTTCAATCTTCAGGTGATTACGTTGGCCATTAAAGAGTGCATATGTCTTTTGTGTTAAATGTACAGTTTCTTAGGTTAAATATATCTGCTTTCTTGGCTTTGATGTTTTATGATCTTGTCTTTTAGTATTCTATAGTATTTTTCTCATGGAAAGATTATCTAGTATAATCCTAGGTTAGTAGGTTTTATGGAAAAGAGAATGATTATAGACTTATAGTTCAATTTACCATGATCTGGATTAATGTTTGCACGAACTCTCTACCTTGTAGTTAAAATCTGTTTGGTTAATATGAATAAATTTGCTAGTTTCAATTGGATTAATCAAAAGATAATATGATGATTTTATTTGCTCTTTTTTAGAAGACACCAAATTGGTTAAAATAAAAGATTGAGGCTTGTATGGAACATTGAGGCTTTATATATATTTTACTTGGTTAAAATAAAAGATTTATAATAATGGAATTAATATGAAATTTGGTCTATTATGGTGAAAATGAGAAAATAATTCTTAATCATACGTCTTCATATACGGATGAAAGTATCCCTTTCAGTCTTTGAATGTTTATAATTTGGCCGAGATAACTACTGCAGACAGTTAACAGAGAGGGACAACAAAAAATTCCATTGCGTAACAGTGTTGTGACTCCTCCAGTGTTCAGTTGTCACCGGTTGGATATATATAGTTTAGGGCCTTCAGGAGTTGTGAATGTCCGGTCAGTTTGACTTTGTAAAGCCTACCGATCAGTTCGAGGCCAGTCAGTTTCTTTCATCATCAGACAGAAAATGTCCATTGACCTTAATAAGCTGGTTGTCTATGTTTTTAATCATTATGGTTGGCCTTTGTGTAGGTATTGGTTGACATTTACATACGGAGTAGTGAATAGGCGCTTGTCTACATGCCATCTTTATCCATGCCTCATTTTTTAATTATTAAATGATTTACAACCTGCAATTGCTTTTGCCATTCATGAGCAGTTGTATGAGGTGATTAGAGGTGATTATCCGACTGCTAATTTCCATTCCAAACTGGTTATTCTCAATTCTCATACAACGACTGACCTTTAAGTACAACTATAGATTTCTACACACGACTTTACACTGCCAACGAAGCTAAGGTATCCGAGAAGGGACGTTGTGGAGCTGATTTAAATTCAGCCAGGTACGAACCATCTTTTCTCTTCCTAAATGTAAGTATTGCAAAGCAATAGAAGAGCCTTTTCACTCTCTAAACTTGTGTATGTTTATCATCCTAGCAAATCAGGCGTTGCAGGCTTGCAGCAGTGAACCTAGTTAAGTTATGTTTATCATCCTAGCAAATCAGGCGTTGCAGGCTTGCAGCAGTGAACCTAGTTAAGTTATGAAACCAAAGTTTGAATAAATGGATTAAATAAATAAACTAGCCTTTTGAACAAATGGGCTGACTGTATAAACGAAAAATGTGTGATCAAGCTGATTTTGTCATTGTGTTTACGTGTTTACAGGGTTTGTGGTTTGAGAAAGATTCTGCTCTGCAAATGATACTGAGCATGACCATGGATCTTATTGCCACATTTCGGAAAAAAGGTGTCTTCAGTGTACAGCAGTTGTTGGATCTTTGTCGCTAAGTTTACTCGCTATGGTTGGAAGTAAGATGCTTCAAGCTTATATCAGGTAACAACATTTTTTCTTGTGAAGATTTAATTTTTTTTTACAAGTATGATTCTTAATGAGATGAGATTAATATATTGAAGTTGCACCGATAGCTGCTAACTTGAAAGCTATATCTGTTATTTACAAAATTAGTTTCACCTTGTGTCCAAAACATGCATGTCTGGGACAATTCGCAAGCTTCGTACCATTTAATCATTTTTTGTGCACTCCAATGAATCAAATGCTATACATCAATGTTTATTGACCAAAAAATGTGCGTTTTGAATCATGAAAGAGTTTTAAATTGTGACTTTTCCTTAGAGTCAATTGCTGTTTTTTTTCGACAAAGGAGTTGTTGTTTTTTCGCCCCTCGAAATTAAGCATTTGGGGTTGCTTTCGAGTTGTGGTGATCTGTTGCCTTTGAGGTTGTTTCTAGGTGCTTTTTTTTGTTGTCAAGAGCTGAATTTGCTGCTACAAATGATGAGGTTGCTATCAAGGGATGCTTTCGGGTGTGTGTGATACAATGATGTCATGATTATCTTCACATAACTGGCAACTCATTTGTCTTGAACTTTGATTTGATTTGTTCCTTTCAGGTTAGCGTAGCATTCATTGGTCCAACCAACACGTTCATTGCTGACAAAAGGGTGCAAGGACTTTTAGCTCTATAATGAAAGAGGCATACCATTAGTTAGCTAAGAAAAGTGTTTGGCATGAACATGATGTACAAGAATTATTGCAATCTAGAACCACAATGTTTAATTGCATTACTTGATGTATATATTGGTCTTTCACAATGTTTAATTTTCTATTAGCTAAATCAGGGTCACAATATAAACCAATAGGGGTATTCGATGAAAAACATCAGACTCGAGAGAAAAAAAACGATGTCCTTCTTTATAGATACGTCGATCATAAAGATACAAACTAATTTCTAAAGCCCAACATACATCAAAACTGTGATGTAAAACGATGTTATAAAATACTAAAAAAATCGTTTTTCATATTGAAAATGATTTGAAAATATATAATAACATTGTTTTTTAAAATATTCAATATGGTCCATTATATTTATATAAAATAATATAAAAAATTAAACATGAAAAAAGAGTATGCACAAATTGAATAATTCTTAACCGATGTGTATATTAATGTAAAACATCAGGTTTATAAAAATAGCGATGTTAATGAGAACTTTTTGGATGTCCTACAAAACTTCAAATGGCTAGAAATGCAAAATAATAATGATTTAACATTAGGTGAATAAATCAAAACATACTTATATTCATGTATTCAAGTCATTATAAAAAAGTAAAACGACGTTATAAATTATTAAAGACATCGGGTATAAACCGATGTGCTAAAGTTCGGATCTTTAACACCACCCACTAACACGTCGAATTTTTTTTTGATTAACATCGGTTTTTACCCGATGTCTATGAACAAAATTCTAGTAGTGGTTAATCTTACAAGCTCGGCTCTTGTTTTCTAATATACTGCATTTTATAGGCTTTGGTCTTTGTCATTAACCACACCTCATGATAGTCCTACTAAAGGAGATGAAAAAGGACTAGCACTCGTGTCTTGATAATAAAGTATGATTCAAGATTAAGTGTTGAGAAACACACTATGAATTGATATATGTGACTCAAGGACTTCTGTTTTTATCAACTTGCCAACATCTTGATCAGACACCAACTACTACAAAAAGAGGTTATCATCAGCACCCACAATTTCAACAGTTGTAGACTTATAGCCTAATCGAAAAAGTGGAGGAATGCATGCACACAACAAACACACCCGATCACCGCGTGCATTTGCACGCGTAGTTACACCTAGTAATAACAGATAGCCCCGAGCCCCCCGTAGATCCGCCACTGCATCCGACTAATCTAGGCGATCAAAGGGAAGAGGCGGAGAGCGACCGAGGCGGAGTGAAGTGGGAGGAGGCTTGCCGCGATTTGATTTGGAAGGCGGAGGGAAGAGGCGGAGCAATTTGATTCAGAAGGTTGAGGTTTTTTTTTTTTAAATCAAAAGGTTTAAGCATATTAACAAACGTTGTCTGTCATTATAATTGCCCGCAGGCTTATCGACAAGCCGCTGCTTGTCATTATAATTGCCCGCAGGCTTATCGGCAACCCGCTGCTTGTTATTTTCGTATAAAAAGTAAATATTAATATACATTTGTGGAAAAGTGAGATTTGTGCAGTTATTAATTTATTAAAAAAAGGTAAATAATTTTTAAAGAACATCTTTTTTAAAACGATATTTTTAAAGAATTGATTATAAACTTTATATATACACACAAACAAATGTCCGCAGGCCTATCAACAAGCCGATGCCTGTTATTTTCGTATTAAAAATAAATATATAATATACATTTGTTAAAAAAATAATTTGTTTTTACCGAAACTGAGAGTATTAAAAATAAATATATAATATACATTTGTTAAAAAATAATTTATTTTTACCGAAACTGAGAGTCGAACACATGACCTGAGAGTAGTGTGGATGAGAATAATACCAATGGGCCAGATAGTGCTATTGCTTTATTCTTCAGGTTTTTATTTTGAAATCCTACTGTTATGGCTTCGGAACAATGCCCGCAGGCCTATTGGCAAGCTGCTGTCAGACATATAAAACAATCTTTTAAATAAAAATATATGTTTCTTTCTTAAATGTTTTCTTATTTAAAAGAAAAATAAATATATAATATACATTTGTGAAAAAACGAGATTTGTATAGTTATTAATTTATAAAAAAAAGGTAAATAATTTTTAAAAAAAATCTTTTTAAAAACAATATTTTTAAAGAATTCATTATAAACTTTATATATTTACACAAACAAATGCCTGCAGGCCTATCGGCAAGCCGTTTCATGTTATTTTATTTTTGTTAAATGTTTTCGTATTAAAACTAAAAATATAAAATATAAATTTGGGGAAAAAGCTTTTTAGTAAGTTTAGTTATTAAAAAAAAGTTGACCATTATTTTATTAAAGCTTGGTTCTATTTCCATTAGTACTAATTTTGTAGAATTTATAAAATGAGTAATTATATGGAAAAAGGAATATCAAAGTATTTGTTCCACTCTGTGATTTTATGAAAACTCGGTACCCGTTTACGAGAGTTTCAATTATTATTTTCAGGCGAACTCGGGATTTTACGATAATTCGATCCGGTTTAAATAAAGGTCAAATAAATAACTTACACCGTGATTAAAAAAAACGTGAATTATAAGACTTGAATTTTATTATATAAACAAAATTATAAAAAAACGTGAATTATAACTTAACACTAAGTTACAGAATACTAAAGAATTGTAAAAAAAATAAAGTTAAATTATAACTTGGTATTACCCAAAAAGAAAAGAATAGATAAATTAGAAGGGGGAGACTAGCCTTAGAGTATATAGTCTTTTAGAAAAAACTAACCTACTTTTACTTTTTTTTTTGATCAAAGTGCTGGCCTAGGGGCCAAAATTATTAATGTAAATCAAAGGGTTCTATGGTAGCAGTACACCTCACAGCATCCGTTTCACATACAGATACAGGAGGAGCATCAAATTCCTTATAAGAATGCATGAGAGTAAAGGACAGATTAGCTAATTTATCGGCGGTAGCGTTGGCTTGTCTTCGGACGTGTTGAATTCGAACCTCCCAGCCCACGTCGTCCAAGAGGCGCCTGCACCTTGCAATCAGATTAGCATCCGCATGGGCAGTGACCGTGCCAGCATTAAGTAACTCACACACAGCCGTGGCATCAGTCTCAACCACTAGCGCTGTGATGCCTATACGCGCCGCGAGATGCAACCCATGAAACACAGCCCATAGCTCAGCAGTAAGGGCCGAACAGATCCCGCAGGAGAATGTGTACGCCTTTATGAAAGCCCCGCGGTGGTTGCGAAGAATGCCCCCGCCTCCTGCCCGACCTGGGTTCCCCTTCGACGCACCGTCAGAATTGAGCTTGATCCACCCCAAGGCTGGTGGTTGCCACACTGAAGGAATTTGGCCCGCCTCCGCAGCAGGCTGTCGTTTGGGTGTTTGCCTATGATCCGAGGCCTCAAGGTACCATTGACTGTGTTGCACCGCACACGCAGCGATCTCCGTTGTTGCACTTATGCCTTCAAACACAAACATGTTCCGGTCTTTCCAGCATAACCATAACATGTTTGCAAACACCATACTCCATCTATCACCCTTCTTAATGTTATTGAAAATCCAATCTGCTATGATTGTAGTCCCAAAGAAAGAATTGGCTCGAGTTGCACCCCCAAGCTCTAGCCAAGCTCGCTTGACCAAAGGACAATCTCTGAGCACATGTAAACACGTCTCAGGGGCGTCACACCGTGGGCATACATCTGAGTCGGCCATGTGTCTATAGAATCTAGTGGCATTGCATAGGAAGCTTTCATGAGCTGCGATGAACACGAAGTGGCGAACCCTCTGCTGAACTTTTAACTTCCAAATATGAGTCCAAATGGGTGGGCTGGGCTGCGAGGAGTGGCCACGGAGTAGCTGCAAGCATGATTTTGTAGAGAATTGGCCCGACGACGAAGGCCCCCAGAAGAACCTATCTCCATCTGAATCCAAAGGAGACACCACAATAGCTTTCAGTCTCTCCCGAATATCAGCAGGCAACAAAGGATCCAAGACCTCCCATCTCCACCCCGACTCTGACCAAAGCTCAGCAACAGTATCACCCAACATACTCTCCGGTATTGGGTGCATCGTCAAATCCATGAGGGGATTCTCGAGCAACCACGGATGGGACCAGAAGAAGGTAGAAGTGCCATTACCAATTGACGAGCGCATCCCTTTGACAAGTGCAGCGCTACCATGGACAATTCCTCTCCAAGTTCTTGACGATTGACGTTTCAGGCCGAACATGTCAATATCATTCCTACTGTTACAGTATTTCCCTCTGATCACCCGTGACCAAAGCGACGTCGGGTTTTGGACTAGTCGCCACCCAAGCTTCGCCATGAGCGCCTTATTCGTCACTTCCATTGACTGAACACCCAAACCACCTTCCGCCTTCAGGGAGGTCACTGTTTCCCAATTGAGGAGATGGGCACGACGCCTCTCCGATGTAGAACCCCAAATAAACCCCCTGACAATTCTGTCAATATCTTTGCATACTCCCTTGGGGAGATATGTTGTTTGCATTGCATAGATGGGCAAGCTAGTAAGCACTGAGTTAGCCAAAGTAACCCTTCCTGCCAAAGAGAGCGTGCGAGCCTGCCAACCCCGGAGCCGAGATGAGACCTTGTCAAGCAGAAAGCTATATTTGTCTCTGGTTAACCTCTTGCAAGCAACCGGCACTCCTAGATAGGATCCAAATTCAGTCGACACCTCAACATTCAGATTAGAAGCAATCCTCGCCCTTATTGATTGCTCAACATCACGAGCGAATAACACACTACTCTTGGCATAATTTACTCTCTCGCCAGACGCATCACAGAATCTATCAAGACACTGCTTGATCACACGACCTTGCTCTTCCGTTGCTTCAGCAAAGAGGATGAGATCATCCGCAAAAAAGAGGTGGGAGAGAGTAACATCGCCAATGGTGATAGGCGCCCAACTCCCCTCAATCACAGCCGATTGGATAATATGTGATAGACGCTCCATACAGAGAATGAATAGATATGGCGACAACGGATCCCCCTGTCTAACCCCGCGTGAGGGCGAGAATGCGCCAGCCTTTCCTCCATTCCACAACAACTCCATTGAGCCAGAAGTTTGACACTTCATAATCACATTAATAAGATGTTGTGGAATGCTTGCCTGGGTAAGAATTTCTTCCAAAAAGCTCCATCGGATCCTATCGTATGCTTTCTCAAGATCGATTTTCAGAATCATCCATTTCTTTCTCCTTCCTCCTCTACCCATAGAATGTAGCACTTCTTGCACGATGACAACATTATCGATAATCTGCCTCCCCGGTATGAAGCTTGCTTGCGCTGGTGAGATGATGCTCGGAAGGACAGGTTTGAGCCGATTCACTAACGCCTTTGTTGCTATTTTGAAGACGACATTGAGTAGCGAGATCGGCCTGAATTGAGAAGGAAGTGTAGGACTGTCTACTTTCGGCAAGAGAGAGATGAGTGCGTTGCAGATTCCATCCGGGAAGACTGCCTGATTAAGTAACCGAAGGACTGTTTGGGATACTTGAGGACCAACAATACCCCATTGCTTTTGATAGAAGATTGCGGGATAGCCATCCGGGCCAGGCGCTTTGTAGGGCCCCATCATTCTGAGCGCCTCCCACACATCCTTTGTCGTGAACGGCGCATCCAGACCCACCCTAGTTGAGTCTGACAGCAGTGGGAACGAGCAGGTCAAACGTCGATTACTACTGTGCTCCCCCTGCCTAATCGCCTCGGCTGTATATAGCTTCTGAAAAAAGGTTAACACCATCAACCGGATCTCCTTCTTGTCATGAACCCACTCACCAGACGGCATCTGAAGTGCATGAACGCGGTTAGCTCTACGGCGGATGATGGTTGAAAGGTGGTAGAATCTCGTGTTCCGGTCTCCGTCAATAAGGAAAGAAGCACGAGACTTTTGAAACCACAACATCTGCTCTTGGTTGAGAACCTCCTGAAATTCCTTACACAACTCCTGTTCTAAATTAATGAAGAATCCGGATGGTCTTACCGACAGCCTACGACGAACTCCCTTAAGCCTTCGACTCAACTGCCTCTTGCGCTTGAAAATGTTCCCAAGGACCTCTTTATTCTACACGATCAGTTCCTTTGAAAGCTCTTCCAATGTGAGGCATACATTATCCAATTCCTGCCACTGCGCTTCTAAAAAAGGGTCAAAGTGCTCATTCTGCATCCACGCAGCTAGGAATCGAAAGGGGCGGTCAAGTGGAGCCCCCGCCTGCTGCTTCAGCGAAATCAGGAGTGGCGTATGATCCGAGACAGGCACTGACAAGTGGCGGACAACAGCCTCGGGGAACCGGAGCGACCAGGACTCAGTGCAAAGTCCACGATCAAGTCTAGCAGTGATGCGAGTCCTCACGTCCCGCCCATGCCACCATGTATAAGGAATCCCCACGTACCCAAGGTCCATGAGATGTAAGTCATTGACCCAATTGCTAAAATCTCTAGAATTCCGATTGGATCCCACTGATGAGCTCGACCTTTCCGAGGCTGACAGAGTTGCATTAAAGTCCCCGGCCAATAGCCAAGGTTTATTGTTTATTGCTGCAAAGTTGGCTAAATCATGCCAAAGTTCTAGGCGTCTAGCTGGATGAGGTGAAGCATAGATTGCTGAGAGCACCCAAGGTTCCTCCCCTCTACGTGTAATCTCCACCGTGATGTGCTGTCTATGAAGCATAACGGGGGCTACAGTGACCTCAGTCGTGCGCCAAAGTATCCAGATTCCACCAGCAAAGCCCTCAGCCTCTACCCGTATCCTTCCGTCAAATCCAATCTGGTTACACACCAAATCTGCCGTGGCCCCACTCACCCTAGGTTCCACAAGCGCAAGAACTCGGGGGTTGTATGTGTGAATGAGGTCATGAAGAGCATTGATGAAGACGGTGTTACTTGCACCACAAGTATTCCAAATCAAGATACTTAAATTATTCATAAAAACAACTGAATTGCTGATGTGCATACCATCAGAATAAAACATGAGCATGTCGTCAAGGCGCTCGAGCGCATCATTGAGATTCGGGGGCAAACTGACCCTGCATAGGATTGGCCATGTCTCGGTGAAGAGAAACTGGAAATCCACTAGTAACTTGTTTGCTAGTTGTGGTGCAAACGCCAAGCAAGGGTCCGCCCGGCGGTTCGATACCAGAATGCTTCGGCTGTTCCGTATGGGATACGTTACCAACTCCCCTAGTCGAAAATCTGGCGCTGCCATCCGGCACTGGGAGTGACGTCGCCGGAAGAGAGCTTGTCACGGTGGGTAGGGGGTGTGAAACAACCTGATGGTGAACTCTGGCAAACGAGAAAGGTGGCTTCTTGGACGTTCTAGCGCTCCCGTCTACTACTGATGAATTCTCAAGCGCCAACGCAACGTTGACCCTAGGGTTTTCAGTTCGTGGTTGACGTCCAACTGATAGAGCTTTCTTTCTCCTGTTTACCTTCATAGTGGTCGATTGGGTAACCCTTCCTCGGGCCCCCTTAGTTCGATGGGCCATACTCGGCCTATCCATCAACGAATTCTGTGACTGGGCCTCGGAATCCTTATCCATTCCGGAACTGCTTGGGATGTCCTTTTGTTGATCCTGGTTGACTTGGCCTGTTATCACTACTGTTTCAGACTCTTCTGCTTCCGCATCATCAGTAATCAAGACTGCAAACCTGGAACCCATCGCAGCACCGTCCATGACGGAGTGATCACTTGTTTGAGCATTCGGCCGCGCCTTATTTCGAGCCTTGTTCGGTTCCTTGACCTCCTTGATGGCTCCCTGTGTTATAGGTTGTGCTGCTGGGGTTATATCCATCCTGAGCCTTCGCCGTGGCGGTATCTACTCTTCTCGTTCTCCTCACCGGTTTTGCAGGTTTCATGAATTCCCCATATAGCCTTGATTCAGTCCCGACATTTATTCCTTCTGATGCTTGGTCTTCTGTACTGCTTGACTCAACACCCTCCTTTTGTGCTTGATCCTTTTTACACAGCAATGGGCATTTGGGCTCCTCGTGCCCTACTTTACCACAGTGATAGCACAGCATGCGAAGGCCTTCATACTGGATAACCCACACCATACCCAGGAACCGAAACTTCGAAAGTAAGGGTTTGGATAGGTCAATTTCTATTGCAAGTCGGGCAAATTGACCCCTATCCGCTGCCAGAGTCGTTTTATCCACTCTGAGCACACGACCCATCCTTCGACCAATTCTCCTGAGGAATCCTTCATGGAAGTACTCTAAGCTTAGACCAGGAATGCGAACCCATGCTGTGAGTACCTTATTCTGATCTCTAAGCGGATCAAAATTTGGCACCCATCTGCTCATCATCAAGTAGTTGTCTCCGATCATCCACGACCCTTGAGAGATGACATGGTTGTAGTCATCCTCATTCGAAAATTTCGCCACATAGTAAGCGTTTCCGATGTCCACTAGAGAGAGCGTCCCTCGGAGCGCCCACTTCTGCTCTAATCTTCTCTTGAGTTGGATGTAACCCGGGCCTTTATCAAACATATGCACGATCAAAGACTTCGCCCATGGCCGACGAAGGTCTCACTTTTCAGCCGCCGTGAGCGAGATAGTTGGGCATAAGGGATCCTCCTCGGGCGAAGGGGCTTCATCATCATCCGTGTCGTAGAGTTCTGGTCGTTCCTCATACTGCTTTTGTTGTTCCACGGCCGGTCTCCCTTGGCCCATCACCGTCTGTGCGAAGGAGAGAGGCGGAACAACGCCTCCACCCGGTAATTGGTGTTGTGCGTTTGGGCTGTCTTCCGGTTGAACTGACTTTCCTTTTGATTGCTCAGTAATCAAATTCTTCAAGGGTGCTGCGTTAGGGTTGCTTTCTGCTTGCGGAGCACTGTTTGGCATTTCTACTTCCATATCCGCAGAGGGAGGGCCCCCCGACGACGTCGCCATCGGCTAAGCACAGTAGTAGGAAAGAGGCAGGAGCGCCCCGATCGAAGTAGGGCCGTCGGCCTCTGCCGGCGTTGCTGGAGATTCAAATCGCCTTTCGAGCGCCAGAAGACTAGGGTTTGCTCCTAACCTACTTTTACTTATTTTCCTTTTTTCTTTTAATATATTTTCAAAATGACCATAAAATACCCCTTGGGTCACCCAAAAATGGGTCATCCAATCACCCGAGGCATGATTGCCATGTGTCGGTAGGATTTTCTAGTGGGTTTTCCCACATCTTGGTCGGGTTTATAATCAACCTAAAACGAGTTTATTTATATAGCGAGAACCCGATTATGCATATGAAAATAAATATTATTTTTGGTGTTTCGTCAACTTCGTAATGAACTGTAATTGGACTAGGAGATCTCAACATGTAGTAGTTCTATTCTAAACTGATTGGAGTGGCAACTCAAATCCTATGAAAAGAAACATCCAAATTCCAAACTGCTGGCAACTCAAAGCCAATGGTCATGCAAATGACAACACCTTTCAAATTCCTGGCCTTTAAAAAAAAAAGGAAAAATAAATAAATGCAGACTTATTCACCGGTTTTCTGCATTACACAACTTTTCCTACTCCGTAAAAATAGAAGAGTAGTTGCACATCACTGGTTTCCCCCTTCTTCTCTATCTTATCAATTTCAGACTTTCAGTTTGTTGGGTTACCTTCTTCCTCCTCCTCCTCAGCAATGGCCACTGCACTCGCCCTCCTCCCCGCCATTGAATCCCCCCATCACCTTCCTCCCAAAAAGATTCAATCTTCCCCTTTCTCCCTCTCCCTTTCCATTCCCAAACCCCCTTCCCTTTCCCTCCCTAAACAAACCCCTACTTTCCGCCACCACCCACCTCCACCTCCTTTATGCGCATCCCAATCCTCCGATCCCTCTCCCTCCATCACCACCTACCCGCAAAATCCACTCCCCGCCGGCCGATTCCTCACCCCTTCCGAGCTCGAGATGGTCGAATTCCTCGACGGTTTCACCTACCGGTCCGATTTGCCTACTGGGCGCCTGCGGATTAGGGCCATGAGAGGCGAAGAATTGGACGTCGCCTCTAAATTGCTGGCGGAATCGTTTAGTGAGGCCATGGTTTGGCCTTCCGGGTACGTGAATTTGCTGAGTTTTTTGGTGAAGAACTACTTGGTTGAGCGGAGGTCTATGTTGCCCCACGCTATCACTTTGTTAGGGTTTTACCGAGATCAGATTCCCGTTGATGGAGAAGAAGATGAAGGTGAAGGGGAATTGGCCGGCACCGTTGAGGTGTCTTTTGATAAAATGGGGGCTAATGCTACTCCACCTACACCAGTTCCTCCTAAGAACTGTCCTTATATATGTAACATGACAGTTAAATTTCCCCTCCGGAGGTACACCCCCTTTACCATTTTAGGGTTTATTTTTGCAGTGTTATTACCTGCTTCCTTGAATTGCATAGTTTTGGTAACATTAGGGGGGAATGTGTGAAAGTGAAACTGAGTGATGATTTAATGAGGATAAACAGGCCCGAAATGAAATGGCTTTTTTGGCATGAATTGACTCGATTTCTGCGATCTTATAACACGATTGAGCTATCAATAGATGGCGTGAGCGGCATTCAATTTCCCCCTATCAGTGCTTTATACTGGATTGGGTCTTAAGATAGTACTAGTCAATAGTTTTTCTGTTTATTGAAGTTTCATATGTTGGCAATTGGCATTGACATTGTCTTCTTTGTTTCTGCTTGTTAACAACAGATTATACCAAATTGTTGAATGCCAATCAAACTTAGATTTTTCTTATTTTGGGGGTTTCTTGATGTCACTTGCAAGATGGAGGCCTAATTGGGTAACTTTGCATTTGCCGCCTGGTATTGTAGGAGAGGCATCGGTTGGCATCTGCTGAAGGCGAGTGAACAGCTGATATCCTACATGACCTCCTCAAGTGAGGTCTATTTACACTGTAGGCTCATTGACACAGCTCCGTTCAACATGTACAAAAGGGCTGGATATGAAATTGTTAAAACAGATAGCATGCTGGTTCTACTTTCGTTGCAGAGGCGAAAGCATTTGATGCGAAAGATACTTCCCGCTTTAACAGAACCTCTTGATGATGGGTTTGTGGGGTCTGAAGAGTTAACTCAATTGTGAAAGAGCGCACAAGGACTGGAGCTTATTGTCTCGTAAGTGACATATTCATACTTCCCTTTTACCTGAGATTGAGCTATGCAGTTCTTATGTGCTCTCTATCTATGCATATTCGTCTATCTTTATGCACATTTGCATAGTCATTGGGATCATTGGGTATAATATGATTTTTGGCTTTTACTATTATGATCATGGTAGCAGGATGGATATATTCCTGAATTCGCTTTTCTTGCATTTTTACATTTTTATTTTTGATTGTTGTGGACTTAAGTTTCTCTCCTTCCAATTATATCAAGATGGGCACGAATAAGAAACCGAGTGGGAAAAAAATATTTCATTAAATATAGCATTAACATACATGTTTAGTTTCTGCCTTCATAAAATAGACATTTTCTTGCCATCTAGCTGAAGGCTGTTTCCAAGATTTGCTGTAAAACCTAACTCTTCAGTCTCTTCCAAGCCATTAGGCGAAGTAAATCAGAAATTCTCAGGTTTAGTTACACCTGCATATCAGCGCTCTAATACAGGCCAATTTTTTAGATCATTCGAAGCGTGTGCAATGTCATACCCAAGCCTTTTGAGTTTATATGTAAAATCAGCTGGATTTCTTTTACGCACTCATGCATTGTTGGTCTCTCACTGCTATCAATTCTGATACAGCGGGATGCTAAATTTGCAAACATGACTGTAGACTCTATGGTGTATGAGTTCCGCGGTAACTCTGGATCTATAAGCTTTCTTAGTCTCTTCCGGTCGTTCAACATGTTCCTTACCTGAATCGTTTCAGTTTAGTCATCATCTACAACTAAACAGCCTAAACTTCAAATGGTAAACCAAAGTTATGCTGAACTTGAACAAAATATATCAATACCTGCATAATTATATTTTGATCAGCCGGTCCTTGGTTCAAGTCCACTGCTCTACGTCCTGTCAAAAGCTCAAGAAGTACCACTCCAAATGCATAAACATCGCTCTGTAGAGTGAGCTTACCTGTCTGTCACCAAGTGAAAGTCATAGGAGTGAAAATTCCTCTACTCAGAGAATGAGAGAATAGATACTATGCTTTGATTCCTCCGGTTGTTTTCAAATGTGAAGTGAAGGGGTTTTAACAAAAAAGCAACTCTTGACACTTTGACAGCAAAACATTTTTACTACCTTCACATCAAGTTATTGGTGTTCTTAGCTGCCTAAATTAGTGTCTTGTGTGTCTAACTGCAATCATGCCATTTGGATGATTTTGTGATAATGGCTTGATTAAAGGAAGTACGTATTAGCATATTAGGTATGTGAACTGTTGAGTAGAAGAGCAAGAACTATGATGGAGAAGGGAAAGTCGTAGATGATAGAGACGTGATGCTATGAAGAACTTGTGGACATGAAAGTATGAAACTGATCTTAAGAATTCTATTTGAGCAGAATACAACTTCAAGAAATAATGCTTATTTTGACATAAAGAAGCTCACCGAAGCATATTCAGGGTCAAAATAACCGAAAGTTCCCAAGACCATTGCAGTTACACAGGCCTCCTGCCCCTCTGGCATAAACTTAGCTAGTCCAAAATCGGAAATCTGCTTTACAAACCAGTTTAGCTTTCATATGTATCTCTGCATTATTTATTAACTTGGATGATACTAATTAACAAAGCTAGCGTTTGAAATTTATTTACCTTAGCCTCAAAGTTGTTATTTAAGAGAACATTGCTTGATTTGAAATCTCTGTGGATGATCGGAATCCCAACATCCGAACTTGAATGGAGGTAAGCGAGCCCCTTTGCTGCTCCTAGTGCAACTTTGAGCCTTTCAGGCCAGTCCATCTTTGCTTGACCTATTCCTGGAAACCAGTTACATGAGATTCAAAGCTCAGTGCAAGCTTTTTTTGCCTGCTAATGATAACTGCAATTGCAGATACTCACTGTTTAAGTGATCTTGCAGGTTCCCGTTTCGCATGTACTCATACACAAGGAACCGTTGCTTCCTGTCAGCACAATACCCAATCAAGGAAACCAGATTCGGGTGGTCCAGTCTGCTCAACATATCAACTTCTACACGGAATTCACGTTCTCCTTCAGCTGCTTTCAGTGGTGGTAGTTCCATCTTCTTGATTGCTACAGTCTGTAAGGGCTCCAAGAAATAGAAGCTTCATCAAGTGTTTCGGAGCTCTCATGTTCAATGAATTATATCTAGTCTGATAAACTTACAAGTTCATACGCGTTGTTGTATGTAAAACTAGGTGACATGAGTTACAAATTCAGATGAAATCAAAGAAGATTCATAGAAATTCATTATGTGATAGAAAATCATACCTCTCCTGTACGCAGAGTGCCCTTGTAAACCCGGCCGAATCCACCTTTCCCAAGGAAGTTCTCCTCGCTGAAGGAACAAGTTGCCTCCTCCATCTCCTTGAGGGTGAAAATTGCCGTCCCATGGCGCCTCTTTGCTGGCGGATGCTGCTCCTCGAGCTGCCAGAGCTCTACAGGCTTGTAAGTCCCTGAATTTTAGGCAAGATTTTGAACTTCATTACCAGATTTCATGACTCCTTGATTCAATTCATCAATGGTTATGTAGGAAGAAGACGAAGAAGGAAGCGTACAAGGGTCTCCCTGTTCCAGCGACTTGCTCCTACGACGCTTGTTCCACGCAGAGACGAGACCAAAAGGCATAATGAGGATGCTATGCCAAATCCAGTTCAATGTGCAGTTCCTATTGGTAAGCTTCTTGCTTGATTGGTTATTCAACTAAAGATGTTTAAGCTGGGAGATAGTTTAAAGGAAGTACAAGCGTAACGACGTCGGTTTTCGTGGATATATAGAGAGGAGATGAGAAGCATGGGGTTCCTTATGAAGAGTATGTATAGAGCAAATGAGGGATTTGATTTGAAGGATACTCAAACTACCACATCTTTCAACAAACTCTCATGATGCCTTTTGAGAGAGACATGGAGGGAGAGAAGCTTTAAGAAATCCTTGGTCTGATACTCTGATTATATTTAATGGAAATGAGACAAATCTAATTCATTTCAACTATCTCAACATTTTTTCTAAATTTTTTCTGAAATGGGAAATGAAAGTTAAAATTTTCAAATTATTTTGTACTCTAATTCATTTTATGGTCTGATTATCTTAAAGATTTGGAGAAACATTTATTTTTCGAAGAATGTTGGGAAAGGCGGTCTATTTTTTTACATTATTTTCTTATTTTGAAAATAATGGACAATCTTTTGGGCTCCGAATTTTAGAGAAGCCGTTGAAGATTCTCATTATGTATTTTTGTAAATGTCAACCAAACGAGCGCTTGTTATGCAATACATAGAGAAGTTGGGTGATTGCTAAAGAGGCTTCTTTGAGCTATATAGGAATTAGGAAGGTGTCATGTTGATGTTACTTACCACAATGACATTGCTTATAACTAGTAAGCACAATTTGGAACTCCTAATCCAGGTTGATTTACATACCTATGTTATTATGAGTGTGATGTATCTTGATGTATGAAATAGATAAACACATCCGTTACATATTAATGGGTCTCAACTTCCAGCTTCAATGGTAGGCAATGCATCAATGTCATTCCCAAATATTTAAAATGACAACACTTGTAAATAACATATAAAACAGAAATGCACGTATGTATTAAGTCTATATTACAGGTAGGTAAGAGTATACCATCAGACTTG
The DNA here is from genome assembly GCA_963922045.1 of Persicaria maculosa. NCBI lineage: Eukaryota > Viridiplantae > Streptophyta > Magnoliopsida > Caryophyllales > Polygonaceae > Persicaria > Persicaria maculosa. The sequence continues at coordinate 21,569,647 of OY998252.1, read as the reverse complement.
TTGCCTTGTATTTTTTGCTTGCCCAAACAATAAAGGTGTGTTGGCCCTCTTCATCTAATATCTAATATCTAATATAATACTAAAACACATGCTTTAAGATGCCACATGTCGACTACTCCTTAAACGAGGCTTATGTGGCAGCGTATCCTTCATTGTGGCCCCACTTTTTTTTATAGATAAACATGAAACCATCTAAATAATTAATTCAATTTAATGAATTATTGATTTAAAAAATCTAATTACTTATTAAATCAATCTAACAAATTAAACAAATTATTAATTGCATGTACTTCAGTACTTCACCATGAGAATAACGATATCCATTGGTCAATGCATGATCTCACTTATTATATTTGTTGTATATATGCTTTATATTTTTATGGTCGATATTATTTTATAACACAAAGGTACGACACATTTATTAGGAAAAATGACTTATAAGAAGTATAACCCCTGAAAAAAATATAAATTTTAAAAATGTTAAATTCGTATGCAAATTATTCTCCTATTAACCAAAATAATATGATTTTAAAATCCGGTTAAAAATCCCGCAAAATGTGGATGTGGCAATCGAAAAGGTATTTGAAAATCAAAATTATTTTTTTTGGTCTTGAAAATCAAAATTTTGGTTGATATTTTTTCGGTTGTCAAGTCAAGATTGATTTACTACAAGCTTAATTTAAAAATATCCTAATATGCTTCAATATTTATTTTTTGAAGATAAATTATGATCACACCTTAAATTATTTATTACACTAATTTATTGCTATTTCATTTGATTTTTTTTAAATACGACTTATTTAAACTAATTTGGTGAAGAAATTGTTTGATATGTAAAAAAATTATGTTGGTTCATCCTATATAGATATCCACCTAAATCATATTAGTATTTTTTAATCTATTTTCTTAATTTAATATAGGCAAAATTGTCTATATACCCATCAAATCTTCTCAATTTGTTTATATACCTATAAAAAAATTTAAAATGGCCTATATACCCATCCAAACATATAACTTTTGTCTAATTGCCCAATATAAGACTTTTTGATGAATTTTTAAAAACTCCAATTAATAATTCATATTTCATTATTAACTACATATTTCCAGCTTAAATAATCTTCAAAATGTTTGGTGGACATGCCTTCTTCTTTTTTTGAACATTGCCTCCATTTCTACCCCTGCAATTTGCATATAGATATTAGTACATAACAACACAAAAAAGGGAATAATTAAGTAAATTTAATAATTAATCAACTATAAAAAAAATTTGCATGTAAGATAAATATAAGCAAACAGTAACAAAAAAAAACAAAAAAGAGTAAATTTAGTAATCAATCATTTAAAACAAACCTTCTCCTTGTCTCTTGCAATTATGAATGAGAATTGGCAGCTTCACTTTCTTAATTCTTACGATATTTTAACAATTTTACATGTATTTCTATGGTGGATACATACTGCATCTAGTGCACTTGTGTGATCTCTTTTTTGGTTCATCTGAAGCCTTTGTTTTTCCGAGGTCTACCTGCGCTTCAATGTAGGTGGCAATGTCCTGTATCCCAAATCAACCTTTGCCCATTCATTTCTGATGCCGATCGAATAAGCTGCTTTGAATCGGTATGTGAAATGGGGTATGTATCACTTACAGAGAACAATTAATGGTTGACTGCCTTTTTTTTCTAGGTCACAAGTATTTTTGATAGGGGAGAGATAAAAAAAAATATTAAAATCACAACAAATATTTTTTTTAGGAATGAGATGTTACAAAATTATATATTGGGCAATTAAACAAGATTTGTATATTTGAATGGGTATATAGACTATTTTAAACTTTTGATGGGTATATAAACAAATTGAGAAGATTTGATGGGCATATAAGCAATTTTGCCTTTAATGGAATACTAAACCACATGCTTTAAGATGCCACACGTCGACTACTCCTTAAACTAGGCTTATGTGGCATCGTATCCTTCATTGTGGCCCCACTTTTTTTTTATAGATAAACATGAAACCATCTAAATAATTAATTCAATTTAATGAATTATTGATTTAAAAAATCTAATTACTTATTAAATCAATCTAACAAATCAAATAAATTATTAATTGCATGTACTTCAGTACTTCACCATGAGAATAACGATATCCATTGGTCAATGCATGATCTCACTTATTATATTTGTTGTATATATGCTTTATATTTTTATGGTCGATATTATTTTATAACACAAAGGTACGACACATTTATTAGGAAAAATGACTTATAAGAAGTATAACCCCTGAAAAAATATAAATTTTAAAAATGTTAAATTCATATGCAAATTTAATACCTTACCTTTCCATTCCCCTCTTACATAAACAAACGACCCCTAAATGTAGGCCGGTTATTGTTCTGCAAACATATTCACGCAAACTTTTAATATATATTATTCCATCCATTATTTAAAATAAGTCATTATAGAGATTTGTACACTTTTTTTAAGAAAACAAACAAAAATATACTTATATTTCGAATTATTACTTTATCTATTCACTTTCTCACAAATTGTAATTGGCATATCTTCTTATCATTACCAGAGTAATTTTGAAAAGTGGACAACAAAATACCTAATGTAACGCATTTTCTTAACAAAATTAATTCCCTAAAACAATATCTTTTTCTTTACCAATAGAATATATATTCTTATCATAGTATAATATATATTCTTATCATAGTATAATACAATATTCAATTAATATAATTTTAAAATTTACCGTGCCTTGGAACTAATACTAGTTTTGGTCTAAAAATATTCCAATTTTGAGCTTTCATGCAATGAAAAAAATATTTTATATTATTGGTCTTTTTAACTTATTTATATAGAAAATATAAGCCCAATAATCCGATTTTAAATATGATTAAAAAAGTAAATATAGGGAAATCTTTCTCAAATTAATACTCTATCTTAGCCTATAAATAGTTTTGGGTTTTATTATATATAAATTTTTTTTAAAAAAAACTTCAGAATATTTATTTTGGACAAGAAAAGTTTAGGTGGGCCAGAGAGCTTTGGTCTTAAGTGGGCCTAGCCCATTAATTGGATAACCTGGGTTGGGCCTGGGTAGAAAACAACAATATTATCATAATAAATTGTACCGGTAGCTGACAGTTTATTGTTTGTTTGCTGACAAATCATACTACAAATCTTTTGTCAACATACATTATATACATTATAAGCTTCTTATCAATTCAACAACGCGATAAACCGTTGCCATTCAACTTAAAGAGCAGCGATTGAAAATCGGATGGATTCAGTCCCGTTTGAACTACTCCAAAACCGAAAAAACCGAAAACTTAATAGGACCATATTCGCATAGAACCATATATATTCACACTTGATTGTCTTGCTGTAGCAAGAGAGGTTCCTTCAAGTGATCATCATCATCTGAGCCAGCTTCCATTTTATCCGATTTTTCTGCCTTTTTCTCCTCTTCTTCTTTGGTTGTTGCCCACAACATTGCATAGTACCCTAATCCGGATATACATGCCCCTACCACACTGCAAAAATGACATTAAATCACATTGTTGACATTGCTTTTTCTTAGCTCAATTTTCATATTTCAAACCCTTGTGACCAAAATATGGCTTCAATTTTAACATAATGGAGTATGATTGGTATCAACATTCTTAATCTGTATCAGGGCATAGGTTAAGAATCTCAATTTGATAGCTATTTCTCTGAATAACGATCAATAAACTCCAAGTTAGTATATGTAGAAAGAGTATTAGTTCAACACCTTCCATAGTGAAGACTGCTTCCAAAGAATGAAAGAGTGATGGCGCACGCCCAAAATATCCCGAAAGGCCTGAACGAGGCAACGTACATGGCGCCCTTCTTGCTCATACACCACGCCTGTACTCGGCTTCTCACAGATGACCCGAATATCGCCTAGTATGAACAATGCAATAGCTAAGCATGCTTCCATTCTCCTAATAGCTTAAATGGCTAACTGAACCAATGTGCTTAAAAATTATCATAAGTATGAGTTATACTCACTGTGCAAACAATGATGCCTATCTCCAATTTCATGGTCAATTTCCAGGAGCTTAGGTCGTGTTCTGCAAGTAAGTCGACAACTGCGGTTTGTATCGTGCCAAGCGTGATGAACCAAGTTACGATTACCATCATGTCCGGGAGCTTTTGGAATGTCGAAACCTTTCAAATGCAACATAATCGTATGAAGGTTTAAGGCCGTGTTAGAACCTCCTTGGTATAGTACTATAGTGGCTAGGTTACTATAAGGTCCCGTTTGGTACCGGTATCGGTATCAAGATATCGATATCGGGTGATATCTTGATATCAAGTGATACCTCCCTCAAAATTAGTATATCAAATAAGCTCAAATCTGATATCCAGATATCAGATATCGATCACTTGATATTTGGGGATACCAAACAATAGAGATGATCAATATCACTTTAAGTGCTATTTATATCTAGTCATATCAAACACTAGATATTAGATATCGAGGGCTGATATCCGATATCCGATATCTAGATCGATATCAATACCAAACGGGCCCTAATTCCTATTAGATTTATTTGGCTGTTTGTCTGTTATATTATAAAGTTGGAATCTACCATCTAATACAGAAAACTTGAACTAATGTATAGGGCTTCAACCTAACCCTCTGTTATATTTTGGCCTTAGTTTTCGGATTCCAGTCGATGTAACATGATATAGCATACCTGTACGGTGCCCCATATGGCTAGGAAAAACGTAGCACAAGCAAGCAAAAGGCAACCGAAAACCCACTCTTGCGAGGACGACATGAACACGAACATGGGGTGGGCGCCAAGAAGTAAGCGAGGCCTAAAGAGAGGATTCTCGAGGATCGAAGGGCCTTTGTAGGCTGTCACTACCGCTGCTCCTATGAACGATACCAACACCGCGACTATCCTAGTCTTACTGCTTGTTCTTCTCAAGTCCAGTTTTGTTTTCCTACATTGAGCCCAAAATAGCTTCAAATTTGCTATGAATTGAACCCTCATTACAGCTTGTTAGTATCATAACTGATCAAAACCGAAGAGAAAATAACAAGGAAACAAGTTGGTACCGTCGAATAAGAGCGATAAAGTACTGGAATGACGGAAGGAGGAGCCCCATTGCACATACAACTATAGGTGAACTGTAAAACAGTCCTGTAAATGCTAGGTTTTGAGCTATTGTTATCCTGCAAAAAAGTACTCATTTACTACATAGCCATATGAAACAACTTTTTCTAGAGGATTTTTGTGTTCTTGCAAAACAAATAATTGGTGATTAGAGGATTTTTATTTCCTATATATAACTAGCTAGTGAATTGATCCAATTTTATGGCCTAATTTTAGGAAGGATGAGAGGGTTATGGCTAAAAATCTACAAATAAATTTAGGCCTGTTTGTTTGAGTAGCGTGGAATAAAAGGAAAAGAAATCAAATTTTATGTGTAAAATTTGTATGATCATCACTTTTTTTTTGTGAGTCTTGAAAAGGGAAGAGGGAAACAGTTAAAATGAGGAAAGAAGGGTAATGGTTAGAATATTGATCAATGAATCTTAACTTAAAATTGGACTAGATTCAGAAGATTAACCATTATCTTTCTTACCTAAAAACAGACGAGGGGTTAATGTAATGCAAATGAAATGATTTGTGATTTAATATATGGTATAAATTATATGATCCTATCATCTTATATATTCTCTATCCATTATTCTTCCTGTAACTAACATTCATATCAACCTAATTTGTACCTTATACTGGATGGTGGTACCAACTACCATATATCTACATAATCGATGGTTCGAGCTCATCCGTTATTCAGCCTGGTGTCTAGTTGTCAAGGCTTGTTACATAGCGATTGAATTTATCCATTTTTAAGTCGACTGAATATTGATCAATAGGTTTTGTTTGAATTTTGATGGATGAGATTAGGGGTTTGGTTATTCCCATCTTGATTACTACTTAGCCATCATCTTATTAATTAAGGGATCCATGAAGACATGTCATGAGATTGAGGTCAAGCAAACAGACCCTATGAGGCCCAGGAGGAAGAACTGCGCCATGAATTTGAAGTTCAAGCTCTCTCTCATTCTGCAAACATCAAGTTATTAATTATAAACTAAGTCAATTAGTAAATCAAAAACATAAAATTATAAAAATGTAAATAGAAGTTAGAAACGTACGCCTCTTTGTGGAACAAGGAAGAGTAAGGGAGGAGGATGATAGCGGAGAGGGCGTTCGAATAAGCGACAAACACGAACTGGTTCATCCCGCCCTCCATGGCTGAGTTTGCGGTTATCGTAAGTGCAATGGTGCATCCTTCCATTAGCACCATTGCTATGAAGGGAACCACTGCCTCCCACACCTTCTCCTTCTCCATCATCCCCATCTCGATCTCGATCGGATTGATCAATTGATAGATCCTGTTTTAGTTGATGAATGAGTGATGCCTAATACTAAGCCATGAATTTATATATAGCTTGAAGGATTCAACTGTATATACTCAAGAGTCAGTGATTGTCATAGTTATTATTAATTGTTTAATTAGTTGTTGAATTATTATCCACAAAAAGAAACAAAAAAATGAGAGAAAGGCAAATTAATTAAGAGGAGAGCTTTAGAGTAACCTTTCATGGTCTCCTGAAGCTACTTAGTTGGCGGGAAAACGCTGATAGAGTTAACGGCCAAGTCAGTATAGACTGATTCTGACTCATCTTTGTTAGTTTTTTTATTGGAAGGTTTAATTTTTTAATTTACATAATACAGGATTTGTCTTGTTGTATACAATAAACATATTATTCACTTTCACATGCATATTAGAAATTTGAAGGGATCAAGATCATATCAAAATTAGGGTCGGTTGCACGTCAACTTATACCTTATAAGTTGTCGGCTTATACATTATAGACATGTTATCATCATCACAGGTATGTTAACCTCCTTATAAAATAAATAAAATCAATATACATTGCACAAACAAACCTTAAAATATAGTTTTATGCTCCCTTCATTAGGTAAAATATACATTTTATGATGTAATTCCTTTTTTGTTTTAAAAAAGACATTGATGGTGATATAAGCACATTGTAGTGAAAGTTTGAGTTACTTTTGTTACTTTATAAAGTTCATAGTGCTACATGCTCATCTCACCAAAGTTTGGGTTATTTGAATTAGTTTTACCTTCCTATTAAATAAAAGATATCAATACAAATCACAAGTTAGTGTAGTAGGGTTGGGGAAAACGTACCACGACAAACCAAACCAACACGTACCAACCGAACCAATATAATTGGCTCGGTATACCGAACCAAGTTCCGAAACTTGGTACAGTAACAGTAATGAAAACTAAAAAGTTGGTATTACCATTACCAACCGATTTGAAATTGGTTGGTAACGGTAATACCAACCAATTCCTACCAATATATATTTAGTTTTTTTATACATATTTTTAAATTTGTTTTTTAATTCTTTTATATGTTTTTTTTTGCATAAAATGCTTTTAATTTAATCAAAGGAGAAATACTCACTAGACCTTGGTTCGGACGAAAATCTAAGCGTTCGTAGGAAGTTCTCATGTGGATATCTTTAATATCGTCAGGCCTATTTAATTGTATTTTAGGTTGCTTTAGTGCTTAAATACGTTGTAATCACTTATAAGTTTTATGTTACTTTAGTGTTTAAATATTGTCGGTTTAGACGAAAACCTAAGCGTTTCAATAACATTAAAATTTTAATTAAGTTGTATTGTATTTGTATGTTTTTTTTCCTCAACACACAAAACATGGTAAATGATCATTATCAACATGTACCAACCAACTTAATTGGTAACCAATTAAATTGGTACAACCCCTTCGGTGGTTGGTAATGGTAGGAGTTTTACAATTACCAATTCAAATTGGTTGGTACATGGTAAACGAAAAAATAAATTGGTAATTTACCAATTCCACCCCTATATAATAATGTGATTGGGGTACATTTCATATCAAGAGTTCGAATCCTATCGAGATGTAGAGCGACTAAGCTAGAAGATGGAGTTTTGATGTTTAGCTATCATTTTCAAGAAAGTGAGAAAATATATATATATATTTGCCCTATCTTTCGAAATAAAATGCCCACAATTTTGGACATTCACTTGATTTTTTTTTTTTTTTTGCCAAACGATCCATGGATGAATTAAATTTTCGTGACAGGGGCTAATGATTCGGAGTGAGGATAACTATCACTGTGATAATCACTGTGAACTGTGAAGTGAATGATTCCTAGTTTGGGGGAAAAATATCAGTGTTGAAAATATATATTGAGTAAGTTTAACTACTTTGTATTAAAATTTAAGTCATTTACTATTTAAAGTATTTTTTTAAATGATAAAAATTATATAAAATAGAAAATATTTATTTTAAAAAATTAATATAAAAAATTATTTTATAAAGTTTTCAACTTTTTAAAAAACTTAGTTAAATTGTGACACAAATAAAGTATAATACTCTCTCCGTTGAGTAAAATATGTAATTTAATTTTAACAATTTGCACAAATTTTAAGGCACTAGCACTGACAAATACTTCGTATATCATTATACCCTCGTTTATTACTCTACTTTCCCCTTAAAAGTCGAATTGTGACACAAATAAAGTAATATTCTCTCCCTTAAGCAAAATATTGTATGTTATTTTAACAATTTGCACAAATTTGTAAGGAGAGTAAACAAATATATTATTATACCCTGTTTATTATTCTACTTTTCACTTTTTTGAAAAACTACAACTAACCATCTAATAATAATTATAAGTACAATTTTATAAAATAAAGAGGGAATCATAACAAATGACCCTTGCCCCGGAAAACTTTGCGCCCATAACCCACTATCCGCGACAATTGCAAGGGCTAACCCTCCCCCTCTAAAAAATTGCACCACAGGCGGTAATGTTTACCTGGAGCATCCGGTTTCCTTTGCCTCTCTTGCCCCAAATCGATGGCGATGGCAGAAAAATAGAGAGAGAGATTGAGAGTGGAGGGCGAGAGATTGAGAGCGGAATCAACGCGAGAAAGAGAGATTGAGAGCGGAATCAACGCGAGAAATTGAAGGAGGGCGAGCGAGAAAGGAGGGATCGAGCGAAATTGAAGCCATCAGCGCCGACGAGATTTGAATGGAAGGCACAAGACTGCTGATGTCGCCGGAGGGGCTGCGCCGCGCTCGGAGGTCCGTGGGAGGCGATGTCGGCGTTGCGGGTTGCGAGCAAAAGGAGGACGTAGGAGGAGGCGAAAGTTACGCTGACGGTGGATTCGCTGGCACCTCCTTGCCTCCTACTTTACTCCCCATCATTTATGCCGGTAAAGCTCTAATCTTTTTCAATCAGTTCTCCTGTTTTTCTGTCTAATTGCGTAATGAAGACACTGTTTGTGAGGATTGCTTGGATTATAATTTGAAATTAGGCTCAATTTCAGGTTTTGATGTTGATTTGAAATTAGGGTTTAATTTCAGTGAAAGTGCAAGTGACTGAGTGAGTGAGTAATTGTGAAATCAAATAAGAATCCTGGAAAAATGGAACTGTTGTTTGTAGTCGCAGTGGTGCTTGCATCTTTTGTTTGGGCAACTTCTTCCTTTCTATTCATTTTGTACTGCATTTTTGTGGCAGTTGTTGAAAAAATCATAAGAAATCTGGATTAATTAGTTCTGCCTGTATGTTTCCACCTAAATCAGTTGATGTGTGTTTCCAAAGTGTCATTTCTATTACTCTCAGTTGTCATTTCTATTACTCTCAGTTATTTTTTTTGGACCATTTCGTAGCATACCCGGCTAGAGACTAAGTTTTCTTCATACAAAGTTCATGCCCATTCACTTCTGCAGAAGAAGGATGCCGAGCTAGCAGCTGCTAAGGATTCTGAAATCTGAACAATTCAAAGCTCTAGAGGACGCCGTAAAGGTACTACAGTTGCATTTAAGCCGGCAAGTTCGCTATTTGAACCAATATGCTCTTAGTACCTGCTTTACTTCTTTTGCGAAAATAAATGATGAAATGCCAGATTTTAGAATGTTATTTTAAAGTGGTCAGTCTTTTGATTGGTGAATTCTCCAGATGTGGAGAAGGTTCTTGCGACATCAAGAAAGACAAGGATAGCTGCACAAGAGTACTCTAGGTCATCGAGCACTCGACAGGCATCTTGGGCGAGGCAGGAAAGTGGAGATGAGCATCAGGTTCGTAATGCAATCAATGAGCTCTCAAAGCTCGTCGTCTCTCAAATAATCAACTTGCAGGCGGAAGTGACGGAGCCACAAGACCTTAACCCAGATTCTCCATAGCAAAGCTTATTCTGATGACGATGATATCTCTTTTGGCACCCTTCCAAATTCTATGATATTTTTTCTAGATACATCTCACCAGATTTATCTCCACTGCATCTAGGGGTTTTATTAGTTGGTGATGTTTTATAGTTTTAGTTTTCTGTTACACCTTCGGCATGTAAGCATATCTGATGCTGCTACAAGCACACAAGTCTCACTGATCTCTTGTGTGGTTTTTTACCTTATAATTGTTTGAGATATCAAAAATCTTAGTTTTGTGGGAAATTTTGCAATTTTTGGGGTGAGCAAAGCTATTTATGGTTGCAGTTGCAGATTTGTAGGGCATACCTATTGGAAATCATCTTGTGTTCCTGCAATGTATGTGCACAAGTATCTTTTTAGTTACTAGCACCTTCTCTTATGCCAAAAAAAAAATCATTGATTCCAAATTTGGAACATATTACTCTTGTTGCATTAGTTACTAAATCAGTTCAATATTTATAAAGGCCACAAACTTTGACAGATGATTGTACATGCTCAAACACCAGTATGTGAAGAAACCGAGCAAATAGACACGTAATTAATGTTGTATTCAAATTCCCTAGAGGTCCAAAGACTCCAACACTCTACGACCTTGGATGTGCAAAGCCGTCATCCTCTCCTCTGGATCAAGAGTTGAGCCGAATTGTCTTGCAGCCCATATCAAGGATGCAGATTTTTCCCCAAGTAACCGCCTAATAGAGTCATGCACAATTGCCATAGGTGTTTCTCTTGCTCTCATTTTCAATACATTAGGCATGTCAATTCTCTACCCACACACAAACAAAAAACAAAGGAGTCTAGCGTTACCTGTCATGTTATTTTATTTCATTAAGGAGAAGAGGATCGATTCGCATTACCTGTCATGTTAAAGGTTATAACCTGTCATGTTAACGGGTATAACCTGTCATGTTAATAGCATTACATGTCATGTTATTTTATTTCATTAAGGAGAAGAGGATCGATTCGCATTACCTGTCATGTTAAAGGTTATAACTTGTCATGTTAACGGGTATAACCTGTCATGTTAATAGCATTACATGTCATGTTATTTTATTTCATTAAGGAGAAGATGATCGATTCGCATTACCTGTCATGTTAAAGGTTATACCCTGTCATGTTAAAGGGTATAACCTGTCATGTTAATAGCATTACATGTCATGTTATTTTATTTCATTAAGGAAGAGAGAATCGATTCACATTACCTGTCATTTTAATAGCATGTCATGTTAAAGGGTATAACCTGTCATTTTAATAGCATTACATGTCATGTTATTTTATTTCATTAAGGGGAAGAGAGTCGATGCGCATTACCTGTCATGTTAAAGGGTATAACCTGTCATGTGAATAGCATTACCTGTCATGTTATTTTCTTTCATTAATAGCATCACACACAAAGAAAAAGGATTTTAGCAGAAGGAATTCTGAAGCCTACCAGAGTCCATTTCCGGTTTGTCTGAGCTCAGAGCGCTCTTGCTAAATGGTTGTTATTGTTTAAGAGCTTAGAAGCATTGACTTATCTGGCTGTAAGTATCGTCTTGTGCAGCTGAGTCGGTTAGCTGAAGCACTGTCGCGTCTCCAGTGCCTTCAGCTGTGCCAAGAGGTGAATTTGAAGGATATGATGAAGCTAATTGTGCAGCAAAGGGTGACCATGCCAATAGTAACAATTAACTGTCCATCATATAGTTTCCTACTGGACACCAATCGATAGTTTACTGGACATGTTTTAGGTTTTTCCTCTCTTCCGGGCTATGGTGACAAATTTACACAAACCAAATAACTCACTTCTGCGTTGCGAGTCCCTCAAACAAAGGAACATGCTAATCCAAGCACTTATGCCACTAAATTCTGTGAAAGCAGCACCAAAAATAACTCATAACCCATACTGAATTTACATGTCACCCATACCGGATTTACATGACATATAATGTATTTTACTTGACATGTGAATTTTTTTACTTGACACCTGAATTTGAGACATATTCTATTCCTTTTTTATGATTCAGAATTCCTTCTGCTAAACTTCTTTTTTTGAACTTGGTTTCAAATTCAGCCTTGGATGATTTCTGGGGTAAGTCCGCTCACTCCGACTGTCATGTGAAGTGACGTAGGTGACATGTCAAACCTATTATCTGTCATGTTAAAAACCCATCTTATGATGAATGTTTTACATGACACGAGAATTGCTTTACATGACACGTGAATTTTGTTACTTGACACGTGAATTGTTAGACATGACACGTGAATAAAATCATTTATATTTTCTAAAACAGACATTAAATTCCATGGCGTTTAAGAGTGTTGAGCCAGATGCACCGACTCAGAAAACTGCTGGGGTAAGTCCGCTCACTCCGACTGTCATGTCAAGTGACGTAGGTGACATGTCAAACCTATTACCTATCATGTATAATGACCTTCAATTTCCAACTTTTTCTTCCCTCGAGAACGCATTAGTTTCAGTTGCACAACCTGATGGCACATGCCACCACCTATGCCTAGAATTTCAGCCTCGCCTTGACAGCTTCGGGATGATCACTGATCATCATATAATTACCCGTCACCCATACTGAATTTACATGTCACCCATACCGAATTGACATGACACATGAAATGTTTTACTTGACACGTGAATTTTTTTATTTAACACGTGAATCGTTAATTGTTTTACATGACATGTATGAGATTTACCCACTTTCATTACATATCGATATATTTTTTACAAGATTTTACCCATGGGTACTAATCTATGACAAGCATGAAGGATACTAATCTTTGGGAGCTCAATTGACGTTTACAAGGAAAGAAACCCAATGTTACTTAAAACTCTCAATGAATATTGGCAGCAATTGTATGCAAAACCATGGTCACGATACAAGCGCTCAATGCATCTAAGATTGAGAGCTGCACAAAACAAAGAAGCATCGAGAATGAATGAAATGAACTTCTTACAAGAAACATCGAGATTCAAGAACAAGCTTGACAAAGAAAAGCTTGCATCAGACAGACGAGGATATAAACCATTGATGCAACCTTCCCCAATAGCCCCAATTGCCAAAACTACAGCTTCTCTTTCTTTCCAGGACTAGTCATCAGTGGCGGACCGGAGAGTTTGGGCTGCATAAGTTTATGGAAAAGATATTACAAGAATGGTGACAAATAACATTCAGCAATCAGCATACCCAAATACATCAATTTGCAAGATCAAGGAAAAACATTTCAAAACAAAAAGCAACAAACCAGAAATGATATAAAACACACCAAGTATTCTTTCATTTTTAATCGGAAAGGTTAATAAAAAAATGATAAAAACACACTAAGAATACTTTCACTTTTAATCAGAAAGGTTATAGTAGATGCCTAGTGGGGATGTAGGAAAGGCCCTTCTCAAAGGACAATGAGAAGTCCCAAATACGTGAACACACAAGAATACATCCATAACCTCCAATGGTGATTGGTGAAGGCTAGTTCTTTCACAGTAAGTGTACCAAACACACAAGAATACATCGATAACCTCCGATGGTGGAGGCTAGTTCTTTAGATTGTTTCATAATCTAAACATATACTCTCTATTCCTATCTTTACCCAACATTCAACTCACCACTCATTTTCTATTAGAAGTTCTCTCTCTCTTTTTCCAATATATCTTACAACCATCTGTGATGTACAGGAGACCAGAGAATAATTCTTTGGAATCTATTACAGATAGATACGCATTCTATAAGCTAGGAAAATATATATCATTTAATAAGTATAGATGGTATAATAACAAACAAGAGCTTACCATCTTCCGCGCCCCTGGTGCAGTATCATTAGCTAGAACAAATAATCCCTGGAGATACTGGTCCATTGAGCTATAAAGAGACTGAAAAGAAAAAAGATCAGTACATAGTTATCAAAGAAGAGTAACACATTGTAACACTATATGTATCGAAGAATAAGTTATAAGAAATACTCACAGCAGGCAACAACATGATGTACTGATTTACGTAACTGAGAGCCAGCAATTGGAGAACACATTTTGGCATTATCTAAATTTGACATCAACATGGGGATCCAGGAGCACGGTGTCGATCGGCGCCTCCATTGCTCAAATCAGAATAAATGGAATGTTCCAATACATTTAACATGATTAGTGAATTAATGCATAAATTAATGGGACTAGAACACTTAAGAAATGAATGATGGAATATTTACACCGTTTTACTAGTATTTGATTTAGTTTCCTTCCCCAATTCTTTGTGTGTTTTTTGTCCTTAATGCATCAGAAATCAGAACCCATGCCTTGCAAGGTAAAGAATGAGAAAATACAAAAGACGAAATTTTATTGATGAAACATACATATTTGTAAGCTTATTGACATAAATGTAACCAAGGCTTGTATTTATATGGCAAGGTGGCAAATCTGGCTAGACTACTGTCATGACCTCTTCATATATGTTCATCATGATACTAAAGATCAGTAGATAATGATTTATCTTTGATATCGAAGCTAAAGTGACGAAATGCTTCAGAGACCACAACAAATGCTTTTATAAGTACAAGCCCCTAAGAACAACAATGCCTGAGATTTACAATAGGGAATAAAAAAGACAATAATGATCTGACCGATAGAGGTTGAAAGCTTACACGAAAATTGGCAGTCTGGATTGGTGCTGGATAGCGGATACCACGTCTGGTGAGATAACACATTATGCTCCTTTCGAAGGCCATGTTGCTTGTGCAGACATGATAATTCCAACAATCACTCCAAACAAACCAAGTGCACTACCAAAGATCTCAACCACAAGAATCTTCACAAACAGATATGAGTTTTGCGCATCTGAAAGTGCACAACTACTTCCGGTAATTCCCACACATAACCTGTTGCAAGCATCCAATTTAGCAGACAGAAGATTCACAATTCACAATTCAAACATACATTAAAATTCAGAACTCACCTGCAAACAAGGTTGGCAAAGCCTACATTAAAATTCAGAATTCAACCACAGTGCTCAATTTCTCATTCAGACAATGATTTACAATCCAGATGTTGTGCTTTTTTATGCTTACATTCTACTTTCAATCTTTCAGCAGTAGATGAAAGCACTGCAATTACTTAAATTAAGAACAACTGAGCAAGAAGGAAGAGGGGATTAGTACCTGAATCCCGTGCTTCAGAGGCGAAGCTGAATTCGCAGCTTTAGTAGCCCGAGTCGCCGAGAGGGAGAGGAGAGGCTTTGTGGGATGGCGCTTAGCGGAAGGGGATCGAGGCACGCAGATTTCAGCGGTTTCAAATGCTTGTGACAGGCCACTTCTCGTCGGATATCGTTGAGGAAGAGGAGGAAGATGATGACGAAAGCAACAAAGCCAAAACCCTAACAGCTCTCCCTTTCTCCCTCCTCTCCTCTCGCGGCCCCCGACCCCCTTCCTTTCGACTGCACTCGAGCCCTCCCACGGAGCCCGGAGCCTCCGCCTCCGCCTGCGCGCCTCGATCCCCTTCCTTCTCCCTCCTTTCTCGCTTCCCTTTCTCTCCTTTGTGCAACGGGCTACCGGCTTCACCTGGTAAGCGGATATCCGCTTTTGTGCAATTTTTTTCCGGATTGGGTTATTCATGCAAACCTTCCGGATATGAGGGTCATTTTAGCAAATTTACCTAAAATAAATACTAAAATACCTAAAATTAGGGTTGTTCATAATTCAATTCAAACCGATTTTTTCAACCGAAAAACTTGGAAACGAATTGAACCGAGATATTTAGGTTTAGGTTTTCGGTTCAGGAAATTTTCAATTTCGGCTTTCGATTCGATTGGTAGTCGGTTTGGTTAAACCGGAAAAAACCCAAATTTATTTTGTAATTTTTTATTTATTTATAGTATTCACCTAAACATCAGATAATACATGCTCTCTTTGTAAATGTTGATTATATTCTATTATTCTTTGAGATTGATGTAATATTATCTAAACAGAGTTTGACATACTGATTAATTGATTCATCTGAGTTTCTTATATATTCGATCTGATCATTCCGTTTTTTTGTTGGCAATAACAGGAACTTGAGGCGAAGAGGAAGGAGAGAGCCCAAGAGGAGGAAGCAGTTGACTAAGCCGAGGGGTGAAGGCAGGGGCGGATCCTGAACCGTCATTCCAGGGATATTTGAAGGTAAAAATTTTATCATTCCGGAAATGTTTAAAGGTAAAAAAAAATTCTTTTGTAATTTTTTTCCTGGTTGGAGATGCTTGACAGAAAATATTAAGAAATTAACACTAAAAACCAATTTTATTTTATTTTTTGGATGCTTGAGCATCCCCAAGTGTACACAAGGATCCGCTCCTGGGTGAAGGCCGCAGACGAGAAGCTAGCTAGATGTTGTTGCTGCAGTCAAATATTAACTCTTCTCAAAATATTGGAGGCCACGGATAGGTTCACTTAGGTTCATAATCGAACCGAACTGAATCAAAGTCAGAACCGGTTAAAAATCGAACCAAATCTATTATTTACAGTTCGGTTTTCGGTTTACATTTTTTGGAATTTTGGTTTTCAGTTCGGTTCGATTTTAGGCCGATAAACAGTCCTACCTAAAATGACATATTTAACTTAACAAGAATTACAAACAAAAATGACATGTTTTTGTTTAACGGAGAGTAGTAAGCAGGAGCCGAAATGACGTGCGTTGAGGCAAGTAGTGCATGAACGATGAATAGATAGTAGTTGTTGACTGTTTTTGGGCGGCTGAAATTGTCAAATTGTGTGTAACCTCATCGATCATTAATTATGATATTAATTTCGTTTCATACCTAAATTAGTAGCAGTGAATATTACATAAACTGGAATGGAGCTTGATATGTACACGTCATTTAGTGTACATATAATATATACTTGTTGGACATACATCCATTTTATTTATATTTTCCATGGCATACGTATATGCATATATTGTAGCTAGTTCTACAGGATTTGGTCCTTGGGAGTTCTGTGAGCCAATGGAAAATCCATTATTTATGGTGTAATTAATAAGCTAAAAACATGATGTCTTGGTTTAATTTCTTTATTTGTAGAAGATCGGTAAAGGTTAAATGACAGTAAGCCAAAAAAGGGTTGAATATGACTCCATGATTCTTCAACAGCAAAGCATTGTTCACATACATGTTAAATTTGGTGATGAGATCAAAATATTGGAGTATTGCAACACTCCATACACATAGATGGAGGAGTTGGGCATTTCATTGAGGGAAAACGCGATAGTTAAGACATCGGCTTTTGATGCATATGAAGTCAAATCTAAACTAACATCTGTTGAAATTGTTGAATTCTTCCAATGTGTATGATATTCAAATCGTTTGAATATCAAGAAAAAAGTCCAACAATTTCTGAGATGATTCATTTTCTGTATAGGACTGAATGACTGATTCAAAGAGGCTGAGTTTAATGACAGATGAAGGGCTTTTACAAACAGTATAGGAGTAGAATTTTAACTGCAGGAGGATAAAATCTGAGTTACTTGGGGAGTAACCCCATTTGATACCTTCTCAGACCTGTCATGTTAAAGCTATATGACAATAAGACCAGGGTGAACAAAACCCAGAACACAAGGGTACCATACAAACTTTCAAACAAGCTTTCTCTAGTGGGAAGAAAATGTAACAACCGAACCACACAAGGGTTCATCTTATCTTTTCATTTCTAGTAACAGAATAAGAAAATACCGCCAAATTGGTGGGATAATGAAACACACAAGTCTGAACACAAGTTGAGCAAAAGGTACCAAAACTGTATATGCATCTTGTATAACAAGTCTAAAGAGAGTGAGATCAAGTAAAAGACGTTAACAGCGTTTGTTGATCTAAGTAGAGGGGAAGGGGACTTTGAAATGCTTCAGAAGAAAAGTACTCTGAAATGTAGACACTGAATTTATTTCTTCTTCTTTCCCCCCTTGCCAGATTTAGTGGGTGCACTTGTGGAGGCGGATGGAGCTTCCTGCTTCTTGACTCTTAGATGGTGTCGAGGTACCATTTCTGCTACACGGATCATTAGCTGTTTTCCTGGTAGATCATCAAACAGAAAGTAAAGATCATGACATCACAAAAAAGGGGCAAAATACTATACAGGATTATTCAGTCGCTAGCTTCCACTTCTTCTGAGTGGACACAACAGGAGTTGCCAACAGCTGGGTGTAGAGTGTGTTTGGATTGCCATGCATTTTAATTATAATGTATGATGTTTTATTATAATGACATTTTACTAAAAAGTGATGTTCAGATGCAACTTGAGTTAATGCATTTTACAAGAAATACATTAACTCAATTATGAAACATTGAAACTACGTGAAAATACAATATCTAATTTAATGCATTAAAGTGTGCAAGTACATTATAATGCATGTGATCCAAATGGACCCACCTTAGACATAAAATGCTACTTGGAAAGAGGAAAGGTCTGAGGGATGGGGGCTCGAAACCAGAAACACAGTTAAACTACATCTAACTGAAAACAGAGTTACAAGTGTAGCTGGAGCAAGAGCTTAGGCAATGATACAAAATTTATTCTTCCTCTCAGCAATATCACATCTATGCCCTTGTATGCAAACCAGAGTGAGTATATGCATTATGATTTATGAATAAGAAAAATATTGCTAAAAAGAGTGCATAGTAGATTAATATGCTTTATTGGTTATGGTTCCTTGAGATGAAAGAGTTTCCTCAAATTATATTCACATGAAAAAATGCAACTTGTAAAAATTTAATATAAACTGAGTTCCTAAGCAATATTAGAATATCATTCCAATTGTAATCAAGTCAAAAGCGTATCAAATGAAAACAACAAAAGTATTCTTACTTGAAGAAATAGCAGGGTTACATGGAGTTCCATCCTCTTGTTTCAGCATCACCCTCACTCTCCCTCTTTGCATAAAGTCGCGTGGATACGCTTTATCAGCCTAAACAGAAAAAAGCCGAAATATCATCAATCGTCCATGCCCATCAGGTAAGGAACGGGGGCATAGAAATGAAATTGTATGGAAGAATTGCTATAAGAACAAACCTCAATCGCGTAATTTAAGCCAAGGTGTTTACAGCAATCACCGATCTCCACACAGTTAGGGTTCTCACATGCTTTCTCAATGCTAATACGACGTCCTTCCGCTACTGTTTTCTTCGAATTAATGTATACAGGGTACAAGATAATCCACTTCTTTATGTTAGGCAGTTCACCATTCATTGTTTCCACTTCACCTATAAACTGTAAAATCGTGAAGTATAATGATAAGAACACCAAATTTCCACAGATCTCTTTGCCCCAATTCTAAACAAACCCTAATTAATCCAGTAACAAATGAAGCAGCTGCTGGATCAGAAATCAAACAAGCAATCGATGAGGGGATAA
This sequence comes from Persicaria maculosa, assembly GCA_963922045.1. NCBI lineage: Eukaryota > Viridiplantae > Streptophyta > Magnoliopsida > Caryophyllales > Polygonaceae > Persicaria > Persicaria maculosa. The sequence goes on along the minus strand of OY998252.1, from coordinate 21,549,955 downwards.
AGTTCGGTTCGCAAATCCAAGACTAATCTGGTATGATTTGCCGCAGAAGAAAAAAATTATATTTGGTGAATCACAGAAAATCATCAACAGTAGCAAATATAATTCTTCTAAATTCGAACATGTTGAAACAAGAGGACAAATTCACATAATCAAATTGACAATAATCTCAAGCAATAATTCACCCCAAAAAAATGCTTAACTTTCGACATTTCACATAATCAAATTGACAACAATTCACCACCAAAAATGCTTACCTGAAATCGAATGACAGATGGGGGCTTCCTCTTCTCTTCTCTGAAATCGAATGACAGATGGGGCTTCCTCTTCCTCTTCTCTTCTCTGAAATCGAATTACAACTTTTCAATTTTCCACATGAAGCTTCGAATTAGAGCACGAGAAGATAAGAATCAATTCGAACAACGGATTACCTTGCTGTTCAGTCTGAGATGAGATGGGAAATGGGGCTTGCCCGGCTTTCGATTGTTCAGTCTGTTCTTCGAGAATGGGGGGCGCGGCGGTTTCGGTAGGGGGAAGGTGAGGCGGAGGCGGGATGCCGATGCCGATGCCGGATTGCCTTTGGCGCCTTCACGGGATACTGGGAGAAGGAAGAAGGGACGACTTCACGGGAAGACAGACGCGGAGCGGAGGAGGAGTTTGGTTAGGGTTTCTTTACACGAGCAAAACGACGTCGTTTTGTTTTGTTTTGTTTTTTTGTTTTTTTTTAGGGTCTTGTTAGATACACCGCAAATGATGATTAAGGATTTGCACGACCTTATTAACGTGCATGTACGTCCTTAACAACGTGCAAGTGTGGAGCTGTGCACGTCGTTAGCAAACTAGGGTTTGCACGTCGTTAACAACGTGCAAATAAACGTGCAATATTTATACGTTGTTAAGGACGTGCAAACCCTACTTAGGGTTTAGCGTTTAGGGTTTAGGATTTTCCGAGGGTTTTTTAGGGTTAATTAATGAAAGAAATTGAAGGGTTTAGCTAGTGGAGTTTTAGAATTTAGGGTCTAATTACATGACAAGCAATAATTGTTAAGGTTTTCATTCGGATAATATGCGAATAATGTTACAAGGAACGGGAAAAAAAGTTTTACATCCATAATTGTAATAAACTGGTGGAATAAAATCTAGGCAAAGTGTAAAGGGCGACCAGACTCGACACGTAAGGCTCGAAATCTGTCAAACCGAGTTTGAAAAGGAGCATCCCATCCTTCAACGCTCGGTTGATGATGTGCGACCCATTCTGGCGCAAGCGGCGAAATAGGAGCGTTAGGACGCAACCCGATCTATGAGAACGGAAAATTAGAGTTAGAGTATTGACATATAGATGAAAAGCAAGAATAGGTAACAATATAAGACGTTTGATGTCGTACCGCGGCAAAATGGTCTTGGTTTCCAATACAGGCTAAACCAAGGATTGCTGATTGAGGGTTGTTAGCAGGTGTCGGCGAGGTCATTGGGAGACATGTGAACGGATGATGCCAAGCTAGGACGACGAGAAGAATCTGATATACTGTTGCAAATACTAAACTCATGATGGGTAGCTCTATCCACCGTCTCCTATCATCATGGACAGGTCTCGCCCATCTCTGGTTGTCTACGAACTGCTGGAATGAGTACCCTCCCATATAACAACCGGCGTAGAGATCGGCGTGATCCTCCAAGTGATTGCATAATAACGTTTTGAGTTTCGGGAAAGCAGACTCGCCGATCGGTGATGTCAATGACGCCAAAGCACGGTATGGTAGTCACAATGACCATCTCTAATAGTGTCCCTCACACCCTCAATATGTCCGAGCATGAAGGGATCAACGTGTTGAACCCTCCGAACACATCATCACGTCCACGTCGAGCTGAGGTCGCTTGTGGACGATGTCGAGCAGCACGTGCTTCTTCTCTCTCAAAATTTGCCCTAAACTCCTCGAATGGAAACAGGTTGGTTCTGTAGGCATTCCTCGACCCCAGAGGCCTCCCTTTCGATCGGACGCTTGCAGATGAGGGTGGGTGGAGCTCATCGTCGCATAAATTGTTGGAAGTCGTGTATGAAGATAACAACTCATACGGGAGTGGGGTGTCGTCAATGTCAGTCCATGCCAAATCCATCCAGAACGGGTGGATGTCCTCGACGAGTATTGAAATCCCGGAACTGACGTAGGCCTGAATCTCATGGACGTAGCAAACCCTCCAATGTCGGTCCGTGCATTCTGGAGGAATGTTTTGGTTCACGACATCCTGCCACAACTTGTATATATAGTCGAAGCACTTTTTGGAGATTAAAGTCTTTACCTCATTAAAAAGGTTGACTTTATACGCCGTCGTTGGCCATTTGAAGCGGTCGATCTCCAAAGCAGTTTGCAGCTCATGCAGTTGGCAATCGTTGACTCTATGGATTGCATCGATCACGATGCGAAACTCACCAGTCGATGAGTGCAGTGCCTCCTTGAGAATCTTGTATTGACCCTCAACTCTGTAAACAGTTTCACGTAAACATTGAAGTTCATACCACTAAACGTTTGATGTCATATCATATTGTAATGGGAGATATGAAGTAAGGTGTACCTGTTTGTTGTACGAGTGCCGAAATGGAAGACATTATCTACGTAGCATCGTACGATGTTCTTGCTGTATGGAAGCCACACCGCCTCTAAATACGCCACCACACCTGGGAATGGGTGCCATGTAGCGTATAGCGCCCGACGACGTCGGTTGAATGATTCCTCCGACTTCGATTGGAACAACCACCAATAGTTGCCTTTGAAGATGCCATCGTGGTGTAAATTCTTTGTGATCTTCAGAGCAGCTTCCCCCCAATAGTTGGACGTTGGGGAAGACAACATTTAGCGCCGCCAAGAGACCTAGCTCTCGATTAGTCATAATAGCTTGAGGTTGAACCGTCCCAAGCAAGATCTGAAGCTGACGCAACACCCAAGCGTACGTGTCTTCGTTCTCGTGCGACATGAAGGCATAGGCGATGCAGTAAGTATGGCCTGAGGGTGTGAACCCGACCACCTCGCACAATGGAATCCCATATTTGCACGTGTAAAAATGTTACATGTACAATACTTTATAATTGGATAGATGTGTAATAATGTAATCGTAATTAAGTAACTTACGCATTTGTTTTGTACGTGTTGTCCAATATGATGACGTAATGGAACCTTCGGAGTAGCCATGTCCTATCAGGATGCGCTAGGAAGAGGTCGCTCAAGACGTCGTTGTCATCTGGATGGTGTCTGAACTCGTAGTAGTACCCTCGTTCTCGCAGACGATATAGGGTATCTTGGGTCATCGTCCGATTACCCCTTTCTTCGGCGACCATCCTGTTGAGCGTGTTGGTAAGGGAACGCGATGACGTGACACTGGTCTCATCCAGCTGCCTCAATCCGTACCCAATGGCTTTTGGAGGAGTACCAATTTCCTTCATCCACCTAGCCATCTTCTTTTCTCCCTCTGTCATCTGTCCAGCGATGGCGTGACCCTTCAAGCTGGTGGGAAGCCCGTGGTTATGAACACCGTGGGCTACCGTCATAACCCAGTGACCCGGCGAGCCTTCGTGCCCGTGTAGAGAGAATGTACATCCGTTTATCTTCGATTGCGTGCTTTGGAGCTTCCTCCCGCGTGGTCAGTACTCCCCATACTGCTCGCAGGCAAGGAGAACCCCGCCTGGATGGTCCTCGCTGGTGTACCAAGCCATATACTCAGTTGTGACACCGGCCTGACAGTCCTCGCTGGTGCGTTTGTGATCAGCCAGCCGGTAAAAGCGACCCTCGTCCAGTAAGTCCTGCCACCTGTCGTGCGCGGCGTCAAACACGACGACGTACTTCGGGGTCAAGATGGCACCGCGGGTGACCTGCCTCGGCTCGATGACGGCCTACGGGACCCCCTGGACTCGTCCAAACTGCCAAAGGCACCTATCGGGCATATATGGCTCATCCTCCCCGCAGAATGTGATGGTGCCCCGATAGGTGGACTGACGGTACTCGCCGTCGAAGTCCAGATCACGCCCAAAGGGCATCCACTCCACCTATAAATAAAAAAATCAGTCGTAAGTCACATTTTCGAAATATATGTCATATAATTAGAGCCTCGAATACATACATCGGCTACGTTAAGGCGGTCGACCTCATCCTGCATCTTCTTCAGCTTCGCCTGCTTGGCCCTCGGCTTCGCGCGGGTAGGCGCCTTCGGAGGGATGAACTTTGCATACCAGCGTCGATCATCCTTCCTAGCCGGATCGCTGGACAGATCGCCTCGGAAGCGAGGGAAGTACGCCCATATCCAAGCCTTGACACAAAGCACAATGTGGTTAGAATATAATATAAATATTACTAAACTATAAAATAAATTCAGCGGTCTCGTACTTGTAGTAGCGGCGTGGAGCTATCTATATCCTTCGCACCTGCTCGGGTAGCCTCGCCTAGGCCCCTGTAGAGATAGGCAAGGTCACCTGCACCCCATGCAATGGTGGCCGTTCGGGAGATGTCCCAAACAAGGCCGAACATCTTCCATGGGATTCGGCTCTGCGACTTGTCCACAAACAGAGTCGCGGCGACAGCGGTGGCTAGGTAACCAAGGTGCAGAAACCGACGTTGTGCAGGGTCATCCTCTGGCTACCCCCTCCCGTATGCGTACGGATCAGAATATGCTCAGGATCAGCTGTGGCCTCAGGGTCAACAGCGGGCGCGAGGTCGATGAGCGGCCCATGTCTCGCGATCCACTGGTCCGTCACCCAAGTAACGGGAGGGCTGCTAGTGTGGCTGTATGAGTGCAAGGTCTCTGGGGTCAACTGGTAGTACTCAGCGACCGGGTGGATCAGCTCAGCCGGGCCCATATGTGACAAACACGGCAGACCCGCAGTCCGAAGCCCCAGGAGGCAGGCAACGTCGTGCAGCGTGATGGTGCTTGGCGTCGGCTCTTGTCTACGTTGTCTCCAGCCTGGTGGGCTTAGTTCGCTCGTTCGACTACTGTTGTGTGTCTCTCTCCACTTGTACTGCACTTCTTTTATGTTATATTTTCTATTTCTTTGTTGTATGTTTAGACGGCTTGCCGTCTGCCGACGTTCTCGGCCTCTCGAGGTGCAGGCCTGTCCGACCTCGAATTATTTCCTTATAAAAAAAACACATTTAGGGGCATTATAGTCTTTCACTTTCAAGTTAAATTGTGAAAGTTTAAGGGAAAATAGGAGAATGGGTGGATACTTGCAAATAATTTGTTATAATGGGTGGTTAAGTGAATTTTTTTAATACGGGGTGGTTAATTGAAAACAAAGATGAATGAAGGGTGGTTTTATTCATTTTGGCCAAGAGATAAACTACTTTTGGTTGTTTTTTCATCATACTAAATGGTCACAGATTCAATTCAACACACAACTTCGTTCTCTCTTTCTCTCGCTCTCTTCCTCACCATTTCAACAACACAACGCTGTCTCCCATGGCTTCATCTCCGGTGACCTTCCTCTGGCCTCTGGATTCGTAGTTCCGGCTAGGGTTCTGGACACCAGAGAGGTTCGACAGCAGCACCTGATTTCACCAGCGGCGCGGAACTCCAGATCCAGGTTCGTCATCACCAGCGGCGACCTCGACGGCGACCTGCGGCCTGTTCCCCGACCTCGACGGTGACATGCGGCCTTGATTGTGTCCCCGGGAGAGTGCTGCTAGGGGATCGAAGGCTCCGATCGAAGGCGTCCGCGCGTCTCCAACTTCAGATCCATGATCGCTCGATGTCTTCTTCCTGCCACACCACCATCATCGCCCACTCGTTTCCGCATCTATAATGGGAATTTCAGCATCGATCGGCCGAGGAGTCGACCTCGTTCCAGATCTGGCCGAGGAGGCGACCTCTCTCTCTCTCTCTCTCCTGTTCTTCATCTGTAACAGGAGAGTGTTGCTGGGGAATTCACTATACAAGTCTCAATTAGCAGGAAATACACTTGACTGTTGTATCATGACATGAATACACTTTTGTTGTATTTGCTGAAACAACGGCTTCGATGCATCCAGATGATGACGTCTTCGGCATCTCCATCCTCTGCCTTCAATGGTCTCTCCGGCAATTTCAGCAAGGAATCGATTGCTTCGTCGCCGATCGAGCAAGGTACGCTTTTGACATCAATTCACCTTCGATCAATTACTTCCTCAGATGGTCGAAATCAGAACTCCATTCTCTCTCTTTATTCTTTGTTAGTCATTCATCTAGGCTACCTGAAGGCAGAGGATTAGCTTTGGTTTGGATGCCATGTCAACTCTAAGGACTTTGATCAGCCCTTGCATGAAGCTTTTGGTTTTCTTGCTCCATATTTGCTAGCTTTGCTTTCATGCTTTCCAATTCCAAAGAGTTATTGAGTACTGTTGTAGATTCACATCCAGTTTTCCTCAAAATACCATGCACTCCAAAAACAGCACTTTGTTTGACTCCAAACCCAAAGCCAATTGGTCTCTTAGGATTTTCATCCCTATAAATCAGTTTATCAAACACTGCATTCTCAATCTCTGTACGAGACTTTGTAGGTGAGGATTCTTCAACATTGTGATATGAGTGCAAACTTCCACCCTCGCATTGTGATGCGCTTCTTCCTGTTTTGGAATGCAAAATAACACAATCACACATTGACAATTAACCATGTTGTTTTCAAGAAGTTTCAAGTTGAGGTTTTGGGTGTCGTTGCATGCCATCCTAAAGAAAGATAAGTAGATGTCATGTCAACTCTAAGGACTTTCAAGGTTCAAAATTTCGAAAAGAGTAAAGATTTTTTTTCTCTTGGAATCCGATAAACTCAGAAATTTCTTGCATATGCCATCTGCTCAATACAAAGGTTACCTCTATAGACATGCATTGATTGTTTAAACAACTAAATACTACGTATTCCTTTTTTACCGTTTATAAATGAAATAGTTATCATAGCTGTACATACATTTACAGGAGAAGCTAAGCTCAAGAGGAATAACAAGATAAATGAAGGGGAAAAAATATAAAAGCAAAGAGGAAATGTTGTGTACCAATAATTTTGCAGAGTTGGTGTTATCAACGAATCCTCCTCCAGCTTTGGTGTGAGTAAGTTTAAAAAATTCCAAATGACTAGGTTGCTTTCCATTAGTTTGAACCTGAAATAGATAGATGAAGAAAATGCTAGAAAATATATATATAAAAGAAAATAAGACTTTGTAAATGCCAACTTACGTTAGTGTAGCAGGTAAGGGAAGACCAAAATGATCAGCAGCTACCACAATTGTCACCTATTAAAAAGTAAATCATAAATGATGCAAACAAAAATGTGTTGTCAACAGTCTCGCCTTGAGTACATGATGCATTCTTCTTTTCCAAATCATTCACACATAATGGAACTATTATAAAAAAAGATCCAGCAGATCCAACTGATGCAACAACTATTATCAAACAGAATGGAACTATTTTATCAAGGAATCAAAGGGGAACTAAGGGAAAGTTCACACACAAGCATCAAACAATCGTTTAAAATTAAGATCATGAATAATAAGAACACTTCCACCTTCTTTTCTCATGTCAATATTCTCATTATGTGTGGATGCTGATAAAGAGCAGGCTAGGACACAAGATGGAGATCTCAACGCTCTCAAGTGCTCTCAAATGGACAAAGAAAGAATCAAGGGGTTCAAGCTGGAAGAGCAAGGCTAAGAAATTAAATAGCTAGCAATGGCAGAAGTAGTTTACTATTTATATGAACAACAAGAAATGAGATAATCTTTGAAGGCAAGCTCCAAATTAGAGAGGCTACTGTCCACCTGATCAAAACACACACCTATAGGGTCTTATATGCTACATCTCCGACAACTTTGTGGTCTCTCTCTTTGTGGTTTCAGCAAGCTTCTTTGTTAGTCATTCATCTAGGCTACCTGGTTGTTCAGGGTCTTAGAAAGTAATTTGTTTCTCCTTGCAATATTACTTTCAACTGTGTATTTCTAATAGGATTTTAGTTGATCTGCTGATTTTTGCATGATTTGGCCTTTCTTTTTTCTCATTAGCTTTGGTTTGGATGTGTGAACACCACAAAGTTGTGTTGTTTGAACCTGAGTTGCTGCTATCTTTTAATCATTATCTAATTGATGTGATTTTAATTTGTGTTTATCAGCCGAAGCAAATTCACGAGATCAAGGATTTCCTCCTTACTACAAGGAGGAAGGATGCACGATCAGTGAAGAATGAAGATCAAAAGGAGCAAAGATGTGGTGAAGTTTAAGGTTCGCTACTCCAAGTACACCTCTACACACTCTGTGTGTTTGATCAAGAGAAAGCAGACAAGTTGAAGCAATCCCTTCCCCCGGGTACCCACCACCCTTGTTCTTCCTCTATTAAAAAACCATATTTTTTATTCATATACAATTGATCTGATCATTATCCTTGTTACTTGCAGATTTGAGTGTTCAGGACCTATGAAGGGTTTTTGAATTTAGGCATACTTGTTTCTTTGCATTATGTTGTCTTGGAAATTGGAATGACATGTGATATATTATACATGGCGGAAAACTATGATTTGTGATACAACCAATAAGATTTCAGCTAGTTTAATACAATGTGAAATATGCAAATGTTATTAAGATTGTGATTGTAAACTTGGAATTGATATGTTTGAAAATATAATGAATTGATGAAATGCGGAAATTAATTTGTTATGCTGAAATGGTGAAATTAATTCTTATAAAATTGTATGAATTATTATATCTTACACACAAGCATATAATTCAGCATTTCATAATTTCAGCATTTTTTGAAGAATTTTTTTTAAGCATTTCAGCATTTTTTGGAAAAAAAAACTATGGTTTCAGTATTTCGGCATTTCAGTAGCTTTTATGTATAACATTTTCAACAGTGTCAGCATCAACAACGTTGCTGAAACCGGGGTTTCAGCATCAACAACGTTGCTGAAACCGGGGTTTCAGCATCAACAACAGTGCTGAAACTGAGGTTTCAGCAACTCCAGGTTAAGCAACGCGAAAAAAAAATGTTGAAACAAGAGGGGGCACAATTTCAACAACTTCGGCTTCAGCAACGCAGAAAAAAAAACTCAATTTCGCGGAGAAAAAAATAAACATATTTCAGCAACTTCGGTTTCAGTAGTGGCAGCAAGACAGCAACATAGATGGACATTTTGCTAATGTGGAGAGGGTGATGGACAATTTCCTAATATAGGCAAAAAATATGGTCTGTATAGAAACTGTCCCTTCATATTATTACTTTGGCCCACTTTATGGTTGGAAAAATGAGTCAGAATATTTTATTACAACATTTTCCAAACATTAAGTTATTTTTCTTCGGGTTAAAAGTTGAAGATATTTTTTCAACACTACTCTAAAGGTAAATTATTTTAACGGAAATTTCGCCTGGTACCCCTGAGGTATAACTTATTTCACGCGGTGTACAAAAGATTCACTAAATTCGCAAGGTACCCCTGAGTTTTATACAAATTTCGCGCCGTGCCCTTGGTGAGTTAAAATCAACAGACTCTCCAGACTCCGTTTGTTTCTTTCCTCTCTGAAGTTCCAAAAACGCAGCACAGACCCGAAGCCTTGAGGAACGAAGAAATGAGAGGTCGGCTGACTGGGCACGAACCACCGGCGAAGAGAGCCCGAGGCCACCGGAGGAGAACGAGAGCCCGACCTTCATTTGGGAAAAGCTTAGAACTCAATACATTACACCCACTCTTCATTTTCAACTTGTATGATAAAGAAACATGATTAGTGGTCAAATACAAGCCGATCAACACCAGAATTATAACAACCATGTAGCTTATGTGGGATTTGAACCCACATTGATGTGTATAACACATTGCTCTTCCAATTAACTTAATAAGCCAATATAAAATAAGAGTGTCACTAAACAGTAAGGAGTACAACCAACAAGCCCAAGGAGTCCACCAAAAAGCTTGCAACAGATTAATTAGCAATATATGACATATCAAGAGAAAACTAAAAACAACAAGCTATTCTAGCCCGTCTTAAAAATTGAGGACATGACATATTATTTTACCTAGCCTCAAAGCTACCTAAGACAACGAGTTTCAATATTTTGAATTCCTTCCTGAAAATCAGCCATTCATTTTCCTACTAGCATCAGAGGAGATAGTAAATCAAGAATCATGGACTTTTTCACACATTTGTACCTAACAGCAAGCATATTGAAGTTAGGTTGCAAATTCACAAACTCAAAAGGAAAAAATCCATACTCAAATTCACAAAATCAAACTCAAAAACCTAACTTTGAAACCACTAAATTCACATGAGAACCCACTTGATTAGAAAACGCATCTTCAATTTCAGAGAAGTTTAGTAGCGAACACACAATCCCAAGTTTAGTATGAATTTACAACTTCAACAATTCCTCAATCTCAAATTCTCAACCCTAATTCGAACTAATTCCAAATCGAAACCCCAAATTGCAACCCCAAATCGAAACCCTATTTGCAAACCTTAAATTGACTTACATGGCCGGCTGACGGCTCCACCACCACCTCTGGCGAGTCGAGCGACGCCTCCTCCTTCCCCTTTTCCGACAGGTCGAGCGTCGAAGCTCTTCTCCAAGGGCCGGATCGTTTGGTGTCCTCGAGCCCTCCTCTCCAAGTTCTCCTCCAGGTCGGGCTCTCGTTCCCCTCCGGTGGCCTCGGGCTCTCTTCGCCGGCGGTTCGTGCCCAGTCAGCCGGCCTCTCCTTTTTTCGATCCTCCAGGCTTCGGGTCTGTGCTTTGTTTTTGGAACTTCAGAGAGGAAAGAAACAAACGGAGTTTGGAGTCTGTTAGTTTTAACTCACCAAGGGCACGGCGCGAAATTTGTATAAAACTCAGGGGTACCATGCGAATTTAACAAATCTTTTGTACACCGCGTGAAATAAGCAATACCACAAGGGTACCAGGTGAAAATTCCGTTATTTTAATTAATTTTGCCGATAAAAATCACCCTCCATAAATTCATAATTATCCTCTAGCTAATAGTTTTTCATAATATAAACTCTGAAAAGCCGCTCGATCATTTTTTACAATACACACGTTGGTCGTTGAATGATGGATGCGCCATCGCATCTGAGTTAGGCAGTAGCATCGATCGTTTATCATCCTAACTTAATTAGTTATAGGTTTAACAAATAACCCCACCAGTGTATAGTCATATATATATTTCACATGCTGATACCTAAGTTTTGATTCTCCGAGATCCAAGTTTTGATCCGCACATAATGTTATACTCCGTGAAAGTTGACACTCAATAATAATTATTGATTAAAAAAGATCCATGTGAATCGTGACACTATTATTTTAATCGATTCCTACAAAATTACGTGTTAAGAAAAGATTAATCATTGTCTCGACTAGGAGGTGGTCTAATGGTGTGGAGTAAATAGGGTGGTGTTCCTGCCTCCGTCCCTTTCATTGGATAAAAATTCAAGGTTTTTCTTTCTCGGTGGTAGACCCTCGTCATAAAAAAAAGATTAATTATTTGGATATCTCATTATTTAATTCGTTTTAACTTTTCGATCAACTTTTTTTAAAAGGTAAAAACTCTATTGTGTATAAAATATTAAAATGTTGTTTTAAATTTTTTTATGCTTATTAATAATAAATATAAAAATATGAATTGATAACCAATTTATATTTTGAGGCGGGTAAAGTAATATTGAAACTATAATAAACTGAGTAATCTATTAATAATTTATGAGTAAACACATAAAAAAAAAGTAAATGCTCATGGCAGATCTTGCAATTTCTCAAGTTGTTCGATTGATCGTCGCACACACGTGTTTCGCGAAAACAACCAGTTTAGCTGACAAGGTGCCTTAGCTACATCACGCGATGGACCAAGATACTCTCCTGATACATCCGAAGTTAACTTCATCCGGAGTTAACTTCACTTGTTCGGAAAGATGCTATTGGATGATGGGTCACCAAAGCCTGAAATGTTCCAAAACCTTACCTTAAATAAAAAAAATGTAAATATCTCAATAAAAAACAAAATTTAAGAAAATATATTAGAAAATAATACTCCATGTATAAAGAGGGAAAATCTGGGAAAAAAATGGGTGAAAAGTGGATGATGGATGGGCCGGGTTGGACGTGGGTGATGCTTTTTTCCACCCGCACCTGACCCACCACCCGACCAATCATTCATCACCCGCTACCATCCACTACCCATTTACAGCATTATAAAAATAATATGACTTGAAAAATATAATATCCTATTTGTTTATTTTATTATTGTGATTTATGAATGAATTGTTCTTTTTCTAACCCTAAATCTATAATATTACATAAAATTTGGCATAAAAAATCAAGTGAATTAATAATTGCAATATAATATTTTTCAAGTCATATTATTTTTATAATGCTATAAAGATAAATTTCATAACTTCTAGTATTGACTTTTTATGTTGTATTTTTATAATTTTTTTTAATATAGTTGTATGTTGTATATACTATATATGGCAATTTATATTTTGGATTAGACGGAAATAGACAAAATTAAATGGACGAAAAATGACCCATATTTCACTCATGTCATCCGCTCTTTATTTACAAATTCAAGGGTGAAGTGGATGAGGGTGAAATAGATACAGATGTTAGATCGGATAGGGTGATGATCCGCTCATCATAAATCAGGTGAAATGAGAGTTTATCCACCCAACACCCGGCCAATTACCATCCTTATCCATAACACAGTGAATAAAAAAATATTTATTCAAGAAAACATGGAGTAAAAATAAATTTTGAAACTATAAATAAATAGTGCGCATTCCCGTAAAGTTGGGCCCCACTCTCACCAAAGCTTGATTAAGATTAATTAATTAAATACACCGAAAATCATTTTATTATTAAAGTAAAGTAGGTGATCACTCTGGCGGACCTCTGCAGTTTGACCTCTCTCGATCTCTTCTGTCCCCTTCGCTACTTCTCGATCCGACTCCAACTCACCTCTTCCGCCGCTCCTCCGATCTATCCGCCATGTCCGCCCGTTTGATATCGTCCCTCCTCTCCCGTTCTTCCGCTCGGCTCGGTACCGCCTTAATCTCCACTTGAAATTCGTTTTATTTGATGCTTGATCGAGCTACCACGTTTTTAGGTTTTTTTTTTAATAGTCTTGCTATTCATTCGTTGCTGATTCATGCTGCACTTCGATCTACTAGTCCAATTCAAACTCGTTTCCAGTTTAGTGATTATCTTGAATCTTCGCAAGTGGTCACCATGTCTTAATTTCTAGTGATTAATGATTATCTTGAATCTTCGTAAATGCCATTGATCGAGCCTTTGATCTAAATGATCGGTAGTTTAAGAAGTAAAATTGAAGTCCTAGAGTTGAAATTTACTGTTCTATAAGCCAAGCTCTGTATTTTCGATTATGTTCAGGGAGAAGTTCTTGCTTGAGAAGAGGAGTGAGTAAATACAGCACCACCGCCGCCCTCGAGGAACCTATCACTCCTCCTGTGCAAGTGGAGCTCACCAAGCTCTTGATCAATGGCCGATTCGTGGATTCCGCATCAGGTACTATAGTACTATTGATACTATTTCCAACTTTGAGTGACTCTGCCACTGAGGTTTCAATTGGAAATAAGGAACACTTATAATCCATTGAATTGCAGGCAAAACGTTCCCCACGCTTGACCCAAGGACAGGAGATGTGATTGCTCATGTAGCCGAGGGTGATGCTGAGGACGTTGATCGAGCTGTTGCTGCTGCTCGCAAGGCATTCGATCAAGGACCCTGGCCTAGAATGACTGCTTATGTAAATATTGCTTTTCACTTGATGCAATCTCATATCTGCCTGACATTTAACATGAGCTAGTGATATAGTGGAATGGTTGTCATTTTGGTGTTGAATTTCAGTTTGGTTTGTCCAGGAACGGTCTAAGATTATGTTGAAATTCGCCGACCTGATTGACCACCACAATGATTACATAGCTGCACTCGAGACCTGGGACAACGGAAAGCCTTACGAGCAAGCTGCTAAGATTGAAGTGCCCATGGTTTCACGCTTGATGAGATACTATGCTGGTATGTCATCCGTAAAGTTGGTGGGATGTGTGTCTCATATCGAATATAATGCTGATAAAAAGGGTGTGAGGACAATTGAATTTCAACCGTTTGAAATTCTTCAGGTTGGGCAGACAAAATCCATGGTCTCACAGTCCCTGCGGATGGACCATATCATATGCAAACACTGCACGAACCAATCGGTGTGGCGGGGCAAATTATCCCATGGAATTTCCCTCTGCTCATGTTTGCTTGGAAGGTCGGACCTGCATTGGCGTGTGGTAACTCCATCGTCCTAAAAACTGCAGAGCAAACACCATTGACTGCTTTGTTTGTTGCCAAGCTTCTTCATGAGGTAGATATTTGAACTGGGAGAATGGGGTCTTTATTTGAAATCTGAGCATCCTCAATTCCAATTTCACTTAATGATGATGATAACTATCTTGGCAGGCTGGACTTCCTGAGGGAGTACTGAATATAGTTTCGGGTTTTGGCCCCACTGCTGGTGCAGCTCTTGCTGCCCACATGGATGTTGACAAGGTAATTTCCTATCGTGGCTGGTGCAATTGCATATCATTTGTATCCCAGAGGTGAACCTTATACGTTTTGTTGCAGGTGGCTTTCACTGGATCGACTGATACGGGGAAAATTATACTTGAATTGGCGGCGAAAAGCAATCTCAAGTCTGTGACCTTGGAACTCGGAGGTAAATCGCCTTTCATTGTATGCAAGGATGCTGATGTTGACCAGGCTGTGGAGCTTGCACACTTTGCCTTGTTCTTCAATCAGGTGGGTTCAGTGACTGATTCATCATTGCAAATAATCGAGTTTTGAATGTGGTGACCTGAAAATGAAGCACATTTTTACCGTCTTCAGGGACAATGTTGCTGTGCTGGGTCTCGGACATTTGTGCACGAAAGCTTGTATGACGAGTTTGTCGCGAAAGCCAAGGCACGTGCCTCGCAACGCTCGGTTGGTGATCCTTTTAGGAAGGGCATTGAACAAGGTCCTCAGGTAAATAAAATGCCTTGTTTTCAATTGATCAGCTCGGAGAAACGACAACTACTTACATATCATTCTATTATCTGGTCAATACTGACTAAGCTTTGATTTGAAACAACACAGATTGACACTGATCAGTTTGAGAAGGTGTTGAAGTACATCAGATCGGGTGTCGAAAACGGAGCAACCCTAGAGACAGGAGGAGAAAGATTTGGCTCCAAGGGCTATTATATTAAACCTACTGTTTTCTCCAATGTTAAGGTATTTCCCTTATCCGATTTCTCAACATGAAAATCACATAAAAACAGTGTTGTATATTCTAAGAGGAGTGATTATTTGAATTGCCATTTTTAATCTCAGGATGACATGTTGATAGCCAAAGATGAGATATTTGGTCCAGTACAATCCATATTGAAATTCAAGTAAGTGTTGATAAGAAGCTTACCCTTTCAATATTGTTGCATATTCTGCGATTTACCTTCTCCGTTTGGACGCAGAGACATAGATGAGGTGATTCGGCGGGCAAATGCAACTCGGTACGGGCTGGCTGCCGGAGTGTTCACAAAGGACATCGATACCGCCAACACATTGACACGGGCGCTGAGAGTCGGGACTGTGTGGGTGAACTGCTTCGACATATTTGATGCAGCGCTCCCGTTCGGAGGCTTTAAGATGAGCGGAACGGGAAGGGAGAAGGGTGTTGACAGCCTCAAAGCCTACCTCCAAGTTAAGGCCGTCGTCACCCCTTTGAAGGACCCTTTCTGGCTATAGAACATGGTTTAAGCCTTTAGGGGAAAACATGCACTTGTTGCTTGTCACAATGTCCCTCATCCTCCAAAATATATTGTCTTCCAAGTTCCAATCCAATGACCCCAAATAGCAAGTTATAATAATAACAATTTGAGATCCTTTCAGAGGGTTTAATAAAGGGTTTTGTAATGGTTATTTGTAGGGCTGTCTCCTTCAAAGTGTTGAGTCTTGTACTTTGGCTTTTGCTGAGTTTTCTCAATCTGGTGACCTATTAGTAATCGACAACTACCAGCTAAGACAGTAGGGCTTCTCTTCCTCCTCACAACACAGAAAAATTTGATAAAACCATGGGCATGGAAAATGGACCCTAACTCATAAACAATTTTGGGATACCTAAGAGAAAGCCTGTTATATAAACTGATGAGCTCGGCTCGAAAAAAGTTCGACTTGAGCTCGTTCACTTACCTAAATAAGCAAAACCTGAACAAGATTTTAAGCTCGGTTGAAAGATCGGCTCGTTTGATTTAAGCTCGAATAGATCGAATTTTATAGAATTTTTAAAATTTCCATTAAGTTAATATGTTACGACTTATGACCAAGTAGAACTTCGAATTCATTCATTTCCTAAACAAGCTAAGCTTGATCAAAAAAATACAACTCGTTTAAAAATTGGGATCCGCTCGGCTCGAACTCGTTTAGAAAATGAGCCGGGCTTAGCACTCGTTTAAAAAATGAAACAAGCGTAAACATGCTATGCTCGGCTCGTTCGGTTCGAATAACACTCTACTTGGCTACTGGGCATTTTGGGCAATGGCACTATGTCAAAGCGATGGACCAGCTAGTAGCTAATTAGCTTGGATGTGAGTAAAAGAAATGGGCCATGTAGGTCTTGGGCCCATGACCAACTTTGGGCTATTTGAAATGGGACTTGACAGTCAACAATCGACCTGTTCTGTATCTGTATATGTAAATTGTCTCACTGTGATTCAGGATCTAGTTTCTCTTTGTACTCTTATAAGAAGCTTCCTATCATTTGTGGTTTGTCCCTTGCTGATCTTAGTAAACTTGCTTTCTATACCAAGGTTCGCTGAAGGCGGGTTGTGCTTTACTCGACTCTCTCCTTTCCAATAACTCGCCAATGCATACCTTGTCTTCTCCGTCTAAGATAGGTAGTAAGTCTATGATTTACCGAAAAATATAACGAATCGAAAATTATCACACAAATAATTAAGTTTGTTTGAACATGTCGTTGGGCTAGAAACCACTTTCCAGCCTCACTCGGAAGCGAATTCAGGTAATAAGAGAATAAAAAACAATCGGCTAGCAAACCACGACCAACCGATAATATCCAATCCGGAAACCAAACAACCAAGCAAACACAAACACAGATAAAAGTACAAATATTGACACAAGATTTACGTGGAAAAACACTCTCTAACCAGAGGGTCAAAAAACCCACCTTCCGCCCGCCAGAGCAACCAATCCACTAATCAATAGGTCAATAGAAGTGTTTAACAATCCAGTCTCAGCCCGAGACAAATAACCATGGAGATCTCAAACACCAATCTAAATACAGCCTGAATTTAGAATGGATTCCTCTCAAAAAACTTAGCTAAACACTTAAACACTTGTAATCAGATTAGATTTCCAAGAGGAGAAAATATCTATCAACAAACACCCGTTGTTAACTTGCCGAAGAAAAAAAACGGATCACCAGGTCAAGAGCTCAAATCTCCAACCTTTCTTCTCATTTCTCCCTCCTCTCTCTTTTGTTTCTCTCTCATCTTTTTTATGGCTGCTGTGGCACTTAGGAGCTCAAATCTCCTAATTTTTCATCCTTATATTACTAATTTAACCTAGCAATATAATATCATGTTGGGCTGGATTCCCATGGGCCTTAGGCCAACACATGGAGTTGGAGTTCGGATCTTCTGCGCCCCACGGTGAGACTTATGGTGCAACACTAAATTATTTCGGATATAATTTTACTTTAAAAATAATTTAAAAAAATATATTTACATTTCAAATACTTGTATTCACATATTTATAAACTTTTATTGGAAAAAATCATGTTATAAAAAAATATAAAATTTTATTTTCTAATATAATTGATCTTTTAATTTTCTAAATTTTTTAAAATGATTTTTTTTCAATAAAAGTTTATAAATATGTAAATACAAGTATTTAAAATGTAAATATATATTTTTTAATTTTTTTACAGTAAAACTATACCCGAAATAATTTAGTGTTGCACCGTAGGTCTCACCGTGGGGTGCATGAGATCCGAACTCATGTAGTTGGGTCATGGGTACTTCTGCAAATAAAGATTATTTGAGGGAAAAAAGAAAAAAAAGATGAATGTCAAAGTCTGGTGAGTCAATAATTGAAAGTCGCGTAGGTATATAGTTATTGTAAAACCTAGATTCAACTAGAAATCGGTTTTGATAAGCGGAAGCGAATTAGATCTAAGCGATAAACGAAAGATCAAGCAAGAATCACATGCAATAGAAGACACAAGCAGTTTTACGTGGTTCGGTATAATACCTACATCCACGGGGCCTCAAGAGTTAGCCGAATCCACTATAAGAGAGTTCGTACAAGGGATGATACAAGCAATGAAAGCAAGCAACCCTAAACTAACATGCATGTGAATCAGAGGTACAAGGAAGAAGAAGAAATCCCCCTGTATGGGATAAAACCAGAAGATCGATGAAGAAATCAATCTCTAGAACCCTAGATCTCAGAAGACGAGGAGAGCGGCCACCCAGGAGGACGCCGGAGCTCGATCCACCTTCCAGAGGAGCCACCAGCAAGCTTTCTTCTCCGAGCGCTCAAGAACCGACGGCAAGAGAAGGAGAAAACTCCAAACCCTAGAAACCCTAACGGAGAGAGAGCGTTTGTGAGGAGAGAGAAAGACAGAAGCTGAAGTGTGTGGCTCTCAGGACAGGAAGCGAAGCTTTATAGCTAGGTCAAGCGCCCAACACCAAAACGCAGCGCTCCAACTAAAAGAGGTAGGGTTAAGCTCCGCGCCACTGGGCTGGGCTACCAGCTCATCCATCTTTGAAATCCGGTTGGGCCAAGTAATGGGCTGAAGCCCAATACCAGGTAATGTTACATCTTCCTATCATACCTTATACAAATAACATGTATAGTATAGTTTATGCATATATGTTAACTCCGCTATAGTTATAGTCTCGTTAGAGGATCAAGCCTAAATAGGCTCAATACGACTCAATCGAGACACATACTATAATGCATCATATATGTATAACATATACTATAAGTTACCTGTATAATCATCATACACACATACATGTCCAAGCATACATAAAACAATATTACATGCCAAAGGAAAAGCTTAGGAAAGTAAACATATAACATTACAAACACCCCTCTACTTTTCTAAGTCTTGCACTGGGCAGACTCAGACTCAACATGTAAGTGGATTCTTCATGGCCAGGTCCGTCCTCAGCCCAAGCATACATCACACACAGAAATCACTCAAGTTCCTCCAAGTGGAGGAAGTTCCTGCAAAACACAAATTTATCAAGAGGGACAATTTTAGTGCCAAAATCTGCAGGATTAATTCTACCATCGATTTTCTTAACATGAATGATGTTATCTTCAACCTTTTCACGAATGAAATGATATCTAACATCAATATGTTTAGTACGCTCATGGTACATAGGATCTCTACACAAATATAGTGCACTTTGGCTATCTATATGCAACACAGATGTATAATGCTTCAATTCTACTTCTTTCAAAATACCTTGCAGCCAGATAGCTTCTTTACAAGCTTCTGTAGCAGCAATGTATTCTGATTCAGTGGAAGACAATGCAACTATAGGCTGTTGTTGAGACTTCCAGGAAATACAATTACCTGCCCATGTATAAACATAGGAAGTAATTGATTTCCTAGTGTCCTTGTTACTAGCATAGTCAGCATCAACAAAGCCATGTAATTCAGATGCAGAAGTATGCTCAGAATATAACAATGACAGATTAACAGAGCCAAGCAAGTATTTCAACAAGTATTTCATGGATAACCAGTGCTTCTCAGAAGGATTAGACATAAATCTACTTAGAGTACTGATAGCAAATGCCAAATCAGGCCTAGTACAGATCATAGAGTACATAACAGACCCAACAACAACATCATATGGTATAGACTTCATATTTTTCATCTCAATAGCAGACAAAACATCCTTAGACTTAGTCAAATCAAGATGAGGACCTAAAGGAATGTTATTCACTATGTCACCAGAAATATGAAATCTGTCAAGCACCTTATGAATGTAATCACATTGATGCAACCATAATTTTTTATGCTTTCTATCTCTAAGAATGGACATCCCCAAGATTTTCTTAGCAACACCCAAATCTTTCATGTCAAAGTGCTTCTGTAAGTTCTTTTTAATGTCTAAGATGCAATCTTTAGACTTAGAAATCAACAGAATATCATCAACATATAAAAGCACATAAGCAGCAGGACCATGTCTTTTAACACCTTTAAAATACAAGCATGTATCAAACTTACTTCTTTTAAACCCTAAACTGAATCTCATACATCTATCAAACTTAATGTTCCACTGTCGTGGAGACTGTTTAAGACCATAGATAGATTTATTCAGCAGGCAAGCATAGTTAGGATGCACAGAATCAACAAAGACCTTAGGCTGTCTCATGTATATAGCTTCATCCAAATCACCATGCAAGAAAGCAGTCTTAACATCCATTTGCTCAAGTTCAAAATCATGCACAACAGTCATAGCAAGTAAGAGTCTAAGAGTCTTATACTTAACCACATGAGCAAAGATTTCATTATAGTCTTCACCCTCTCTATGGGTGAATCCTTTAGCAACAAGCTTGGCTTTATATCTAGGTGGATCAGTTTTAGACACACCATCTTTAAGCTTAAAAATCCATTTGCAATCAATAAGTCTTGCATTTTCAGGTTTAGCAACTAAAGACCAGGTTTGGTTAACCCTCATAGACTCAATCTCTTCATCCATAGCCTTTTTCCAATTCTTATAGTGAGCACACTTTAAAGCCTGTTCATAAGTCTCAAGTGTAAAAGATTTAACCACATCAGACACAAGGCAAGCAAACTCAACAATGTTGTTTATGAACCTTTTATTTGGAATGACAGTCCTAGGACTCCTATCCCTAGTCAACTGCCAATCAGTGAGATCATGCCTTTCAGCAACTGAAGAACTAGAGGAACCAGAACCAGAAGCAGGCACAGACTCAACAATAACATCCCCATTCACAGAAATAGGAGAAACAAAAGAGGAAGGCAAAGCAGGTTCAACAACAGGTTCATTAGCTTCCCCACCCAATTGGTGAGGTTGCACAATCACAGAATCAGAAGGGGTAGAAGAAACAGAAGAGAGAGTAAGAGGAGGGGAGGGAGAATAACCAGTATCAAACTCATCATCAGAATCAGTTTCATTGTTCTTAGGAACATAGAACTGATCACCATTGTATTCCTGCAAGTTAGTATCATGTACAGTAGGAACAGAAGTCATTTTAAAGTGAAATTCATTCTCATTAAAAATAACATTCCTACTCACAATAGTTTTATAAGCTCCGGGTTGAACAAGTAACAATTTATAGCCTTTAACACCTTGAGGATATCCCAATAGGACACACTTTTGTGACCTGGGATTCAACTTACCTTGATTAATGTATGAATATACAGTACAACCAAAAGGTTTAAGATGATTAAGGTGAGGCTTTCTTTTATACCACAGTTCATAAGGAGTCTTAAAATCAATCACAGAAGAGGGGATTCTATTTATCAAATATGCAGCAGTCATAACAGCTTCACCCCACAGAGAATGCTTCAAACCAGAGGAAATTAGCATGCATCTAGCCTTTTCAAGAAGGGTCCTGTTCATCCTCTCAGCAGTACCATTCTGCTGGGGAGTTCAAGGAATTGTCAAGTGTCTTTTAATGCCATGTTGTTTACAATAAGCATCAAATGAGGAATTACAAAACTCAAGACCATTGTCAGTTTTTAAGCATTTAACAAATAAGCCAGTTTCCTTTTCAACCATAGATTTCCAATGTTTAAAAGTTTCAAAAGCCTCATCTTTAGTTTTCAAAAGAAACACCCAAACTTTTTTACTATAATGATCAATTAAGGACATGAAATATCTCTTTAGACCAACAGTAGAGACTTGGGCAGGGCCCCAAAGATCAGAATGAATATAATCCAAGGGAGCAGTAGAAACATAAGCAGATGATTTGAAACTTTTCCTAGTATGCTTACCTAGAACACAGTTTTCACATAATTCAATGGAACATGGTTTAGCAGGAATAACACCAGACTTATACAAGTTCTCAAGACCTTTATTACCAATATGACCTAACCTAACATGCCATAACATAGAATCATGCATAGACATAGGCTTATTAATGGCAGTAAAAGCAGTAGCAGGGGAATTCACAATAGGAGTAGCAATCAGTTCATATAAATCAGCTTTTCTTAAGCATTTAATCACAGGTTTACTATCCTTAGTAACAATCCTCACACCATCAGAACTGTACACATCATATTTCAATTTCTCAAGAGCACTTTCAGACAACAAATTTCTTCTTAAATCAGGCACCTATTTAACATCCTTTATAACTCTAACAACATTGTCAAACATTCTCAAAGCAACTGAACCAACACCTTTTATTTTAAGCACAGAATGATCACCTAGCATGACAATACCAACATCATAGCATTTAAGGTCAGAAAACCAAGACTTATGAAAGGTAGCATGCATGGTACATCCAGAATCTAAAATCCAAGCATTGGAGTCACCAGAATTTAACAAAGCATGCACTTCATGAGTATAATAAGGATGAGATTCAAGCACAGCAGAGACATTAGGCTTCTTACCAGCAAGCCTTTCATCTTTCTTCCTCTTAAAGCAGTGTTTCTCAATGTGACTAGATTTAGAGCAGTAAGAACACATAAGGTGAGATTTATCAGGTTTACCATTTTGATGATTATCAGTTTTACTGGAATCTTTCTGAGGTGGTTTGTTGTTGTTATTGTTGTTATTATTCTTATTGCCTTTAAACCTACCTCTAGCAACAAGAACTTCATTCTTATTATCAGGTTTATGGTCATTTTTGAGCTCATATTTGTTTTTAAAGACTTTCAAAGCATCATTTTTCTGAATAATGGACTCAAGAATAACTTTCTTTTTCAGTTTATCAGTACTGTATTGCACAACATCTTTAAAAGTATCAAATTGAGCAGGCAAAGAATTTAACAACAAAACACGTTGCTGAGTTTCCTCAACTTTATCACCACATCTTTGCAAATCTTGAATAACAGTAAGAAATTTATCAAGATTTTCATACAAGGGGCAGGAAACATCCATTTTGAAATTGAACAGCTTATTAAACAAATTAACACGAGAAGGGAGAGATTTTATCAAGTACAAACCTTCCAGACCTACCCAAAGTTTTTCAGCAGTGTCAAAATTCAATACCTGTCTAGCAACTTTGTCACTTAAGTGAAGCATAACTTCACTGTGCGCCTGTTGATCAGTTTCAAAGATTTTTTCCTTAGTTGTCCCTTCTGGAAACTTGTTGGTTATAGCAATCCAACATTTTTCTTTGATGAGAATTGCCTTCATTTTAAGTTGCCACATAGCAAAGTCAGTGTGGCCATTGAAGGGCTTTAGATAAGTGCCTTTATCACCCATAACTGTTTTATTGTACCTGTAACACAACTAAACAGTTAGTAAATGATTTAAAGAACACAAAAATGATTCAAGATAGTATGAATCAAACAGTGCAACTACAGATCCTATCAAACCAAGCAAAAACGAGAAAACTTGAAGATCAGAAGCACTCAAAGCACAAGATCCAAGCACAGAAGACCTAGATCTAGCAAGCAAGGGTGTGGTACGTCACGCGGGGGGGTGCGGCACCAGCGATGTCGCCTTTTAGGTCCGCCCGAGGCCCTACGTCCAATCCCTATCCCTAGAACTCAAGAATGAGCCAGGAAATCAAGATCAGGACACTCAAGCTCTGATACCACGTTGTAAAACCTAGATTCAACTAGAAATCGGTTTTGATACGTGGAAGCGAATTAGATCTAAGCGATAAACGAAAGATCAAGCAAGAATCACATGCAATAGAACACACAAACAGTTTTACGTGGTTCGGTATAATACCTACATCCACGGGGCCTCAAGAGTTGGCCGAATCCACTATAAGAGAGTTCGTACAAGGGATGATACAAGCAATGAAAGCAAGCAACCCTAAACTAACATGCATGTGAATCAGAGGTACAAGGAAGAAGAAGAAATCCCCCTGTATGGGATAAAACCAGAAGATCGATGAAGAAATCGATCTCTAGAACCCTAGATCTCAGAAGACGAGGAGAGCGGCCACCCAGGAGGATGCCGGAGCTCGATCCACCTTCCAGAGGAGCCACCAGCAAGTTTTCTTCTCCGAGCGCTCCAGAACCGACGGCAAGAGAAGGAGAAAACTCCAAACCCTAGAAACCCTAATGGAGAGAGAGCGTTTGTGAGGAGAGAGAAAGACATAAGCTGAAGTGTGTGGCTCTCAGGACAGGAAGCGAAGCTTTATAGCTAGGTCAAGCGCCCAACACCAAAACGCAGCGCTCCAGCTAAAAGAGGTAGGGTTAAGCTCCGCGCCACTGGGCTGGGCTACCAGCTCATCCATCTTTGAAATCCGGTTGGGCCAAGTAATGGGCTGAAGCCCAATACCAGGTAATGTTACATCTTCCTATCATACCTTATACAAATAACATATATAGTATAGTTTATGCATATATGTTAACTCCGCTATAGTTATAGTCTCGTTAGAGGATCAAGGCTAAATCGGCTCAATACGATTCAGTCGAGACACACACTATAGTGCATCATATATGTATAACATATACTATAAGTTACCTGTATAATCATCATACACACATACATGTCCAAGCATACATAAAACAATATTACATGCCAAAGAAAAAGCTTAGGAAAGTAAACACATAACATTACAGTTATGTACAATAAGTTGAACATCAATCGTTTTAAGTCGATATGTACGGTGTATGATCCAAGGTTTCATAATATCTAATACTCGTACTAGTCAAAAAAGGAGTATTTTTGATGTGAAAAGTTTGCCAAGTAATAAAGCTAAATTACAACCGACAAGCAGGCCAGATCTAAGCCAGCATATGATGCCTCTCCTCCGTACTAAAAACACCATCTTTAAGTTTTTGAGAATCCACCATGAATGCGAAATGAAAGCTACTGCCTTTATGGCAGTGTAAATGATACCAAATCGGTCCAACTAATAACCCCACTTGGTGACCACTTCAATCATGAATACCAAAATGCAAGCTCTACTTCCTCTTTTTTTTCTTTTAGTTAAAAGGGATTCAACTTAGGAGTTCCTTTTAAAAAAAAAAACTTTTCAATGGCAAATTAAATTGCATCACAAGACAACAAATCTCCTTTTTTTATTAAAAAAAAAAAAGAGGGTGGGAATCATTTGGTTGGAAGCATTTTTGTTTTTGGAACCAGTTCATGTGGGAGATCTCCTTCACAAGGATCTGTGTCACCTGACTAAGATCAGTGCTGTTTTTTCTCCCCCAAAAAAACATTATTATAATTACCATTTTTGAGTGAATTCATGTGAGGTTTGTCCCCTGATCAATAGAAAAGAATCCAAAGACAAACCCACTTGCCAATCCAATCTTATATACACTCATACAATAACCACGACAACAAACCTCAGTATTTCCCGCAATCAAATAGGGTTTTAAGGGTCAGGATGTACACAGGCTTGTTATAAGCAATCACTAAAGTAGTCGAGAGGGTATATATATCTTAGAAACATCTTACAGGCTTGTTATAAGCAATCACTAAATGGCACCTAATTAATGAACCCCAATATATATAAGGATTTGTAATTATTTTTCTGATTAAGAAAGAATATGTTAAGGAAATGATTACAAAGAAAGAATGATGAAGAAGGTAGCTAGAATGAGTCTTGATGATGATGATGATCACTTGGTAGTGCACTCTGGTGGAAGAACTTTGTACCTCCTTTTGTCTTTACAATAGGAGTAAATCAAGAACCTGTTTCTTGCCCATTGGAGGCCTTGGATTTGCTGTTGTGAGAGCTCCACAAAGGGCAGTCCATCCACTGGATCCAAGCTTGAAGGGCTAGGGCTGCTAGAGCTGCTCTTGTAAGGGCATGTTTGGGAGGTGGTGTTATGATCTATACTGTAAGTGCAGCCACTCATCTCTAGGTTCCCAAGTGATGCTACAAAGGGTGAGTATTTGTAGTCTACTGGGAACTTGCCTCCATGGGTTGCCCAATCAGATGCATCCCAGATTGTTGTGTATACTGTCATTGGCTTTGATGGGTATGCTGCTGCCATTGCTTTTGTGTTTTGCACTTCCCTTATTGGTATGTTGTCCACTAGAAACCTGCATTTTTTTTATAAAAAAATCCATAAAGAAAAATTATAGTAACATATATATATATAGGATGATGAATCTCTGCTATACGAGCTTTTGTGTTATAAGGGTGGATCATATACTTTTGGGGGGAAATGTGGGGACTTACACTACATGGTGGCTATTCCATATGATACTGTACTCATGGTACTGGGCCGTGGGATCGAACCAAAGACGAAACTTCTCCTCTCTCCCGATCCTCTCGCTTCCATTGCCATAGACATTGGTCTGCAAGAGCCAATCCTTCCTCTTCTCATGGCCAAGCAATTCAAAGTCTAGCTCATCATGGTTGTGTGGGAAAATATCTGAATTTGAAAGCTAACAAAATTTTTAAAAAAAAGTGTCATTAGTTATAAGTAAAACAAAACTATAGTCAATTTTGTGAGTAATTAATGAATTGATAAGGTAGGAATTAAACTCACATAAAAGGCTACAACCACTCCAGATGTGTAGCCAGCTGGTAGCTTCATAGATGCACTGAAGAACCCATAGAAGTACCTATTCTTGGAAGCCAATCCTGAACCTGTACACATAAACCTGCATCTTGTTACTACTTACTACTACACATAATCAGGCTTTAGAGCGTGTTTGGCAGAGCGTTTAAAGTAGCATTTAGTCTAGCATTTGTGTTTCCGCTAGAGCTACGTACAACTTGACATGCCAAACACACCCTTAATTCTAGGGTAAAAAACACTGTAGTGCTTTTATAGAATGAATTATTTTACCTGTGGATTTGTTGAGGGAGATGCTAGAAGATGAACCATTGTTAAAGAACTTGATATTAGGAGCTCCATAGTAAACGGAAGTGTACTTGGTGAAGGAGAGGTGGGGAAAGAGTTGGGTCAGTCGGGTCACATTTTGAGGCGAGTTTAGGGCATTGCAGGGAGCTGAAATGAGGCAAATTAGCAATGAGGCCAAGAGGAGTTTCCTGATGCCTAAGGAAAAAGACATGTTCTCTAGCTAATACTTTTGTGGTGGTGTTGGTTTTGGTGATTTGTAGGCTAAGTAACAAGAAAGGGGTGTTTTGGGGGAGGTGCACTATAAGGTTGGATGGGCAAGAAGTTTGGTATATAAATGGACCCAAGAAAGAGAGGGTCAAGTTTGAGGGTTTTTAAGTGTGATGAGTTGTTGCAAGCTGGAGATTTTGCTTTTAAAGTGATGGATGGATACCTCTACCTGGGAGGAGGAGGTTGTTTGGAGGTTTTGTAAGGGTGGTGGAAAACAATGACTTGGAAGACCATGTGGGTTGAGTTTGGTATGTTTGGCATATCTAATCTCTCATTAATGCTTTTAGTTAATGACTGTTTATAGCCTATTTTCAGGCTTGCTTTTGTATTATTTAATGGTGTTCAAGGATCTTGGTACAGTATCCTACAATAAGCTAAAAATATAGAGTATATAAAATATCGATTACAAAATTGTTTAGATTTTTCTGTTAGAAGGATAGATCCGACCTTATACCCGGTATATATGGCTTTAGATTGAACGAATTTAGGAAGAACATAAAGTATGAGTTTTGAGGAGAGTTAAAATTTAGGGGTGTTCATGTCCGGATATTCGAAAAAACCGGTTAACCGTTTCGAATACCCGAAACTATTTATGAGCAAATTTTTGATCCGAATACGACACGAATAGAACCGGGTATCCGACACGGTTATGCTAATTGAATCCGTGTCGGATACATGATTATCCTACACGGACCGGTTTGCATTTGAACTAGTTAACGTGCTTGCCGACATGGCTTACTCACCTAATGCATAGCCATATACCCACTGTATCTTTTTTTCAAAATGCATTTTCAAGAGCATACAACAAGATTGTGAAGGTGTTGTAATCAGTTTATGGCAAACAAAATAATACAGAAAAAATGCAGATTGTGAAGAGGCAACAGCCAAGTGATAAATTGGTTGGATGATGATGGAGGCTGAATTTGAGAAACGCGTTTGGGAATTGCCAGCTAATGGGCTTTTAATGAATCTACGTACTGATTGCACTGATAAGTCAATCAATGAGAGCACCCACCGTTAATGGCTTTTCCCTTTGTTTTTTTCTCCTCTATACGTACTCCACCCCATGTATATGTATTCGACACCTTGCAAATCTTTAATTGATATCTTTGCAACTTTATGCAATCAATTTACTGTAAAAAACAAAAGGTTTTTTTTTTTTTTTTTGATGAGAAGACAAAAGGTTTTTTTAGTGTTATGCTCTCGGTACACTGTTTTGGATGCAATCATGAACACACAATAAGTTGTCATGTGATATGTGTTTTTAAGTAATTGTAATTGGTAATTATTCGACCAATAAAAGTATTTATTCAGTTGTAATAACTATTTAAGCACAGTGAATTATCCAATTAAGGGGGTTTTCGTGTAAGCCGTCCTTGTGTTTTAATTTGTTAGCAGTGAAATTATTCGTATGTATTAAACAATTATCCTTGCATAATAATATAATTATTCATGCGTATAATTAAAAAGATGTAATTATTTGTATTTAACAAATTATTATTCATATGTATGGACATGCGAATAATCACTAGGTACTTACGAATAATGCCATTGTTAATTCATAAGTTACTTTTTAATCTCAACCGTTGATCTTATTAATTTGATGCTACAAATTTACTCAAAAATTACACAATAAATTCTGCTTACACTTGATCTCTCTCTATATATATAATATAGGAGCGTTTACCATATAGGCCAAAATTTTGGACTATATTAGGAATGTACGTGTCTTCCAACCTCTCCATTTTTGGGATTTGTCCACCGATTTTTTCAACATGCTGAAACCGAAAACAACCGAAAAACTTGCCACACAAGCATCCTCCTCTTCATCATTCCTGCTGTAAATCGATCGTTTTTTGCCTATCAATCAATCTATCTACTATAAACGATCGATATGTTGCTCAATCGAAAAATCTATTGCTGAATTGCTTCAACTACGTACGCATATCAACAAAGTAAACATTATCGCTCGTTTTTTGCTGTAATTTTGGACTATTCTTCAGCAATGTTCTTCGAACTTATGATTATGCTATTCATTGATTACAGATTTGTTGTGATCGTTGAAACTAACAGATTTTCGGTTTGCTGAAACACGGATTATCGATTTTTCTGCTACAAGTAACGTTGCAACAGATCTGTTGTGATCGTTTATGGTTCAATACTTTCTATCAATTGATTATGATTGTTGATGCGAAGGCGCAAAGTTTCTACGAATTGATTTTGATTTTGCACTACCAGATCTGCTGAAACTAACAGATTTTCGGTTTTTGATTGCTACTAAAAGTGTTTCTGACTTTCTGCAGGTCTGTGTTTCGATTTTCTATATAACATTAGCATGTGGATTGAAACTATTGTTTTTTATTGCTGAAACTATCGAATATTGATCTCATGTGGATTGCGGTTATCTGTTTTTTAATTGTTTCAGCAACTCTGTTTTTTGTCGCGCTGTTCGTTTTTTGCGGAAATGCATTCAAATTATATTTCAAGTACTTTAATACTGTCAAACATTGAATTGCAGGGATAGAAATGTCATCAAACATTGTAACGGTTGTGTATGGGGGAAAGTGGAGAGTTGCTGAAACAGGATTGCTGTTCGATGGAAACACTACTTCAAAAGCTTTTGTGCTAGAGGATTCAATCACTTTATCAACCTTGAGGGACAAGGTTTACAACAGATTCAATGTTGATGAATCAGTTGAATTGGAATTCAGCCATTTACACACCCCTTCAAGACATTGAAAGCACCGCTTAAGGTAGATTCTGATGTTGATTTGAGAGAATTCTTGTTGTTGAGTAAACTGGATGGAGTAAATTTTGCTGTAGAGTTGTGTATCACCAACACCTTGCCATTGGATATTGTTGTCCATGAATTTCCAATTCGCGAAGATGCTTCTTCCATAAACAGACTTACTGCTGAGCTTGCTGAAACTGATGACAGATATAGCAGCAACATGGATATAACAGAATATATCTCTATTTTTGATGAGATTCAGGATGTGCCACAAGACGATATGGATGCTGACAGATTTTCATATTCCTCTAATGCTGAAAATAGTGAATCATTTTCAGATAACTCCAATGATGGGTATTGGAATGAGCGTTATGCCATGATGAAAAGAAAAGGAAACACAGTTGATGAAAGGGGTGCTGGAAGCTCTATCACGGACAGTATTGTCAACCGTGTCACTCAATGCCCAAGGATTATGTATGTTGGAAAACCATTTGAATCTAGACAGGCAGTAAAGGATGCTCTATACATTATGTCTATGACGGACATATTTGGATTTGAGGTTAAAAAATCAACACCAAAATATTATAGAGCAATATGCATAGACAGAAATTGTGATTGGAAATTGCATACAAAGAGAATTTTAGCTATTTGTCATGAGGTGATATTATATAGAGATATACACACATGCACATGGGATACAAGAACAAGACACTGCAGGCATGCACCATCCAATGTTATTGCCAGCCTCATACAATCAAGGTGTATACTGTTTTAGTAGTTAATTTCAGCATATTTGTGTTTTTTTTATCATATTAATTTCAGCTTTCATTTCAGCACTGTATTTATTATTAGTTTAAGCAAACAATAAATCAATTTAAGAAAACAGTTTAGGCAATCAGTGTTAGATCATTCATAGTTTTATCAATCTGTTTCAGCATATTGATAGTTTTAGTAATCATTTACTAATTTCTGTGTTTTCGACAGTGGATACAACCCAAAACAAATTATTGATAAGATGAGAACGGACCATAAGATCTCAATTACTTATTGGAAGGCAGCACGAATAGCACAAGTGAGAGAAAAAGAGTCACCGGAATCAAATTTTGCTGCCGTGCCGTCATATTGTCACGTGCTTATGGAGAAAAATCCAGGGACAGTAGCTCTCATTAAAACAGACAGTGCTGAAAGGTTCGAATACATGTTCCTGTCTTATGGACAATGCATTAGAGCATTCCCCATCTTAAAAAAGGTATGTATATATACATAATCATTTATAATTTAGCAAAATTATGATGATTTCAGCATTTAAATTGTCCCTGTCTTATTTGTAGGTTGTTGTTGTAGATGGCACATTCTTAACAGGGGAATATAAGGGTACATTGTTTGGAGCAGTTACCCAAGATGCAAGTATGAAATTATACCCGCTAGCTATTGGGATTGTTGACACAGAAAATAATGCATCTTGTGAGTGGTTTTTTCAGCAACTCAGTAAAGTTATACCACCTACAGATGATTTGGTGTTTGTTTCTGATAGACATTCCAGCATTGCTAAAGCTATCAAAAAGATATTCCCTAATGCTACTTGCTACCCATTGCGTATGCATGTGGCATTTGAAGCAGAACATACATGCAACTTTCAAGAAAAGGCATCTTGCGGACATGTTCCAACAGGCTGCTGAAACCTACACTGTTGGTGATTTTGCCCACCAATTTGACCGTATAAAAGAAGAATGTCCAAGCCTAGAAACCTATTTGATATCCACGGGGCTGGAGAGGTGGGCAAGAGCACATGCAAAGGGTAATCGGTATAACATGATGACATCCAACAACACTGAAAGCTTAAACTCTGTTTTGAGTGGTAAAAAAAAATTTGCCCATTGTTGCACTGTTGGAATTTTTTAGAGATAAGTTCACATAGTGGTCTCAAGAGAGAAGGCAGTCTGCGGCACTGAATACACAGAGAGTCGCCCCTGGAATAATGAAAATGATTCAAGAATTGCAAAAGGATGTCGGTGCATATACTGTAAAACACTTGAATGAGTTTGTCTTTGAAGTTACTGGAGAAGGTACGCAGACTGTTGTTGATCTTTCAGAAAAAAAAATGCACCTGTAGGGTGTTTGACATTAAAAAAATCCCATGCGTACATGCTCTGTCGGCAATAGTGACTAAAAAGCTTGATGTGTCACATTTTGTTGCAAGTTTCTACACAAATGAAGCTTGGAGTTTGGTACATGCTGAAACCATATATCCAGTCCTTCCTGATGATGAAATAATCCTTCCTGAATATATTAAACAGATTAAATGTTACCCCCCCCCCCAATGTAAGGAAAAGATGTGGTCGACCTCTTTGGAAAAGGAAAATTTCCAAAGGAGAGTTTGTGAGAAGATCAAAATACAGTAAGGAATGGCTTCAAAGGGAGCACGGGAAGAATTAAAAAGCTCAACACCAGCAGGCTACAGAAAAAATATGATGATTTTTAATTTTTAGTTCAGTTTTACACTATTTCAGCAATCAGATATGATTTTTATGTGATGCTTTGTGTTTTTTTTAATCAGTTGTACTCTGTGTCATTGCTATACTATATCATACTATTTTTAGTTTATTATGGTTACCAGTTATTGCTATGCTGAAGCTTTAATCTAAGACAATCCTCTTTGTTTCAGCATGAAAAATGTGCTGAAAACAACGTCCTGACACAAAATGCTGAAAACATAACTTGAACAAAATATGGCACCTTAAGAAACGCAATAAGTCCCCTCTTTAGAGATTATATTTCTGTGTTTCTCTAAAATATGGCACCTTAACACTGTATATTGGTGTCAACTTGAACAAAATGCTGAAAACATAACTTGCTGAAATAAAATGCTGAAACAGGAAAACTGAACAATTTACATTATATCATTAACTAAATGTCAATTTAATAAGCTCAACACCAGATAGATACAGACAAATAATGATAATTTTGATTTTTGGTTAACTTATAAACTGTTTTAGCAAACAGATATGGTTTTAATGTGATACATTGGATTTTTTGGTTCTTATGGTTACCAATTTAACATTTCTTTTTATTGTTATTCTGAAACTTTAATCTATACAATCCTCTCTGTTTCCGCATGAAATATTTTCTGAAACAAACTTGCTGAAAACAATGCTGAAACAGGAATACTGGCACAATTTACATTAAACCATTAGATAAATGTCAATTTCACTGGCTTCAAAGAGTGCCATTGAAAATGCATCCAAAATGCTACAAAAAACATCAGTTGTCCAGAATATTCCCTGGAAATACATCTAAACTACATCTACATTAGAATGTCTTGAAATCCCTAAATCTGATAGATTATGTTACACACAAGATGCTATTAACTAGAATTTAAAGCTCCATTTCTCTTGAATCAAGTCTGAGACCATAAGTTCTCGGTATCGAAAGATACTTTCATTGGTAAACTTCCTGACATCTCCCCCAAACACCAGTGCTTCAATTGCTTTGAGTACAAAGACCCCACAAGATGCGCTGCAAAAAATGAAACAAAACATAGTAATATCAAGCACAACAACAAAATGCTTCTAAATGGCTTCAAAAACATTGTAAATGTAGGTTTCCATACCCAGTTGTATCATGCACTAGATCAGGGACTTGGTTAATGTGGAATGTAGACGGTTGAAAATTTGGGATCATACCAGCCTTATCCAAGTGAATTGGCAACCACTCAGCCATCGCGTGCAGATGATCAATAAGTTTTTCAGCAGACACAATGTAGTGGTTGAAGTCATATGCATTTATAACCTTTTCAACAAGATCTATCTCCAAGGCAACCCAGTGCTCATTGTTTATGTTGAATGGGGTGTAAACCTTTTTTGCAGACTCCCAACTCTTGGGATAATCGCTAGGATATAAGCCCAGGAAGTAGCTAGCAGTGAATTGTTCAACAGGGCTTGTTTCTTCATAAGATGACGAGCATTCTGGGAGATACTTCTGATGAAAAATAGGATCCATCACGACAATGCCTTCAAAGCTGCTAGGATCCTCACTGACTCTCTTCCTCATGTGAACCAGTCCAGCTTCAAGGTGCTGAAACAGTAAACAATGTAAGGTATTTGTTTAAAGCAAATCATAATAACAGAAATACATACATAGTTACATTACTTGAAAAGATGCTGAAAAGAAAAACAGTTTCAGCATACTTACATCTATATCAAGCCAACTATCCTTCCTAACAATGTTTCTAAAAAATGACTTCTCTTTTCTAACTCCCATTAAAAGTAATGAAAAATCCTTGCACATATTATTACAAGATTAAAAAATCACGTCAGAATATATAGATATTGCTAGAGCACTCGAAAAACACATGAAAAATTAAGATGGACATACCTTGAGCCTTTAACACATTCATACATGAACTCATGATCAACCTTGCTGAGCAATGATTTTTTTCCAACATGCTTCGGGATCCTTACCTTTTCAGCAACAAACGGGATCAACAGAAAACTACTTTCTTTTGGAAGACGCTTTGAACGCCTGAAATCTTCAATTTCTTGCACACATTTAGGATCTTTGGAAATTGTATCCCATTGAGTGCGTGTCTGCTTCACCAAGTTGTCATCATCTCCTTCGCCATCACTTACATGTATTGTTTTTCCAGGGGGTGGGGCCATTAAATCACCAGCAGCATCTTTTGTTGCATCAGCACCACCTTCTTCACTTTCAAGACATGCAGGTTCATCACTATCGTTGACTACTTGGCCATGAGTTGATGCAGCTTCAACATAAACCATTTCAGCATCTTCTATTCCATCAACTTTGGTTTCAACATCTTCTATTGCATTAACCTTGGTTTCAGCAACTTTAGTTTCAGCAACTTCAATTCCAACAACTTTGACTTCAGGACCACCCACCAACTTCCCCAACCCGCCAAAAATGCCATCATCTAAGCACTGTTCCCCACCCTTCAAATCAACATCAGAGTCACGCCCTAAGTCAACAGCAAATACCTGCCCTAAAGATGAATCTAATGACCTCTGCCCTTCAACAAGTGTAATAGGTATAACCTCATTCACAGAAGCTGAAACATTTGTACCAATTGGTTGACCTAGAATCTCAGTAGGTGCCTCTTCCCGAATTTCATCCAACACCTCATTCACAACCTTTGAAATCACTGGGTCACAAGGTACAACATTGAATGACTGGGTCTTAAAATGCATTGACTCTTGCATTGTAAACTTATTTTCTAAGGAATCTACCTTCTTCAACAGATCATCAACAACAGCCACCCATTTTAAACATCCTGACAAACGTTCCTCAAGCATCTCCACCCTCGCAGCCAAATCAGAAACTCTTTGAGGCAACTCTTCAAGCTTATCTAACCTCATCTGTATTTCTTTCAACCAGCTAGGATGTCTCCCTTATTTGATGAAATCATCAGTCTGAGCACCAACCACATTCTGTCCCGCTCCTTTCAAGTGATCATCTTTGACAGATCTCATAATAACGTTCTCAGTGCCTTCATTGTTTAAGTATTCATCAGTTTCAAAATTCATTGCATCCTCCTCTCCTTGAGCCACATCCCCCCCAGAACCCTCTGCTACTCTATCATTAGTATCATCATTCCCATCCTTAAATAACAAAGAATCCTTTGCAGGTACAGCTTCAATGGGCGGCCTCAATCCAGTTTCAGCAACTCGATGAAAAGATGGACATGCAACTTCAATTGGCATAAATAAATCACTGGAATCTTCAGAAGCAGAATTACCTCTCTTGTGAAATACAAATCTAGGTCTCGCAATTGCATCTTCAATGGTTGGTGGTTTCTTTGCAGCTAAAATCTTCTTACCCATTGTCTTTTTTTTTTAGTAGAACCAATTTCACAAGGTGGTTTGGAAATGACATCAGCTTGTTTAGCTGAAATTAAACCAGCAGACCGACCCCTCCTCGTTGTGGTAGGTTTGCTTGTTTCAATCTTCTGTTTCTTCACCAATGACAGGTTTTTACTCGCAGACTTTCGCTTCGAACCTACATCACCTCCACTTTCATTGCCACCTGACTCTTCATTGACTTCTTGTTGTTCTTCACCTTGGGTTTCAGCAGAAGGTATATCCAATGATAAATCACCTTTTGCAAAGCAATTGAACCGTCTCCCATATGCTTTTGTCCTAAGTCTCCAACAATCATACAACTTATCTTCCTCAGGTTGTGAAAATACAGGTACAGCTATGTGATCAAGAATGGGGTGAGCAACTTCATCTTTAAAGATCATCCATGGGGACCTTGCAAACTCGCCAAAAGTTGGGAACATGGGCGCCTACACAACCAACAAAATTAACACACAATGAGACAGCTGAAATTATAAAAATGAACCTAATAAAAAAAGAAGATTAGAGCAAGATAGAGCTGAGACAAAAATAATACCAGGTCACCATCAAACAACCACTACAAAAAAAATTGCTTTAGAAACGGCTCTTTGCCGTCACAAATATAGAAGGATTGTCGTCGCTAAAAACATTTGTGACGGCTATGCGACGGCAAATCGTCGGTCGCTAGCCCTAGGGTAGCAAAAACTCTTTTGCGACGGTATATTACCGTCACATAAAATCTGGCCAAATTGTTTTATATACCTTTTTACCGCCCTTTTTTACCGCCTTTTTCCTTTCTGGTGTGACTGAGTTTTTTGTGACGGTACAAATGCCGATGCTAATGGATTTATCAAATCTTTTTTTTAAAAAAAACCATAAATGAGAAACAAAATTTTTATAGTAGTCTATGCGGGATTTGAACCCGCATTTTTGTGCATGAACACATCGCTCTACCACCTTAGCTAATAGGCTTAATAATCAACGAGAGCGACTTTATTCCCTTGTTCATCTATGATTTAAATGAAGTTGGAGTACAAGTAAGAAAAATAAACAAAGATGAAATGGAAATAAAGAAGAAACCAAATACTGCGAAAATATAGAAGGGGCAAAATTTTAGAGAAACAAATGAGAAATGGCCATACGGTGGAAATTACCTGGAATGGTACAGTATGTCTTGCATGCTGTTTAATCTACAAACTTTTACCTGTATCACCAAGGTGCTGACTCAGGTTGCCATTCTCAACATATTCATACACTAAGAAAAGAGAGCCTTCAGTACAATACCCGATCAAACGAACCTGCATTCAAGATAACTTGATAAAGGTTCACTGTCGACATCTTTCCCATCTTGCTTTTTCTTTCTAAATCTTGGTTGAAGGAAAATAAAGACAAGGATAAAAATCAAATATATCATATATGTAAGAATAAGCATGAAACAGATCATAAGAGCTTCCAGCACTGACAAAAAGGATCGTTACAATAAAAGCTAGCTACTGAAAAAAACACAATCAATTCCATCTAAAAAATTGATCATATGGAAGCAATGAGTATGAACATGACTCCATGAACCCCTTTTGACATCCATATTCTAGGTTAAAATGCAATTATATACATTCCACACCCCCCCCCCCCCCAAAAAAACAGAACTTAATTTCTCCTCCATCAAGATTATCATCTTATACAGAAGGCGTTCAACTTCTTTGGTAAGATGCAGTAAGCAGCAGATCTTCCCAGTGTTCCCGTTCACCAAAAATAAAAATTACAAGGCATTTTTATAGTAGCAATGGCCTCTATCTTAGATGCATATGCTTACAGTAATACCATTAGATAGTCGATTGTGGCGGGGGGGGGGGGGGGGGGAACCTACCTCGATAGTCTCATACATATCTTGCTAATACATGAACTACAAGCACTAGGTATGACTAGGGTGTTTAAAAATCTATTCTCCCTTGAGGATGTTTATCAACATACGCTGAATGGTTACCCAAGATGCATATAGAATGAACAATAACTGGTTCCCAATATACCCTCCCTTAAGGATCTTTATCAACATACGCTGAATGGTTACCCAAGATGCATATAGAATGAACAATAACTAGTATCAAAAAGCATTTAGCTTTATTTCAAATAAATTATTTAATACAGAACAAGGCCCTTCTATAACGATAAGGGCAATAAAATTAAACAAATCATATACATAAAAAGCTAAATGAAGCTCTATTTTATAGTACTTCAAAGTACTCATTTATAAGCAGATGTTATAACATGTCCTCTTTGCAACTATGGTATGTGGGAAGAATTACAAACCCCTTCACGAATTGTGAATATTTATACGCAAGAAATTCCGGCAAAATACAAACAAACCTATAACCCTTTTGGACAAAAATGTCATCCATTATCCTTTCAAAGAAAAATATAGACAGATCTATAGCCATTTGTGGGGGAACAAGGGCACCCAAGATTCTTTATGGGGAAGAAAAAGTTTAGTCCCTCCACAAAGTTGAAAATATGTAAAGATTAATCATATCCACAAATACAAACCTCGCCTCTTAATTCTGCATAATAAACAGCTCCGAAACCACCTTCACCAATCTTATTGGCAATGCTGAAATTATCGGTTGCATTTGCCAACTCTTCATAGGTAAACTCCACTGATTTATTTACGGTTATGCCACCAACATGAGCACTTGAATCATCTCTGTTGGATGCGCCCAATCCTGAACCTAAGAGGAAGAAAAGTAAGTCAGCAACTGAATTTCTTTTGATGAATGGCTCAAGAACCAAACTTTGAATAGAATTTCTCAGAATGCCGGAACACAAAATCCTCAACATCTAAGAAATCTAGAAGTAATATTAGTCGGTTATAATTAGCACCACAAAATTCCCATCAGCAATAAAATCCTAACATGTAAAATTGGGAACAAAAAATAAGCTTTAGTCTTAGAAGCATAAATAAACAAAACCCATTCACAAGAAAACATGACCAAGAATCACAGCAAGGCCCATACCAGTCATAAATTCAGTCACAGTGATCCGCATTCAAAAGGCTAAAAGATAACTCGACCCTCCCATCAGCACCTACGGGCATAAACTCCCCACGGATTGATCCTTCTTCTTTTCTACCATTTACAAACACTTAAACAAACATCTCAGCAATCTTCTCAACAACATCAGACTAACATATATAGCAATTCACAAATTAGAGTATCATATACAAGGCAATCCTACATAACTAAAATCCGATGAAGTGAATGGACAACAACATCAGACTAAATCGAGCAGAGTCCTAAGATGCAAATTCTGACACCTTAGTCCCATTAACATATCAAATTCAGCAGAACAACCAATTTTAAATCTCATACACACAAGCCTACCAAAATTTATAAGTTATCACCAATTCAATAAATTAGCAGCCTATAAGGAAATATGGAGACCACATACTTGCACTAACCTGAGGCGAATTCGGAATCTGAATTAATTCAGATTCTAAATTCACAAAGATACGTCGAAGCAGGGTTGAGAGACGGGTGGAGAAGCGCAGTAGAATGTTGTTGGCCTGGGCAAAGAGACGAGCGAACGGGTGTTGCGAGACGGATCGAGAGACGCTGAAGAATCACATGAGAGGAGGAGCGATGCCGGAAGAACTGAGAATGATGGGAGGGCTGTGACTTAAGGTTCCTGTTCCCAGAGACTGTCTCTCTTGACTTACTCTCCTGCTTTCACAAGATCTTATTCTCCCTCGAGTTCTTCGCTCATAGATTGGATCTCGTGCTCAATGATCGCTCCAAAGATGGCTCGCACTTGAGATATCTCCTTGAAGCTTTTTCCGTTGAGCACTTGTCCGCCATTGAAGCTCCAAGCTCTCTCAAAACACTCGATCTCCAGTCCAGAGATTGGTCTCCGTCAGTTTCTCAAACCCTAGCTCTTCTCTAAGGCAACTGAGGGAGTTGGATAATTAGAGAAGCGGCTGAGTGGGTAGGGTTAATCTCTTTCTTTCTCTCGTTCCTTCTTTTTCTTTTCTTTTTTGTTTTTAATTAAAAGTGACGGCAACTACTATCAGTCGTCGCAAATGTCACAAAATGAGAGACAGCGACGCCTGACCGTCGTTAAATTTTGCGATGGGGTAAATGCCGTCGCTTAACCCGTGGCAAAACACCCCTTTTGCAACGGCAAAACCATGCCGTTTCTAAACAGGTGTAGCTAAAGGAATTTTTTTTTGTAGTGAACTCTTGCGCTTCAATATAAGTATGACGTAACTTACACTACCAACGAAGAGAGTATGGATCACCCGCACGAATCTTCAAATCGCAAAGAAACTTATCAGAAAGCACCGGGAAAGCCTCCAGTATCCAAGCCTATAAATATAACCAAACAAACAGATGTTGAAACAAACAGATGCTGAAACACAAACATTGCTGAAACACAAATGCTGAAACAAACAGATGTTGAAACATATATGCATGAAATTAATTCCCTGAAAAGCATAAATATATCCAAACAATTCATATGATGGTCTCGGATCTGGTCGATCACAAAGCAGAACCTTCTTTAAATACTTCACCACCAAAGAATAAGACAATCTCCCCCATGGATACAGTTCACATTTTGCTGGATTACATACAAGAGCAGCATGATCTTTCTTAACACTTTTTGAACGCTTGAATAATAACATTTTCACGATAATCAACAACTTTGCCATCTGAAGCTTCTTTGGAGACGATTTTCTACATCTTTTAAATGCCTCCAACAACTCATCGTACGTACACTTTGACTGATTCTTCCCAAGAAAATGAGACCACGCAAATTTCCCGGGTGGTTTAATTGAAGTATCTATAACAGGAAGCCATGTAATTGCATGAAACTCTACCAAAGAGAACCGAGCAACAAGACCATCAACCTTAAACCACAATTCATGCAGCTTATCACTCTTAATCATACGAAGCATCATTTGATGAATCAGCTGAAAATTAAGTTTCATCTTATTTCTTTGAACAAAAACCCATCCAAAGCAACTTCTCCTCAACAACTCAAAATCAGATTTAGACAGATGTTCCTCTATAACATCACAAACATCTAGAGCACAGTAAACATTGGATTTTGCACAAAATCTAGCCTTTACAGGAATGCAATACTTCAATCTCTATTAAAAAGACACATTCATAAACATGAATAAATATAAAAACACACAAAAAGGGCAATAAGGTATGAAAAAAAAATATATACTCACGTCAAATTGACATTTATATTCTTGAAGATCACTTGCAGAGGCATTATCATCTAAAAAACATACACAAAGCATACACAACAACAGTTTCAGCATGATTAACAAAATCTGCTGAAATAGGTATTTTACAGATTATGCTGAAATAGGCATTTATGATAAAAATCAAAGAAACAATACCAAATGCATGTATACATTTGATAGAAAAACACAACAAAAGCCTGGAAAAACATGAACACAAAACCTTAGAACAAAAACAACACACCTCTGCTTGAAGACCCGGATGAACTGCTACCTTCAACTGAAGCAACATCCGCGACATCACCCTCATCAGATGGTTTATCCTCTGCCATTCAACATATAATCAAAGTGAAGGTCGAATATAAATAAAAAAGGCATAACACTAAAAAAACAGAAAACAAAACCCCCCACTTAGAGGATCGCTTGCAGTTTTACTGTCAATCGCAGCAACATCAACTGCCTCCATCTCGTCGGAGTCCTTGTTCTCTGAAATTCAACAAAAATAGAAGAGAAATGTCGGATTCAACTTCAAAACAGGTATAAAACTATAAACACAAAACACACCACCATTTGAAGGATCGCTTGCATGTTTATCGTCTATTGCAGCAACAGCAAGTCCCTCAATGTCGCCGGAGACTTTGTTCTCTGCCATTGAAAAAGAATCGAAAAGGAACCGCCGGTTTCAACTGCAACAATCGCTTCGATGAATATGGAGAGAAGAGAGAGCGAATCGTCTCACACACGCGAACAGAAGAACGGAATGAGGAGAGAGAGAGCGGTTTACATCATAAAGCCTTATATATGGAAGGGCAATTTTGTCCAAAAAAATTTAGGTGGACAAAACCCCAATTTACAGCATAAAGCCTTATATATATTATATATTATATATACACATATTAAGAATACTCTAGCAACCAAGTTAAGTATGTTTACTTCATCTGGTTTGATATTAAACTTCTAATGCACGCTAATTTTTTATGTTGAGGACACTATTATAGTGTATGAATAAGCCTTATATATATTTTAGGGAAATTCCATCTGGTACCCCTGTGTTTTGTGCAATTCCGGATGGTGTCCCAAAGGTTTTTTTTTCCGTTTGGTACCCCAAGCTTTTGTAAAATTCCAGCCCGTGACCAAAGTTGAATGTAAAATGTTTAGTATGTTAAGATGTCGTTAAGTGTGATGATTTTAAACAAAATAATAATTAAAAAGTGGATTAGGAACTTTAATTTGATCTCAATTTTTTTTTTAAAAATAAGAAGTTGTATTGCGATAACATAGAAGTAGAACTATAATTTTTTTTTAAATCTACAATTAGGAGCAGCAGACAGACAAGACGGTGGCGGCCAGAGGACTATGGCGGCTCGGAAGTCATCGGCAAAGAGCGAAAGCCAAGCCCAACCGAAGAAAAGGGTGGAAGAAGAAATCAATTTGAGGGATCGACAACAACCGAAGGCGGTGGCGAGGAGGGCCAACGCAGCAGGAGAACAACCAGTGAGCAGGAGATAACCGCGGCACCGACGCCAGCGGTGGCGGAGGAGGGAAGGATAGGCCGACATCCCACAGGCAGTCCGAACCCATGAGCGGGATGGAGTAATCGCGGTGAAATTGAGGCCCCAGAAGGTCGGATGGGCTACGAGGCGACCGGCCGAGTCTCCGAGCGCTTCGTCTTCGCCGCCGATCGAGTCTCCGAGAGCTTCGTGCTGGTCCTGAGAGGGAGAACTCAAGTCTCAAGTAATCGAGATGGGAGAGAAGGGCTTCGTGATCCCCCCCCCCCCCCCTCCAGATTGTTCATTCGCATCTCTCTTTCTCTTTTCTTTTTCTTTTTTTCCCAGAAGGGCTTCTTTGTACCTTCTTAATATTTTAGGGAACTAATTTTCTTTAAAAAATAACGGAGTCACCAATTGGTCACGGGCCGGAATTTTACAAAAGCTTGGGGGTACCAAACGAAAAAAAAAAAACTTTGGAACACCATCCGGAATTGCACAAAACAGAGAGGTACCAGACGGAATTTCCCTATATTTTATCTAGTGATATTCCCACGTTAATGTTGTTTATGAAATTATATGGGATATCTATTAATCTATAAAAGAGTGAACTTGAGAATGAATAGTATTTCCCACTTTGAATTTTTTAATGATTTTTTTAATATGTAATGTCATTCAAATTGGATTGTATGTTATTTAATTCTTTGTACATAATTAATTTCCTAACGATCATACATGAAAAGAATTAGGCGACTGGTGATGGTTGCTTTGTTTTTGTTTCAGAAAATTGTATGTGAATTTTCATTTAATGAAATTTATTAGTGATCAGTAGGTATTAAGTTGGGAAAAATTAGTTTATTAGTGAGGGACCACAAAACAAGAAATTCCATCCAAAAAACTCGCAAGTCGGTAAACCTTGCTTGAATCTCTTAAATTTATTTCAAATTAATCTATTTGATCCATGAATCATTTGTTTATGCATATATTGTTCCCTAAAATTCAAATTGTTTGTTTATATTAATCCGAATATCTATATAGTTCAGTTTTAGGAGTGGGCCTTACTCCGTTACTCGTCTTTTAAAATACGAAAAAAAGTAAAAAAAAAAGTAAGAGGAATTCTAATTTATTTTCTTTTTCAAATGTTCGTTGAAATTTAATTGTTTTTGTTGAAGTGGATTAAGATTGAGAACCAAGTAAGAAGTAGTCTTTGTGTATTAATTGTCAATAAGTGTTCGTTTTATCACTATAAGAACGATCCCAGCCATTTTTGTCTCATACGGAGTATTAATTATGCATTGATTTTTTGTTTTGCTTGTGTTGATTTATTTATGATGTAAGGTGGTCTTCATGGATTGATAATAGGGTACTTGTGATTGTATGTTTTAGCATTGTTTTATTTTATTAGGTTGTTGATTGTAGATTACTTGTGTATAGGCTTGATCCGTCCTATTGACTAAGTTGCATTAAGCCTCTATGTAAGCCTCTCTTAAGGATCGATCAATTGAGTTACATGAGATGAATGTGTATTGAAATTAGGACCTCTTAAATTATGGTCTTGAGTAGATCAGCGATTTCTGCAACTTGTAATGCCTTTTTCTATGTTTTTTATATCCAGGTTTGTTCAATGCTCTTATTGATTTCTAATAACCTTCATTGTTTTGCCTATGTGCTTTTGGGACCAATTTATTTTTAATGTACACGAGTATTTTTTATTGTTCAGTTCTTTTGAATTTGTCAATTTTGGAAAAGTGAAGCAAAGTGTTAAAGGGCAAATAAAACTGAAGTGCTAAACAAAATCAAGACACCTTTAATTTTCCTAGGAGAAGGGATTGGTTCTTTTACTTACAACTCTCATTGTTATAGAAAATCGTCGTGGATGCTTAAAAAAAATCATATATGAATCGATAAGAGTCATTTGTATTGAATATCCACTTGGAGGAGTTCAATGCATGTTTGGCCAAGTTTGTCAACGAGGCAGATGGTGAAACTATGATGCTTGATTTCACTATTCTGGTTTTGCAATTGTTTCCCTCTTTTCTGTATCAACTCAATTAAGTGGTAAAATGTGACAAATTGATCAGATTACACCTGATTTTAACATTGATTATCATGCCACTAATTGTTCAACATGCTATATGAATATTAGAAGATTTTTACTTCTCTTGTAGATTTCTACATGTTGTACAAATATGATAAGACCGCGCGCTAGCGCGCGGCAATTGACCGAGTAATTTTAAAATATTCCCTTTTTTTTTTTAAATAGGCACTTCACGAAATAAATCAATTTTGATATCAACCAATATTTTCTTATGGTTTTCTAATTGTTAGAGCATTAGTCATTG
Organism: Persicaria maculosa; assembly: GCA_963922045.1. Classification (NCBI taxonomy): domain Eukaryota; kingdom Viridiplantae; phylum Streptophyta; class Magnoliopsida; order Caryophyllales; family Polygonaceae; genus Persicaria; species Persicaria maculosa. The sequence goes on along the minus strand of OY998252.1, from coordinate 21,505,058 downwards.
GTATATGACTATATGCCTTATAACTCATCTCTTTTTAATATAGTTCATCCAATTAACCACCTAACCTATCTAAATTTACTATATGGATTGGATAGTAGGTAAAATATCAAGTGAGTGTGTGATAGATTTAATTATTTTTTTTTGTTAACAAATCAGGTTAATAAATAATTTCAGTCTTCCATCACTAGACAATTTCCAAGCCTTTTCGAAAGTTGACAAAAAATACTAAACTAGCCAAATTATTGTAGGATTTTCATCCTAATCCTAAACAATACTATAGTAAAAACTGGTTCTACTACCTGTCGCGTTGTCATTAAAAAATTTCCCACCTTTTTTTTTACCACTAATATTGTGTCATGTGTTCATTTTTTGACACCTATTTTTAACTTATTTATTTTAATAATGATTTTATTATCTATAGTAATGATATTATTTGCGAACAATTTTATTTGTATTTAGATAATGCTACCGAATCATATACAATATTATTTTGATTTCTTTCCTTGCAAAATTGTCTTTCGTTTGCAAATGAAATCACAATAATCATTTTTGTGTTATTTTCCGTTGCACTATTGCCGTGTTTTCCAAAATTAAATTACAGCCGGTGATTTTGATTTCCCTACACCAAATCATATACATTATTATTTGTGATTATTTGCCTACACCAAATCCCATTTATAACTTAACAAAATTAAAAAGGCAAAACTAATTAAAATAACCCAAACCTTGGAGGAGTGTTAAAAAAATATCTCCGCCTTTCAATAGTAAGAAAAATAACCCAATCTTTGGGATATGGGGTAACAAAGTATCCCACCTGTTTTTACGACTATAAATATGAGCAAAAATGAGACATATAATTGACGAAATTAAGATTTTGGTGAATTTTGGATGATATTGACTTGTTTTAATGAGAATGTGATCATTTAACCAATTTTATATAATTGTTTTGACCCAATTTATGGTCGGAAAAATGACTCGGGATATTTTGTTACCATCCCCCCCAAATGTTAGGTTATTTTTCTTATAGTTGAAAGGTGATGATATTTCTTTAACACCCCTCCAAAGGTTGGTTTATTTTAATTAGTTTCACCAATTAAAAATACATTGTGGTGACTTTATATTTTTATTTTCTTTATATATCAGGTAAGTGATGTAACATTCATTCTTGGTTTCATCTTCAACTTCATTTGTATTTTCAAGTAATTTACACTTATTGTCATTTTATAAAGAATCCTCTTTGCTTTATTTTTCTCACTCAAATTTTCCTTTGTATTTCTTTTTATAGATTTAATATCGGTGGTTCCTTTGCTTTCATCAAATATATCACTCCTAACAAAGAGGATTGAGAAATTCGTATATGGATTATTCGATTGTGGAGTGCCCAACAATCTATGTTGGAATCAAAATCAAATTTGGAGATAATTTTCAAAGATGAGAATTTACGTGGCAAGTATCATGTATAAGATGCACACAAAATCTAATCAAATATTGCATGCAGATTTAGGGATAATATAGGAGATTCTATTCCAAAAATTATTTACAAAGCTCAAGCCAGTCTTCGGCTGCAACCAATTGTTTTCTACATCCCTTAGATAGGAAGAATTTGGATGAAATAAGCAAAATCAAAACCGGTTTGTTTATGATTTTTTGTTTTTGTTTTTATATATTTATCCTTTTATATTTACAAAATATTTATAATCCAATTCTACTCCTATTATGCATGTCAAGTTGTCAATCTTGCTATTATCGTTTCCATTGAAAACATGCACGATTGATTTTACATATCTTGTACATATCTTGCTTATATTGTACTAAAGACATAAGGCAATGGGGCGAGTCTTTATGGTGCACTACATGCAAAAAGAAAGACATGTCTCTCATCCCGATCGATGATATATATATATAATGGAAAAAATTGGGCAACTTCTTTTCCATTACTCGCGCGCATTACTATATACAAACAATATATTTGTTCTTGATTATAATTCGCCTGTTTTCACATAATATGCAATTATTTGTTTGTACAAATAGTGTAAAAAATGTAAATTTTATTCTAACAAATAATCGCTCAATACCATCGAATAATTTCTTAATAATAACAAATAATCAGAAGTTACTTTTAATGTCATCCGTTGATCTTCATAATTCAGTGACACATATTTATTAACATGATATAAAATAAAGGTTATGTACATTTGATCTATTGTGTATATATATTAGTAATATTACTATCTATACAATTTATAATGTTAGATTTAAAGTGAAAGTGAGGATTGTCGATGTTAAAGGCATCACATTATTTATTTTGTTTGATTGTGAGGTGTCTTAGGTGGTGAATAAAAGTGCTAGATAGATCTATGCTAGGTTAACTTGCTCCCTCCAACCACTTTCGATTGATTTATAATATGTTTAATTATATGCATGATAGACTTTTACATTTTTAAACTTATAAATTTGTACATATTACTTTTATTCTGTTAACCATGTAGACCGGTTACTTTTGAATAGTATTAAATGTTTTGGTCTCCTAAATCACAACTTGAAGCTTAAGGTCGATGTTCTCATTATGTTGCTTAGAAATATAGACCAGTCGACTGGTTTGTATAATGGTACTAGACTTATAACCATCAGACTTGAAAAGCACATTTTTCAGCCCAAAGATCATATCATGTAGTAATATTACTCCTTCAAACACTCATTTGCCTTTCAAGCTTAGAAGAAGGTAATTTCTTATGCTTGTGTGCTTTTTCATGACAATGAACAAGAGTCAAGGGCAACCACTTTCGTACGTCGGTTTGTATCTTCTACTCCCTGTTTTTATACATGGTCAACTCTATGTTGCAATATCTAGAGTGACATTAAGGAAGGAGTTGAAGATCTTAATTTATGACAAAGATGTCCAATCCATGAGCACAATAACCAGTGGCGGATACAAGGGTGGGTTTGTGTGGGTTCAAGCCCACCCCAAATCCAGAAAAAATGTATGAAATAATACATAGTGGGAGGAAGGATCACATAAAACTCTTTGTCTCACCGGTTCATTTAATGTTGTTTTTCTGAGATTTATCTAGCCACCCGTGTTCGAACCTTGGTAGCATCACCCCATTACTTTTTTTTTTAAACTGATTACTGGGCAGTGGGGCTTCTTGCTTAATTTGCCCACCCCAAAATTATTTTTGGCTCCACCAGTGACAATAACTAATGTTGTCTATAAAGAAGTTTTTTATAATTTACATTAAGCTGGTATTTCTTTTCTTCATTTATGCTCATATTTCTCTATTATTAATTGTTATATGTTTGTTATAGTCTCTCATCTAATCCATAGTTCTTTTTTATTTTTAGCAGTGTTTTTTACATTTTTTTATGGATGGACTCGTATCATTGTATTTAAGACTCATTCTACAAGTTCAAGTATTTTCAAATTTTTTTTTATTATAGATTTTACATAATAATGTACCTTTATAACTTTATTTATGTTGTCTTTCAATCAATATTTTTTGTAATATTAACATTTGATTTTGTTTTTATTTTATGATTATACATATTTTTTCACTTAATTGTTAATTTAAAATTTTTAATATACCCGTGCAATCCACGGGTGATGAACTAGTTATATATATAAAAAAAAAATGGACCCCATATAACATATTGAGCCAATTTGGGCTATGTGCGGCCTTGGGCATTCTCCATACAGATGGGCCTATCCGGGCTATTGGGTTAACCGGATTTCGGTAAACTGTTTATTTATGCATTCGAATACATAAGGGCTTTAGGCAAGATGCCGAAATGGCTATTGACAAGATAATTTCACCTAAATTACCACAAGTCCTTTTCATTTTTTCCAAACACATTGCAAAAAGGCCCAAAACTCTCTTTTCCCGAATCGAAACCTAAATCTGTCGAATGAATTGTTTTGATTGAAAACAGACTAAAATCGATGAAATTAATCAAAATATCAATCGAGTGACACACGAATTGGTATACCGCTCGCTTTACATGAAGTTCGAATGACGATTTTTGGTCTTCGTTCGAAAAAACCGTCGAAGAAAGGAGCTTGGCAGATAGGAACGAGGTACATGAATAAACTCGACAGATTTAGACGAGGTGAATAAGTAACCTCGGTGCATAAAAACGAGGTTATGATGGAGCCTCGTCTAGTTTTTGGGAGATATATAATGACCCTTTTGAAAATCTTGTCTTAAACCTCATTGACATAAGTCGAGCAGATAAATAACCTCGGCTTCTGTTGTTGAGGTTAAAGAAAGAGCCCGGCTTCTGTTGTTGAGGTTAATGAGGGAGCTCTTATTCTGTTGTTGAGGTTATGAAATAGCCTCATTGACACGTATTGCATAAATTCATTAAATTATATAGAGGTATATATGATGGGTCTTGTTATAACGCAAACTCATATGCTTATAAGAATGAGACAGACTAAATGACTAAATTAGTTTAGAAAATGTTGTTTTCCCCACTTATGATTGTAACTCTTAATGACTAAATCAATATCATAACTTTATCTAAAGAGCAAATTAGTTGTTCTTAATCAGACATGAAACAGATTAATGCATATTTTAATGTTTTATCTTCCAGTAATTGTTCCAAGAAAATAAAATGTTGTTTTCCCCGAGAATATATGTATGTATATATATATATATATATATATATATATATATATATATATATATATATATATATATATTATATTTTCAGTGTTTTGTTTCTAATACTAAACTATATACCTTGAGTTAGGATCATCTGCTCCCTAGTATGCAACCCTAGGTGTAACACATAATTATTATAGGTATTTTTTAATAATTAAAAAAAATTATATTTACATTGTAAATATCAAATAACATATATATCTATATTTTTAAATATAAATGAAAATTTAAAAAATATTATAATAATAATTATTTTAGAATAATAATTATAATATTTATTACAAATATCATTTTGTAAGAAAAAAATATATATTATTAGACATGCACAATAGAAATATAAATTTTAATTTTTTTTATTATTTAAAAATACTCTAAATAATTTTGTGTTAAGGTAGTAGATGACCCTATACATATATTCTCGGGGAAAACAACATTTTCTTTTCTTGGAACAATTACTGGAAGATATAACATTAAAATATGCATTAATCTGTTTCATGTCTGATTAAGAACAACTAATTTGCTCTTTAGATAAAGTTATGATATTGATTTAGTCATTAAGAGTTACAATCATAAGTGAGGAAAACAATATTTTCTAAACTAATTTAGTCATTTAGCCTGTCTCATTCTTATAAGCATATGAGTTTGCATTATAACAAGACCCATCACATATACCTCTATATAATTTAATGAATTTATGCAATACGTGTCAATGAGGCTATTTTATAACCTCAACAACAGAATAAGAGCTCCCTAGCTCATTAACCTCAACAACAGAAGTCGAGCCCCTTCTTTAACCTCAACAACAGAAGCCGAGGTTATTTATCTAGCTCGGCTTATGTCAATGAGGCTTCAGACAAGATCTTCAAAACGGTCATTATATACCTCCCAAAAACTAAACAAGCCTCCGTCATAACCTCGTTTTTATGCACAGAGGTTACTTATTCACCTCGTCTAAACCCGTCGAGCTTATTCATGTACCTAGTTCCTATCTGCTGAGCTCCTTCCTTCGACGGTTTTTTCGAGCGAATACCAAAAATCGCCATTCGATAATTATATCAAGCGAGCGATATACCAATTCGTGTGTCGATCGATTGATATTTTGATTAATTTCATCGATTTTAGGCTGTTTTCAATCAAAACAATTCGTTCGACAGATTTAGGTTTCGATTCGGGAAAAGAGAGTTTTGAGCCTTTTTGCAATGTGTTTGGAAAAAATGAAAAGGGCTTGTGGTAATTTAGGTGAAATTATCTTGTCAATAGCCATTCTAACATCTTGCCTCTAGCCTCACTCATTGGAATATTGGATCACGGTATGGTATATCCGTACATGTGACTAACAATTGCACTTATTTATGCAAATTAGACCTCGGCAAACATGAGTCAACTCATTCGACCCACCCAATCTGTCCGACTAAATTTACGGGTTTGGATAAGGCAATTGATTCAAACGGACTGACAGGCCCGGCCCGATAGGCCCAAAGGGTCGGGTTTGGGTTAAGGTTCAAGCCCAAGCGGGCTAATAGGCTCGACCCGCCTATATATATATTAATTATATAGAATTTTAATAAAATAATAGATATATTGATTATAGAATTTATCCTTGTACATCTATTAATACTTTATTAATACTAAATAACTAATAGTATTTAGATCACATATAAATTAAGGAATACAATATTATTAAATAAATTAATTTCAGGAATTTTTCCATTGAAACGAACCTACAGACTACAGTAAAGATTTAGGGTGTGATTTCAAAGTTGTATAACTTTTGTACATTTGCTTTGTTTGGAATGTTAATCTTTTTAGGATACTTAGCACATATTGTAAAGTTTGTAATCAAACGTAAATATTTTTTTTAAAAAAAATCACAAATGTTAATGGGCGGTCCGGTGGGTTACCCAATTCGCTCATGTGGGCGAGTTTGAATAAGGTAGTTGATCCAAAAATTAGGCCTGATCCAAACCTAACCCGCTATAATGGGCCAAGATTTTTACATAGGTCCGGTCCAATCTCACCCAATCGGGCCCATGCTCAAATATAGTGCAAAAGGCATAATACTCCGTACAATTAGCATAATTTGTACCGAAATTGGATCAACCCACAACCCATTCGACCCAATGTTATTAGAATCGCGATCCGAATCTCACGATCCTAGAGATCCTACGATCCCATCCATGATCCTGATCCGGATCGCTACATAAAATCGTTTTGGTGTAGAATCGGTGATAGGATCTTTAGGATCTTATAGGATCGGTGGGATCTTACGATCCTAACGATCCTATAAGATCCTTTGAATTTCCCTTTTCAGCTCATTCTAAGTGTAAAAAAATGGTTCGTTTTGGCCCAAATTGCCGAAATTGGTCCAAATGGCTCATTCGAATATGTAGGGCATCTCAACCTTCTTCTCACCATGACACAATCCGACTCAAACCCTAGTAGCGTTAATCGCTATTCAACTGCAACTCAACTTCTTCTTTCTCAGTCTCTCTCAACATCAAGCTCTTCAATCTCTTTGACTTAGACCTTGATTCAATCTCTGGTAGACGGTGGCATATCTGTCTACTTTCGACGTGTTGAATGAGTGATTGTCGGTGTGTTGACTGATGAGTGCAGTAGAGTTCTGAACCGAGTGAGTGCATAGCGAAGCGGAGTTTAAGGGGCTGGCGTTGGGCTTGTTGGGGGCTTATTCATAAAGATAAAATTTCTTGGCTTCGCAATGTCTACTAGTGGTGCTTCAGTTCAGTCATCATCAAGAAAAAGGACACTTGGTTCTAAATTAGACCCAGGATGGGAGCACGCAAGCACTGAAGTCAGAATCAACATTGAAGTTTATGGCTATAAATATGATGATTGATGATTCAATATCTTTATGTTTTAAGCTTATGGATCATATGAATTATGTAAGAAATTTTGTTATCTCTTGCATTAGAGACATTCTATAAATACTGTAATCATGTGGTATGTATGTGGGCGCTTTAAATTCAGTCATTTTGCCTTAGAGACACGTTTTTTTATCGCTATACGGACAAATATGAATTCTAGAATTTTAAACGAAGTCATTTTATTTTATATCTTTTTCATATAAATTTTTATATTTTTAATTATATTTTAAGAATCTTACGATCCCACAATGGGATCTTACGATCCGATCCACGAACCCTGTTGTAATTCGATCCTAGGATCCTGATCCTAATAACCTTGATTCGACCTATACCCACATTGGATGTGTTGGATAAGCCTTGCCCAACCCCGTGGCGTGTCTAACCTATAAAAACCCGACCTGTAATTTACCATACTAACATTCAATTTGTAATATTATAACTCGAAAATGATATGACCCGAAGTGATTAAATCCGACCCCGACCCGTTTGACGCAGTTTTGTTTTTCCTTTATGAATAAGAAATTATTTTTTTTGAGCACGAATAAGAAATTATTGGTTTTTAGATAAGAGAGGAATAATATATGAGTTATTGTTAGTGTGCATTGCTGGACCACATGTACCTGAATCTATATTCAAGTATTTAAACAAAATTAGGTTCGACCATTAGTTTTGGACAATTTGTTAAACCTAGATCTAGCAGATTCGATCTAACACGAGAGTACTCAACCAAACACACAAGAACACAGCAAGTTTTACGAGGTTCGGATATGAATATCCTACGTCCCCGGGGCCTCAAGAACAAGGCCCTAAATCCACTATGATAGTTATGGCAATTACAAGAGTACAACGAACACTAGATCAAACGAACGAATCTAGACTAAGAAATACAGGAGAACATCAACTAGACAAAGGTTCAAGAAAACCCCCTGAGAAACCACAAGTCGACGGAGACAGGCGATATCGACAACGCCTTTAGGAGATCTCAAAGCTCCGAACACACCGACGACAATGGCACCACAAGCGGAAGCGAGGAAGCTTCTCCTGTTCTGGACTTCGTCTTCTCCTTCTATTCTCTCTCTCGCTTGGAGGAAGAACACCACTCAGAAACCCTAAGTCGCCCTCGACGAGCGCTCTCTTTCTTTCTGAAGGCGGAATGAATAGTAAGATCTGAAGTGGGCAGCTAGGGTTAGCTCTTCGAATATATAGTGGAGCTAACCAGAAAACCCTAAAGAGCTTCAGCAACTGTATGGGCCTCCAAGCCCAATTGATGTCCGAGCCCAATGTTGTTACATATGTTATGAAATAACATATGTCTCAACACGTGCTCTATAAGCCATCACAGAACCAGCTTAGGTTCGAATGGCCAGGGACTGACTCGAACCACATGGTCCGATGTCCCACACGCCTATTCTCACCCAAGGGCTCCATGTTGCTTTAATATCCCTGTCTTATGATTCCATTACATTTGATCTAGTTCTCAATACAAGCATACACTTATACTAACACAATTTAATAATAATAATAAATTAATCATAATGCATTAGATACTATTCTTATTAACGAAAAAAAGTACAAATTACAAAATCAACCTATGAGAAAATCCAACACGGTTGAGACAATGTGAAGAGACAAAGATCTCACGCTGATAATATGAACAAGGAAGTCTTAATTAGTATATAAAAGCTAGTGGATTACTTCTCCTATGACCAATTGGCTTTAGGATGGAACCTCACTCGGCTTATTTCCTAGTATTTTAAAATAATGGAAAATATGTCCTAGGATTTATGACCAATTGGTTTTAGGATGAAACCCCGCTCGGCTTATGTCCTAGCATTTTAAAATAATGGAAAATATGTCATAGGATTTATGACCAACTGGTTTTAGGATGGAACCCCGCTCGGCTTATGGATTGAGGGAAAAATAAATGAAAATATGTAGCTATTGGGATTTGAACAAAGGTTGATTGATTTCTATTTAAAATGGGGTGGGCTCAACCACTAAAGATACTTGTATTTTATCTTTCATTTTTTTCATATGGCACATATATTCTTGTATTTTTTTTCGGGTCGGTGTGAGCGACGACCCGGTGTCGTCCACCCTTGGATCCACCCCTGAACGCATGGGCGCAGTACGTGTGCACACGACCCCCGATCCCGAGTCCCAGCGGACTTCGGTAAACACTTCTTAGATTATCTAACAACAAATTCCTAATATTAAGAGTTTTTTTTTTACAGTAGGCAAAAATTTGGATGTTTTACCGACATCCATGATCATCTAACATGATGATGTTCTGAAACTCACAACAAGAACTCAAAATAACATTACAACTCAACTGAGATTAATTCGCCTCTCTATAGCAATGATAGAATGTGATGGTCTCAAAACCTTCGCTAAATGACAGAATTTTTTAAACTATTTGCACCACCTCAACACCTCCCATGATATATATATATGTTGTTTCCTTAATTAATGGCATTGATAATGATTGAACAATCATATTGTTCCAGTATACCAAGCTCTACTTCCTAATATTAAGAGTTGAACTGACGTACCAAAACTTGCAACCAATCTTAATATAAAAGTCAAATTAGCGAGCGAATCTGCCATCTTATAATTACCTTATTGAAAAATATGACTAAGCCTTGACAAGGCAGCACTAGCTAGGCTAAATAATACTAGATGCAAACATTCACACCCTTCTCAATAAAGTTGAGAACAATTAATCTAATAACCAGTCAACATAAACACACACACCCACGAATTGAAGCACCTCTTTTGATTTGTCTGAATTTGCAAAATAGACCAAAAATTCAGATGGAGCTTTGATTACTCAAATCTTTAATGAGTTCTGTATAGGTCATTGTTCATTAATACATGCATGTAAAATATATTAACTCGCCCAGCAATTATTTCAAAATTATTATACTCGTTATCGATCACAAATGTAATTCACAAATACGACCCACACGATTTATGGAATCATGGAAGTTTCCTTATCATGTCTTGTATTATATATTATATCAAAATCAGATATATAATGTGCTGACTCGAGAAAACTATATATTGATAATCAGCTAGCTAGCTAGGCCGTCTATATTAGTTATTACTGTTAGGAAACAAAGGTTAATTCATTATCTGTCAAGTCTTATTAGCTTAGCGGATAAGGATGACATTTCGTTCGTAACACATCATTGACAATTTATATACACCTTTTGATAATGGTAAAATTTATACTATAAAATACATACAAAATTGTTAAAAAAAAAATATTAAAAATTGGATATCTTATATATTTAAAATTTTCATCATATATAAAGTTTTTTATGTAAATAATAAACGACATGTTTTATTGAACTGAGTAAATATTAGGGCTGATATTCAAGCTTAGTAGCTTGAGCTCGGCTCGGGCTCGCTCGAATGTGAAAACGAGCCGAGTTCGAGCTCACAGCTGAGCTCGTGACGAGCTCGAGTCGGTGTTGCACGTTTTTAGGTAAATTTACATTTTTACCCCTATGGTTAATTTCACAACCCTGTGTCCGTCCCTCCCCAAACCGGCCTCCAATTTCACTCTTCTCAACTATGAGGTCTTGATTTGGCGATCCCTCTTCACTTATTCGCAGGTCGCTCCTCCCTCCTCTCTCATTCTCAGGCCGACCATCGGCGACCCTCGCATCCTCCTCTACTCGTTGTCGCTCTAATCTCCCATCCGTCGCTGCTATTTGTGGATCTCGAGCTCGAATGGTTGGCGTCTGAGTCGTCTCCTCCCTCCTCTGGTATTGTCTAGTATGAGTTGAGTCGTATCAGCTGGTTCGTCTCCTCCCTCCTCTGGCCACCGCTCTAATCTTTAATATCTCCATTGTAGGTGTTAGACTAACAGTTGACCGACATATCTAGACCATATCTGTCTCGCTTCACATCTTCCCTCAACTTACCGATCTAGTCTCGACCCGTCAGTTATACACCCAATCTCACCTTTTTCTTGTAATCTCATCTTCTTCTTCTTGCAAGGTCGTCTTAAAAAAATGTTACAGATGCTAAAAAAAAAAAGATTTTTACATATGCTAAAAAAAGCTCTTCTTCTTGTATTGTATTTGTATTACGCTAGTGTACATTTGTATTTCAATTTGATTTGTGTTGGTCGATTAATCACAGTTGCAAACTTTGTGCTAGTTGACTGATTTGTGCAGTGTATTTGTATTTCATATTTGTGCAGTATATTTGAATACAAATCGAGCTAAAATTAAAAACATCAACATTGTAAACGAGCTTGAGCTCGATCCTATAAGCAAGCTCACGAGCTTGAGCTCGAGCACCTTCCCAAGCTCGCGAGTCGAGCTTCAATACTTATTTGGCCTCGATTTTATATAAAGCTCGAGCTAGCTCAAACTCGGTTCATTTATAAATTAAACGAGACGAGCTTAAACACCAAATACTCCACGACCTTCGCCCGGAATGTGAGCAAATATTTATACAGAGACAGAGTTTCGGATCCTGGGGAGCTCGTATATCACTCCTAGACTACATATCGTGTGACCTATATTGAAATGCAATAGACTTCAATATAGGTTTCAATAATTTGCATATTGCACCGAGTAATAATGTACTAATCCGTAAAAATGATTAATTAATTAGCTAGATTACATACTTTGACTTTCGACTTTCCCAAAATGTCGGCTACGTTCCTTCACGTAGCCCATCCTGCCGCCATGCACGAGCTCCTCCCGTACCTCCCGCCACCACGTGTCGCCCTCTCGGCACTCCTCACACCCTCCAAGAAGTTGCCTTCCTACATCCCACGTGTCCCCCTTACGCCTTCTCCATCCTCGACCTATAATCCATTGACGCGTGTCCCCCCTTTTCACTCCACCTATATATGCATACACGGAAACAAGCACAAATATCCAAACCACTTCAATCCAATCCACCCCCAAATCAAACAAAATCCACAACCCTAAATTCCCTCCCATTTCAGCTCCATACAAAATCCACAAATTCGTTCCGAATTCGATGATTCGCCACTCCGATGGCTCTGCTCGCCGGATCTTGACCTTTCCGGCGGTTCATCCCTGCGAGAGCGTCTCTCCGACGACGCTTCTCGGCTCTCTGATCGACCTGGCCCGCGAAATCTCCGGTTTCAAATCTAGATCCATTGTTTCGTCTAAGCGAGATGCTAGGAGCGCGATTCGCTTGGTTGACGTTCTCCTCGTCTTCCTTGAAGAGCTCCAGGAGCATGTCGCCGGACCTGGTTTGGATTCGATCGTAATAAGCTTGTCAGAGATGCACGTGGCCTTGCAGAGGATCCGATTCCTCCTAGAGGATTGCACCCGCCAGGACGCGCGGCTTTGGATGCTGGTGAAGTCCGGGGAGGTGGGGAACCACTTCCGAGTGGTGGGAAGGGATTTCGCCACCGCGTTGGAGGTGTTTCCAGTAAGTTCATTCGATTTGTCCAGTGAGTCGGAAGATTGTGTTGAATTTGTGGCTAGGCAAGCTAGGAGCTTAGGATCTGTAGTTGAGTCGGGTGTCTGTTGGGCTTTGAATCTGTTAATTCCTGTGTTGAAGGGTTTTGAGAGGAAGATGATTCCCAATCCGAATGATCTCAAGCAGGTCTTGGATTGTTTGGGAGTCCGGAATTGGGGGGATTGTGAAGGGGAAATCAAGTTCCTGGAGGAGAAGATTTGTTCACAAGATGTGAGCGATGAGAATGGAGAGGCTGCGTTGTTGGGCTTCATGATATATTGCCGGTGTGTGATTTTTGGCCTTCTTTGCAGCGAAGATGTTCGAAGAAATGACCGTGATATCAAGGATGATGGTGGTGGGGTGCTGCTAGGTTATTTGAACGAGGAGGATTTGAGGTGCCCCATTTCACTGGAGATCATGACTGATCCAGTGACGATATCAACTGGGCACACCTATGATCGGGATTCCATATTGAAATGGTTCAGTGGAGGCAACCCGATCTGTCCCAAAACCGGTGAGAGGCTTCAGAGCTTGGAATGGGTGCCGAATTCAGCCCTGCAGAGGCTGGCCCGGCAATATGCCATGGAGAACGGCATTGATATCCCAAAAATGTGTGATCGTGACCGCCGTGTGCCAGCAGCCACGTTGGCGGCTAGTCCAGCTTATGAAGAGGCCATCAAAATGGCTTCTGATTACCTGGCTATAAAGCTTGCTATAGGCACGTTGGAGGAACGAAACAAGGCTGCTTATGAAATCCGTCTGCTGACAAAAAGGAATGTTGTCAACAGGGCTTTGTTCGTGGAATCTGGGGTGATTCCATACCTGCTGAATCTTCTGTTGTTGAAAGAATCAGCTATCCAGGAGAATGTCATTGCGGCTCTGTTGAACCTCTCTAAGCACTCCAAGGGGAAAGCAGCAGTTGTTCAGCATGGCGGCTTGCAGCTTATCGTAAAGGTGTTAAAGAATGGCTTGAAGTTGGAAGCAAAACAGCACGCAGCTGCTGTGTTGTTTTACCTCTCTTCCATGGAGGAGCATCGTCAGTTGATTGGAACTATGCCAGAGGCAATCCCTGCTTTAATTGAGCTGATCAGGATTGGAGGTGATCGTGGAAAGAAGAATGCTTTAGTCGCGATCTTTGGCCTTGTATTGCACCCGAGCAACCATCACATGGTGCTTCGTGCCAATGCAGTCCCATTGTTGACGAATCTCCTGAGGTCTTTGGAGAAAGAAGATCTTATAACCGATTCACTAGCAGTTCTCTCTGCATTAGCCGATAAGCCAGAAGGGTCAGCTGCAATTCTACGAGCTGGAACGTTAAACATTGTTGTTGCAATCTTCTGTTCATCCACTTCAAGCTCTACTAGAGAGCATTGTGCGTCGTTGCTTCAAGCTTTGTGTACAAATGGTGGGAGAGATGTGGTTCAAGTTTTAGCAAAGAGCCCTTCACTCATGGGGTCCTTGTACACCCTTCTTACCGAAGGCACCCCACGAGCAGGCAAAAAGGCGAGATCGCTAATTGGTATCTTGCACGAGTTCTCGGAGAAAGGCTCCTCAAGCTCGGCTGCTCATACGTTACCACACGAACGTTTTATTCACGTGTGGTAATCCTAGTTTACGACATCCTATAATTCCTTCATTTTTTTCTTCTTCATTTGTATATATAATATGTCTGTGCATAGGCTTGCCTCAAGAGTTGATAGGCATCTTGGTTTTCTTGTGGAAAGTTAATTAGCTCTGGATATTTGAAGGGCTAACTCTGAGTGAGCTTCTCTTTTTACAAGAAGCTCATTGTACATCTCTTGTTTATGGTGAAAGATCCTTTTTATTTTTTCACTTCAATGTAACAAATACAGTTGTATAAATCTATTGTTTTATGGTTTCAAAATAATAAAGCATCCTTGTAGCTAACTTATTGAGGTAAAATTTTGCTGCATTATCACTTTATAATCGTAAGAAGTTACGTTCTTTGATACAGCTAGAAAAATCGAATCTGTCATGTATTTCTGAGCTATATGAATCTACCATCATCTGTTCCGAAATTTCCTCTCTAGTTCTTATAGTTCTCGTAAAAACGTTCTTAATTATAAGACATACAGCAAAACAAGCAGATGCAGAATCATAGAAATTTTGATAAAAATAACCTAATTTGAAATAAGTCTGCAGGCTAATAAGCTAAAAGCACGGATAATTTTACATCTCATTTCTAGTACACAAACAACAAGCTGCCTCTTCATGCAAAAGATAGGCTAAAAATAGAGTTCAGACTATGCCCTAAACTAACTCTTCACCTTAAGCAGAATATGACAGAAGGAGATAACCTGCTATACTCGATTGTTACTGCTCGGGTGCATGATGGTGCCTCTCCCCAAGTATTTTCATGACCAGAACCATTGATGTTCTGAATCAGTTGGTGTGTTGAGGCTATGACAATGCCACATGCAATGTACAACATTTGCTATCCAAATGACAGAATTGTCTGATTTTGTGCAAAAATCAGACAGCCCGGTGCAATCTTGGAGTTCCAGAGCACGCAAAAGCTGAGCTGGCTAATCCCTGTGATCAAAGACAAGAGTACGCTATTAAACTGCCTAAAAAGCAGCAAAAGAAACCCTACTAGGCTTGCTATTTAGAATTACATAGTTGTAGATTAAGAATATGGAAAACCATATGGACTAAAATCAATGAAGAGAAAAGTGATAATACTAACGTCAACATATACAGAGGAGATTACTAAAAGCCCACATGGAACAATTGCAGATTAATTCATGACAATCATTCTAATACTAAAAAATAGCAATTGAGATTATCACGAACTCCGCATAGCAAAAATTCTCACACGCCTCCTAATTGATGAATCTTGGTCTTTTTCTTGGGTCATATTAAGAGGGTAGGAATCAGGATACACTGACTAAGTTCCAAACCATAGATTTCAATTGTCTCAGGATAGTAGATGTCCGACCCAACGTTGAATCAAATGTGACTGTGACCTACAGTGCACCCTATGTCAAGTATCTGATTTAGAGACAAGAGTAAATTCAAACTTGCACCCAATCAAAATGAGAAACTTACAACACTGCAAAAACCAATGAGATTACAAAGATAGCATATAAGGTGCGGAAACCGGACACATAACATAACTCACAAGAAAAGCAATGAGAAAGGCATTACGTGTTGCAAAAGATAGAACATCTTACAGTCCAACTATAAACTATGGAATCAATGAATTAAGCCATTTCTACTACTAAAATGCAACCATACATCAACCCAAAAGATAATAGGACCAAATGCAACAGCACGGACCCTGAATTTCTAAAAAAAAATCCACATAAAAGACTCTATAAGCCACCAAGGAAACTTCACAAGCAAATGAAAATCACCTCTGGAGACAGGAACGTGAAACAATAAACAATCCTGCAACCCAATTCAGAACAAAAATGCAAATCCATTCCAAAGGCCTACTAACAGACTAACATTTACCAAAATCTAGTACTAATTTGTAACAGATAGCCAAATGAATAAAGTAAAAAGAATCAATTAAGATGTGAAATTTACCAGTATTTAATCAATCCATCCCAACCGCAAGTGGCCACTTTGCTTGTCTCCAGTGGGTGCCATTCACAGCCAATGCAAACGCCCTCATGACATTTTAACGTCCTGAAAACCTTGGTACTTTTCCAGTCCCAAAACCAGCATTTACCCTCTCCATCTCCAGACATAACAAACCGACCATCAGGAGAGAAATTTACTTGACAAGCATAACCAGCCACTACATGCCCTTTAAACGTCTTCTTTTTATTAAGCTGAAACCTCTCCCTTGTACCATATATCAGAATCTGGTTGTCCAAGCTCTGTGCGGCCAGCCAGTTTGAATTGGGGTGAACAGAAATAGCTGGCATAGAGTGCATATGGGGTTCACTTATATATTTGATGACAACAGGAATTCCAAATTCCCATACCCTGAGAGACTTGTCATCACTGGAAGTGACAAATCTTCTATTGTTATCCACAAAAGTTATAGTATTCACTGCCCCTAAATGCTGATCATACTCCTGAGTGATCTGTCCTGTATTCATATCCCACTGAACTATCTTCTTATCACTCATCCCAGCTAACAGTATATTTTGCTTATCATCGTCGGGATTAAGCTTGACAACATAGGGAATCTTCCCAGTTGAGAATGTAGATATCACCTGCCCTGTCTCGGTGTCCCAGTACTTGATATTCTTATCATATCCAGCACTCAAGAACTTAGTCCCATCATTCGAAAAGCAGATATCTCTAACACCCTTCGAGTGACCCATGTAAGTTCTCATGCATTTCCTGGTATTGTGAACATCCCAGATCTTCACCTTTGTATCTAGCCCAGCAGACAGAATCAAATGCCCATATTTAGGGAAGAATCTGATAGCAGAAACACCCTTGGTATGTCCACTCCATGTATGTTCCAATCTTTTAGGTATGTAACAATGATCATTGTTAGCCTTGACATCTTTAGGAGGTGTAATCCATGACCTGCCTTGATAATCTTTCTCCTGCTTACCATGGAAAGTACTCTTATCAGTTTGAACCTCCCCCTTTTCGGTCTTCTCGCCTCTCTCCTCCGCCTTCTTCCTGGCGTAATCCTCTGCATACTTCTTCTGGTCCTCAGTGAGGTCTGTCTGCAAACCTTCCTTCTTTCCAGCCCATGGACTCTTCCTGTTCTTCAACAACCAGGTATCTGATGCCGGATTCTCAACTTCCGCCCCATCAACAACCTCTTCTTCCTCATCCTCCATTCCATCCAATTTATCCCTCTTCTTCTCCAATTTCCTCCTCTTCTGCGCACTCTGAGATATATTATACACCGAAAGACCAACATTTTTCTGCAAAGTATCTAAATCCCCAACGTAATTGTTACCTGTAGACGCAGACGGATCAGCAGCGTACCCATACTTGTGGAAAGTATTGTACTGCTCGTCGAACACGAACGATTCAATGGCGGCATCCTCCACAAACCCTAGCTTGTGGTTGCGCATCCCCTGAGCGATCCCATCCTTGGCGTACGGGTGCGCAGGGCCCTGAATCGGAGCCCAAAGCTGGTCGTACGTTGGATTGAAGGCGACGAGGTGCTGCGATGGATCGATTGGCTTGGTTAGGGCTCTGCTGGAACCGGAAACGGTGAGAGAGAGCATGGTATCATCGATCTTCGGTGCCGCCGATTTGGTAGGGAGAGAGAGTACACGAATCGGCGATGAATCGGGCGAAGAACAAGGATCTTGCTCATTGACATGCTCGTCCTGGTCTATCCGTTGTTCTCCTTGGTGCAGTTCGTCTCCATCTTCGTCGCCGTCGGCATAGCTCCGGAGGAGATCCATGTAGATTAGAGATCGAATTTCGCCGACTGAAAAACCCTAGACTTGCCGTTGCTTTCTGGTCGACTGCACAGTCCAGAGAGATCTCGGAGTTGATGGCGGCGCTCAGTGGCTGAGCCTGATCGACACCGAACAACTCTTTTTGGGCTAAATTTTGGCTGACTAATATTGGCCCAATGAGATCTATCAAGGCCCATTTAGACCTTATGTTATCCTGTTTTATCTATGGCCAAAATACCAAATTTTTTTTTTTTTTTTTTTTTTTGATTAGGTAAAAATTCGATGGTCAGACAGGTCTGACTCATCGATAGGCCGACAAAGTCGGCAGACGGCTAACCGTCAAGAGAACAACCTAAAAAACAGAAATACAGATAGTAAGCGAAATGAAACAAGCAGAAAATAAACTCTACAACCAAACGACCCAAGAAGACCAACTCCCAAGAAGCTGAGGAAGCCGTCAAAGAACGAAGCCAAGCACCACTCAACAGTGGCACCGCGGGCTAGCGGTACAGCAGGACTTTATCTCCTATGGGCAGTGCAGACGAACTCCAAGGAAACTCTATCCCGGATACGGAGTCGCCCTGAGCGCACCACCACGACCCCAGCCAGTCCCGACTCCAGACTCCACGCCCCCCCACCAAGCAGAAGATTTTCAAGAAACATCAGAAGTAGAGCCGCAAGCTGCTCGAACAAAACGCCAATAAGATTTCACCTACAATAATATAGTGAAGCCCTTGCGGGATTGACCCTTTCGGGTAGCCAACCCTTTCGAAAATTTTGTCAAACCATTTCGGGAATTTTGTCAAACCCTTTCGGGTGGTTGAATATATATAAAAATATATAAATGCACACAAAAGAGATTAAAGTTTAAATATAAAAATATATAAAACAAAATTCTTTTTTTTCCTTCCAAATCTTGGCGTGCAAGGCAAAAACAAAACCTTGCACGCCAAGGACATCTGCACACCGTACGGATATGTTCAAAACCTTGCCGGTGAGGGAAGACGAGACAACGGAGCCACGAGGTCGGGGCTGAGGCGGAGGAAGACCAGCCCGACACCTCAACCCACAACAAACCGACCCCGACAGAAGCTTGGCACCCATGAACAATGGGAAGGGGAGAACGAGATCCGCCTGCAACTGCAACGCCGAGATACGCCGAAAGGGGATGACGTCGGAGAAGCCAAAATACCAAATTGGTATTAAAACCGACAAGGTGAAAATTTGGGTATTTAAAAAGACTTCGGTATCAAATTGGTATTTAAAACTTTACCGATTGACAAATTGATATTTTTTCTGGTCGGAATTTCGGTTTTTCACGTGTAACTCTCCGATTCAATAGGGATTCAGATATTTTATTAGGAGAAAAAAACCGGTCCCAGCTAAACAAAAAGGGTTCAATATACACGTAGGAGTCACGCACATGAAAATCAAAATTCCGACTAGAAAAAAATACCAATTTGTCCATCGGTACAGTTTTAAATACCAATTTGTCCATCGGTGCAGTTTTAATACTAATTTGGCATCGGAGTCTTTTTAAATATCCAAATGTCCAACGTTGTCAGTTTTAAATCGGGGCGGATATTTTTCCCGCTAATTTTTACTATTTCCACCGCTAATCATCGCATAGGTTGACGGTGACCTTAATCCGGTTTTCCTAAGCCCACCGCATATACATGCGGTGGAGGCGTTGACCGTATACGAACCCACCATTATGGCGACGGATCGAACCCACCGTATACGTATACAGTGGGTTATGGCGACGGTCTAGGCCGGTCCGGACACCACCCCCAAATATGCCTCATCCAAGACCCACCGCCAACCTATGCAGTGGGTTTGAAACGGAACGGGGTACGACACCGCAAAGTATGGCGGTAGACTTATATACTCCTCCACCCACCGCAAAGGATTGCGGTGGGTATCGTCAACCTATGCGGTGGGGTCGTTGATTGTCATTAAAGTCACCGTCAACCTATACGGTGATTAGCGGTGGAAATAGTAAAAATTAGCGGCGAAAATATTATCACCCGTTTTAAATACCAATTTGGTATTTTGGCCTTTTATCTATCTATCTATATCTTCTTCTATATCGGACTATTAATGATGATGCACCAAAAAATAAATAATAATATTCCCAGTATCATAAATAAATAAGGTTCCCCGCTATACAAATAGAACCTTATGAAAAATAGGCAATTAAGTACGAGTCAAGATAGAGACTCAAGACGTCCGCGGAGGATAAACCGTCTGCGACTCCCACATGCATGTCAGGACATGTGGCAACGAGTGGCTTGCATGTAGGAGCACTTGCACTATAAAAAGAGGTCGAAGCCTCATTATCCGGGGTCGGTTCCCATTTATTCTAAGGAGCATAGGCCGGGAATATAGGTCTTTACGAGCCAATCTGAGCGGGTCCGTCCCAACTCAGCAGTGGGCCGACAATTAATGATGTCTGAGGGAGGACAATGGACCACACTAGCCTCAAGCTCGGATCGGCACAGGTAATGGTGCGTGGTGAGAAGGCCGCTACGCACCTCAAGTAAGCCCGATCGACGGTGGTTCATTCGATCCCGAAGCTCAATTCTGAATCTCTAAAATCGGGTTTCATCAATTAACAAAGAAGCATTTTCAACCAATCAAATTAAAATAGATTTTTTTATTTTCTAATCAATCTTCTATATCTATCTATCTATCTATCTATCTATATCTAACTATTAAAAGAGAAACATTTTTTATTGGGTAAAATCCACCTATAGTCCCTGAACTTTGATCAAATGTTCAAACGGGTCCCTGAACTTTATTTTTGTTCATTCAAGTCTCTGAATTTTGATACTTTGTACACATTTAGTCCCTCTATTAATAAATTTGTTAAATAATGATATAGAATCAATGTATTTTGGTATATTAGTGGAATAAGTTAAGTTATACACATATAATTGCTTGGTATTTGTTTTACTAAAGTAAAAAAATTATATTATATTAAAAATATATGTTTTTAAAAATATTTTTTATAATAAAAAAAAATTTCTATTTTCCAACTAAATGATGAAATTTTCCGTTGATATTTTATTTTAAAGTATTTTAATGACCGAAAATTTCTTATTTAATTAAAAAAATTAAAATGTGTTAACAAAATAAACTCTACTTTTGCTATAAAAAAATTATATTTGTGTTAACAAAATAAACTATGTTTTTAATTAAATAAAGAAATTTTAGTCATTAAAATACTTTAAAATAAACTATTACTAGTATGATCTCCGCGCCACGGCGCGATTTTTTATAAATAAAATCTTACTAATATATTAAATTAATATTATAACATGATTGTAAAAGTTCAGATAATTAAATATTTTGAATTAAACTCATGGGTTGAGAAAACGATTAAAGCAGTATATATATATATATATATATATATATTTATATATATATATAGATGTAGATTACTAATATTAATTTTATATTTTCTTATTATTAATTTTATGTTTTGAATTAATCCCATTGTTTTTTTAGAGAAAAAAACTACTAAAATTATAATCTAGGCTAAGATCAATGTTTTGAATTAAGCCCAATAGTTAGTAAAATTAAAGAAAAAAGAGAATTAAAAGAAAAAGAAGAAGAAAAAATAGAATTAAAGAAAATCAAAGAAAAATGGCAAAAATAATGATTGGTCAAGACTCCTAAAATTCCTCTAAGCTTGACACATCATCCTCAACTCTTCTAAATTAAGAGTTTATATAGATTGGAAAATTATAACATTTGGTAAAAAAAATAGAAAGTGTTTTTAATAAAAATATATTTTAAAATATGCTTTGTTTTAAGAAAAATCTATTATATACGATGACTTTTGAGAAGAAAAAAGCTTAATTTTTTACTTTAGTAAATCAAATACCGGGCAATTACAATTGTATAACCTAACTCTTGTAATTAATACAAAAATACATTGATTCCATATCATCACTTAACACATATTTAACAAATTTACTAACAGAGGGACTAAACGTGTACAAAATATCAAAGTTCAGGGACTTCAATGAATAAAAATAAAGTTCAGGGACCTGTTTGAACATTTGGTTAAAGTTCAGGGACCATATGTGAATTTTACTCATTTTTTATTAGGTGTCATCACTTCTACATGCAAGGGTTTTCAACCAATCAAATTAAAATAATTTTTTTATTTTCTAATCAATTGGTTCAATTTAAAATATTAAATTATAGTATAATTTATTCCTTAGTATGTCCTCATATAGAAACCTAGCTTAGTATGTCCTCATATAGGATCACCTTATTACAATTAACAAATACTATGTACATGCTATACTTGAATTGATTGAAGCTCGCTATCTCCCTAGCTCTTTAATTTGAAAACAAATGGTTGAATTAAACCCATATGACACAAAAGTATCAAAAAAAAAAGCAGATTGTTCCATGTGAACTTAAATGATGTTTGAAATTAAACCATGGCGACCAAGCAAGGTTGCATTAATAGTTGTAATCTCTACATCTACCTTATCACTTGTGCAATTCAAATATCGTGTCCAGACGCAGATGCGCAATAAACCAAACCTCATCGGATATTCGGATGTAATGATTTAAACCTTCCATAGCTTCCTAGGAATTCGATGCAGCTTTAGTATCCAACCCGAATCTAATTCATCAGATAAAATTGAAAGTTTGGTGAGAATTAAATTTTGGTAGAGGCCCAAATTCAGAAATTTATTACTCCGTATTTGTGGTTGAAGGTTGTAATAATATACATAGTGTTACATATGAGTACTATTGTTCATTTCACAAGACATGTCATTAAACCGTGCTTGTATAGTTGTATGTATATATTGGCATGAATAGACCAACTAGACTGAGACTGGCTTTTACTATTACACACTGCTTTCCAAAATGACACAAATCGATTAATTATCCATGTTAGAGAAATTGCAGATTTCACACATTGGATTTATCACCTAAACAATGGGGATGATTAAATAATACGTACTCTGTTGATGTTTCACCCCCTCAAAACCTCTCACCTTTATCTATATAAAGGCTTGTAATCTCTTCTAAAAGGATATACAGATCTAATTGTTCTCTCTTCTTTGTCTCCTCTCTACTCCCTTGTTTAGTTGTTCTTTCTATTTTACACATTATCAGCACGAAGCTCTACCAAATCTGATCGATTTAAGCCCGATTGTTTCATCAATTGATCGCTACTACCAAACCTGATCCTGATCTAAACCGATTATTATTTGATCGATTTATGTGTGTAAGACCTAATCCTAATCTTTATGCAGGAAAGCAAACGGGGCACATCTCAAATCTCACCACGCTTTACCCCGGCGCAACCTTAGCAATGAAGGCATACAACCTTGATCACACGTCGCTTGTACGGTTGTACTTGAAAATCTGAAATTTGATCGGCGGAGACAGACCCTAACTAGGTCGACATCGGAGATGTCCTTGTCAGTGCGAGTCGATCGATGGTGCCCAATCACAGCGCCTGGGCTGGTGATCTATGAAGATTATGCTAAGGTTATGTCCATGATTGCTTCATGGTTATAACACTTGGTGATCAACTATCTTTCCTTAGCATTTTTCCTTGCATTAAGACTGTATTTTTCCTAGCTAAATGTCCTTCATCATGTTGCTTGTCCTTTTGTGTAATAAGGGCTTTTTGTCCCTATCTAGCTAGGACCATGTGCAAGTCATATGACCTTTGTTTGGACTCATATAAATAGCAAGCAATCACTACCAAGATTGGTAGGGTTTTGGGGATTGATGCCGCCTATCATGGCTCCTACATTCCTTCTTCTTGCTGCCGTCTACAATGCAGCCAAGAACATTGAATGATCTTATTCATTTCCATGCTTTTGCAGTAATATTTCAGCTTATGGTGGCTGATCTTTAGCTAACTTTCACATGGTATCAGAGCTTGAGGTATACACTGGGTATTAGATCGTGTTTCTTTTGCTATTTTGCTTGCTGGGCAGCTTATGTTCTCGGTGGAAAACTCAGAAAACAGTGTTACAGAAGAGATGGCAGTGCAAGGTAACTCTGGAGATCCTTTATTCTTGTCTAATTCTGATCATCCGGGTGCACAACTCGTTGCTATTCCCTTTGATGGATCTAATTATATGACTTGGAGTCGTGGGGTTGTCATGGCTCTAGGGGCTAAATGTAAGTTAGGCTTTATATATGGATCATGTGTTAGACCTGCAGCTGCTCATGGTGATCTTGAGAAGTGGGTTAGAGCTGACTACATGGTCAGATGCTGGATTTTGAACTCTATGACTAAGAATATTGCAGAGGGCTTTATGTTTATGGACTCATCTAAGTTGCTGTGGGATGAGATCATGGAAAGATATGGGCAGACTAATGCTCCTCTCATCTTTCAAATCAGAAAGAGAATGAGCAATATTGTGCAGGGTAACATGCCCTTAGCTGATCTTTATAATCTCTTTAAGAGAGGTTGGGATGAGCTTCAAGTGTTGGAGAAAGTACCAGAGTGTGCTTGTGGAGCCTTGGCTAACTGTACATGTGATTTAAAGAAGAAATTTGCTGAGATTGAGTCCAGAAACAGACTTATGCAACTTCTAATGAGCTTGAATGATAAGTATGAGGCTGCTAGAAACTCTATTCTGGCTACTGATCCTTTGCCTAGCCTTAACAAGGCCTATTACATCCTACAACAAGTTGAAAGTGGCAATGGGGCCTCCAATGATAGCAACTCTCAAGGGATGAATGCAGATTCCACAGCTCTGGCAGCTAACAGGACTGGAAATTCTTATCAGTTTAGACCCTCAAACACTAGCAATGTTCCTTTCAAGAAGGAAGTGAGGGACTGGAAAGAGCTTAAGAGGATTAAGCTCAATTCCACTTGTACTTATTGCAACATGAAGGGACACCTGGCAGAGCAGTGTTTTAAACTTCATGGCATACCTGATTGGTTCAAAGAACTGAAAGAGAAGGAGAAGAGTTCCAACACTACAGTTGGAAGGAAATTTGCTAATGCTGCTGACTCCATGAATACACAGATGCAGAGTTCTCCACTTGAAGATGATGTCAATGCTGGGATAGACTCTGGAATGGTGAATGCAGTCTATCAGGAGATTCTTAAGAAGATGAAAGGGAAGAATTACAGTGAGAGCAGCAACTCTTCTTCAGCTAATTTTGCAGGTATGATTCCTCTGAATATAGCTAATACTGTGTTGAAAGAGCAATCTCAGTGTGAATGGATTGTAGATACTGGGGCTACAGATCATATGGTAGCAGATTGTCATGTATTATCTGAAAAAAGAAGACTAAATAGACCTGTTCATATTGGCTTACCTGATGGTTCAAGCAAGTCTGTTACTGAGCAGGGAGAATTACAGTTGACAGACTCTATTAACTTGAATGATGTCTTACTTGTGCCTGATTTTAAGCACAGGTTATTGTCAGTTGGGAAAATTCTTGATGACACTGATTACATAGCCATATTTACAAGGTCTTGTTGTTATTTCCAGGACCCTGGCTCTAAGAAGGTGCACTTGTCAGGCATCAGGGAGAATGGCTTATACAAGATCCAGTCACAGGAATCAAGCTTAAAGGAAGACAATCACAGTTATGAGAAGAGTTGTAATAAAGTTAGCTCAAGCATTGAAGTTATTCATGCTAGACTTGGTCATAGTTCTGTTAGTAAGTTGAGACATTTGAGGATGTTTAGTTCCTCAGTTTTGGATAAATTTCATTGTGAATCTTGCTCTTTGTCAAAGCATCACAAACTTTCTTTTCAGAGGAGTGTGAATATTGCCAATAGGCCTTTTGAGTTAATGCATATGGATTTATGGGGTCCATATAAATGTCTTACTTATGATGGGCATTCCTATTTTCTTACTATAGTGGATGATTGTACCAGAGTTACCTGGACATTGTTGCTCAAAAACAAATTGCAGGTCTTCAAGGCCATCAGTGACTTTATTGCTTATGTAGAGAATCAGTATGGGTGCTCAGTAAAGCAGGTGAGGACAGATAATGGGACTGAATTTGTCCAAAAGCAGTGCACTGATTTATTTGCTCTCAAAGGAATTATTCATCAAAAATCCATCCCTTACACTCCCCAACAGAATGGGAGGGTGAAAAGGAAGCATAGACATCTTATTGAGACAGCTAGATGTCTAAGACTTCATGCTGGCCTTCCTTTGAAATTCTGGGGTGAATGTGTTTTAGCAGCAACACATCTTATCAATAAGATGCCTACAGAAATATTGAACTGGATGACACCCCATGAAAAATTGTTCAACAAACCTGCAACCTATGATGATCTGAGAGTTATAGGGAGCCTGTGTTATGCTCCTGTGTCTTACAGTGCCAGAGACAAATTAAAGGCTAAGGCAAGAAAATGTGTGTTACTAGGGTACCCTTTTGGCCAGAAGGGATACAAGTTATGGGATCTAGATGACAAGAGATCCTTTGTTAGCAGAGATGTAACATTTCAGGAAAACATCTTTCCTTTCAAAGAAAATGCAGAAAATAGGGATGAGGTTGCACATTATACCCATCCCTCATTGCCATTAGTTAACCCTGCAACTGATGACATATACATTGCTACCTATCCAATGACTTTTTCAGACAGTCATTCTCCTCCTCAAAATATAAACTCTGGTGAAAACTCTAGTCAGTCACCCTTGCCATCCCAAGTTGCTGATTCCTTGGACTCAACAGGGAGTAACAATCATATGTCTGCAGAAATATTGCAGGACTTACATGAATTTCCCCCTTTGAGGAGGTCTGTTAGAGAGCACACATTGCCTAGACGTCTCCAAGATTATGATTGTAGAGGTGGTCATCAGAGGAATTCTATTTCACAGTCCTTCTTAGCAGAATGCCTTGGAGATACCATTCATGAGAATCCTGAAGTGGTGACTTCATTTGTCAATATGGCTATGGAGCAAGAACCTTACTGCTTTAAACAAGCTGTACAAAGCAGAAAATGGGTTGATGCTATGAATTTAGAGCTGCAAGCTTTAGAGAAGAATGACACATGGGAAATGGTGGATGCACCACTTGATCATAAAGCCATTGGAAGCAAATGGGTGTATAAGGTGAAGTATAGACCTGATGGGTCAGTAGAAAGGTACAAGGCAAGACTAGTTGCCAAAGGATATAATCAAATCAAAGGGAAAGACTATAAACACACTTTCTCTCCTGTTGCTAAGTTCTCCACTGTGAGAATTTTAATTGCAGTTGCCACTATCAGGAATTGGAATCTCTACCAGCTAGACGTGAACAATGCTTTTCTTCATGGAAAGCTAGAAGAAGAAGTGTACATGATTCCTCCAGAAGGCTATGTTGTGGATAAGCCTGGTCAAGTTTGCAAATTAAAGAAGTCCATTTATGGTTTAAAACAAGCATCTAGGCAATGGAACACAGAGCTGTGTAAATTCCTAGAGAGCCTTGGATTTGAGCAATCAATTGAGGATTACTCATTATTCATTAAGCAGGTTCAGAATGGCATTGTGATTGCCTTAGTATATGTGGATGATTTATTGCTCACTGGTGATGACATCAAAGTGATAAATGAGACTAAAGCAGCCCTGCATAGAGCTTTCACCATTAAAGATCTTGGTATTGCAAGATACTTTCTTGGCCTGGAGATTTTGCATGACAAAAATGGTACAATGCTACACCAGAGAAAATATATCCTTGATATATTGGATGACTGCCAGATGATGGACTGTAAGGCAGCATCTTTTCCTCTTCCTAGAGGCCTCAAATTGTCAACTGATGTTGGACAGGTTATGCAAGATCCTGAGAAGTATAGAAGGCTGGTTGGCAGATTGTTATTCCTTAATCTATCTAGACCAGATATATCTTATTCTGTACAGCATCTAAGCCAGTTTATGGTGGAACCCAGGCAACCACACTATGATGCTGCCCTCCATGTTGTCAAGTATCTAAGAGGAACTGTATCTACATGCCTTTATTATCCAAAAGAATCATCCATGAATTTATCTGCCTACTCTGATGCTGATTGGGGTGCTTGCCAATTCAGTGCAAAGTCTTTAACTGGATATTGTGTATTTCTTGGAAGATCCTTGGTCTCATGGAAGACCAAGAAGCAGGTGACAGTATCAAAATCTTCTGCTGAAGCAGAGTACAGGAGCATGTCTACCTTAGCAAGTGAGTTAGTATGGGTTGAAGGTGTCTTGCAGAAGCTCAAGTTATGTGTCCAGCTACCCATACCTTTGTTTTGTGATAGCAAATCAGCAATACACATAGCTGAGAATCCAGTATTCCATGAAAGAACTAAGCATCTAAAGATAGACTGTCACTATGTTCGTGAGAAGCTGCAAGAAGGATTCCTTCTCCCACAACATGTTAGAACTGGAGTGCAGCTTGCTGATCTTCTTACTAAACCACTGGGTGAGAGACAGCATCATTTCCTCTCTTCCAAGTTGGGTCTGATAGGTCTTCCATCATGCCCAACTTGAAGGGGGGGGGGGGGGGTATGAAGATTATGCTAAGGTTATGTCCATGATTGCTTCATGGTTATAACACTTGGTGATCAACTATCTTTCCTTAGCATTTTTCCTTGCATTAAGACTGTATATTTCCTAGCTAAATGTCCTTCATCATGTTGCTTGTCCTTTTGTGTAATAAGGGCTTTTTGTCCCTATCTAGCTAGGACCATGTGCAAGTCATATGACCTTTGTTTGGACTCATATAAATAGCAAGCAATCACTACCAAGATTGGTAGGGTTTTGGGGATTGATGCCGCCTATCATGGCTCCTACATTCCTTCTTCTTGCTGCCGTCTACAATGCAGCCAAGAACATTGAATGATCTTATTCATTTCCATGCTTTTGCAGTAATATTTCAGCTTATGGTGGCCGATCTTTAGCTAACTTTCACATGATCAGAGACAGGAAGACGAAACAATCTGCTGCTTTTGGGCTGGTGATCGGAAGTCGGAACGGAAGCGCTGCTTTCTACCAACACAACGAGGAGTCAATCGTCTTGATTGAATTTTATGATTGATTTCTTCGGTTTGTTTTTCCATCTTCATTCTTTGATGTGTATGAATCCTATTTTTCCCCACAGTTACAATCGATCTCCGATTGAAGATCCGAATTTGCTGGCTAACGGTTGAGACGCCTTTGTTGGTGCGAGCAAATCACGCCCAATCCCAGCGCTTGGGCTGACCGGTGTCCTGATTTGGGACAGTACGGGCAAGGTGCAATGCTCTGGTTGAATGTTGGGCTACTACGCACAATCGCCATCGGCTGCGTCGACGTCGATGGCGGAGACGCCATAGTTGGTACGGGTAGTGGCCAGCGCCCGTCGCGATCGCCATCGCTAGCCCACATCTACCGAGGTGTACTAGATCGGGGCGACGGTGTAGTAGTCGAGGCGCATCCATGGCTGCCGGTTGGGAGTGGCGCATCATGTCCTTAGAAGAAGACGATACACCGTAGCAACGAAACCGCCCCTGCAAATCAATTGTAGGAGACGAAGCAATTTTTTGAAATTTTGGTTTAATTACAAAACAAGTCCTAGAATTTCCAAAAATCGTGGTTTGGCTTGTACCTTTCTGATAATTATAGAAAAGACTCAAAACTTCCAGGGTTAAAAGTTTTTGTCCCTAGTGAAGGTTCCGATCTTCATCCCCGAAGCGATGAGATTGAGCTCGTGAAATAGATAAATCAATTTCATCTTGAAGTAGATTAATGTATACGTCCCCGAAGTAGACGAATAGACAAATCACATCCCCAAGATGATGGGTAGATATAAAATATATCACCCCCGAAGTGGTGAGTTTTATCCCTCGAAGTAGATATAAACTAATCTATGTAATTATATTTCCTGAAGTGAATAAATTAATTACCAATCTCATTCCCGGAGTGGATAAAAGGTGAGGAATGAGGATATTGTTATTATAAATCACTCAATGTGATTAATAAATCTCATCCCCGCAGAGATGATCGAGCCGATAAATTTCATTCCCGTAATGATGAAATTATATTTATTGTTTATGTTTATGTTTATGTTTATTTAATTCATATGTACGTTATTTTATTTTATTTACTTAAACTATATTTGTTTTCCCTCATCTTCCGAAGTAGATGAACGAAACCATCGCATCTACCAAAGTAGATGAACGGGTACATCTCTCGAAAGAGATTAACGTTCTCAACTCCCGAAGTAGGTGAATGAACAAGTCTTATCTTTGAGATAGATCGAATAATTTCATCCCTTAAGCGATGAACCAAATATCTTCATCTCAGTAGTGATGCATCAATGATTAGCCTTTTATTTTGTTTTATTTAATTTTATTTGTATACATTATATTTTTATTCTTCATCTCTTGATCAAAATAAATGAATAGATATGTCTCTCGAAGTAGATGGATAAACACATCTTTTGAAATAGATGAGTGGACATCTCCCGAAGTAGATGAATGATAAAACCGCACCCTCGTAGGGATGAACCGATAAAACGTCATCCTTGTAGTGATGATTCGTATAGTTAGAGAAATAAATCAACTCTGATCCTTAATGTTTCTCTATTAGTTTCCTACAGTAAAAGATAAAATTACATATAAGAATGTCATCTCCCGTTGTAGGTGATAAAAAGGTCTTGAAGATCTATGCTAAATTTTCTTGTCACTCGAAGTTGACATTAATTTTTATTCATTTATTTAAGATTATTGTTGTTGATATACATGTCTCTTAATATACTTTACTATTTAGTATTATCTTTAACATAGTTTTATTATTATTATTATTATTATTATTATTATTATTATTATTATTATTATTATTATAAATCCAAAGTTTTTACATGAAATTGGATGGGAGTCGGCTAACAAGCTGAGCACCGCAACCCTTCTGAATCCAAAGTTATTATTATTATTATTATTATTATTATTATTATTATTATTATTATTATTATTATTATTATTATTATTATTATTATTATTATTATTATTATTATTATTATTATTATTATTACCTTAATCAACTATATTGTGAGTGTTTGAAAACCTATTTTGCGGGCTTGAAGTTCCTAAACTCAATGGTTAAACAATCCAGTAGATTGTGACATTTATCTCACTAAGAGTTCAAAGTCTCGATGCCAATTGTAAATAATCCAGCAGATTGTGAGTTTTCATCAAAATCTGCATAAGAGCTTGAAGACTCTAATTTCAAACTCTATAAGAGTATATAAGATCTTATTTTAAACTTTTGTACTCTTGAAGAAGTAAATGGAATGTGGGTTATGTCATATTCAGAACTATTTTTATTTGGTTAGTACAACCAATATAAATAACCACAAAGCATAATCTGGTTTACAAGGCCACTTCCTGACAATCCTCTAAGCATTGCTTGAAGCATGCCCCTCTTGTAGAGGGTGTAAAATAGGTAATGGTTAAGCGCGCAACCAATGTTATTGTCGTGGCTTATAACTAGGTCATCTTTGTACGGTTAATTTCTAATGTCCTGAAGAATGTTATGAATAATAAATATAGTTGGTCGTTAGTCTCATACACGTAGTATGAAACCAACGGAAGTTCTGAAAATACCCAGTTAACGGCATCTGATTAAGTAAATGGATCACCATATACAAAGTTCAATGGTTAGAATGTTTTACCATTGAAACTTATGATATCACTAACTAGAAGTTAGTTGATGATAAAATCTTATTCTTTGTGGCATTTGGTTGCTCAAGTTAAACGATGATTTGCAAGATCATTGAAATTCACATGAATTCCCACCAAAAGGACTAGAAGTTCCTAGGATCGGAAGATCCTCAATAAGGGTGACCATACATGTACGGCTTGTTCTCTTGGCAGAAATAATAACAAGACCGCCTATAATAAAGAGTAAATGCAAAGTCTCTTATGTCTCTTGACCGAGTTCAATGAGACAACTACGTACGAACATAAAACATCGGCATATGGACCAATGTTATTCCAATATAGATGCCTTAACACATTGGTCATATGAAAAGGTAGAGAATGTTTGAGGAGCATATAGTAGCTCACAACGACCTAGAAGAGTCGTTAGTCAAATGGGCCCATGCAATTTTGCATTTCGAATTTGACACGATAACTTCTCCCAAATTATCTCCAGAAGAGAGTATATGTTCTGAGGCCTCCTCCACATTTAACTAAAAGACCACAAAGAAGTTGAATGATACATGGGGTTTGAGTCCCTAATGATATCAAATACCTCGAGCTTTATAAAGGTGATCAAAATGCTCGGTATTTAGGGGGAGAGGAAATGAGACTATATTAAAGTAAGAGATTGCATGGAAGCAACTTCTCTATCATTTGGGATCCGCGGATAAATGAAAGTGAACCAGAAGTTCAAGACTTATGTACACCAAATGATAATTACATGGTTTAGCATAAAGCCATCAAATGCATTTACTAAGGCCAAAGTCACGCATATTGCATTAGCTAGCTCATTTGGAGGTTCCAGAAGTAACTCCGAAAACCAACAAAATCAAGTGAGTCTCAAATACATTAGAAGTGTTGAAGATCACTAGGCTCTCATTTTAGGATTCCCCGGAAGTAGAAAGAGCTCATGGAAACATCGAAATGATGGTAAAAGAGATAGAAAGAAGAAATTCATGCAAAGATGTATTCTTCAAGCATGATGCTATTGGACCCGTAGTTCCAACATCGGAAAGTATAACATCATTGGTTTTAAGTGGATGTTTATACAAAACCGCAATAAATGAAGCTGTAAGATATATAGCAAGATAGATTGCATAAAAGTCTAGAGTGGATGACATGAAAACATATTCACCAGTAGTGGATATAATATTTGGTTGCCGATGAACCGACTCTAACCGTAATTGATGGGCATAGTAGTTGTATACTCCAATTGATCATTCATAAAATAATATAAGTGAAAATGATTGATTAATTTGAAATGCATGAAGCATCAATATGAAAGCCTCGTCATATGTAAACGATTAATCCAAAGGGTGCTTATAGTACTTGAAGTATTTTGTAAGTGGTGACATAGTGTATTGAGTCCTGAAGTACTATAC
Organism: Persicaria maculosa; assembly: GCA_963922045.1. Classification (NCBI taxonomy): domain Eukaryota; kingdom Viridiplantae; phylum Streptophyta; class Magnoliopsida; order Caryophyllales; family Polygonaceae; genus Persicaria; species Persicaria maculosa. The sequence goes on along the minus strand of OY998252.1, from coordinate 21,471,671 downwards.
ACAACGTTGTACTCTTTTTCTTAATCTTGGTTTTTATCCCATAGGGTTTTTCCAAGGTAAGGTTTTTAATGAGGCAACTTATACATGCACCATCTGTACATCAGATCTCCTGCATCAAACGGTGAAAAGCACACTAGGTCTTGAAGTACCTTATATTTGTGAATTGAAAGCAGCTCATCACCAAAGACAATTAAGTCAATTGCATCGAAGTCAAGTGTAATATATAAAGACATTTCGGCTTGTGCACATGAAAGACAATGTTCAGACTCGACCATGCAGCTCATGAAGTCGGCATTATCAAGATGTTTGAGGAGCTTATCAGAATGAGAAAGCTGCAAGAAGAATGTTGAATTCAGGGGGAGAATATAATACGCACTGCACTCTTTTTCCCTTCGATCAGGTTTTGTCCCACTGGGTTTTCTTGACAAGGTTTTTAACGAAGCAGTATCACCAAAGCGTGTCAAACGACATCTGTACTCTTTTCCCTTAGTCCTAGTTTTTGTCCCATTGGGTTTTTCTAGGCGAGGTTTTTAACGAGACAGTTTGTAATATCAGAGGTGTACATCCAAGGGGGAGTGTTATAAAGTCATTAAAAATGGATGTTTCACCTCCTCAAAACCTCTCACCTTTGCCTATATAAAGGCTTATAATCTCTTCTAAAAGGATATACAGATCCGATTGTTCTCTCTTCTTTGTCTCCTCTCTACTCCCTTGTTTAGTTGTTCTTTCTATTTTACAACATACTCCATATTATTAATGAGTGTATCATTTATTTAAACGATAAATATTGCTAATTACTCCGGGTAATTCTAAACAAATGATTGCTAGGAGGAAAGGGAAATGCAGAGGAATGATTTCATTTCATTTCATTAAACAATGATGAGCAGCATCAGTATATATATTACACAGGTGAGGATGGAATATACTATTCGAGAACATTCTCTAATTTGTTTCCTCTTAAGAATGAGCTGTCTATGAGTGGATAACAACGTCCTCAGAGTGGGCTGGTGTCTTGGACTCAGATTTGGGCTCTGTGGAGAGAATTGTGTGGGCTGAGTCTTGATGTGTGCTAGTACTCCCCGACGATCCAAACTGGTGCACACAAAGTTTGGATCGAGCAGTCTGAAATTGCTGTGTAGGGAGTGGTTTTGTTAACACATCAGCAAGCTGATCTTTGGAAGAGATGAATGCTACTTGCAGCGACTTGTTAGCCACCCTTTCTCGCACAAAATGGTAATCCAATGAAAGGTGTTTAATCTTGTGATGGAGAACAGGATTTGCTGCGAGGTATGTTGCACCCAAATTGTCACACCATAGGATATGGGCTTGGGATAATCGGATGCCAACAGAAGACAGAACAGTTTGAATCCAAATTAGTTCACAAGTAGCAAGTGCCAGGGACCTGTACTTGGCTTCGGTGGACGACCGAGACACAGTGGGCTGTTTCTTGGAACACCAGGAAATGAGATTCGGTCCATGAAAAATGCAGTAGGCACTTATAGATCTTCTGTCTACTCGATCAGCGCCCCAGTCGGCATCCGAGAAGGCTGCGAGTTGATGATTGATAGTGGAAGACAAATGCAGCTTGTAATGCGATGTGTGATTCAGATAACGGAGTATCCGTTTCACTGCTTGCCAATGGCATTGTGTGGGCTGATGCATAAATTGGGCGACCTTGTTGACAGCGAAAGCTACATCAGGTCGTGTGAAGGACAGATATTGGAGACTCCCGACAATGCTTCTATAGCGAGTAGCATCCTCAAGTGGTGGACTGTCCTCAGTGGCGTCAAATGTGGTAGCCATAGGAGTCATCAGCGGTTTGGACGCCGTCATCCCAGCACGAGTGAGTACATCTTGTATGTGCTTTGATTGACACAAATAGAAGCCAGAGGAGTCACGAGTAATCTCAATCCCAAGGAAGTATGAAGCTGGGCCAAGATCACGAACAGGGAAGTTCCTGGATAGTTCATTCACAAACTTGGTAGCCAAAGACGGGTTAGATGAAATGACCAATAAATCATCGACGTAAACCAATACGAAAATTAGATCCGAGCCTTGGCGATATGAAAAAAGGGAAGAGTCGGCAGGGGAGGAAGTGAAACCCATAGTGATTAGGGAATCAGTGAGTCTCGCAAACCAGGCTCGGGGAGCCTGTTTGAGTCCATATAGTGAACGATTTAAACGACATATGTGAGATGGAAAGGAAGAATTGACAAAACCTGGGGGCTGGACAATATAGACCTCCTCTGACAGGGCACCATGTAAGAAGGCGTTTTGGATGTCCAGTTGTCTCGTAGACCATCGATACATCGCTGCTAAGGACAAGAGAAGGCGAACGGTACTTGGTTTGGCTACTGGGCTGAACGTTTCATTGTAATCAAGGCCAGAAACTTGATGAAATCCTTTCGCAATAAGGCGAGCTTTCCTCCTTTCAATCGATCCATCACTCCTTCTTTTTGTTTTAAAAACCCATTTCACCCCTAAAACATTTGCAGAGGGTTTGGACGGGACCAATGACCAAGTCTTGGTGTCTAAAAGAGCCTGGAATTCCATTGCCATGGCATGTCTCCATTCCGGGTATTTGACAGCTTCTGAGAAGCAGGATGGCTCCTCTGGAATTGTGGTGGTAAGAGAGCATTGAGGCCACGGGATGGTGCCATCAGTCCGGACCATAGGTTTGAGATTGTTAGTCCGGGATCTAATTTCCATTGGATGGGTTGAGGCAGGACGACAAGGCTCTGGTGGTGGCGGTGGTAAGGCCTGAGAGGTAGAAGAAGATGTTTGCTGAGAAAGGGGTCTAGGTGGTGGAGAAGGGTTTAATTGAGTGTTTAGATGAGGAGATTGGGCCTGATTTGGGTTAGACGGGATTGGTATATGTGTTTGGGTCACAAGAGGAAGGTGGGCTTCATCAGGGGCAGTAGTGGGCTGAGTTGCAATGGGCTCCAGTTTTTGGTAGGGAAATATGCTCTCATGAAATAATACATCTCTAGATGTATACATCTTCCGATTTGCCCAATCATAGCAAAGGTAACTGGTGGTGTTGGGTGAGTAACCAAGAAAAATGGTAGGAGTGGATCGAAACTCAAGCTTGTGGCGATTGTAGGGTCGGAGGTTAGGGAAGCAAAGGCAACCGAAGACCCGAAGAGCCTTGTAGTCCAGAGATTTCCGAAAAAGAATGGTAAATGGGGGCTGATTTTGTGTGATAGGAGACGGTAAACGGTTAAGGAGATATACTCCTGTTTGGAAAGCGAAATCCCAATAATGCAGAGGCAAATGAGCATGCTTGAGAAGGGTTAGGCCAATATCAACAATCCTTCGACGTCGGGATTCAATGGACCCATTTTGTTGATGAGAATATGGACATGTGAGACGATGAAGTATCCCTAATTCCCGAAACAACGATCGTAAAGGTTTAAATTCGGTGCCATTGTCCGATTGGATGGCAATGATTTTCTTTTGGAAGAAATTTGTAACATATTTGATGAAAGTGGTAACAATAAAGGTCACTTGAGATTTTTGTTGAAATGGAAAAATCCATAGAAATTTGGAGAAGTCATCCAAAATCGCTAGAAAATATTTATTGTCATTGATAGAGGGAGAATGGGCCGGACCCCAAACATCCATAAACAAAAGGTCCATAGGACTTGAAGATAGAGATGAACTAGTAAAGTGAGGCAAGGCATGGGCCTTTGCCCATGAACAAGACACACATGGGTAGCTAATGTGAGACAGCCCAGCTGATCCAGGAAGAGAGTGGACTGAAATGACGGTAGAGGTTATTCTTTTTGAAGGGTGACCTAATCTGTAGTGCCAAAGGAGGGATGTCGGCGGCAAGTTGGTAGTGGTGGTGTGAAGAAGCGGCGATGTAGTCGACGGTGGTGGAGAGTGCCAGACATAGAGTCCATCTTTAACGGTGCTCTGCGCTAGAGTGGCCTGAGTCCGATTGTCCTTCACAAGAAACTGAGTTTTGTCAAACACAAAATAAACATCATTTTCATGGCAAAATCTGTTGACAGAGATGAGATTCTTTGTTAAAGAGGGAGCATGAAGCAGACCGGAAAGCTTAAAATTATGAGAGTTGGAGGAAAGAAAAGTGGAACCGTGGTGAACAATAGGAATGGAAGAGCCATCACCCAAGGACACGGAGTCTGAACCTTCATACGGAAGACGATCAATGCGTAAATTGGCCAAATCAGGCGTGTAGTGGTGGGTGGCTGCCGAGTCTGGATACCAGGTAGTGTTGGTGTTGTTTGCTTGGAAGCTTCGAGGTGGTGGGGGTTGGAATGAGTGGTCGAAGCGCTGCCAACACCTTGCAGCAACATGGCCACGTTTCTCGCATAGCTGGCAAACCGGACGTGTGTCAAGAGCTCCTGAGAAGGTTTGGTAATTTCCTCTGCCACGGCCGCCTCTGCCTCCTCTGTTGGTATAGTCTCCTCGACCTCAACCAGTAGCCTCACCTCGTCCACGACCTCCTCTGCCTCTAGTGGAGGTGAAGTGCAGTTCTGGTGTGGTCTCAGTGGACTGATCCCCAGTTGTTTGAGACGAAGAGGGATTGGGAAGAAGACCCGAGTTGTTCCGACGAATGCGTTCTTCCTAAAGTAAAAGATAGGAGAGTACCTCATGGGGTTTTGGAAGCACCGGCTGTGTGGAAAGAGTGGTGACCATTGCATCGTAATCACTTCCGAGTCCTGGAAAGAGGTAAGTGACAAATTCATGGTCACTCACATATTGCCCAGCCGCTTGAACCTGCTGGACTAAGCCACTGCACCGATTGAAGAAGGTGGTGGCCGATTCATCTCCACCCTTCTTGATGCTGGCTAACTGGAGGCGAGTTTGGATAATCTGAGCATTGGATCGGGAAGCGTACAGTTGGTGAAGTCTCTCCCAAACTTGTTGAGACGTGCTGCAGTCGAGCACTTGAGCCATCACCGGCTCAGTCAGAGAGGCGGACAGAATAGCAAGGACAAGCTGGTCCTTTGCAACCCAGTCATCAAACGAACCTGGATTGCCATCAGCAGCAGGACAGGGGAGTGAGCCATCGGCATAGCCAAGCAACTTCTGAGATCTGAGATATGGTGTAATCTGTCAAAGCCATGTGAGAAAATTGGTGGGTGATAGTTTAATGGTGTTTAGGGTAGAGAAGGAAGGGGTCGGACCAAGAGGAGAGGTGAGGGATGCCTGAGACAAGGCTGTTTGTAGCTGGGCTATTGTGTCTGCTAGAGGAGGATCGGAGGCCATGATTTTGGTGAAAAGAAGCAACTTTGTTGTCAAGGCTCTGATACCATTCTAAACAAATGATTGCTAGGAGGAAAGGGAAATGCAGAGGAATGATTTCATTTCATTTCATTAAACAATGATGAGCAGCATCAGTATATATATTACACAGGTGAGGATGGAATATACTATTCGAGAACATTCTCTAATTTGTCTCCTCTTAAGAATGAGTTGCCTATGAGTGGATAACAACGTCCCCAGAGTGGGCTGGTGTCTTGGACTCAAATTTGGGCTCTGTGGAGAGAATTGTGTGGGCTGAGTCTTGATGTGTGCTAGTAGGTAACATAACAACAATGACAACAAAGACGGATGTTAAGGGACAATAATAATTTCAGTGAAGTGACATAAAACCAAATGTTATTTTTATTATCATTATTATTACTACATAAAGTATATAGTCGATCATTAATTATTGGCCAAACATCTATATTTGTAATGGTTGTAACTAGGGCTGGAAATCACCCGTGGGTGACTGACTCACCCGATCCACCCGACCCGATTATTAGGGTGAAAACCCGAAAAAATCCGGGTGACGGATGGGTGATGGGTCGGGTGAAATGGGTGATGGGTTGGGTGATGGGTGATATATTTTTCACCCATTACCCGACCCATCACCCGACCTGCTTAACCACCCGTTAGCCCACCCGATTATTATAAAAAAAAGAGGCTACTATATAAATAATACTACGTATAATTTAACATGACTAACATATTTCTCCTTTTCTACCTCTACTTTCTCCATTTTCCAAGTGTTTTTGTTAAAAAGGTCTAAAAAAAACTTGCATTATTTAGCTCCATGTCTTTTAAAAATAATAAAATTTCTTTTTTTTGTTTTGCATATACCGATAGAGTGTACACAATTTGGCTCTTTCCAACGACTTTGTTAGCATTTACTGTATTAATACATGATTAACCGAATCATATTTTCCCAATTTGTCATGAGACTCGTAACAATAATCCTCTTAATGCAAATTAAGATATTAAAGAAATTACCAAATCAAGATATTAAAGAAATGGCGCATAAATCTATTTTCTAAAGACATAATTTTTCTATACCATTTTTTTATATCGAGTCTAGTAACCGAGTTAAATTTATCTCATTCAGTTTGATATCAAACTTCTAATACTAATTTTGTAAGTTAAGGATAGGGATATAATGTATGAATAAGTATTTTATTAATTTAGTAAGATTCATACGTTGACATGGTTTATAAAATTATTGAATATAAAGATTTTTAGGTATGTCTTGTGACTTTTTTTTAATTCCTTCACCCGATTAACCACCCGACCCACCCGATTCACCCGACGGGTCGGGTGATGGGTGAAACATTAGACGGGTGGGTGATGGGTCGGGTGAAATTTTTTTGTGACGGGTCGTATGAAAAAATGGGTCCACCCATCCATCACCCGACCCATTTCCACCCCTAGTGTAACTACTCCCAAGTCGGAACATGCAAGTTGCATAGAGTGGTAAAAAGTTCAATAGTTAAAAATCATTTTTCTTTAACAAGGTAATTAAATATTCGAAATATCTAACACGTCAGTGTCGAATAAATTGAGAGGATGAAATAAACGGCAGATAGGTTAACCATCATGATACTAGCAAACTAGCTAAAACATAAATATTTAAGCCCAATTCGAACAAAGAAACGAAATGCTAAACAAACTAGGGTTAAAAAATCATTATATATTGCCATGTTTTCATCCATCAAACTTATTGCTTTTTCCCTAAAAATTAAGTCACTTTAGAAAGTTAATTTATCCATAAAAAATAACAAAAGCAATTCAATAAATATGTCGAGATGTTGCATAAGTCTCATGACATATATACTTTCCAAGAATATTGTTGCATTCACAATCTATTTCCTCGATTTCTACGCATGTCGATCTTATTGATGTTGTGATATATGTTGAGTCCGAGTTATTCTTCTTTGTTTGGCTTTGTGTATTTTTCTTATACGGTTTCATGATGATTACTTCATCTCTACTGATCCTTCGGCCATTAATTTGATATTTACCATATAAATGCTTGTCTAATATTTCGAATTATTTCATAATCAAATTTATATATATCTTCTACGCATGCCTTTTTCTTATGTTGTGATATATCTTCTTGTCTAAGATTTATGAGATCGACAGAAAGTGATGAGAGTAAGGATTTGCTAGTCTTGGGATGCCATGCAGGGGCGGAGCTGAGGGGGGCCTAGAGGAGCACGTGCCCCCTTTCTCACGAGACGAACTATCTAAGTGTATTCTCCTCGTCGATAGCTTCGTTTTCATATATAATACGCCTTAATCCGACATCTGAGTAAAAAGTTATGAATATTTAAAAATTAAGGGCATATTAATCACTTTAATTTTATTTCAATAGGCTATAATGTTTTTATATTTTACTTAAATTAACATTTACATACTATACTTTATCTCGAGAGCTTTGAAATGAGAGGTTATACTAATCATACCGACAATTAGATAAGAAGTTACGCAAGTTTAAAATTTGTATAGCTTGTTATACATATATTATATGTTATGAGTACAATAAATTATACTTAACTAGAGTTTTTATTTGAGCCAAACAAGTCTAGTATTAATGTTTGATTATATTTATCTCATTTAGAAACAAGTCAAGCTCGAGTAGAACCTATATTTGACATTGAGCTCATACTCGACTTATTTAGTAAATGAGCGAGTTTGAACTGAGTGTTTTTTTTTTGCAAATATTATGCAACTTTACTTGCTCATGAGATGGTAACTTAAAAGAAAATTTGTAAATTTCATAAAATTCATGCTATTTGAGTTTCAATCGAGTCGAGCCGAACTTTGAATCAAGCATAAAAATGTGCGCATAATAAACTCATTTTTTAAATAATGTTTGAGACGAGCTTTTATTGAGAAAAACTTGAGCCAATTAAGATCTAACTACTTAGCTCATATAACAACCATAACATTAACTTAATGTTTATTATATTGCGTTTCATATACTTATTTAGTTGATTTTTTTATATTTCATTTATATATTTATATTTCTTTTTTTTAGGTGCAAAAAAATAATAATAGCGTTTTATCATAAATCGGTGATATTTTATCTTAAAATAACATCATTAATTATCGTATTATATATAATTCTTCATGTCAATTTAATCCAAAACAATATCGTACATTTCTGACGGTGCCCCCCCCCCCTCCGAAAGTTTTCTGGCTCCGCCACTGATGCCATGTATGGATAAGAGAGACTATCGTGCTAATAATGTGTTGTAAACCGAAAGAGAATAGAGAGTAGAGAAGGAGGAGGAGAAACTGATGTTTTATTGAGGATCTTCGAGACCCATTATATAGGAATTGACACAAAAGCTAAAGTAGTATTTATCTATTCTCATTATAACAATGCAAAGATAATATCTTAACAATTATATCTTTTTATTAATGGGGTAGCCTATATATACGCTAATACGCCCTTATTTTTCTGCTCAAATGGCCACACATTTAAAAGATAATTAAGAGCAATATGTTAAGCAAGCTAGTGTACGTGAAAGGTAGGGGTCCGAAATAATTCACTGGAAAGGACTTGCGGGTAGTACCCAAAGGTCTCCAGTTCAAACTCCGCATATGACCACTCTTTATTTACAAATTCAAGAAAGGTAGGTACCATTAGTGAATAACTAGCTTATACTATAGATCAGGGACCATAAATTTTTTTTTTTAAAAAAGAAAAAAAAAAAACATACCGACTACGGTTGAACGTACAGTTAAACCTGACCTAGCTAGTTAATTACTGAACCGAAACCAATTTACTCCGTATATATGAGCAACTCGTGCAGTGTAAACCTGATGAATCAGTCAAGACTTGAATTGACTTGAATTGAATTTATTGGTGTATTTGGCAGCGTATGTTATAGCAGGTGGTGGTTGTGAGTTGTGAGTTGTGAGTTAGGGAATCACCATCAATTTTGTAACCCACGGGCCTTTCCGCGTGCTACTTCACCCTCCACTAATCTATTTTAATTTAATTAACTTTGTTGTATTTTGTATCACTTATATATTTATATATATTATGGAGTATATATTTAAATATAATCGGAGGTTCAAAAGTTATATTTGAGTAGTGCTGCTCAATGGGTAAATAATTGAATTGTGTAATGTAACCATTACTACTGAGTCACTGACCAACAAGATCCATCCAAATAACGGGCGGTGGTTTTGCTCCTCTCCGGCGGGTCAAGTGTTGAATCCCCCAACTCCGATCCTAACCCGCTTTGGCTATGGGACACCATGTTATTTGACCCGCTGGATTTTGTAATTGTTGGAACAAGACTTGTGGATCACACAACACACACATACAGATTCGAGGACAAGAGCTCTAGGAAGAACACAAAACCATACACACACACTTGACAGTTTTTTTCGATAAGCCTCCACACCTTGATTGATTCACACCACACTACTAAAGCTATTACAAAATAGAAGTAACTGCATAAAACCGACAATCTAATCCACTTCCCCACTAACACATTACCTAGGAAGTGATTCAAAACAAAGAAACTAACTCTAACTGCCATACTGAAGTTTACTATCATTCGATATCGACAAGTTAAGTCGATATCGACAAACCAACCAACAAACTTAACTAACACACTTTGTTGTCATTCGATATCGACAAACTAAGTCGATATCGACAAAGCCTAAGACAACCAGCTGAACATAGCTTATCAGCTTGCTTGAACCTTGGATTATCAACTAACTTTTAACACCTCCCCTTAATTCAAGGTTCCTCATGCCAATCTTCTCGACAAAATACTGATGCTTTGCCCCACACAAAGCCTTGGTGAACAAATCTGCATTTTGTTCATTAGTTCCACAGAACTTCAACACAACCTTACCCTTTGCCACCAGTTCTCGAATGAAATGGTGCTGCACATCTATGTGCTTTGTTCTGGCATGAAAAGTTGGATTCTTTGTCATGGCTATGACTTATTTGTTGTCACACCAGATCTCCATAGCTCCACTTTGCTCAATTCCAAAATCAGACATCAATTTTCCTAGCCACAATGCCTGTCTTGCAGCTGCACCTGCTGCTACATACTCAGCTTCTGAGGATGATAGAGCCACATTCTCTTGCTTCTTAGAGCTCCATGTGATGGCACCTGATCCAAACCCAAATACAGACCCTGATGTGCTCTTTCGGTCATCTATACAGCCTGCCCAATCACTGTCTGTATAGCCTTGCAGCTTGAAGTCTTTCACATTCTCATACCAAATTCCCAACTGTAAGGTCCCTGCTACATACTTCAGTATCCTCTTAGCAGCTCCCATGTGCTGCTTTGTTGGCTCATGCATGTATCTGGATACAACACTCACACAATAGGCTATGTCTGGCCTAGTGTGAGTTAGGTAATTCAGACCTCCCACAAGACTTCTATAACACTTCTCATCTGCTTTCTCAGTGCCATCCATCCTCTGCAGCTTCTCATTCATGTTCATTGGAGTGTGAGCAATCTCACACTTCTCCATTTGAAATTTCTTCAAGAGATCTCGAGCATACTTTTCTTGGCACATAAAAATACCTTCTTCACTTTGTTTCACCTCTAGTCCAACAAAATACTGAAGCAACCCCAAATCTGTCATCTCAAACTTCTTCATCATGGCACTCTTGAAATGCTCTAACATCTCTTATGAATTGCTCAAGTAGATAATATCATCTACATACAAACACACAATGATTAACTCACCCTGTCTTCCCTTCTTGACATAAAGGGTTGGCTCATTTTCACTTCTCACAAACTGATTTCTTAGAAAGAAATCATCTATCTTGCTGTACCAAGCTCTAGGAGCTTGCTTGAGCCCATACAATGCCTTCTTCAACTTGTACACCTTAAACTCATCACCCTTCTCTTCATATCCCAGAGGTTGCTCCACAAATACCTCTTCTTAAAGCTCCCCATTCAGAAATGCTGATTTAACATCTAACTGAAAGATAGGTAGCTTCCACTGAGCTGCCAATGCAAGCACCACTCTTACTGTCTCTAGCCTTGCTACCGGTGAGAAGGTTTCTTCATAATCTATCCCTTCTTGCTGTGAGTACCCCTTAGCCACAAGCCTTGCTTTGTGCTTTTGAATACTCCCATCTGTGTTATACTTGGTCCTAAACACCCATTTAAGATCAATGACATTCTTTCCTTCGGGCAACTCCACAAGTTCCCAAGTGTCATTCTTTCTGATGGCTTTCATCTCTTCATTCATAGCCAGTTGCCAATGGTTCTCACCTTTTGCTTCCTCAAAGCTCACTGGATCTGTTGTAATCAAGGCAAAGCCAACTCTCACACTTCTGTCATACACATCAGCAAGTGACCTCATCTTTCTAGGAGGGGAATCACTTGAAGCACTTGAAGGAGAACCACCTTAACTGCTTGATGAACTAGCAAGATCAGTAAGGGTTGATGGTGTGCTTGGATTTGAGCCATCATTGTCACTTGGCTCATCACCTTGATCAGTCTCCTCATCTGTACTGTCTAGTGAAATCAGCTCTTGCAACCCATCTCCTCTCTCACTTTGCTTCCATTCCCACTTACTGCCTTCATCAAAAACCACATTCCTGCTAATAATCACTCTACCATTTGCAGGATTGAACAACTTGTATGCTTTTGATTGTGAAGCATATCCAATAAACACACATTTCTTTGCCTTATCATCCAATTTATGTCTTAAGTTGATCAAAGTGTATGCCACATAGCCAAACACTTTTAAATGATCAACTCATGGCTTTCTTCCCTTCAGAACTTCATATGGAGTTCTGTTCAACACAACTTTTGTTGGAGAGATATTCAAAGTACACTGCAGTTGCCACTACTTCACACCAGAACTTGTTTGGAACTCCCTTGGCCTTCATCATGCTTCTAGCCATTTCCACAACAGTCATAATTTTTTCTCTGTGCCACTTCATTTTGCTCAGGAGTGTATGGGGCTGTCAAATCTCTCCTAATTCCATTCTCATAACAAAACTCATTGAATTCATTTGACAAGAATTCACCTCATCTGTCAGTCCTGAAAGCCTTGATCTTTCTCTCTAACTGATTCTCAATCATCACCTTAAATCTCTTGAAGTTGAGAAAGGCTTCAGACTTGTGCTTTTGGAAAAATACCCAGCTCATCCTGTTGTAGTCGTCTTTCACCAACAGAAAATACTTACTTCCACCCATGGATTCAGTTTGCATTGGTCCACAAAGATTTGCATGTAACAACTCTAGGCACTGAGTCGCTCTTCAAGCTGATCCACTTGGAAATGACCCTCTGAACTGCTTGCCATACACACATCCTTCACAAAACTCTAGATCACTGATCTTAGGCAGACCTTGAACCATTTCTTTTGCACACAACATCTTCAGACTTTGCATATTCAGGTGTCCATACCTCTGATGTCACAACTCAGATTCTTCTACATTCTTGATTGCCATTGCCTTGCTTACATCAGAAGCCAAGTTAATAGGAAACATCCTATTTGCAGTCATTGACACACTCACTACAATGTGACCTGTCTTCTTCTCTCTGATCACACACTTATCTTCATCAAACAACAAAGAAAAGCCATTTTGCTGCAACTGACCAACACTTAGCAGATTGTGAGCTAAACCAGGCACAAACTGAACATCACATAATGCCTTTTCTCCACCCTGAACACTGGCAATTGTCATTGTGCCTTTCCCTTCAACTTGCAGTACTTTATCATCTCCAAGTCTCACCTTACTTCTCTTGGTTTCATCAAGCTCCTTGAACATTTTCCTTGAGCTTGACATGTGGTTTGAGCAACCACTGTCCAAGTACCACATAACAGACCCATTCTCTTCAGTGGTAGTAAGAGCCATGAACAGCTTCTCCTCTTTGTCTGCATTTTCTGAAAAATTTGCCCCTTTGCTTTCATTTTCTTGCTTATCCCAGCACTGAGCCTCCTTATGCCCATATCTTTTGCAATAGTAACACTTCATGTTACTTTTGTAGGACCTTGAGTCACTGTGATTTCCTCTTGAGGTGGCCACCACGTCCTCTATAGCTGCCTCTGTGACCACCTCTTCCTCTATGGCCACCTCTGTAACCTCCTCTACTTGAAGAACTTTCACCCTTGTTCTTTGAACTTTCATCTTTGACTTGAAGCAGTTTTTCTTCCTTGACATCACTGCTCCTACTCAGCCTTTCTTCATGTGCATGAAGAAAGCTTGTTAGTTCTTAAAACTATAAACTGCTAAGTCCTTAGACTCTTCTATAGCAGCTACCACATGGTCGAATTTCTTTGTGAGACTCCTCATAACTTTACTCACAACCTTTTCATTACTAACCTCTTCACCATAAGTTCTCATATGGTTTACAATACCTGTGACTCTAGACAAGTAGGCCTGTACACTTTCCCTGTCCTGCATCACCAATGTTTCAAAATCTCTTCTAAGAGGTTGAAGCTTCACAGTGATGACCCTTCTGTCATCCATATACTCTTGCTTCAACACTTCCCAAGCATCATGTGCTGTCTGAGAGGCTGCTATCCTTGGGAACACCTCATCATCCAAGGCCGATTGTATCATGAACAAGGCCTTGGAGTCCTTCTTCCTCTTCTCTCTCAACTGCTGATCTGGCTCACCAACAGCAGTGTCCTCGAAACCTTGATCCACCAAGTTCCAAACTTCCTGAGACTTGAAGAGGGTTGTCATCTTTAAGCTCCAAAAGTGGTAGTTCACACCTTTGAACATAGGCAATTGGGGATTGCCAACACCACCACTTCCATTGTTCAGCATTTTGAACAATAACTCTTACAACTCGTGTTTCCCTGTGTTTTCCTTACCTCACTCAACCCAACACTCAAACCCAGCAAGAGCACTGCTCTTAGCTCTGATACCAACTGTTGGAACAAGACTTGTGGATCACACAACACACGCACATACAGATTCGAGGACAAGAGCTCTAGGAAGAACACAAAAACCATACACACACACTTGACAGTTTTTTTCGATAAAAGCCTCCACACCTTGATTGATTCACACCACACTACTAAAGCTATTACAAAATATAAGTAACTGCATAAAACCGACAATCTAATCCACTTCCCCACTAACACATTACCTAAGAAGTGATTCAAAACAAAGAAACTAACTCTAACTGCCATACTGAAGTTTACTGTCATTCGATATCGACAAGTTAAGTCGATATCGACAAACCAACCAACAAACTTAACTAACACACTTTGCTGTCATTCGATATCGACAAACTAAGTCGATATCGACAAAGTCTAAGACACCCAGCTGAACATAGCTTATCAGCTTGCTTGCACCTTGGATTATCAACTAACTTTTAACAGTAATTACAAAAATTGTATGGCCACAAGCAATGCCGAGTTTATATATATAGGTGCTTCGGTTTGATATGGATCATTTAGTTAAATATGTTTAACCCATGACGACAATAAACACCCCTCCTTATCAAAACGATATATTAAATGTTTTTTGTCATTCTTTATTATATTCGTTTTAAATTTTAGATTGTCGTCTCTTTTCTTAACCCCTTTTCGATCAAGGGTTTCGTTTTCTTGCACTTTGAGAACTTACGTACACACGGAGCAGATTTTCTTCGTTTTATAGCTTGTTGCTTTTCTTTGGTGGGTGTTCCCACACCCAAGTATCATACTGTACAAGATATATAGCTTGTGGATGTTGTTGATTAAAGTCGGCACAGTACTATGAAAGAAGGCCATGACGCCCAAGTATCATACAAGATATATAGCTTGGGGATATATGTTGTTGTATCAATATTTTTTGGGGGAAAATCCTAGAAGATCACTCTTTAAATATGGGTCTTTGTAGAAAATCATCCCTTAAAATTGAAATTACAGAAAATCACCCCTTAAACCCATTTTGTAGGTAAATCACCAGCCGCAACCTTTTTTCCATTAGGTTGCCGTTTAAAACGGTGAAAAGTCATTTTTATCCCTCACTTATAATGTTATTTTAATGAGAGAAAAATGTATGAATTAAAATAAATTAATAAAATCTATTTATCCATCCCGTTTAATGAGAGAAAAAGATATGTTATTCTATTAAAATAACATTAAAAAGGATGGATAAATATATTTTATTAATTTATTTCAATTTATACATTTTTCTCTCATTAAAATAACATTAAAAGGGAGGGATAAAAATGACTTTTCACCATTTTAAACGGAAATCTAACGGGGAAAAAGGTTATGGATGGCGATCTACCTACAAAATGGGTTTAAGGGGTGGTTTTCTGCAATTTCAATTTTAAGGGGTGATTTTCTGCAAAGACCCTTATTTAAGGGTTGATTTTATGTCATTTTCCCTCTTTCTTTTTCTTCAGATTATTATATATGGGTTAAGATAAATAAAGGGTTAGGGTTGTACTGTACCTTAATTATATATATCATAAAATCAATTGACATTAAAATGAGTAACAATCGATCTACATACAAAGTTTGAATACCTTATATTATCAACGTGAGATTTATCATTTCTCATCTTTAACAACTATACTCAATATAGACCATCAAATATTCCAGAGAGCAACCTATCATAACTCATTTAATTTCCTTCATAAGAATTAATGCCCAAAATCATGTGAATTTCATTTTGTTCAAATATTGTTGAAACGTGGTTGTCTCCTATCGAAAAGAAAATGAGATATCTTGACTAATATTTAAGTTTAGTGTATTACTCTTTTCATTATTAATTGGTTTTGAGATGAACTAGTTAGATTTATTTATTATTCGTATCTCTTATATATATATATATATATATATATATATATATATATATATAGGGAAGCTTTAAAATGTAAAAAGTTCTTAACGTGTAAAATTGGCTTAACGTGTAAAATTTGGGTTTGAGGGAAAACCGACACGCGGGTCTGATTTAAAAAAAAATGAACCGGGTTTAGCCTGGTGTTTCTTCCGCTCTTCTTCCCTCTCCCGCAATTCTCCAGATCTGAGAACGAACCTCCGCCAGTCCTCCGCCTCCTTCCTCCTCCTCCGCCAGTACTCCGCCCTCGAGGCCAGGCTTGACTCCGTCTCCTACCGGATCTCCGTCCTCTAGTCCCTCCTCTCCCTCATCCTCGCCTTCATCCCTCGCCTTTTCATCGCCGACCTAGGGTTATCTGCCTCCAAGCCTTATGGATCCTCCAAGCCTTATGGATCCTCCAAACCGGCCTCTCCCTCCACGTCGATGCCTCCACGGCGGTTTTGTGACGACGCCCTTGCTCAAGGGCTCGAGCAAGGAGATCAGGTCGGTGAGGATGGCGCACAACATGCCGTCGTCGTCGCTGATGAAGAAATCGGAGCTAGGGCTGGTTTCGAAGGTGCGATGTGGCGCATTGAGGCTGACGCTGCAGAATTTCCAAGAGGTAATTCTCGGGACGAAGCTGTTCGTTCTCTTTCCGACGATTCCTTTGGCTTTCGTTGCTCAGTGCCTCGATTTTGGACGGGTAAGTTTTTAATTTCCTGATTCAATTAGGGCTTCTGAACGATTGCAATTGATTGTTTGAAGTTAGGCATTGTTGATTTAGTGATCGATTGCAGTTGAGTGTGTAGTTCACATAGTGTTGTTTTGTGACATTTGGTGATATCGATTGCAATTCTCAAGCTTACTCTCTGGCTAATGCAGCTTCTGAATCAATCTGCACATTTCAATGTATTCTGAAAGTTTATAACCTGGATCTCTAATCAATCTGCATATGAATGCCTCAATTTTGAAATTATAAGCTTGTTAATATGCTTTTTCCTTTCTTGAATATACCAATCAGAGATTTTTCTTTGAAAAACCAATCTAGTTCATATCAATGTCATGGAAAGGACTATGTCTTGCCCTCACATTTGGAATCTTATGATTCATTACATCATCTATAGTGAGCATATCAGTGGACAATCATGCAGTCTTAAGTAACTAAATTTTTACTCGATGTTAATGGGTTGAGCTGGGAAAATCGAACCTTCTTTACATATTGGTAGTTGTTCATATGTTTCTTTTTCTTGTTCATATCTTGTACACCTCTGAATAAGCTGAGAATGAAGATGGTTAGCTTCCATCATTTCCACATAGCAGTAGGGGGAGCTTATTTACTTGTATTGAGTTATCAAAATTCAAATTCTTGGTTAATCTTGTTCTCATGCATGAGCCTTTTTAGCCAAATATGCTACCTCATTTTCAGTAAAGGAATGAACATTAGTCATCTGCTATTGTGCTTCTCTTTTTTTTCTTCTCAATTGCCTTGTATGTTGTTTGAATTACTGCAGGTACGAACAATCTCTCTATTTGGAGAAGTTGTGGGGCATCGGCCCTGCAACTGCTCTGAAACTGTGTAAGAAAGGCCATCGTACATTGGAAGATCTACAAGGCGAAGAGTCCTTGACTAAATCTCAGAGACTGGGATTGAAATACTTTGATGATATCAAGACAAGAATTCCACGTAATGAGGTACATTATGTGTATTTTTTTATGCAACTGCTAAGTTCGGCTTGAGGAAGTTTCCTTTCTGACTGATGTTCTAAATTCTTAGGTAGCAGAGATGGAAAAACTGTTACAAGAAGCAGCAGAGAGTCTTCTGCCTGGGGTAATCCCGATCTTTCTTCCTTTTCTCTTCTTTTTTAATTTGCTCTTCCTTTATTAAAGATTCCAGGGTCATCTCGTTAATGTTTTCACTTTTCATACATCCTGTTAGGATTGTTTTTCCTTGATAACCCTAAGTAAGGTAATTGGTTCAATCGGGTTTTGGACGAATCAAATCTCGGGTTGAATCCAAGGTTCAACTCAGTTTCAGGTCAACTTGGGTCAAACCATGATTCACCAATTTCTTAGGTTTTCAATTAGACTTCTCTTTTAATTTTCCAAATTCTGAGTGAAATCTTGAGACTATTGCCTAGAATTGAAAATTTTGTGTAAACTAATAAGACAGCAATGCCCATTTATTAACACACTCAGACCAAATCAATTCATACACTATTTCAGATTTCCAAGTTTTGGAAATGAAGGAGAAACAAAGTGTGAACAAGCAGCGCTTGCTCCAATAGACAAGATGCAAGAGACTTGAAATTAATATTTTGAATCTTTGATGTTGCTTGATCTTAATTTTCTTACCCAATGATAAGGCTATTCTATGACCCATTTACCAATGCATGGTTATCTACTTTCTTTTATGCAGTAGTAGTAGTTTACATACAATACACAGTTACACACCTCTAATTTGTCATGTTTTAATTTAAGGTGGTGTTGATTTGTGGTGGATCATTTAGACGGGGGAAATCTTCGTGTGGGGATCTGGACATTATAATTACACACCCTAATGGACAAAGGTAAATATTTACCAATAATATTCCTTAATTGAATGGTTGATTGGGTACTGTATATATGCTTTGAATTTAACCATTCAACATTTTTATCTTCTGTTTCATGCTTTATATATGTTGTTTAATGATTTTGAAGTATTAAGGGTATCTGATCTTGTTTCAAGATCACTAACTTTCTCCTTTGTGCAACAATACTTTGTATCCTGACCCTTTTTAACTGTTCTTTTCCAGCCACAAGGGTTTCTTGGCAAAGTTTGTGAATAAATTGAAGGATATGAAGTTTTTGAGAGAAGATTTGGTCTTTAGTACTCACAGTGAAGAGGCATCTGATTCCCATTGTTACCCTTTATCAATTAATTTTTTTTCCTACTGGATTGATGGAGTTTATATCTATTGTGACAGAACTTGTAATGTGAATGTAGGGCACAGATTCTAGTGTTGACACGTATTTTGGCTTATGCACATATCAAGGTATTACAACTATGATATAATCTTTTTGGCCTATTAGCTCAATTGGAAGAGCAATGTGCGTATGCACAAAGATGTGGGTTCGAATCCCACATAGGTTATATCATAAACAAGAACACAACAATCCCAAATTGTTAATCATGCACATTATAATCTTAGTTATGCACGTTTTAAACTAAATAATGCACTTTTTAATCTTTATATTGCTTGTCAAGATTTGTTATTTATTGCGATCAGCCAAATGTCCAGCCAGTTAACATCAGAATCTCGTGTAGCGGTGTTTATGTTGATAAAGCTAGCACGAGATCTTAACCTTCAGGTCAGTGCGATCATTAACCATCTCATTGACATTTTCATGATTTATGACCCGCAAATACTTGAGAGTGCAAAATGTCAAACAGATAAAAATACAAATAAAAGGGGAAACAAGCTCATCTCTATCACCGATCCCTCTTCGAGTAACAGAGATCTTCCAGCTCCTGCTCACTATGATTTCGGCGTGCAGGATTCAAATCAACAATGTCCCTATACGATAGCTTGAGCAACCCATTACTTGAAGTTAAAGATGGAGAAACCGAGGAAAGGAAGCAAGGGGCGTCCTTACCTTTCACTTACACGAAAGGGATCTCCTCCCCTCAAGGCAAAGCCACACCAGCAGAAAGATCATCACACACAGACTCCATGACAGTAGCAGCCCCCTGTTCAGTACACACAGATTTCATGACAGTAGCCCCATTCTCAGCTTTTTCCTTGGCTTCCACTTCTTTTCTCTTGTTTTCCTTCTGTTCAGTACACACAGATTCTATGACAACAGCCCCGTTCTCAGATTCTATTACAGCAGCCCCTTGTTCAATTCATATCCTTTCCAACTTGCTGCACAGCACATGACCAAATGCTTAATTAATAGAAATAATTGCAAAGGAACCAACATCGATTCATATCAATTTTTAGACTGCAAAAGAGGCAGTTACACATTACAGAAATGATTTGGGTTTCCTGTTCTTGTTAAATGAATAAAAAGTAGCAGTAACAGCAGCACATCAAATAACCATGAAAAATTATTCAAATCGAAAAAGGGAACTTTATAGTTGTTTAGCTATGACCTATTCACATTTAATTTATCTCAGGCATCTATAATGCACCAGGAGCAGATCGAAGATCAGGATATCCTTATTATGCAAAGCGACTGCATAAAAGACTCAAATGAGTAAAAAGATGAAGAAAGACTCAAATCGAAAAAGATCATGTCAGCATATATTAGGTTAGAATCCTCACGACAGGACATGGTGGTGGAACAACAATTTGACATTCAAACTAAAAGTTGAGATGCTTAAAATTGAGATTGCAATACTTAAAAGTGCACAATTGCATTCTAAATTTGCACATATTGTATCTTACTTTTGCACAATTGTATTCTAAATCTGCACAATTATATCTTACTTTTGCACACTAGTATTCTAAATGTGCACAATTGTATCTTACTTTTCCACAATGTAGTTTAAATTTGCACAATTGTATCCTACTTTTGCACATTTGTATTCTAAATGTGCACATTACAATTTTATTATTACACTTAATACTCTTATATTTGTACTTTACAGTTGCACAAAAGCACTTCACAGTTGCACAAATGCACTTCACAGTTGCACAAATGCACTTCACATTTGCACAATTGCACTTCACAGTTGCACAACTGCATTTCACACTTGCACAAATGCATTTCACACTTGCACAAATGCACTTCACAGTTGCACAAATGTACTTCACAGTTGCACATACAACCAGCTCGACCAGCTGCTTATTTGGGTAGCAAGAAGCATATACACCAAGCGAACACAAAAGTTGAAAATCCAGCAATGACATGTTTATCACTTTATAAAAAAGAATGTAGAGCAATCATCAATCTCATTTGTCCAACACTACAACAGATAAGAGCTGGTTATTATGCTCCTCTTGAACATTGTCTGTAGCAGCTGTGTAAACTTACTGGATGGCATTACTTGCACCAACCAACTCGGCCAGCTGCTTATTTGGGTAACGAGAAGAAGCAAAAACACTAAGCGAACACCAAAATCGAATATGAAAAACACCCAACACAATAAGATTGTGAACTGACATTTAGCATTGGCAGAGATGAGGGAATATTTGGAAAGCTACCAGCTGGAAATGGGATTATGGGAGAGAAGTTCACCCAAAAAAAAATAATCTTGAATCAACAAATGCAGCAAGAGAATGGGAAACCCAAGCTTAGAGATGTATAAAAAAAAAGCCCAACTGACTGTAAATATACGATATCCATACAAAAGGCTCAATGTACAAGATGTCCAAGCATGAAACAGATTGTGGTTAGTTAATGCAGCAGTCACTTGTAAGCATTTTCTATCTTTACATTCTAAAAATTTGATTTTCACCAAGAAAGCCCAACATTTATCATTGTTTCTACTTGTTGTATCTAAAGAACTGATGCAGCTGCCTGTGCACTTCTCCATAGCCACCAGTTGCGGGAACAAGACAGTCTTTGATCCACTGTGGAAGCTTGTTAACCGGGTGAGACGAGTTCCCCTTTGAAGGATCACATACATACCTGGAGTCAACCAAAAGGATTGCTGCATAGTCGTTTATGTGGCGAATAGCTCTGCCTGTAACAAATAAGAAAGCAAGAGGTTAGTTGAATGATTTATGCTCATGACTATTCAATCAGGATGCCTGGATTGCTTTGAGGCTTCCACATAAAAGATACTCTAGAAATGTATTAAGATATAATGTAGATTGTCTTGAATGATTTTTCAAGAAAATAAGGGAAAAGCTGAGGAAAATTGGTCATGATGGAGAAATGTAGTGCTCACCAATTGACTGGTTCACAGCTTTCATTCAGAGATTTTCGTAGTACTCTCGTCCCTTAGTTTTGCAACGTCTCAGTACTTCGAATCCTGATTGAGCGCCACAAGTGACATTACAGCTAGCAGGAGTAGTAAGGATCAGAAAACCACTCATAGAAGGAAGCATATTTTTCTCTAAATTAATGATGAACCGACTTACTTTTGCACACTTGTATTCTAGATGTGCACATTACACTTTTATTTTTGCACTTTATATTCTTATATTTGCACATTACAATTTTATTTTGCACCTTATACTCTTATTCATGAAGAGAAACATCGTACTTGTAAGCGATAAACATATATAGCCTATGCGGGATTTGAACCCGCATCTTTGTGCATAGCACATCGCTCTACCATTTTGAGCTAATAGGCTTTTAATGGCACAATCCCCATCAGTTGCATAATCTGACAGCAAAAACAACCTCCCAGTAACGTGAGAAACTTTCGAAAAATTCAGTAAGAACCCCCTTTAATTACCTCATTAATTTCTACCAAACATCCAAATTACATTTTCTTTGTTTCCATGAGTTTGAAACCCCTAGCACAATCTGAAATGGTAGTCAACTTTCATTAAAATAAAAGGACACAAGTGACATGTAGAAACAAAAGACAATCTGAACCCAAAAGAATAATTCTGGCATAAAAGGATCCATACAAATCATAACCTGGAACAAAAATTTCCAAGAGTTTGAGTGAAACCCTTCCTGAATGACATACATGAAACTACATAGCTCTTAAATGATCAACCGGGCAAGTATCCATTGCTTATAACCACTACACAGGTTGTATATGTAACAATAATGTAAGTGCAATGACTCCTGAACTTAGTTTAGTTCACTTCAGATGATAAGTGCAAGCTTATGTGATTCAAGGGGCCAAATTGAGATACATGTCCTGAAAAAATTTCAATGGAAAGTATATACACCCTTTGACTAAAAGGGAGAGAGATGATCTCCCCCTGGCAATAATGAAGCTGCCATAATTAAGCTTCAGAACCTACCAAAACAGTTTGATGAGTGACACAGAGAATCACTAAATTTTTTATATAAGTTTCTAGGAATTTGAATAAAAATGAAATTGTAACTCATGATATTTGAGACCTTTAGGCTTATCTCCCTTGCAAGTTGCAATTTCAAGGGCCTATTACAAGGCAGAAGCGGGAGCTGCAACCTCGACTGTTTTTTCAAACAGAAGCGTCAGTAAAGAGGAAGCCATGAATGAAGGTTCTAGATGGAAAGCAACATGGTTTTTTTAGTAACATTGTCCGAAATGACAGCTATATAGGAGAATCTAACTGACCTTCCGCTCCGCTCAACTCATGGTGTTCAATTGTTCATCACAGGGCACTCTTAAAGAGACCCTAACAGTTAAGACATAAAAAAAAAGACTCTATAGTCCCAATCTGCAATGTGTATCTTCAAATTCAGTCAAAATCAGTACCAAGTACATCCCCCAATCATCATTTTCAGGTCTAAATCTAGTCAGTCGCACTGACAGAATTACTAATTAGAATCAAAATCAATGAACAAGCACCGAGAGGTGACGAACAAAGAGTTTTCAAAATCCAATACCTAGATCTGCTACATGTGCAACCTAAAAACAAATTATGTAATTGATCGTACATAGATTTCAAACTCTCATAAAAACAAAGCATATAGTCTAATCCATGTACCAATGGCATTTTGGCAGCTAAAAGAGGGGATAACAGAGCCATCGGAAGACAACATCAAACAATTGAATCTAAGATCTAAAATGCAAGAACTAGCACCTATGTAGTCTATACTCACAAGAAATGAAGATCAAGAGACAAAGGCTACAAATTACAGATCCACAAAATCTAGACAGTTAAAACCCTAACCACAAATTAGCTCCCAATCCACGCAAACCAGATCTCGAACAAAAAATCATCCAAAATCAAAGGCGATGAACAAATCTCGTACCATTCTTCGCTTAGTCATTTCTACAAACAGCTTGTGTGCGTATACTTAGGCCTCATTCAGAAAATTCAAGACCAAATCTATCGGGCTCAATCTTCAAATTCATAAGCAACTTACTAGACTCCGAATTCCCAGACTTTCTATAATGTGGATTCAAAACCATAAAAGAATTTGAGAACTCACCATCCGAGAAGGGCTTGAATTCCTCGCTTGCTTCGTCATTTGTTGGCTTCAAACCTTCAAACTGAATGGAGAGATGGGGACCTGGTGTTTCCGACGGTTTGCGACAGGCTCGATGGCTCGATGGAGCAAGGTGATTTGCGACTGGCTCGATGGAGCAAGATGTATCCGGCTGACGGCGATGCTCTGACCTCCGGTAACACCGACGCCGCTCTTCATCTCTCTCTCTCTCTCTCTCTCTGACCGAATGGATGCCAACCTGTTGTTTTGATTAAAATGTTATGTTGAGCCGTATGTTAGCCCGCTTTCTATTTTGGTTAACAGTAGGTTATAATTAGAAATTTTACACGTTAAGCTTTTTTTACACTTTAAGGACTTTTTACATTTGAAGTAATCCCTATATATATATGCGCGCTCGCACAACACCTTCCTCCAGCGTATTGTTGGGATCCCACAATAATTGTGGAGAGGATGGTGAAGTTTGCATACAATGGATTAAAAGAGTAGATCAAAACAAAATAAACACAACACACATTTTCCAGAGAAAACAAACGAGTGAAGCCAATAGTGGCATAGGCAATCTCAATTATTTAACAATTATTCGACAAGGCACGAGCCGTAATGATCGATCTCGGCCAGAAAAGATACTACTTTGATAAGATCGATCATAATTTGCGTGTCTACCTTAATACATGAAAATATCCGTTGATTCTTATGAAAGGGTGCAGTTCACATACTCTATCCACACTATTTTACTTTACCCTAAAACAAAATCTAGCACCTATGGTTTAAAATTGAATATCATCATTCATCAATGTATATATAGCAGGCAGCAGTTAGGCTTTTTTATATAGAGGAAGTGGCCCAGGGAACCAAGCTGGCAAATTTTGGAATTACCTCTCCAAAGTCACAAAAAACACATCCGTTTAGAACTCGGCAAAAGCACACAAAATCCACTCTTTAGGGCATGGGTGAGAGGGTGGGTGGGGTATGTGTGTATCTATCTATTTATATATGTATAGGACCACCTTTTGGCTCTACTTTGGGGTTCACATGCCCTTTTAAGTCTTCGATTATTCCCACGGGCACCAGATTCCACTCGGGATGACAATGTGGCCGAGATTCTCTCGTGATTAAACCTTCTCGAGATAAATGCTTTCGATACTTAATTAAATTGGTACAGCATATCATATCAAATCATATATAGTTGGATAAGGTGTCAAACATGTATAACATATACATTAGTACTATATAATATCATAATTGTATCAAAGGAAGGAAAAAATAAAGGCAACAATCAAACTCTTCGTTTATAATTGCCTTTGGAGTGGTAAATCATTTCTAGAAAGCAAGC
Source organism: Persicaria maculosa (assembly GCA_963922045.1). Lineage (NCBI taxonomy): Eukaryota > Viridiplantae > Streptophyta > Magnoliopsida > Caryophyllales > Polygonaceae > Persicaria > Persicaria maculosa. The sequence goes on along the minus strand of OY998252.1, from coordinate 21,446,249 downwards.
GGCTTTCTTGACCGATGCCAAAAAGAAAGGAAAAAAAAAAAAAAAAAATTGTGACTAAACAATTATCAGTGATCGAGTGATTAACATCTTCCTCGATGGAATTAAACTCCACTCTTTTTTTTCTTATGAAAAAGAATCAACGGAGGTAATTTAATCGGCAACGGCCCAAGTGAGATCGTTCTCAAAGATCCAATGGCACACCTCAATGAGGCCCGGCCCCGGCCCGAGCGCGAGGAACGCCCCATGGGTCGGGCTCCATGCTGACGTGTCCAGGTGACAGATGGCGACCCCACGGTTGATCCTGGCCTTGGTATTCGGATCCAAGATATCCGCTTCGTAGACCCGGACCTTTGGGACCGAGTGGCAGTAATAGAGTAAGTACGGGTACAGGCTCTGGTGACAGGAGACCGATTGCGTTACATCTCCACCGTTGATTCCTCTGACTTGCCCGATCAGGACGTCCCCCTTCGACCCCACGGTGCTCTCCGTGGTCCTCAGCTCCACCGAATTACCCAGCACCGAAACGGCGAAGTCGATCATGTCCTCCGCCGATCCAACGCAGCGTTTCGTCTCCCCGTGGCTCGGCGCCCTCTCGCACTCCTGCAACGCCGCGTTTAGCATGCTCTCCATGCTCGAGTTGTCGAAGGCGTGGAAGATCGCCTTCATCGACGAGATCTCCGACGACGAGAACGGCAGTTTCGAGAGAACCGTCCGAGGCAAAAACGACCTTTCAGGCATTTTATCTTTTATGTCGGGCATCGGCATCACAGTACCTGTCTTCAACTGCTCCTCTCTGAAGAATTTGCCTGGCTCGATCCATTTATTTACGCTTTTGCCACTCCTGGTGGCCAGTTGAGCGGCAATGGCGGTGCTGGTGTTGGTGTATTCCGAGAATGTGGCGCCATCTTTGGAGTATTCCTTGAAGGTGTTGTTGACGCCGTAGGATTTGAAATCCACGGTTTCGGATTTCGCGCCCTTACCGTAGCCGGAGAATTTGTCGGTGCCTTGATTGAATGATTTGCCGTAGTTGGAGAATTTCACTTTCTCCTTGTTGGAGTTCTTGGCGTACGATTGGAAGGAATCGTCGCCTACATTTGACTGGTCTCTGTAGCTCGAGAAGCTCTCTGCAATGGCGTTTCCGCCGTCGCCGTAGCTCTTGAACGTGTTCTCAGGGACGTTCTGGTTGTCTCCGTAGGAGGTGAAGTTGTCGCTACCGGCGTTGCCTCCCTCGCTGTAGCCTGAGAAGCCGGAGCTAACGACATTGGCATCTTCTCCGTATTTGGCGAAGGAATTGCTCAGGCCGTTGCCGTCCTTGCCGTAACTTGCGAAGATCTGGCTGCCGGCGTTGCTATCGGCCGAGTAGGTGCTAAACGCCTGCTCCCGGCCGTTTCCGTCGGCGGAGTAGGAGGTAAACTTCAGATCTGGAACATTCACCTCATCCGCGTAGTGTTTAAACTCGCCGGAGCCTCCGGTGGCGGAGTCGCCGTAAGTGTTGAACGCCTGGCTGACTACATTGCCGTCGAGAGCGTATGTAGCGAATCGGTCGCTGTGGCCGGAGGAGTCGCGGCTGTAGCGGCGGAAGGAGTCGACGGGGAGGTTCTCGTTGCCGGAGTAGTTCTTGAAAGAATCAACGCCGCCGGCGCGGTCGGATCCATAATTAGTGAAGTTCTGGTCGGAGTACATTGCGAAGTGCACATCGGAGGAGTGCTTGGAGAGGTTCGGCGAGGGGTCAGGGAAGCACATGAGATTCGCCTTCTTGCAGAAGGAGTCAAGATGCTGAGACAATGCGTTTTGTTGAGCGAGTACGGAGAAAAAGGCGGCGTCGGCGGCTGAGAGCGGGGAGGCCTTGGAGAGGAGGAACTCCGGGCGGGGGACCTTGTAGATCTTGTTGTTCCAGTAGCGCACCAGGTACGCCCGGGGGGTGAACGGACTCTCGCCGGCGGCACCCTGCATTGAAAAGAAGGAGAAAGAAACAGTTAGATTGATTGAGCGGTTACAAAATTACAATAGGGATTGAATTAGGGATAATTGATGATTAATTACATTGAGATTGAGAGAGAAAAGTAGGGAGAGGAGGAGGAGGAGGAAGATATGCGGTTGCTTTCGCATTTTGTGGTGTGTGACTGAACTGTGTGGGTGCGTCTTGTTGCTTGTTGGGGAAGATGTGAATTGAGGAGGTTGGGGGGTGATTTCTGAGAGGGGCTTTAATTGCAGGGATTGAACGCGTGAATGGATTTGGTGTGTTTTGGACACAATAGGGTAAACTGGTAAAGTGCCATTCAAATAAAACAATGCCAAACTACTTTTTCTTTTGTGTGTTTGTTTCAAATTTCAAGCTGTTTTTTTTTTTTAAAAATAAAAAATGGTTATTTGCAAAACAACCAACCTATTTTCAAACCCGATTTCTAAACCCAGGTCAATAGGGTAAACTGGAGTCCGGATCCTCTACACCCTACGGTGCTCCCTCCGGTGCATCACTAAATTATTTCGGATATAAATAAACTTTAAAAAAAATTGAAAAATATATTTTTAGATTCTACACCCTTATATTGATATGTTTATAAAATTTTATTATGAAAATTCATGTTTTAAAAATATAGATAATTAAAATATCGGTTTTTTTAGAAAATAATTTTTATTATCTTTTAAAACATGAATTTTCATAATAAAATTTTATAAACATAGCAATATAAGGGTGCAGAATCTAAAAATATTTTTTTCAATTTTTTTTAAAATTTATTTATATCCGAAATAATTTAGTGATGCACCGGAGGGAGCACCGGAGGGTGTAGAGGATCCGGACTCGGTAAACTGGTATAGTGAGCTGCTAATTCAGAAATCTCGAGGCACAACTCCATAAATTTCTCCCATTTGAACATATATATATATATATATATATATATATATATCACTTAACAATGATGATCTTCGATCATATTCATTGGTTACGGGGCTCTAAATCACCTATCACCAAATATGAACCCGATTGTAGGATAGAAAAACCGACCTTATTTTCTCGTGCTCTATATCTGCCATTAAAAGGAAAAATCAACAATGGGTTGATTTCACTGATCAGATGGCAATGTTGAAAAAATGTTGTGTTCATACTCTAATTGGTTCACTTGTTTGTAGATGTTGTGACATTTGTTACTAAATCTGAATAAGCCCTTCCTATTATTGGAGTGAGATGTCTTAGGATTGCTAGACCAACTGACCAAAGATGTTTAAGTTTGGCATCTTACCATCTAATTATAGGAATTCTGAAGACCAATGTCACAAACTCTTCATTACAAACAATGCACTATAATAAGTTGGTGTACCTAGAAAGTATTCCAACCTCATACTTATATCAAAACAAGCACAAATTTGTTCGAGGAGAATTGAAAATCAATTGAAACTCAGATGAGTAGTTCATTCACTTATATACTTGACTTGTATTGTTCACAGTTTCAATGCCGGACACAAATTGGGTGTGCATGATCATAGACATGAAAGAATCTAAAAAATATGAAATTAAACATATGGGCATTAGGAATAAATAATTCTGTACACCTAAAACAGATCCTCCTGAACAAACACAGGTGGGAAGCAAGTGTGTTCTCATGAGCCATATACTAAATAGATATATGGCTGCATTTTTTTGGTGCTCACTGAATTTTATAATGTAGAAAAGGTTTGGATTGATGGTCTTTAAGTAGAGGCCTCCATATGACAATCTGACACTCTCATCTTTCTCAGATTACTAAAGTGTTAATGTGTATCAGACTTACACTATCCAATCTCATCTTCTGCCCACCAGCTGCCAACCCCATCAATCTGTTTCACTATTTTTTTTCCTTACACTTCCACTTCTCAATGGCTTTGTTGGAACCATGAATCCCATGGCTTTTGTTTTTGTGGTACATGATCCATGTTTTTCACCCACCATAGTAAATCAGAAATTAATATGGATGTGGTAAAGCCATAAATGGCGAGCTCCAACATACCTTAAACATGTCGTTATATAAAGAGTTGTTGCCTAATAGTTAAAACCGGTGGTGTACATTTGGTCTGCTAATTGGTTTTAGAATAGAACCCCATTAAGCTTACAGTTCAGGTGTGTATATAATGGAAGTATTAACTATTAAGAGTTCAAAATGCCTGAAGTAGCACAATAGGTAACTTCATGTGGTTTGATTTTACAAGAGAAAGTAGTTTGAACAAATCAAGAAACCAAAGTATGAATCCTTTTATTCTTTCCCTTTATGTTTTGGAAGATTTATGGTTGTCTTTATGAAGCTTGAAGAATATAAATCCTGGTATTCAGTGGTTGTCAATTCAAGTCATCACAGGCTTATTAGTTATCGACGTTTTCGTGACATTCGCTAGCTGTATACATGTCCTACAGTATGCTCGTGAGTTAACATAGACCATATATACTTGTTGATACAAATTCATACAATACTTTCCATTGATTAGCCCTTTCAGGTTCATTGTCCTCGCTAATCATAACTCAAATCTCGGGGCAACACAGACACAAAAGCGGTATGAAAGAGGGAGGGAGATGAGAACAAAAGAAAAGCAAGTCCCCAAATGCCAGAGATGCTCTCTATAATCTCATCACAAGCCTCTACTATTTGTTCACATAGCTTGGATTTTATGTTGGGAGGGTCCATCTGGTGTTGTGTGTGTTGTGGTGTCCTACCAAACACCCTCACGTGTTGCAAGATGTTAAAACAAAGGGGAGAACACTTCCGAGTCCTTCCTCCCTAGATGGCAAAAAAAGCGTTTCACGAGATGCTTGGATGCCTTCCCTCCGGACAAATTTACACCTAGCCCGCGCTTTTTGCTCCACTCAATCCCTTCTTCTTCTTCTTCTTCTTCTTCTTGGTTTCTTTCGGCATTCACCTAATCGCTCTATGGCTTCAATGTGATTCACCAATGGCTCAAAATGGAGCCGGAACACTAAGAAACAAGCTAGCTATAGTTAGTACACTCCTCCATGTACATGTAGTTCATATATATATTACCAATGGAAGTTTCTAAAGAATTTGTTGTGGGTGTTATCAACACTTATGAGGCGGCATGTGATGGAACAAACTGTTATTCCCTGAGGAACGCAGACGACAAAGCGAAGGCAGAAGAAGACATTTGAAGTAGCTAAGCATTTTGTGAAAATGTAATAATTAATGAATGTAGCTTTCAAAAGGCCCCTTGAATTAGCCTCCATGAGTGTCAGCTGGATTGATGTACCTTTCTTCATTGCTACCCACAGTCACAGAAACGCGTTCTTCGTCATTGTCGTCCTCCTCCTTGTGTTAGTCAATTCGTTCCCACAACCATGGGCATAAGCCACATCTAATAACTTGGTGGAGACCATTTTGAACAAATTAGCTAGCTAGCTTCGCAGGAATCAAGGAACAAATTAGCTCTCTCAAAAGGAATTACAGTGTTCTGGCATAATCTTTGATTTTGTACCTTCTTCTGTATTTTCCAGCAAATGGTATTGTTGGATTGAAACATTTACAAATTCTGGGAAGAAGCTTGGTTTGTATAATTGTATGACTATACAATTCATGCCTGTCAGTACTCAGTAGGTATTCACCAACTTAGGGTCCGTTTGGCAATGTACGTAGCTTTTCGAAGCTTTTGGTTTTAATAATTTATAGTTTTAAATAAGTTAAATATAAGATTTTAATTTAATTAGATTTTGAAATTGGATTTTCAACAGCTACCAACCGCAAGCTTTTCAGAATTCTATTGATTTTTCTCCTATTTGATCAGTTAGTTTGTATTAGCTACTCTATCAGCTGGGTTGCCAAACACCTTACTAGCTTATGAAAAGTCCAATTTAACATATATTTAACACAATTAATCAATCAGCTTCAGCTACCCTATCAGCTTCAACTGCCCCAACAGTTCCGTGTTACCAAACTGACCCTTAGACTTGGAATTGGAAGCTACCGATGAATTGGGCCACGTTTGGACCTTGTGAAAACTCCACAGGCCCAAGAAATCCACAATCCATGAGGCAAGATCCACTCTGTTTTGTTTGGTGAGCCCACGTATGGAGAGGCCCTGTTTCTATGGAATGGAATACGTAAATCCGTTCGGCAAAACATGTCACTTTACTATTCACGCACGTTTTTTTAGGAGATAAAAACTATATAAAATATCTAGTTTTTTAAATAATTTTTTTTAACAATTTCGTAGTTATTATTAATAAGTACAAATTTGTTAAAAAAAATGAATATTTAATATAGTTTTTATTATTCTAAAGAATCGTATATGAATAACAAACGACATGTTTTGCCGAACGGATGAAGTATTGTTTACTATATTGTAGAATAATAAAAATTATATAAAATAATAGTTTTTAATTAATTTTTTAATATACAGTTTCATACTTATTAAAAGTGATATGTTATATAATTTATATTATTTCTAAAAAAATGCATAAAAATAATAAAAAAAAACGTATTTTATCGAACAGAAAATTAATAAAAATGGAGTAAATCTATACAAAATTATTTTGAGAGCCTTAACGAAATTGGTGACAACGTTTCTGGGATAGACTGGGATGCTTTATGAGGGGTGGACTTAATTTGATGATTGTATATGGATGGAGTGTGTAAAGAGAGGCGTGAGAGGGAAGTGTTATTGATTTCAATGTGGGGATTCAGCGTGATTCATTTCCATCATTCTACTTTGCCTTTGTTTGTTGTGAATTGTGATTGTGAGTGATCTCTCTCTCTTTCGTTAAATCATTAACCTTATTCGATCAAACTTCAATTCCTGAATCAAATATCATATAACTCTTTAAGGAGTATATCGATTCTTTCACTTATAAGCGACTCCATGATACCAAAATAATTCAAACTAAAATATATTATGAAATTGTAATTTCACTACAACTATATATATGGCCAACTTGTACGATTGATAGTTGGTGAGTGATCTTTAAATACCTATTTTTTTATGATGACTTGCGTCGATCGACTCGACCCACTGACGAGAGTAAAGTAAATCTTAGATTTTTATCCAACGAAAGGGACGGAGTCAGAGATCGAACTCGGGACTACCTAACTTCCTCCTTTACTCCCCACACAGTTGGATCATTCTGACTGGGGCTTGAACAATTTGAACAACTTTCATCATGTTCAAATGCTCTACATATGTCTAGCTAAGCTAGCTAGCTACTCATTTTCTCATTGATTAATTGATCGAGTATCCATATATATACAGTATATAGACTAATAACTTTGAATTACTAATTAACTTGAATTACTTGATATATCCATCCTCCAATCTGAAAGATACATTAATGTAACTAGTTTCCTCTATATCATGTTCAAATGCTCTACATATATGCATGTTTGTAGATAAGAAAACAAAACTACACATACATTAATAGACATATATAATAATTACCTACTTGATCCAGTACTAATTGCATTAATAGATAATAATTATTTATTGCCATAAATTCATTTTTTTTTTTAAGATTCACCGAAAGTACTGCAAGAAAAAAACCTTTGCATATGCTTCGGTTATGAATCCCTATCTATGAGGATAATCCCTTTATATTCAGGCAATCTAGCTTGAAGCTAAACAGATGATTTATTTTCTCGTGAACATATGTCTTGGTCAACTCATGGTCAATTCTAAAAACAAAAATAAATTTGAAAAAAATTCTCTATACAAATAGAGAAATAGAGGGAGAAACAATGGTTATATACATATTATACGCGCGTATTAATATGAATAAACCATAGAGAGGAAAAGTATATATTACTAATAGAAATGAAAACATATGAAAATCTTCTTAGTGTCTACCAAATGTTCCGGAGTTTCAAGTGTCAGACACAGATACATACTAGACACGGACACCCACCCGAAGTGTCCGTGATTCATATAAATATAAACTAACCCACCATTAACGTTGTTTTACAAGAATGAATTGAAGTTATCTTAGGTGTTCATCCAAATCTCCGGGCGCTCTCCATCATAGGAAGCTGATGTCCCCTGCCATACCCATTAGGGCCATTACCCATCATCACCATCTGCGGGTTCTTCTTCTCGAACCCCAACTCGACATCTCCAGGGCCTTCGGGGCCGAACCCGAACCCGTACTCGAACTCGGGGTCTCTCGGGCGGCCCTTTTGGCCGTTGTGGTACTGTTTAGGGTGGTTGGAGGAGCGCTTGCTGAAGAGACGGCCGAAGACGCAGGCAGCGGCCGAGATGACGAGGATTACGGCGAGCACGGCAAAGACGGGCCCGAAGGATCCACTGGAATGGGTCGAGGTCGGCCGCTTGGTCATGGTGGTTGGGTAAATCAGTACCCCTCCTGCCGGTGGTGGAATAGCATGAAAGGAGGTCTCCATGTATGGATTAGTGATCGAGGATTGGGAGGTGCAAATTAAGGAGGTGGGGTTTAGTGCATTTCTGGAGAAAGAGGTTGCTGAAGAAACAAGAGCAACATTGGAAGCATGTGTACTATGTATATAGCAAGAGAGAGCCAGAGAGGGACTTAGATCAATTTAAGGGAGTCCGTGCAAAATACAGCATGTGTTTAGTTACTTTATTTTTTTTTTAATAAAGGAAAGTTTTTAGTTCCGGCTATAATCTATTTGTAGTTCAGCCTAAGGATGATAATTTATAGTAATTCTTTATTAAAATCCAGGTTGGCATTAGGGGTTAAATGTCCCTTTTCTCGTTTTTAGGTTTCTATTATTTTGCTCCCGAAACAGTAAGACACAGTAGTAATTCTTACGGTCTCGTGCCTCTCAAAACTTTGTCAATCCCCAAGTTGTTGATTTGATTGTATTTCCTTTGACCGAGATGGTTATCAGTTTGTTTGGTTCTCCTCTTTATATCTCTAACCATTTATTGTCTTATATTTTATATAACGGTTGGTTAGTCTGTCTGTTGTTTTTTTTAATGTTCTAAAATAAGACAATTTGTTCAGTTATATTAGATGTCATATGTAATTTATAATATTTTAATGTTTAAAAATAGAACAAATTTGTTCTAAAAAAAATAGAATTAAAGTAATTATAAAGATGGGTTAAATCTTGTTAGGATTGGGTCAAGAATGGGTTATGCATGATACTTGGTGGGTTTCGATAGAGGTCAGGTCGTTTCATCAAAAAAAAAAAGATAGAGGTCAGGGTCGGATTCTCGAGTCGAGTCATATTTTGCCCGGCGTGGATTTCTGAATTTCCAAATAAAAAAAGAAAGTCGCTACAGTACTATATTTGAGTCGTTTCATTCCGCATTTAGGGCGCGATCAGATACGCGTTTGAGTTTTGATTGTGGTCTGAGAACTCGGAGGTCACTAGCAATGGAGACTCCATCGGTACTACAGCTCTGCAAGCAGGTACAGTTTTCCACGGCGAAATATGTATACATCCAACTTAACCGCAATTTTCGAAACGCCTCTTTCTTCTACGATTCGTTTTTTCTTCCTTTTCTTTTGGCTATAGGGAATCATGCACTAATCTAATTTCTCTTCTTCACTGTTCTCCGAATCGACTCATCAATTTGAACATTAATTCTCCTTATTCTACAGCTGATTTCGCTCGCAATCCAGAGATGCCGTTTGTCCACAGATCTTTGCAGACTCTCCGTTGAAATCAGACGCTCTCAATCTTCCGATCCTCGCATGATTCAAATTTCAGGTTCTCTCTCTGCACTGAAGTATGATTATCAGATGCGGTAGTCAGGTCTCAGAGAAACTTAGATTTGTAGAAATGATTGTTGGAACTAGAAACCTATTCGAAAACTGTGCTGATTCTTTTGTTGACCGACTCAGTGTTTAATTGCTTGCTCGAATTCGTGCTCTAGTCCAAACAGATGCAAACTGCCTGAACAAGATTTTGAGAATTGTAGGAAAAATTGCATTTCTGATGGAGTCTGATATGTTAAAAATACTGCAGTTCTTATGGAGTCTGATATGTTAAAAATATTGCAGTTCTCATTAGTTTGATTGTAACTAGTAATTGTGTTGAGTGAGTGCACATTTGCAAATTTTCAGTTTCAGATACAGGATCTGGAAGTACCTTGGAGGAGTTTCATGGTTTAAAGTATTCGTTCCATGGAATTTCTGGTTAGAGTTTGAACGTCATTCACTTATGATCAAGTGTAGTACCTCTGCACTTTATTAGCTGACAAGTTATCATTACGATGCAGATGGAGTGCTTACTATCATAACTACTTGTAAGTTCCCTTTTTCTGAACATACATTCTGTTTTATAGTGATCCATCTGAAAAATATGTGAAGGGAATAATAGAAAAAGAAGGTTTAAAGCCAGGCCTTTGTTTCGCTGGGTCTCTATGGGTAGCTCACCACAGTCAGCAGTCAACCAATCAATTAAGATAGAAAAAAGTTTGGTTTCTGTCAAAATTTGAAGTTTAATGCTAATTCATGATCTTATTGTCTATTTCCATTTATAATTAATGCTGTCATTTGGACATTTCAGCCATTACCGATGATGAGATCTTTCATTACAAGTTGAATCTCAGTGAAACATATTCAAGCAGGAGGGTTACTAGGCTACCCTCATCATCCAAAAACAGTGCCATATTTAGGTTCTCATTTCACCCTTCAATTAATAAATTCTTTTTCCTATTCTTTTTACAACTCACTGGAAATCCTTTTTGCAATAGTGGAACAGAAGTGTCTCTGTCCGCCATACAGAACGTCGATGTGTTTGTGACAGACCTTGCTTGCTTTTTCCGAAAGGTAAACTGCTGATTACATTCCAAGAATTAGAAATGTTCATCTAACCATTCCAACGTGTACATATCTTGCATTAGGTTCATCTGATTGTTTTAGCTCTTCCGCCATTTTGTTTACTTGCTTGCTGTATTCAACATGTTCTGTTTATCTTACATCTGTTCCTGTGCTTGCTTATGCAGATGTTCATTCTGAAGCCACATGTAAGTTCAATTTTCTGTTATGTCTTGTCTCATTATCCCTTTTATTTTTGTTGATTATTTCCTTTTCACCAGGGATTACTACAAAAGTAAGTATGAATTACATGACTTGTAAAAGTAAGTATGACTTACATGACTGTGCCGGATTTTACAATCCTGGTATGAAAGAATCATTCTCAGTCTGTCTGTTATGTGAAGAGGAAGAACCATTCTCAGTCTGCATGCACTCACAAAATAGTTTCCTGCTAATTTAGTCAATGTGCTGAATACATTTATGAATGCAGTCCAAGTTGATTTTGGTGTGTGTTTCTTTCTTTCATATCCAGAATATTGCAGTTGAGCTGATTGCTGAAGCTGGGGATCATCCTGGATCAAAAGAAAACATTATTATGGCAAACGGAAACATTTCTTTCTCTCTTACTCCATCCTCAAGTGTTGAACTTCTCAAGGCACAGCTTGAAGAATATGTTTACAAACATGGATATTATTCAAGTGAAAAGTGTCAAAATTGCTTTCCAAATAGGTATTACAATAGCTCCTAATGCTGGTGCTATAATTCCGTGAATGATATGTAAACTTTAAATTATTTCATCTGTTAAAATTAATGAAAACATGGTCCCCTTTGTCTTACTTACACTGGATTTATTCTTTTCATCATTCAGTGAGCACCTAAAGGTTGGAAATGGTGTAGCATTCTCAGAAAACCATATCAACAGCCAATTGATTTTGGAAGCAGTCATTATAATTAGTGAAACATCAGAACAATCAAGTTGCTCCTGCTATAGGCCTCAGAACTCAAAAACTGAGGTCAGAACTGCACATGGATTGGCCAGCCAATATTGATATTTTAAAGTTTGCATCTTATGTTATTCAATATTATAAATGATCAGATGATAAATACATGAATTGAGCTAATCTGACCTGTTCTTTCCTCTTCTGATATATATATATCCCTTGCTATTGTTTTTCCCTGATGATCTTGTTTGTAGCATTGCAGTGTTTACTATGGCGATGACTAGTTTATTAAGCTGAATGTTCATTCATTATGTTTGGTTAGATTACTCTATTTCAAAGTCATTGATTGGATGAAAGATATTGTTATGCAAGGCACAACTTGATATGGATTTTTTTTCACGCTGTTTAAAATATCACCAAAACCAACTTTCTTGATGTGTTTACATGTCAAGAGGAAAAACTGCATGACCTGGAGCTTCCAAATGCTATTTGATTTACCTGATCATTTCTGTTTTCTTGGATTTTCCTAATGTCCAATGCCAGGTTCTGTATTTCAAAGAATACGCTCCATGTTCAATCCACCCATCAATTCTGAATACACTGAAAAGCATCAGCTGGGATGCTTATGGGTTGAAACTTGCAAGCATCACTTGCCATGATGGTGTTGCTTTGCTGGAATGGGAGAACTTACCAATCAATGTACACATCCACATTGCTCTCCATTGCTACAACAAGCAATATCCATCATGTTAAGTTGTGTGCCCTGCATTTAATTATAATCCAATTTCTTTATGTTTCACACGCTTGCACTACTTTCACAGTTTCACTGTATTTTCCACATCCCTTAACTCTCTATCAAGCTCATCATTCATGCATTGAGGAAAATCGGCCGGGTTGAAGGAAAACTCATCAAAAAATCAGTCATTGCTTCTCTAAATGATCTGAAGGAGAAATATTCAGGTTCACTCTTAAGTGCACATGCAATCAAGGTACTTCATTGAAATTCAAGCTGCTGAAGTGGCACTTATTGATACATCAACATCAATCTGGTAATTGTTAACTAAGAGCGTACAATTTAATTTTTCTTGGCATTTTAGATCTGTGATTATGCTCCAGACCTGGCAAGGAGCATTGCTGGCCTGATTTTGTCGTCTGAGGACTATGACTTCCAAACTGAATGCCTCTCTATTCTCGGGCTGGACATAGGAAGTAACAGAGCAGATCTTGTAGAGAATTGCATCAAAGAAAAAATCATCTCAGCAATAGAGAAGAATGATAGGAAGAATTCAAGATCCTGTGACCCTGCGCCTTTTCTCTTTGAACCAACCTCTGATCTTCAAGAACCAAACTACATGGATGATGAATACGAAGAAGGCGACGAACAAGGATTTAGTTTCATGGATGATCAAGAACCTTTTTAACAGGTAGGATTTTGGTAAGATGGTTTTCGAATTTGAGTCATTTGTTATTTGGATTTGTCCATGTGCTGTTTTAACCAAATAGCTAAGGAAAACCAAACATATTGTAAATGCTATATTATACAATGGGCAATCATCAATCAATCACAGCAGTAATCCTCTCTTACATCATGAATCTCATATGGAGACGAGGAAAACTGTAGTGGAAAATCCTATTATACTCGCATATTCTATAACCTGCTAATAGATTTTGTATATACCATTTTGCTTCCTCATCTCCTGGCAGTGGAAACAAGCTAGTGAGGCGCGAAGATTCAAATCAACATACATCTAACTCAGATTGCAGATGACTCTTCATTGGCTTCCCAATTTGCAAACAACCAATAGGAGGAACAGTTGGTGTGCTCAACTCTCCATATGCTTGCCAGCAAAAGGGATCGTATAACCGGTAACGCTCTTGAACGGGCTGTAGCTGTATGCCTGTCATAATGACACCTGTGCAGGGTAGCTGGTCGCTGCACGCTAAGTGCACTGGTTTGACGGTGTAAGTCCCTCTTATCCCCGAGTAGGTGACTCCTGAAACCGCGACTGCTGCGGACTGGTTCTTGCAAGAGCTTTTATCGCAGTAGAATTGGTCTATCACAATTGGAAGTTCTACCTCCGATACCTGAATGTTTGAGAACATTACATTTTGCACTGAACCTAAACCACCTTGCCATGTTTTGATTCTGACTCCGGTCATTGTGTTTTGCATGACAACATCTCTAACAGTAATGTTCGACACACAGGCTTTCGTGTTATCCCTTCCTAGGCTTCCGATACTGATCCCGTGGCCAGGTCCACAGTTTATGTTATGCACGTACACGTTTGAGCATCCAGTTTGTATCGAAATACAGTCATCCCCTGCCACAGATACAGTAGTTAGAAGTATGTACTACATACAGAGATAGTTTCCATAACCTTTTATGTTGCATCAGCCAATGCTTTACAGGAACTTACCACAAGCAACATCGGTGTGGTGGATGTTGACGTCCTGCGAGTTCTGCAGATGGATTCCGTCTGTGTTCGGGCTTTGGCCAGGCGAAGAGATGTTCATATCATGAACTGTAACGCCGACGCAGTCATCAAACTTAAGGTGGCATTGTGGGCTGTTTTGAATGGTTATCCCCATCACTGTCACATTGGAGCTACCATAAAATCTAAGAGCCTGTTTAACATCACACCAAATTTCCAATCGTTAGGACGATTTCTTTAACGAAATTTGATTCCAATCAGAATCTGATAGAGCTTTTACCGTAGGCCTAATGCTTGGCAACCCCCAGCTAAGCCCACTTCTCACCTAAACAAGTAATCGGTATTAGTACGAAATCGGATAAAGATTTTTCGAGGGAAATCATCCGATTTTTCATAATGAGTATGGTTAGATGATTACTGGCATTGGTGGTCTTTCAAGCACGGTGTTGTTCAATGGGACGAGCAATCGATTTTCACTGTCAGATGGGGCGTCATTGAGAGAGTTTCCCCACCAAGCTGAACCGCTCCCATCGATGGTGCCTTGTCCTTGAATTGTTATCCCTTTGAGCTTAGTAAACTCTATCCACCATAACATACCACCAAACCCCCACACTCTCCAGCTTGTTGGTGCTACGATTGTTCCGTCAAGCTGTCGAATTCAAACATATGTCATCGACACGCAAAAAAGGCGCCCTATTCGGTACATCATGCTTATATACATGTCACCTTAAATTCCTCTGAGAAGGCATTTAAGGTATATATGTTCAGCTATTCATGAATTACCTGAAAGACAATGTTGGGCATACAGTAAGGGCCGGAGAACGAAACGGGCCCCACGAGGAACTGATATCCCGATGGGACGATCATCGTCGACGCCTCAACTTTACAGGCAGCAGCCCAAGCAGCTTCAAACGCCTGCAATATATTGCAACAGACCATGTCATTAACACACACTGTAACTCTGTAAACGTGATTGTTGCAAAATGAAATGTGCACCAAAAACAGTAAATATTTCCACCTACCTAGGTAAAACTGTAAAAGCGTTATTTTTGTTAACCTTGCCTTTTTGTAGTTTTGTTGGAGCGGCCCTTTGCCCTCTTTATTCAGTCATATATTCATTGGTTCTATTTGCTAACTGCAGTGCTATCTATGCCCGACATTTCTTTTTTCATTATCCTTTATTTTTCAGCACTATTTGGGCAAGACACTCTATGACACCTGTCTTAATATACATAACCAGTGGTGACTCATTTCGCACCCGATAAGTCGAATTATTAGTGGTTGAAGCACTCCCTCGCTGCAGTCACATGTAAGGATTAAGTCACTATCGAAACATATATACAATAGTCTATATATATCGACTTAATGTATATACTCCTTTCCTGCTTCATCAGATATTGCATTGTTGTACAAAGTAGGTAATTTTTTTTTAAAGGAATGAACTATTACAAAACTTATATGTCACTGTTTCTTAGTGAGGTAGGTTATTGAAAGTTTGCACAAATCAAACCTAGTATATAAATATTTCTGTTATCAATTGATCTTAGAATGAAACTTTACCACGTGTTAAACTAGTAATTTAAGTAATTAATCATTAATTACATAATTGAAATCACCAGGTGTGCACGAATTTTATTTTTTAAATAGATAAGAAATTAGATACCCTAAGATACTGAGTTAAAATAACCTTACCTTCGTATCATCGGAGCTACCATCTCCCTTGGCACCGAAGTCGAGCACATTGAACGTCGAGAAGCTATCCTTGTAGGGACCTGTTGAAGGCGGATTAGTTGGGAAGGGCGCGTCGAATGCCGGTGGGCTTGGAGAGACAGCCGGAGCCGGAGTCGGTTGTGCCGGAGCTTGTTTCGGTGTAGGTGAGCCACCATGGCGGTGACTGTGACTGTGACTAGCGTGAACCCTTCCTTTCTTCTGCAGCAACGAGGCGGAGACCGGCCTGGGTTGGCGCCAATGCCGCCCTCTTCTGGCACTGCACACATCCAAGATTGAGCTCCAAAGAAGCACTGAAATCAGTAATGTAAATGTGAGCTTCCTCAGGCTTAGTCCTCCCATTTTTTTTTTTTTTTTTTTTTTTTTGGTTGAAGTTTTTAAAGATTTGAATGTAGGGGAAGAGAGGAAGGGAGGTATTTTTATGTTTGTGTGTGGGCTAAGTTGTTGGCGGAAAAACAGAGTTGTGAAGGGGAATAAATAAAGAGGGAGAAGTTTGAATAATGTCACAAGGGGAACATTGTGTTAATAATTCAAAGCCCCTTTTTTTTTAATTTTTTATTCTCCCACCCTCCTCTTTATTTAATTCCTACTGTATATATTTATTATTTCATGCTCTTTTTGTTTGTTCTTTTGTTGTGATAATTGGTTGAGAGTTATACTTATAGTTTTTTTAATTCAAAATAATAGAGGAGTTATTGTGTGTTAAATTAGATTGACTATTAATGCAATGAAAAATACTAAAACAAATGAATAAAGGAAATGTGAAGCCCGATTGCGCAGAGGTTTGACTCTCCCTTATATTTACTCATAATTTGTTTTTAGGTAAGAAATGGTAATGAATAAACTTTTGAATTTATTCCATTTTTAAGGTAAAATTTATTGATCAATATTCTAATTATTATATATTTTTTTTTTTTTGAGGCGATTAAGGATATCAATGCTCCGCATATCCCCAAAGGCCATCGTCCACATTTTATCTCGAAAGAGAGCCTCAAGAGTGTGAAGGATTATTATATGTTGGAGTTACATTGGATTTTTATATTACGGAGTATTATTTTTTGATTAATCTCAAAAAAAAAAAAAAAAAAAAAATCAACCTTCAATGGGCCATATTAACAAGTTACGTTGAATTTTTACATATTTTTTTTAAATTGATTTATCAATTGTCCGAATCTACCTTCCAACATAAATTTAAGCTATGGTTTCACGTACCTTTACTCGTATAAATCATAATATTTACTTTTTTTTTTTTACGAAGTAACCTACCTCCAGTGGTAAACTCCAAGCACATGATTCAGCCAACAAAAGTCATATGACAAGTAAACTGAATTGCACCGTCCGACTCTGTTAGAGATGTGAATGAGACCAAACTGTCCCACATCGGAAAGTTAAACATATCAAGCCCTGGTATATGAGTCGGTGGGCTCACTCGACTTATGTGCTAGACTACTAGCGCATGTGCGCCCGTACACACGACCCCTAATTATCGACCCGAGTCGGACTTTGATGGACTCGACTCACGCACCGGAAGAAAGTAAGGCAAAACTTTTATTTTTGAACTTCCAAAGGAGGATACTACTACGGCAGCTAGTGGCACTAATTGACATTAGTTGTTGGGTTGTTTGGGGTCGATATATAAGTAGTAGCTTAGAGTTCAGTTGCTATTCTCGTTTTAATATTCGTGTACAACCAATGTTTGTATTTAGGGAAATTTACATAAAATCATTCTTTAAATACGTGTGTTTTCACTTAACCTCCTCTTAAATTCAAAATTACAGAAAACCACCCTTTAAATGATTTTTACTTACAACTCATCACCCCTTCATCTATTTTTATTAATTTATCATTAAATATATTATATTTTAATATTTTTAAACTTAAATTTTATTATAAATATATTCAAAATTTTAATTTAAGGGCTCGATTATATTTTAGGGATAATTTTATTTATTGCTTAATCGTGTGTCTTTACGTGTAAGGGCTCGAATATTGATTACGTATCGTTTAGAAACGAGTCGAGTTTAATCTTAAAATTAGACTTGATCGAGTTTAAAATTGTGCTTATACTTGATTTGTTTAGTAAATATATAAATGAACTCTTTGAGTTTTTTTTATTTATTCGAGTTTGAGTTGTTCAGGTCAAGACACCCTACTTATAATAACCTAAGAGAAATTTTATAAATTTCACAAAATTTAAGTTTGAATCATGTCTAGCTTCAATTTGAATCGAACGTAAAAACATAAGTATTTATACTCGACTTATGTAGCGAACAAAGCCGAGCCAAACTTAAACTATTTGGCTCATATAATAACACACATTTACCTTAATTTTCATTGGCTAAAAGATCAATCTTTGAGACGTGATGACAACTCCCTTGCAGTACGTGTGATTAATTAACGTGATTGAAATGCGTATGAATGTTAAACACATACATTAACGGGCATTTCTAGATGAACGATGGTGAAATGTAACCATCCCACGTATTTAATTTAATTCATAATAATGTGGTTATTTTAACGTTTCTATCTATTATTATCTTTTTAGGAAGCTGATTTTATAGCTGATAGATAGATTTACACAATTAGATTACAGTTTTCCTATCGTTAGAGGGTTTCAAAAAAATCCAAAACATTTCATCCTTTAGAATGAATATTTAAGATAGATAAATAGTCGAAATCAATATTATCCTATTCTAATTTCTTTTTTTTTAT
This sequence comes from Persicaria maculosa, assembly GCA_963922045.1. Lineage (NCBI taxonomy): Eukaryota > Viridiplantae > Streptophyta > Magnoliopsida > Caryophyllales > Polygonaceae > Persicaria > Persicaria maculosa. The sequence goes on along the minus strand of OY998252.1, from coordinate 21,427,725 downwards.
ATTTTATTTTCTAAATTTTATTGTGTGGCCAAATCGCTTAGGTTAATAGGTTCATAAGAGTATCTCTAACTTCTTAGGTCTAAATAGATTTTTCCTCTCATTTTTCAAAATGGAAAAACAATAAAAAAAAATATATAGAAATGTTTCCCAAATTTTTTCAAAAATAAATGATTCTCCAAATCTTTTAAATAGAAAAGTTATTAGATTTAAAACAAAAATAATTTAAAAAATATATTATTTATTTATTTATTTTGGAGGAATTTTAGACTTGTTTTTTTTTTAATAAAATAAAAAGCCATTAGAATGAACTATACTTGATTCGTAGTTCTTCCTATGGCATCTTTCAGATGAAAACATGTAGCTCTATACAGTGGTGGAGCCAGAAAATTTTCGGAGGGGGGCACAATGGTATATGTACAATATGGTTTTGGATTAAATTGACATAAAAAATTATATATAATTTGATAATAAATGATGTTATTTTAAGATAAAATCTCATCGGTTTATGATAAAACACTATCATTTTTTCGCGCCTAAAAAGAAGAAATATAAATATATAAATGGAATACCCGGAAAAAATAACTAAATAAGTATAGGAAATGCAATAAACATTAAGTTAAGATTATGGTTGTTATATGAGTTAAGTAGCTAGAGCTTGACTCGAGTTTTGCTAAATAAAAGCTCGGTTCGAGCATATGATGTACAAAATGAGTTGATTATGAGCACATTTTTATGTTCGATTCAAAGCTCGGCTATGCTTAATTAAAACTCAAATAGCACGAATTTTATGAAATTTAACAATTTTATTTTAAGTTACTATGTCATAAGCAAGTAAAGTTGCATGATATATACTTAAAAAAAACTCACTCAAGCTTGTTCATTTACTAAACAAGTCGAGTGTGAGCTCAAGTTCAAATATAGGTTTCAATCGAGCTTGACTTGTTTCTAAATGAGCTAAATATAATCAAACAATACTAGACGTGTTTGACTCGATCATAACAACCATAGTTAATATATACAACTTGTTGCACTCATAACATATAAATGTATAACCAAATATATAAAATTTAAACTTGCGTAACTTCTTATTTAATTGTCGAAATGATTAGTATAACCTCTCATTTCGAAACTCTCGAGATGAATTATAGTATGTGAATGTTATTTTAAGTAAAATATAGAAGTATTATAGTCTACTGAAACAAATTAAAATTAAAGTGATTAATATACCTTTAATTTTTAAACATTCATAACTTTTTACTCAGATGTCGAATTAAGGCGTATTATATGTCAAAACGAAGCTAGCGACGAGTAGAATACTACTAGGTACTTCGTCAAATGAGAGAGGGGGCACGTACCCCCTAGTCCCCCCCCTCACCTCCGCCCCTAGCTCTACATCCGTGATAAGATTAAGAGTAGAGATTGTATGATCTAAGAAGGTCAATTTATCCGCCACACTGTTAACTTTCCTAAATACGAACTTTTTGCAAAACTGGAGGGGTTCATCAAAGGAGGTAGAAATGAAGAAATTTTAGAATCTTTGAAGATAGTCTAATAAAACAAATCTCCCCCTAAAAAAAAACCTAATAGCTAGGGCCTATTCAATTCCTTCCATATGGAGCAACTTGACCTTGTAATGTAAGTTGTCAACAAAGAAAACTGCAGTTTCTAGATTGTTCTATAGTTACTTGTGGCCTAAAATTACCCTGATTTTTCATCTTCTAGTACGAACGATCGATGGATGGATCTATTGCATAGTTCCTTTTTAAAATTCTGATATATTACCACTAGAAGAAGAAGGAGTTAAAAAAATGAAAGGGAGAGAGCACACGTGAGAGGGTCTATTTATTAATTAATACGGAATAAATAAAATAAGATGGTATAAAGGAGGAAGAAGCCAAAGCCAACGCCCATTCACCATAAACACTGATGCTGACACATCTTTCTTGCTCACATGCAACATTCACGGGCCAGGAGTTTCAGTTTTTTTTTGTTTTTTTTTTTCGATCGAATGAGACCACTTATGTCAAAATCTCTGCTCTCTATATTGTCTTTCTTTATCCCTCCGATCCCCAAATCCCTACTTTTCAATATCCTTCTTTACCACCTGAATTTAAAAAAAAAAATTAGAAAAAAAATTAAGAAAAATGGTAAAGAGATGGATGGAAGGTGAGAGGGTAAAAGAAGAGATAGGTATGGGACAACAGATCCGGACTATTCTTTTATGCGACATAGTTAATGGGTGTTTACTAGAATGGTCATATTTTTAGCCTTTATTAGCATTTTGTCCACCAACCTGTCTATATTAGCTAAATGTTCACCCGTGTTGCTGAAATTGTTGAAACCAAAGTTGCTGAAATTGTGTCCCTGTGCCCCCCTCTTGTTTCAACATTTTTTTTTCGCGTTGCTGAAACCAGAGTTGTTGAAACCCTGATTTCAGCACTGTTGTTGATGTTGAAACCCCGGTTTTAGCATTATTGTTGATGCTGAAACCCCGGTTTCAGCACTCATACTCTTTATTACATATCGATAAAACTGGAGTGTTTGCTCTTGTTTCAGTTTCAATCCCTGAAATTCCATCGCTAAGCCTCCAATCGCTTAAATTTATCATGAAACTAACAGGATGAGCATGTGCTGATACAAGATCTCTAGTATTTCCTAAATGAAGCAAAATCACAAGTTGAAGCTCGATTATTTCAACCCTGTTCCCATTAACCTCGTCTTGATTTCACCGATTGGTTTATTGAACAGAGGCTCCTCAAGCAGATCCATGAGAAATGCCTACAGATCAAAGGCCATCGTTATGAAGCTCTTACTCCGGTGATGCTAATCAGCAGAGGCCTCTGATCTGCAGGCTTTTCCCGTGGATCTTTATGAAGCTCCTCAAGCAGCTATTTTCATCAATTTCATCACCAAAAACACCAACCAGCAATCATTCAATTCAATCAATAACTAACCCAGAAGGTCAAATCAAACAGCAAATTTGTTCATTTACTTTCAGGCTCTTACTCTGGCCATCGTCAATCTGGAGCCATGGTGCAGCGCGCATTTACAACAGGAAGATCCATACAAAATAATATCCTAATCGCTAATGAAATATTCCACTCCTTTTCTAAGAAAAAGGGATAATCTGGCTAGATGGCGGTTAAGCTAGACATGGAAAAGACATTTGACCTTGTTGACTGTGACTTTCTTCTATCTGTTATGGATAGTTTTGGATTCTCTCACCAATTTACTGGATGGATAAAGGAATGTATAACTATAGTTACCTAATCAGTTCCAGTAAACAATGAGCCCACTGAACTATTAGCACCAGAACGTGGTAATAGGCAAGGAGACCCTCAATCGCCATATCTTTTTCTAATATCATTTGAAGTTCTTGCTAGAGGTCTCTACGAAGAATCTGCTAAACTCAATAGTCACTTAGGCATCACAATTACAAGAAAAGGAACTAGAATTCCCTTCTTGACGTTTGCGGATGACATTGTCATTTTTGCCTCAACCACAAAGACAGCCTGTGATCAGATTAACAAAATCCTTAGCGAATTTTCCTCATTATCGGGCCAAAAAGTAAACAGAAATAAATCGCACTTTCAAACAACCCCGAACCTAACAACAAGCCAAAAAAACACCATCCATAATCAACTAGAAATTCCTTTCACAAACGATATGGGTAACTATCTGGGGTGCCCTATCATTTGTGGTCGCACTATAAAAGGATGCATTTAAAGACCTTCTTACCACTACAAAATCTCAACTCCACAAACGGAAGGCCAATTGTCTATCCCAAGCCGGACGATGTACCCTGATTAAAACAACTCTATTAGCCAAGCCGCCCCATCTAATGCAGTGCTTCGGCCTTCATGTTACCTAAATTTGTACACTTGGAATTAGATAGAATTAATCAAAATTTCTTGTGGAACAAGGGCCCAAAACATAAACCCCTGATCAGCTGGTTCAAGGTCGATCTGTAAAACCAAATCCCATGGGGGCCTAGGCCTTCGTAATTCATAAGACATGAACAAGGCACTGCAACTAAAACTAATATAGAAGATATTGGCAGACCCCCACAGTCTCCGGGTCTCTCTAATTACAGAAAAGTACCTCAAAAACCAAAAGATTTTACAATACCATAAAAAGGAAGACCCCTCCTGGCAATGGACGCAACTTACAAAATTATTACCTCTTTTTAAGGAAGGGATCCGTTGGTCGATTGGTAATGGAGAAAGTATAAATTTCTGGATGGACCACTGGTTTGGTGACTCTCCCCTCATTACATTGATTACTAATGACCAGCAAATTGATCCTCAGGCAACAATTTCGCAATTCTCACAACAAGACAAATCATGGGATATCACTAAACTACATAACACCACCCATCACGCATTACCAGCAAACATAATAGAATCTATAGCAACGACCCCAATTCCAAAGCACATACATATTGATAGACTATATTGGAAATGGAGCAAGAATGGTTAGTTTTTTACTAGTTCTGCAATTGCAATGATCAATGACAATAAAAATCACCAAAAATCAGACACGAGATAGATTTGAAACCTTGACGTTCCACCAAAGGTCAAAACGCTCCTATGGAAGATTACAAAAAACGGAGTACCCACCTCTGTAAGACTCGCCTCAAGGGGTATGGGAATACCGACTACCTGCCCCCACTGCGACTCTAATTATGAAGACCTCATCCACCTTCTTTGGGATTGCCTCATATCAAGAACTACAATAACAACACTGGATCCCACATAAGCAACGAAAATAAATAACTGTTTTCCCAAACAACTGATTTAAATAGTATCTTTCGAGAAATAAAAGAACTTAGAACTACTCAGTTTACTAAATTAGCCTTTGCGTGGTGGTATTTATTACTTCCGCAACAAATCATTATTAGACAACCGCAAACCGAATGCAACAAGTATGATAACTTTGATAAAGAAGCAAACCCATCTTTGGAAATACTCCAAGCAAAATGATGACACCTTGGAGCATACCCAAGATGATGAAAAGAAATCATCCACTGCTAAAAGGAAAGGGAAGAACGCAAAATGGCAACCCCCAAGAGCAGAAGCATACAAGCTCCACTTTGACGGAGCCCTCTCTTCATCCGTCAAAGGCTCCTATGGATTCATTATCAGAAATCATCAAGGTACTCCACTTTTCTTTGGTCTTGGGCCTTCCCCCATCTCCTCTATTGCTGGTTTGGAGGGCTTCGCCCTGTGGAAAGGAATCATAGCGGCACATGACCTAAACATAACTGACCTAACAATAGAAGGTGATAACTTCACCATTATCAATAGCCTCAAAGGCATTGGAATGCCTACGGGAGATTATGAGATGATTGTCTCTGACAGTCTAGTCTCCCTAGGATTCTTTTAAATTTATGAGATTCGTAATGTCTATAGGGAAGCAAACCGTGTTGCGGACCGTTTATCGCATCTGGACTTTGCTTTATCTAGCTCTATGACTCCTGATGATTCTATGCTTCGTAATTTCATCCGCTTGGATACTCTCGACATATAGGAATGCCCTATTGTCAAATTTTTTTCAGGTTCAAAAAATAAAATAAAAATCAAGTAAAGTCTCAATCATTGTATCTTTTTGAGTTGTCCTTTTTCATATCACAATTCAAGAATTCACAAAGCTACGTACATATCGCTTAATTTACAAGTTTCCTTCTTCGTATAATTTGATGATATCACAAGATTCACAGCTTCACACAATCCTTCAGAATTTGACATTGAAGTGCGTACTTTCCGCATCGATGATTGATTTTTTTTTTATGACGACGAAACCAACTTTAGTTGCAAATCCCGGACACGTGATCCAGCCAGCAAGAGTTACGCACCAAGTAAATCGGCTTACATCGATCGACTCAACCCACTGAAAAAGAGCAAGACAAACCTTAGATTTTCATTCAAGAAAATAGGCGGAGGTAGAAATCGAACCCAAGACCTCCTGACATCCCCTTACTCTCCACCAGTGAGCCACCTGACTGGGAGAACTATTGATCGATCCACATATTGCATACAAATCAAAATCGACTCGATCAAGAAACCTGACTCTATATATTTGGACGAAACCTGACTGGGAGAACTATTGATCGATCCACATATTGCATACAAATCAGTTTTGCTGTATGATCTCCATGAATGATGCTCGATGCGTGCGTATACCACCTTCTGCGTCGTCGTTTTGCGCATTCTAAATTGCTCTCGTGAACCTCTGCTGGACCCTACCTACTATCATGAGTTTTAATTTATATAATACTCCGTACATTATTGGTAGGTAAATATATTAATATATTATTACAAAATTATATATATAATAAAAAAATAATAAGTCTTGCCAACAAGTGTACATGAAATATAAAATAAAAACAAATCTAAATATAAATACTTCATTCTATCTAAAAATAATATTGCTAGATATAAATAAAATAATTGCTATAAACTAATTAATTTTATTATAAATAATGACTAAAAAATAATATAAATATAAATAAAATAGCACTTACTGTATTATTATTTTTATAATTATATTTATGAAATAGTTTTGATTTATATTTCTACCAACCGACTACAACATACTCCGTATATAGATAAATTGTGGTGTATAATAAATTTTTGTAAAATTTAGCAATTTATTATTTTAACAATTTTTTCTGGTGATTTTTTTTCTATAATCAACCATAATACTTGAAGCATGACTTCATTAATTTTGATATATGTATATAGATAAATACTACTCCCTTCAATTGAAATTATAAGATACTTGACTTTTATGCACGTAGTTTAACTTGTTTAAGGAGCTAAAAACTATATGAAAAATTAATTTTTTTAATTAAATTTTTTACATTATAATACTTATTATTAATAAGTATTATAATGTAAAAAAAAATTAATTAAAAAAATATTTCATATAGTTTTTAGTTCTTTAAACTACGTGTATAAAAGTCAAACATCTTATATTAAAAATCGGAGGGAGTAGAACGTACTGTAATAATTAGAAAACGAATGGAGTGTGGGTATCGGTTAGAAGAGGTTGGATGCGCGCAGTCCTTTAGGCTTTAGCATGACGGATTTAACAGTTGGTTGTTATTTTTATTTTATTTAATTTAAAGTGTCGTCTTCTTCTTGTTTTGTTTTCTCAACCTGTGGTCATAATTTGTTGTTCAACTGCAGACACGAGGCATCTGCATTCACTCCAGATTTTTTTTACCCTAGAATAGATGAAACTCCATAGAGTTTGTGGTTCAGATTGCTCGACATATAGCTTTGTATATGAATAAATAAATATTCCATATAAGATGATTCCGGTGTAAATTGTGAATAGATTGATTATTCGTACATAAGAACATAATTATTTGTTTAACGTAATGGACAATCTTTTTATATAAAAATTATTCATTTGTAACAATATAATTGTCCGTGGCAATTGTGCTATATGGTAAATTAAGTAGTTGAGTGTTTGATTGTAGTAGCTAGCTTATCGAGTAGTTTTGTGAAATTGTAGGAATATATGTGCATTTTAGTAATTCTAGCAACAGAAGGGCAAAATGGTCATTTTACCTTCAATTTCCAGCAGCTCAAATAGGCGGGAAAAGTTATTGCTTGGTTGTTACAGATTTGGGGATTTTTCCCATTGAGACAAAACACTCTCTTTTCTTGGTTTTCCAATTCAGTTCAATTGAATCCAGTTTTGTTGTTTGATCAATTTCTTGATGTTGATTTCGATTAGTTCAAATGGTATCAGAGCTACGGTGAAAGTCGGATTTCGTTTCTGTTGATTCGATCACCATTGTTGAGGTGTTTTTCGCATTTCTGCAATTTGAAGCTTCGCCGTTGATCGATTGTTGATGGCTGGACGTGGAAATCCAGGGAGTAATGCGCAGAGCCAAGGATCTGGCACTGGACATGGTGGCGGCAGAGGATCTGGTCCGTTTGTGACATTGACGCCACCAGCAGCAGGAAGAGGAATCAATCTCGGCGTCCATGGTGTCCAATTTGGAGATCTGGCTCAAGGATTAGGTAACATTCATTACAATCCTTTGTATTTGTCAAATTCTGACCACCCAGGGATGCAGCTGGTATCCACGATGTTCAATGGATTGAACTTTACCAGTTGGAGCCGAGGAGTTAACATGGCCTTAGGTGCAAAGGCAAAACTCGGCTTCATAACTGGGAGTTGTGTCATGCCTGCAGAAGATAGTGATGACTATGAAAAGTGGCTAAGAGCATATTATATGGTGAGATGTTGGCTGATTAATTCAATGAATAGCGAGGTAGCTGAAACATTCATGTATGTTCAGTCGGCTAGAGAATTGTGGAATGATATCAAAGAAAGGTTCTATGAAACTAATGATCCACTGATCTTTCAGCTTAGAAGAGATCTTAGTAATATGAAATAAGAAAATATGTCTGTTGGGGCATACTTTGGGAAGCTCAAAAAGATCTAGGATGAATTGATGTTTCTTGATGCTTTACCACACTGCACTTGTGGGGGTTATAATCAATGTAGTTGTGGTGTGTTGAAACATGTAGTTGAAAGAGAGGAAAAGGCAAAGGTGATGCAGTTCCTCATGGGATTGAATGAGGTTTTTGAACCTCTAAAAAGCAATGTGTTATCTAAAGATCCTATGCCTGGATTGAACAAAGCCTTTCAAATGGCAACTCAAATAGAGAGATCAAAGGGAGTTACTTCTGCTGTTGCAGGAGAGAGCAGTGTGCTTGCTGTGAGCAATCAAAATTTTGGTGAAAGTGAAGCTAATGCTGTGAATAGGTTCAATCAGGGAAGGAAAGACTAGTACAGAAATAATGATCAGTATAGGAGCAGTGATCAGTACAAGAATAATGATCAAGGTAAAACTGATTATAAGAGAGCTAAGTATGACAAGTATGACAGGAAATGTGATCATTGCAATGAAAAGGGACATACTAAGGAATTTTGCTTCAAGTTAGTTGGCTATCCATAATGGTATAGAGGGCCTAGAGAGGATGATAAGCCTAAACAAGGTGGGAGATTTGCTGCTCATCTGGAGGCTCCTCAATATGACAATCCTATTGATGGGAATATGATTGAGGCTAGGCTTGATCAAGCTATGGTTAATGCCATCTTCAATGAGGTTTTGAAGATGATGAAGGGTAAAGGCAACATGGAGCAATATGACAGCTTTGCCAATCAAGCAACAGTGCATTTTGCAGGTACCTTGAGTGTATCTTTTCTTATTGGTCCTAATAAAGCAGACAAACATACATGGATAGTTGATTCAGGTGCTACTGATCACATAGTGTTTGATAAATCTGTCTTCTCTCATTTAGAAAATTTGTCAAGAAATATTTCTCTTGGATTGTCTGATGGATCTAATATTGATGTTAGTCAGTATGGGACAGTTTGGTTGAAAGATAATTTGCAGTTGCACAATGTTCTCTATGTTCCTCAGTTTAGACATAACCTGCTCTTAGTGTCCAAAGTACTGCATTTACAAAAGTTGCTGTTCAGTTTTAATGGGGACTCCTGTTGGTTACAGGGCCCTACAACTAGCAAAGTACTTGCTCGAGGAACTGAAGAGGGTGGTCTGTACCTGATCAGATCACATGGAGATGGACAGCAACACTTGGACAATTACAAGCAGAGGGCTTTGAAGCATACTGAACATGGTTGTAATAAAGTGATTAGCTTACATACTTTACATGTCAGACTTGGGCATTTGTCTGTGTCCAAAATGAGACATGTTGCTGGTTGTAATCCAGATGGTTTGAATGATTTTACTTGTGAAACTTGTGATCTTACTAAATGTCATAAGCTACCTTTCTCTAGAAGTGATTCTATTGCTGACAGTTGCTTTGATTTGGTTCATATGGATCTTTGGGGTCCTTACAGGACACCATCTTTGTGTGGTGCAAGGTATTTCCTAACCATTCTAGATGATCACTCTAGAACTACTTGGGTTTATCTCCTTCAAGACAAGATGCAAGTGTTGAGAGTTATCACTGGATTCCTCAATTTGGTTGAGAATCAGTTTCAAGTGATGGTCAAGAAGGTTAGAAATGATAATGGGACTGAATTTACACAGAAAGGATGTTGTGATTTATTTTTAGATAAAGGAATTATTCATCAAAGGTCAGCTCCTGGTGTTCATGAGCAAAATGGCAGGGTTGAACGCAAGCACAGACATTTGATTGAGACTGCTCGGGCTATCAGGCAACATGCTGGCTTACCTGTGCAGTTTTGGGGTGAGTGTATTTTAAGTGAAAATCATTTGATCAACAAGATGCCATCTTCTGTGCTTCATTGGAAGTCACCTTTTGAGATTTTATTCCATGAAAGTCCTTCTATTGACAACCTTAGGACTGTTGGTTGCTTATGTTATGCTATACAGCCAAATGATCATAGAGATAAGCTTGGTACCATTTCTAGGAAGTGCATCTTCCTTGGGTACCCTCCTGGTCAAAAGGCTTTTAAACTGTTTGATCTTTCTAAAAAGGCTATTATAGTGAGCAGACATGTTAAGTTTGTGGAGGATGTTTTTCCTTACAGAAATTCTGATTTGCCAGTGATTACACAAAGGGACAGCTCAGTGTCTGATAGATGTTTCCCTTATACTAATGTGAGTAATGAGGATGAGTTGGGATTCTCCTTCATGTCTGGAAATGACACTCCAGTCAGATCACCTACCCATGGGAATTCAGGTCACTTGGATAGCACTGATTCTAATACTTCTGATTTGGTGGTTGAAGATAGCATGTCTAGGTTATCTCCAGAGCCCTCACCCCCAGCTATATTTGCTTCTGATCAGCCCTTGGTCCATGAAAAACGTCAGATTCACAGGCCTGCTAAGTTTAATGACTACATTTGCTCAGGGCTACCCTCAAGGCATCCCAACACTGCAACCTCTGATTCTAGCAGCCAGACATTTGCAGTGTTTTCTACTAAGCATCTTGCTCATCTATCTGCAGATTACATCCACTCTTTTGTTCATATGTGTGACACATTTGAACCTAGGACATACAATCAGGCTAAAGGCATCTCTCACTGGGAAGAAGCTATGAAATCTGAACTAGCTGCTCTTGAGAAAAATAACACTTGGACTATTACTCCTTTACCTCTTGGTAAAAAGGCTATTGGCTCAAAATGGATTTTCAAAATCAAGTACAAAGCTGATGGTAGTATTGAAAGGTTCAAAGCCAGATTAGTGGCCAAGGGATATAATCAAGTTAAGGACAAGGATTACAAACAAACTTTTTCCCCAGTGGCTAAGCCTGCTACAGTCAGAATTATCCTATCACTTGCAGCTACTAAAGGCTGGGTGCTACATCAATTAGATGTCAACAATGCCTTCCTACATGGCTATCTAGAAGAGGAAGTTTATATGCAAGCTCCTGCAGGGTATGACATTGAGGCTGGCAAGGTTTGTAGGCTTAACAGATCTCTATATGGACTCAAGCAAGCTAGTAGGCAATGGAATCATGAGTTGACAAAATTTCTGATCAGGATGGGGTACAGTCAGTCAAAGCATGATTATTCTCTATTTGTCAAGACAGTTGGTGCTGATATCACAATTGCCTTAGTATATGTTGATGATATGCTACCGATGGGCAATTCTAGTTCAGAAATCAGTCAAATAAAATCTGCTTTGCACGCTACATTCACTATCAAGGACTTAGGTGTGGCTAGATACTTCCTTGGCATGGAAATTTCAAGGTCATCTACTGGAATCCTTTTAAATCAAAGGAAGTACATATTGGATATTCTCAAGGATGCACAGATGGAAGCTTGTGAAGTTGCTGACTTCCCAATGCAATATGGCATTAAACTCTCAGCATCCATTGGGGATCCTATTGATCATCCTGATGTCTACAGAAGGTTGGTAGGGAGATTGCTATATCTCACTCTCACAAGACCTGATATTGCATTTACTGTCCAGCGGTTGAGTCAGTTTATTCAACAACCTCTTCAATCCCACTGGAATGCAGCTATGTACCTTCTCAGGTATTTAAAAGGGACCTTCCATCTTGCTCTTTCATATTCTGCTATGACAGACACCACTCTCACTACCTATTGTGATGCGGATTGGGGCAATTGCTTGGACACAGGAAGATCATTGTCAGGATACTATGTCTTCCTTGGTTCCTCCTTAGTATCTTGGAAGGCTAAGAAGCAAAAGGTGGTCTCTAAATCTTCAACTGAAAGTGAATATAGAAGCATGTCTTCAGCGGCCAGTGAATTGGTGTGGATACAGGGAATTCTTTCTGATTTGCACATCCCTGTTCAGTTGCCAATCAAGCTGCATTGTGACAATCGTGCTGCTCAGTGCCTAGCCATGAACCCTGTCTTTCATGAGAAAACCAAACATGTCCGGATTGACTCCCATTTCATAAGGGAAATGGTGCAGCAAGGCTTCATACAAACCATCCATGTCTCCACAACACTACAACTTGCTGATGTACTTACCAAAGTTCTAGGCTCTCACCAACATAGATTTCTTAACCCTTTGTTCCAAGCTTGGACTTGTGTCTTCCAACACATGTCAAGCTTGAGGGGGTATGTAGGAATATATGTGCATTTTAGTAATTCTAGCAATAGAAGGGCAAATTAAATGTCTTTTTACTTTTCGGCACGCTTTTTAAGGAGTAAAAAACTCTATAAAATATTATTTTTTAAATCATTTTTTATATAATTTGATACTTAGTAGTAATAAGTATAACATTATATAAAAAAAAATTAATTAAAATAATAATATTTTATAGAGTTTTTCGCTCCTTAAAAAACGTGAACAAAAAGACAAACGACACTTAATATGAGGCAGAGAGAGTATTTACCATCATTTTTTTCATCATTAAGGGTGTTTTGTTTCTCATATTAGAAATTTGAGGGATTCTCGTCGTTAAACGCGCCTTTAATTTGGACCTATTTTTTTTCTTTAGTGTATTTTAAAAGTTAAACTGAAAGAGAAATTTTGGAGTTATGTAAACAAGTTAAACTAAACTAAGCGTACATAGAAGATGCTCTTTTTTTCAGCAACTTACGATGTAATTTTCTAAGCGCGGCCTCCAAAGGCACCTTTCAAGTTTGAACATCAACTTGTCTTGAAAATCCAGTTAATATGCATAGATTCCTAATTTGTTCGTCCTAGTTATCTTCGATATGCAGAGAAAGGTTTTCCAATTGCAATTGAGTATTTACATTCCATCATATACGCTCGGTGAGAAAAATAAGCTCAAGGAGAATCGATCTTATATATTTATTTTGAATTTTATCATATTTTCGATGTGGGATAATTAACTCTTTAACATCTCACCGATCTGTAACCCAAAATTATACATCTAGAGGAGGAGGAGAGTTCACGGGTCATTATAGAAAATCCAAGGCAGGTTAGATTTAGGGGTAAGCTGCATTGTTTTTTTATTATTATTATTTGCTTAAACTTCCAAGCTTCCAACTTATTTTATTCGAATTCACCTTGTTGTTGTGGTTGTTGGTTTCTGTTGTACATGTGAAGAAGATTCAGCAAACCCCACCTTATAAAATATAAATAAATAATGAGGGTTGGATTTCGATTGGTCAGCTGAATTCGAGCTGCATGTGGCGAATGAAAACAAACATTTGGATCATTTTTTTGTCTTCTATCAGTTCCCATCAATCGTTTGCCTTTTGGTTTGATGCAGAAAATGGGAGAGGGGGTTTCTGTGGCCTTTGTGAATCTTCGCTGCCATTTTCAGATCACGGATCAATTTCGAGCCTCTCAATTTCGACCCCTACCTGTCTGCATGTTCAGGTGGGGATCCATTTTGAACAGCTGCACAACTGCAAGTGTTTCTCAACAGTTGCTTATCCCTATTTGTTGCTTGCAACAAACAACCATTTCAATCTGGGGATCGAGTTTTTTATGCTTATGCGCCGATAAATTCTTCGGGTAGACCTATTAATCGAGACTTAGCCTTCACTGTAGAGCCAATGGGATTCGCAGATGAATTTATTTCAGTAAATGATACAGTCATACACACACATATGCTATGTTAATGTCTGATAATACACACGAAAAATGGAAGATCCGACATGGGTATGGCCTCAAGTGGCAAAATAGAGGGATCAGAGCTCAGTATGAATGAACTTCTCTTGTGGGGTGAAGTCTTTCTCGATGGAGGTAAGGCAATCGGCTGAAGGGTGAATGACTCCATAGCCAATACCCATTGCAGAGTTGCAATAGACCTCGGCTGTATCGTCCTCTTTCTCCAAGAAGACGTCGTCAAGGATGATGTTCTTGCACGGGACTGTGTCGCTGCAAGCAAACTTCATTGCCTGCTTGCTGTTAGAAGTCCCCCTGATGTTCCGGTACATGACTTGACTCACTTCCACTGCAGATGTCTGAGGAACAAAAACAGATAAAGAACAGTGAGGAGATGGGAAATGAAATCAGTTCAAAGTTAAAGCCTCTAATGGTTTCTGCATTGCGATTTACCTGATTCAGGCACGTTCTCGGAGAATCACAGTAAAACTGGTCAATAATGATTGGGTTCGATACGTTTTCCATTCTAACGTTCTCAAAAAGTACCGCCTTCACATACCCAGAACCACCCTGCATAACAAATGTCCGGAAAGCAACAGAAGATGAGGATTTACAAATCTAAAATACATGTTGTTCCTGAACTAAGAATACTACCTGCCATGTTTTAATCCTAACACCATTCGTCGTATCCCTGATGAATGCATTGCTCAAGACGATGTTTTTAACAACAGCTGTGGAGTTATCCTTGCCGAGGCTTCCTATGCTGTAGCATTGGAAAGATGTGAACCAAAAGGCTAATTTATACTTCAAACAAATATCAGCGATAAAATAAAAAATTGTATGGAGCATTTGCCAATATAACTGCATAAGATACCTGATTCCGTGACCTGGGCCACAGTATATTTTCTTCATCTTGATATTTGAACTAGCATTCACGATTGAAACACAATCATCGCCTGATCATTTACACAAAGAGACATCAGAACAAGTAACTTTATCTTCCTTTTAGTTCGGAGCAATGCCAGATTATTCAATGTTTAATGTATGTGTGTTAAATGGAGGGTACAATTCTTTAGCTACTTGCAGTGTCACTGAGCATCAGTCGAGAAATAAGATACCTTCCAAATTCCAATGAATTTCTTTTTCATGTAATCTAAGAAAAGGGAAAATAAGGAAAGCAAAACAGTAACATATTAAAGGAGTGGTGCTGTGCAAGATTTACCGGTTCCAATTTTACAGTTCTGCAGGACAACATCATCAGATTCACTGATATGTATACCATCAGTGTTAGGACTATCTTCCGGAGCTGTGACTTGGACATTTGACACGCGCACAGTGTTAGAGTGGGAGATGACAAAATGCATCTGTTGGCTGTTCTGGATCGTCAGCCCCTTGACTTTCACAGCTGAGCTTGAAGATATTGTTAGTGCCTACAGCAGAATGAGTTGAATTGTCACCAAAATGCAAGTTTTCAGTACTAAGTTCTGAACATGGACAACGAGTTTCAGTACTTTGATTGTATCAAATTCAAAGGAACAGAGATAAACTTACAGAAGGCGCTCCTTTGCAAGGCTGCATAAAGAAATCAGAAGGAAACAATGTCAATGCTAGCTCATGGAAATAGGTTGCAGATTAGTTAGCGAGAGAAAGTAGACTCGAAGAAAAGAATTACATTTGACTTGTTTTTCTTACAGGACGCTGCCCACCATTTGCTACCTGAGCCATCAATAACACCTTTACCTCGGAAACTGACTCCAGTCAGGTTGTGAAAATTCAACCAGATCCTCGACAGCTTGGGATCCCAGTTCTTGGGCTCATCTGGCGCAACTATTGTTCCATCAATCTGCATCTCAGGCATGTGTAATAAATGCAACATCAAGGATCTTTACGTGCTGCAAACTTTGCTATGTTCGTCAACAATGAAAAACTATAAAGTAGGTTATATGACAAAATCATGCCTGGATGGTTAAGCTCTTGCCGCATGGACCTTGAAATCTTGTAGCATTAACAAGATAACGGCCCCCTTCAGGAACTAAGAAAACTGATCTTCGTATTGAGCACGCTTGCTTCCATGTGTCAATGAAGGCCTAATAATTATATGACGATAAGATCCGTTGAGGATGAAAGAATTTGATAAAAGATAGCACACAAGTATGCAAGTGAACATAAACAAGAACCTGGGTATCATCAGAAATTCCATCTCCGGCTGCACCAAAGCTATCCACATTAACAAGAACCTTTCCACCATGTCGTTGTGTACAAGAGTCCACTTCATCATAATCCAATTCCTCTCCATCTGTGTCAGAACTTTCAATTTGTTCAAGCATATCAACTTTATCTTCTAGCCCATTTTCTGCAACCCCATTAACTGATAATAAGAAGCCAAGAAAGGAAAATAGGATAAAAAGTTTCATCTTTATTGACTCGTCCAGGTTGAGAGATCAATGGTTTGGGTAATTTTGTCAGCAGATATCAGGGATTTATATGCAATCTGAGAACTCAAATGGAAGGTTCCTAGGAAAACTTGGCTTGCCTTAAAAGCACAGTACACTTCAAGAATAAGTGAAATTTCATTGACAAATGGTTGCTTTACTCTTATCCTAATAGAGAAATGTCCACTAATCAAAGACTGCGGTGCCATTTCCTCGTCGAAGCTCCACTAAAATCTAAGATAAGTTTGTTCTTCTTAATCAACATCGGTAAGCAACCTCAATTTCTACGAATACCAGATATACAGTAACAAAAAACATCACAGTTGCCAAACCAAAAATGATGGATAGCAAGGATGGAATTTTGCTGTCATGGATCAATGATTCAGACAAAACAGACCTTTCATCTACTATCATAATATCAACACCAGTCACCTAATCATACTATCAGCTGCAAGAATTTAGAGCAGAACAAATGAGGTGCAAAATTGAACCAAATTCTGACCTTTCAACAGCTTAACCCCATACCAGCTCCATAAAGCACTTTGCAATTCCCGATCCAAACAGGAGGTTCCAGAAACTCTTCCTCTTCATTTAACGCCCTGTTAAGGTCTACGATACCACAAATGCATTAGCAAAACACCAGAGTGAAAGCTGAATTATCACCAATGCATTAGCAAAAACACCAGAGTGGAAGCTGAATTTTAACTGACTATATGAGCAACTCTACCTGGCCACCTTAGGTACATTTGTTGATGACTGATGTAAAATTGTGAACCAAACAAAATCGGAAAGCTCCATTTTGCCTGGCTACATGAACTGTAACAGCTCATATGAGACTGATTTAATAAACATGTAGCCTGTAATGTGCTAAATTACAAGCACAGATTCAATCATGCTTTCAGTGTACCAGATAAGGAGACCTCATCGAATCTATTACCAGCCACCACAATTAAACCAAATAACTTGTCCACACCTTCATAACATCAAAATGGAACCAGGTAAGAGACTATGGTATTGGCAACCATAAGCTTAATCAGGTTTCATCATGCCGAAATTTGCTCTGCATAGCACATAAATTTAAAATACATCAACAATGATATTATGCAATCTGCTCCTTCCCTTCCTTTTGACTACTTGTTCGACAGGAATTTGTTAAGGTTTAAGTGAAGGCAGCCAAAGATTATCCTCATAGGTTGACCAGAGATGCTAAAGGGCAAGCACTTATGGTTGTTCAACAGGATTCATAATCTGCAGCTTGTTAGAATCTGAATTGTTCAACATAGAACGCAGCTTCGTTGTAATTTCAAATGGAATTTTCAA
Organism: Persicaria maculosa; assembly: GCA_963922045.1. Taxonomy (NCBI): domain Eukaryota; kingdom Viridiplantae; phylum Streptophyta; class Magnoliopsida; order Caryophyllales; family Polygonaceae; genus Persicaria; species Persicaria maculosa. Next base: position 21,409,959 of record OY998252.1, on the reverse strand, counting down.
AATTTAACCTGTCATTTCAAACCATCAAATGTCATATAATCCTTTCTTTTTCTTTCAATTTTTCCCTCTGATCTTCATTTGACTCTTCAAATTGGTGGTGAATCTGGCTTAAATATGTTACAGACTAGCACCAGACACATCCATAAAGGAGAAGCAATGATGAAACTCCACAGAATTTTATAGATAGAAAGGATATAAACGCCAAAGATCCTTCAATCACATAGAAATGTAATTCTCAGAATGCTTACAGGAATCAGTTTCTTGTGCCTTCTAAACATTAAAAGATAATTCAGAACTACAAATACAATCTTCATGAAAATCTTGAAATGATTTTTACCGATTAGTCTCGGCCGGCAACGGCCGATTGAAGCCGCCTCTACGATTCATATACTGCCGCGGCTGGCGCTTCGTCACCGCCCTCACTCCACTCACATCCGCACCAGGCACTGGCTTTCCCTTCGTTGTATCGAACCCCGTCGGTATCCCAAACTTCTTCATCATCTCCAACTCATCGTCATCCTGAACCGCCTCTCCTCCTCCATCGTCTCCGTTTCCAGACACGGCTTTCTTGTTCTCTGAAGCTCCTTTCTTCTGCTGCTGCTCCTTCGCGATGCCATCAATGAAGTCTGTCGCCGCGCTTTTACGGTCCTCGTCTTCGTGCTCGTATTCATCACCGCGGCGGCGGTCAGGACGACGGCGATGCTCCTGGGAAGGAGAACGGCGGCCACTCCGGTGATGGTGGCGGCGAGAGCGCTCAGCCGAGCGAGATCTGGATCGATTTGGAGAGTATGAGCGGGAACGGGAACGGCGGCGGCGTTGGTCGGGAGAGCGGGTCCGGGAGCGAGCGTGGCGGGAACGGCCGTAGTCCGGCGAGCGAGATTTCCTGGTTCGATCACGATCATCAATCTTTCGCCTCCGATCACGGTCTCTGTCGCGTTCTCTGGGATCTCTTTCTCTTTCCTTCTCCCTCTCCCGATCGCGAGGACGGCCGCCACGGTCGCTCATCTCTCTGCAGGGTTCCCAAAACCCTAAATCTCACCTTCCTCTGCCCTCTTTCAATCCTCGATTCAAATCGGTAAAACGACGTCGTCTGTTGCTTTTAGGTTTGGAAGCCGATTCATCGTATGGTTAGGGGTAGAGTCGTACAGGTGACAATTGGCCAATTGGGTTTGTATACATATTCGGTCTTATGTCGGATTGGTCATATGGTATGTTTTGTTGGACTCATAGATAAAGTTTTCGGGTTGGATTAGTTTGGGAATGGATTTCGGGTTGAATCGGAGTCAAGATGGGTCATGTTTAGTTTTATTATAAAACTAGTATAATTTCCGCTATATGGTGCGATTGCGAGGCAAATACAGAAAAATAAAAAATAAAATATTTATTAGAAGGAAGAAGAAAGTAATAATCTAAATGAAAATGACGAGAAAGTTAAATAAAATAATATTGTTCGGATGTTCACAAGGTGCGGAGTTATTGCAATCTTAAAAAAAACGGAATTTTCGCCTGGTGCCCCTGAGGTAAGGGCAAATTCGCCGGGTGTACAAAAGTTTGGGATAATTTGTCAAATGCCCCTGAGGTTTTGATTTTTTCCGCAAAATACCCCTCCGTTAAATGGGTTAAAAAAAAAGGTTATAATTCCGTTAAATAACAGAAATAAACAAGCCCGCCCCGTACGGACAATTAGGAGAGATAATGGGGCGAAGAAGAAGGAAGTATGTTGCCTGCAGATCTTGAAGCAATGAAGCAAGTAGAGCGTGCTGTGGAGGGACAGAATCGAGAAGGGAGTAGGCCATTGTCGACGACTACCATGTAGCCAGGTAAGTTCCCCTTATCAATTTCAGCTTTAGGTATTTAGTATTTAGGATTTGGAAATTTCGGCTTTAGGTTTGAATTGACTTTTTTTCCATTTCGACTCGTCAAATCTTCAATGCTTGTTTTGAAGGACATAATTATGAAGAATTGATGTGGTTTTACTCGTGTGATGTCACATTCACCAAGCCGTGAGATTTTGTTGTTGGCCCCGACTAGTGATTTTTGTGTTGTTTGTATCAAGATGGGGCTCTCTTGCACCAAGCTTTTCAGCTGGCCGTTTGCCAAGAAAGAGATGCGAATTCTCAAGATAGGAAATCAACGTTGGAAATATTAAGGATGGCAAATGGTACGAAAATTACCATACCAACTACGTACCAACCACAAACCGACTATGTTGGTAACCACGCTCGTGGTAACCAACATGGTGGTAACCACGTGAAAGTGATACGGTAATGGTAATGAAATCTGAATACCATGGTTACCAAGTATATATATATATATTAATTTTTTTTATTTAATATTTTATTGTTATTACCTTTAAGTTTTATGTTTTTAATTTATATTTTGTGTTTTGATTTTGACATAAAGTGGTCCTTTCTACTTTTTCTACTAGAAACATTATGATCATTTTGAATGTTTGAAGATTTTGAGCTTATTTTGTTTGAACTTGCAAGAACATTTTGAATGTTTGAACAATTGAACTTGATTTGTTTCAAGACTTTGAACTTGGCTGGTTTGAATTGGTTTGTACTTTAGGTTGTGAACTTGATTTATTTGAAATTTTAATAGGTTGTAACCATATTATTTTTGGTAACCATATTTTTTCTTTCAATAACTTTAATGACCACAAGAAGGTAACCAAGGGGTTTGAAAAAAATACAAACAGAATTACAACTTGGTAACCATGGTAATGTACCGATGGTAACCACAAGTCGTGGTTACCACATTGTAACCACGACTTGTGGTTGGTATGTGGTATGAAAATTTGCGTACCACCAATTTGTGGTTGGTACGTGCTAATCACCATTTTTTGGTGGTTACCGTACCATATCAACCCTAGGAGATAATACTTGAACTGTAAAATGCTCTGGATAATGGTACTCTTAACGCGGTATTGGACCCTTCAGCCGGAGACTGGCCATATGTGCAAGCCAATTAGTTGGCACTTTTGGGTTTGAGGTGCGGTGAGATGCAGAGGCATAACAGGCCAAACCTTGAAGCTTATATGTCTGGAGGTCCTATTTTTCAGGTTAGCCACTCTCTTTGTGGTTATTCTTTCTTGATCTCTTTATTTTGCAGGATGCAATGTGTTTCGATTGATTGGTCTTATAAATCTTGAAAAAAAAAAAGGCTGATTTATTAGGATTAGATACAAATTGGATGCTAAAATAGGCTTTGTCTAATGCAATTAGCTTGTCAAACTACTCAAGGATTGCAATTAGCTTTTTGCTCTATCTCGAGTAAGTAGCATTCTTTTCAAAAAGGGAAAACAGATTAAACTCGGTTACTTGAACATGGATATATATGAAGACGAATTTGGAAACTATTTTTAGCAGAGGAAGGATTCTTACAATTTATGAGTACTCATAATCATTTTCTTTATCAGCTCCCTCTTTTGTGGCAACTCGTTCCTCGTTGGATGTTAAGATATGGGGCTTGAGTGTGACTCTTTGACTGTTTTTATACAGTGCCTTTGAGATGAATATAACCTATTAAGCCCCATATCAATTTCTGGATCATTTTAACTAGATTCAATTATTTTTTCATGTAGATTAATTCAGTTTTTTTGTTACAACTCTTGTTATCTCTGAGTCTTTCAGAAACAGCCTCTCGATTTGCTTGGGATAAGTTGTATACATCTCGACCTCCTAGACCTTGCTTTAAGTGGGAATACACTAGGTTAACAAGTAATGAATGGACATCACAACTACAAACTATATGCGCATTCTTAAGGAGTTAGGCTTACCACCTGATCAACATTGTCACAAATAGCTAGTGTGATACTCATATCAACTATGTATAATATAAAGTTATCAAGTATCAGCAATATAATATCCAGGAAAAGATCACAAGTATCCTTCATAAGCAATTATAAAATATGATCCATCATGATGATCAAATATAATGGACATAAATAACTCATCCAATACATAGAATTTTAATTATTAAATTTAAAAAATGTGCTATTAGGTGAATATAGTAAGAAACTTAGAATCAAAATAAGTTCACTAATTAATTAAGACTAATCTGCACTTGTCCCATATTTGCTCGTCAAGAGCATGAGACGTGTGAAGAGTTGTGAAGCTCAATGATCCTGCACAAAATTGTTGAAAACATCAAACACACACAACAAAATAAATCCACAGCTTGTGCTATCTCATTCTATAAGGGAAAGAGCCAAGACGGCCATAATGAAAGCTGCAAATTGAAGATCTCAAAACCCTACTGTGCCATCAGGTGACAGCTTGTCTTTTATACAGCTGAGCTCACCAGAACACGTGCCTTAGGCATGCCAAAGAAGCTTATTACAGCAAGGCAAAGAAAGTAAAGAAATTGCATGAAATGGAACATAATGAAAGGAAGTAATAAACTAGGACATATTCTTCATATCCCCTCCTCAAGTTGGACGTGTATCAAAGCCCACAAGTCCCAACTTGCAAGAGAAAAAACATGTGAGGTTTCTCTCCCAGTGGCTTGGTGAAAATGTCTGCCAATTGAACACCAGTTCTAATATGCTGTGGATGTATGAATCTTGTCACCAAGAATTGTCTGATGAAGTGACAATCAATTTTAAGGTGTTTAGTTCTCTTATGAAACACCAGATTTTCTGCTATATGGATAGCTGCTTTATTGTCACAATAAAGAGGAATAGGCAATGGAACCCTGATCTGTAGCACATTGAGTACTCCTTCAATCCATATCAACTCACTGGTTGTGGTTGACATACTCTTATACTCTGCCTCTACTGAAGACTTTTATATTGTGGTTTGCTTCTTTGTTTTCCATGATACTAGAGAATTCCCAATAAAAGCACAATAACCAGTCAGTGACTTGGCACTAAACTGACATGTCCCTCAATCTGCATCACAATATGCTGATATGGCCAAATCTGACTGCACAGGGTAATAAAGCCCCACACCAATTGTACCCTTCAAGTATCTTACCACATGTAGAGCAGCCTCATAGTGTGGTTGTCTAGGTTCTGACATAAATTGGCTAAGGTGTTGCACAACATGTGAGATATCTGGCCTAATGAGATTTAAGAACAACAATCAGCCCACTAGCCTTCTATAAACTTCAGCATCAGATACCAATTCTCCACTATCAATAGATAACTTCAACCCTTTCTGCATAGGAAACGGACTAGGTTTACAGTTCATCATATTGTAGTCTGTTATGATGTCTAGCACATACTTTCTCTGGTGTAAGTGAGTCCCTGATCCATCTCTCAGTATTTCCAGTCCCAAGAAGTATCTTGCTAAGCCTAAATCCTTGATTGTGAACTTAGCATGTAGAGCCTTCTTGGTTTTACAGATCTCATGATCATCATCCCCTATAAGTAGCACATCATCAACATATACAAGAGCCACCACAATCCCTGAGTTCACATGCTTTACAAATAATGAATAGTCTTATAGGCTTTGCTCATATCCCATGCTGATCAAGAACTTGCATAATTCTAAATTCCACTGCCTGGATGCCTGCTTCAAGCCATAAATTGATTTCTTAAGCCTACAAACTCCGTTGGACAGTCATTTTCTATATCCTTCTGGAGGCATCATGTACACTTCCTCATCTAGGAACCCATGCAAGAAAGCATTGTTCACATCTAATTGATGCAATGGCCACTGCTTAACAGTTGCAATGGCAAGCAAAATTCTCACAGTACTAAACTTAGCTACTGGAGAGAAGGTATGCTTATAGTCCTTCCCTTTTATTTGGTTGTATCCTTTGGCCACCAACCTGGCCTTGAATCTTTCTACTGTCTCATCTGGCTTGTATTTCACTTTGTACACCCATTTACTCCCAATTGCCTTCTTTCCTGGTGGGAGCTCTGTCATCTCCCATGTATCATTCTCCTCAAGAGCTTTCAACTCTTGTTCCATTGCCTCTACCAAGTGTTCATGCCTAGCAGCTTGTCCATAATGAGATGGCTCATAGATCTCTGCCATACAAACAAAGGAGTTCACAAATCCAGGTTCCATATCCACATTCTGATCAAGACAAGTAGCTAGAAATGACTGAGATACTGAAGCATTTTTCTTTTTCCCACGACAAACATAATCATCAAGTCTCATAGGCTGCATAATCTGCCTACTAGATCTTCTCAAAGGTGGAAATTCCACATGATCATTTAAGATCTCTTGAGATATAACATGAGTCCTGCTTGACTCAATGCTCAACTGAGAATCACTGACATGCTCATTACTGATCCCTGGTGTACTGCATTCCCTTCTTGCACATTTATAGATTGAGAGTCTGAAATAAGTGGCATTGGCAACACTGGCTGCCTCATCTCATCTGTGTCATCAGCAGGGTTCACCATGGGCAATGTGAATGTGGCTTCATCATTGCTCATCTCTTCTTCTGTTGTAAATTCCTTGAATGGAAAAGTATTTTCATGGAAAATTACATCTCTACTGACAAAGGCAGTCCTTTCCTTAATGTCCCATAGTCTATAGGCCTTCTGACCATGTGGATAGCTGAGCAACACATATTTTCTAGCCTTAGCCTTCAGTTTATCCTTTTCTGGGTGACATACAGGTGCATAGCACAAGCATCCTATGACCTTCAACTCATCATAGGATGCATCTTTCCCAAACAACCTTTCATAAGGTGTTTTCCATTTCAAAACTTCTGTTGCAGCTTGTTTATAACATGAGTGGCAGCCAGGATACATTCACCCCAAAACTTCACAGGTAGGGATGAATGAATTCTCATTAATCTTGTGTCTCAATTAAATATCTGTGCTTTCTCTCTACTCTCCCATTTTGTTGGGGAGTATATGGCACAGACTTGTGATGTAATATTCCTTTCTCAGCAAAAAAAACCTCACACTATCTAGAGGTGAATTCTGTCCTATTATCTGTTCTAATGCATTTGATAAGAGCATCAAACTGATTCTTAACATATGCTGTGAAATATGTAATTGCCTTATGCACCTGCATTTTATTTTTAAGCAAAAAGGTCCATGTTACTCTTGAGCAATCATCCACTACAGTCAAGAAGTAACTAAAACCATTATAAGTTGGTGTCCTATAGGGACCCTAGACATCCATGTGAAGCAAATCAAAAGGCTTCTCTGCCACATTCAAACTTCTATCAAAAGGTAATCTGTGATGCTTACACAAAGCACAAGTCTCACAATGAAAGTTGCTCATATCTGTTTCACTCACAAAACTCAAATGCTTCATTTTTGAAACTGAACTGTGCCCAAGTCTGGCATGAGTAATGTCTAAGTTACTACTAACTTTATTACAGGAAACTGCAGGAAACATAAATCTAGCTTGATGAGACTCTTTCTCTTTCCATCTGCTCCAGTTCTTTGCTTGTTCATCTGAAAGCACCTTATACAGCCCATGCTTTCTCCTTCCCGAAAGCAAAATTCTTTTAGTTCCAGGGTCCTGGACATAACATGAAGTATGAGTGAATATAGCTACCAATGCATCATTATCATCAAGCAACTTTCCTACTGACAACAGACTATGCTTAAAACCTGGTACCAACAGTACCCCATCAAGACAAATGGAATCTGTCAATTGCAATTTTCCCATTTCATGGACTGTTTTCACTGATCCATCTGGCAGACCTATAAGAACTGGTTTTTCAAGCCTGATCTTACCATACAAATGGTGGTCACTAGACAATATATGATCACTTGCTCTTGTATCAACAATCCATTCTAATTCTGATCCACTACTGCAACTTAAATCATGAAGTGAAGATGAAACTTTACCTGCAAAGTTGGCATGTGCACTCTCTCCTGAGCCTTTGCCTTTCATCCTCTTTATCACCTCTTGGAATACAGCATTCACCATAGCACTGTCAAGCTGCCCATCATGCCCATTTCTGTCACTTTCTTCAACATCATCTAGAGGGGTTCCCATCACATTACTGCCCATTGAGCCTGCTGCATTTGCTGAGCTCCTGCTCCTAACTGATGCCTTTGGATTCTCTTTCAGTTCCTTAAACCAATCTGGTACCCCATGCAACTTAAAGCATTGATCAACTGTATGTCCCCTATAATTGCAGTGAGTGCATTTCTGTTCATATTTCAGTCTTTTCTGCTCCTTCCAATCTTTCCAATCCTTCTTCTGACCCTGATTGGTTGAAGGTGAGCTTTGCTGGCTTCTGTAAGAGCTCCTAGCAGCTATCAGTGCACTAACATCCATAGTATTTCCCTGGTTCCCACTTGAGGCATTTGAGCCTCTATCAATCTGTTGCAGGATGAAGTAAGCTTTGTTCACTGTGGGCAGAGGATCCATGGCTAGAATCTGGTTCCTTGCCCCTTCATAATTCTCATTGAGGCTAGCTAACAACTGCATTACTTTAGTCCTTGACTCTATCTCTGCTATTTTCTTCTTAATATCACAGGTACACTGCTTTGATGCTGCACAAGCACATTCAGGCATTCTCTCTAGAACTTGCAGCTCATCCCACAGTTTCTTAAGTGCATTGTATACCTCTCCCAGACTCATGCTTCCTTGACTTATATTGTTTAGCTTTCTCCTTATTTGAAAGATCAAGGGCGCATTTGTTTGCCCAAATCTTTCCACTATCTCTTCCCATAGCTGCTTGGTCAAATCCATGAACATAAATCCCTCTGCTATACTCTTGCTCATTGAATTCAAAACCCAACATCTAACCATAAAATCAGCTCTAACCCACCTTTGAAAATCAGCACTAGTCTCTTCTGGTTTCACACAATCCCCAGTAATAAATCCCAACTTACACTTAGCTCCCAAGGCTATCATAACCCCCTACTCCATGTCATGTAATTACTTCCATCAAAAGGTATCCCAACTAACACAACACCCGGATGATCCGAGTTTGACAGGTATAGGGGGTCACTGAGATTATCTTGATTAGTTCCCTCTGTTTCTGAATTCACCACCTGATTCAATCCCGAATTGTTTCCTGCATTCGACATCGTCTCTGCTCAATTCATGCGCAACGAAAATCACTGGTTTATCACCTGTAGCTCTAGTACCATGTGAAGAGCTATGAAGCTCAATGATCCTGCACAAAATTGCTGAAAACAGCAAACACACACAGCAAAATAAATGCACAGCTTGTGCTATCTCATTCAATAAGGGAAAGAGCCAAGACGGCCATAATGAAAGCTGCAAATTGAAGCTTATTACAGCAAGGCACATAAAGTAGCTTATTACAGCAAGGCACAGAAAGTAAATAAATTGCATGAAATGGAACATAATGAAATGAAGTAATAAACTAGGAAATATTCTTCATAAGACGGGCTTTAAGCTGGGCAAATTGCTTTACCTTCTCACTGATTTGTGCGGTCACTTTTTCAATGATCGCTTTGAAAATTTTGGCTTATTAGCTCAACCGGCAGAGCATTGTGCTTAGGCACAAGATGTGGGTTCGAATCCCACATAAGCCACAAATTCATTAGAAATTGCAGCAAGCCTGTGCGGGTTTTGAAATAACTCAAGAGTACGTGCAATTTTTCAGCAGTTGGTTTCCTGTCAAATTCCATACCACACTAAAGGATCCATGATATAGGAACTAAAACTTGCAGCGGTTCACTCATACTTCTGTTAGGAAAATAAATTATTTCCATGTTGTCTGAGTATATATATTCTTCTTCGTATTTTGGCTTTCAAGCTATGATTGCAAACTAAATAAGGAAGAGAAGTTGAAAATTCAATTGAGATGTGATTAGCCTATGCGAGATTTGAACCCGCATCGATGTGCATGAGCACATCGCTCTACCATTTGAGCTAATAGGCTTAAATTTTATCATGTGGAATAAGAACCCAAAAAAAATATCATAATCTTAGGGTGATGCAAAATCTGTTGCTTCAGATCTGTTGCTTCAGATCTTAAAGCATGCATTCAAACACAACTAAATCTACATATCCTCAGACAATGCACGGATACTTGAATAAATGGAAAATTGATTGTAGTTCTCTTTGCAAAACAATGCAATCATCTACGAAAAACAAAAACAACCATTCCAGATCCAAATCTGATCGAAATTGCATCATTTCTCGTCGTGTCTATCAGCAAACTAATAAGCAGATCATATACCAACACTTCAAGATCGATCAATTGCATAAAATCTATACATCATAACATAAAAAAATGATCTACATGTGTTGTAAGCAGATATACAGAGAAGGTGAGAGAGGGCTTACGAGGAGGTGGAGCGCTAGAACTCAGGATCAGCAACCGACTTCGGATGGCCGGGCAGATCTGGGAAATTATTGGTTCACTGTTAAACAATGAAGTTTTAGGTTCTTGTTTCTAAATGGCCCGAAGAATCACTTGAACTAGCAATTGAACTAGCAATTGAAACACTTGAACTTGCAATTAACCTAAGGACTTGAATAAGCAATTGAAGCTCTAGAACAACGTTGCCCCTAATCTCTTAAATTCCCAAACTCTAGATTAATTGAGAAACAATTACCTCCACCCTTGTCACCGAGTTGGCTCCACCGATGTCAGCCTCTTTGGCGTTGGTCGACCGCTTCCTCGCCTCTCTCGCGAGTGCGCTCTCTCTCTATCCGGTAACTCTTCACTCTTCGGGCATGAAGGTGTTCGCTCTTCGTTCACCAATGGAGGTAAGCTATTTTATTTTTTTGGAAATTTCGCGAGGTGCTCTTGCGGTATTGCAATTTTCGCGAAGTATACAACTCTTTTGCATATTTCGTGTGGTGCCTTTAGGGTTTTGATTCTTTTCGCATCACGCCCTCAGGTTTAAACTCTGTTACTTTTGGAATTAAATAAAAAAGAGAGAGAGAGAGAGAGAGAGAGAGAGAGAGAGAGAGAGAGAGAGAGAGAGAGAGAGAGAGAGAGAGAGGCACGACGAGGCAGATGAGGACGACGAGAGAGAGCACGCCGGTGAGGACGACGTCGGGTCGGAGCTCTCGTTGTTGCGCCGATAAGTTGTGAAGACGACGGAGATTTAGGGTTAGAGATTTAGGGTTTTTTCGATTTAGGATTTTTGAGTTGGATTGTAGTTTTATAATCTTCCCATTGAAGTTCGGAGGTTGGATTTCCAATTGAGGTTTGCTAGTTGGATAAATTTTATGGTAATTTGTGATACTCGATGTTTTTTATTGTATTCAATGAAAAATTGAGGTCAGCAACACAGGCGACACGAGCAGAGACGGCGGATGAGACGACCTCGCTGGACGTGATGACGACTTTTTTGCGTCTAGGAGCGATGATGACCTTTTGGCATCCAGGAGCGACGATTTTTCTCTCTTCCCCTGTTGTGAATTTGTTACCAACGAAGGTAAACACTTATCCCTCTAATTATTTCAGTTCTTCACTGAGTTGAAACTTTAAGGGATTTGATTTAGGGTTACTGAGATGTGAATTTAGAGTTCTTCATTGATGATTGATGCTAGATTTCATCCATTTTTTGCATGATGATCAATAGGGACAGAACTTAGGGTGGCTGAAGCCCCTTAATTTGGGAATTATTTTTTTTTAAAAAAAATTGTCACTGTGATGATAAGGTAAGGGGTCTAATGGAATATTAGAAGTTTAAACAAAGAAGTTCCTTTTGCCGTAGCGGAAATCTTGGCTTTACCATTGATGACCAGCACATCCCCAAGCCATGAATGCTTACATTGCAGGTTTCCACAAGTGGGGTTTGCTGTTCTTGTCTGTTGCTGGGCATTTCATTTATCTTGCAGGTTCTTTCCGGTGAATTCTTTCCTTGTTTGATGTCCGTTTTTAGCAACACTTGATGTATTCAATTATGCAATTTAGCAGGATCATGTTTTGTTTGAAGGATTCAGTCCCTATTTGGCACTCATATGCCTCTTGGTGAACATTATGAACTGCATTGGTTCTATTCTTAATTTGTATGCTAGTTCATGTTAAGCTGTCATTACACTCTTTATTTTTTTGGTAAAATTGGTTTTAGTTTCCAAAGATTTATTGTTTTAATGCAGATGTTTGCTATATTTTATCCTATAGGCACGGGAGGAATCAAATATCTTTTGATCACTGAGGTACAATCTGGTGTTCTTTTCATCTCTGCATCCCATACATTTATTGGAATTAAATGATATATTTGTGTATGATATGATTTTCGTATTCACATAATCTTAATATTAACATTAATTCTCCTCAATGTGAAAAATGCAGATATACCCAATTAACATCAAAGGGTTAGCAGGAAGTGCTGCTACTTTAGTAGAGTGGGTGACATCTTGTTTTGTTTCTTATTCTTTTAACTATTCCATGGAATGGAGCTCTGTAGGTACATCCTTGATTTTCACTTTCCGCTAGTTTGTTTCGTCTAACTTCACTCTTTATCTTCCATTGATATGCTTCAAGATCAATATCATTATCGTCATATACATATCTTCGGATTTAGATTCGGATTATATATATATCCAGGAACCTTTTTCTTATTTACTGGCGTTTGCATATTCACGCTTCTGTTTGTGGTGGTGCTTGTACCTGAACCCAAAGGAAGAACCCTGAAAGAAAATCTATTAGCTTTTGCTAATTGTTTGAACTTCTCAGTATATGATTTAGGAATATTGTGAGGCATGTACTGGATTTTATTTGAAAATGAAATTCTATTAGCTTTTGCTAAAGCAAATGAATTCCTTTGTCAAACTACTGCTCAAAATTTCGACCAAAAAAAAAACTACTGCTCAAATTGACAAACAAAATTCTATGTAAAACTATTGAACATTTATTTTAAGTCTTTTCGCTAAAATGGTAGAGCAATATGCTTATGCATAAAGATGTGGGTTCGAATCCCACAAAGGCTATCTAACTAAGAACATGGTTGTTATGATTATGATGTTGAGGCTTGTATATATTTGACCACATATCATGTCTCTTTATTGCCATACAAATTCTTTGGTGGTTATGATTTAAACTAGGTTTTGTGTTGATTCAATAATATTATGTAAAGAATGTTGCATTTGTCAATTACTTTAGCTTTTAAGTTTTAACCATTACTGATTAATGACTATTTTAAACATCCCATTTAAGCTATTTAAACCTAAATTCAGCAATGGTTAGTGTTCTACACTTGAACAAGTAGTCAAATATAAGATATTGATATTAGACTTTAGTTTTAAGTTTTTATTTCAATGAAAATATGAGTTATTAGATAGGTATACTAAGGACTAATAAGATGTTAAGTGTGTAGACCCCTTCTTACAGATTATTGGTATGTTGTAAACCCTTTCTTTGCTACAAAATGAAGGCTAAATCCATTCAGAACATATAAAGCTATAGCACAAAACACACAATAAGGGTCACCAAAACACATGAACATGGACTTGGCAAAAAAAAAAAAAAAGAGACTAAACTACTCTTTTAAGAGAAAATATTTTTTTGAAGCCTAATCCTCACCAAAACAGCAATAAGGGTCAAACAAACCTTTACAAACATCTAGCTATGATTAACTCAAAGTTTTTAGTAGTTAAAAACCCTTAAATTACTTAAGTAATGGTTAATGAACCCAATTCAATTAGCCTATGTGAGATTCGAACCCATATTTTTGTGTCTGAGCACACTGCTCTCCTATTTGAGCTAATAGGCTAAAATTATTTGATGACAAAAGATAAGCCTGTTTTTCTTACCAAGGAACAAAATTGAACACTTTGTTTGAATCCTTCAACTAGGAACAAACCAAAACACGGTAGCAATATATGTGTATTATTTCCAATAAGAAGAGTGCAAAGCAAAATATGTTTGATATCATTCTAAATCACTGCCACTGGGAAGATTAGGGAAGATTTTTGTTGTTTGATTCCTGGTCAGGAAATAAACATGGAACATATAAATGTAATCACAAGTCAACACTACAAAAAAAACAATTTAGCATCGGCAATTTACCGTGGCGAAAAGCTGATCTGGGGTTGCAAAACCTATTTAGCCACGGACGTAGCCACGGGAAAATAGGGGTGGCCAAGTCTGCGGTGGCAAAATGTTAATAGCTACGGGTGCTTGCCGTGGCGACCAACCTAGCCACGACATAGCTACGGCTAAGCGAACCCATAGGAAAGACACGACACATTTGCGACGGTAGGTTTCCGTACCTAAGTTATTTATGAAAAATAAAATAAAAACCCTACTTTTTAGCCCAGATTCTTCAGACCCGGGCTAAAAAGTCCCATATATTTTTTAAAAAAATAGTAAACGTACAATTGACCTATTAATAAAATTTTATTAATTTATGCAATTTTGCATATACATAATAATATAAATTTAGATTAATTATACAAATTTACCTAATCAAGCCTACAAACAACAAGAAGTGAATATCCATACAAAAGCCAAATCAAGCGTTAAACTTATAATTATATAAATTTACTCTTTATGGCCTTGTTATCTCTGACGTCATTTTCTTCTCCAGCAAAGGCAAATCAAGCCTTAACTTATGATACTCTGCAACATCAACCGACGAACAACAAAAGCAAATTATACCTCACCTGATGCATCAAGCAACGCAACTTCCTCTTCAAGCTTCAGAATTTTTCTCCACATAGTTCTTTTCTTCCCCTCCAACCTTGACAGCCTCTGCAGTAAATTGTTCATCTTATCAGTATTAGGCTTGAACCTATTAAAAAACTTCAAAAGCAATTAACTAGTTTGCACCATCCAAGTCATTATTAACTTAACTGGAAGCATAAGATCTTTCTTTCAATCGGCGGAGCACCATAATAATATTCACAAGTTTGGTACCAGAATTCACCAACTAATCAACCAAAAAAATAAGCCAGATAAAACTCATGCAGACTCAATCAATTCAATTTTCGGCTACTATGATGAGGATTCAAAAACAAGGAAAATATTCAGCAAATAAACAACTTGGCAATGAAAGAAGAAATGTCTTCTGAAGAAATTCAGCAAATAAAGAAGCAGCCAGCAGCTCTAAAAAACAGCAGTAATTCTAACTCTAAACTTTCTAATAGCAGAATTCTAACTCCAAACTGACTGAAAGGATTAGAGGAGGAGAATATCAGCTTCCATTAGCAGAAAAAGAAAGTGGAAGACATCATGCAAGCAAGCCTTCAATTGGATGAAGTTAAGAAAAACACGCAAAGTCACATATATAATATATAAAGGTACAACCTCCATAAAAAAAAAGTATACTAAGTTGTCGAGGCAATTCTTATTCTTAATAAAAATTAATCACTACAAGAAAGTAGTCTTAGAAGTATAAACTTTCCAAGAAAGACAGAAAAATTTAGATAAGAGACAAGGCAAAAAAAAGGGCTGAAAAATTCAAATCTAAAACCAAAAATGAAATTCAGAAGGCGCCTACTTTCTTCATTAACATAAAGTGGAGATAGATTTCTTAAAGTGTAAGATAGTCTGCCGAGAATTTCAAGTTTAAAACTAATATTTCATTAAGATGATATGTAACCTTAGTTGGCACGCGATAACAAAACTATATCAAGAATTTAAAAACAGCACAATGAAGATATGGAAACTTGGAAAGGGTACAGACAGTCACTAGAAGCTATTGAAGCTTGTTGATACTTTAAAATTCATAGCATAAGAGTTTAGCTTCTCAAGTATGAAAAAGTACAAGGTGATCACTGCAATTCTGTGAAACAAACTAACCGCAAAGTGAGTTCACAAAGTGACACCATTGTGAGAGTATGAGAAGGCCTTTTCCTACTGTGGTTGTACCCAAAGAAGAAAGAAAGAATTATGTTAGATCCAGAAATACATAAACAAAGAACAGCTAAAAAACATGGAATAAATTTTCCAAATAATTTCTTCTCCTTGAATTACTGAGCTAATTTGAAATTTTTTATCATAAGCAAGCGTCGTTAGTTGTATTCAAAAACACACAAGAGCGTTTAGGCTTCCAGGAAAAAACTCCAATAGAAAGAGTACTGGATTTCTTGAGCTAAAGTCCTTGTGTTGAAATCTTATTGTTGAGTTAAAGTCTTTCTATACTGAATAATGGGTAAGTGTATTAAAAACACACTGGAGTTTGACACTTTGAAGTGGAAAGCAGACTCTCTCTATATATAATATATATCTTTTCTTTAGATATATAAAAGAGGGAGTTGCCTCATGAATAGTTCTTCTAAAAAGTATCCATGATATTTCACTTATTTACAATAATGCCATTATACACTATAAAAATCAATTCCTTTTTATATGTTTGTTTACCTTGTGTTCTTAGCGGGTAAGCCCAACCTTCAGTTTTTTAACTTTCTACCCCTTAATTTTCAATAATTAGAAAACCATCACCACTTTATTTAAATTATAAAAAAAATTCATAGGTTCAAGAATTTATAGCTCTCTAAAAGTTGAATGGACTCCAATTAGTTTTCATTAAGTCCATCAATAATTTTTTTTCATGCGGCTTGTCAATACATTTGCATTAAAATATAGAATTGACCTTATTTGTCTAACACGTTTGTTTAAGACATTGATCGTGGAAGATCCACTTTCAAATATAGATGGAGTTTTGTAAATTTAAGAAAAATAAAGGCGTAAAATTGTATAACAATCTTCAATAATAACTACTATATTAAGTATAAGATTATATGTAATAGTAAATTGTAACGTTTGATAGGATTGACCCTAGAAAAATCACAAAATCACAACACAAACATATATAGTAGTAACCGTTCTCGTATTTCCGTGTGCGAAGCACGCGGAAGGTAACTAGTACTTGTATAAAAATCTATGTGTCTACAGCATATTGAAATAGAAAACTACATGCTAGTATATTTTTGGGCTTATTGAATTGATAAACTATAGGCAAAACTACCGGCCATCATACATATAAATACATCCTATTGATTTAATTAAAAAAACGCATGCCCCTATATTGCTATTATAAAATATATTGTTTTAAGCCTCTTGAATTGAAAAACTGCAGGAGCCTATTGAATTAAAAAACAGCATGCTATGGCAAAGGTGAGTGAAAGATTGGGCTTGTTTTTTCTCAAATGTGCTGAGCTATTTAATAGTACGCGGAATCACTGCTAGTTTAACTAAAATAAGTAAAATCTCAACACATAAGAACTTGCTAAGCTATTTAATAGTACAAGAAGCAATGGTGTACTTACGGGGAAAAAGAAAAACAATGTAGTGTTGGGTAGAAACTTAAGCTTAAATGGATGCTAGCCCAAGTATATATGAACAGAAAATAAAATAAAGAAGTGCAAGGACTTGAAATTTTGAACTCAAAACTAAACCTTAAACAGAATCCATAGCTCAAAATAAGGGTAAAGGAACAACCTAATCAATTTCTGTGAGTTCAGCATCACATGAAGAGAACTAGAGGAGCAGTAATGGAGACACCAAGTTTAGCAGCTGATTCCATTACCTAGCAATAATTAAGTGAAATCTATGGGACCAAGATATTAAATCTAATAAAGATTGGTCGATTCACAATCCATTTTCTCTCAATTAAAGCTCACATGAATAACACCACAAGGCAACAAAACCAGATAAATAAATTTTTCATTTGAAAACAAATATGCATTTCTAAGCTAACTCAGACTTTAATTCGCAACCAAACCAATTTCAACTACCCCAATCAAAATGAATAACTATTGGAATCAGAAACAACTAGATCGAGTAAGGTCCAAAGAGATATACCCATCTCAATGTCGATCGAAGGGGAGGTTTAGATTCAAGGTTCGAGCTCTGCAGGATCGAGAGAGGACTCCGCACAAAGGCTGCAGGGAGCGCAGGGGCGTCGTCGAGGCCTCTCTGGACGGCTCTTGACCTCCTGGTTCAGCAGGGATTCACGGAAAGAGAAAGGAGTCGGTGTCGGCGTCGACCTTGGGTCCCCGGCGACGAGGCGAAGGAGCGTGAGGAGGAGCGGCGTGCGTGAGCGCGAGGACTCGGGGTCGTTCAAGGAGGGAGCTGAGGAGCGGGGTTGTTCGAATCGGAGAGTGAGAGAGAGGTGGCCTCAGATCTGGCGTCGAGGGGTCGATTCAGCAAACAGGGCGGTTTTAGCCTCCTACAATCCGGTGGCGGGCTGAAGGGAGAGCCATGGGAGGAAGACGGGTTCTTGGAGGGAGCTCGAGAGAGCCATCAATGGCTGCGACCAATGAAAGAGACGAGAGGGTGAGGGTTTGGAGACAGACCAGTGAAGGCAGGGTCGCGGGAGGAAGAACCCTGAATGAGGAAAGTGAAGGATGCATAGTGAGGGAGACGGAATGAGGGGAGGGGAGGAGGTGGAAGCCATTGAAGAGGGGTTTGAGAGCTCGAGGGAGCGACGGCGGTAGAAGAAAGAGATGAGAGGGAGGGTTTGTCTGAGTGAACAAAAGGGGAGTATTTATTAGGGTTCGGGTTAGGTCTTTACACATATGGCAAAGTTAGCTTCGGTGCACTATTACCGTGGCTAAGTCATGAAAAACCCAATTTAATGGCCACGGTAAGCCTAACTGGGGTGGCAAAATCGACCCAATAGCCACGACAAACTCACCCCGTTGCTAATATCTTGGTTTTTTTTTCCAGATGCAATGCTTGTCGTGGCTACTGCGCGCCATGGCAAAAGGGTATAAATTGTCACGGCAAACGCTTGCCGATGCTAGCTGGGGTGGCAAAATTAATTTTTTTTTTGTAGTGCAATGTCACATTTCCACTTCCACCCATTAAATCCTAATTCATATTGAAAAATAAATGCTCTAATAATATTGAATATTGAATTACTGATTCAGGGTGTTTTTTTAGTTCCAACTCCATCCATTGGCTTCAAGATCTTTGGGATCGTTTCAGTTAGAGTTGTATATGATGAGGTTACCAGGACCTCCTAGGTGTGAAACCAGAGAGGCAAGTCAAAGCCTCAATTTGAAAATCATAAAACTATAAGTTATCCTAAAAATCCCCAAATCGAAAAACCCTAATTAAATTCATACGGTTGAAAATAAGAAGGGAGACTTACCTAGGACACTCATCTCCTCTGACGCCTCTGCTCGCGTCTCCTGTGTTGCATACCTCAATTTTTCATTGAATACAATCACCTTCAAAAACATCAGGTATCACAAATTACCATAAAATTTATCCAACCCGCAAACCTCAATTGGAAAATCAAACCCCCAAACTTCAATGGGAAGATTATAAAACTACAATCCAAGTCTAAATCGAAAAAACCCTAAATTCCTACCGTCAAAAGTAAGAACGGAGACTTACCTAGAATAGTCACCGATGCCGACCGTCTCCCTCTTCGCATCTGTCACTCATCGAGATTTTCAGGTGGCGTCCCCTTCCGATCTCTCCCTCTCCCTCTCCCTCTCCTGCTTTAGAATGATCATAGTCCTAGATAACTTGACAAATTTTGTAAGGAAAAAAAAAAAATTTAGGCTAGCTAAAAGAATTAAGTTGTTGCTTGCTTATAAATCACATACATCCATGGCTCAGCAGCTGAAATATTATCAACATGGCATGCAAAAAGCCATTAACTTAAATCCTGTCATCGGCCTGTAATGAAAGTAATGACAATAAATACACCTGCTAGACTAAAAGAAGAATACACCTGCTAGACTAAAGCATCTAAGACAATTCAATAACCAATTAATTCTTCTCTTAGGTTGTGTTTGCTTGCAGAGTATTTACGTGTATATGTAGATGTATGGGTATATATATTGGTATATGGATATTTATCGATAGAGGGTTGAGTAGTTGATACGATAGATTTAATTTGGGTAAAAAATCTTATTAGGTGTTTGGTATTTGAAGATTTATGGATAGATGTGAGCGAAGAAATTACTAAATTGGGCTTTGAAAATAAAGAGGAGAGTGTGTATGGGTAATTGAAGAATGAATGAAAGAAGGGTATTATAGTAAGTAATCTACCTAGGAATTTCACAAATCTTGCCAAAGTAAGATGGGGCTTTTTCCTTTCCAAATCTCCATAAATACAAAGCTTCATCTACCTCTTTTCACAAAGCTCACCCCAACAAACATGTGACAAGGGAGATGGATACTGTTACTAATACACAAAAATCTCCACAAAGCTACAAGTAAACACACACTTAGTCTCCACTAGTGACTTCTCAAATCGTTCAAAGCATCTTCAGCTTGCTTCTTTTTCTCAATATTCATCGGCAAACTCACTTTAATCTCTCGTAGGTAGCTCCATCTCTAGCGACTAGCACTCATGGTACCCACTCTCTCAAGAAAGCACCGAGAGGAAATTAAACATCTTTAAGATGACACCCAACCAGAGGGAATTTGCTGAATGATTAGATATGGAATGACTAATAAATAATTTTAGTGTTTGAGGGAATTTGCTCTATGCATCAACAATATCATCCTAATATTTATTATGATGTATCGAGGCGTCTCCGTGATTCGAAATTTTTTTTGGAGGTTCGTCTTCAACGTCACAAGGACTACTGATGTACCGCTGGCCAACGATGTCGCTGCTTAGTGGCGCTTGGCTTTGATTCGTAGTGTATGTTGTCCCTAACGTACTTTGATTAGGTTTGCTAGGTCGTCCGAAATTGTTTGCGTGTCACTGCCTGATTTGCACCTTTTGTTATTTTCGTTGTATGTTTTGACGAATCGTCGTCTGCCGACGTTGTCGACTGATAGGGTCTATTTTAGTCACATATTTGCATATTATATTAGGTTATTTTCATACATATTTTATATATTTTATAGCTTATTTGTTATTATTTAGTTTTTAGAGTCTACACCGTGTTTTATTGATTTCAGGTATTTTCGGGACAATTTGGGGATAATTTGGAGCTTAATAGATACAAGGATGTTCAAATTGGTTCACGCCGAAGTCCGAATGGAAATTTTAGAAGAAAAGTCGAAATACTGGCCCGTTGGATATTAAAGGAAGATAATGGATTTTGCCGTTGATAAATTAGCATGAGTTTCATTACTTTATTATTTTTGGCAATACACTATATATTAGATAGAATCTATATCTATATACATATACTAAAACCGATGCATTGGTGCCTGCGTGGCGACATGTGAGTGAATTTGTCTATGTGGCAACGCGTGAGCGCGTCTCGCAGAACTTTCTCCCATCAAAAAGGAAATCTAATAAAAATAATTATTTTATTTTACCATTAACACATATAATTGGATAGATGAAATATCTTATAAAAGAGTAAATATTATATAAGGAAAAAACTATATCAATATAATTAAACCTAATAGTAGTAATAATAAAAATAATTAATAAAACTAATTTTCATAGTCATATGTAATATTTGATAGGTGCTATTTTATTTATATTTAGATTATTTTTTGATGGAAAGAATTATTTATATCAAAATCAATCATTTAATAATTGTTATTTTATATCTATCTATATTATTTTTTGAGGACAAAATAAATAATTAAAACATTATATAGCCATATATGTAGCCACAATCCATCCGTATATAGATATTTTAGTAAACTAATGTAATAAATATATACTACATATTTAATAAAAAAGAATATTAAAATATTTCTAAAAATCAACTATCTAATTAAATTACATGAGATTGAATTAACCATAGATTAGAAAAAAAAAACTTTTACGTAGTACCTTATAAATGTGAATTTTATTTATATTTTGAGAGAATCTAATTAAAAGATATTTTGATTATATATAACCTGTCGAACTAATTTTATTTATATTTATGTTATTTTTTGAAGGAAAGAATAATTTATAGTTAGATTAACGCATTCCCCGTACACGGAACATGATCTACACTAGTATTATATAGATTAGGTAGATTAGAATATTAGATATATTATATAGATTAGGTTTACCATACTATATATACCATTCAAACGGTAAAGCAAAGGGCTTATGCCGTGAGACCGTAACCAGCCGACTAACTTTCACCTCTAAACCTCTAAACCTAATTGTGTTTTGTCTTATTTTTATGGAGATTTAAAATCTCCCGTTTCGTCTATGGATTGAAGCTTTGGTTTGATAAAGTTGTGAGATTTCTATTCTTGTTCTATTCCTATTGATTCGTATTGATTCTTTTGCGATTATTATTGATTTCTTCTAGTCCGTACAACTAGTTGAGATTATTGCTAGGATTTTGTAGATTCCTCGTAGCGAACCTTAATCCATAGTAGCAATCATGCCTTTTTAGGACTCGTAGGACTAAACTGGTGTGTAGAGAATCAATTACATGTTAAATGCTGACTCGTAGCTTGGTGTTGCATATATCCTGGTTAATCCTTAATCTTAAGGGAAAATTACAGAAAACCACCCTTTAAATATGGGTGTTTTCACTTAACCACCCCTTAAATTCAAAATTACAGAAAACCACCCTTTAAATGGTACTTGCTTACAACTCACCACCCATTCAACTATTTTCTTTAATTTATCATTAAATATATTATATTTTAATATTTTTAAACTCAAATTTGATTGTAAATATATTCATATTTTGAATTTAAGGGCTCGATCATATTTTAGGGATTATTTTATTTATTTAAAAAAAATAAAAAAAAATATAGCCTAGAATTATTATCTTGATTTATGGTTGAAAATACTTATAATTTTTTTAAAATATTATGGAAATTACTCTTATTTATTTATATTTTAAATAAGAGTAATTTACATAATGTTTTAAACATTTTCAAACATAAATTAAGATAATAATTCTAGGATTTATTGATTATTATTTTTAAAAATAAATACAATGATCCCTAAAATATAATTAGGCTCTTAAATTCAAATTTTGAATATATTTACAATCAAATTTGAGTTTAAAAATATTAAAATATAATATATTTAATGATAAAGTAACGAAAATAGTTGAATGGGTGGTGAGTTGTAAACAAATACCATTTAAAGGGTGGTTTTCTGTAATTTCGAATTTAAGGGGTGGTTAATTGAAAACACCCATATTTAAAGGGTGGTTTTCTGTAATTTTGCCTAATCTTAATGCTACTATTAGGTTAAATCTTGACAGTTTTAAGGTTATCTAATTAGTAAGGTTTACTAGGATTCGTAGGACTAGTAATTTACACAAGATAATCATGCCTTTTTAGGACTCGTAGGACTAAACTGGTGTGTAGAGAATCAATTACATGTTAAATGCTGACTCGTAGCTTGGTGTTGCATATATCTTGGTTAATCCTTAATCTTAATGCTACTATTAGGTTAAATCTTGACAGTTTTAAGGTTATCTAATTAGTAAGGTTTACTAGGACTCGTAGGACTAGTAATTTACACAAGATCAGGACAGGAACAATAATAGGATGAAAAGAGAACTTGAAGAAGAATCGAGGATCAACTAGTCAAATTAAAGTGGATATTTGTAGATGAAACTATCTTCTTAATTGTTATCTCCGCTATTTGTTTATAGTTTATTTTATTTTTTTTCTTATTTCAACCACTCAAAAAACCCCTTTTCATACTAATTGGTAAATAGACTTAACTTAGGAATAACTTGATTCTCTGTGGGATCGACTCGTGCTTACCACACTACATTAGTTAGTAAGTTCGAATTTATTTTGATACGGTTTAGGCGACTAAAAACCGTCTATCATCGACCTATCAAAGTGTCATGACTGTCTGACACTCGAATTCTTACCTTATAAAAAAATCCATATGATGTAAATTTTGGTATGCTCTTGGAAAATAAAATTAACCATCCGTTTGTAGCACCATAATCATTAACTCATTGAAAGAGAGAGTTGAAGTAATTTAGGACCACATAGCAATGATTAATGAATGCTCGATTTAAGAAGTATTTAAAGTTTTTAATCTATGTGCAATATATAGCTTGTGATACTTATCCCATGAAAATATCCCATGAATTTTCATGCTTTATTGAGTTTTTAGTCTCTTTCTCTATAATAAATCATTTCTCTTTTTAGGGAATAAGATAGAAAAAGCAATGGGATTGGATTATTTGGGAACCCGATTATTGTAGAAAGTGAAAATGAACCAGGGAGGATACATTGATAATAAAGTTGGTAGAAAATGAGGTGAACGAACAAGAAAATGCTAGAGAAGTTTGGGGCACCCACCATTGAAGAATGTATTTTTTTTCCGATGGTTAATTCGTCGATTGAATACATCAAACTTGTCTTGTGGATCGAATTGTTTTTTTTTTTTAAAAATATATATATACTCCTTCCGTTCATGAAAACATGTCGTTTTAGTTCCGAACACAATTTTTAAGGAATATTTAAACTATCTAATTTGTCCCAACTCCCAATTCCATGGAGTAGTACTTATAGTAAACTCTTTTTTTAAAAACAAAGTACAATCACAATTAGAGCCAAAATTTAAATTACATAAGACAAATTCAAATGTTAAAAAGTAAGGGTAAATTGGTATATAATGTATAAAATGATATATTTTTTCGAACAAAATAAAAAACTCGTTCACGGATGGAGTATAAATTAGAACCTTGAGAGTATATTATTTTATATTTGAATTAGACTTAGCTTTGCTCGTTTAATTTATACGTGCACACCACAACTTCCCTTTGACATACATGTATGGACCTATTATTGATGGGTGATATCGTTGTTGGTGCAATGTTTCCTTGTTGAGTGTGAGTATCGCTAGCCAGCGCCGCTTTTTTCATGACGGTGTTTGATTTGTCCGTAGTTTATCAACTTACAACTTGTAAGTGTGCTTTCACTTGTTGTATTGTGTTAAATCATGGTAGATCATCCGACGTGGGGCACGCACGTCAAGCTCACACGCGCCAACAAAGCCGAGTAAACAAACCGAGTGAGGTTCCATCCTAAAACCAATTGGTGTTAGGTGAGGTAGCCCACCGGCTTATATGCAAAGTTTGGATTCACATTCTAATCAATGTGGGACAATCCCAAATCATATTCTCCACATATTGCACTTTTTCTGCTTTTGATTATATGTTTTGACGGTCGTCCGTCTGTCGACTTATCGGCCATCGAGATTCAGACATATTTAAAATCGAATTCTTAATAAAAAACACACAGTTTATCTAAGCATGATTTTCAAGATAAAAACAAATTTAAGCATGATTTTCAAGATAATTTTTTTTAGACATATAAGAAAACTTGTTTGGAATATGAATGTAATTTTTAAAATTTTCAAAATTTTCAAAAAATAAATTTAAGACTAAAATAATTTTATAATGTATTAAGTGATACACCAAATGTTATAGAGAATTCTCATTATCCATAAACACACTTTAGAATCCCAAAAAGAAAAAAAACTATAGTTCAATATATGCATTATTTATAATGACTAATGAAAAAAAAAAAACATTTTTCTAAGTAATAATTCATTTTTTTGGTTGTCATTAAAAATTCTTTTTATATCAAAGGAACATATGATCTGATGAACATCAGGGCTTTATCGGTTGTTCATCCCTAGCTAGCTGTCATGTACTCATGTTTGGGCCGGTGCATAATTAATCATACAAAACATCTTCAATTTTATTCTTTTCTTTTTTTCAATATGATTGATTGGTTGAATACGTAATGCAACATAAAATTGTGTACCAGCTAGAAAACAATCAGCAAGATTATATAGCGTATAGTATAAGTATTATATGCACTCCATATGAATAAATCTTAAGACCCGTTTGAATCAGAGTGTGATATGTGCCTAGCATTAAAAATAAATAAAAAAGGCTACGAACGGATCAAAAATCCTAGGTATGACTCGAGTGATCCCATGTTTGAGATTTGTAGAGGGAAGCCCGTCATAGAGCAGTCGACTAGAAGTAGAAGACTGCTGGCCTGATAGAAGGCGGCCTCTATTATTGGCTCCTATTCAAGAGGGAGTGATCAGGATTAAGCCGCCTTTTTTTACCTCTATTGAATGATTGTCCCCCACTCTTGTGAAATTAGGGATTTGTCCATTCCCCAAAACAGTGCCCCCCTACCACATAAACGGATCTGGAGATACAAATCTGAAACTGAACTCCACGCTTTCTTCTTCCTCCGCTTCCTTCTTCCTCATATCAAGATGAGCACTTTTCCGGCGTTGATGTACGAAGGTAAGGGAGAGGAACCGCAATTCGCTGAACGACCTCTGGCTAATCGCCGCCATGGATATCGCTCGAAGCTAATGAGTTTTCCACCGATGGTGTACCTCCATTGTCGCACGACCTCTGGCTAATCTGTCCGACAGCGCTGTTGCAGCGTACGTGCTTCCTCTTAGCCGGTCGACGGCGTCTCTGAATCGGCCTCTCGCCCTCTCTTGAAGCCTCGGCTCCCGATCTCAGATCTGAAATTGGCTGAAATTGCGGAAATCCGGGAGACGCGCGTCGATTGCTGAACATTTCGATCTCAGATCTGAAAACGCCGATGTTGCGGAATTGGTCTGGCGAGTACTCGATGGCCATGAATCCGTTGCTTGAAGACAGTGGTCGAGATGTTGCGGGTGGCGCTGGTGCTGAAATCGCCGAGCGCTGGTGCTTGAAGATACAGGTCGAGACGTTCCGGGCGGCGCTGGTGCTGAAATTGCTTCCTCCGTTGCGGCGCCAGCGACGTTGCTTGAAGATACAGTCCGAGACTGTTTTTGTCATTGGACTAGTTTGTTAAAGGTGAGTAACGCTTGTATTGTTCATCTTTTCTTGATTGATCAAAATACTTGCTTCTTCTTTATGGTATTGGACTAGTTCATCAGGTAAACTCATCTCCCTCCACCATTCAATCTTCTTTTCTTCCAACGAGAGCTTTGCTGTCATAGACTCATAGGTGTGGTGCTGGTTGCTGCGTTTGCCAAGCTTGGAGCAATAGCTTTGTTTGTACTATCATTCATATCTGTGTTGGGATTTTTAATCTATATTACATTTGCATTGATTTCAGCATTTTTGAGAATCTGAATTTGTTAATAATTAGCATTTTTAATCTATACATGAAGGCCTTGTGTGGGGAGAAATGTTAGTAGTTGATAAAGATGAGGTGTTAATTAGATATAGTTCCAATGTAACGAGTCTTTTGTCGATGATCTGTTTTGCCGATGATCTGTTTTGTGTGGGGAGAAATGTTAGTAGTTCATTTGTTATTTGTGAATTTGTGGTTAATTAGTTTGGTACTGCGATTGAGTTTGCTTTGCTGAAAGTTTAAATATAGGCAATTTCAACAAATTTTTTTGTCTTGCTGAAACTTTTTCTTATGCTGAAATGTTGAAATTAATTCTTATAAAATTGTATGAGCTACAATATATTACACACAAACATATATTTCAACATTTCAGCATTTTTTTGTGATCTGAAATGCTGAAATTAATTCACTGTTGGGGTCAAAGTCGGATATCAAATGTTGTTTATGTAATTTCAGCATTTTTTTTGCCTTGCTTAAACTTTTAGATAGCTTATTAGCTTCTTGATTTTTTATGTGATCTGAAATGCTGAAATTAATTCTTTATTAGAAAAATTCGTATGCTGAAATTAATTCCTATAAAACTGTATGAGGTACTATATATTACACACAAGCATATGTTTTAGCATTTCAACATTTTTTTAGCATTTCAGCATTTTTGAAAAAAAAAACTTCCATTTTCAGCAACTCCGGTGTCGAAGTGATGACGCGAAAAGAAAACGAAAAAAAAAACAACAATTTCAGCAACATTATTTTTTATTAGCAAAATTCATTATGCTGAAACGCGGAAATTAATTCTTATAAATTTGTATGGGCTACTATATCTTACACACAAGCATATATTTCAGCATTTCTTTAGAAAAAAATCCGATTTCAGCAACTTCAGAAGTGTTGATGCGAAAAAAAAGGAAAAAAAGCTACTCTGGTTTCAGCAACACAGTTTCAGCAACTCCGGTTTCATCAATTCCGTTTCGGCAA
This sequence comes from Persicaria maculosa, assembly GCA_963922045.1. Taxonomy (NCBI): domain Eukaryota; kingdom Viridiplantae; phylum Streptophyta; class Magnoliopsida; order Caryophyllales; family Polygonaceae; genus Persicaria; species Persicaria maculosa. The sequence goes on along the minus strand of OY998252.1, from coordinate 21,382,206 downwards.
CGCGAAAAAAAAAGCTGGAAAAAAAAAAGAAACAAGGGTTGCTGAAACCGTATGTGCTGAAACAGGAGTTTCAGCAATTCCGTTTCAACAACACGGAAAAAAAAACTGGGAAAAAAAACAAAAACAGGGGTTGCTGAAACCGTATGTGCTGAAAAAGAAGTTTCAGCAATTCCGTTTCAGCAACTTTGGAAACGCGAAAAAAAAAAAAAAACGAGGCGGGAGGGGGGCACAGGAGCCAAGGGGGGCGGTGGACATTTAGCTAATTTGGAAGAGGTGGGAGACATTTTCCTAATAGAGGCCAAAAATTAGGACATCAAGGTAATCACCCCTTTGTAAAATACCTTGAATCACTTGAATCCTTTGTGGCGGTATCGATTTCGCTGTCTAGAAAGCAGGTATGTGTTTGTCCTGAGAGTACTCTGTAATAATAGTTTTGATGTGATTGCAAGCCGTAATAGTGCCTTTTGAAAATACCATAATGTCGTTAGCGAAATCAAGAAAAGGGATACATGAGCCCAACATAGATCACTGAAACATAATCAGAGTCCGCTTCCTTAATGGTTCAAAGCTCTCATTTCAGAGCAAGGAAAGGGATACACACCCTCTTTTTAGAAACATTATCAATATCTTGCAAAGTAGAAAATCTGACGGTTCCTCTCATTAAACTTCTGTAACTTTCTTACATAATTGTCAAAATGAGTATATAATCTCTCGTTTCAAAGTTCATGAGATAAATTATAGCATGTGAATGTCAATCTAAATAAAATATAAAATCATTATGGGTTAAGATTAAAGTGATTAATATAACTTTAGTTTTCAGACATTCATAACTTTTTACTCGCATATCGGATTAAGTCGTATTATATATCAACGAAGAAAATATATACATGGGTTCATCGGATGAGTATGGGTCACGTACTCACGTACATGCCCCCATTGGATCCGCCTTTTGATAATACACTACATAGTACATACACGTCTAATTGTATTTTTCCCTCAGCTCAAAATAAAAAGAAAGGAAATAAAAAACGAATATTTAGTGGTCCCATATATACTGCCCGCCATCAAAGTTCACCAAACTTGTCGAAACCATCTCCATTGACTCTATCCACAAGCCATCTGGCCTCTATCCATGGCCAAGTTGCAGTTCAAACAAGATACATGTACAAAGTTGTTCAAAAAGAGAACCACAAATCATAAAAGAGAGAGAACCACAAAAAGAGTAGATATGTATGAAGCAACGATGCTACAAACTCAAGAAAATAGAGAGAATGAAGAAGAAGCAACTCCAATTTATGGAGATATACTAGAGACAATCTTATCCTTTGTGCCCCTTTTTGATCTCGTATCGGCTTGTCGTGTTTCCGTGTCGTGGAGACGAGCAGTTTTCTCATCTCTGATGAATTTCAATAAGGTCAAGCCTTGGATCTTCGTCCACACGCAGAGTAATTGGTCCTTCGAAGCCAAGTCCGTGAATGCGTATGACCCGAGGTCTAATGCGTGGGTCAAGGTTGACCACTCGATCATCGAACATGGATCACCCGTTAAATCATCCGGATCCAATTTGTTGTATGTTCTCTCGGGCTCAAAGTTGTCCTTCTCCGATGGCGATGACCCGTTCCATTTAACGTGGGCCGAGGTGGACGGCCCGTGCGTTTGGCGGATGGACCCGATAGTCGCCCGTTGCGGGACCCGAATCGTAGTCGCGGGCAGCGGCTGGTACTTCGAGGATGACCCGCTTGCCGTTGAAGTGTACGATCCGGATTCGTCCACGTGGCGAAGGTGCCAGTCCATGCCGGAGATGCTTAAGGGCTCAGCGGCTGCCACGTGGCTCTCCGTGGCGGCCAATCACGAACAAGTGTTCGTTGTAGAAAAGTCGTCTGGGATCGCCTTCTCGTTCGATCCTTGCACCGGGACGTGGTTAGGGCCGTACGATCTGAAAGCAGATCCACGTGGCTTTTTCTCAGCCGTTGGATTCGCAGGTGAGGATCTTATGGTCGCTACCTTAACCGGCGACGCCAGCAAGCCGGAGGGGCTCCGGCTATCGAAGGTGAGCCGTGAAACAATGGCGTGCAAGCGGATCTGCGAAGCGCCGAGGGAGATTGTGGAGAAATTGATGGGGGAGAAAGCGATGACTCTCCGGCAGATTGAACTGTGTCCGGAGAACAAGTTCGTTTACATGTATAATCCATCAGATCCGGAGGAATTGGTGTTTTGTGATCTCTCTGGCGGCGGCGATGATTGTGTGTGGGGAAGTACACGGAATACAGCGTGGAACGATGATGTGAAGATTGGTGGGAAGATGGTATTTACTTGCGGGAGAGTTGAGATCGGAGATTTGCATGCGGCGATGCGATCAGCGAACAGGAAGCTAGCTGTGATGAATTATTGAAGACGATGAAAACGAAAAGTGTGGTGAAGTGAGAAGATTTGTTTATTTTTTTTTTTTTTTTGATTAGGAAAACATTCGGGTGAGCGGACTCTACCCGAAAACATCCTTACGGATTAGGTCTGAAAGACCAGGGTTCTTGTAAATATCGACTTCCCGGGCAGAGTGGTAAAGGTATGCAACCTTATCCGCCACTCTATTGCCCATACGGGGTACATGAAAGAAAGAAACTTCTTTTGGTGAAGTGAGAAGATGTTGTTTACTTGTGTGATTTTTTTTTTAATTATTTTAAAAAAAAAAGTTTGATCGGTCTTTTCGCTTTGGTAGGATTTGACCGTTGATTTTGGGTTATTTTAATCAATGTATAGTGTAAAATATAAATTATCTTTATTTTTATAAGTGTAAAGCATAAATTATCACTTTTTCATGAATCAATCTCTAATTTATTTTTTAAGTTTACAAGTAGGTATTGAAAGAGCAAATTTTTTATCCTATATTCTAGATAAGAATATTAATTTGAAAATACTTTTTAAATTTTAATTGATTTACCTTTTCTTTTAATTAGAGTTCTAAGATCGTTTTTTGTTTGTATACGGTCTTGTCTAATTGAATATCTTATCCTATGTTATTAGGGCATAAAATACAAAAATTGTTGAAAGAAAGTTGGCGACAAAGTTTGGCTATCTCTAATTTTTTAATTGAGAATTTGTGACCTATTGATTATTACATATCATCTAATTTTAGTAAAGTTTGGTGATTTCTAATTTTTTCAGTTGAGTCATTACCATCATGTTAACAAATCTACCACCTTGCAAATTTTTCTTAATTAAAAAAAAATCTACCACCTTGTAATCATATAAAAAAAAATCTACCACCTCGGCGTTGTCAAAGCTTCTAGGACCTACGCTTATGGATCTGTTTCAGCTTTGATGGTACAAGCCCATGTACTCAGGGGCGGCCCCAGGGTGGGGTGGGTGGGGCGGCGCCCGCCCCACCCTTCGACCCACGCGCCCCGGGGTTTGGACAAAAAAATAAAAAATTATTTTTATATATATGGATGTGTTGTAATAAGTAAAACTATGATGAATATAGAATCAATTTGTCTACTTTGCTTAGTTCGTTGGTAGGAAGAAAGGAAAGTAAAATGAGACCAAAAGTTAGGGGTTCAATTCCTACTAGTCTTCTTTTTTTTTTAAAAAAAAAAATCACCTCCCCAAAAAACAGTTTTATTCTTTGTTTAACTTACACCCCACTTTCTATATTTATACCCTCTTATTTAATTATATTCCCACTTTTTGACTTTCCTATTTATACAAATTATCTAGTTATAACTAATTAAACCCCATAAAATTGGTGAAATTAGCCTCTTTTTTTTTAAAAAAAAAAATTCGCCTCCCTCAAAAAAGTTTTTTATTCTTTGTTCAACTTGCACCCACTCTCTATGTTTCTACCCCCTTATTTAATTATATTCCCACTTCCCGAGCTCCCTATTATATACAAATTATCTAGCTATAAACTAATTAAACCCCATAAAATTGGTGAAATTAGGATTTGGTTATGAGAATAAATTTTGTGTTTTAATTATTGTGTATGTGATTTTGAGAATGAAATTTATGAATTGAATTTGGGGTTTGTGAATTGAATTTGTGAAGCTTTATGCAATATAATTTGTATTTCCGTACCCTACATATTCAAATCACAATTTCTATCATGTCTTTGGGAACCAAAAGATATTATAAAGTTGATGAGTTTACAATCCTAGCTAATATGCAAAAGCCTTGAATTTAGCATGATTGAATTTCGATAAGTTTACACTCTTAAATATGACAAATGCCTGAATTTTCAATGAATGACGAGAAACCACTACCATATATAGCAATCAAACAAATGTAAGTCTACTTTTCTACAATCCACTGCTAAGTTGAAAGTCATAGCTTAGGTAAAGGAGTTTATTCAAGACCAATATCTCAGTACACACTAGAAATTTCGCCACACCTTTCGGAGGATCCTACGGCTTCCACTGCATGCATTCTACTCTGACCTGATAGCTGCGAGTAGGGCTGTTATCTAAGCCGAACAGCTCGAGCTCGGCTCGTTTGAAGAGGTAAAACAAGCCAATCTTGAACAATGTTTTAGGCTCGAGCCGAGCCCGAGCCGAGCTCGAAAGCTCGGTACATTAAATTACAAAAATACCCCTAGGGTTAGATGGGAGGGTTTTAAGCGTGGAAACAGTGGAAAGGGCTTGTTCTTTTGCTTTCGGCCACTTCATTCTCTTCTCTCTCTTGTCGTTCGTTCACCTTACCCATTCCTCTGGTTCGCTTGTCCTCCTCAAGCGGCTCCGGCGCACAGCATTAGCACCACGAGACTCAGGCGGCGCCGACGATCTTCCTTCCCTCAGTCATTCCTCGACTCGGACTCGTCGCTGTTCGTTCAGCTATCTTCCAACAGCAGCACAGGTAAGCCGCCCTCGTTCATTCGTTCGGCGGTCTTCCTTGTTAATCTTCTTGTTATAGCTTTGTTGATTAATTTTGTTCTAGTTCCCCTTACTCCCTGGATGATTCCCTCAATTGATTTGTTCGGTTTCAATTGATTATTTAGTGAATTTGCAATTCTGCATGTAATTTTGAATAAACAATTGATTTGTTCGGTTCTTGTTCCCCTTACTGTTTCTCAGGTGCTGGATGATTTAGTACTCCCTCAGATCTATCTTTTCCGTTCACTGTTCAACGCTGGATTTGTATGAAATTAGGTTTTGCTGCTTCAATTTTTTGTTTTAAGAGGTGAGAATTCCATGTCAAAGATCTAAAATTAAAAGTTGGGATTAGTTGGATCTTGCTTTTGTATTGTGGTATTTGAGTGCTTTTCGCATAGCTGTATTGTTGGATCTTGTTTATTTGAGAATTTTGTATTGTTGGATCTTGATTCTATCTATATTGTTGGATCTTATTCTTATGTATTGTGGCATTCAAGTGCTTGTTACACAACTGCTACTGTAACTTAAAGACACACAACTGCTACCCTAATATTTACATGTAGGGTTTGAACGATATACCGAGTTCGAACGAGCTTGAACGAGCCCAATTGACGAGCTTGAACGAGCTTGGGCTCATTCGTTCAGCTTGTTTGGGCCTAACAAGTCGAGCTCGAGTTTGAGATTAGGCTCGTGAGTCGATCAACGCCAAAAAAAGCTCGAATAAATTTTTGGGCTCGAGCTCGGCTCGGCTCATTTACTGTTCGAGCCAAGCTTGAACATGTCAAGCTCGGCTCGTTCGGCTCGAATATCACCCCTAGCTGCGAGAGATTTGGGTTACTGACGAATTGAGATTGAAGGTGATAGTCTCCTGGTGATCAATTCAGTCTCTGGTGTGTGGCGTTACCCATGGGAGATTGAGATGATCGTCTCGGACGCTCACCACCTTCTGATGTCCTTCGAGGAAGCCACTTGCCGGCATGTTTTCTGTGAAGTGAATTGACTTGCTGACTTGGTGGCTAATCTCAGACTTGGTGGCTAATCTCAGGCATATGACGGACCTTGGACCTCTCACTTCATATCGGGAGTTTCTTATCCTTGTCCGTAATGACGCGATTGGATGGTGGATCAACGGGGTCTGACATCACCCAAACTCTTAATATATTATATCTATAAAAAAAATATCAAATTAAATTATAGAGTTTGGTGGTGATTTAACAGGCCCTAGTCCCACCAAAATCTTTACCTTATAATTTTTTTAAGTCATAGAGTAATTACATCTCCATATCAACTTTACAACCTTTTTATTTTTGTCTTTCATCCACTCTAATATCCATAACTTTCCCTTCCAAATGTTTTTTTTTTTTGAAATAGTAAAATAAAAGAAAATGTCAAAGACATATCTTACTATTGAAAAATGGCCCACTAGAGTCATTTATCCTTGTTCAGCAAATTTTTCAACATACGGAAATCGGATCATTTTCAACCCAAACAGCATCTAGGACTAAAACATACTGTATCTTCTACCTTCTGTATGGCCCAAGCACCAATACCATCGAACAAGTCAAGAAATAAAAAGACCCCATGATCCTTATTGGGCCGAATCATTGAATTCATTTGGACAATACACATGGTCAAGGCCCACTAGAGTCGGTATCTGAGCCCAACCCAGGTACTTAACCAGGCCCACAAGTGCTCCTCTCATATCGGATCTCGACCTTTTTTATAAACTAAAATTAATAATATCAAAACCCGATGTAGCCCCAATCGAGTAATTCCATATGGGAGAATTCGAATAGTGCAGAGTGTGGATCGGATAAGATGACACACGACAACACACAAATACACAATTGGAATGTATTATGCAAATATTTATTCATGTTTGCTGTGAAGCAACTCAGACTACATAAAACTATAAAAGGACTCACTTAGACCCACTTGATTACATGACACCAATAAGATCAACTCAAAACACAAACAATACAACCATACATATATATGAAGCCAAAATAAAGATAAAAAATAGCCCAAAGTATGCCGTTAAGTGACTTGCCGGTAAGCTTGGTGTTTCAAGGCCCAAAGAACACCTCCAACCTCCATAGCCATCTACTAAACGCACCGTTTTGTGTTGGATCCGAAGGACTATGCAGAGGATTTGATGGTATTCTTCTACAATGGAATCAGCAAGAGAGGAGACAGAGATATCTCAGCGTCATTGATAGATCGATCGATCTTCTCCCTTGCAATCAACTTCAATTGCATCCCAAGCTTTCCAAGACCCCGTTGGATCGAAGGAGCCTCTGAAGATTAGAGTTATATTTTGATATAATCGCCATAGCGAGGCGTATAACATATGGTTTTAAGTGTTCATCGCCTCCCCACCCTCCCCCATCTCGCGAAGATATGGTTTGTGAGTGCGTGAGGGAGGGCGGGGAGGGTCAGATTGGGAGCTCAACTTGTGTATTTATAATTAGATTAGGTTGGGCTAAGTAAAGAAAACAGCAGCTCGTTAAGTAGTTAACTTTTTCTTTTTGATGGAAAAGTAGTTAACTTTTAATTAAACATACAAAAATAGCACTTGTGTCAAAGGATAGCGATACATTGGATGGTGGTGGTAAAAAATTACTTGAACTATTAATTGAAAAATATATTAAAAATATAACAATGAATGAATGAAAAAAAAAAACTCAAATTACAATTTGATTTTAAAAAATATTTTATCAAAATTTTTAATTTTTTTTACAGACTTAATAGTAAGATTTTTTTTATCAAAATAATTATTTTTAGCGTTTTAAAACATTTATTAAAGATTTTATTTTATTTTTTAACAAACTAACCCCTATTTTTTTTTTTTATTAACAAATACCCTTAATCTGAAAAGTATAAAAGATACTGTCTCCGTCTGATAATTTAAGTCCGTCTCATAATTTAAGTCGTTTGAATTTTTGACACGCTTTTTAATGTGTTAAAAACTCTATAAAATATTAATTTTTTTCAAATTTTTAAAAATAATTTCAAACTTATTACTAATAAGTTTAAAATAGTTCTCATTTAAAGTATTATATAGAATATAGATAAATTCTTACTCCTTCATATCATTTTTTAAATTAATTTTTAAAAATGTGTTCATATATATATATATATTCATAATAAGTATGAAATTATAAATTTTGATATTTTATACTCCCTCCATTTACTTTTATTTGTCGTTTACTATTCATGCACGTTTTTTTAGAATGATAAAAACTATATAAAATACTACATCCAATCGGAAATATTTGATGTCTTGACTTTTTGCACGTATTTTAAAGAGCTAAAAACTATATAAAATATTAATCTTTTAATTAATTTTTTTTTCACAGTTTAATACTTATTACTAATAAACATTAAACTATGAAAAAAATTAATCAAAATAAATAAGATTTTATATAATTTTTCACAGTTTTAGTAACAAGTATGAGACTATTAAAAAAAATATATTTTATATAATTTTTTATATATGAAGAAACGATAAATAAAAGTGAATGGATGGAGTATAATTCTATCATTTAAAAAACTATATAAATAGTAAATGGTTGTGAAACATAAATTATACGGAGTACTGTATTACATTTTTTTTTTACCTTGTACTCGTATATTTTTTGTTGAGTACAGGTTGGGAGATTGGGAATCGGGTGTTCGAGATTGGAAACCCATACGTACGTGAGCTAGGTATGATTATCCCTTTTTCAGATACACTTTCTTGATTTCAATTAAAAATCTACAAAAACTTTCTTGAATTCAATTAAAAATCTACAACTTGGGCCATGGTTGGTGGGGGATTGTGGAAATAGTTAAGCAATTTGGCAAATGGCGATTTTTTATATATATTTTTTGGTATGTGCAATGATTCTATACATATGTACTTTCTTATGCTCTAAATGGATTAAAATGAGAGCCTCGGCCATACAATAATTCATTCGAGTATCCAAGAACAACTGTTTTTATATTGATTGAGATTGTATAGACTTGAAAAGAAATACATATCATGATCTTTTGATATATATTAATATACTATAAAAAAATCGAGAACATATGAGTATACCGAATTTCATTGTGTTTGATTTTTTAGTAAATTTGGTTTAATATAGGGTATTATTTAAGGGGCTAATTAAGTAATTAACTATATACCCATACAAATCTTTGTTCATTTAATATATACTGTCAAGATTAAATATTTTTATAATTTAATAAATATTTTATTTCCGGGGCTAATTAAGTAATTAACTATAAAGGTTTACTAGAATGTCCATATTTTTCGCCTTTTATTAGCATTTTGTCCACCAACACCTATCCATATTAGTTAAATGTCCATCGTGTTGCTGAAGTCGGAGTTGGTGAAACCGGAGTTGCTAACGCCGAAGTTGCTGACACCGAAGTTGCTGAAATGTGTTGCTGACATTAATAATATTTTTTTTCCGCACAATTTCAACCCCAGTTTTCAGCATAAGAACGTGACAACATCTACAATTGTTGTTACATCAAAATCATGTGTTAATCAAGTTGCTAAAATTTGTTGCTGACATTAATAATACATCTACATTGTTCTTACATAAAAAAACATGTGTTAATCCATTCTCATCTATTGCAATCACCGTGAAAAGGAGTTTACAGCTTCTAAATTCCAGAAATCCCCGCCCCCCCAAAACCATTATCATCTATTGCTGCCAACTGAAACGTGTAGATAATCACATTACCGATTGTAGATTGCTTTGGGGGAAAACGCTGATTCATGGCCAGATCGAAAACCAGCGACTGAAGGAGAAACAATGGCCAGATCTTTTGCCATTCTCGTCTGAACTCGGAGACGTTGATTTCAGAACGGTTTTTGATCTGGCCATGGTTTTTGATCTGGCCACCGCAGATCTGCCGATTTGGTGAACAAAGAAGCTTCACCGCTGATTTGGTCTGACAATCTGACTCCGATAGAGCTCTGAGATCAACGATATCGCCTCCTCTTATCGGTGTTTCGCTTCCTCTTGCCTACAATCGATCGTCCTCGTTTCGCTTCCTCTCGCCGACGTTTCTGTTGACGATGATGATCGCTTGGCGGCTTCTTTTCCGGGTCAATTGACCACGACATCAGTCGCCGATGTTTCGCTTCCTCTCGCCCATGGTTTTTAGGATCGGGATCCTAGTGTGGAATCGAGACAAGGGTGTAGGATCGGATCGTAAGATCCTAGACAAAAATTAAAAATAAAATAAAAACAAACCATCCTAAACAAATACCTTAATTTTAAAACAAAATTAAGCTTTTCCTCCATTAAACAAATTAAGTAACTAAAGTAGTCCAATATTAATAAGCACTTAACATTCATAATTTGTCAAGAATAATGTCTCAAAATGTGACAAACAGACAAAGATAATGTCTTAAAATATGACAAACATACAATAGATAAATCACACATCCAAATATTCAATGTCATCTCTAGTTTCAAATGTCATCATCATAATTAACCACATCATGAACAATTTCAAGCGCTCAGACGTGGATTTGTCGAGTTGAGTAAAGAAACAAAGGGCTTAGGGTTTCAATTCAACGTTTTCACTCTTCTGCCTTCAATTTCTAAGGAGATGGGCTGCCAAAAAAATAAAAAAATAAAAAATAAAAAACCCATCGTATCCAGAAGATCCAATATCCAAACAAAACAAACACAATGACCCAAATATGATTTTTGCTAGGATCGGATATTTTTGTAGGATCGGTAGATCCTGCCGATCCCACACGATCTCATAGGATCCTAGGTAGATCCTAGCACGAAGGAGTTGTGGAAAGTGAGGAATCGAGATTGGAGAATCTAGAACACAAGAGAGAAAGAGAGATTGAACACAGTGAACTCGAGCTCTCTCTTCATTGTAACTGAATTGGGGAAAAATCGAGTTCTGTTACAAGGGGGTTCACTTTATTTATACAAGATGAGTTCACGTGAGAGGCACGTGTGTACTAAGCGAGCTTGAGAGAGAAAGGTGGAGCGACGTCGTTTCTAGAGCGCGGGAATCTCAAACTCTGCTTCTTCCACCAACACCCCCCTCAAGCTGATAGTGGTGAAGCCAACTGAAGCTTGCCGAGAAGCTCTGAATGACGAGGTCCTGAGAGGGATTTGGTGAAGATGTCGGCTAATTGCTCACGAGTAGGCAGATAAGGAAGAGAAATCAGCCCTTCACAGAGCTTGTGACGGACGAAGTGACAATCTAGATCAACGTGCTTTGTTTCGCTCATGGAAGACGGGGTTTTTGGCGATGTGAATGGCGGCCTGGCTATCACAACGAACAGGTATCGGAGTGATTCCTTCCACCCCTAATTCTACAAATAATCGGGACAACCATGCCAACTCTGCAGTAAGCCGTCGCAGGGAGCGATATTCTGCTTCAACGGAAGATAATGATACTACGGACTGCTTTTTCGCCTTCCATGAAATTGGGCAACCCCAAAGGTGACAAAATACCCACTAACCGATCGACGGGTATGAGCACAAGCAGCCCGATCGCTATCTCTATAACCAATCAATTTGCAATTACTGGAGGAATTGAGAAGAATTCCTAAATCCGGTTTCCCTTTCAAATACCGAAGTGTATGCAAAGCTGCTCTCATGGTGTCAATTGTAGGGGATTGCATAAACTGACTTAGAAATTGCACAGAGAATGCAATATCAGGTCGAGAGTTGCTCAAAAAATTGAGTTTGCCTACTAGGCGCCTTTAAAGCATAGGATCATCCAAAGGAGGACTAGACAAATTGTGCAATTTCAACCCAACTTCAAGAGGAGCAGAAACTGAAGAAGAGGAATCACAATCGAATTCCTGAATCATTTCTGAGAGAAACTTCTTCTGGCTCATGATCAGACCTTGAGAAACTTTGATAATTTCTATTCCCAGGAAATAATGTAGCTCTCCCAGGTCTTTGATCTTGAATGTGGTATCCAGAAAACATTTAAGCTCCTTAATGGCATCCAAATCATTCCCGGTAAGCAAAATGTCGTCAACATAAATTGCAAGATAAACCACTGATGAACCAACTCGTCTGGTGAACAAAGAATGATCATTTTCAGAATGAACATCTCCCTAGGAACGAAGTGAAACTGAGAGCTTTTCATACCACTGTCTAGAAGCTTGACGAAGGCCATATAGTGATTTGTTGAGCTTACAAACCAAAGTAAGATCAGAAACAGTGAGACACTGTGGAAGACGCATGTAAGCATCTTCATGAAAATCTCCATGGAGAAAAGCGTTGTTTACGTCGAGTTGGAATACAAGCCAATGGTGCTTGAGAGCCACAGAAACTAAGGCACGAACTGTAGTTATCTTAATGACCGGAGAAAAAGTCTCAGTGAAGTCAATTCCCTCCTTCTGTGTGCAACCCTTGATCACTAATCGAGCTTTGTGACGATCCAAAGTCCCATCAGCTTTGAGCTTAATCTTGAAAACCCATTTGCAACTTATGAGTTTCTTTCCAGGAGGAAGGGGAACCGGATCCCATGTCCTATTCAAATCCAGGGCAATAAACTCCTTTTCCATTGCCTTTTGCCAAACCTGATGGTTAGCTGCCTCTACATAGGAAGTGGGCTCTTTCATGGTGCTCAAATTCGAAAGAAAACGATGTTCATCTTGAGAAAGAACACTGGCACATATGGACAAAGGAGAATGGCAAGCAGAGGTGATGGTGTTTGAGCAAACACAATCAGACAAATAAGATGGAGGAGCATGCAATCTAGTGGAACGCCTGACAGGCATAGGTGGAACAATGGGAAATTGTGTTGATGAAGTTGGTGTAGGAGCAATTGGTGTGGAGACACTTGGTAAAGGAGTGACTGGTACAGAAGGTGTATGATCAAAGGGAACATTTCCTATTTCAGGGATAGCCAAGGGAAATATGGCATCATGGACATCAGGAATTCAATGAAAGGGGAAAACCTGTTCATAGAAAATGACATTTCTGGAGATGATGACCTCTCTAGAGTCAATGGTTAAAAGTTTGTAAGCTTTCTTACCAAATGGGAAACCTAGAAAAATACAAGCTTGAGATCTTGGTTGAAATTTGTCCCTCCCTTTGAAATTTGTGGTGGCATAACATAGACAACCAAAAGGTTTCAACTGGTCATAGAGAGGAGGTTTCAGAAATAGTCTCTCATAGGGTGTGACATTGTTCAACAATTTAGAAGGAAACCTGTTGATGAGGTATGTGGCCATCAAAACACACTCACCCTAGTATTTGATAGGCAATTTAGACTGGAAAAGCAAAGCTCTGGATGTCTCAAGAAGGTGTTTGTGTTTTCTCTCAACCACCCCATTTTGTTGAGGAGTATGGGCACAACTTGTTTGGTGAACAATACCAAGTGAAGCAAAGAAAGTCAAGGCTTGATTGCTTGAGCCAAGTTCAAAAGCATTGTCGGTTCTAATGATTTTAGGGACAACATCAAACTGAGTTTTGACCATGTGAACAAAGCCCTCAATGAAAGAAAAAGCAATGGATTTCGTAGGTAATAGATGTGTCCAAGTACACCTAAAGAAGTCATCAACAATGGTAAGGAAATATTTGTGGCCATTATATGTGGAGGTGTGATAGGGTCCCCAAAGATCAATATGCACCAGATCAAAAGGTTTGCTTGTTTTGATGCTACTGTGAGGGAAAGGTAGTCTATGTTGTCAACATTTATGACAGATATCACAAGCAACAGATTTTGAAATATCAAAATCATCACAACAGTGTAACAACTTGAGTTTGTCAAAAGGAATATGGCCAAGTCTCAAATGCCAAAGCATAGACAAATCAGAAGAGCAAGTAAAAGTTTTACATTTATTCTCACTAGAATGCATGACAGAAGGGATATTTGTGTGTGGCTTGCTGTAAAGAAGATAAAGGCCTCCATGTTGTCTACCAAGAGCCACTGGCCTCTTCAGTGAAGGGGCCTGCAATAGGCATTCAGTGGGTGAGAAAGATGCATTACCATGAATTTGATAGGTAAGTTTACTTATAGACAACAGATTGAATCTGAATTCAGGGACAAAGAAAACATGATGAATGATCAAATCAAGCAACAAATGCACAGATTCATGATATTTGACAGTAATGAAGGTAGCATTGGGCAAAGTTATTTTGTAAGGTTGAGGAAGGGGAGACAATTGGACAAAAGAAGATTCAACAAAACACATATAGTCTGTTGCACCAGTGTCTAGTATCCAGGAATCACAACATTTCTTCAAATCAATTTGAGCACTTAAAGCCATATATTTGAAATAATTGGGGAGAACATAAGGGTGAGTACCTGCCATTGAACAACCTGCTAGATCAACATTGTGTTGCTGTGAATGAGAAACACCACCCTTAGTCAACATACTCATGAGCTGTGCACACTGTTTGACTGTGAAACCTGGAATGACAGACACCTGAGCAGTACCATCAGACTCTCCAGAAGCTTGAGCAACAACTGTCCTTAGGAGCCTTAGAATCAGAAGGATAACCAATGAGTTTATAGCAAAACTCAACTTTATGCCCGGTTTTCTTGCAATGACTGCAAACATAGGGAGCACGTTTCCCAGGCACAATCCCTTATTGTTTGCTTGATTTCTGATTCTTAGATTGACTAGAACCTTGTGATGGAGAGGACGATTTCTGTCGCTGAGAGTACATGGCAGAAGAATCCCAAGCAAACTGAGCGATTGTCTTAAAATCTCGTTGTTTCTCCTTCTGGCTGGGCAAAGAATAAGCTTCTGCAATTGAGGGACTCCGCTTCATCATCAAGATTTGTCCTCTAACAGAACTATAGCAATCATTGAGTCCCATCATAAGCTCAAGAAGCTTTTGACCCTCCTCATTTTTACAAAATTCTTGACGAGCTCCACAAGAACATCGTTGAACTGTCTGCAAGGCCTTCTGCTCATCCCACAACTTCTTAATCTTGGTGTAATATGTCGCAAAATCATCGCTTCCTTGCAAGATTACACACAATTTCTTTCTAATAGCAAATCGCTGAATCAAATTCGATTGCTCAAACCTTTGAACAAGATCTATCCAAATTTCAGAAACAGAATCATTGTGAATTATGCTTTCGACAATTTCTTTATTCACAGCATTCACCATCCAAGATGCTACCATATCATTGCATCTTTGCCAATTTCTCAAATCATCACCAGCAACATCAGGTTTCAAAATTGATCCATCTATGAATCCAATTTTATTTTTAGCAGATAACGCTATCAACATGGATTTCTTCCAAGTTGCAAAGCCAGATCCATCGAAAACTCTTGAAACAAGCACCATACCTGGATTATCGGATGGATGCAAATACAAAGGATCACTCGTATCCATCCGATTCACCGCCTGCAAGCGATCTTCGTTCTTCTCCATGATTCCGATGAAAAAAAAAACGTGGAAGACGACAGAGATCAAGATCTAAAAGTTGACCTTGTGCTCTGATACCAAGTGGAAAGTGAGGAATTGAGATTGGAGAATCTAGAACACAAGAGAGAAAGAGAGATTGAACACAGTGAACTCGAGCTCTCTCTTCATTGTAACTGAATTGGGGAAAAATCGAGTTCTGTTACAAGGGGGTTCACTTTATTTATACAAGATGAGTTCATGTGAGAGGCACGTGTGTACTAAGCGAGCTTGAGAAAGAAAGGTGGAGCGACGTCGTTTCTGGAGCGTGGGAATCTCAAACTCTGCTTCTTCCTCCAACAGGAGTTTATATGCCCGATCTGGATCAAAACCTTACCTAGAATCGTAGGATCATAGGATCGTAAGATCCGGATCGGGATCCTAATAACCATCGTCTGCAATCAATATGAGATTTAGGTTTAACGGTAGGGAAAAGGAGAAAGAAGGAGAGGAGAGAGATCTGAGACTTAGGTTTGGATCTCTAGAGGAGCAAATTTGTCCAGAAAATTAGAGATGGACAAAAAGCTAATTAAACAAGCATGACAAATTTGTCCGCAAGTTAATTCTTAACTATATGAGTAAATTACACATAACCACTAGGGCTGGAAATAACCCGCGGGTACCCGCTCCACCCACTTTACCCGCATTAATTTTGCGGGTCAAAACCCGCAAAAAAGTGGGTGACGGGTGGAGCGGGTGCGGGTGAAGCGGGTGATGGATGGATTATGGGTGAAGATTTTTCACCCATAACCCGCCCCATTAACCCACCCATTAACCCGCCCCGCAAACCCGCATAAAATCCTAAAATTTATATATATATATATAATGTGTGTGATTTTACTATTTTACCCTTTTCAAGTTTAACTTCTACAAATCCTAATCCTTGATTAGTGCTTTGCCCACCAAATTTCATTTAGAATGGATATGGTCTCGGCTTGCTTTTCCACGTTATAGCAAGGGATATACTGGATTAGTATATGATTAGTATAGAGATATATACCCTTCCACTTTGACATTTCAATTAGCTCGTAATTTCAGTGCTTTGCCGATCAAAAATAAAAATAAAAATACATAAACCCACCCCATTTGTAATTTTGAGTTAGAATTGATCTACTTGTGTTAATTTGATTTTTTCTTTTGTTTCACCCATTGGGTACCCGCTCCACCCGCATCACCCGCGCGGGTCGGATGCGGGTGAAATGTTTTACCCGCGGGGCGGGTGATGGAGTGGCTTCATCCACCCATAACCCGCCCCATTTCCACCCCTAATAACCACCCTTAAATTAGGATAGTTTTCACATAACCACCCATAAAATTATAAATTACAGAAAACCACCCATGAATATTGAAATAATGAAAACTTGAGACAATCCAAACCTGAAATAACTGAAACCCGAGACAATCGAAACCCGAACCCGACCCAATCAAATGATCAAATTATTAGACATTACCCAAAACCCGAATGACCAGAAACCCGACTAACCGAATCCGATCCGACTCGCCCAATTGCCACCTTAGTCTTTCCTTTAAAAAATAAGTTTGAATTAGGGGTATTTTAGTCTTTTTAAACAAAACAAATAGAGGTTTAATGGATGAGTGGTCTTTTGAAAAGAAATGTAATTTATGGGTGGTTTTCTGTAATTTATAATTTTATGGGTGGTTATGTGAAAACTAGCCTACTTTAAGGGTGGTTATGTGTAATTTACTCTAACTATATACCCCTAAAAATCTTTCTTCATTTAATATATACTGTCAAAATCAAATATTTTTATAGTTTAATAAACATTTTCAAATTTAAAGTTTTGACGAGTATACAACAAAACAAATAGGATTTTATGAGGGTATATAGCAATTCATACCTTTAAATAATTAATGTATTAAATTAGTTTGATTACAAACATTTTTAAATATGTATATTCATTCTCTTAATCTTATATCAATATCAATGTCTCAAAATATGGTCAACGGGCTTTATCACTGCACTAAATGGATCTTGTATCAATCCAAGTGGGACATATAAAAAGTTATGAAGGTGGTATATAACAAGAACTCAAGAACTACCCCAAGCATGTTTGTGGGTTTTAGATTATATTTCAATTATAATGTGCTTAACATTATAATAATCAATTAATGGTTTTCTTTATGGAACGAAGGTATGTATAATTTTGAATAATTTATAACCACTAATGTTGGAAGTAAAGAACCTTTTTTATTTTTTATTTTTTAACTTTGAATGAGTGAAGGTGCTTTCCACATAGCTTAATATAGAAGTGGGTTGATCCACTAACCCACTAATTATTATGCTCATCCACCACATATATTTTCGTCTGCGCTGCACCTTATTGATTCTCTCCTAATTCCCCACTGATCTCTATGATTAATCTGCTGCTAATACTTAATTTTAAATCTCACTAATAATTTAAGTTGTTACTTAATAGTGAAGTTATTTGATCTTAGTTAAGACCTTTGAAAGTGTGGGATTTCATACTTTTTGGGGGTGAATCAACTTTTTAGCATATTTTTTTAAGGTAAAATTGATTAAAATATTTCTTTTTTTGTCAAAATGTAAAAAACATATCTGCATCTTTCAATTATAAGAAAAATAATCTAATATTTGGGGGAGATGAAAACAAAGTATTCCGACTCATTTCTTCGACCATAAATTGCGCCAAAATAATGACATGAAATTGGTCAAATAATGTCATTCTCCTAAAAACAAGTTAGTATTATCCAATTCACAAAAAAACTTAATTTCGTCAATTATATGTCATTGTTTTTGCCCAGATTTATAGTCATAAAAAAGAATTACGGTACTTTGTTACCATCTCCCCAAAGATTGGGTTATTTTTCTTACCATTGAAAGGAGGAAATATTTTTTAACACCCTTCCAAAGCTTGAGTTATTTTTATTAAGATTTTAACATATTTTTAATAAGCTAAAAAAATATATAAAATATTAATTATATATATTTTAATAATTTCATATTTATTGTTAATAAGTTTGAAATTATTTTAAGAAAAATAATTAAAGAATTAATATGTTATACTCCCTCCATCTCAAAATTTAAGTCGTTTTAGGATTTTACACAAGTTTTAATAAAACACTCACCTCTCAATCAATATCTTCATTCCACTCACTTTTTCATAAATTTTATTATTTTTAATACATACTACATTTTAACCAATAAAAATCTTTTAAAAAGTCAACAACACACAAATCAATACAAATAATTACTACCCCTACCTAGAAAACCTAAAATGACATCTATTTTGATACAAGAATAAAGTCCTAAAATGATCTAAATTTCGAGACAGGAGGAGTATAATTTTTAACTTTTTTATAAAATACGTTGAAAAATACTCCCCCCGCTTCACAATACATGAGCTTTTAGATGATAATTTTTGTTTCATAATAGAAGGTATTTTATGTTTTATAAGTTAATTTTTGTGTTGTTGACTTTTTAAAAGATTGTCTTTGTCTAAAATATATAGCGGATATTAAAAATAATAAAATTTATGAAAAAATTAGTGAAATGATAACATTATTTTTTAAAGTGCAGTTTTTTTTATTAAAGTTTATGCAAAGTCTAACAGACCACGTATTGTGAAACAGAGAGTACAAGGAATTATATTTTCAATGGAGGGAGTATAAAATATAACTAATGGTTGTGCTGAAGATTCCATGGAAATTCCATAAGTTAAAAGGAAGGGAAGTGACATCCTCCATAGCAAACTAGACAACAATGCATATATATGGTCATGGGTAAACATCCACTTTCTGATTTGCCTATTTGCTTTACAACCACTTTACCTTTTTCACTTTTATTATTATTAAGAAATAAATATTGTGTGACACATATTGTCCTTTTTATTTCCCCTTTTCAGCCAAAAGAAGATGATTGCTCTTTGCAAGTTGCAACATGTCGTTGCCTCACTTGCTAGCTTAGCTATTCCTCAATTTTAAACATGACACATCCATCATCAACCACGTACGGCAAGTTGGTGACTTAAATGTCACGATATGACAACCGATATGTAATCATGTGATGATATGAATGTTTTGTCTAAGCTCCTTTTATGCATAGCTTTGACTTGTACCTCCACATTACCAAAAATTTCCAATTCAAAGACTTATATGATACTCCGTATACCAAAAACGATCCAAGAAGAAGCCCAGCCCAATGGCCCATTAGCCCAATGTCAGGACGGCTTTCCTATCATAAAGGATTGTTATTGGAATGTATTGGGCAAATGGCCCATTAGCCCAGCCCAAGAAAAAAGCCCCTTTGTTGTTAGGTTATTCTTCTTCTTTGGAACCTTTATTTTTTTTTGAAAAATAGTTCTTTGGAACCTTTGTTAGCAAGTGTATTTGCAACAATTATTGAGAAATTGTTTTTTTTTTTACACAAGGTAATAATTTGGATGGTGTTAGCCCCTGCTAACCCACCACCCAAGAGCGTCCTTTCGGACGAGCATCTGGATCTCAGGATGAGACACGGGGGATCATAGTTGAGGCTTAGCTAAAAGTGCGCCACTTTATCCGCAACCCAATTAATATCCCTAAAGACATGAGCACAGTAGACCAAATCGAAGTCCAGAAGCAGCAACCTAGCATCAGCCATGATAATCTTGATCTCCCAAGGACAGCTCCAGACGCCGTTGATAACGTTAATGACAACAAGACAATCACCTTCAACCTCGAGTCTCGAGCCTTGAAATCCCGAGATGATGGACTACAGTAAAGCCCCGGTAAAAAACCAATGCCTCCGCCTTGAGAGTGGACATCTCACCACAGTGTGAACCACGACAGAAAACAATTGAGAAATTGGTATTGATCTCTAGCGAGTAGCATGAGCTTTGTAGTTGGCAAATGCCTGTACTCAATTTATTGAATGCTTTTTTCCCCACTGGGTTAGGTTTAATTGTTTAAAGCATCTTCAACATCTACTATAAAAAAATCTTTAAAATGAAGAAATAAATACCAAAATTTCTATAAAGGTAAAAAGAAAATGTCCATATATTTAATCCTAATTAAGTAAATATCCATCATCTTATCCTAATTGAGTAAATGTCCTTCAAACTTAAGTAATATCAAAATGTTCCTACCATTTCCTTTCCTCCATCATTCCCTTCTTTTTCCCTTTTCCTTTTTTTTTTTTTTTTGCTATTATCAATTTTTTTTATGCTAACAAATGGAATGCTGACATTCTAACTACGGTTGAATTTTTATGCGGACAAATTAACTGTTGATATTTTTACTATTATCAAAATTTTTATGCTGATAAATTGACTGTTGACATTCTAATTTTATTGATTTTTTATGCTGACAAATTTCATGCTTATATTTTTACAATATCAAAATTTTTCTGTTGAAAATTAACTTCTAACTTTTAACTACTATTGAAATTTTTCTGTTGACAAATTAACTCTTAACTTTTAACTACTATTATTTTTTTTTTCTGCTGACATCGTTATTGTTATTGAAAATTTTTCTGCTGACAAATCGAATGACTATATATAAGCATGAAATGTACATATTATATATATATATATATATATATATATATATATATATATATATATATATATATATATATATATATATATATAAAATATGTACATACTGTAATGACTATATATATTATTTAGGGGTGGGCGCGGGACGGGACGGGACGGGACGGAGATCGTCCCGTGTAATTTTTGCGGAACAGGACAGGGATGGGACCGGGACGGGACGGGCCTTATCCCTCAAATAAAAAAGATTATAAAAAAAATTAAAATTTCATGTATATATTGCGATTTTCAAAGATGTAATAAATACCGGGACGGGTCCAGGACACATGGTATTTATGCATTACATTGTATGTATGTGATGAACATAATATAGTACATATATATACTCATTACAAACTTACAGTACGTGGAGTATATATACATGTACAGTAATACTCCGTATATATACACTGCATTACAGTGTATGCATGTGAACATATATATATAGTACATATATAGTCATTATAGTATGTACATGTGTGTGTGTGAGATATATATATATATTTAATATTACATAGTATAACATACTATCACTACTAGAAAAGCGTGTGAATCTCGACGTATCTGTCTCGACGCTATTAGTTAGCGTCGGTAATTTTCGACAGATTAGGGTGTCGAAATTGAATGAGACCTATCTCGACGCCTTTGTGCATCGAGAATGGTCAGGGTTTTAATTAAAATAAGGAAACTCAAGATTTCAACACCACCTCTCTCCGCCTAACCCTCGACGCCAATTCCACTGACACCTCTTCGATCTCGCCATCGCCTCGACGCCGATTCATCATCCATTGTGCGAGGGTTCCCGGACATTTCGAGGTTGATTCAGAGTCTTCAATCTATTGTCTTGGCTATGGAGTTCACTGATTCGGGAGTAGTATTATAGTTCGCATGTTTTTCCGTTCGCCGATTTGAGTTTTTCATTGCTAAGGAACTTCAGTTGAACGATTTGAGTCTTCCATTGCTTAGGAATTCTAGTTCACCTCTCGCCTATGCCTTGCTTTTCACTTTCGATATCGATTTCAAGAGCCTTAACTTTCCGACTTTTCAGAGGTAACTAATTTTCTCTTTCTGTCTCTTTTTGGCTCGATTTTGCCTTTCTTTTTAAGTTGATTTTGGTACAATGAATTCAATTGATGTTGCATGTCACAAATAAAGAGATTGGAGTCGAATTGGAGAGAAGAGGTTCGTTTTTTAAGTTGTAGTTTGAGTCAGGTTTCTCCTCTTCTTCTGTCTTTGGATTTTTTGAGTTCGAATCACTTCTGGAGTCCCTTTAGATATTTTAATCACTTCAGGAGTTTTTATTTTTCTGAATCAGGTTGCTACCAGAAGTTAATTGGAGTTCGGGAGTTCAAATCATCACCATCAGTTGGAAATTAGGTGATAAATTTAGGGATTTCGTACACATTGTGATTCAAAATATTGAGTTGGTACTTTTTTCTAATTGTTTCTCTTAATTAGGTAGGTTTTTGGCTTGCTCTATCTGAATTTTAGTGTTGCTAAGATTTTTTGAGGTTTTGAACAACTTATCAAGTTTACATAAATATATGTGGAAGGAATAAGGCATTTGAAAATTATGTCTAATTGTGATTACAATATTACATACACATATAGAAGGTTCACATTGTATCTAGCTTTTGCTGAAGATACAAACATGTGATGTCAAATTATTTGTATCAAGGGTTTCTACGGTGTCATTTAACAAGTTCTAAGAATGATACATTGTTGGAGGAATTTTTTTGTTCATGTTTTTGATTGGTTGCAGTTTGAAAAAAGAGCCTTCTTCCACTCATCTCTAGACTTTGTTTTTCTTGGCCTGGTTATGTGAACGAGAGAGAGCTTTACAAAAAGGATCTTGATGTGCTTTCTGACAGAGGACTCCCTCATACTAGGTACAAGTACTATATCAGGTTGAGGATGAAGACACTGGCTGTTTTTTGGTTACCCTTGGAAAACTTGCACCAAAGTAAGTGAATTTTCCCATTCATTTAATTTTAACTAATGAATCTTATGCCTCTTTGTATGTATAATGCAAGTAACTTATTTGTTGCAACTACATATTGCTTTGTTAAGACCGTAAGAATTGCCTTGTAATCTTGTCAAGATTTCTACGAAAGTTTTCATGATTATCATCACAATGAACCTTATGACAATATGCTCTGGCTGTATGTCGAATTCTATCACACAAATCACTCAAAATTTACTTGAATCAAGTAAAATTGTTTTGTCACTGATTTTGTATCCATTGCTGCTTTCATTAACCAAATCGATTCTAACAGAATTTTATGTCTCAACAGTGTGGAGAGGAGAGGGTGTGGATTTGGCTTGCAGCCCCCAGAAATGAATGGTTGAAAAACATCAATTCATGTAATTACTTCCATTTTTTATATACTGTGCCTCCTAACTTTCCATTGATTTGCAAGATTTTACATCACCATAAACATCTTCCATGAGTAGATGGAGCCCTATACCATGTGAATGCTAGGTAGGTTATATGTTGTATGTACTAGTACGATGTCATGGAATTTTCACATGTGAATGTGTCTATTGTTTTATAATCTAATACTGTAGGAAAAACAAATATGTATGAATCATTATCATTTCTATGAAAAAAATATGCTTTGTCCCTTTGATTTGTTGTCCCTTTGATTTCTGTCTTCTTGTGATTAATCGTTTCATTTGATCTTTAAAATGCCATTCCTATGACTGAGCTTTTTGTGAGTTTGTTGTGAATTGACTGACCTTTTTGTGACTAATAATTTCACCTCTTTAGTAGAGATATAAATAGCTTATAGGTAGTTTAGTTGCAATTAATCATTCATTCAATTATAGGTAGCTCATGGCAATGGCTTGGGTTTCTCTTCTCAATCCTTAGTTTCGTACTGAATACTTTTTTTTTTGCGTTTATATGTATTCTTTCATGCTTTTCAATATTTGTTAACATGTGCATGATGGTGCCTAGATTATTCTTCATTGTTATATTTTCCCTTCAATTCCTTGCATTGTAGGCGTGTTGCAAAACATTTCTATGACTGACTGTTTTCTTTATCAGATCCTGGCAACTACACGGCCTCTAGTATTCTGTCTTTTTTTTTGGTAAGCAAAGAGAGGCAAGCCTCTCAAAAATCTATTTAGTTTATTTTCTGTCTTTAATTTTTTTTTTCTATCTTTATTTCCTATTTCGTTTTTTATCCTGATAGCAGGATGCATATTTTTGGTTGACTTCGTATCTTTGATCCTTGACTCTAAGGAAGATTTATGTTTTCACTGTCTTAGAATATTGGATAGAAGTTGTCTCTTTTAGTGTTACCGAGCACATGGTGGAGATTGCACATATAATATATATTATATATAGTATACATTATTATATACATATGCGGGACGAGACGGGATTTGCGGGATTGGAACGGGTCGTCCCGCGTCCCGTCCCTCATAGTTTTGGCGGGACGGGACCGGGATTTGCGGGATTTATGCCCACCCCTACTATTATTGATATTTTCTGCTGACAATAAACTACTAGAATTTTTTCTTTTTTTTTAAAAAAAAATTCTTTTTAATATTAGTGATATTGAACTTATGCTAATATTTCACTTATTATTCAAAATTTTCTGTTGACAAATTGACTGCGGACATTTTTAGTATTATTGAAATTATTCTACTGAAAAATTAACAGCTGACATTTTTACAACTAACACTATCAACAATTTTAACACCCCTTTTCAAACCAACACAAGATTGTCAGCACCCTTATACAAGTAAAACAACACAACATTGTCGGCATCTTTATCCAAGTAAAACAACACAACATTATCAGCACCCTTATCCAAGTAAAACAACACAACATTTGAAGTTATTATCTTTAATGTGAAGTTTTTAAATGCTGACAAGTAAAAGGAATTGTTTTTAATTGTAGAATAGCTCTGATATGCATCAAGCAGTTCTCGAAAAACTCGTTGACAGTCCCCGCAAAAAGGAAAAAAAAATCACATCAACCAATGACAAGGCTTAGAAATGAAGACACAAAAACACATCCAGCAAAATCGTATAGAACAATCACAGAGCAAGTAATCAAATTGATCACACCATACGCTTTGAAAAAACAGATCATTTACCAAACAAATTCTCCATCGGGAGGGGTCAAAGCACACAAAAAGTGAAATCATTTTTGAATCGCGTCACTTGAAAATTGAGCAACGCGAATTGCATCAAAAAGGGATGACTAAATAGCATCTTCAAAAGAGAACGATATACGTCGATCGATCTACCGGCTGCAACCACCATTACAAGAACAATGCCACCTTCGGTGGCGAGATCCGCGCCTTCTGTTTTGGGGAGAAGCTCGGGAAGCTATGACTCTTCTTCTTCAACTTCATTCTTCAATGCCGGTTGTTCCTCGTCCACCATCGGATGCTCTATCGCTTGTCCACCAAGCCCGGCC
The DNA here is from genome assembly GCA_963922045.1 of Persicaria maculosa. Lineage (NCBI taxonomy): Eukaryota > Viridiplantae > Streptophyta > Magnoliopsida > Caryophyllales > Polygonaceae > Persicaria > Persicaria maculosa. Next base: position 21,356,948 of record OY998252.1, on the reverse strand, counting down.
CATGGCCATCATCTCCAACTTCTTTGCTTTGTCGATGTCAATTTCCGTGGCTCAATTTTGCAATGAAAGGGAGAGAGAAACAAATGAGAGATCGAATTAGAACACCATGGATAACCTTCGGTAGTGACAACGACACCAATTTCTCTATTCTCATCACCATCTCCGATCTCAAAATTCACCGAATCTGCAAAAATCGTCCTCCGATTACTAGATCTGCTCTTCCAAATCATGATTTCCTATTTATCTCTTTCTCTAATATAAATTTAACAAACTCTAATATTTTAGAATTTTCTACATTTATGGTGTGCTAACTATGTTGAACAGACAAAACCAATGGGTTCTATCAAAAATCAATTCACAATAAGACTAATAGTCCACCGACTTATATACAAGTCTTCGATTCCATATACCATCAATGTGGAATACTTTATTCAAAACACACCCAATGTGAAAAAGGTCAAACATTTGAGCGGATCATGCGCTAACCAAGCCGATCACTTAGTTGTCCGATCCAACTCCCTATTTGGGTCTGGTTGAACCCAATAGAATGATTAGAAAGGGTTTGTGAAGATTTCAAGGACAAGCCCAACTAATAAGATTGTGCCGACAAACATTAAACAAAAGGGCTAAGATCATAGGTAGATTAACAGTTTGTTCATAAAGGAAACACCATTGGAAGCTTTCGGAGAACATGCAACTTTTGCTCTATTGGGTGATCTTTCCTGGCAACTCTTCACAAATATGTGATCACATAAATCATTCAACTTTGCAGTTTGCATTACATACATAACAATGAACGGAAGGTCAGATGTCGAGCATTTACTTCATGCCTATTAGCTTATATCCCGTGATACTGTACTTGTTCATCCCAACATCTAAAGTCCTACATCTCACATCCAACAAAGAAAATTGGAGATAGTACCCCCGTTGGTCTGTTGTACATATGTGTCTTAAAACTAGTAGAGTTCTAATGTTGTCGGAACAAGAAAAGCAAAACAAGAAAAGCCGAACAGGCTTACTAATAGACACGCGAGCGAGAACATAGAAGTTCATAACATAAGCACACTGTATACACTGCTATGTATACATGTATCATAGGATCTTTGTAGCGATTTATTAAGCACCACATTTATCTAGTAAGAATGGCAAAACAACACCAATCTGAAACTTTCGCGACTCCGTAACTTACAAAAAGCACTCTTTATTCACACATTGCCCTTGTCTTATGGATCTTGAACGGGGGAGGGTGCATCCCTTGTAGTTCGTTGCCTCTCACTCTGACTGGCATCAACGAAACTCATGATACCCAAGTGGAGGTTTCGATCTAGCTCGTCCCTGGTCCATTCTTTCATGTAGTATTGCTGCTCTGTGTAGTTGGGTTTGGGGCCAGTCAACATCCCACCCCATTGATCGAAGTGTATCAACATTAAGGGAAAGGTGCAGGCTATGATCATGACCCCCATGTACTCAATTCCCAACTCTGTTGCGCACTTGGATCCCTGAAAGAAGATCACTTGCGTTAGCATCGCTCCTATGTTGCCTCCGGCTCCAGTCATACCCGAAATGACACCCAAATACCTGCACAAAAAGAAACATCAAGGCTCAGATACGGTGCAAATTAAACACAAAAGATAAAGTCATTGTGTAGAGCAGTACCTCCTGGAGATGAAGGGGACAACGCCGAAAGTAAGGCCACAAGAAGACTGCACAAAGACGGAGAAAATGAGAAGGAAGATGATAGAGGCGGGAAGGGTGCTAACTCTTCCGAGAAAAACGCAAAAGACTCCTCCAAGGGTTTGACAAATCCACCAAGCCCACAACCTGCCCCTCATGCCAAAGTACTTGGCAACATTATCCGACAAGTAGCCGCCACCTGGCCTCGATAATAGGTTGGCAAAGCCAAAACTGGCTGCTACAGAGCCTGCGGCGGGGAGAGAGAGATTGAACTTATCGTAGTAATATTGAGCGATGATGTTATCAATGGTGAGCTCCACGCCAAAGCAGTAGCCGTATAAGAGGGCGGTTACCCATCCCCGATAGTTCGTCACGCCGTGGTAGAACACCTTCCATGCGTTGTCCCTCTGTCTATCACCTGCTACATTCATCCATTTCAAGGTTGTCTTTTAGATTACTTCTTCTCCTTCGTTTCCCACATGAATGTAAATGATGCCTTATTTAACTTGTTTATCTTATTAGGTAGTTTAGATTTGTTTTTACTATTTTATTTATAGATTAAAATGATTTTTTTTACTCACTCCGTTAAAAAATGGTATATCAGAAACTAACCAAAACAAAAAAGGAAAGAATTGCATTTGCTTGAAGGACAATATGGATATTATAAATTAATTAATCGTCGGACTGGGAAACTCCATCCCAAACTCACAAAGAAATAATAAATGCATATATTTTTTTAGTAAAAGGCGAAAGAATAGTTCGTTTTGTGCTTACTGCATGACTCCACAATAAATACACATATTGATAATTGGCATAGAGCGTGCAAGTTTGACCAGAACAATATCGATAAGATAAGACTTCGAAGTGCAGACAATGTGGCGAAAACGAAACTCGCTAAAAGAAAACAGCCATGTGGATAAAACCTCCATGTTGAACAATTAAACTAAATTTTGACGGATTAATTCTCACTATCAGGTTTATCATTCGGGATTGGAAACAACGACCTATTACCATTACGTATGACTCCTTAGGATGTCAAACTTCACTTAAGGTAGAAGCATTAACACTGCACTATGACATTACGAAGGCCCTTCAACTATGGATTAATAAATTTTAGAATGAAGGAACACACTAATTATCATTAAATCATCTCAAAACAAGTTCGTCTTGTCCATGGGAACCAAAGCTTCTCATGGCAGGTATAAACATGCTTTTGATGAGAGTGAGAGAATTATCCTTCTCTCACGTACTTCGGGATGATAGTAAAGTGGTCGACATTTTTAACAAGGTTGCACACATTTTCCACTCAGCTAGGAGTCTTTACATTCACATTGATTCACGTTTTATGAATCTCATTTGTAAGGATGCTATTGATAGACCTTACCTACCCGAATTTTTAGTCGACTAAAAAAAGTTTTTTAAGATTCGTATGTTTTATAAGGAAAAAATTAACTTTTTGTTTAATTCTTAAAAATAATTTAATATTCATGAAATTATAATTTTTAACTATTTTTTTAGCTTCTTAAAAACATAACAATTGTAAAATGATTTATATTTTGAATTAAAGTAATAATTAAAAAATGCATTATGAACCACAAGAAAAGGAATGAAGAAAAATATAAATTTTATGGAATAGGCCTTCACTTCCTCGTAATTTAATGAGATTTTTATAGATTTCAAGGTGGAAACTTTGGAAAAAATTTCTATACAAAGAGTAGATCGATTGAATTTTTTTGAGCAAAGAGTTTGATCGATCGGATTTTTTTTGAGCAAAAAGATCGATCGAATTGATTAAATTTCTATACAAAGAGTTTGGTCTGTTTATACTATAGGCGGCTATATTTTTCAAAATTGGTATTTGATTTGAACCTGTCCGAAGTTTCCATCTGGAAGATCCTGTCCGAAGAACATGACGGCGAACGCCGAGAGCGTCTGTAACACCGCCGGAATGAAGAACGCAATCCGCCACGCGGTGAATTTGGTGACGCCCATGTGCTGAATCAGCTTGTTCATCCACGGCATCATCAGTTGGGTAGCTCCGCCACCGACATTGCCCCAGCCGGCGGTGACACCGTTCGCCAGGCCAACTGCGGGCCCGGAGAACATGGTGCTCATCCAGAACTGGGTGGAGACGAAGGTGGCAAGGGAGAAACCCGTGAAGAATCGGGCGAGGAGGAAGGCCATGGGGGAGTTGATGACGGCGGTGAGGTACACGGCGGGGGCCGTTAGGAGGGTCAGGGATGCGGAGGTGAGCCGGGGCCCGAACATGTCGCAGCTGGGCCCCATCACCACACGGGTGAACACGGTGCCCGAGACAGCTGCAATCCCGGCGTTGCTAATGTCGGTGGCGGTCAGGTCAAGGTTGTCGCGGATGATCGGGAGGAGCGGTATGGCCGCAAAGGTCGACACAAAACACGCGAAGAACTGCATCCACGATAGGTGGAGTGCCTGCATATGCGGCTTTGCAACCGAGAGGATGTTCATCTTCGTCGCCTTGTTCTCGGCATCCACCGGGAGATCGAACATAGTCATAGAGGGTTTATTTATTTCTAAATCTGTAGTAGTTCACTTCGTATTTTATATATTATAGTTGTAAATATATGGTTTCTAACATGTTAGGATATGTTATTGAAGGGTTTTGAGTTTTATAGGTCCGGTGTTTGAGTCGGTGGGTAAAAGCAAAAGGTGAGACACGGAGGCAGTGGCGGGCGTGCGGAGGGGTGGTCCCCCTTTAGGAAAAAAATGAAAATGAAAATCAAAATAACGTCGTTTTAGGTAGGTTTTATATTTTTATATTTATGCCAAAGAGTAAAGACGAGAGGAGAAAAGTTGCACTCGTGACTCTGGGTGAAAGACAAAGTCACCGAGGCCCTCCATGTCGGACGAAGGGCGACTCTCCGGGCTACGTCGACTCGCCGAGGGTTGCTACGCCACTATTGTTTCGGAAGGTCGAATTTATTCTCTACCAGAGCATCGCTCTCCGCACCGTCAACCCGTATCATTTATTTATTTCTAAATAAGTAATAGCTCACTTCGTATTTTATATGTTGTAGTTGTAACTATATGGTTTCTAACATGTTGGGATATGTTATTGGAGGGGTGGGTGTTTTATAGGTCGGGTGTTTGAGCTGGTGAGTAAAAGCAAAGGGCGAGACGTGGAGGCAGTGGCGGCCAGTACGGAGGGTGTGGAGGAGCGACCACCCTTTAGCAAAAAAATTAAAATTAAATGACGTCGTATTAGTTAGGTTTTATATTTTTAGATTTATACCAAAGAGTAAATACGAGAGGAGAAAAGTAGCACTCGCGACTCTGGGCGAAAGACAAAGTCACATAGGCCCTCCATGTCGGATGAAGGGCGACTCGCCGAGGGTTGCTACGCCACTACTGTTCCGAGAGGTCGAATTCATTCTCTACCGGAGCATCGCTCTCCGCACTGTCAACCCGTATCATTTATTTATTTATTTCTAAATCAGTTGTAGATCACTTCGTATTTTATATGTTGTAATCGTAACTATATGTTTTCTGACTTGTTAGGATATGTTGGAGGGGTGGGAGTTTTATAGGTCGGGTGTTTGAGCCAGTGAGTAAAACCAAAGGGCGGGACGTGGAGGCAATGTCGGCCATAGTGGGCACGGAGGGGCGAGCACCCTTTAGACTAAAAATCAAAATTAAATGACGTCATATTAGGTAGGGTTTATATTTTTAGATTTATGCCAAAGAGTAAAGACGAGATGAGAAAAGTTGCACGGGCAAAAGACAAAGTTATATAGGCACTCCGTGTCGGACGAAGGGTGACTCTCCGGGCTACGTCGACTCGATGAGGGTTGCTACGCCACTACTGTTCTGGGAGGTCGAATTTATTATCTACCGGAGCACCGCTCTCCGCACCATAAACCGTATCATTTATTTATTTTCTATTTATTTCTAAATCAGTTGTAGATCACTTCGTATTTTATATGTTGTAGTTGTAACTATATGGTTTATAACTTGTTAGGATATGTTATTGGAGATTTGGAGGGTCTGAGTTTTATAGGCCGGGTGTTCGAGCCGGTGGTTAAAACTTAAAAGCAAAGGGAGAGAAGTGGAGGGATGAGTGAGAGGACTTTGGGGATGGGAAAAAAAGAGTGAAAGGTCATTTTTTTTTTGGTTCGATGAAAGGTCATCCCTAAAAGCAGTTAGGATTGAGAACCTGTAAACTAGTGTAGCATGTGGTGTCATATTCTTCGAGTACGTCTATAGATATATAATTGGAATTATTTTTTTCTGGAGTGATTTACTACAATTCACCTTTTCATAGAGTGAGATAATCTCGTTTTCAATGATTTCCTATTAGAGAGCAAAAGTTTACTTGTTTGAATTTTGTTTTATTTTTAAGCTTTTTTTCAGCAAAAAATGTACATAAATGAATTCTTATATTGTCTGTCCCATTATTGATCACACTGTGAACAGAAACTGATGCTAAAATAATAAATTTCTAATAAAGTCTAATTGTATGGTATCATACACCACTTCACATCAATTTCATAATAACTTTTCACTCGTCATGCGTTAAAATTCGTTGCTCCTTAAATTTCTGAGGCCGAACGCTCTAAATGACAGCCGTTATACCGTCATGCATGCATTAGTGTGAGGAAAAATGTGGTCAAACGCTCTTAAGTTTCTGTTGGCTTACATTGCATTAAGGTTTTTCTGTTGGAAAAATGTACTAGTATTATATGTAATTAAATCTATGAGGTTTTTCATATATGAGAGTGATTTACTATAATTTACCTTTTCATAGAGCGAGATAATCTCGCTTCCAATGATTTCCTATTAGAGAGCCAAAATTTACTTGTTTGAATTTTGTTTTATCATAAGCTTTTTTCAGTCAAAGGTGTATATAAACGAATTCCTATATTGTCCTATTATTGACCACACTGTGAACAGAAACTGATGCTAAAATAATAAATTTCTACTAAAGTCTAATTTGTATGGTGCCATGCATACACCACTGTAGATCAATTTCATAATAACTTTTCACTCGTCATGCTCCTTAAATTTCTGAGGTCAAACGCTCTAAATGACAGCCGTTATACATCCGTTTAGTACCGTCATGCATGTAGTGTGTGGAATAATGTGGTCAAACGCTCTTAAATTTCTGTTGGCAATAAGTAATTTAATTAATAACCCCCCCTCCACTAATTGATATACACTCCGTATAAACTAAATTTTAATATTAAATTTAATTCTTTATTATTTTAAACAATCATAAATTGTAATATATACTTTCTTTTATAAAAGTTACACTATGTATAAATTATATTTTATTATAAATAATTATTTTATTAATTCATTCAAAATAACCTTTCAAATTTAATATTGTTATAATAAAATCATCCATAAACTTTTAGTTAACATTAAATTTAATATATATAATAAGTCGAGTTATAAATTATAATATTTTTACAAAAATTATATCACAGAAAATATTTCAATAATTTCATAAAAATGATTTTCACATAAGATATTAAAGAATAAACTCACATCAACTTTTATATTTTATTATCTTTTTTTAGCTTCTTATTTATATATTTGAATTAAAGTAATAATTAAAAAATGCTTTAATCAATCACAAGAAAAGGAATGAAGAAAAATATAAATTTGATGGAATAGGCCTTCACTTCTTCGTAATTTAATGGTGTTGATCGATAGAATTGATCTGTTTATACTATAGGCCGCTAAATTTTTAAAATTGGTATTTGATCGAACCTTAATTACCTGATATGTGGAATTTCGTGAAGTTGTCATATGGAAGATCCTGTCTGAAGAACATAACGACGAAAGCCGAGAGCGTCTGTAACACCGCCGGGATGAAGAACGCAATCCGCCAAGCGATAAATTTGGTGGCACCCATGTGCTGAATCAGCTTGTTCATCAACGACATCATCAGCTGGGTAGCTCCGCCGTCGACGTTGCCCCAGTCAGCGGAGACACCGTTTGCCAATGCCCCACCCCTACGCCTCAACAAAGTCCTGCTTGCCCCTGACCTTGTTAAAAACCTCATTTCTGTTCGTCAATTTACCGTCGATAATCACGTGGCTGTCCAATTTGACCCGTTTGGTTTTCTTGTGAAGGATCTTCGTACGGGGACCCCAATCATGCGCTGCAATAGTTCTGGCTACCTCTACCCCATCACCAAAGCTCGCCCACAGTCTCCCACCGCCCCCACCGCCTTCGTCGCCCATCGTTCTGACTTGTGGCACGCCCGTCTTGGCCATCCCGGCGACCACGTCCTCCAATGTCTCCGCACTAGTCATTTAATTTCTTGTAATAAAGCTTCTGGCATTTGCAATTCCTGTGAAATCGCCAAGAGCAAGCGTCTCCCTTTTAGTATTTCTCATTCCAGTACTTTTGCACCTTTTGATCTTTTGCATTGTGATTTGTGGACATCTCCTATTTCAAGTGCTAGTGGTTTTCGATACTATTTGGTTGTCCTTGATGATTTCACCAATTTTGTTTGGGTTTTCCCCCTACGTCACAAATCGGAAACAAAGAGTCACATTGTCAATTTTCACACATTTGTCCGCACTCAATTCACTTTGCCCATCAAGGCTATTCAGTGCGGCATGGGAGGAGAGTTCGACAACAATTTTGTTCGCTCCTTTTGTCAACAAAATGGGATATCACTCCGCTTCTCATGCCCCCAAACCTCTCCACAAAATGGCAAAGCAGAACGCATTCTCCGCACCCTCAATGACAAAACCAGAACCCTCCTACATCACGCCTCTCTCCCACTCCCCTTTTGGGTTGAGGCGCTTCACATGACCACCTATCTCCACAATATACTTCCATCCAAAGCCATTGGCAACTCCATCCCAACCTTGGCACTCTACAAGCGCTATCCCTCTTACGATCACATTAGAGTGTTTGGATGTCTCTGTTTTCCCAACATGAGTGCCACCGCCCCTCACAAGCTATCCCCACGATCCACTAAATGTGTCTTCTTGGGCATCTCCCCACACCATCGAGGCTACCGTTGTCTTCGCTTGGATACAAATCGGGCTGTCACTTCGCGCCATGTGATTTTCGACGAACAGACCTTCCCCTTCGCCACACCACCCACCCCTGCTGTCCCCAACCCACCCACACCACCCAATTCCGACGAATTCCCACCCCTCCTACGCCACCTATTCCAACAAGCATCATCCGGAACCAACCCCCCGCCCAAAACCCCCACCCAAATCGATTGGCGGCGGGCGCCGCAACACATGCGGCGGGCACACCCCCCCTGGCAGCGGCCGCCGCACCCCCCCCCCCATCGATTGGCGGCGGGCGTCGCAACCTGCGGCGGGCGCCGCAACACCTGCGGCGGGCACACCCCCCCTGGCAGCGGCCGCCGCACCCCCCCGACTCGGCTCTGATACCATATCAAAGTCCGAATCGGACCGATGACTGGGGGTCGTGTGCACGGGCGCACATGCGCTAGTAGCCTAGCACACAAGCCGAGTGAGGTTCCATTCTAAAACCAATTGGCAATAGAAGGAGTAGCCCACCGACTCATATACTAGGGCTTGATATGTTCAACTTTCCGATGTGGGACACTTTGGTCTTATTCACATCTCTAACACGCCCCCGCAAGTCCAACTAGGAATGATCATCTAGTTGAGACTTGGACAACTGGGTAACCAAGACCAGGATCGACACGGGCCATTAGGCTAACCGCTCTGATACCATGTGAGTGTTTGGAGAACTGAGTCCTTAACGGATCTCAGATGCCTACTCCTGTATATATATCAATGGGTGAAAACCCGAGGGTACAATGGTAACTGTACATGTATAAATAATATAATGCTAACATTAATTGCTCCATAAATTTCTGATTTGGGAGCAAGTGTAATATGTGGTCAGAAGGCTCTAAATTAAATGACTGCAGGCTGCAGCCGTTGTATATCCAAAGAGCTGTGGGATAATGTACCTTTTATATCATAATCTAAATTTAACTTAATGCTATTTTAATACTACCTCCGTTGCAAAATATAAGGCCTTTTGCTTTTTGGCACGTTTTTTAATGAGCTAAAAACTCTATGAAATATTAAATTTTTATACATAGTATTATACATATTGTTTATATGTATAATACTATGTAAAAAAAATTAATAAAAATTTAATATTTCATGGAGTTTTTAGCTCATTAAAAAACGTGTCAAAAAGCAAAAGGCCTTATATTTTGCAACGGAGGTAGTAGCTATTATAAGCACTACCAAAACTCATAAATTTATTTTAAATAACTGTATAGATAAATTCTTAGATACATAAACTCTTTATTTCATTTAAAAAAAAAACTGAATTTTAATAGTATCAAATTTAATTCTTTATTATTTTAAATAATCATAAATTGTAATACTTTCTTTTATAAAACTTACACCATGTACAAATTATATTCTATTATAAATAATTATTTTATCTATTCATTCAAAATAACCTTTCAAACTTTAAAACTTAATATTATAATAATAAAACCATCCTTAAACTGTTAGTTATAATTAAAGTTAATATAATAATTTAAAGGGTGCTAACTCTCCCGAGCACAATGCAGAAGACTCCTCCAAGGGTTTGGCAAATCCACCAAGCCCACAATCTGCCCCTCATGCTGTAATTTGATAAGTTTACAAGTAGCCTCCAACTGGCCTCGCGGATAGGTTGAAAAGGCTGAAACTTGCGGCTACAGAGCCTGCGACAGAGAGAGAGAGGGAAAGAGAGAGATTGAACTTGTCGTAGTAATACTGCGCGATGATGTTATCAATGGTGAGCTCCACGCCAAAGCAGTAGCCGTATAAGAGGGTGGTTACCCCTCCCCTGTAGTTAGTCACGCCGAGGTAGATCACCTTCCATGTGTTGCCCCGATCTGCTTATCACCTGCTACATTCATCCATTTCAAGGTTTTGTCTTTTGGATTACTCTTATCCGTTGTTGCTAACATGAATGTAAATGACGCCTTATTTAACTTGTTTATCTTATTAGGTAGTTTGGATTTTTTTTACTATTTTAATTATAGGTTAAAAGGATTTTTTTACTCACTCCGATAAAAAAATGGTATATATATCAGAAACCAACAAAAAGAAAAAAGGAAAGAATGACATTTGCTAGATGGACAACATGGATATTAGAAATTAATTTATCGACGGGCAAGGAAACTCCTCCATCCCAAACTCGCAAAGAAAATAATAATTGTACATATTTTTTTAGTAAAAGGCGAAAGAATAGTTCGCTTTGTGATTACTACATGGCTCCATAATAAATGCAGATATTGATAATTGGCATAGAGCGGGAGCAGTCAGGAGGGTAAGGGAGGCGGAAGCGGGGCGGGGCCCGAACATGTCGCATTTGGTCCCCATATCCATACAGGCGAACACCGCGCCCAAGACAGCTGCGATCCTAGCGTTGCCAATGTCAATGATGGTCTGGCCGAGGTTGTCGCGGATGATCGGGAGGAGCGGTATGGTCACAAAGGTCTACTTGAAACACAGGAAGAACTGCATCTACGATAGGTGGAATTTCTATCTATGCGGCTTTGCAACCGAGAGGATGTTCAACTCCGTCGTCTTGTTCTCGACATCCATCGGGAGGTCGAGCATAATAACAAAGGGTTTATTTATTTATTTATTTCTAAATCTGTAGTAGCTCACTTCGTATTTTATATGTTGTAGTTACGTTGTAACTATATAGTTTCTGACATTTTAGGATATGTTATTGGAGGGTTTGGGTTTTAAAGGTCGGGTGTTTGAGCTGGTGGGTAAAAGCAAAGGGAGAGACGTGGAGGCAGTGACGACCGCGCGGAGGGTTGACCCCCATTAGGAAAAAAAAATGAAAATGAAAATCAAAATGACGTCGTTTTATGTAGGTTTTATAATTTTAGATTTATGCAAAAGAGTAAAGACGAGTTAGAAAAGCTGCAATCACGACTCCGGGCGAAAGACATAGTCACAGAGGCCCAGCTCCATGTCGGAAGACCACCGACTTCGACTTAGGGCAACTCTGCGCGATGTTGACTCACCGACGGCTGCAATGCCACTACTGTTCTAGTCGATGGACGAGGCAAGATGCGAGTCGATTAGCGGGGGTGGGGGGGATGAATCATATTGTAAGTTTCCCCTATTTAGGTCTAATTTGTTGCAATATATATATTTCAATTAATTATTTTATTAATGTTTATATACTTTATTGAATTGATTTTGTCAAAATGTTGAATTGATTTGGAATTGAAATGGATTTGTTAGTTTGGGTTTGAGATTTGAGGTTTGAAATATGAATTGAGGGTTTTTTTTTTCATTTTATTATTTGTATATCGAATTCCAAGTGTTGGTTCATCTACTCCATATATATAATAACTTAGATATAAAGAGATTTGATCATGATCGCCATGTGTTCTGAATGCAGACGGATTCGTCACGATAATCTAACACGATCATGCTACGGATAACAGTTCGATGAAAAATATATAGTCATATCCTAATTAATGAAATCTGATAAGACCGGGAGACCAAAATTGTCACTTCTTGATCATGGATGAATTAAGTGGTTGTGACTATATATGACACAACTAGAAAACACGACATCATAACTCAATCGTGTCAATTTTAAATATATGTGCTAGTATTATTTGTAATTAAATCTATGATGTTTTTCATATATGAGAGTGATTTACTATAATTTACCTTTTCATAAAGAGAGATAATCTCGCTTCCAATGATTTCCTATTAGAGAGTCAAAATTTACTTGTTTGAATTTTGTTTTATCATAAGCTTTTTTCAGTCAAAGATGTACATAAACGAATTCCTATATTGTCCTATTATTGACCACACTGTGAAGTGTGAACAGAAACTGATGCTAAAATAATAAATTCCTACTAAAGTCTAATTTGTATGGTGTCATACACCACTGCACATCAATTTCATAATAACTTTTCACTCGTCATGCCTTAAAAATTGTTGCTCTTAATTGCTCCTTAAATTTCTGAGGTCAAACGCTCTAAATGACAACCGTTATACATCCGTTCAGTACCGTCTTGCATGTATTAGTGTGTGGAATAATGTGGTCAAACACTCTTAAATTTCTGTTGGCTTACATTGCATTAAGGCTAATTAGCTTAGGGGTAATAAGTAATTTAATTAATTACCCCCCATTAATTGATATACACTCCGTATAAACTAAATTTTAATATCAAATTTAATTCTTTATTATTTTAAGCAATCATAATTTTGCCTAAATTGTAATACTTTCTTTTATAAAAGTTACACCATGTACAAATTATATTTTATTATAAATAATTATTTTATCAATTCATTCAAAATAACCTTTCAAATTTAATATTGTTTTAATAAAATCATCCTTAAACTTTTAGCTATAATTAAATTTAATATATATAATAAGTCGAGTTATAAATTATAATATTTTTACAAAAATGATTTTCACATAAGACATTAAGGAATAAACTCACATCAACTTTTAGATTTTATTATCTTTTTTTAGCTTCTTATTTATATTTTTGAATTAAAGTAATAATTAAAAAATGCTTTAATCAATCACCAGAAAAGGAATGGAGAAAAATATAAATTTTATGGACTAGGCCTTCACTTCTTCGTAATTTAATGTTGTTGATCGATAGAATTGATCTGTTTATACTATAGGCGGCTAAATTTTTAAAATTGGTATTTGATCGAACCTTAATTACATGATCTATGGAATTCCGTGAAGTTGCCATCTGGAAGATCCTGTCCGAAGAACATGACGGCGAAAGCCGAGAGCGTCTGTAACACCGCAGGGATGAAGAACGCAATCCGCCAAATGGTGAATTTGGTGGCACCCATGTGCTGAATCAGCTTGTTCATCAACGAGTCAACGACATCATCAGCTAGGCAGCTCCACCGCCGACGTTGCCCCAGCCGGCGGCGACACCGTTCGCCAGGCCAACTGCGGGCCCAGAGAACATGGTGCTCATCCAGAACTGGGTGGAGACGAAGGTGGCGAGGGAGAATCCCGTGAAGAACCGGGCGAGGCCTTGTGGGAGTTGATGACGGTGGTCAGGTAGATGGCGGGGGCAGTTAGGAGGGTCAGGTAGGCGGAGGTGAAGGCGGAGCCCGAACATGTCGCAATTGGTCCCCCATCACCACACGGGCGAACACGACGCCTGAGACAACTGCGATCCCAGCGTTGCCAATGTCGGTGGCTGTCAGGCTGAGGTTGTCACGGATGATCGGAAGTAGCGGTATGGTCGCAAAGGTCAACATGAAATGTGCGAAGAACTTCATCCACGATAGGTGGAATGCCTGCATATGCGGCTTCACAACCGAGAGGATCTTCAGCTTCGTCGCCTTGTTCTCGACATCCACCCTGAGGTCGAACATAGTCACAGAGGGTTTATTTATTTATTTCTATATCTATAGTAGCTCACTTCATATTTTATATGTTGTAGTTGTAGCTATATGGTTTCTAAAATGTTAGGATATGTTATTGGAGGGGTGGAGTTTTATTGGTCGGGTGTTTGACGTGGAGGCAGTCGTCACTGAGCGGAGGGGTGCCCCCCCCCTAGGAAAAAAATCAAAATGAAAAATCAAAATGGCGTCGTTTTAGGTAGGTTTTATATTTTTATATTTATGCCAAAGAGTAAAGACGAGAGGAGAAAAGTTGCACTCGCGACTCTGAGTGAAAGACAACGTCACAAAGGCCCTCCGTGTCAAACAAAGGGTGACTCTTCGGGTTACGTCGACTCGCCGAGGGTTTCTACGCCACTACTGTTCCGAGAGGTCGAATTTATTCTCTACCGAAGCATCGCTCTCCGCACCGTCAGCCCGTATCATTGATTTATTTCTAAATTAGTAATAGCTCACTTCGTATTTTATATGTTGTAGTTGTAACTATATGGTTTCTAACAAGTTAGGATATGTTATTGGAAGGGTGGGAGTTTTATAGGTCGGGTGTTTGAGCCGGTGAGTAAAATCAAAAGGCGAGATGTGGTCGGGTGTTTTAGCAAAAAATCAAAATTAAATGACGTCTATTAGTTAGGTTTTATATTTTTAGATTTATGTCAAGGATAAAGATGAAAGGAGGAAAGTTTCACAAGCAACTCCAGGCGAAAGACAAAGTCACATAGGCCCTCCGTGTCGAATTTATTGTCTACCGGAGCATCGCTCTCCGCACCATCAATTCAACCCGTATCCTTTATTTATTTATTTCTAAATCATTTGTAGATCACTTCATATTTTACATGTTGTACTCGTAACTATATTGTTTCTAACTTGTTAGGATATGTTATTCGAGGATTTGGGTTTTATAGGCTGGGTGTTCAAGCCGGTGGTTAAAACTTAAAAGCAAAGGGATAGAAGTGAAGGAAAGAGTGACAGGCCTTTGGGGATGGGAAAAAAAGAGTGAAAAGCTCGTTCCTAAAAGCAAATTAGGATTGAGAACCTCTAAACTAATGTAGCATGTGGTGTCATAATAATTTGTTCATAATGTTGAGATGTGAATGAGACCACAAAAGTGTCCCACGTCGAAAAGTTGAACATATCAAGCCCTAGTATATGAGTCGGTGGGCTACTCCTTCTATTGCCAATTGGTTTTAGAATGGAACCTCACTCGGCTTGTGTGCTAGGCTACTAGCGCATGTGCGCCCGTGCACACGACCCCTAGTCATCGGTCCGAGTCGGACTTTGATATGGTATCAGAGCAGTTAGCCTAACGGCCCGTCTTTTGATCCTGGTCTGGGTTACCAGTGGTCCAAGTGTCAAATAGATGGTCATTCCTAGTTGCACTTGCGGGGGCGTGTTGAGATGTGAATGAGACCACAAAAGTGTCCCACATCGGAAAGTTGAACATATCAAGCCTAGTATATGAGTTGGTGGGCTACTCCTTCTATTGCCAATTGGTTTTAGAATGGAACCTCACTCGGCTTGTGTGCTAGGCTACTAGCGCATGTGCACCCGTGCACACGACCCCCAGTCATCGGTCCGAGTCGGACTTTGATACATACTACATGCAAGAGATATAGTCTGACTTGTCTAACTTGATCTAAACTAGTCTTAATAGAGCTCTTAAACCATATATCAAGCCCTAATATATGAGTCGGTGGGCTACTCCTTCTGTTGTCAATTGGTTTTAGAATGGAACCTCACTCGGCTTGTGTGCTAGGCTACTAGCGCATGTGCGCCCGTGCACACGACCCCCAGTCATCGGTCCGAGTCGGACTTTGATACATACTACATGCAAGAGATATAGTTTGACTTGTCTAACTCGATCTAAACTAGTCTTAATAGAGCTCTTAAACCATATATCAAGCCCTAATATATGAGCCGGTGGGCTACTCCTTCTATTGCCAATTGGTTTTAGAATGGAACCTCACTCAGCTTATGTGCTAGGCTACTAGCGCATGTGCGCCCGTGCACATGACCCCCAGTAATCGGTCCGAGTCGGACTTTGATACATACTACATGCGAGAGATATAGTTTGACTTGTCTAACTCGATCTAAACTAGTCTTAATAGAGCTCTTAAACCATATATGTTCTATGTATATACTTCAAGTACGTCTTTAGATATATAATTGGAAATATTTTTTATATTATAACTTAGATATAAAGAGATTTGGCCATGATCGTCATGTTGAATTAATGCAGATGGATTTGCCACGATAACCTGACACGATCATACTACAGATAACAGATTGATGAGAAAATAGCCACGTCCTAATGAAATCTGATCAGACCAGGAGGCCAAAGTTGTTACTTCTTGATCATGGTTGAATTAAGTGGCTGTGACTATGACACAACTCGAAAACACAACATCATAGCTCAATCATGTCAATTTTAAATATATGTACTAGTTTTATTTGTAATTAACTCTAGGAAGTTTTTCATATATGGGAGTGATTTACTATAAATTACTTTTTCATAGAGCGAGATAATCTCCATTCCAATGAATTTACTATAAATTACTTTTTTATTAGGATATGTTACTGGAGGAGTTGGGCTTAATAGGTCAGGTGTCTGAGTCGGTGGGTAAAGGAAAGGGCGCGACGTGGAGGTAGTGGCAGCCATGGGGGCCGGGGCGCGGAGAGGCAAAACTGAAACTAGCGGCTATAAAGCCTGCAGTGAAGAGAGAAAGAGAGATTGAACTTGTCGTAGTAATCATGTGCGATGATTTTATCAATGGTGAGCTCCACTCCAAAGCAGTAGCCATATAAGAGGGTGGTTATACCCATCTCCGTTAGTTCGTCACGCCGTGGTAGATCACCTTCCATCCGTTGTCCATGTGCATAACACCTGCCACATTTTCATCCATTTCAATCGTGTCAATTTTAAATACATGTACTAGTATTAGTTGTAATTAAACCTAGGAGTTTTTTCATACATGAGAGTGATTTACTGTAATTTACCTTTTCATAGAGCGAGATAATCTCCCTTCCAATGATTTTCTATTAGATAGTCAAAATTTACTTCTTTGGTTTTTGTTTTATCATAAGCTTTTTTTAGCGAAAGATGTAAATAAACGAATTCCTATATTGTCGCATTATTGACCACACTATGAATAGAAACTGATGGTAAAATAATAAATTCCTAATAAAGTCTAATCTGCATGGTATCATACACCACTCCGCATCAATTTCATAACTTTTCACCCGTTTTGTCTCGTCATGCGTTAAAATTTGTTGCTCTTAAAATTTGTTATATGTGGTCAAACGTTCTAAATGACAATGACAACCGTTATACACCTGTTTTGTCCCGTCATGCATTAGAGTGAGTGTGGGATAATATGTGGTCAAACGCTCTTAAATTTCTGTTAGCTTACATACATTGCATGAAGGCTAATTAGCTAGGGATAATAGCTAGGGATAATAACTAATTTATTTATTTTATCAATTCATTCAAAGTAACCTTTCAAATTTAATATTGTTATAATAAAATCATCCTTAAACTTTTAGTTATAATTAAATTTAATATATATAATAAGTCAAGTTATAAATTAAAATAATTTTACAAAAATGATGCCACAGAGAATATTTCAATAATTTCATCAAAATGATTTTCACATAAGATATTAAAGAATAAATTCGCATCAACTTTTACATTTAAAACAAAATTTTTTGTTTTATTTTAGTTACAATGCAAGAAGCTTCACTCTTAAAACCATAACTTCAAACCAAATGTTATGTTTTCAATATTGAGAACCGAATTATAATAAATTCTTTTATTTTAAAAAGTTTGATTTGGTTTAATGAGTCATTAATTACTACATACTCATAGGAAAGAAACGTCTCACAATCACATAATAACTTTTCACCCGTTTTGCAGCGTTACAAATTTACAATTTGTTGGTCTTAATTGCTCCATAAATTTCTGACTTGGGAGCAAGTGTAACACGTAGTATGTGGTCAAAAGGCTCTAAATTAAATGACTGCAGGATGCAGCCGTTGTATATCCAAAGAGTTGTGGGATAATGTACCTTTTATATCATAATCTAAATTTAACTTAATGATATTTTAATAGCTATTATAAGCACTACCAAAACTCATAAATTTATTTTAAATAACTGCATAGATAAATTAGATACATAAAGTCTTTATTTCATTTTAAAAAAAACTTAATTTTAATAGTAACAAATTTAATTATTTATTATTTTAAATAATCATAAATTGTAATACATTCTTTTATAAAACTTACACCATGTACAAATTATATTCAATTATAAATAATTATTTTATCAATTCATTCAAAATAACCTTTCAAACTTTAAAGCTTAATATTATAATAATAAAATTATCCTTAAACTTTTAGTTATAATTAAAGTTAATATAATAATTTAAAGGGTGCTAACTCTCCCGAACACAATGCAGAAGACTCCTCCAAGGGTTTGGCAAATCCACCAAGCCCACAACCTGCCCCTCATGCCGAAGTACTTAGCGGCATAATATGATTTCGCCAGCTGGCCTCGCGAATAGGTTGAGAAGGTTGAAACTTGCGGCTACAGAGTCTGAGAGAGAGAGAGAGAGAGAGAGAGAGAGAGAGAGAGAGAGAGAGAGAGAGAGAGAGATTGAACTTGTCGTAGTAATACTGCGCGATGATGTTATCAATGGTGAGCTCCACGCCAAAGCAGTAGCCGTATAAAAGGGTGGTTACCCATCCCTTGTAGTTCGTCACGCCATGGTAGATCACCTTCCATGCGTTGCCCCTCTGCTTATCACCTGCTACATTCATCCATTTCAAGGTTTTGTCTTTTAGATTACTTCTTCTCCGTTGTTGCTCACATGAATGTAAATGCCGCCTTATTTAACTTGTTTATCTTATTAGGTAGTTTGGATTTTTTTTACTATTTTAATTATAGATTAAAATGATTTTTTTATTCACTCCGATAAAAAAAAATAGTATATCTGAAACCAACAAAAACAAAAAAGGGAAGAATGATATTTGCTAGATGGACAACATAGATATCAGAAACTAATTTATCGTTGGACAGTTAAACTCCTCCATCCCAAACTCGCAAAGGAAATAATAATTGCACATATTTTTTTAGTAAAAGACGAAAGATTAGTTTGCTTTGTGCTTACTACATGGCTCCACAATAAATGCAGATATTAACAATTGGCATAGAGCGGGAGCAGTCAGGAGGGTCAAGGATGATCGGGAGGAGTGGTATAGTCAGGCCGAGGTTGTTGCGGATGATCGGGAGGAGTGGTATGGTCGCAAAGGTCAACACGAAACACGCGAAGAACTGCATCCACAATAGGCCGGTAGAATGCCCGCCTATGCGGCTTTGCAATCGAGTAGATCTTGAGCTTCGTCTCCCTATTCTAAGCATCCACCGGGAGGTCGAATCTATTCTCTACCGGAGCATCTCTCTTTGCACCGTCGACAACCCGTATCATTTATTTATTTCTAAATCAGTAGTAGCTCACTTCGTATTTTATATGTTGTAGTTGTAACTATTTGGTTTCTGAAATTTTATGATATGTTATTGGAGGAGTTGGGTTTATATAGGTCGGGTATTTGAGCCATTGGGTAAAGCAAAGGGCACGACGTGGAGGTAGTGGCACCCACGGGGGGGGGGGGGGGGGGGGGGGGGGGGGGGGGGGCGCAGAGAGGCAAAGCCGAAACTGGCGGCTATAAAGTCTGCAACGGAGAAAGAGAGATTGAACTTGTCGTAGTAATCCTGCGCGATGATTTTATCAACGGTGATATGTTATTGGAGGAGTTGGGTTTATATAGGTCGGGTATTTGAGCCGTTGGGTAAAGCAAAGGGCACGACGTGGAGGTAGTGGCACCCACGGGGGGGGGGGGGCGCAGAGAGGCAAAGCCGAAACTGGCGGCTATAAAGTCTGCAACGGAGAAAGAGAGATTGAACTTGTCGTAGTAATCCTGCGCGATGATTTTATCAACGGTGAGATCCACTCCAAAGCAGTAGGCATATAAGAGGGTGGTTATCCATCCCCGGTAGTTCGTCACGCTGTGGTAGATCACCTTCCATCCGTTATCCCTGTGCATAACACCTGCCATATTTTCATTCATTTCAATCGTGTCAATTTTAAATACAGGTACTAGTATTAGTTGTAATTAAATCAAGGAGGTTTTTCATATATGGGAGTGATTTACTATAATTTACCTTTTCATAGAGTGAGATAATCTTCCTTCCAATTATTTTCTATTAGAGAGTCAAAGTTTACTTGTTTGGTTTTTGTTTTATCATAAGCTTTTTTCAGCGAAAGATTTAAATAAACGAATTCCTATATCGTCTCATTATTGACCACACTATGAATAGAAAGTGATGGTAAAATAATAAATTCCTAATAAAGTCTAATTTGTATGGTATGATACACCACTTTGCATCAATTTCATAACTTTTCACCCGTTTTGTCTCGTCATGCATTAAAATTTGTTGCTCTTAAAATTTGTTATATGTGATGCTCTAAATGACAATGACATCCATTATACACCTGTTTTTGTCCCGTCATGCATTAGTGTGGAATAATATGTGGTCAAACGCTCTTAAATTTCTGTTAGCTTACATTGTTATAATAAAATCATCCTCAAACTTTTAGTTATAATTAAATTTAATATATATAATAAATTGAGTTATAAATGATAATATTTTTACCAAAATGATATCACGGAGAATATTTCAATAATTTCATCAAAATGATTTTCATAAAAGATATTAAAGAACAAACTCACATCAACTTTTATATTTAAAACAAAATTTTATGCTTTATTTTAGTTACAATGCAAGAAGCTTCACTCTTAGAATCATAACTTCAAACCAAATTTTATGTTTTAAATATTGAGAACCGAATAATAATAAATTCTTTTATTTAAAAAAGTTTGATTTTATTTTTATTTACTTAACTTAAAACAGAAATACCCAAAAATATTTTGGGTGACATAGAATAGAAACTAGTTTTAAGAATAACCGATCTCCGCTTGTTTCAACTCATTTAATTTCTTTTCGGAAAAAATAGTTAACATGGAGACCGTATAATTCTAAAAAACGATTTCCAATATTACTCCTTTCATTCACAAATAAGTGATCTTTTCAAGTTAGACACATTTTTTTAGAACGAACAAAAACTATATACAATATCATACTTATTACTAATAAGTCTTCTATTATTAAACAATTAATTAAAAATTAACATTATATATAGTTTTTAAGGTTTCCTCGGGCACTTGGAAGAAGGGAGCACTTGGAAGAAGAAGTGGAAAAAGGAATAAATATAGTGATAATTTGAATATTCGCCAATTTCATTCTTTTAACTAATCGAAGAAGAATTTGTAAATTGATGAAACCTGGTCTTTGGAAAAGTTTGAATTAATTTGATAAAAAAAAAAGTTTGAGTTGTTTTACCGAGAAGGTCTACAGTAGCCTTCCAAATAGGAACTGCCAAACCATGCGCGCACAGGCTCCCTACTCCGCCAGCGTGACAACTGTCCAAATTATTGTACGCTTCTACAAAATATAAGTAGAAAGATTAAATAATATCGAAGCAGCCCTTAGATTAAGGTGGGACCCTCAAAAGATTAATGAATGAATTGATGGTCGTAGAATATTATTCCCGTCAGACTAATGTGCCTTTGGATGATTCACATCTCAAGATACACACCTATTGGCATTCCAGCCTTCCTTTTCCTTTCTGGGCCTATCCGAAATAATGAAATCTTATTGGAACTATCCATATTTGGTTGGATCAATAGTTCTAATTGAATGGGCATGAGTAAAGAATCAATGGATGAAGATATTTATATATCAAGCATTTTCGGGTTCTACTTTGTTTTTTTAATTATCCTAAAAAGATGTAGGATTTTTTTTATAAAAAAAATCTACTTCGGGTTATACATTACACGCACCCTAGATGCGTCTAAATATTAGAAGGGTGCTCCTAACTCTCCCGAGCACAATGCAGAAGACTTCTCCAAGGGTTTGGCAAATCCACCAAGCCTATAACCTGCCCCTCATGCCGAAGTACTTAGCGACATAATTTGATAAGTAGCCGCCAGCTGGCCTCGCGAATAGGTTGAAGAGGCTGAAACTTGCGGCTACAAAGCATGCGACGGGGGGGGGGGGGGGGGGGGGAGAGAGAGAGAGAGAACTTGTCGTAGTAATACTACGCGATGATGTTATCAATTGTGAGCTCCACGCCAAAGCAGTAGCCGTATAAGAGGGCGGTTACCCATCCCCTGTAGTTCGTCACGCCGGGGTAGATCACCTTCCATGCATTGCCCCTCTACTTATCATCTCCTACATTCATCCATTTCAAGGGTTTGTCTTTTAGATTACTTCTCTGTTGTTGCTCACATGAATGTAAATGACACCTTATTAAACTTGTTTATCTTATTAGGTAGTATGAATTTTTTTACTATTTTATTTATAGATTAAAATGATTTTTTTATTCACTCCAATAAAAAAATGGTATATCAGAAACCAACAAAAAAAAGAGGAAAGAATGACATTTGCTAGATGGGCAACATGGATATCAAAAATTAATTTATCGTCGAAAAGGGAAACCCCTCCATCCCAAATTCGCAAAGGAAATAATAATTGCACATGTTTTTTTAGTAAAAGGCGAAAGAATAGTTCTCTTTGTGTATACTACATAGCTCCACAAAAAATGCAGATATTGATAATTGGCATAGAGCGGGAGCAGTTAGGAGGGTCAGGGTGGCGAAAACGAGGCAGAGCTCGAACATGTCGCATTTGGTCCCCATCCCCACACGGGCGAACACCGCGCCCGAGACAGTTGCAATCCCAGCGTTGCCAATGTTGGTAACGGTCAGACCGTGGTTGTCGCGGGTGATCGGGGGGAGCGGTATGGTCACAAAGGTCGACACGAAACACGCGAAGAACTGCATCCACGATAGGTGGAGTGCCTGCATATGCAGCTTCGCAACCGAGAGGATATTCAACTTCGTCGCCTTGTTCACGGCATTCATCGGGAGGTCGAGCATAGTCACAAGGGTTTATTTATTTATTTATTTCTAAATCTGTAGTAGCTCACTTCGTATTTTATATGTTGTAGTTACGTTGTAACTATATGGTTTCTGACAGGTTAGGATATGTTATTGGAGGGTTTGGGTTTTATAGGTCGGGTGTTTGAGCCGGTGGGTAAAAGCAAAGGGAGCGACGTGGAGGCAGTGACGGCCGCGCGGAGGGGTGGCCCCATTAGGAAAAAAAATGAAAATGAAAATCAAAATGACGTCGTTTTATGTAGGTTTTATATTTTTAGATTTATGCCAAAGAGTAAAGACGAGTTAGAAAAGCTGCAATCATGACTCCGAGCGAAAGACATAGTCACAGAGGCCCAGCCCCATGCCGGACGACCACCGACTTCGGCTCAGGGCGACTCTGGGCGACGTTGACTCTCCAACGGTTGCAATGCCACTACTGTTACTGATGCGGGACCATCCAAGACACCTTCGGACACACCTATACTTGAGGATGGACCTATGATTCGAGCTCACGAGAATGAAGTCATCCTCAAGATGAAGAAGAAGGCACCACCATGGGAGAAGGTCCAAAGGTGCAAGCTTGATGGTCGTTCGTTATTAGATTCGTTCAGCAGTTTGACAGCTTTTCGACGTCTCAGTAAAATGAGTCGTACGGATTCAATATTAATCGGATTGGATCGTTCCATACCTTGTCGGAACGAGGACGAAGAGATCTACAACTTGATATGAGGTTAGCCGTAGGATGGCCCGATCTTCGACAATCAAACTAGAATAACAAGAACGGAAGCAAACGACTCAAGAACAAGACAAAACGCAGCAAGACTCGAACAAAGAAACAATAAAGACTCGACCGATAAGGACTGATTTGAACTAAAATAGAACGAGGCAAAGACCCCAGGCCTCCTAAGAGGGTAGAAACCAAATACCAACGACTATAAAGTCCGCCTCTACAACCTTACACAACCAAGCGGACAACTTGAAGGCACAAGGAGGGGACTTGTGATTACCTGGATCACCAAGCTCTCGCGAGGTTGACGAACTCAAAGCAAACCAAGTTAGATCTATACCAATAGTTGCAATCGACGAGTCACGCTTCGAGTCGATTGACTTTCTCTCAATTGTGTTTCACACAAACTGAAATTTTCATAAAAGAGACGTCTGAATTGTTCTACAATGGAAGAGACGGCCTCTTATAACCCTAAGGCTGATTTCTTAAAGAAATAATCAATAAAAGGAATAATTAAAATAACTCCTAAAATTACCTAAAATAACATAAGTAAAGAAAGTTACTAAAAATAACAAAGTTGTTCCAACACTTAGAATAATTCCCGTCAAAACAGTAACAGCTTGCAAAGATGGTGATTTTCGACCAAGCTGTAGGTCGAATCTGGAAAAATCTTCAACAGTAAAGTTGTAGATCTCTTTGTCCTCGTTCCGACAAGGTATGGCACGATCCAATCCGATTAATATTGAATCCGTACGACTCATTTTACTGAGACGTCGAAAAGCTGTCAAACTGCTGAACGAATCTAATAACGAACGACCATCAAGCTTGCACCTTTGGACCTTCTCCCATGGTGGAGCCTTCTTCTTCCTCTTGAGGATGACTTCATTCTCGTGAGCTCGAATCATAGGTCCATCCTCAAGTATAGGTGTGTCCGAAGGTGTCTTGGATGGTCCCGCATCAGTTACGACCGATGGACGGGGCAAGGTGCGAGTTGACTAGCGGGGGGGACGAATCACATTGTAAGTTTCCTCTATTTAGGTCTAATTTGTTGCAATATTTCAATTAATTCGAGATTTTATTAATGTTTATATACTTTATTAAATTAATTTTGTCGAAATGTTGAATTGATTTGGAATTGAAATGGATTTGTTAGGTTAGGGTTTGAGATTTGAGGTTTGAAATATGAATTGAGGGTTTTTGTTCATTTTATTACTACCTCCGTTCGGAAAAACTTGACACTTTACTATTCATGCACGCTTTTTTAGGAGATAAAAACTATATAAAATATCTAGTTTTTTAAATAATTTTTTTAACAACTTCATAGTTATTATTAATAAGTACAAACTTGTTAAAAAAATTTATAAAAAAAATGAATATTTTATATAGTTTTTATCGTTCTAAAAAAGCGTGCATGAATAGTAAACGACAACTTCATAGTTATTATTAATAAGTACAAATTTGTATATGATTAGGAACATGGGTAGATATTTCGCTCGAAAGAACAAATTGAATTGCCAAGTGTTGGTTCATCTACTCCATATAATAACTTAGATATAAAGAGATTTGATCATGATTGCCATGTCTTCTAAATGTAGACGGATTCGTCACGATAACCTAACACAATCACGCTACGGATAACAGTTCGAAGAAAAAATAGTCATATCCTAATTAATGAAATCTGATAAGTCCGGGAGACCAAAATTGTCACTTCTTGATCATGGTTTAATTAAGTGGTTTAATTAAGTGGTTGTGACTGTAACACAACTAGAAAACACAACATAAATAATCAGATCTCAATCATGTCAATTTTAAATATACTAATTTTATTTGTAATTATATCTAGGAGGTTTTTTCATAAATGAGAATGATTCACTATAATTTACCTTTTCATAGAACGAGATAATTTCCCTTCCAATGATTTTCTATTAGAGAGGTAGAGTTAATTTATTTGTTTGGTTTTTGTTTTATCATTAGCCTTTTTCAGCGAAAGATATATGTGGACAAATTCCCATGTTGTCCTAGTATGGTCACACTATCAACCGAAAACTGAGACTAAAATAGCAAAACCCTAATAAAGTCTAATTTGTATGGTATAATACACCACTCCAGATCAATTTCATAAGCTGATGCTAAAATGGCAAAGTCCTGGTAAAGTCTAATTTGTATGTTATAATACAGTGATTTATAAACTAGTAAAAAAAATGTCAACATAAACAGTTGCACAAAAACGAAGGACACGTGACCACGTCACACGTAAACTGGTTTTAACAATAACTGAGCTCCACCATTTTACACTCATTAATTATATAAGTTCTTGTGGGAGAAATGGATAAAATACATTGACACCGGTTAATTCTAAAAACCAGATTCTCTCTTCACAGCTTCGATGTCGACTCGAGCCTTCCCTCATTCTTGATTTGCCGCCATCGAACCAAATTCGACCTTCATCGTTGTTGATCGGCCCCCGCGAATTCCCGGTGCATAGTTCCGTCTACCGGCTCTACCCCACAAATTGCCTTTGCTGTTTGTTGTCTTTTACCCTTCACTATCGAAGCCGCCGGCGACTCACTCAATTCTCCTCCTCCTCGCCGTCGACTCGATCACATGACAATAACTTTTCAAGCGTTTGTCCCGTCATGCGTTACAATTTGTTGGTCTTAAGTCTTAATTGCTCCATAAATTTCTGATTTGGGAGCAAGTGTAATCTGTGGTCAAAAGGCTCTAAATGACAGACGTTACATATCCAATTCAAAGAGCTGTTAGCTTACATTGTAATCCCAAAACTCATAAATTTAATTTAATTTAATTAATTATTCCCCACTAATTGATATACACTCCGTATAAAATAATAACACCAAAGATGTCTAATTTCAAAATTGGGCATTAGTGTGTGGGCCGGATAATGTACGTACATTTTATCCCTCTACCTAATCAATAATCAGAGTAATTTAATTATACACATAACTTTTGTTTTATACTTAAACACAACTTTTATTTTATATACTTAAACATAAATGTATGTTTACAAAAATGTGGTGCATTTGACTTGCAATTCAGACGGCAATTTCGAACTTGATTGAAAACCACTAAAAAAAAGATTACATTAATTCAATCATGAATGCTACGGAGTAAAACATTTATACACGTGATCATCAACCCATCTTCTTATTCCAACATTAACATATTAATTATTTATATACTGATTAACGCATCTTCCCTAATTTCTTTTTGTGAGGCCAGGGCCATGGGTGGCGAACAAAGCTCATAGGCCGGTACCTGAGTCGAGGTAGTTTAGAGTACCATGGTGGTCTTTGTAAATCTGTAGAGTACCATGGAGGTCTTTGTATATTTGTAGGGGGATAGTAGCGAACGTGTTGGTGGCAGGCAGGTTGATGAGTTAGTAGATGGGCTAGAAGTACTTTTGTTGAGTTTTTTGGTGGAGCATAGAGGGATGGTATACTTCATACACACCCCGTTTTACATAAGACCCTATGTTTGATCTCATCTTTTGTAACTTTGGGTTTTCTCACCACCTCTATCTATTTACCTATTCAAGGAAGACAAAACTCCTATGAGTCTCTTGCACCCCGTTTTACATAAGACCCCATATTTGGTCTTATCTTTTGTAACTTTGGGTTTTCCCACCACCTCTATCTATTTACCTATTGAAGGAAGACAAAACTCCTATGAGTCTCTTGTATGTCGAGTTCCTGGTGTATATATATGCACAGGCAGATCCAAACTAATTTTTTTTTTCTTTTTTTTGAGTTTCTTCTATAGTGTCCAGTTGCAGAACACCTAAAGTCCTACATCTCACATCCAACAAAGAAAATTCGATGTAGTACCTCTTTTGCCCTGTCGTATATATGTGTCTTAACGCAAGTCGTTTTGTACGCATTGGAATTGAAAGCTTAAGCCATGCCATTGTGTATAGCAGTACCTCCTGGAGATGAAAGGGACAACGCCGAAAGTAAGGCCGCAAGAAGACTGCAAAAAGACGGAGAAAATGAGAAGGAAGACGACAGAGGCGGGAAGGGTGCTAACTCTTCCTAGCACAATGCAGAAGACTCCTACAAGGGTTTGGCAAATCCACCAAGCCCACAGCCTGCCCCTCATGCCAAAGTACTTGTAGGCATAATCCGACAAGTAGCCGCCAACTAGCCTCGTGACTATGTTGTTGAAGCCGAAACTGGCGGCTATAAAGCCTGCAACGGAGAGAGAGAGATTGAACTTGTCGTAGTAATACGGCGCGATGATGTTATCAATGGTGAGCTCCACGCCAAAGCAGTAGCCGTATAAGAGGGCAGTTACCCATCCCTGGTAGTTCGTTACGTCGTGGTAGATCACCTTCCATCTGTTGTCCCTATGATTATCACCTGCCACATTTTCATCCATTTCAAGGTTTTATCTTTCAGATTTAAAACTCGCATTAATACCCTTTTTAGACGAATTGTTTTGTTCTAGTAGTAGATTACTAGTACGTGTTATAGTGTATGTTGTGAGTGCCTATATATCAATCAAGCCAATCAAAATCACAGGGATTGCTTCTTCTCCGTTGGTGCTCATATGAATGTATATGATGCCCTATTTAACTTGTTTATCTTATTCGGTAGTTTGGACTTTTTTTTAACTATTTTATTTATGGATTAAAATGATTTTTTTACTCACTCCGTTAAAAAATGGTATATTAGAACCTAACAAAAACAAAAACGAAAATAATGACATTTACTTGGTGGATAACATGGATATCAGAGATCAATTTATCTTCGACTAAGAAACTCCTCTATCCCCAAACTCGACAAATGAAATAATAAATGCACATATTTTTTTTGGTAAAAGACGAAAGAATTGTTCGCTTTGTGCTTACTACATGATTCTGTAATAAATGCACTGACTTATTGATAATTGGCATAGAACATGCAAGTTTGACCGGAACAGTATCAATAAGACAGGAATTAAGAAAAATATAAATGCATTAATTTTTTACTATCATTTTTTAGCTTCTTATTTATAAGAAAAAAATTAACTTTCTGTTTAATTTTAAAAATAATTTCTTGAATATCAGCTTCTTATTTATATTTTTGAATTAAAGTAATAATTAAAAAATGCATTAATCAATCACAAGAAAAGGAATGGAGAAAAATATAAATTTTATGGAGTAGCCTTCACTTCTTCGTAATTTAATCGAACCTTAATTACCTGATATGTGGAATTCCGTGAAGTTGTCATCTGGAAGATCCTGTTCGAAGAACATGACGGCGACAACCAAGAGCGTCTGTAACACCGTCGGGATAAAGAACGCAATCCGCCACGCGGTGAATTTGGTGGCGCCCATGTGCTTAATCAGCTTGTCCATCAACGACATCATCAGCTGGGTAGCTCTGTCGCCGACGTTGCCTCAGCCGGCGGCAACACCGTTCGCCAGACCAACTGCGAGCCCGGAGAACATGGTGCTCATCCAGAACTGAGTGGAGATGAAGGTGGCGAGGGAGAACCCCGTGAAGAACTGGGCAAGGAGGAAAACCATGGGGAAGTTGATGACGGAGGTCAGGTAGACGGCGGGGGCAGTCATGAGAGTCATGGAGGCGGAGGCGAGGCAGGGCCCGAACATGTCGCAGTTGGTCCCCATCACCACACGGGAGAACACGACGCCCGAGACAGCTGCGATCTCGGCGTTGCCAATATCGGTGGCGGTCAGGCCGAGGTTGTTGCGGATGATCGGGAGGAGTGGTATGGTCGCAAAGGTCGACACGAAACACGCGAAGAACTGCATCCACGATAGGTAAAATGCCTGCATATGCGGCTTTGCAACCGAGTGGATCTTCAGCTTCGTCGCCCTATTCTCAACATCCACCGGGAGGTCGAATCTATTCTCTATCGGAGCATCACTCTCCGCACCGTCGACAACCCGTATCATTTATTTATTTCTAAATCAGTAGTAGCTCACTTCGTATTTTATATGTTACTAGATAATGTACCGCGCACAACGGACAATTGTTATTTGGTACTGTATAACACTTATTCATAGCATGAAGTTGATCATGTGCTCATTGTTGTGTTTATTTACACTTTCGACAAACAAACAAATATGTTAGTCACCTCTGAGGAAATAGAAATTGTTATTTGGTATAACACTTATTCATAGCCTGCGGTTGATCATGTGCTCATTATTGTGTTTATTTACACTTTCGACAAACAAACAAACATGTTAATCACCTCTGAGGAAACAGAATACTTCACTACTAGAATTTTGTTATTTAACATCGGGTAATAGCCGTCGATTATAAAAGTTTTGACTTTTTACATCTCCAACATAGACATCGATTTTTTTTTTGAAAGACATCGGGTATTACCTGATGTTAAACGACATATTTGCAGTTTTTTTTTTTTATCGCAGCCTATGTGGGATTTGAACCCACATCTTTGTATTTGAACGCAACGCTCTACTAATTGAGCTAATAGGCTTTAAATTAGATAGAATGTTCTTACATAATAGCAAAAAGAGCATCTGAAACTTAAGAAAGACATTTATTAAACCTTATGAGTAAGAGGAAAGAAGAAGCACACATTGGGCATTTGACAGCAGAATATATAGGCTTCTATGGGATTTTCCTTGGGGATGGTCATGCTTGTAGAATGTGCAGAAAGAAGAAAATTGGGAGTTACATACCTTTTCTCTTATCCTTGAAGTCCAAATGTCAGAAAGATTTGCCCTGATTTCACTTTTCATTGACCCTGATGATTGATCTGGGTGTGTCCTGTGAAATGGCTCCCGGTTTCTGTCCCTGGGATCAGCGTAATTCTCCTCAATGTCTGAATTTGTTCTTGGAGTTGTACCACGGTTTCTGTCCCTACACAGTAGGTAAGAACAATATATGACCAACTCAATAACCTTATGGTCCTTGGAAGTGTGCAATTTTGGTTTATGAAGTTCCCCAAATCAATCCGAGATTTTGTAAGAAGTTACATGACACGATACGACGAATTTGGCAGGGGTGTTCTACTGCGGGAGGCGGATGCTGGCGAAGGAGCTTAAGAAAGAGGCTCTATTTGCCTCTTTTTGTACCCCTTTTTTGTAATTACATACATATACACACACACACATTATTTTGTGAAAAAAAAAGGTGAAAGATTGGATATACAGAGAGCTGGCAAGATAACTCACTAATGTAACGTGTAAATGTGCAAATGAAACACATAGAATGTAAACACAACTCATAAAAAATCCTTAAGCAAAATATTAAAGTTGATAAGAAAGTGAAAACATAACTCTAATATAAATAATCAGTTCTAGTATTGGCGAAATTCACTAACTCACAACTTTCCATGGTGGAAAAAATTTAGAGCTATTAGTTTATTTAATTTGGTGCGATGTGGTAACTACATATAAGAAGTGATTTACTTGGTACTTATATATTCATGTTGGTAAAAATCGGATAAAAGTGACAATTGAACATATTTAAACTGCCTACAGTTCACAGTACACACTATACCTGAGTCAGAGTAACTACCCACTGCACCCAAATAACCAGACACTATAGCATGAGTGCAAACTGCCAAAGGTTAATGCTACAACCCACCCTGATTTAAAAGGAAAAGTCGGTTTGATGAATCAATGATCCTAAGAAAGCTAGAATACTTAACATGAATTGAAGAACAAAGGCCACCAAGAAGAAAGAACACTAAGAACGCTAGAACACCAAACATGGAAAACATCAAAGAGGAATAACAGATCTCATTTAAAACTGCTAGTTCAAATCAGTGATCACGATGTAAACAGAATACCATTTAACTGTAAATCAACCTCAGAGCAGATGCCTACCTATGATGACAGCAGAAACAAATACTAAGTTCAGCAAAAAAAATATGTGTATCAACTTACCAAACTTTACATCTTCCTTGAATGCCATGTATGATCAATCCTACAACTGTCTAACAGCACTTGTACTGCATTTTCCTAGTTCATGTTGAATCGTGAGACTAGAGTTAACCTCAATCATCCTTGAACCTCTTCAAAATTTTGTTAGCCCATCGGTGAACACAGCGCGCTTCAGGGTGTATCCGACAATTATTCCAACAGTAAAGGAGAATGCACAAAGCTTCGAACATGTCCCCAGTGAAACCACGTGCCTGCAGTGAAACAAATGACGAATCTATTACGTTGTGCTTTAACAAAGTAATTCAGCACTCTTACACACTCAATTCCACCAATAGACTGAGACTCCCAATCAGGATCTCTTCAACAATTTTTTTTTTTAAATATAAATAATTCAAGATTTGCTAGCCATATATACTAACTCACTGAAAATGCAAAGTGCTACCAATCCAGCATGTCAGTCTAGATGGAAAAAATAATTCAATTCACTTATCATGAAGCCCCATGGTCAAGCATAAAGGAGTATCTTATCCAATTTCGATTTAAGATATCTTTCTAAATTTTCAGGGTTTTAGTTGATTTAGTATCCACACTTTCATTATGCTAGTTTTTTTATAGTTTTAAAATCAGCCTTAATATGGATGTGCAGAAGCAACTAGGGCTATTTGTCTTATATTCATAGTGCAAGTGTGCAACAGTAAGATTACAAATACTGAACTAATGCTAAACTAATTCAAATGCAGACAACTGAAAGTTGTTCAAATACAAAGAAATACAACAAATTGGGGTGACCAAGGGTAAGTGCAAAGATAGAAATATGCTTAAATATTTTCACTTCCACAATGCCACATTTTTCCTTAGCTCAAATATATCCGAAGTGGTTTGATGCAGTTACAACCACACCTTATCACAGAGTTAAATAAGTTTATCATGTAAATAGTAGACAATTCTGGGTCCACACCCATGAAACCAAGGAAAGCAATGGACATGAAATAGTCAGATCAATTAAAGGGCTTACTTGATCGATGCTTCTCAAGCCTAGAATGTGTTAAAACAATTCATCACATAAATAATATACAATGCCTATGGGGCTGTTTAGATTAAATATAACCAAACACATACCTTTCAATACTATCGAGAAGTAGTGCTGATCATTCTCAAATAGGAATTCAAAAAAAAAAATTTTTGCAAAAGTACTATGGTTCCAACTTGCTAGGTGCGTTTCAAGTCTATTTGGAAAATTTTGCCTGTCTCAATGTGACTGAAAGTCTAAGAGATAATTCCTTTCCCCTTCCTGTCAAATGTGTAGAACAATATAGAAAAGAAGGAACTAACCTTTGATTTCATGAAAAAAGGAGGAACCCTGACCTTTTCAATCAATTACCTCTGATTTGAAGATATTAACGGATTCAGATAATAAATTGCTCCTAAAGTATTTCAAATTCAGAACAAGATAGAAAAGAAGGAAACCCTAACCTTTGAAACCGACTCTCGGCCTAGACGTGGTGATCTGGGGTGACCGGAGTACAAGTCGACAGCTCTCCTCTGAGTTTGATTGTTGACGGGGGTTCTTAACCTTCCTAATCGTTGTAGATCTCTTAAGAGATTGGAGAGAGAGGTGAGGCACCGAGGCACTATGAAGAGAGGCAAATCGCAATCGGTCTGTGAAATGGGTTTAGATCTGAGAAGGAAGAACGGATTCGGGCGGATTTGCAAAGGGAGGTGGCAAGAGGAGGAGGTGGAGCGAGTCGCTAGCGAGAAGGAGGTAGATCGAGTGAGTCACCGGAGGCTTCGCGGTTTGAGCTAGGGTTCCATCGATGTGTCTTACAAAGATGACGGAGAATGGATTGAGGTGCACATTGAAGGCGATAGTGGAGGAGGAAGAAAATGTCAGGATTTGGCCGCCGGAGAGAGGAGAAGAAGGGCGGAGTCGGGATTCGGTCGCCGGATAGTAGAGATCTGCAACTCCCCTGGAGAAGGGGTCGGTTTTCCGAGCAAATGAAGAATGAAGAAAGAAGCGCCTTCTAAAATGGTTGAGCGGGTGTTCAAATGAATTCACCCGCGCATTTTAAATTTTTTTTAAAATGGGACGATGTCTATGCCTTTACTTACATCACAAATTTAAAAACCGATGTTAAAAAACTATTTAACATGGCAGGTTTTTCCTACTGATTTTAATTAGCCGATGTTAAATAACAGAATTCTAGTAATGCTTAGGGGATGTTAAATAACAGAATTCTAGTAATGTTTAGGTTTTCTAACATAAGAACATGGTAATTCTGCCATGTAGTGAATATTTATCTTACAAATGTTACATATAATAGTTGTAGACTATCCTTTCAATTTCTTCTGTTTTAGCGCTTTTATCCTTGCTGATATTTTTCCTCACAGTTAAGCTACAACCAGAAGAAGATATCGTAAGGATACCCGGTAATCCGGTATACATAAATAGAAGAAAAAAAAATCATAACAATGTTTTATCAAGTAAACTACTAATATCCATGAAGTGATGGTATAGAGACAAGTAGACAACCATAAAAAAATACGGAGTTTTAATTATAGAGGATCTAAAGTTACCCACTCAACAAATCTCTTTAATTCACACCCTAATTATAGTAAAGAAACATAAGCGTATCCTTGAGAGGAATAGTAATCAAGCTTAGATTAAAACTAAAGATGAAACCTTCTACATCCAAAAGGACAGCTGATATGGGATATTCAGTTTGTAAGGCTGATATGCAATATTCATTTTGTAAAACTGAGAATCATGCAGTATTCAGTTCTATATGCAATATTCATTTTGTAAAGTTGATAAGCATGCAATATTCAGTTTGTAAAGCTGATAAGCGACATCCCCACAAAGTTTAGGAAATACAAGATCTCTCCTTCTCTTCCTTTATGGGGCTTTAATGTTTCTTATGTAACCTATATTATCTATTGAAAAAAATGTTCTAGTAATGAAAACTTAAGAATACAATGCAGCTAGTAAACAACTTCAACTAAAACCCTTTCAATTTGTAACTCATGGGATCAAAATTAAACACATTCACTAAGACATGAAACTAAGCCAACAGAAGGATAAATAAATAAACCTAGAACCAAGAAATACATGACGATAGAAAGATAGATGAGATAAGACTTGGCTAGTTTCAGATATATTGACACCCCCAAAAGGATGTAAAATCACATTAATTGCCTGAACATAATTTTTTCTCTGCCTTCTTATCCATGCAGCCCATATTCAAGTTTTTACAAAAGAAACTTGACAGCCGTCATCAAACTAAAATGTTAACACATTAGAAAGGATAATGTGATCAAAGAATAAGAGAGCATTTTCAATAATGTTTTCAATCAGTACTTTGAGGAAACTTACTGAGATGAAACCTTTACAAACTAACAAATAGTCAGGCCGAATCTGATATTACCAATAAAAAAAACTATAGGAAAAAAATATAAGTTAGAAAGAAGAGTGAGAAAAGATTAAGAAACTTGTAAACGACGTGACCCTAGAAATTCTAAAACTCATAAACGTCTTGTTTTTGGCTGGCTCTCCCTACAAACTTTGAAGCACGGTCGAATCTCATGTCTAAATCTTAAATTTCAAGAGTTTTGAATATAAATATTTACAAAAATCATAATAAAATATCAAAATATATCACAACTGTCTTAGTTTCTCAAACCACAAGCCGAAAGTAATTGAACTTTAGCTCTTAATTTCGTCATCGGATTTGTAGGGAAGGGACCATACAATTTTATCATCACAAAAGGTGAAAATAAATACATTGATATGCTGAAGGAGACAAACCTCTTTACTGATAATACAAGGCTCAATATTATGAAAACAACAATAATAGAAGGATCAACATACCTTTTGACTTATCACCAAGTAATTCATTGTATAGAGGATCTACAACGTTAATATGGTTGGTTAAGACTTCCACTACAACCCTATATAGACCCAAAAATTCAGGAGAAAAATTAAAAAGAAATGGTAGCATGATATTTTGCTGCTATAGAGAGATTAATATGGGAGTAAATTGACTTGAAGTAAAGAATGCATACTTCCTGCTAACAATCAGTAATCCTTCGGGACTCACAATAAGCAGTCAAGAAGTGATCTGTGCTTAATGCATGAAGACCATATGATCATATCCTATTAGGAAAAACGACAATGTCATGAATAAACAAATTGATTTCGTAGCCTTGAAGTGGAAAAGAATTTAGAGGGCTCAAGATACTCATTCCCGCAAACAAAAGCACATAATTTTATTAAATCTCATATATCTCCTCATTGGAATATCTCTATCAAAATTAGTTTTTCATGCCTTTGCCCATGTCACACCAAACAAATAAGGTGGGGATTTCATAATTTGTATTCCCCAAAATGAGAGAGCTATTGAAAGACTCCACTTGTCCTTTTTTCCTTTCAATTTTCAAGGAAAGATGTCAAAACATGCAAACTGGGAGTTGGGAAGAAAAAATAAAACACAAAACAACACACAGAAAGCAAATTCTCACCAGCATGCAAGTTATTTCGATAACTGAAGCCCTATGTAAGTGTTTTGGTGATGGCAATCAGTTAGATGTTATAATACTAAAAAATAAAAATCATTCAAGAAGCACAATTTGCCCTTACTGCAGTAAATAAAGCTCACAAAACTCGTTTTTTTTTTTTATACTTTCTGGTTTATGAGTTATGATTAATCATCACTTGTACACTTTCTAGTCCTACCCTCTATTGCCTTTAAAGAGTTCTTACCTAACTCAAACTACATATTTCCTTCCAAACTCACATGACATTTATAAGAAGTCATATTTCATGCAAAGAATCAGAAAAGTTAAAATTATGAATGGAATGGTTGAATTGATACAAGACCCATGAGATTATATCCTATAGCATTAGTCCTTACACCATATAACAATAGCAACGGATGATTCCTCGGCGATGACCTATGCCATATCACGGCTGATTATCGCGGAGGTAAAATATCCTCTCCCTTTGTTATTCATAACTCATAACCTGTTTTCATTGTGAATTATCGGTAATTCTTGTCTCGAGCTCAACATAGTTTGGCTTTCTCAAATCAAATATGTTCCTTGAACTGCTATGTTAAGTTTCTGGCATCTCTGGTAATCTGTACAAAAGTTTTCCATTGCTGCATATTTCATGGATGTGGAATCTATGCTCAAGATTGCTCTTATATCATCGTCGGTACTTGTTCTAACTCACAAATAATTTTGGTTGATAAGTATGCTGTTTTGCGGAAGCGCCTTCTCATGATGGATTCGCATATTCCTAAAAATGTAAGTAATTCTGCAAATCTAATAATGGACAATGCACTCTTTAAAAATCCAGGTAAGATTACTGATAATCTTGAATTGATTGACAAATGGAGGAGGATTTGACTAAAATTTTTGGGATTAGTATTTTTGTCAATTTTTTCATACTTTTAACGCTGGTGGATCAATGCCTTGTTCTTTGTGCTTGTATCTCTAGTTGTGTAATTCATTAGTGTGGAGGGTTTTGTTTTAGAATATAATTAGTTTTCTTGTAATATCCTTGTTAGGCATTGGCTCACTTGCAGCTGCAAACATAAGCATATGCCTAATCTATAACAAACTCAAGTAAACCAAAAAACTAACCATGTTGGTGACCAATTTCAGCATAGCAGGCTTCAACTGGTTTGGAGAACTCTAAAAGGGTAACCTCGTCGTCCAACAACAACCCATCATATGCTTTCTGCACTACACTTCCTTTTTATGAGATCAATCAAGTCCCTAATTATCAAAATGAGGAAACCAAAACAGATTAATTTAATCAAAATTCAACGAGATGGGCAATTCCAAATTTTATACTCGGTATAAAACTTGGAAAACCATTAATAAAGAGTGTGATTTTATTCCAATTAAAAATCTTCACGAAACAATAAAAACAAAGTCTATTTAATTTGGCAATTCATCAAACACCTTGAAGGCATCCTTACCTCCCCCAATTCAAAGCAACATGAGTATGTCGTCTGCAGTCCCGCCAGTCCATACCATTTGAAGCAGAACATGAGGAATAAGGAGACAAGGGTAATTTTATAATTATAAAACCACAAGGGCAAAGATCAAGGCTAAAGATCGAATCCTAAACTGGAAACGGGAGAAAACAGTACGCCTACATGTAACATGACATCAATCCGACAGCAATTAAGAAACCCTAGAAATAAAATCAACAGCCCTAGAACCATAGAAGAGCGACGAGAAATTGAGAAAGGGGACCAACAGATCCCAAGTTTAGAAAATGAATTGCCCCATGAAGTAACAAAAATAAAACAAAATCGATGTACATACCAAGATTTGACCGAGAGACGAATCTGATAGAGGAGGGAAAACAGCCACAATATGTTGAAGAGAGGAGGCAGATCCGGAGGAGAAAGGCAGGAGGTTGACTGCGAGACCGAGTAGTGCCACCATTGTGAAGATGCGAGCACCGACGGAAGAGAGCTGTAAGCACTGGCGAGAGGAGATCTCCAGAGAGGTCCGACGAAATCAGAAAGGCTAGGAGATTGTAGTGGTAGGCGGTGGACATATCTAACTCTAATTTGAGTGAATAATGAGAAAATAAAGGAAGGGCAAAACTGTAATCAGCATTGATGAACATAAAATTGGAGTTAGGCTTTTATATAGTAATGATATAGTTGTAATTATATGGTTTCTGAAATTTTAGGATATGTTATTTGAGGAGTTGGGTTTATAGGTCAGGTGTTTGAGCCAGTGGGTAAAAGCAAAGGGCGCGACGTGGAGGTAGTGGCAGCCACAGGGGGCGCGGAGAGGCAAAGCTGAAACTGACGGCTATAAAGCCTGCAACGGAGAGAGAGAGATTGAACCTGTCGTAGTAATAATGCACGATAATGTTATCAATGGTGAGCTCCACTCCAAAGAAGTAGCCCTAACATTCCTAACAAGGTTGCACCACACCTTTCCCAATCGGCTATGGATTTTAACATTCACATTGATTCAAGTCTTATTGATCTCTTTTAGATTTATGCCAAAGAGTAAAGATGTGAGGATCAGAGAAATTTTTTCTCATAGTACTCTTAACTTGACATTATGTGACATGGCTAACACTAGTCGTAAAGCTGGAGATTTTTTTGGGATTATCCAACGTATTTACACAATAATTGCTAATTCTACAAAGAGATGACAAAATTTTAAGGATAATGTAAAAGGATTGACGGTTAAACCGTTATCATTTCTCGATGGTAGAGTAGAGTTGAAAGGGTTAAAGCTATACGATTTCGGATTGTGGAGGTAAGAGAAGCTTTACTTCAAATAGCCGAAAGTGATAATGATTCTAAAATAAGAAGTGAAGCTAATTCATTGGCACAAAATGAACTTGGTGATTTTGAGTTTTTAGTGTCAATAGTCATTTGATATGAAGTACTTTATGCAATTAATCTGGTTAGCAATACTTTATAATCGAAAGATATGCTTATTGATGTTGCTATTGAGAAAATAAAAGGGTTGATTTCCTTCTTTGAAAAATAGAGGGAAACTGGTTATTTAAACGCCTTAGAAATAGCAAAGGAAATTGCAAGTACAATGAATATTGATCCAGTATTTCCTCAAAGGCGTCAAATTCGGAGAAAAAAACAGTTTGATGAGAATTCTAATGATGATGTTGTTCAGTCTAGAGAGGACACATTTAGGGTGAATTATTTCTTATTTATTGTCCATCAAGCAATTAATTCACTTACCATGAGATTTGAGCAATATGATGAATATGAAAATATTTTTGGCTTCTTATTCACTTCTAGGAAGTTATAGTACTCTTTGGATGATGCATAATAAAAGACTTCTTGCGATAATATTGAAGTTGCACTTTAAAAAAATTAACAATGTGACATTAATGGGAGCGAATGATTTGTGGAGTTAAAGATATTACAAGATTCTTTGTCTAGAGAAGTAATGCAACCTATTGATATTTTGAACCATTTAAAACGTGTTGGTTGCTTCCCTAATGCAATTATTGTTTATAGAATCTTGTTGACTATTCCCGTTACTGTTGCATTTGCAGAAAGAAGTTTTTTAAAGTTGAAGTTGCTGAAATCGTACCTACAATCTACATTGACATAAGAGATACTTAATGGATTAGCTTTGATATCAATCGAGAAGGATCTTTTGGACAAAGTAGATTGCAAAGAATTGATTAAAAGCTTTGTTACAAACAATGTTTTTGCTTTTCAAGTTAATGAGCATTAAGTTGGATTTATTTTGATTAAGAACTAGCTATTTGATAAGTCAAGTGTTTTGTTGCTATTTTGATTAAGAACTGTTTAATAAGTCAAGTGTTTTGTTGTTATTTTGATTAAGAACTATGTGATAAGTTAAGTACTTTATTGCTATTTTGAATATTATTTTCTTACATCAGTGTTATGTAAATTTCATTTAATTTTTTTTGTTGTATATCATCTCGTTCAACTAGGTTTTGCACAGAGCCTCCAAAACCCATTGATCGGTCGTGGTTCAATGTATATTCTCCGAGTACATTCATATAGATATATAATTGGAATTGTTTTTATACGGTAACTTAGATATAAAGAGATTTGGTCATGATCGCCATGCTTTCTGAATGTAGACAGATTCGCCACGATAACCTGACACGATCATGCTACGGATAATATATCGATTAAAAAAATAGCCACGTCCTAATGAAGTCTGATAACTAAGGCCGAGAGGCCAAAGTTGTCACTTCTTGATTATGGTTGAATTAAGTGGCTGTGACTTTGACACAACTAGAAAACACAACATAAATATTCTGAGCTCAATCGTGTCATTTTAAAATATACTAGTATTATTTGTAATTAAATATAGAAAGTTTTTCATAAATGAGAGTAATTTACTACAGTATAATTTACCTTTTCATAGAGCCCCGTTTCCAATTTCCATTGATTTTCTATTAGAGAGCCAAAATTTATTTGTTTGTTTTTTGTTATAATATTATTATTATTATGTGGATGTACAAAATATACACTTTACTTAGATAGAGTTTTGTCTATAGATAGATTAACTATTGCTTGGAGGCTAAGGAGTTTATCTCTATATATTGTACCGGTGTAACACCAAGAGATATCAGTTGAATACAATCACATATTCTCCTCTCTTTTCTTACTTAGTTCACAACACGTTATCAGCACGATAGCCTCTAAAACCAAAACCCTAGCCGTCAACATCTCCTTTCTCGCTGATTTCGGTTACTTGGATTTGCCGGAGCTCACAGAATGGGAGGCCGGATTGCTGCGGGAGCAGAGGCGCATCCACATGGCGAAGAAAAATCTGAATCGGTACAACCTGGACCCCGATTAGAGGTTTCTCCATGAAAGGATCTCCGATCTTTTCACCGATCGCCTCAAATCGGACCTCGCAAGCCTCAATTCCGGCCAGATGAACAAGATCGGCCTCGCGGCGAAGTGGTGCCCGTCGATTGACTCGTCCTTCGACCGATCGACTCTCCTCTGCGAGGCGATCGCTAGGAAGGTGTTTCCACGGGAATCGTCGCCGAAGTACGCCGACATTGATGATGCAAAGGGAAGTTTTTCGATTGTTCTTCTTCTTAATTATCCATGGTTTCTTTAAATTGGTTTGATTCTTATATATGATTGATTGAATTGGTTTGATTCTTATATATGTTGTCGTGGTTTGGGTTTGTGATAAAGCGGTGCCATCGAGATTTCGAGACCCTCGTCTTCACCTCCAAATCAACCAAGAAAGATCGAACTTTTTTTTTGTCCTGTTCTTCCAAGATGGGGATTGCAGACAGAGGTGGGTTTGCTATCGATGACAAGGGCGGAGCGACTGAGTACGATATCGGATTGGGGTTGAAGATGATGATAATGGCCATTAACCATCAAAGCCCAAACGATGAAAGCTCCGCAAGCATTGATTTTCCGGCGACCGGGATACCCCTGCAGTTGGCGGTCGCTCTGGAGGCGCTCTCCGCAAACTCCATCGGAGAGGATGAGTGGAATTTGGGGTAAATTTGTTTTAATTACAAAACCAACCCTAGAGTTCTAAAGAAATTGCGGATTGGCTTGCACTTTTCAATAATTACAGAAAAGACCTAAATTTTTAGGGTTATGTGGAAAATCTCCCGAAGTAGATTAATGTCCACGTCTCCTGAAGTAGACAGATAGACAAATCACATCCCCGTAGAGATGATAATTTATTATTCTTAGAGTTATGCGCCGTCGTGGAGGTAAGGGGAGGTAAGTGTAATTTAATTTTTCTAATTTACTTCGTATTATTTTGTTTATAAATAATTTAATCGGTAGAAAATATTAAATCCCTCGAAGTGGATGAAAATATTTAATGTGATCGATAAAATTCATCCCAGCAGTGATGAAACAACGAATATCATCCACGTAGCGATGATCAATGATTATTATTTTGTTTTGTTTATTATATTTTTATCATTCATCTCCCGAAGTAGATGAAAAGACAATTCTTTTGAAGTAGATAAAAACACATAAGAGGTACGACTGGTACATTATACTTTGTTTGAATCTGTTTCGGAGTGTGATTATAAGAGGTATGTTGATTTTACTTGCTTGATTAATTAAATTGATCAATTAGAATTTAAAAGGATTTAAAACATGTACATAAGGATGGATAAAACTATGTTATATGATATGTGTTTTAAATAAACCATGATTATAATTTATTAATATTTTGTTTTGGTGATGGATTGTGTCATGTGAGTGTTTTGTCCACGGATCCACACTAGGATATCATGGTAAAAGGAGGCGAATCCTAGAAGATTGAACCCTACTTGGTAGTGCATCTATATGGGTTAGGCTCGACTTTAAGGCTCGTGATGGAGCTGGACTGATTTTTCAATATTCATATATGCGATCGAGCTTGCGGTCAGGTAAGCCTAAACGTCATATATTTGAATTATGATTTTTGTGCC
Source organism: Persicaria maculosa (assembly GCA_963922045.1). Taxonomy (NCBI): domain Eukaryota; kingdom Viridiplantae; phylum Streptophyta; class Magnoliopsida; order Caryophyllales; family Polygonaceae; genus Persicaria; species Persicaria maculosa. Next base: position 21,314,255 of record OY998252.1, on the reverse strand, counting down.
TTTGATCATGAATGATCATATATGTGTGTGTGTTATGAGTTCATCTCGTACATTAAATATGGATTACCATTTAGATGCTAATTGCAATATGACGTTATTGATTGCACATATAGATTTTATATCATAAATCATGTCATACTGCTAGTATACTTTGATATATAAGAATTTAGAGCATTGATAAATTATGTGCGATTTGGGGTTGACGATGCATATATGATATAAATATGGTTATTGGGGAAATTGACCATATATTTGACGGATACATGATAAATGATATCTAAATGAATTGATACATTGATAAGTTGATAAATAAATAACGTCATCATGCATCGATTAAAATATTAGCCTCATCTTTGCAGTGATGAGCCAAGATGATATTGTTGATCGATTTCATCATGTAATTGTAACTATTTGTTTCATATATGATTTATTTCATAGAAAGTGAAATATAAACTCCTGAAGTAGTTAAACTTGTTTGATTCCTGGTCACCAGAAGTTGACATTATTTATGTGTCATGAAGTTGATTTGTATACAACTTAAATTGCATGAAATTGAAATTTGAGATAGTTATTGAACCTACACTATTTGTGGATGAAATTGTTTATTGAAACAAATGATAAATATTTTGATCGGTATCCACCTGAAGTGGCCAAATAAATTTGTGATTGGTATTATTTATTGAGATTATTTTTGTTATTTATTTGTGAGGTGTATATATTTTAATTTGCTCTTGCACAAAACTCAAACTGTTTCCAGAAGAAACAACTTGTTAAGAGTTTTTATGCCATAAACATATGTGGTTTTATATTATATATATATTGTTTGTGTTAATAAAAGTTATCTCTTGAAGTAGATAAACTTATCTTTACATATGAAAGATTATCAACGAAGCCTAGATGATCCAGCACATTTGATTCTGCAAACTTGGTCGTATTTGGTTGTTATCAGTATAATTTGGCTATTTGAAGCTACATGGAATCTATGTTTTATTTATCTATTTGATTTGATTTGCATTTTATGTATATGTATATGCATTGGAAATGTTTCTTGAAGAAACCATTATGGGTAGATGATGCCAATTTTATTCAACTAATGATGATTTGGGAGAAGAGTTTGAAGCAAATCCTTGTTAAATTGTGTGAAATCGATAAATTTATTCTTGAGAGCCTGAAGACTCTTTATTTTGGGATCTTGTTCTTAATCTACTTGGGTATGGTAGAACTCAAATAAATAGCTAGCTAAATGACCTATGGCTCATAACAACCTCTTTTATTGCCAGATGCAATATATATTGTTACCTCTAGCAGAGGACATAAAGAGGATACGGTGCGCGCAACCGTTGTTAGGATACTGATCATAATTTTGAAAATGATTATAGATAAGCATGTATGAGTCGACTCCCACATCAAGGAGAATGTGGAAGAACAAGTCAAAGTTGATGGTTTGCCTAATTTGGATTTGTAATCTCCCAAACTGTGAATGAATCATCGCATGAAAAAGTTAGAATGATTTAGAGCTTGGTATCTGTTGATATAGAAAACCTGAAGTTTTCATGATGAAATATCTAATGAGTGGTTGTATAAACTCTAAAGTTTATTCTTGGCATAATTAAACGTTATACATATCTCCAGAAGAGCATCAAAATTAGTCCTCGAAAGCCTATTCATCGATATAATCAAGCAATAAACTCATATGAGAAAATGACTCTAGAAGAGCATCAAAACACTCTAAGTGAAGGAGTGATGATAGATAAATTGGGATCATAAAAGCCAATGGAGGACTAATAATTGCCAGAAGCAGTGATTTTCCCCTAGTTGAGGATGTCAAAAGAGGGATCCAACATAATGAATAGATTACCCATGTTGGCAATATGGATGTGATATGAAAATGTTATCAATGAAATTGATATGTTGAGAATTGAGAAGCTGACGATTAAATCGATCAAGTGAAGTCATTACTTATGAGATTATCATTTAGTATAATGCTAACGCATGAAATGACCCAGTAGAGTCGTCAATAATAGCGAACAAGCAGACAAGAATATCAAGAGATTGATTCGATTTCGGTCAACAATAGAATAATTGTCCTTCTTGTAATTTATCTCCGGTAGAGATCTTGGTATTTACATGTTCGGTATAGACACCGAAATCTCCCCAAATTACACTAAGTTGTTGTAAATCAAGGAAGTTGATGTATATGGAGGATTGGGTACGTCCCCATAGATGATCAAATACCTAGAGTTTATCACGGATGATAAAATACTCGGTATTTAGGGTGAGAGGAAAAGGAGATCAAGAAGCAATATATTGCATGGAAGAGAAGTAAACCAATGCACTAGCATGATTTAGATCGAGATTTTAGTAGTAACTTCGAACAATGGTGATGTGTCCACAAGTATACTCCTGAAGAGATTTCATGAACGTTGACAATGTTAGAATTGATTATGAGTTGTCTTGAAATAATCAGATCCTTGATTATCGTTGATGACACATATCTAAGTTTGCACTTGAAGTGTTTAATAAGAATAATTAGAGCTTACAAAACGCTAAGAGCGTAATGCGATTGGTTTATTGAACAATTCATAAGATATCCAATAAGCATATGATTAGTTGGAAATTAGTTGAAAGCTCTAAAAATATCTCAACCTGTGGTTCGAGTAACAAAGAGAGATATATTACAATATGAAGACAAATGATCTTTTCATCTTTGATTAGATTGTGAAATGATATTAAGTCCAGAAGTACCATGTTTTTAGAAAATTGGTGATTTATATGCTAAATTGAGGGGGAGAAAAGTTGTACTCTTTTCCTTAACTTTGGTTTTTGTCCCATTTGAGTTTTTCCAAAGCAAGGTTTTTAACGAGACAACTCCCCTCACAAGGATACATGGTATATCCCAAAATCTAGAAAGATGGATTATTTAAGCATGAAGTTTTTGGACCTGTAGCTCCAACATTGAAAAGTGTAGTATCAACTGGTTTTAAGTGGGCGTTCGTACAAAGGAAAATATAAAGCCAAATTGATTGGACAAAAGCTTATTAAATGTTACATTAGAATGTATTCACCAGTAGTGAATATAATTTTGGCTCCAAATATAAATGACGAACGTTGTAAGTGCATACCCATATAAATGGAAATGATCGATTAAAAATGCACGAAGCATTATTATCAAAATCTTGTCACATGCAGTTGGTTAAAGATCCTTATAGAGTACATGAATTACTTATATTTGTGAAAGTGGTGACATTTAATTAGGTCCCGAAGTACCATACAAAGTTGTACTCTTTTCCTTAATCTTGGTTTTTATCCCACTGGGTTTTTCCAAGGTAAGGTTTTTAATGAGGCAACTTAAGCACCATTTAATGCATCTGATCTCCGAGATCAACAATGAAAAGCACACTAGGTCCTGAAGTACCTTCTGCTTGTGCATCCAAAGCAGTTCAACACCAATCCATGGCAGTCAGGCGCGTCAAAGTCAATCAAGAAGGCATTCCAGCTTATACACATCAAAGACAATGTTGAGATTCGACCATAATCTCATGAAGACGGCGGCATTAAGGAGAATGAGAAGACTTCGAGAAGAATGTTGAATTCAGGGGGAGCCTACACGCACTGCACTCTTTTTTCCTTCGATCGGGTTTTGTCCCACTGGGTTTTCCTGACAAGGTTTTTAACGAGGCAGTACAACAAGAGCGTACGTGGAAGGCTGCACTCTTTTTCCCTAAGCTATGGTTTTGTCCCATTGGGTTTTTCTAGCTAGGTTGTTAACGAGGCAGCTGGAGGAACAAGGAATGTACATCAAAGGGGGAGTGTTATAATATTATTATTATTATGTGGATGTACAAAATATACACTTTACTTAGATAGAGTTTTGTCTATAGATAGATTAACTATTGCTTGGAGGCTAAGGAGTTTATCTCTATATATTGTACCGGTGTAACACCAAGAGATATCAGTTGAATACAATCACATATTCTCCTCTCTTTTCTTACTTAGTTCACAACAGTTTTTGTTTTATCATGAGCTTTTTTCAGTGGAAGATATATGTTGATAAATTCCCATATTGTCTCGGTATGGTCACATTGTGAATAGAAAACTGAGGATAGCAAAGTCCTATTAAAGTCTAATTTATATATTTTTTTTTGATTAGGAAAGAATTCGGGCGAGCGTGCTCTACCCGATGGCATCCTTATGGATGAGGTCTAGAAGACCAGAATCGTTGTTAATATCGACACCCCAGGCAGAGTGGCAAAGGTGTGCAACCTTATCAGCCACTCTATTGTCTAATCGGGGAACATGAAAGAAGGAAACTTCTTTCAAAGTTGATAGTAGAAATTTAACATCTGATAAAATCAGTTCGATTTCCCAAGGACAGGTAGATCTTTTATTTAGGTGGTTTATGATTATCATGGAGTCACCTTCAATGTGGAGTTTATTGATACGGAGTTGTAGAGCCTTTTGGATTCCCAGTTTAAGAGTAAGCGCTTCCGCTTTCAAAGGACTTTGTTTGCCAAGTTTTTTATAACAGATGTGTATCGGATGTCCTTCCCAGTCCCGGATTACGGCTCCAGCCGAGCTATAATTGTTTGAAATTGTGGATCCATCAAAATTTAATTTGAAAGTACCCCTAGGGGGTTTTCGCCAATTAATGTTATCATGCTTTCTTTTCGTCCTTGGATGCTTGGAGCTTCGGGTGCGTGAGGGGAAGTCCTCGTCCAAGCTATACTCAAAGTGAGCTGTTTTACTCCAATTTTCCTTATGGGTTTTAATGATATGTAATGAACTTTCTCTATGAGGTATGGGGACCTGTCTAATTTATATGATATATAATACACCACTCCACATCAATTTCATAATAGATGATAGTAAAAACATGTCAACATAAACCGTTTATTTTATAAACTAGTACTGAAATGAGGGACATGGAAACCGGTTTTAACAATAACTGATATCCACCAGTTTTCACTCATTTAATTTCTTGGTTGAAAAATAAAGGGGTAATTAGCTCGATGTCCTAATTTTTGGCCTTTATTCGGAAAAGGTCTCTCACCTCTTTCAAATTAGCTAAATGTACACCGCCCCCCTTTGCCCCTGTGGGCCCCCCTTCCCGTCTCATAAGTTTTTTTTTTTTTCTTTTTTCTTTTTTCTTTTTTTTTGCGTTTCCAGAGTTGCTGAAACTTCTATTTCAACACATACGGTTTAAGCAACCCCTTTTTCAGTTTTTTGTTTTTTTTTTCCTTTTTTTTTTTTGCGTTTCCAGAGTTGCTGAAACTTCCGTTTCAGCACATACGGTTTCAGCAACCCCTTTATCAAATTTTTTTTTGTTTTTTTTCCAATTTTTTTTTTCGCGCTGCTGAAACCGCATGTGCTGATGCTGAAACTCCTGTATCAGCACATGCAGTTTCAGCAACCCCTGTTTCAATGTTTTTTTTACCGCGTTGTTGGCTGAAACGGAGTTGCTAAAACCCCTGTTTCAGCACATTCGGTTTCAGCAACCCCTATTTTCAATGGGTTTTTTTTACCGCGTTGCTGAAACAAGGGTTGGTGATGTTGAAAACGCGATTTCAGCAAAGTTGTTGATGCTGAAACCCCGGTTTTAGATGCTGAAATAGTTGTTGAAACCGGAGTTAATTTTTTTTTCCTTTTTTTTTTCCGGATCACCACTTCGATACCGAAGGTGTTCAACACCGAGGGTGTTGAAACCGGAGTTGCTTTTTTTCCGCGTCACCACTTCGACACCGGAATTGCTAAAACCGGAGTTTGTTTTTTTCAAAAATGCTAAAATGCTGAAATGTTGAAATTTGATTTCAGCATACGAATTGATTTCAGCATACGAATTTTGCTAATAAAGAATTAATTTCAGCATTTCAGATCACACAAAAAATCAAGAAGTTAATAAGTTATCTAAAAGTTTCAGCAAGGCAAAAAAATATGCTGAAATTGCATAAACAACATTTGATATCCTACTTTGACCCCAACAGTGAATTAATTTATAAGAATTAATTTTTGCTTTTCAGTATAACGAATTTTGCTAATAAAAATTAATTTCAGCATTTCAGATCCCATAAAAAAATTTGCAGAAATTACCAATATCCAAACTCTAACAAAGCAAACTCAATCACATAGCACACTAACCATAAATTATTGTTGCAATTACTGAAATTATGCGGACACACAAATTCACCAAGTAGAACACCCCGAAAATATACTAAAAAGATGCGGACAATAATATAAAATTTAAGCATTTAGGCATTTCAGCATCATATATACAAGTCGATTCCTCGATCAAGCTGCTCTAAATAAGCATTTCAGCATTATACATATAAGATCTAAGAGATTATGTTTAATTTTCTAGCTGAAAGAATCTATTGAATGGAACCAATTAATCACCAATTTAAATGATTTTGTGTGATTCCACCAGTCTTTATAATTCGACACCGGTACACCACAAGGCGGCTCGTCGGATCCGAGATCAACGGCTGCAAGAGGCCGATTCAGAGGCGCCGTCGAACGCCTGAGAGGGAGAACTTGTTGAAACATGTAAAAGTGCTGAATTTGAAGACACATGATTGTAAAAGCTCAGATCACAGGTAGAATGCAGATTTGAATTAAATTCAGGAAATTGATAAAATTACCGGACTCGTGAGCCTTTCGGAGAGCAAGGTCACCGTCGTGGAAGTCGTTGGGATCGGCAGGGCAGTTACGGAGAAGAGCCTTCAAGCCTCTGGTGTTCTTGTAGGGCGAGGCGAACATCATCGCCACGCAGTCGCTCATCGACGCGGCTCGGACAACGAACATCACCATCGATTCAGATTGATGAAACCGCAGTCGCTCAGATTCGGATTTGTAACTGCCACATCACCAGCAGCAGCAGCAAGAACAGATCCGCCACCGCCACGAAGAATCGCCGAAGAGCCTCGTCCGACCGCCTTCGCTCTTCTCGCGCGTGACGTCCTTCGATTTCTCCAACTATCAGCGGAGGTTAAATCGGAGGTTGGAGAAATCGGGCGGTTGAATCTACAGATCTGTTGAATCGCCTTCGAATCTACGGATCTGTTGAATCGGAGGTTAAATCGGGCGGTTGAATCCGACGGCAGAAGGCATAGCCACTTGATCGGCCTCCCAGCGGTTGAGTCGGCGATTGAATTAGGCGGCTATGGTCAGCCAGATCTGAGAAATTGAAACCAACCGAGAGGGCGGCGAAGGAGTTGCAACCAGAAGGCGGCGGAGCGGCGAGCAGAGGAAGACGATCGAAGCGGAAGAGGAAGACGATTGGTTTGGGTTTAGGGGAGGAGGGGCACGAATTTGGGCGGTGGACTTTTTGCTAAAAACCGATTCTCCACTATTAATTAATGAAAAGCATGTTCGCCGTCGAGGAGGCTTGACCGAACTAGATTCTGTATTCACATCTCGAGCTTTGATTCGCCCAAATCTTAATGGTATAAACACAAGAACACTGTTTCATTCATCAACTAAACTGATCAGTCATTTTTAATCTTTCAAAACGGAACAAGAAAAGCCGAAGAGGATTAGCTACTCACAAGCACGCGAGAGAGAACATAGAAGTTTATAATATAAGCACACTGTATATATACATCTCCTATGTGTTACTATGTATCATAGGCGCTTGTAGCAATTTATTAAACACCACATTTATCTAGTGATCGAGATTGGCAAAACAACACCAATCTGAAACTTACAAAAAAACACACTTTAATTCACACATTTTCCTTGTCTTATGAATCTTTGTCTTATGAATCTTGAACGGGGGAGGGTGCATCCCTTGCAGTCCGTTGCCTCTCACTTTGACTGGTATCAACAAAACTCATGTTGCCCAAGTGGAGGTTTCGATCTTGCTCGTCCCTGGTCCATTCTTTCATGTACTATTGTTGCTCTGTGTAGTTGGGTTTGGGGCCGGTCAACATCCCACCCCATTGATCGAAGTGTATCAACATTAAGGGCAAGGTGCAGGCTATGATCAATACCCCCATGTACTCAATCCCCACCTCTGTCGCGTACTTGGATCCCTTGAAGACGATCACTTGCGTTAGCACTGCTCCTATGTTGCCTCCTGCTCCAGTCATACCCAAAATCGCACCCAAAGACCTGCACAAAAAGACTGCACAAAGACGGAGAAAGTGAGAAGGAAGAGGACAAAGGCGGGAAGGGTGCTAACTCTTCCGAGCACAATGCAAAAGACTCCTCCAAGGGTTTGGCAAATCCACCAAGCCCACACCCTACCCTTGATGCCAAAAACTTGGTAGCATAATCCGACAAGTAGCCGCAAATTGGCCTCATGAATAGGTTGATTAGGCCAGAACTGGCGGCTATAGATCCTGCGAAGGAGAGAGAGAGAGAGAGATTGAACTTGTTGTAGTAATACTCCGCGATGATGTTATCAATGGTGAGCTCCTTGTTGTGTTTTCCAGTGAGCCATTTCAAAATGGTTCAATGGTAAGCTCCATGCCAAAGCAATTGCTGTATAAGAGGGCGGTTACCCATCTCCGATAGTTTGTCATGCCGTGGTAGATCACCTTTCACTCGCTGTCCCTATGCTTATAACCTGCCACATTTTCATCCATTTCACAAGAAACTATAAAAATTCTAAAATGATTTATATTTTTGAATTAAAGTAATAATGACAAAATGCATTAAACAATCACAAGAAAACGAATGAAGAAAAGTATAAATTTTATGGAATAGGCCTTCACTTCCTCGTAGTTTAATGGTGCTGATTTTATAAATTTTATGGCAACTTTGAAAAAAGAGAAACAAAGAGTAGATCGATCGAATTGATTAAATTGAACGAAGTTGATCGGTTTATACTTTAGGCGCCTATATTTTTTAAATTGAACGAGGTAGTAAATTGGTATCTGATTGAACCTTAATTATCTGATCTGTAGAATTCCGTGAAATTGTCATCTGGAAGACCCTGTCCGAAGAACACGACAGCGACATCATCAGCTGGGTAGCTCCGTCGCCGACGTTGCCACTACGTGCCCGGAGAACCGCGTGAAGAATCGGGCGAGAAGGAAGGCCATGGGGGAGTTGATGACGTCGGTGAGGTAGACGGCGGGGGCAGTCAAGAGGGTCAGGGAGGCGGAGGTGAGGCGGGGCCCGAACAAGTCGGAGTTGGCCCCCATCACCACACGGGCGAACACCGCGCCCGAGACAGCTTCGATCCCCGCATTGCCAATGTCGGTGGCGGTCAGGTCGAGGTTGTCGCGGATGATCGGGATCGAGGAGGGGTATGGTCGCAAAGGTTGACACGAAACACGCAAAGGTCGAATCTATTCTCTACCGGAGCATCGCTCTCCGCACCTTCAACCCGTAACATTTTTTATTTTTAAATCAGTAGTAGCTTACTCCGTATGTTATATGTTGTAGTTGTAAGCTATATGGTTTTTGACATGTTAGGATAGGTTATTGAATTGGAGGAGTGGGGTTTTATAGGTCGGGTACGGTGATTGAGCCGGTGGGTTAGCAAAGGGTGAGACATATACGGAGGCGGTGACGGCCACGGGGGCGCAGAGAGGCGAACACCCTTTAGCATAAAAATCAAAATTAAATGACGTCGATTTAGATAGGTTTTATAATTTTAGATATATGTCAAAGATTAAAGACGTGAGGAGAAAAGTTACACTCACGACTCCATGCGAAACACGCGAAGAACTGCATCCACGATAGGTAGAATGCCCGTATATGCGGCTTTGCAACCGAGTGGATCTTCAGCTTTGTCGCTCTATTATAAGCATCCACCGGGAGGTCGAATCTATTCTCTACCGGAGCATCGCACTCTGCACTGTCGACAACCCGTATCATTTATTTATTTCTAAATCCACTTCGTATTTTATATGTTGTAGTTGTAACTATATGGTTTCTGAAATTTTAGGATATGTTATTGGAGGAGTTAGTTTTATATAGGTCGGGTATTTGAGTCGGTGGGTAACGCAAAGGGCACGACGTGGAGGTAGTGGCAGCCACGGGGGACGCGTAGAGGCAAAGCCGAAACTGGCGGCTATAAAGCTTGCAACAGAGAAAGAGAGATTGAACTTGTCGTAGTAATCTTGCGCGATGATTTTATCAATGGTGAGCTCCACTCCAAAGCAGTAGCCATATATAAGAGGGCGGTTACCCATCTTCGGTAGTTCGTCACGCCGTGGTAGATCACCTTCCATCCGTTATCCCTGTGCGTAACACCTGCCACATTTTCATCCATTTCAATCGTGCCAATTTTAAATATATGTACTAATATTAGTTGGAATTAAACCAAGGAGGTTTTTCATACATGTGAGTTATTTACTATAATTTACCTTTTCATAGAGTGAGATAATCTCCCTTCCAATGATTTTTATTAGACACTCAAAATTTACTTGTTTGGTTTTTGTTTTATCATAAGCTTTTTTCAGCGAAAGATGTTAATAAATGAATTCCTATATTGTCGCATTATTGACCACACTATGAATAGAAATTGATGGTAAAATAATAAATTCCTAATAAAGTCTAATTTGCATGGTATCATACACCACTCCTCATCAATTTCATAACTTTTCACTCGTTTTGTCTCGTCATGCGTTAAAATTTGTTAAATGTGGTCAAACGCTCTAAATGACAATGACAGCCGTTATACACCTGCTTTGTCCCGTCATGCATTACAGTGAGTTATTTACTATAATTTACCTTTTCATAGAGTGAGATAATCTCCCTTCCAATGATTTTCTATTAGACAGTCAAAATTTACTTGTTTGATTTTTGTTTTATCATAAGCTTTTTTTTCAGCGAAAGATGTTAATAAACGAATTCCTATATTGTCGCATTATTGACCACACTATGAATAGAAATTGATGGTAAAATAATAAATTCCTAATAAAGTATAATTTGCATGGTATCATACACCACTCCGCATCAATTTCATAACTTTTCACCCGTTTTGTCTCATCATGGGTTAAAATTTGTTATATGTGGTCAAACGCTCTAAATGACAACCGTTATACACCTGTTTTGTACCGTCATGCATTATAGTGAGTTATCTATATAATACTTTAAATCAGAAGACTTTGATGACGTGTCATTTTCTCCTTGATTTTAGGTAATTTAACCAATTCCCTATTTTCTAATTTTTTATTTTTTCCTCTCTCCTATATTTAATTATTATTTCCTTTAATTATTAACTTTATTCTTCCCTTTATCTTTTTAAATCAATCCTATTCTTTATTTTATTTCCAACATATTTTTTAACAATCTATATAATACTTTAAATCAGAAGACTTTGATGACGTGTCATTTTCTCCTTGATTTTAGGTAATTTAACCAATTCCCTATTTTCTAATTTTTTATTTTTTCCTCTCTCCTATATTTAATTATTATTTCCTTTAATTATTAACTTTATTCTTCCCTTTATCTTTTTAAATCAATCCTATTCTTTATTTTATTTCCAACATATTTTTTTAACAATTGGGCTTAATTCAAAACATTGAATTCAATTTAATATAGCTACTAGGGTTATCTCAAATTGATTTCCTTTAATTATTTTTTTCTCCTTCTTTTTATCTTTTCAAACCAATTACATTTTTAATTTTTTTTTTCACATTTACTATATATATTCTTAAAATAAAAGAGTTTTAGCCTATATTTACTTTTTTTTATCTCTTTAAATCAATCTATTTTTCCCTTTAATTTTTATTCTTCTTCCCTCTAAACCAATCACATTTCTTTCTTTTTTTTAAATATATTTACTAACTATTAAGCTTAATTC